>OV702292.1:324533623-326933623 GCA_916181665.1 Avena sativa
GTGGTTTGTGAAAAGAACACACATGAAATGACACTGGTGGATCCATATGTGGTCTTTGAAAAGAACACACATGCAATGACACTGGTGGATCCATATGTGGTCTTTGAAAAGAACACACATGAAATGACACTGTTGGATACATATGTGGTCTATGAAAAGAACACACATGCAATGAACTTTGGTGGAGCCATATGTGGTCTGTGAAAAGAACACACATGCAATGACACTGATGGTTCCATATGTGGTTTATGAAAAGAAAACACATGCAATGACTCTGGTGGATCCATATGTGGTATGTGAAAAGAACAGACATGCAATGACACCCGTGGATCCAAATGTGGTCTGTGAAAAGAACACACATGAAATGACACTAGTGGATCCATATGTGGTCTATGAAAAGAACACACATGCAATGGACACTGGTGGATCCATATGTGGTCTGTGAAAAGAACACACATGAAATGGCTCTGGTGGATCCATATGTGTTCTGTGAAAAGAACAGACATGCAATGACACTAGTGGATCCATATGTCGTCTGTGAAAAGAACACACATGCAATGACACTGCTGGATCCAAATGTGGTATGTGAAAAGAACACACATGCAATGACACTGGTGGATCCATATGTGGTATGTGAAAAGAACACACATGCAATGACAATGGTGGTTCCATATGTGGTATGTGAAAAGAACACCCATGCAATGAACTCTGGTGGTTCCATATGTGGTCTATGAAAAGAACACACATGCAATGACAGTAGTAGATCCTATGTGGTTTGTGAAAAGAACACACATGAAATGACACTGGTGGATCCATATGTGGTCTTTGAAAAGAACACACATGCAATGACACTGGTGGATCCATATGTGGTCTTTGAAAAGAACACACATGAAATGACACTGATGGATCCATATGTGGTCTATGTAAAGAACACACATGCAATGAACTCTCGTGGATCCATATGTGGTCTGTGAAAAGAACACACATGCAATAACACTGGTGCATCCAAATGTGGTCTGGGAAAAGAACACACATGCAATGACACTGGTGGATCCATATGTGGTCTATGAAAAGAACACACATGAAATGACACTAGGGGAACCATATGTGGTCTGTGAAAAGAACACACATGCAATGACTGTGGTGGATCGATATGTGGTCTGCGAAAAGAACACACATGCAATGACACTGGTGGATCCAAATGTGGTCTGTGAAAAGAAAACACATGCAATGACACTGGTGGATCCATATGTGGTAAATGAAAAGAACACACATGCAATGACACAGGTGGATCAATATGTGGTCTGTGAAAAGAACACACATGCAATGACAATGGTGGATCCATATGTGGTCTGTGAAAAGAACACACATGCAATGATTCTGGTGGATCCAAATGTGGTCCGTGAAAAGAAAACACATGCAATGACACTGGTGGATCCATATGTGGTAAATGAAAAGAACACACATGTTATGACACAGGTGGATCAATATGTGGTCTGTGAAAAGAACACACATGCAATGACAATGGTGGATCCATATGTGGTCTGTGAAAAGAACACACATGCAATGATTCTGGTGGATCCAAATGTGGTCTGTGAAAAGAACAGACATGCAATGACACTAGTGGATCCATATGTGGTGTGTGAAAAGAACACACATGAAATGACACTGGTGGATCCATATATGGTCTGTGAAAACAACACACATGCAATGGACACTAGTGGCTCCATATGTGGTATGTGAAAACAACACACATGAAATGACTCTGGTGGATCCATATGTGGTATATGAAAAGAACAGACATGCAATGACACTGGTGGATCCATATGTGGTCTGTGAAAAAAACACACATGCAATAACACCGGTGGATCAAAATGTGGTGTGTGAAAAGAACACACATGCAATGACACTTGTGGATCCATATGTGGTCTGTGAAAAGAACACACATGCAATGACTCTTGTGGATCCATATGTGGTCTGTGAAAAGAACACACATGCAATGACACTGGTGGTTCCATATGTGGTCTGTGAAAATAACACACATGCAATGACTCTGGTGGATCCATATGTGGTCTGCGAAAAGAACACACATGCAATGACACTGGTGGATGCAAATGTGCTTTGTGAAAAGAACACACATGCAATGACACTTGTGGATCCATATGTGGTAAAATGAAAAGAACACACATGGAATGACACTGGTGGATCCATATGTGGTCTATGAAAAGAACACACATGCAATGAACTCTGGTGGATCCATATGTGGTCTGTGAAAAGAACACACATGCAATAACACTGGTGGATCCAAATGTGGTCTGTGAAAAGAACACACATGCAATGACACTGTGGATCCATATGTGGTCTGTGAAAAGAACACACATGCAATTACACTGGTGGAACCATAGGTGGTCTGTGAAAAGAACACACATGCAATGACTCTGGTGGATCCATATGTGGTCTATGTAAAGAACACGCATGCAATGAAATCTGGTGGATCCATATGTGGTCTGTGAAAAGAACACACATGCAATAACACTGGTGGATCCAAATGTGGTCTGTGAAAAGAACACACATGCAATGACACTGTGGATCCATATGTGGTCTGTGAAAAGAACACACATGCAATTACACTGGTGGAACCATATGTGGTCTGTGAAAAGAACACACATGCAATGACTCTGGTGGATCCATATGTGGTCTATGTAAAGAACACACATGCAATGAAATCTGGTAGATCCATATGTGGTCTGTGAAAAGAACACACATGCAATAACACTGGTGGATCCAAATGTGGTCTGTGAAAAGAACACACATGAAATGGCTCTGGTGGATCCATATGTGGTCTGTGAAAAGAACAGACATGCAATGACACTAGTGGATCCATATGTCGTCTGTGAAAAGAACACACATGCAATGACACTGCTGGATTCAAATGTGGTATGTGAAAAGAACACACATGCAATGACACTGGTGGATCCATATGTGGTATGTGAAAAGAACACACATGCAATGACAATGGTGGTTCCATATGTGGTATGTGAAAAGAACACCCATGCAATGAACTCTGGTGGTTCCATATGTGGTCTGTGAAAAGAACACACATGCAATGACAGTAGTAGATCCTATGTGGTTTGTGAAAAGAACACACATGAAATGACACTGGTGGATCCATATGTGGTCTTTGAAAAGAACACACATGCAATGACACTGGTGGATCCATATGTGGTCTTTGAAAAGAACACACATGAAATGACACTGTTGGATACATATGTGGTCTATGAAAAGAACACACATGCAATGAACTCTGGTGGAGCCATATGTGGTCTGTGAAAAGAACACACATGCAATGACACTGATGGTTCCATATGTGGTTTATGAAAAGAAAACACATGCAATGACTCTGGTGGATCCATATGTGGTATGTGAAAAGAACAGACATGCAATGACACCCGTGGATCCAAATGTGGTCTGTGAAAAGAACACACATGAAATGACACTAGTGGATCCATATGTGGTCTATGAAAAGAACACACATGCAATGGACACTGGTGGATCCATATGTGGTCTGTGAAAAGAACACACATGAAATGGCTCTGGTGGATCCATATGTGTTCTGTGAAAAGAACAGACATGCAATGACACTAGTGGATCCATATGTCGTCTGTGAAAAGAACACACATGCAATGACACTGCTGGATCCAAATGTGGTATGTGAAAAGAACACACATGCAATGACACTGGTGGATCCATATGTGGTATGTGAAAAGAACACACATGCAATGACAATGGTGGTTCCATATGTGGTATGTGAAAAGAACACCCATGCAATGAACTCTGGTGGTTCCATATGTGGTCTATGAAAAGAACACACATGCAATGACAGTAGTAGATCCTATGTGGTTTGTGAAAAGAACACACATGAAATGACACTGGTGGATCCATATGTGGTCTTTGAAAAGAACACACATGCAATGACACTGGTGGATCCATATGTGGTCTTTGAAAAGAACACACATGAAATGACACTGATGGATCCATATGTGGTCTATGTAAAGAACACACATGCAATGAACTCTCGTGGATCCATATGTGGTCTGTGAAAAGAACACACATGCAATAACACTGGTGCATCCAAATGTGGTCTGGGAAAAGAACACACATGCAATGACACTGGTGGATCCATATGTGGTCTATGAAAAGAACACACATGAAATGACACTAGGGGAACCATATGTGGTCTGTGAAAAGAACACACATGCAATGACTGTGGTGGATCGATATGTGGTCTGCGAAAAGAACACACATGCAATGACACTGGTGGATCCAAATGTGGTCTGTGAAAAGAAAACACATGCAATGACACTGGTGGATCCATATGTGGTAAATGAAAAGAACACACATGCAATGACACAGGTGGATCAATATGTGGTCTGTGAAAAGAACACACATGCAATGACAATGGTGGATCCATATGTGGTCTGTGAAAAGAACACACATGCAATGATTCTGGTGGATCCAAATGTGGTCCGTGAAAAGAAAACACATGCAATGACACTGGTGGATCCATATGTGGTAAATGAAAAGAACACACATGTTATGACACAGGTGGATCAATATGTGGTCTGTGAAAAGAACACACATGCAATGACAATGGTGGATCCATATGTGGTCTGTGAAAAGAACACACATGCAATGATTCTGGTGGATCCAAATGTGGTCTGTGAAAAGAACAGACATGCAATGACACTAGTGGATCCATATGTGGTGTGTGAAAAGAACACACATGAAATGACACTGGTGGATCCATATATGGTCTGTGAAAACAACACACATGCAATGGACACTAGTGGCTCCATATGTGGTATGTGAAAACAACACACATGAAATGACTCTGGTGGATCCATATGTGGTATATGAAAAGAACAGACATGCAATGACACTGGTGGATCCATATGTGGTCTGTGAAAAAAAAACACATGCAATAACACCGGTGGATCAAAATGTGGTGTGTGAAAAGAACACACATGCAATGACACTTGTGGATCCATATGTGGTCTGTGAAAAGAACACACATGCAATGACTCTTGTGGATCCATATGTGGTCTGTGAAAAGAACACACATGCAATGACACTGGTGGTTCCATATGTGGTCTGTGAAAATAACACACATGCAATGACTCTGGTGGATCCATATGTGGTCTGCGAAAAGAACACACATGCAATGACACTGGTGGATGCAAATGTGCTTTGTGAAAAGAACACACATGCAATGACACTTGTGGATCCATATGTGGTAAAATGAAAAGAACACACATGGAATGACACTGGTGGATCCATATGTGGTCTATGAAAAGAACACACATGCAATGAACTCTGGTGGATCCATATGTGGTCTGTGAAAAGAACACACATGCAATAACACTGGTGGATCCAAATGTGGTCTGTGAAAAGAACACACATGCAATGACACTGTGGATCCATATGTGGTCTGTGAAAAGAACACACATGCAATTACACTGGTGGAACCATAGGTGGTCTGTGAAAAGAACACACATGCAATGACTCTGGTGGATCCATATGTGGTCTATGTAAAGAACACACATGCAATGAAATCTGGTAGATCCATATGTGGTCTGTGAAAAGAACACACATGCAATAACACTGGTGGATCCAAATGTGGTCTGTGAAAAGAACACACATGCAATGACACTGGTGGATCCATATGTGGTCTGTGAAAAGAACAGACATGCAATGCCACTGGTGGATCCATATGTGGTCTGTGAAAAGAACACACATGCAATGACTCTGGTGGATCCATCTGTGGTCTGTGAAAAGAACAGACATGCAATGACACTAGTGGATCCATATGTGGTTTGTGAAAAGAACACACATGAAATGACACTGGTGGATCCATATGTGTTCTGTGAAAAGAACACACATGCAATGGACACTGGTGGATCGATATGTGGTCTGTGAAAAGAACACACATGCAATGACAATGATGGATCCATATGTGGTCTGTGAAAAGAACACACATGCAATGACTCTGCTGGATCCATATGTGGTCTGTGAAAAGAACAGACATGCAATGACACTAGTGGATCCATATGTGATGTGTGAAAAGAACACACATGAAATGACACTGGTGGATCCATATGTGGTCTGTAAAAAGAACACACATGCAATGGACACTGGTGGATCCATATGAGGTATGTGAATAGAACACACATGAAATGACTCCGGTGGATCCATATGTGGTATATGAAAAGAACATACATGCAATGACACTGGTGGACCCATATGTGGTCTGTGAAAAGAACACACATGCAATAATACCGGTGGATCAAAATGTGGTGTGTGAAAAGAACACACATGTAATGACACTGGTGGATCCATCTGTGATCTGTGAAAAGAACACAGATGCAATGACACTGGTGGATCCTTATGTGGTCTGCGAAAAGAACACACATGCAATGACACTGGTGGATCCAAATGTGGTCTGTGAAAAGAAAACACATGCAATGACACTGGTGGATCCATATGTGGTAAATGAAAAGAACACACATGCAATGACACAGGTGGATCAATATGTGGTCTGTGAAAAGAACACACATGCAATGACAATGGTGGATCCATTTGTGGTCTGTGAAAAGAACACACATGCAATAATTCTGGTGGATCCAAATGTGGTCCGTGAAAAGAAAACACATGCAATGACACTGGTGGATCCATATGTGGTAAATGAAAAGAACACACATGCAATGACACAGGTGGATCAATATGTGGTCTGTGAAAAGAACACACATGCAATGACAATGGTGGATCCATATGTGGTCTGTGAAAAGAACACACATGCAATGATTCTGGTGGATCCAAATGTGGTCTGTGAAAAGAACAGACATGCAATGACACTAGTGGATCCATATGTGGTGTGTGAAAAGAACACACATGAAATGACACTGGTGGATCCATATATGGTCTGTGAAAACAACACACATGCAATGGACAATAGTGGATCCATATGTGGTATGTGAAAACAACACACATGAAATGACTCTGGTGGATCCATATGTGGTATATGAAAAGAACAGACATGCAATGACACTGGTGGATCCATATGTGGTCTGTGAAAAAAACACACATGCAATAACACCGGTGGATCAAAATGTGGTGTGTGAAAAGAACACACATGCAATGACACTGGTGGATCCCTATGTGGTCTGTGAAAAGAACACACATGCAATGACTCTTGTGGATCCATATGTGGTCTGTGAAAAGAACACACATGCAATGACACTGGTGGTTCCATATGTGGTCTGTGAAAATAACACACATGCAATGACTCTGGTGGATCCATATGTGGTCTGCGAAAAGAACACACATGCAATGACACTGGTGGATGCAAATGTGCTTTGTGAAAAGAACACACATGCAATGACACTTGTGGATCCATATGTGGTAAAATGAAAAGAACACACATGGAATGACACTGGTGGATCCATATGTGGTCTATGAAAAGAACACACATGCAATGAACTCTGGTGGATCCATATGTGGTCTGTGAAAAGAACACACATGCAATAACACTGGTGGATCCAAATGTGGTCTGTGAAAAGAACACACATGCAATGACACTGTGGATCCATATGTGGTCTGTGAAAAGAACACACATGCAATTACACTGGTGGAACCATATGTGGTCTGTGAAAAGAACACACATGCAATGACTCTGGTGGATCCATATGTGGTCTATGTAAAGAACACACATGCAATGAAATCTGGTAGATCCATATGTGGTCTGTGAAAAGAACACACATGCAATAACACTGGTGGATCCAAATGTGGTCTGTGAAAAGAACAGACATGCAATGACACTGGTGGATCCATATGTGGTCTGTGAAAAGAACAGACATGCAATGACACTGGTGGATCCATATGTGGTCTGTGAAAAGAACACACATGCAATGACTCTGGTGGATCCATATGTGGTCTGTGAAAAGAACAGACATGCAATGACACTAGTGGATCCATATGTGGTTTGTGAAAAGAACACACATGAAATGACACTGGTGGATCCATATGTGTTCTGTGAAAAGAACACACATGCAATGGACACTGTTGGATCGATATGTGGTCTGTAAAAAGAACACACATGCAATGACAATGATGGATCCATATGTGGTCTGTGAAAAGAACACACATGCAATGACTCTGCTGGATCCATATGTGGTCTGTGAAAAGAACAGACATGCAATGACACTATTGGATCCATATGTGATGTGTGAAAAGAACACACATGAAATGACACTGGTGGATCAATATGTGGTCTGTAAAAAGAACACACATGCAATGGACACTGGTGGATCCATATGAGGTATGTGAATAGAACACACATGAAATGACTCTGGTGGATCCATATGTGGTATATGAAAAGAACATACATGCAATGACACTGGTGGACCCATATGTGGTCTGTGAAAAGAACACACATGCAATAACACCGGTGGATCAAAATGTGGTGTGTGAAAAGAACACACATGCAATGACACTGGTGGATCCATCTGTGATCTGTGAAAAGAACACAGATGCAATGACACTGGTGGATCCTTATGTGGTCTGTGAAAAGAACACACATGCAATGACAATGGTGGATCCATATGTGGTCTGTGAAAAGAACACACATGCAATGATTCTGGTGGATCCATATGTGGTCTATGAAAAGAACAGACATGCAATGACACTAGTGGATCCATACGTGGTGTGTGAAAAGAACACACATGAAATGACACTGGTGGATCCATATGTGGTCTGTGAAAAGAACACACATGCACTGGACACTAGTGGATCCATATGTGGTATGTGAAAAGAACACACATGCAATGACACTGGTGGATCCATATGTGGTCTTTGAAAAGAACACACATGAAATGACACTGTTGGATACATATGTGGTCTATGAAAAGAACACACATGCAATGAACTCTGGTGGAGCCATATGTGGTCTGTGAAAAGAACACACATGCAATGACACTGGTGGTTCCATATGTGGTCTATGAAAAGAAAACACATGCAATGACTCTGGTGGATCCATATGTGGTATGTGAAAAGAACAGACATGCAATGACACCGGTGGCTCCAAATGTGGTCTGTGAAAAGAACACACATGAAATGACACTAGTGGATCCATATGTGGTCTATGAAAAGAACACACATGCAATGGACACTGGTGGATCCATATGTGGTCTGTGAAAAGAACACACATGAAATGGCTCTGGTGGATCCATATGTGGTCTGTGAAAAGAACAGACATGCAATGACATTAGTGGATCCATATGTGGTCTGTGAAAAGAACAGACATGCAATGACATTAGTGGATCCATATGTCGTCTGTGAAAAGAACACACATGTAATGACACTGCTGGATCCAAATGTGGTATGTGAAAAGAACACACATGCAATGACACTAGTGGATCCATATGTGGTATGTGAAAACAACACACATGAAATGACTCTGGTGGATCCATATGTGGTATATGAAAAGAACAGACATGCAATGACACTGGTGGATCCATATGTGGTCTGTGAAAAAAACACACATGCAATAACACCGGTGGATCAAAATGTGGTGTGTGAAAAGAACACACATGCAATGACACTGGTGGATCCCTATGTGGTCTTTGAAAAGAACACACATGCAATGACTCTTGTGGATCCATATGTGGTCTGTGAAAAGAACACACATGCAATGACACTGGTGGTTCCATATGTGGTCTGTGAAAATAACACACATGCAATGACTCTGGTGGATCCATATGTGGTCTGCGAAAAGAACACACATGCAATGACACTGGTGGATGCAAATGTGCTTTGTGAAAAGAACACACATGCAATGACACTTGTGGATCCATATGTGGTAAAATGAAAAGAACACACATGGAATGACACTGGTGGATCCATATGTGGTCTATGAAAAGAACACACATGCAATGAACTCTGGTGGATCCATATGTGGTCTGTGAAAAGAACACACATGCAATAACACTGGTGGATCCAAATGTGGTCTGTGAAAAGAACACACATGCAATGACACTGTGGATCCATATGTGGTCTGTGAAAAGAACACACATGCAATTACACTGGTGGAACCATATGTGGTCTGTGAAAAGAACACACATGCAATGACTCTGGTGGATCCATATGTGGTCTATGTAAAGAACACACATGCAATGAAATCTGGTAGATCCATATGTGGTCTGTGAAAAGAACACACATGCAATAGCACTGGTGGATCCAAATGTGGTCTGTGAAAAGAACACACATGCAATGACACTGGTGGATCCATATGTGGTCTGTGAAAAGAACAGACATGCAATGACACTGGTGGATCCATATGTGGTCTGTGAAAAGAACACACATGCAATGACTCTGGTGGATCCATATGTGGTCTGTGAAAAGAACAGACATGCAATGACACTAGTGGATCCATATGTGGTTTGTGAAAAGAACACACATGAAATGACACTGGTGGATCCATATGTGTTCTGTGAAAAGAACACACATGCAATGGACACTGGTGGATCGATATGTGGTCTGTGAAAAGAACACACATGCAATGACAATGATGGATCCATATGTGGTCTGTGAAAAGAACACACATGCAATGACTCTGCTGGATCCATATGTGGTCTGTGAAAAGAACAGACATGCAATGACACTAGTGGATCCATATGTGATGTGTGAAAAGAACACACATGAAATGACACTCTCGGATCAATATGTGGTCTGTAAAAAGAACACACATGCAATGGACACTGGTGGATCCATATGAGGTATGTGAATAGAACACACATGAAATGACTCTGGTGGATCCATATGTGGTATATGAAAAGAACATACATGCAATGACACTGGTGGACCCATATGTGGTCTGTGAAAAGAACACACATGCAATAACACCGGTGGATCAAAATGTGGTGTGTGAAAAGAACACACATGCAATGACGCTGGTGGATCCATCTGTGATCTGTGAAAAGAACACAGATGCAATGACACTGGTGGATCCTTATGTGGTCTGTGAAAAGAACACACATGCAATGACAATGGTGGATCCATATGTGGTCTGTGAAAAGAACACACATGCAATGATTCTGGTGGATCCATATGTGGTCTATGAAAAGAACAGACATGCAATGACACTAGTGGATCCATACGTGGTGTGTGAAAAGAACACACATGAAATGACACTGGTGGATCCATATGTGGTCTGTGAAAAGAACACACATGCACTGGACACTAGTGGATCCATATGTGGTATGTGAAAAGAACACACATGCAATGACACTGGTGGATCCATATGTGGTCTTTGAAAAGAACACACATGAAATGACACTGTTGGATACATATGTGGTCTATGAAAAGAACACACATGCAATGAACTCTGGTGGAGCCATATGTGGTCTGTGAAAAGAACACACATGCAATGACACTGGTGGTTCCATATGTGGTCTATGAAAAGAAAACACATGCAATGACTCTGGTGGATCCAAATGTGGTATGTGAAAAGAACAGACATGCAATGACACCGGTGGCTCCAAATGTGGTCTGTGAAAAGAACACACATGAAATGACACTAGTGGATCCATATGTGGTCTATGAAAAGAACACACATGCAATGGACACTGGTGGATCCATATGTGGTCTGTGAAAAGAACACACATGAAATGGCTCTGGTGGATCCATATGTGGTCTGTGAAAAGAACAGACATGCAATGACATTAGTGGATCCATATGTCGTCTGTGAAAAGAACACACATGTAATGACACTGCTGGATCCAAATGTGGTATGTGAAAAGAACACACATGCAATGACACTGGTGGATCCATATGTGGTATGTGAAAAGAACACACATGCAATGACAATGGTGGTTCCATATGTGGTATGTGAAAAGAACACCCATGCAATGAACTCTGGTGGTTCCATATGTGGTCTGTGAAAAGAACACACATGCAATGACAGTAGTAGATCCTATGTGGTTTGTGAAAAGAACACACATGAAATGACACAGGTGGATCCATATGTGGTCTTTGAAAAGAACACACATGCAATGACACTGGTGGATCCATATGTGGTCTTTGAAAAGAACACACATGAAATGACACTAATGGATCCATATGTGGTCTATGTAAAGAACACACATGCAATGAACTCTGGTGGATCCATATGTGGTCTGTGAAAAGAACACACATGCAATAACACTGGTGCATCCAAATGTGGTCTGTGAAAAGAACACACATGCAATGACACTGGTGGATCCATATGTGGTCTATGAAAAGAACACACATGCAATGACACTAGGGGAACCATATGTGGTCTGTGAAAAGAACACACATGCAATGACTATGGTGGATCGATATGTGGTCTGCGAAAAGAACACACATGCAATGACACTGGTGAATCCAAATGTGGTCTGTGTAAAGAAAACTCATGCAATGACACTGGTGGATCCATATGTGGTAAATGAAAAGAACACACATGCAATGACACAGGTGGATCAATATGTGGTCTGTGAAAAGAACACACATGCAATGACAATGGTGGATCCATATGTGGTCTGTGAAAAGAACACACATGCAATGACTGTGGTGGATCGATATGTGGTCTGCGAAAAGAACACACATGCAATGACACTGGTGGATCCAAATGTGGTCTGTGAAAAGAAAACACATGCAATGACACTGGTGGATCCATATGTGGTAAATGAAAAGAACACACATGCAATGACACAGGTGGATCAATATGTGGTCTGTGAAAAGAACACACATGCAATGACAATGGTGGATCCATATGTGGTCTGTGAAAAGAACACACATGCAATGATTCTGGTGGATCCAAATGTGGTCCGTGAAAAGAAAACACATGCAATGACACTAGTGGATCCATATGTGGTAAATGAAAAGAACACACATGCAATGACACAGGTGGATCAATATGTGGTCTGTGAAAAGAACACACATGCAATGACAATGGTGGATCCATATGTGGTCTGTGAAAAGAACACACATGCAATGATTCTGGTGGATCCAAATGTGGTCCGTGAAAAGAAAACACATGCAATGACACTGGTGGATCCATATGTGGTAAATGAAAAGAACACACATGCAATGACACAGGTGGATCAATATGTGGTCTGTGAAAAGAACACACATGCAATGACAATGGTGGATCCATATGTGGTCTGTGAAAAGAACACACATGCAATGATTCTGGTGGATCCAAATGTGGTCTGTGAAAAGAACAGACATGCAATGACACTAGTGGATCCATATGTGGTGTGTGAAAAGAACACACATGAAATGACACTGGTGGATCCATATGTGGTCTGTGAAAACAACACACATGCAATGGACACTAGTGGATCCATATGTGGTATGTGAAAATAACACACATGAAATGACTCTGGTGGATCCATATGTGGTATATGAAAAGAACAGACATGCAATGACACTGGTGGATCCATATGTGGTCTGTGAAAAGAACACACATGCAATAACACCGGTGGATCAAAATGTGGTGTGTGAAAAGAACACACATGCAATGACACTGGTGGATCCATATGTGGTCTGTGAAAAGAACACACATGAAATGGCTCTGGTGGATCCATATGTGGTCTGTGAAAAGAACAGACATGCAATGACATTAGTGGATCCATATGTCGTCTGTGAAAAGAACACACATGTAATGACACTGCTGGATCCAAATGTGGTATGTGAAAAGAACACACATGCAATGACACTGGTGGATCCATATGTGGTATGTGAAAAGAACACACATGCAATGACAATGGTGGTTCCATATGTGGTATGTGAAAAGAACACCCATGCAATGAACTCTGGTGGTTCCATATGTGGTCTGTGAAAAGAACACACATGCAATGACAGTAGTAGATCCTATGTGGTTTGTGAAAAGAACACACATGAAATGACACTGGTGGATCCATATGTGGTCTTTGAAAAGAACACACATGCAATGACACTGGTGGATCCATATGTGGTCTTTGAAAAGAACACACATGAAATGACACTGATGGATCCATATGTGGTCTATGTAAAGAACACACATGCAATGAACTCTGGTGGATCCATATGTGGTCTGTGAAAAGAACACACATGCAATAACACTGGTGCATCCAAATGTGGTCTGTGAAAAGAACACACATGCAATGACACTGGTGTATCCATAGGTGGTCTATGAAAAGAACACACATGCAATGACACTAGGGGAACCATATGTGGTCTGTGAAAAGAACACACATGCAATGACTATGGTGGATCGATATGTGGTCTGCGAAAAGAACACACATGCAATGACACTGGTGGATCCAAATGTGGTCTGTGTAAAGAAAACTCATGCAATGACACTGGTGGATCCATATGTGGTAAATGAAAAGAACACACATGCAATGACACAGGTGGATCAATATGTGGTCTGTGAAAAGAACACACATGCAATGACAATGGTGGATCCATATGTGGTCTGTGAAAATAACACAAGTGCAATGACTGTGGTGGATCGATATGTGGTCTGCGAAAAGAACACACATGCAATGACACTGGTGGATCCAAATGTGGTCTGTGAAAAGAAAACACATGCAATGACACTGGTGGATCCATATGTGGTAAATGAAAAGAACACACATGCAATGACACAGGTGGATCAATATGTGGTCTGTTGAAAGAACACACATGCAATGACAATGGTGGATCCATATGTGGTCTGTGAAAAGAACACACAAGCATTGATTCTGGTGGATCCAAATGTGGTCCGTGAAAAGAAAACACATGCAATGACACTGGTGGATCCATATGTGGTAAATGAAAAGAACACACATGCAATGACACAGGTGGATCAATATGTGGTCTGTGAAAAGAACACACATGCAATGACAATGGTGGATCCATATGTGGTCTGTGAAAAGAACACACATGCAATGATTCTGGTGGATCCAAATGTGGTCTGTGAAAAGAACAGACATGCAATGACACTAGTGGATCCATATGTGGTGTGTGAAAAGAACACACATGAAATGACACTGGTGGATCCATATGTGGTCTGTGAAAACAGCACACATGCAATGGACACTAGTGGATCCATATGTGGTATGTGAAAACAACACACATGAAATGACTCTGGTGGATCCATATGTGGTATATGAAAAGAACAGACATGCAATGACACTGGTGGATCCATATGTGGTCTGTGAAAAGAACACACATGCAATAACACCGGTGGATCAAAATGTGGTGTGTGAAAAGAACACACATGCAATGACACTGGTGGATCCATATGTGGTCTGTGAAAAGAACACACATGCAATGACTCTTGTGGATCCATATGTGGTCTGTGAAAAGAACACACATGCAATGACACTGGTGGTTCCATATGTGGTCTGTGAAAATAACACACATGCAATGACTCTAGTGGATCCATATGTGGTCTGCGAAAAGAACACACATGCAATGACACTGGTGGATCCAAATGTGCTCTGTGAAAAGAACACACATGCAATGACACTTGTGGATCCATATGTGGTAAAATGAAAAGAACACACATGGAATGACACTGGTGGATCCATATGTGGTCTATGAAAAGAACACACATGCAATGAACTCTGGTGGATCCATATGTGGTCTGTGAAAAGAACACACATGCAATAACACTGGTGGATCCAAATGTGGTATGTGAAAAGAACACACATGCAATGACACTGGTGGATCCATATGTGGTCTGTGAAAAGAACACACATGCAATTACACTGGTGGAACCATATGTGGTATGTGAAAAGAACACACATGCATTGACTCTGGTGGATCCATATGTGGTCTATGTAAAGAACACACATGCAATGAAATCTGGTAGATCCATATGTGGTCTGTGAAAAGAACACACATGCAATAACACTGGTGGATCCAAATGTGGTCTGTGAAAAGAACACACATGCAATGACACTGGTGGATCCATATGTGGTCTGTGAAAAGAACAGACATGCAATGCCACTGGTGGATCCATATGTGGTCTGTGAAAAGAACACACATGCAATGACTCTGGTGGATCCATATGTGGTCTGTGAAAAGAACAGACATGCAATGACACTAGTGGATCCATATGTGGTGTGTGAAAAGAACACACATGAAATGACACTATTGGATCCATATGTGTTCTGTGAAAAGAACACACATGCAATGGACACTGGTGGATCGATATGTGGTCTGTGAAAAGAACACACATGCAATGACAATGATGGATCCATATGTGGTCTGTGAAAAGAACACACATGCAATGACTCTGCTGGATCCATATGTGGTCTGTGAAAAGAACAGACATGCAATGACACTAGTGGATCCATATGTGATGTGTGAAAAGAACACACATGAAATGACACTGGTGGATCCATATGTGGTCTGTAAAAAGAACACACATGCAATGGACACTGGTGGATCCATATGAGGTATGTGAATAGAACACACATGAAATGACTCTGGTGGATCCATATGTGGTATATGAAAAGAACATACATGCAATGACACTGGTGGACCCATATGTGGTCTGTGAAAAGAACACACATGCAATAACACCGGTGGATCAAAATGTGGTGTGTGAAAAGAACACACATGCAATGACACTGGTGGATCCATCTGTGATCTGTGAAAAGAACACAGATGCAATGACACTGGTGGATCCTTATGTGGTCTGTGAAAAGAACACACATGCAATGACAATGGTGGATCCATATGTGGTCTGTGAAAAGAACACACATGCAATGATTCTGGTGGATCCATATGTGGTCTATGAAAAGAACATACATGCAATGACACTAGTGGATCCATACGTGGTGTGTGAAAACAACACACATGAAATGACACTGGTGGATCCATATGTGGTCTGTGAAAAGAACACACATGCACTGGACACTAGTGGATCCATATGTGGTATGTGAAAAGAACACACATGCAATGACACTGGTGGATCCATATGTGGTCTTTGAAAAGAACACACATGAAATGACACTGTTGGATACATATGTGGTCTATGAAAAGATCACACACATGCAATGAACTCTGGTGGAGCCATATGTGGTCTGTGAAAAGAACACACATGCAATGACACTGGTGGTTCCATATGTGGTCTATGAAAAGAAAACACATGCAATGACTCTGGTGGATCCATATGTGGTATGTGAAAAGAACAGACATGCAATGACACCGGTGGCTCCAAATGTGGTCTGTGAAAAGAACACACATGCAATGACTATGGTGGATCGATATGTGGTCTGCGAAAAGAACACACATGCAATGACACTGGTGGATCCAAATGTGGTCTGTGTAAAGAAAACTCATGCAATGACACTGGTGGATCCATAGGTGGTAAATGAAAAGAACACACATGCAATGACACAGGTGGATCAATATGTGGTCTGTGAAAAGAACACACATGCAATGACAATGGTGGATCCATATGTTGTCTGTGAAAAGAACACACATGCAATGATTCTGGTGGATCCAAATGTGGTCTGTGAAAAGAACAGACATGCAATGACACTAGTGGATCCATATGTGGTGTGTGAAAAGAACACACATGAAATGACACTGATGGATCCATATGTGATCTGTGAAAACAACACACATGCAATGACAGTAGTAGATCCTATGTGGTTTGTGAAAAGAACACACATGAAATGACACTGGTGGATCTATATGTGGTCTTTGAAAAACACACACATGCAATGACACCGGTGGATCCATATGTGGTCTTTGAAAAGAACACACATGAAATCACACTGATGGATCCATATGTGGTCTATGTAAAGAACACACATGCAATGAACTCTGGTGGATCCATATGTGGTCTGTGAAAAGAACACACATGCAATAACACTGGTGCATCCAAATGTGGTCTGTGAAAAGAACACACATGCAATGACACTGGTGGATCCATATGTGGTCTATGAAAAGAACACACATGCAATGACACTAGGGGAACCATATGTGGTCTGTGAAAAGAACACACATGCAATGACTATGGTGGATCGATATGTGGTCTGCGAAAAGAACACACATGCAATGACACTGGTGGATCCAAATGTGGTCTGTGTAAAGAAAACTCATGCAATGACACTGGTGGATCCATAGGTGGTAAATGAAAAGAACACACATGCAATGACACAGGTGGATCAATATGTGGTCTGTGAAAAGAACACACATGCAATGACAATGGTGGATCCATATGTTGTCTGTGAAAAGAACACACATGCAATGATTCTGGTGGATCCAAATGTGGTCTGTGAAAAGAACAGACATGCAATGACACTAGTGGATCCATATGTGGTGTGTGAAAAGAACACACATGAAATGACACTGATGGATCCATATGTGGTCTGTGAAAACAACACACATGCAATGACACTGGTGGATCCATATGTGGTCTGTGAAAAGAACACACATGCAATGACACTGGTGGATCCATATGTGGTCTGTGAAAAGAACACACATGCAATGACTCTTGTGGATCCATATGTGGTCTGTGAAAAGAACACACATGCAATGACACTGGTGGTTCCATATGTGGTCTGTGAAAATAACACACATGCAATGACTCTGGTGGATCCATATGTGGTCTGTGAAAAGAACACACATGCAATGACACTGGTGGATCCAAATGTGCTCTGTGAAAAGAACACACATGCAATGACACTTGTGGATCCATATGTGCTAAAATGAAAAGACCACACATGGAATGACACTGGTGGATCCATATGTGGTCTGTGAAAAGAACACACATGAAATGACACTGATGGATCCATATGTGTTCTATGAAAAGAACACACATGCAATGAACTCTGGTGGATCCATATGTGGTCTGTGAAAAGAACACACATGCAATAACACTGGTGGATCCAAATGTAGTCTGTGAAAAGAACACACATGCCATGACACTGGTGGATCCATATGTGGTCTGTGAAAAGAACACACATGCAATGACACTGGTGGAACCATATGTAGTCTGTGAAAAGAACACACATGCAATGACTCTGGTGGATCCATATGTGGTCTGTGAAAAGAACACACATGCAATGACACTAGTGGATCCAAATGTGGTATGTGAAAAGAACACACATGCAATGACACTGGTGGATCCGTATGTGGATGAAAAAACACACATGCAATGACACAGGTGGATCCATATGTGGTCTGTGAAAAGAACACACATGTAATGACAATGATGGATCCATATGTGGTCTGTCAAAAAGAACACACATGCAATGACTCTGGTGGATCCATATGTGGTCTGTGAAACGAACAGACATGCAATGACACTAGTGGATCCATATGTGGTGTGTGAAAAGAACACACATGAAATGACACTGGTGGATCCATATGTGGTCTGTGAAAAGAACACACATGCAATGGACACTGGTGGATCCATATGAGGTATGTGAATAGAACACACATGAAATGACTCTGGTGGATCCATATGTGGTATATGAAAAGAACATACATGCAATGACACCGGTGGACCCATATGTGGTCTGTGAAAAGAACACACATGCAATAACACCGGTGGATCAAAATGTGGTGTGTGAAAAGAACACACATGCAATGACACTGGTGGATCCATCTGTGGTCTGTGAAAAGAACACAGATGCAATGACACCGGTGGATCCTTATGTGGTCTGTGAAAAGAACACACATGCAATGACAATGGTGGATCCATATGTGGTCTGTGAAAAGAACACACATGCAATGATTCTGGTGGATCCATATGTGGTCTATGAAAAGAACATACATGCAATGACACTAGTGGATCCATACGTGGTGTGTGAAAAGAACACACATGAAATGACACTGGTGGATCCATATGTGGTCTGTGAAAAGAACACACATGCACTGGACACTAGTGGATCCATATGTGGTATGTGAAAAGAACACACATGCAATGACACTGGTGGATCCATATGTGGTATTTGAAAAGAACACACATGAAATGACACTGTTGGATCCATATGTGGTCTATGAAAAGAACACACATGCAATGAACTCTGGTGGATCCATATGTGGTCTGTGAAAAGAACACACATGCAATGACACTGGTGGTTCCATATGTGGTCTATGAAAAGAAAACACATGCAATGACTCTGGTGGATCTATATGTGGTATGTGAAAAGAACACACATGCAATACCGCTGGTGGATCCAAATGTGGTCTGTCAAAAGAACACACATGCAATGACACTTGTGGAACCTTATGTGGTAAATGAAAAGAACACACATGCAATGACACTGGTGGATCCATAGGTGGTCTGTGAAAAGAACACACATGAAATGACACTGTTGGATCCATATGTGGTCTATGAAAAGAACACACATGCAATGAACTCTGATGGATCCATATCTGGTCTGTGAAAAGAACACACATGCAATAACAGTGGTGGATCCAAATGTGGTCTGTGAAAAGAACACACATGCAATGACACTGGTGGATCCATATGTGGTCTGTGAAAAGAACACACATGCAATGACACTGGTGGATCCATATGTGGTCTGTGAAAAGAACACACATGCAATGACTCTGGTGGATCCATATGTGGTTTGTGAAAAGAACACACATGCAATGACACTGGTGGTTCCATATGTGGTCTATGAAAAGAAAACACATGCAGTGACTCTGGTGGATCTATATGTGGTATGTGAAAAGAACACACATGCAATACCGCTGGTGGATCCAAATGTGGTCTGTCAAAAGAACAGACATGTAATGACACTTGTGGAACCTTATGTGGTAAATGAAAATAACACACATGCAATGACACGGGTGGATCCATATGTGGTCTGTGAAAAGAACACACATGAAATGACACTGTTGGATCCATATGTGGTCTATGAAAAGAACACACATGCAATGAACTCTGGTGGATCCATATCTGGTCTGTGAAAAGAACACACATGCAATAACAGTGGTGGATCCAAATGTGGTCTGTGAAAAGAACACACATGCAATGACACTGGTGGATCCATATGTGGTATGTGAAAAGAACACACATGCAATGACACTGGTGGATCCATATGTGGTCTGTGAAAAGAACACACATGCAATGACTCTGGTGGATCCATATGTGGTCTGTGAAAAGAACAGACATGCAATGACACTAGTGGATCCATATGTGGTGTGTGAAAAGAACACACATGAAATGACACTGGTGGATCCATATCTGGTCTGTGAAAAGAACACACATGCAATGGACACTGGTGGATCTATATGTGGTATGTGAAAAGAACACACATGCAATGACATTGGTGGATCCATATGTGGTCTATGAAAAGAACAGACGTGCAATGACACTGGTGGATCCATATGTGGTATGTGAAAAGAACACACATGCAATGACAATGGTGGTTCCATATGTGGTATGTGAAAAGAACACACATGCAATGAACTCTGGTGATTCCATATGTGGTCTCTGAAAAGAACACACATGCAATGACAGTAGTAGATCCTATGTGGTGTGTGAAAAGAACACACATGAAATGACACTGGTGGATCCATATGTGGTCTTTGAAAAGAACACACATGCAATGACACTGGTGGTTCCATATGTGGTCTTTGAAAAGAACACACATGAAATGACACTGATTGATCCATATGTGGTCTATGTAAAGAACACACATGCAATGAACTCTGGTGGATCCATATGTGGTATGTGAAAAGAACACACATGCAATAACACTGGTGCATCCAAATGTGGTATGTGAAAAGAACACACATGCAATGACACTAGGGGAACCATATGTGGTCTGCCAAAAGAACACACATGCAATGACTATGGTGGGTCGATATGTGGTCTGCGAAAAGAACACACATGCAATGACACTGGTGGATCCAAATGTGGTCTGTGAAAATAAAACACATGCAATGACACTGGTGGATCCATATGTGGTAAATGAAAAGAACACACATGCAATGACACAGGTGGATCAATATGTGGTCTGTGAAAAGAACACACATGCAATGACAATGGTGGATGCATATGTGGTCTGTGAAAAGAACACACATGCAATGATTCTGGTGGATCCAAATGTGGTATGTGAAAAGAACAGACATGCAATGACACTAGTGGATCCATATGTGGTGTGTGAAAAGAACACACATGAAATGACACTGGTGGATCCATATGTGGTCTGTGAAAACAACACACATGCAATGGACACTAGTGGATCCATATGTGGTATGTGAAAAGAACACACATGAAATGACTCTGGTGGATCCATATGTGGTATATGAAAAGAACAGACATGCAATGACACTGGTGGATCCATATGTGGTCTGTGAAAAGAACACACATGCAATAACACCGGTGGATCAAAATGTGGTGTGTGAAAAAAAAACACATGCAATGACATTGGTGGATCCATATGTGGTCTGTGAAAAGAACACACATGCAATGACTCTTGTGGATCCATATGTGGTCTGTGAAAAGAACACACATGCAATGACACTGGTGGTTCCATATGTGGTCTGTGATAATAACACACATGCAATGACTCTGGTGGATCCATATGTGGTCTGTGAAAAGAACACACATGCAATGACACTGGTGGATCCAAATGTGCTATGTGAAAAGAACACACATGCAATGACACTTGTGGATCCATATGTGGTAAAATGAAAAGAACACACATGGAATGACACTGGTGGATCCATATGTGGTCTGTGAAAAGAACACACATGAAATGACACTGATGGATCCATATGTGGTCTATGAAAAGAACACACATGTAATGAACTCTGGTGGATCCATATGTGGTCTATGAAAAGAACACACATGCAATAACACTGGTGGATCCAAATGTGGTCTGTGAAAAGAACACACATGCAATGACACTGGTGGATCCATATGTGGTCTGTGAAAAGAACACACATGCAATTACACTGATGGAACCATATGTGGTCTGTGAAAAGAACACACATGCAATGACTCTGGTGGATCCATATGTGGTCTATGTAAAGAACACACATGCAATGAAATCTGGTAGATCCATATGTGGTCTGTGAAAAGAACACACATGCAATAACACTGGTGGATCCAAATGTGGTCTATGAAAAGAACACACATACAATGACACTGGTGGATCCATATGTGGTCTGTGAAAAGAACACACATGCAATGACACTGGTGGATCCATATGTGGTCTGTGAAAAGAACACACATGCAATGACTCTGGTGGATCCATATGTGGTCTGTGAAAAGAACAGACATGCAATGACACTAGTGGATCCATATGTGGTGTGTGAAAAGAACACACATGAAATGACCCTGGTGGATCCATATGTGGTCTGTGAAAAGAACACACATGCAATGGACACTGGTGGATCGATATGTGGTATGTGAAAAGAACACACATGCAATGACATTGGTGGATCCATATGTGGTCTATGAAAAGAACAGACGTGCAATGACACTGGTGGATCCATATGTGGTATGTGAAAAGAACACACATGCAATGACAATGGTGGTTCCATATGTGGTATGTGAAAAGAACACACATGCAATGAACTCTGGTGATTCCATATGTGGTCTCTGAAAAGAACACACATGCAATGACAGTAGTAGATCCTATGTGGTGTGTGAAAAGAACACACATGAAATGACACTGGTGGACCATATGTGGTCTTTGAAAAGAACACACATGCAATGACACTGGTGGTTCCATATGTGGTCTTTGAAAAGAACACACATGAAATGACACTGATGGATCCATATGTGGTCTATGTAAAGAACACACATGCAATGAACTCTGGTGGATCCATATGTGGTCTGTGAAAAGAACACACATGCAATAACACTGGTGAATCCAAATGTGGTATGTGAAAAGAACACACATGCAATGACACTAGGGGAACCATATGTGGTCTGCCAAAAGAACACACATGCAATGACTATGGTGGGTCGATATGTGGTCTGCGAAAAGAACACACATGCAATGACACTGGTGGATCCAAATGTGGTCTGTGAAAATAAAACACATGCAATGACACTGGTGGATCCATATGTGGTAAATGAAAAGAACACACATGCAATGACACAGGTGGATCAATATGTGGTATGTGAAAAGAACACACATGCAATGACAATGGTGGATGCATATGTGGTCTGTGAAAAGAACACACATGCAATGATTCTGGTGGATCCAAATGTGGTATGTGAAAAGAACAGACATGCAATGACACTAGTGGATCCATATGTGGTGTGTGAAAAGAACACACATGAAATGACACTGGTGGATCCATATGTGGTCTGTGAAAACAACACACATGCAATGGACACTAGTGGATCCATATGTGGTATGTGAAAAGAACACACATGAAATGACTCTGGTGTATCCATATGTGGTATATGAAAAGAACAGACATGCAATGACACTGGTGGATCCATATGTGGTCTGTGAAAAGAACACACATGCAATAACACCGGTGGATCAAAATGTGGTGTGTGAAAAAAACACACATGCAATGACACTGGTGGATCCATATGTGGTCTGTGAAAAGAACACACATGCAATGACTCTTGTGGATCCATATGTGGTCTGTGAAAAGAACACACATGCAATGACACTGGTGGTTCCATATGTGGTCTGTGATAATAACACACATGCAATGACTCTGGTGGATCCATATGTGGTCTGTGAAAAGAACACACATGCAATGACACTGGTGGATCCAAATGTGCTATGTGAAAAGAACACACATGCAATGACACTTGTGGATCCATATGTGGTAAAATGAAAAGAACACACATGGAATGACACTGGTGGATCCATATGTGGTCTGTGAAAAGAACACACATGAAATGACACTGATGGATCCATATGTGGTCTATGAAAAGAACACACATGTAATGAACTCTGGTGGATCCATATGTGGTCTATGAAAAGAACACACATGCAATAACACTGGTGGATCCAAATGTGGTCTCTAAAAAGAACACACATGCAATGACACTGGTGGATCCATATGTGGTCTGTGAAAAGAACACACATGCAATTACACTGGTGGAACCATATGTGGTCTGTGAAAAGAACACACATGCAATGACTCTGGTGGATCCATATGTGGTCTATGTAAAGAACACACATGCAATGAAATCTGGTAGATCCATATGTGGTCTGTGAAAAGAACACACATGCAATAACACTGGTGGATCCAAATGTGGTCTATGAAAAGAACACACATACAATGACACTGGTGGATCCATATGTGGTCTGTGAAAAGAACACACATGCAATGACACTGGTGGATCCATATGTGGTCTGTGAAAAGAACACACATGCAATGACTCTGGTGGATCCATATGTGGTCTGTGAAAAGAACAGACATGCAATGACACTAGTGGATCCATATGTGGTGTGTGAAAAGAACACACATGAAATGACCCTGGTGGATCCATATGTGGTCTTTGAAAAGAACACACATGCAATGGACACTGGTGGATCGATATGTGGTATGTGAAAAGAACACACATGCAATGACATTGGTGGATCCATATGTGGTCTCTGAAAAGAACAGACGTGCAATGACACTGGTGGATCCATATGTGGTATGTGAAAAGAACACACATGCAATGACAATGGTGGTTCCATATGTGGTATGTGAAAAGAACACACATGCAATGAACTCTGGTGGTTCCATATGTGGTCTGTGAAAAGAACACACATGCAATGACAGTAGTAGATCCTATGTGGTTTGTGAAAAGAAGACACATGAAATGACACTGGTGGATCCATATGTGGTCTTCGAAAAGAACACACATGCAATGACACTGGTGGATCCATATGTGGTCTTTGAAAAGAACACACATGAAATGACACTGATGGATCCATATGTGGTCTATGTAAAGAACACACATGCAATGAACTCTGGTGGATCCATATGTGGTCTGTGAAAAGAACACACATGCAATAACACTGGTGCATCCAAATGTGGTCTGTGAAAAGAACACACATGCAATGTCACTAGGGGAACCATATGTGGTCTGTCAAAAGAACACACATGCAATGACTATGGTGGATCGATATGTGGTCTGCGAAAAGAACACACATGCAATGACACTGGTGGATCCAAATGTGGTCTGTGAAAAGAAAACACATGCAATGACACTGGTGGATCCATATGTGGTAAATGAAAAGAACACACATGCAATGACATAGGTGGATAAATATGTGGTCTGTGAAAAGAACACACATGCAATGACAATGGTGGATCCATATGTGGTCTGTGAAAAGAACACACATGCAATGATTCTGGTGGATCCAAATGTGGTCTGTGAAAAGAACAGACATGCAATGACACTAGTGGATCCATATGTGGTGTGTGAAAAGAACACACATGAAATGACACTTGTGGATCCATATGTGGTCTATGAAAACAACACGCATGCAATGGACACTAGTGGATCCATATGTGGTCTGTGAAAAGAACACACATGAAATGACTCTGGTGGATCCATATGTGGTATATGAAAAGAACAGACATGCAATGACACTGGTGGATCCATATGTGGTCTGTGAAAAGAACACACATGCAATAACACCGGTGGATCAAAATGTGGTGTGTGAAAAGAACACACATGCAATGACACTGGTGGATCCATATGTGGTCTGTGAAAAGAACACACATGCAATGACACTGGTGGATCCATATGTGGTCTGTGAAAAGAACACACATGCAATGACACTGGTGGAGCCATATGTGGTCTGTGAAAAGAACACACATGCAATGACTCTGGTGGATCCATATGTGGTCTGTGAAAAGAACACACATGCAATGAAATCTGGTAGATCCATATGTGGTCTGTGAAAAGAACACACATGCGATAACACTGGTGGATCCAAATGTGGTCTGTGAAAAGAACACACATGCAATGACTCTGGTGGAACCATATGTGGTCTGTGAAAAGAACACACATGCAATGACTCTGGTGGATCCATATGTGGTATGTGAAAAGAACACACATGCAATGACACCGGTGGATCCAAATGTGGTCTGTGAAAAAAACACACATGCAATGACACTGGTGGATCCATATGTGGATGAAAAAAACACACATGCAATGACACAGGTGGATCCATATGTGGTCTGTGAAAAGAACACACATGTAAGGACAATGATGGATCCATATGTGGTCTGTGAAAAGAACACACATGCAATGACTCTGGTGGATCCATATGTGGTCTGTGAAAAGAACAAACATGCAATGACACTAGTGGATCCATATGTGGTGTGTGAAAAGAACACACATGAAATGACACTGGTGGATCCATATGTGGTCTGTGAAAAGAACACACATGCAATGGACACTGGTGGATCCATATGAGGTATGTGAAAAGAACACACATGAAATGACTCTGGTGGACCCATATGTGGTATATGAAAAGAACATACATGCAATGACACTGGTAGACCCATATGTGGTCTATGAAAAGAACACACATGCAATAACACCGGTGGATCAAAATGTGGTGTGTGAAAAGAACACACATGCAATGACACTGGTGGATCCATCTGTGGTCTATGAAAAGAACACAGATGCAATGACACTGGTGGATCCTTATGTGGTCTGTGAAAAGGACACACATGCAATGACAATGGTGGATCCATATGTGGTCTGTGAAAAGAACACACATGCAATGATTCTGGTGGATCCATATCTGGTCTATGAAAAGAACAGACATGCAATGACACTAGTGGATCCATATGTGGTGTGTGAAAAGAACACACATGAAATGACACTGGTGGATCCATATGTGGTCTGTGAAAAGAACACACATGCAATGACACTGGTGGATCCATATGTGGTCTTTGAAAAGAACACACATGAAATGACACTGTTGGATCCATATGTGGTCTATGAAAAGAACACACATGCAATGAACTCTGGTGGATCCATATGTGGTCTGTGAAAAGAACACACATGCAATGACACTGGTGGTTCCATATGTGGTCTATGAAAAGAAAACACATGCAATGACTCTGGTGGATCCATATGTGGTATGTGAAAAGAACACACATGCAATACCGCTGGTGGATCCAAATGTGGTCTGTCAAAAGAACACACATGAAATGACACTGGTGGATCCATATGTGGTCTGTGAAAAGAAAACACATGCAATGACTCTGGTGGATCCATTTGTGGTCTGTGAAAAGAACATACATGCAATGACACTAGTGGATCAGTATGTGGTGTGTGAAAAGAACACACATGCAATGGAAATAGTGGATCCAAATGTCGTTTGTGAAAAGAGCACACATGCAATGACTCTGGTCTATCCATAGGTGGTTTGTGAAAAGAAGACACATGCAATGACACTTGTGGATCCATATGTGGTAAAATGAAAAGAACACACATGCAATGACACTGGTGGATCCATATGTGGTCTGTGAAAAGAACACACATGAAATGACACTGATGGATCCATATGTGGTCTATGAAAAGAACACACATGCAATGAACTCTGGTGGATCCATATGTGGTATGTGAAAAGAACACACATGCAATAACACTGGTGGATCCAAATGTGGTATGTGAAAAGAACACACATGCAATGACACTGGTGGATCCATATGTGGTCTGTGAAAAGAACACACATGCAATTACACTGGTGGAACCATATGTGGTCTGTGAAAAGAACACACATGCAATGACTCTGGTGGATCCATATGTGGTCTATGTAAAGAACACACATGCAATGAAATCTGGTAGATCCATATGTGGTATGTGAAAAGAACACACATGCAATAACACTGGTGGATCCATATGTGGTCTTTGAAAACAACACACATGAAATGACACTGTTGGATCCATATGTGGTCTATGAAAAGAACACACGTGCAATGAACTCTGGTGGATCCATATGTGGTCTGTGAAAAGAACACACATGCAATGACACTGGTGGTTCCATATGTGGTCTATGAAAAGAAAACACATGCAATGACTCTGGTGGATCCATATGTGGTATGTGAAAAGAACACACATGCAATACCGCTGGTGGATCCAAATGTGGTCTGTCAAAAGAACACACATGCAATGACACTTGTGGAACCTTATGTGGTAAATGAAAAGAACACACATACAATGACACTGGTGGATCCATATGTGGTCTGTGAAAAGAACACACATGAAATGACACTGTTGGATCCATATGTGGTCTATGAAAAGAACACACATGCAATGAACTCTGGTGGATCCATATGTGGTCTGTGAAAAGAACACACATGCAATAACAGTGGTGGATCCAAATGTGGTCTGTGAAAAGAACACACATGCAATGACACTGGTGGATCCATATGTGGTCTGTGAAAAGAACACACATGCAATGACACTGGTGGATCCATATGTGGTCTGTGAAAGGAACACACATGCAATAACTCTGGTGGATCCACATGTGGTCTGTGAAAAGAACAGACATGCAATGACACTAGTGGATCCATATGTGGTGTCTGAAAAGAACACACATGAAATGACACTGGTGGATCCATATGTGGTCTGTGAAAAGAACACACATGCAATGCACACTGGTGGATCGATATGTCGTATGTGAAAAGAACACACATGCAATGACATTGGTGGATCCATATGTGGTCTATGAAAAGAACAGAAGTGCAATGACACTGGTGGATCCATATGTGGTTTGTCAAAAGAACACACATGCAATGACACTAGTGGATCCATATGTGGTCTATGAAAAGAACACACATGCAATGACAATGGTGGTTCCATATGTGGTATGTGAAAAGACACACATGCAATGAACTCTGGTGGTTCCATATGTGTTCTGTGAAAAGAACACACATGCGATGACACTAGTGGATCCATATGTGGTTTGTGAAAAAAGAACACACATGCAATGACAATGGTAGTTCCATATGTGGTCTGTGAAAAGAACACACATGCAATGACTCTGGTGGATCCATATGTGGTATGTGAAAAGAACAGGCATGCAATGACACCGGTGGATCCAAATGTGGTATGTGAAAAGAACACACATGAAATGACACTAGTGGATCCATATGTGGTCTATGAAAAGAACACACATGCAATGTACACTGGTGGATCCATATGTGGTCTGTGAAAAGAACACACATGAAATGGCTCTGGTGGATCCATATGTGGTCTGTGAAAAGAATAGACATGCAATGACACTAGTGGATCCATATGTCGTCTGTGAAAAGAACACACATGCAATGACACTGCTGGATCCAAATGTGGTATGTGAAAAGAACACACATGCAATGACACTGGTGGATCCATATGTGGTATGTGAAAAGAACACACATGCAATGACAATGGTGGTTCCATATGTGGTATGTGAAAAGAAACCACATGCAATGAACTCTGGTGGTTCCATATGTGGTCTATGAAAAGAACACACATGCAATGACACTGGTAGATCCTTATGTGGTTTTTGAAAAGAACACACATGAAATGACACTGGTGGATCCATATGTGGTCTGTGAAAAGAAAACACATGCAATGACTCTGGTGGATCCATTTGTGGTCTGTGAAAGGAACATACATGCAATGACACTGGTGGATCAGTATGTGGTGTGTGAAAAGAACACACATGCAATGGAAATAGTGGATCCAAATGTGGTTTGTGAAAAGAACACACATGCAATGACTCTGGTCTATCCATAGGTGGTATGTGAAAAGAAGACACATGCAATGACACTGGTGGATCCATATGTGGTAAAATGAAAAGAACATACATGCAATGACACTGGTGGATCCATATGTGGTCTGTGAAAAGAACACACATGAAATGACACTGATGGATCCATATGTGGTATATGAAAAGAACACACATGCAATGAACTCTGGTGGATCCATATGTGGTATGTGAAAAGAACACACATGCAATAACACTGGTGGATCCAAATGTGGTCTGTGAAAAGAACACACATGCAATGACACTGGTGGATCCATATGTGGTCTGTGAAAAGAACACACATGCAATTACACTGGTGGAACCATATGTGATCTGTGAAAAGAACACACATGCAATGACTCTGGTGGATCCATATGTGGTCTATGTAAAGAACACACATGCAATGAAATCTGGTAGATCCATATGTGGTATGTGAAAAGAACACACATGCAATAACACTGGTGGATCCATATGTGGTCTTTGAAAACAACACACATGAAATGACACTGTTGGATCCATATGTGGTCTATGAAAAGAACACACGTGCAATGAACTCTGGTGGATCCATATGTGGTCTGTGAAAAGAACACACATGCAATGACACTGGTGGTTCCATATGTGGTCTATGAAAAGAAAACACATGCAATGACTCTCGTGGATCCATATGTGGTATGTGAAAAGAACACACATGCAATACCGCTGGTGGATCCAAATGTGGTCTGTCAAAAGAACACACATGCAATGACACTTGTGGAACCTTATGTGGTAAATGAAAAGAACACACATGCAATGACACTGCTGGATCCATATGTGGTCTGTGAAAAGAACACACATGAAATGACACTGTTGGATCCATATGTGGTCTATGAAAAGAACACACATGCAATGAACTCTGGTGGATCCATATGTGGTATGTGAAAAGAACACACATGCAATAACAGTGGTGGATCCAAATGTGGTCTGTGAAAAGAACACACATGCAATGACACTGGTGGATCCATATGTGGTCTGTGAAAAGAACACACATGCAATGACACTGGTGGATCCATATGTGGTCTGTGAAAAGAACACACATGCAATGACTCTGGTGGATCCATATGTGGTCTGTGAAAAGAACAGACATGCAATGACACTAGTGGATCCATATGTGGTGTCTGAAAAGAACACACATGAAATGACACTGGTGGATCCATATGTGGTCTGTGAAAAGAACACACATGCAATGCACACTGGTGGATCGATATGTGTTATGTGAAAAGAACACACATGCAATGACATTGGTGGATCCATATGTGGTCTATGAAAAGAACAGAAGTGCAATGACACTGGTGGATCCATATGTGGTATGTCAAAAGAACACACATGCAATGACACTAGTGGATCCATATGTGGTCTATGAAAAGAACACACATGCAATGACAATGGTGGTTCCATATGTGGTATGTGAAAAGAACACACATGCAATGAACTCTGGTGGTTCCATATGTGTTCTGTGAAAAGAACACACATGCAATGACACTGGTAGTTCCATATGTGGTCTGTGAAAAGAACACACATGCAATGACTCTGGTGGATCCATATGTGGTATGTGAAAAGAACAGACATGCAATGACACCGGTGGATCCAAATGTGGTCTGTGAAAAGAACACACATGAAATGACACTAGTGGATCCATATGTGGTCTATGAAAAGAACACACATGCAATGGACACTGGTGGATCCATATGTGGTCTGTGAAAAGAACACACATGCAATGGACACTGGTGGATCCATATGTGGTCTGTGAAAAGAACACACATGCAATGGCTCTGGTGGATCCATATGTGGTCTGTGAAAAGAACACACATGCAATGGACACTGGTGGATCCATATGTGGTCTGTGAAAAGAACACACATGCAATGACACTGCTGGATCCAAATGTGGTATGTGAAAAGAACACACATGCAATGACACTGGTGGATCCATATGTGGTATGTGAAAAGAACACACATGCAATGACAATGGTGGTTCCATATGTGGTATGTGAAAAGAAACCACATGCAATGAACTCTGGTGGTTCCATATGTTGTCTGTGAAAATAACACACATGCAATGACTCTGGTGGTTCCTTATGTGGTTTGTGAAAAGAACACACACATGAAATGACACTGGTGGATCCATATGTGGTCTGTGAAAAGAACACACATGCAATGACTCTGGTGGATCCATTTGTGGTCTGTGAAAAGAACATACATGCAATGACACTGGTGGATCAATATGTGGTGTGTGAAAAGAACACACATGTAATGGAAATAGTGGATCCAAATGTGGTTTGTGAAAATAACACACATGCAATGACTCTGGTCTATCCATAGGTGGTTTGTGAAAAGAAGACACATGCAATGACACTGGTGGATCCATATGTGGTAAAATGAAAAGAACACACATGCAATGACACTAGTGGATCCATATGTGGTCTGTGAAAAGAACACACATGAAATGACACTGATGGATCCATATGTGGTCTATGAAAAGAACACACATGCAATGAACTCTGGTGGATCCATATGTGGTATGTGAAAAGAACACATATGCAATAACACTGGTGGATCCAAATGTGGTCTGTGAAAAGAACACACATGCAATGACACTGGTGGATCCATATGTGGTCTGTGAAAAGAACACACATGCAATTACACTAGTGGATCCATATGTGGTCTATGAAAAGAACACACATGCAATGGACACTAGTGGATCCATATGTGGTCTGTGAAAAGAACACACATGAAATGGCTCTGGTGGATCCATATGTGGTCTGTGAAAAGAATAGACATGCAATGACACTAGTGGATCCATATGTTGTCTGTGAAAAGAACACACATGCAATGACACTGCTGGATCCAAATGTGGTATGTGAAAAGAACACACATGCAATGACACTGGTGGATCCATATGTGGTATGTGAAAAGAACACACATGCAATGACAATGGTGGTTCCATATGTGGTATGTGAAAAGAAACCACATGCAATGAAATCTGGTGGTTCCATATGTGGTCTGTGAAAAGAACACACATGCAATGACACTGGTAGATCCTTATGTGGTTTGTGAAAAGAACACACATGAAATGACACTCGTGGATCCATATGTGGTCTGTGAAAAGAACACACATGCAATGACTCTGGTGGATCTATTTGTGGTCTGTGAAAAGAACATACATGCAATGACACTGGTGGATCAATATGTGGTGTGTGAAAAGAACACACATGCAATGGAAATAGTGGATCCAAATGTGGTTTGTGAAAAGAACACACATGCAATGACTCTGGTCTATCCATAGGTGGTTTGTGAAAAGAAGACACATGCAATGACACTGGTGGATCCTTATATGGTAAAATGAAAAGAACACACATGCAATGACACTGGTGGATCCATATGTGGTCTGTGAAAAGAACACACATGAAATGACACTGATGGATCCATATGTGGTCTATGAAAAGAACACACATGCAATGAACTCTGGTGGATCCATATGTGGTCTGTGAAAAGAACACACATGCAATAACACTGGTGGATCCAAATGTGGTCTGTGAAAAGAACACACATGCAATGACTCTGGTGGATCCATTTGTGGTATGTGAAAAGAACATACATGCAATGACACTGGTGGATCAGTATGTGGTGTGTGAAAAGAACACACATGCAATGGAAATAGTGGATCCAAATGTGGTTTGTGAAAAGAACACACATGCAATGACTCTGGTCTATCCATAGGTGGTTTGTGAAAAGAAGACACATGCAATAACACTGGTGGATCCATATGTGGTAAAATGAAAAGAACACACATGCAATGACACTGGTGGATCCATTTGTGGTCTGTGAAAAGAACACACATGAAATGACACTGATGGATCCATATGTGGTCTATGAAAAGAACACACATGCAATGAACTCTGGTGGATCCATATGTGGTATGTGAAAAGAACACACATGCAATAACACTGGTGGATCCAAATGTGGTCTGTGAAAAGAACACACATGCAATGACACTGGTGGATCCATATGTGGTCTGTGAAAAGAACACACATGCAATTACACCAGTGGATCCATATGTGGTAAATGAAAAGAACACACATGCAATGACACGGGTGGATCCATATGTGGTCTGTGAAAATATCACAAATGTAATGACAATGATGGATCCATATGTGGTCTATGTAAAGAACACACATGCAATGAACTCTGGTGGATCCATATGTGTTCTGTGAAAAGAACACACATGGAATAACACTGGTGGATCCAAATGTGGTCTATGAAAAGAACACACATGCAATGACTCTGGTGGATCCATATGTGGTCTATGTATAGAACACACATGCAATGAAATCTGGTAGATCCATATGTGGTATGTGAAAAGAACACACATGCAATAACACTAGTGGATACATATGTAGTCTTTGAAAACAACACACATGAAATGACACTGTTGGATCCATATGTGGTCTATGAAAAGAATACACGTGCAATGAACTCTGGTGGATCCATATGTGGTCTGTGAAAAGAACACACATGCAATGACACTGGTGGTTCCATATGTGGTCTATGAAAAGAAAAACATGCAATGACTCTGGTGGATCCATATGTGGTATGTGAAAAGAACACACATGCAATACCGCTGGTGGATCCAAATGTGGTCTGTCAAAAGAACACACATGCAATGACACTTGTGGAACCTTATGTGGTAAATGAAAAGAACACACATGCAATTACAATGGTAGTTCCATATGTGGTCTGTGAAAAGAACACACATGCAATGACTCTGGTGGATCCATATGTGGTATGTGAAAAGAACAGACATGCAATGACACCGGTGGATCCAAATGTGGTCTGTGAAAAGAACACACATGAAATGACACTAGTGGATCCATATGTGGTCTATGAAAAGAACACACATGCAATGGACATTGGTGGATCCATATGTGGTCTGTGAAAAGAACACACATGAAATGGCTCTGGTGGATCCATATGTGGTCTGTGAAAAGAATAGACATGCAATGACACTAGTGGATCCATATGTCGTCTGTGAAAAGAACACACATGCAATGACACTGCTGGATCCAAATGTGGTATGTGAAAAGAACACACATGCAATGACACTGGTGGATCCATATGTGGTATGTGAAAAGAACACACATGCAATGACAATGGTGGTTCCATATGTGGTATGTGAAAAGAAACCACATGCAATGAACTCTGGTGGTTCCATATGTGGTCTGTGAAAAGAACATACATGCAATGACACTGGTAGATCCTTATGTGGTTTGTGAAAAGAACACACATGTAATGACTCTGGTGGATCCATTTGTGGTCTGTGAAAAGAACATACATGCAATGGATCACTATGTGGTGTGTGAAAAGAACACACATGCAATGGAAATAGTGGATCCAAACGTGGTTTGTGAAAAGAACACACATGCAATGACTCTGGTCTATCCATAGGTGGTTTGTGAAAAGAAGACACATGCAATGACACTGGTGGATCCTTATGTGGTAAAATGAAAAGAACACACATGCAATGACACTGGTGGATCCATATGTGGTCTGTGAAAAGAACACACATGAAATGACACTGATGGATCCATATGTGGTCTATGAAAGGAACACACATGCAATGAACTCTGGTGGATCCATATGTGGTCTGTGAAAAGAACACACATGCAATAACACTGGTGGATCCAAATGTGGTCTGTGAAAAGAACACACATGCAATGACTCTGGTGGATCCATTTGTGGTCTGTGAAAAGAACATACATGCAATGACACTGGTGGATCAGTATGTGGTGTGTGAAAAGAACACACATGCAACGGAAATAGTGGATCCAAATGTGGTTTGTGAAAAGAACACACATGCAATGACTCTGGTCTATCCATAGATGGTTTGTGAAAAGAAGACACATGCAATAACACTGGTGGATCCATATGTGGTAAAATGAAAAGAACACACATGCAATGACACTGGTGGATCCATTTGTGGTCTGTGAAAAGAACACACATGAAATGACACTGATGGATCCATATGTGGTCTATGAAAAGAACACACATGCAATGAACTCTGGTGGATCCATATGTGGTATGTGAAAAGAACACACATGCAATAACACTGGTGGATCCAAGTGTGGTCTGTGAAAAGAACACACATGCAATGACACTGGTGGATCCATATGTGGTCTGTGAAAAGAACACACATGCAATTACACCAGTGGATCCATATGTGGTAAATGAAAAGAACACACATGCAATGACATGGGTGGATCCATATGTGGTATGTGAAAATAACACAAATGTAATGACAATGATGGATCCATATGTGGTCTATGTAAAGAACACACATGCAATGAACTCTGGTGGATCCATATGTGGTCTGTGAAATGAACGCACATGGAATAACACTGGTGGATCCAAATGTGGTCTATGAAAAGAACACACATGCAATGACTCTGGTGGATCCATATGTGGTCTATGTATAGAACACACATGCAATGAAATCTGGTAGATCCATATGTGGTATGTGAAAAGAACACACATGCAATAACACTAGTGGATCCATATGTAGTCTTTGAAAACAACACACATGAAATGACACTGTTGGATCCATATGTGGTCTAGGAAAAGAACACACGTGCAATGAACTCTGGTGGATCCATATGTGGTCTGTGAAAAGAACACACATGCAATGACACTGGTGGTTCCATATGTGGTCTATGAAAAGAAAACACATGCAATGACTCTGGTGGATCCATATGTGGTATGTGAAAAGAACACACATGCAATACCGCTGGTGGATCCAAATGTGGTCTGTCAAAAGAACACACATGCAATGACACTTGTGGAACCTTATGTGGTAAATGAAAAGAACACACATGCAATGACAATGGTAGTTCCATATGTGGTCTGTGAAAAGAACACACATGCAATGACTCTGGTGGATCCATATGTGGTATGTGAAAAGAACAGACATGCAATGACACCGGTGGATCCAAATGTGGTCTGTGAAAAGAACACACATGAAATGACACTAGTGGATCCATATGTGGTCTATGAAAAGAACACACATGCAATGGACACTGGTGGATCCATATGTGGTCTGTGAAAAGAACACACATGAAATGGCTCTGGTGGATCCATATGTGGTCTGTGAAAAGAATAGACATGCAATGACACTAGTGGATCCATATGTCGTCTGTGAAAAGAACACACATGCAATGACACTGCTGGATCCAAATGTGGTATGTGAAAAGAACACACATGCAATGACACTGGTGGATCCATATGTGGTATGTGAAAAGAACACACATGCAATGACAATGGTGGTTCCATATGTGGTATGTGAAAAGAAACCACATGCAATGAACTCTGGTGGTTCCATATGTGGTCTGTGAAAAGAACATACATGCAATGACACTGGTGGATCAGTATGTGGTGTGTGAAAAGAACACACATGCAATGGAAATAGTGGATCCAAATGTGGTTTGTGAAAAGAACACACATGCAATGACTCTGGTCTATCCATAGGTGGTTTGTGAAAAGAAGACACATGCAATGACACTGGTGGATCCATATGTGGTAAAATGAAAAGAACACACATGCAATGACACTAGTGGATCCATATGTGGTCTGCGAAAAGAACACACATGAAATGACACTGATGGATCCATATGTGGTCTATGAAAAGAACACACATGCAATGAACTCTGGTGGATCCATATGTGGTATGTGAAAAGAACACATATGCAATAACACTGGTGGATCCAAATGTGGTCTGTGAAAAGAACACACATGCAATGACACTGGTGGATCCATATGTGGTCTGTGAAAAGAACACACATGCAATTACACTAGTGGATCCATATGTGGTCTATGAAAAGAACACACATGCAATGGACACTGGTGGATCCATATGTGGTCTGTGAAAAGAACACGCATGAAATGGCTCTGGTGGATCCATATGTGGTCTGTGAAACGAATAGACATGCAATGACACTAGTGGATCCATATGTTGTCTGTGAAAAGAACACACATGCAATGACACTGCTGGATCCAAATGTGGTATGTGAAAAGAACACACATGCAATGACACTGGTGGATCCATATGTGGTATGTGAAAAGAACACACATGCAATGACAATGGTGGTTCCATATGTGGTATGTGAAAAGAAACCACATGCAATGAACTCTGGTGGTTCCATATGTGGTCTGTGAAAAGAACACACATGCAATGACACTGGTAGATCCTTATGTGGTTTGTGAAAAGAACACACATGAAATGACACTGGTGGATCCATATGTGGTCTGTGAAAAGAACACACATGCAATGACTCTGGTGGATCCATTTGTGGTCTGTGAAAAGAACATACATGCAATGACACTGGTGGATCAGTATGTGGTGTGTGAAAAGAACACACATGCAATGGAAATAGTGGATCCAAATGTGGTTTGTGAAAAGAACACACATGCAATGACTCTGGTCTATCCATAGGTGGTTTGTGAAAAGAAGACACATGCAATGACACTGGTGGATCCATATGTGGTAAAATGAAAAGAACACACATGCAATGACACTGGTGGATCCATATGTGGTCTGTGAAAAGAACACACATGAAATGACACTGATGGATCCATATGTGGTCTATGAAAAGAACACACATGCAATGAACTCTGGTGGATCCATATGTGGTATGTGAAAAGAACACACATGCAATAACACTGGTGGATCCAAATGTGGTCTGTGAAAAGAACACACATTCAATGACACTGGTGGATCCATATGTGGTCTGTGAAAAGAACACACATGCAATTACACCAGTGTATCCATATGTGGTAAATGAAAAGAACACACATGCAATGACACGGGTGGATCCATATGTGGTCAGTGAAAATAACACACATGTAATGACAATGATGGATCCATATGTGGTCTATGTAAAGAACACACATGCAATGAACTCTGGTGGATCCATATGTGGTCTGTGAAAAGAACGCACATGGAATAACACTGGTGGATCCAAATGTGGTCTATGAAAAGAACACACATGCAATGACACTGGTGGATCCATATGTGGTCTGTGAAAAGAACACACATGCAATGAAATCTGGTAGATCCATATGTGGTATGTGAAAAGAACACACATGCAATAACACTGGTGGATCCATATGTAGTCTTTGAAAACAACACACATGAAATGACACTGTTGGATCCATATGTGGTCTATGAAAAGAACACACGTGCAATGGACACTGGTGGATCTATATGTGGTATGTGAAAAGAATACACATGCAATGACATTGGTGGATCCATATGTGGTCTATGAATAGAAAAGACGTGCAATGACACTGGTGGATCCATATGTGGTATGTGAAAAGAACACACATGCAATGACACTGGTGGATCCATATGTTGTTTGTGAAAAGAACACACATGCAATGACAATGGTGGTTCCATATGTGGTATGTGAAAAGAACACACATGCAATGAACTCTGGTGGTTCCATATGTGTTCTGTGAAAAGAACACACATGCAATGACACTGGTGGATCCATATGTGGTAAAATGAAAAGAACACACATGCAATGACAATGGTGGATCCATATGTGGTCTGTGAAAAGAACACACATGAAATGACATTGATGCATCCATATCTGGTCTATGAAAAGAACACACATGCAATGAACTCTGGTGGATCCATATGTGGTCTGTGAAAAGAACAGACATGCAATGACACTAGTGGATCCATATGTCGTCTGTGAAAAGAACACACATGCAATGACACTGCTGGATCCAAATGTGGTATGTGAAAAGAACACACATGCAATGACACTGGTGGATCCATATGTGGTATGTGAAAAGAACACACATGCAATGACAATGGTGGTTCCATATGTGGTATGTGAAAAGAACACACATGCAATGAACTCTAGTGGTTCCATATGTGGTCTGTGAAAAGAACACACATGCAATGACACTGGTAGATCCTTATGTGGTTTGTGAAAAGAACACACATGAAATGACACTGGTGGATCCATATGTGGTCTGTGAAAAGAACACACATGCAATGACTCTGGTGGATCCATTTGTGGTCTGTGAAAAGAACATACATGCAATGACACTGGTGGAGCAATATGTGGTGTGTGAAAAGAACACACATGCAATGGAAATAGTGGATCCAAATGTGGTTTGTGAAAAGAACACACATGCAATGACTCCGGTCTATCCATATGTGGTTTGTGAAAAGAAGACACATGCAATGACACTGGTGGATCCATATGGGGTAAATGAAAAGAACACACATGCAATGACACAAGTGGATCCATATGTGGTCTGTGAAAAGAACACACATGCTATGGACACTAGTGGATCCATATGTGGTATGTGAAAAGAACACACATGAAATGACTCTGGTGGATCCATATGTGGTATATGAAAAGAACAGACATGCAATGACACTGGTGGATCCATATGTGCTCTGTGAAAAGAACACACATGCAATAACACTGGTGGATCAAAATGTGGTGTGTGAAAAGAACACACATGCAATGACACTGGTGGATCCATATGTGGTCTGTGAAAAGAACACACATGCAATGACTCTGGTGGATCAATATGTGGTATGTGAAAAGAACACACATGCAATGACACTGGTGGTTCCATATGTGGTCTGTGAAAATAACACACATGGAATGACTCTGGTTGCTCCATATGTGGTCTGTTAAAAGAACACACATGCAATGACACTGGTGGATCCAAATGTGCTATGTGAAAAGAACACACATGCAATGACACTTGTGGATCCATATGTGGTAAAATGAAAAGAACACACATGCAATGACACTGGTGGATCCATATGTGGTATGTGAAAAGAACACACATGAAATGACACTAATGGATCCATATGTGGTCTATGATAAGAACACACATGCAATGAACTCTGGTGGATCCATATGTGGTCTGTGAAAAGAACACACATGCAATAACACTGGTGGATCCAAATGTGGTCTGTGAAAAGAACACACATGCAATGACTCTGGTGGATCCATTTGTGGTCTGTGAAAAGAACATACATGCAATGACACTGGTGGATCAGTATGTGGTGTGTGAAAAGAACACACATGCAATGGAAATAGTGGATCCAAATGTGGTTTGTGAAAAGAACACACATGCAATGACTCTGGTCTATCCATAGGTGGTTTGTGAAAAGAAGACACATGCAATGACACTGGTGGATCCATATGTGGTAAAATGAAAAGAACACACATGCAATGACACTAGTGGATCCATATGTGGTCTGTGAAAAGAACACACATGAAATGACACTGATGGATCCATATGTGGTCTATGAAAAGAACACACATGCAATGAACTCTGGTGGATCCATATGTGGTATGTGAAAAGAACACATATGCAATAACACTGGTGGATCCAAATGTGGTCTGTGAAAAGAACACACATGCAATGACACTGGTGGATCCATATGTGGTCTGTGAAAAGAACACACATGCAATTACACTAGTGGATCCATATGTGGTCTATGAAAAGAACACACATGCAATGGACACTGGTGGATCCATATGTGGTCTGTGAAAAGAACACACATGAAATGGCTCTGGTGGATCCATATGTGGTCTGTGAAACGAATAGACATGCAATGACACTAGTGGATCCATATGTTGTCTGTGAAAAGAACACACATGCAATGACACTGCTGGATCCAAATGTGGTATGTGAAAAGAACACACATGCAATGACACTGGTGGATCCATATGTGGTATGTGAAAAGAACACACATGCAATGACAATGGTGGTTCCATATGTGGTATGTGAAAAGAAACCACATGCAATGAACTCTGGTGGTTCCATATGTGGTCTGTGAAAAGAACACACATGCAATGACACTGGTAGATCCTTATGTGGTTTGTGAAAAGAACACACATGAAATGACACTGGTGGATCCATATGTGGTCTGTGAAAAGAACACACATGCAATGACTCTGGTGGATCCATTTGTGGTCTGTGAAAAGAACATACATGCAATGACACTGGTGGATCAGTATGTGGTGTGTGAAAAGAACACACATGCAATGGAAATAGTGGATCCAAATGTGGTTTGTGAAAAGAACACACATGCAATGACTCTGGTCTATCCATAGGTGGTTTGTGAAAAGAAGACACATGCAATGACACTGGTGGATCCTTATGTGGTAAAATGAAAAGAACACACATGCAATGACACTGGTGGATCCATATGTGGTCTGTGAAAAGAACACACATGAAATGACACTGATGGATCCATATGTGGTCTATGAAAAGAACACACATGCAATGAACTCTGGTGGATCCATATGTGGTCTGTGAAAAGAACACACATGCAATAACACTGGTGGATCCAAATGTGGTCTGTGAAAAGAACACACATGCAATGACTCTGGTGGATCCATTTGTGGTCTGTGAAAAGAACATACATGCAATGACACTGGTGGATCAGTATGTGGTGTGTGAAAAGAACACACATGCAATGGAAATAGTGGATCCAAATGTGGTTTGTGAAAAGAACACACATGCAATGACTCTGGTCTATCCATAGGTGGTTTGTGAAAAGAAGACACATGCAATGACACTGGTGGATCCATATGTGGTAAAATGAAAAGAACACACATGCAATGACACTGGTGGATCCATATGTGGTCTGTGAAAAGAACACACATGAAATGACACTGATGGATCCATATGTGGTCTATGAAAAGAACACACATGCAATGAACTCTGGTGGATCCATATGTGGTATGTGAAAAGAACACACATGCAATAACACTGGTGGATCCAAATGTGGTCTGTGAAAAGAACACACATGCAATGACACTGGTGGATCCATATGTGGTCTGTGAAAAGAACACACACGCAATTACACCAGTGTATCCATATGTGGTAAATGAAAAGAACACACATGCAATGACACGGGTGGATCCATATGTGGTCTGTGAAAATAACACACATGTAATGACAATGATGGATCCATATGTGGTCTATGTAAAGAACACACATGCAATGAACTCTGGTGGATCCATATGTGGTCTGTGAAAAGAACGCACATGGAATAACACTGGTGGATCCAAATGTGGTCTATGAAAAGAACACACATGCAATGACACTGGTGGATCCATATGTGGTCTGTGAAAAGAACACACATGCAATGAAATCTGGTAGATCCATATGTGGTATGTGAAAAGAACACACATGCAATAACACTGGTGGATCCATATGTAGTCTTTGAAAACAACACACATGAAATGACACTGTTGGATCCATATGTGGTCTATGAAAAGAACACACGTGCAATGGACACTGGTGGATCTATATGTGGTATGTGAAAAGAATACACATGCAATGACATTGGTGGATCCATATGTGGTCTATGAATAGAAAAGACGTGCAATGACACTGGTGGATCCATATGTGGTATGTGAAAAGAACACACATGCAATGACACTGGTGGATCCATATGTTGTTTGTGAAAAGAACACACATGCAATGACAATGGTGGTTCCATATGTGGTATGTGAAAAGAACACACATGCAATGAACTCTGGTGGTTCCATATGTGTTCTGTGAAAAGAACACACATGCAATGACACTGGTGGGTCCATATGTGGTAAAATGAAAAGAACACACATGCAATGACAATGGTGGATCCATATGTGGTCTGTGAAAAGAACACACATGAAATGACATTGATGCATCCATATCTGGTCTATAAAAAGAACACACATGCAATAAACTCTGGTGGATCCATATGTGGTCTGTGAAAAGAACAGACATGCAATGACACTAGTGGATCCATATGTCGTCTGTGAAAAGAACATACATGCAATGACACTGTTGGATCCAAATGTGGTATGTGAAAAGAACACACATGCAATGACACTGGTGGATCCATATGTGGTATGTGAAAAGAACACACATGCAATGACAATGGTGGTTCCATATGTGGTATGTGAAAAGAACACACATGCAATGAACTCTAGTGGTTCCATATGTGGTCTGTGAAAAGAACACACATGCAATGACACTGGTAGATCCTTATGTGGTTTGTGAAAAGAACACACATGAAATGACACTGGTGGATCCATATGTGGTCTGTGAAAAGAACACACATGCAATGACTCTGGTGGATCCATTTGTGGTTTGTGAAAAGAACATACATGCAATGACACTGGTGGATCAATATGTGGTGTGTGAAAAGAACACACATGCAATGGAAATAGTGGATCCAAATGTGGTTTGTGAAAAGAACACACATGCAATGACTCCGGTCTATCCATATGTGGTTTGTGAAAAGAAGACACATGCAATGACACTGGTGGATCCATATGGGGTAAATGAAAAAACACACATGCAATGACACAAGTGGATCCATATGTGGTCTGTGAAAAGAACACACATGCTATGGACACTAGTGGATCCATATGTGGTATGTGAAAAGAACACACATGAAATGACTCTGGTGGATCCATATGTGGTATATGAAAAGAACAGACATGCAATGACACTGGTGGATCCATATGTGCTCTGTGAAAAGAACACACATGCAATAACACTGGTGGATCAAAATGTGGTGTGTGAAAAGAACACACATGCAATGACACTGGTGGATCCATATGTGGTCTGTGAAAAGAACACACATGCAATGACTCTGGTGGATCAATATGTGGTATGTGAAAAGAACACACATGCAATGACACTGGTGGTTCCATATGTGGTCTGTGAAAATAACACACATGCAATGACTCTGGTTGCTCCATATGTGGTCTGTTAAAAGAACACACATGCAATGACACTGGTGGATCCAAATGTGCTATGTGAAAAGAACACACATGCAATGACACTTGTGGATCCATATGTGGTAAAATGAAAAGAACACACATGCAATGACACTGGTGGATCCATATGTGGTATGTGAAAAGAACACACATGAAATGACACTAATGGATCCATATGTGGTCTATGATAAGAACACACATGCAATGAACTCTGGTGGATCCATATGTGGTTTGTGAAAAGAACACACATGCAATAACACTGGTGGATCCAAATGTGGTCTGTGAAAAGAACACACATGCAATGACACTGGTCGATCCATATGTGGTCTGTGAAAAGAACACACATGCAATTACACTGGTGGAACCATATGTGGTCTGTGAAAAGAACACACATGCAATGACTCTGGTGGATCCATATGTGGTCTGTGAAAATAACACACATGCAATGACACTGGTGGATCCAAATGTGGTCTCTGAAAAGAACACACATGCAATGACACTGGTGGATCCATATGTGGATGAAAAGAACACACATGCAATGACACGGGTGGATCCATATGTGGTCTGTGAAAAGAACACACATGCAATGACACTGGTAGATCCTTATGTGGTTTGTGAAAAGAACACACATGAAATGACACTGGTGGATCCATATGTGGTCTGTGAAAAGAACACACATGCAATGACTCTGGTGGATCCATTTGTGGTCTGTGAAAAGAACATACATGCAATGACACTGGTGGATCAATATGTGGTGTGTGAAAAGAACACACATGCAATGGAAATAGTGGATCCAAATGTGGTTTGTGAAAAGAACACACATGCAATGACTCCGGTCTATCCATATGTGGTTTGTGAAAAGAAGACACATGCAATGACACTGGTGGATCCATATGGGGTAAATGAAAAGAACACACATGCAATGACACAAGTGGATCCATATGTGGTCTGTGAAAAGAACACACATGCTATGGACACTAGTGGATCCATATGTGGTATGTGAAAAGAACACACATGAAATGACTCTGGTGGATCCATATGTGGTATATGAAAAGAACAGACATGCAATGACACTGGTGGATCCATATGTGCTCTGTGAAAAGAACACACATGCAATAACACTGGTGGATCAAAATGTGGTGTGTGAAAAGAACACACATGCAATGACACTGGTGGATCCATATGTGGTCTGTGAAAAGAACACACATGCAATGACTCTGGTGGATCTATATGTGGTATGTGAAAAGAACACACATGCAATGACACTGGTGGTTCCATATGTGGTATGTGAAAAGAACACACATGCAATGACACTGGTGGATCCATATGTTGTTTGTGAAAAGAACACACATGCAATGACAATGGTGGTTCCATATGTGGTATGTGAAAAGAACACACATGCAATGAACTCTGGTGGTTCCATATGTGTTCTGTGAAAAGAACACACATGCAATGACACTGGTGGATCCATATGTGGTAAAATGAAAAGAACACACATGCAATGACAATGGTGGATCCATATGTGGTCTGTGAAAAGAACACACATGAAATGACATTGATGCATCCATATCTGGTCTATGAAAAGAACACACATGCAATGAACTCTGGTGGATCCATATGTGGTCTGTGAAAAGAACAGACATGCAATGACACTAGTGGATCCATATGTCGTCTGTGAAAAGAACACACATGCAATGACACTGCTGGATCCAAATGTGGTATGTGAAAAGAACACACATGCAATGACACTGGTGGATCCATATGTGGTATGTGAAAAGAACACACATGCAATGACAATGGTGGTTCCATATGTGGTATGTGAAAAGAACACACATGCAATGAACTCTAGTGGTTCCATATGTGGTCTGTGAAAAGAACACACATGCAATGACACTGGTAGATCCTTATGTGGTTTGTGAAAAGAACACACATGAAATGACACTGGTGGATCCATATGTGGTCTGTGAAAAGAACACACATGCAATGACTCTGGTGGATCCATTTGTGGTCTGTGAAAAGAACATACATGCAATGACACTGGTGGAGCAATATGTGGTGTGTGAAAAGAACACACATGCAATGGAAATAGTGGATCCAAATGTGGTTTGTGAAAAGAACACACATGCAATGACTCCGGTCTATCCATATGTGGTTTGTGAAAAGAAGACACATGCAATGACACTGGTGGATCCATATGGGGTAAATGAAAAGAACACACATGCAATGACACAAGTGGATCCATATGTGGTCTGTGAAAAGAACACACATGCTATGGACACTAGTGGATCCATATGTGGTATGTGAAAAGAACACACATGAAATGACTCTGGTGGATCCATATGTGGTATATGAAAAGAACAGACATGCAATGACACTGGTGGATCCATATGTGCTCTGTGAAAAGAACACACATGCAATAACACTGGTGGATCAAAATGTGGTGTGTGAAAAGAACACACATGCAATGACACTGGTGGATCCATATGTGGTCTGTGAAAAGAACACACATGCAATGACTCTGGTGGATCAATATGTGGTATGTGAAAAGAACACACATGCAATGACACTGGTGGTTCCATATGTGGTCTGTGAAAATAACACACATGGAATGACTCTGGTTGCTCCATATGTGGTCTGTTAAAAGAACACACATGCAATGACACTGGTGGATCCAAATGTGCTATGTGAAAAGAACACACATGCAATGACACTTGTGGATCCATATGTGGTAAAATGAAAAGAACACACATGCAATGACACTGGTGGATCCATATGTGGTATGTGAAAAGAACACACATGAAATGACACTAATGGATCCATATGTGGTCTATGATAAGAACACACATGCAATGAACTCTGGTGGATCCATATGTGGTCTGTGAAAAGAACACACATGCAATAACACTGGTGGATCCAAATGTGGTCTGTGAAAAGAACACACATGCAATGACTCTGGTGGATCCATTTGTGGTCTGTGAAAAGAACATACATGCAATGACACTGGTGGATCAGTATGTGGTGTGTGAAAAGAACACACATGCAATGGAAATAGTGGATCCAAATGTGGTTTGTGAAAAGAACACACATGCAATGACTCTGGTCTATCCATAGGTGGTTTGTGAAAAGAAGACACATGCAATGACACTGGTGGATCCATATGTGGTAAAATGAAAAGAACACACATGCAATGACACTAGTGGATCCATATGTGGTCTGTGAAAAGAACACACATGAAATGACACTGATGGATCCATATGTGGTCTATGAAAAGAACACACATGCAATGAACTCTGGTGGATCCATATGTGGTATGTGAAAAGAACACATATGCAATAACACTGGTGGATCCAAATGTGGTCTGTGAAAAGAACACACATGCAATGACACTGGTGGATCCATATGTGGTCTGTGAAAAGAACACACATGCAATTACACTAGTGGATCCATATGTGGTCTATGAAAAGAACACACATGCAATGGACACTGGTGGATCCATATGTGGTCTGTGAAAAGAACACACATGAAATGGCTCTGGTGGATCCATATGTGGTCTGTGAAACGAATAGACATGCAATGACACTAGTGGATCCATATGTTGTCTGTGAAAAGAACACACATGCAATGACACTGCTGGATCCAAATGTGGTATGTGAAAAGAACACACATGCAATGACACTGGTGGATCCATATGTGGTATGTGAAAAGAACACACATGCAATGACAATGGTGGTTCCATATGTGGTATGTGAAAAGAAACCACATGCAATGAACTCTGGTGGTTCCATATGTGGTCTGTGAAAAGAACACACATGCAATGACACTGGTAGATCCTTATGTGGTTTGTGAAAAGAACACACATGAAATGACACTGGTGGATCCATATGTGGTCTGTGAAAAGAACACACATGCAATGACTCTGGTGGATCCATTTGTGGTCTGTGAAAAGAACATACATGCAATGACACTGGTGGATCAGTATGTGGTGTGTGAAAAGAACACACATGCAATGGAAATAGTGGATCCAAATGTGGTTTGTGAAAAGAACACACATGCAATGACTCTGGTCTATCCATAGGTGGTTTGTGAAAAGAAGACACATGCAATGACACTGGTGGATCCTTATGTGGTAAAATGAAAAGAACACACATGCAATGACACTGGTGGATCCATATGTGGTCTGTGAAAAGAACACACATGAAATGACACTGATGGATCCATATGTGGTCTATGAAAAGAACACACATGCAATGAACTCTGGTGGATCCATATGTGGTCTGTGAAAAGAACACACATGCAATAACACTGGTGGATCCAAATGTGGTCTGTGAAAAGAACACACATGCAATGACTCTGGTGGATCCATTTGTGGTCTGTGAAAAGAACATACATGCAATGACACTGGTGGATCAGTATGTGGTGTGTGAAAAGAACACACATGCAATGGAAATAGTGGATCCAAATGTGGTTTGTGAAAAGAACACCCATGCAATGACTCTGGTCTATCCATAGGTGGTTTGTGAAAAGAAGACACATGCAATGACACTGGTGGATCCATATGTGGTAAAATGAAAAGAACACACATGCAATGACACTGGTGGATCCATATGTGGTCTGTGAAAAGAACACACATGAAATGACACTGATGGATCCATATGTGGTCTATGAAAAGAACACACATGCAATGAACTCTGGTGGATCCATATGTGGTATGTGAAAAGAACACACATGCAATAACACTGGTGGATCCAAATGTGGTCTGTGAAAAGAACACACATGCAATGACACTGGTGGATCCATATGTGGTCTGTGAAAAGAACACACACGCAATTACACCAGTGTATCCATATGTGGTAAATGAAAAGAACACACATGCAATGACACGGGTGGATCCATATGTGGTCTGTGAAAATAACACACATGTAATGACAATGATGGATCCATATGTGGTCTATGTAAAGAACACACATGCAATGAACTCTGGTGGATCCATATGTGGTCTGTGAAAAGAACGCACATGGAATAACACTGGTGGATCCAAATGTGGTCTATGAAAAGAACACACATGCAATGACACTGGTGGATCCATATGTGGTCTGTGAAAAGAACACACATGCAATGAAATCTGGTAGATCCATATGTGGTATGTGAAAAGAACACACATGCAATAACACTGGTGGATCCATATGTAGTCTTTGAAAACAACACACATGAAATGACACTGTTGGATCCATATGTGGTCTATGAAAAGAACACACGTGCAATGGACACTGGTGGATCTATATGTGGTATGTGAAAAGAATACACATGCAATGACATTGGTGGATCCATATGTGGTCTATGAATAGAAAAGACGTGCAATGACACTGGTGGATCCATATGTGGTATGTGAAAAGAACACACATGCAATGACACTGGTGGATCCATATGTTGTTTGTGAAAAGAACACACATGCAATGACAATGGTGGTTCCATATGTGGTATGTGAAAAGAACACACATGCAATGAACTCTGGTGGTTCCATATGTGTTCTGTGAAAAGAACACACATGCAATGACACTGGTGGGTCCATATGTGGTAAAATGAAAAGAACACACATGCAATGACAATGGTGGATCCATATGTGGTCTGTGAAAAGAACACACATGAAATGACATTGATGCATCCATATCTGGTCTATAAAAAGAACACACATGCAATAAACTCTGGTGGATCCATATGTGGTCTGTGAAAAGAACAGACATGCAATGACACTAGTGGATCCATATGTCGTCTGTGAAAAGAACATACATGCAATGACACTGTTGGATCCAAATGTGGTATGTGAAAAGAACACACATGCAATGACACTGGTGGATCCATATGTGGTATGTGAAAAGAACACACATGCAATGACAATGGTGGTTCCATATGTGGTATGTGAAAAGAACACACATGCAATGAACTCTAGTGGTTCCATATGTGGTCTGTGAAAAGAACACACATGCAATGACACTGGTAGATCCTTATGTGGTTTGTGAAAAGAACACACATGAAATGACACTGGTGGATCCATATGTGGTCTGTGAAAAGAACACACATGCAATGACTCTGGTGGATCCATTTGTGGTTTGTGAAAAGAACATACATGCAATGACACTGGTGGATCAATATGTGGTGTGTGAAAAGAACACACATGCAATGGAAATAGTGGATCCAAATGTGGTTTGTGAAAAGAACACACATGCAATGACTCCGGTCTATCCATATGTGGTTTGTGAAAAGAAGACACATGCAATGACACTGGTGGATCCATATGGGGTAAATGAAAAAACACACATGCAATGACACAAGTGGATCCATATGTGGTCTGTGAAAAGAACACACATGCTATGGACACTAGTGGATCCATATGTGGTATGTGAAAAGAACACACATGAAATGACTCTGGTGGATCCATATGTGGTATATGAAAAGAACAGACATGCAATGACACTGGTGGATCCATATGTGCTCTGTGAAAAGAACACACATGCAATAACACTGGTGGATCAAAATGTGGTGTGTGAAAAGAACACACATGCAATGACACTGGTGGATCCATATGTGGTCTGTGAAAAGAACACACATGCAATGACTCTGGTGGATCAATATGTGGTATGTGAAAAGAACACACATGCAATGACACTGGTGGTTCCATATGTGGTCTGTGAAAATAACACACATGCAATGACTCTGGTTGCTCCATATGTGGTCTGTTAAAAGAACACACATGCAATGACACTGGTGGATCCAAATGTGCTATGTGAAAAGAACACACATGCAATGACACTTGTGGATCCATATGTGGTAAAATGAAAAGAACACACATGCAATGACACTGGTGGATCCATATGTGGTATGTGAAAAGAACACACATGAAATGACACTAATGGATCCATATGTGGTCTATGATAAGAACACACATGCAATGAACTCTGGTGGATCCATATGTGGTTTGTGAAAAGAACACACATGCAATAACACTGGTGGATCCAAATGTGGTCTGTGAAAAGAACACACATGCAATGACACTGGTCGATCCATATGTGGTCTGTGAAAAGAACACACATGCAATTACACTGGTGGAACCATATGTGGTCTGTGAAAAGAACACACATGCAATGACTCTGGTGGATCCATATGTGGTCTGTGAAAATAACACACATGCAATGACACTGGTGGATCCAAATGTGGTCTCTGAAAAGAACACACATGCAATGACACTGGTGGATCCATATGTGGATGAAAAGAACACACATGCAATGACACGGGTGGATCCATATGTGGTCTGTGAAAAGAACACACATGCAATGACACTGGTAGATCCTTATGTGGTTTGTGAAAAGAACACACATGAAATGACACTGGTGGATCCATATGTGGTCTGTGAAAAGAACACACATGCAATGACTCTGGTGGATCCATTTGTGGTCTGTGAAAAGAACATACATGCAATGACACTGGTGGATCAATATGTGGTGTGTGAAAAGAACACACATGCAATGGAAATAGTGGATCCAAATGTGGTTTGTGAAAAGAACACACATGCAATGACTCCGGTCTATCCATATGTGGTTTGTGAAAAGAAGACACATGCAATGACACTGGTGGATCCATATGGGGTAAATGAAAAGAACACACATGCAATGACACAAGTGGATCCATATGTGGTCTGTGAAAAGAACACACATGCTATGGACACTAGTGGATCCATATGTGGTATGTGAAAAGAACACACATGAAATGACTCTGGTGGATCCATATGTGGTATATGAAAAGAACAGACATGCAATGACACTGGTGGATCCATATGTGCTCTGTGAAAAGAACACACATGCAATAACACTGGTGGATCAAAATGTGGTGTGTGAAAAGAACACACATGCAATGACACTGGTGGATCCATATGTGGTCTGTGAAAAGAACACACATGCAATGACTCTGGTGGATCTATATGTGGTATGTGAAAAGAACACACATGCAATGACACTGGTGGTTCCATATGTGGTCTGTGAAAATAACACACATGCAATGACTCTGGTTGCTCCATATGTGGTCTGTTAAAAGAACACACATGCAATGACACTGGTGGATCCAAATGTGCTATGTGAAAAGAACACACATGCAATGACACTTGTGGATCCATATGTGCTAAAATGAAAAGAACACACATGCAATGACACTGGAGGATCCATATGTGGTATGTGAAAAGAACACACATGAAATGACACTAATGGATCCATATGTGGTATGATAAGAACACACATGCAATGAACTCTGTTGGATCCATATGTGGTTTGTGAAAAGAACACACATGCAATAACACTGGTGGATCCAAATGTGGTCTGTGAAAAGAACACACATGCAATGACACTGGTCGATCCATATGTGGTCTGTGAAAAGAACACACATGCAATTACACTGGTGGAACCATATGTGGTCTGTGAAAAGAACACACATGCAATGACTCTGGTGGATCCATATGTGGTCTGTGAAAATAACACACATGCAATGACACTGGTGGATCCAAATGTGGTCTCTGAAAAGAACACACATGCAATGACACTGGTGGATCCATATGTGGATGAAAAGAACACACATGCAATGACACGGGTGGATCCATATGTGGTCTGTGAAAAGAACACACATGCAATGACACTGGTAGATCCTTATGTGGTTTGTGAAAAGAACACACATGAAATGACACTGGTGGATCCATATGTGGTCTGTGAAAAGAACACACATGCAATGACTCTGGTGGATCCATTTGTGGTCTATGAAAAGAACATACATGCAATGACACTGGTGGATCAATATGTGGTGTGTGAAAAGAACACACATGCAATGGAAATAGTGGATCCAAATGTGGTTTGTGAAAAGAACACACATGCAATGACTCCGGTCTATCCATATGTGGTTTGTGAAAAGAAGACACATGCAATGACACTGGTGGATCCATATGTGGTAAATGAAAAGAACACACATGCAATGGACACTAGTGGATCCATATGTGGTCTGTGAAAAGAACACACATGCAATCGACACTAGTGGATCCATATGTGGTATGTGAAAAGAATACACATGAAATGACTCTGGTGGATCCATACGTGGTATATGAAAAGACAGACATGCAATGACACTGGTGGATCCATATGTGCTCTGTGAAAAGATCACACATGCAATAACACAGGTGGATCAAAATGTGGTGTGTGAAAAGAACACACATGCAATGACACTGGTGGATCCATATGTGGTCTGTGAAAAGAACACACATGCAATGACACTGGAGGTTCCATATGTGGTCTGTGAAAATAACACACATGCAATGACTCTGGTGGATCCATATGTGGTCTGTTAAAAGAACACACATGCAATGACACTGGTGGATCCAAATGTGCTATGTGAAAAGAACACACATGCAATAACACTTGTGGATCCATATGTGGTAAAATAAAAAGAACACACATGCAATGACACTGGTGGATCCATGTGTGGTATGTGAAAAGAACACACACGAAATGACACTAATGGATCCATATGTGGTCTATGATAAGAACACACATCAAATGAACTCTGGTGGATCCATATGTGGTTTGTGAAAAGAACACACATGCAATAACACTGGTGGATCCAAATGTGGTCTATGAAAAGAACACACATGCAATGACACTGGTCGATCCATATGTGGTCTGTGAAAAGAACACACATGCAATTACACTGGTGGAACCATATGTGGTCTGTGAAAAGAACACACATGCAATGACTCTAGTGGATCCATATGTGGTCTGTGAAAAGAACACACATGCAATGACACTGGTGGATCCAAATGTGGTCTGTGAAAAGAACACACATGCAATGACACTGGTGGATCCATATGTGGATGAAAAGAACACACATGCAATGACACGGGTGGATCCATATGTGGTCTGTGAAAAGAACACACATGTAATGACAATGATGGATCCATATGTGGTCTGTGAAAAGAACACACATGCAATGACTCTGGTGGATCCATATGTGGTCTGTAAAAAGAACACACATGCAATGACACTGGTGGTTCCATATGTGGTCTATGAAAAGAAAACACATGCTATGACTCTGGTGGATCCATATGTGGTATGTGAAAAGAACACACATGCAATACCGCTGGTGGATCCAAATGTGGTCTATCAAAAGAACACACATGCAATGACACTTGTGGAACCTTATGTGGTAAATGAAAAGAACACACATGCAATGACCCTGGTGGATCCATATGTGGTCTGTGAAAAGAACACACATAAAATGACACTGTTGGATCCATATGTGGTCTATGAAAAGAACACACATGCAATGAACTCTGGTGGATCCATATGTGGTCTGTGAAAAGAACACACATGCAATAACACTGGTGGATCCAAATGTGGTCTGTGAAAAGGACACACATGCAATGACACTGGTGGATCCATATGTGGTCTGTGAAAAGAACACACATGCAATGACACAAGTGGATCCATATGTGGTCTGTGAAAAGAACACACATGCAATGGACACTAGTGGATCCATATGTGGTATGTGAAAAGAATACACATGAAATGACTCTAGTGGATCCATATGTGGTATATGAAAAGACAGACATGCAATGACACTGGTGGATCCATATGTGCTCTGTGAAAAGATCACACATGCAATAACACAGGTGGATCAAAATGTGGTGTGTGAAAAGAACACACATGCAATGACACTGGTGGATCCATATGTGGTCTGTGAAAAGAACACATATGCAATGACACTGGAGGTTCCATATGTGGTCTGTGAAAATAACACACATGCAATGACTCTGGTGGATCCATATGTGGTCTGTTAAAAGAACACACATGCAATGACACTGGTGGATCCAAATGTGCTATGTGAAAAGAACACACATGCAATAACACTTGTGGATCCATATGTGGTAAAATAAAAAGAACACACATGCAATGACACTGGTGGATCCATGTGTGGTATGTGAAAAGAACACACATGAAATGACACTAATGGATCCATATGTGGTCTATGATAAGAACACACATCAAATGAACTCTGGTGGATCCATATGTGGTTTGTGAAAAGAACACACATGCAATAACACTGGTGGATCCAAATGTGGTCTATGAAAAGAACACACATGCAATGACACTGGTCGATCCATATGTGGTCTGTGAAAAGAACACACATGCAATTACACTGGTGGAACCATATGTGGTCTGTGAAAAGAACACACATGCAATGACTCTAGTGGATCCATATGTGGTCTGTGAAAAGAACACACATGCAATGACACTGGTGGATCCAAATGTGGTCTGTGAAAAGAACACACATGCAATGACACTGGTGGATCCATATGTGGATGAAAAGAACACACATGCAATGACACGGGTGGATCCATATGTGGTCTGTGAAAAGAACACACATGTAATGACAATGATGGATCCATATGTGGTCTGTGAAAAGAACACACATGCAATGACTCTGGTGGATCCATATGTGGTCTGTGAAAAGAACACACATGCAATGACACTGGTGGTTCCATATGTGGTCTATGAAAAGAAAACACATGCTATGACTCTGGTGGATCCATATGTGGTATGTGAAAAGAACACACATGCAATACCGCTGGTGGATCCAAATGTGGTCTATCAAAAGAACACACATGCAATGACACTTGTGGAACCTTATGTGGTAAATGAAAAGAACACACATGCAATGACCCTGGTGGATCCATATGTGGTCTGTGAAAAGAACACACATGAAATGACACTGTTGGATCCATATGTGGTCTATGAAAAGAACACACGTGCAATGAACTCTGGTGGATCCATATGTGGTCTGTGAAAAGAACACACATGCAATAACACTGGTGGATCCAAATGTGGTCTGTGAAAAGAACACACATGCAATGACACTGGTGGATCCATATGTGGTCTGTGAAAAGAACACACATGCAATGACACTGGTGGATCCATATGTGGTCTGTGAAAAGAACACACATGCAATGACTCTGGTGCATCCATATGTGGTCTGTGAAAAGAAAACACTTGCAATGACACTGGTGGATCCAAATATGCTCAGTGAAAAGAACACACATGCAATGACACTTGTGGATCCATATGTGGTCTATGAAAAGAACAGACGTGCAATGACACTGGTGGATCCATATGTGGTATGTCAAAAGAACACACATGCAATGACACTAGTGGATCCATATGTGGTCTATGAAAAGAACACACATGCAATGACAATGGTGGTTCCATATGTGGTATGTGAAAAGAACACACATGCAATGAACTCTTGTGGTTCCATATGTGTTCTGTGAAAAGAACACACATGCAATGACACTGGTGGATCCATATGTGGTTTGTGAAAAGATCACACATGCAATGACAATGGTAGTTCCATATGTGGTCTGTGAAAAGAACACACATGCAATAACTCTGGTGGATCCATATGTGGTATGTGAAAAGAACAGACATGCAATGACACCGGTGGATCCAAATGTGGTCTGTGAAAAGAGCACACATGAAATGCCACTGGTGGATCCATATGTGGTCTATGAAGAGAACACACATGCAATGGACACTGGTGGATCCATATGTGGTCTATGAAAAGAACACACATGAAATGGCTCTGGTGGATCCATATGTGGTCTGTGAAAAGAATAGACATGCAATGACACTAGTGGATCCATATGTCGTCTGTGAAAAGAACACACATGCAATGACACTGCTGGATCCAAATGTGGTATGTGAAAAGAACACACATGCAATGACACTGGTGGATCCATATGTGGTATGTGAAAAGAACACACATGCAATGACAATGGTGGTTCCATATGTGGTATGTGAAAAGAACACACATGCAATGATCTCTGGTAGTTCCATATGTGGTCTGTGAAAAGAACACACATGCAATAACACTGTTAGGTCCTTATGTGGTTTGTGAAAAGAACAAACATGAAATGACACTGGTGGATCCATATGTGGTCTGTGAAAAGAACACACATGCAATGACTCTGGTGGATCCATTTGTGGTCTATGAAAAGAACATACATGCAATGACACTGGTGGATCAATATGTGGTGTGTGAAAAGAACACACATGCAATGGAAATAGTGGATCCAAATGTGGTTTGTGAAAAGAACACACATGCAATGACTCTGGTCTATCCATATGTGGTTTGTGAAAAGAAGACACATGCAATGACACTGGTGGATCCATATGTGGTAAATGAAAAAACACACATGCAATGACACTAGAGGATCCACATGTGGTCTGTGAATAGAACAAACATGAAATGACACTGGTGGAACCATATGTGGTTTGTGAAAAGAACACACATGCAATGACTCTGGTGGATCCATATGTGGTCTGTGAAAAGAACACACATGCAATGACACTGGTGGATCCAAATGTGGTCTGTGAAAAGAACACACATGCAATGACACTGGTGGATCCATATGTGGTAAATGAAAAGAACACACATGCAATGACACTGGTGGATCCATATGTGGTCTTTGAAAAGAACACACATGAAATGACACTGATATATCCATATGTGGTCTATGTAAAGAACACACGTGCAATAATCTCTGGTGGATCCATATGTGGTCTGTGAAAAGAACACATATGCAATAACACTGGTGGATCCAAATGTGGTCTGTGAAAAGAACACATATGCAATGACACCGGTGGATCCATATGTGGTCTATGAAAAGAACACACATGCAATGACACTGGTGGTTCCATATGTGGTCTGTGATAATAACACACATGCAATGACTCTGGTGGATCCATATGTGGTCTGTGAAAAGAACACACATGCAATGACACTGGTGGATCCAAATGTGCTATGTGAAAAGAACACACATGCAATGACACTTGTGGATCCATATGTGGTAAAATGAAAAGAACACACATGGAATGACACTGGTGGATCCATATGTGGTCTGTGAAAAGAACACACATGAAATGACACTGATGGATCCATATGTGGTCTATGAAAAGAACACACATGTAATGAACTCTGGTGGATCCATATGTGGTCTATGAAAAGAACACACATGCAATGACACAGGTGGATCCATATGTGGTCAGTGAAAAGAACACACATGCAATGACACTGGTGGATCCATATGTGGTAAATGAAAAGAACACACATGCAATGAAACAGGTGGATCCATATGTGGTCTGTGAAAAGAACACACATGCAATGACAATGGTGGATCCATATGTGGTCTATGAAAAGAACACATATGCAATGACACTGGTGGATCCAAATGTGGTCTGTGAAAAGAACACATATGCAATGACACCGGTGGATCCATATGTGGTCTATGAAAAGAACACACATGCAATGACACTGGTGGTTCCATATGTGGTCTGTGATAATAACACACATGCAATGACTCTGGTGGATCCATATGTGGTCTGTGAAAAGAACACACATGCAATGACACTGGTGGATCCAAATGTGCTATGTGAAAAGAACACACATGCATTGACACTTGTGGATCCATATGTGGTAAAATGAAAAGAACACACATGGAATGACACTGGTGGATCCATATGTGGTCTGTGAAAAGAACACACATGAAATGACACTGATGGATCCATATGTGGTCTATGAAAAGAACACACATGTAATGAACTCTGGTGGATCCATATGTGGTCTATGAAAAGAACACACATGCAATGACACTGGTGGATCCATATGTGGTCTGTGAAAAGAACACACATGCAATGACACTGGTGGATCCATATGTGGTAAATGAAAAGAACACATGCAATGACACAGGTGGATCCATATGTGGTCTGTGAAAAGAACACACATGCAATGACTCTGGTGGATCAATATGTGGTATGTGAAAAGAACACACATGCAATGACACTGGTGATTCCATATGTGGTCTGTGAAAATAACACACATGCAATGACTCTGGTGGATCCATATGTGGTCTGTTAAAAGAACACACATGCAATGACACTGGTGGATCCAAATGTGCTATGTGAAAAGAACACACATGCAATGACACTTGTGGATCCATATGTGGTAAAATGAAAAGAACACACATGCAATGACACTGGTGGATCCATATGTGGTATGTGAAAAGAACACACATTAAATGACACTAATGGATCCATATGTGGTCTATGATAAGAACACACATGCAATGAACTCTGGTGGATCCATATGTGGTCTGTGAAAAGAACATACATGCAATGACACTGGTGGATCCATTTGTGGTCTGTGAAAAGAACATACATGCAATGACTCTAGTGGATCCATTTGTGGTCTGTGAAAAGAACATACATGCAATGACACTGGTGGATCAATATGTGGTGTGTGAAAAGAACACACATGCAATGGAAATAGTGGATCCAAATGTGGTTTGTGAAAAGAACACACATGCAATGACTCCGGTCTATCCATATGTGGTTTGTGAAAAGAAGACACATGCAATGACACTGGTGGATCCATATGTGGTAAATGAAAAGAACACACATGCAATGACACAAGTGGATCCATATGTGGTCTGTGAAAAGAACACACATGCAATGGACACTAGTGGATCCATATGTGGTATGTGAAAAGAATACACATGAAATGACTCTGGTGGATCCATATGTGGTATATGAAAAGACAGACATGCAATGACACTGGTGGATCCATATGTGCTCTGTGAAAAGATCACACATGCAATAACACAGGTGGATCAAAATGTGGTGTGTGAAAAGAACACACATCCAATGACACTGGTGGATCCATATGTGGTCTGTGAAAAGAACACACATGCAATGACACTGGTGGTTCCATATGTGGTCTGTGAAAATAACACACATGCAATGACTCTGGTGGATCCATATGTGGTCTGTTAAAAGAACACACATGCAATGACACTGGTGGATCCAAATGTGCTATGTGAAAAGAACACACATGCAATAACACTTGTGGATCCATATGTGGTAAAATGAAAAGAACACACATGCAATGACACTGGTGGATCCATGTGTGGTATGTGAAAAGAACACACATGAAATGACACTAATGGATCCATATGTGGTCTATGATAAGAACACACATGCAATGAACTCTGGTGGATCCATATGTGGTTTGTGAAAAGAACACACATGCAATAACACTGGTGGATCCAAATGTGGTCTATGAAAAGAACACACATGCAATGACACTGGTCGATCCATATGTGGTCTGTGAAAAGAACACACATGCAATTACACTGGTGGAACCATATGTGGTCGGTGAAAAGAACACACATGCAATGACTCTAGTGGATCCATATGTGGTCTGTGAAAAGAACACACATGCAATGACACTGGTGGATCCAAATGTGGTCTGTGAAAAGAACACACATGCAATGACACTGGTGGATCCATATGTGGATGAAAAGAACACACATGCAATGACACGGGTGGATCCATATGTGGTCTGTGAAAAGAACACACATGTAATGACAATGATGGATCCATATGTGGTCTGTGAAAAGAACACACATGCAATGACTCTGGTGGATCCATATGTGGTCTGTGAAAAGAACACACATGCAATGACACTGGTGGTTCCATATGTGGTCTATGAAAAGAAAACACATGCTATGACTCTGGTGGATCCATATGTGGTATGTGAAAAGAACACACATGCAATACCGCTGGTGGATCCAAATGTGGTCTATCAAAAGAACACACATGCAATGACACTTGTGGAACCTTATGTGGTAAATGAAAAGAAGACACATGCAATGACCCTGGTGGATCCATATGTGGTCTGTGAAAAGAACACACATGAAATGACACTGTTGGATCCATATGTGGTCTATGAAAAGAACACACATGCAATGAACTCTGGTGGACCCATATGTGGTCTGTGAAAAGAACACACATGCAATAACACTGGTGGATCCAAATGTGGTCTGTGAAAAGAACACACATGAAATGACACTGGTGGATCCATATGTGGTCTGTGAAAAGAACACACATGCAATGACACTGGTGGATCCATATGTGGTCTGTGAAAAGAACACACATGCAATGACTCTGGTGAATCCATATGTGGTCAGTGAAAAGAAAACACTTGCAATGAAACTGGTGGATCCAAATATGCTCAGTGAAAAGAACACACATGCAATGACACTTGTGGATCCATATGTGGTCTATGAAAAGAACAGACGTGCAATGACACTGGTGGATCCATATGTGGTATGTCAAAAGAACACACATGCAATGACACTAGTGGATCCATATGTGGTCTATGAAAAGAACACACATGCAATGACAATGGTGGTTCCATATGTGGTATGTGAAAAGAACACACATGCAATGAACTCTTGTGGTTCCATATGTGTTCTGTGAAAAGAACACACATGCAATGACACTGGTGGATCCATATCTGGTTTGTGAAAAGATCACACATGCAATGACAATGGTAGTTCCATATGTGGTCTGTGAAAAGAACACACATGCAATGACTCTGGTGGATCCATATGTGGTATGTGAAAAGAACAGACATGCAATGACACCGGTGGATCCAAATGTGGTCTGTGAAAAGAGCACACATGAAATGCCACTGGTGGATCCATATGTGGTCTATGAAGAGAACACACATGCAATGGACACTGGTGGATCCATATGTGGTCTATGAAAAGAACACACATGAAATGGCTCTGGTGGATCCATATGTGGTCTGTGAAAAGAATAGACATGCAATGACACTAGTGGATCCATATGTCGTCTGTGAAAAGAACACACATGCAATGACACTGCTGGATCCAAATGTGGTATGTGAAAAGAACACACATGCAATGACACTGGTGGATCCATATGTGGTATGTGAAAAGAACACACATGCAATGACAATGGTGGTTCCATATGTGGTATGTGAAAAGAACACACATGCAATGATCTCTGGTAGTTCCATATGTGGTCTGTGAAAAGAACACACATGCAATAACACTGGTAGGTCCTTATGTGGTTTGTGAAAAGAACAAACATGAAATGACACTGGTGGATCCATATGTGGTCTGTGAAAATAACACACATGCAATGACTCTGGTGGATCCATTTGTGGTCTGTGAAAAGAACATACATGCAATGACACTGGTGGATCAATATGTGGTGTGTGAAAAGAACACACATGCAATGGAAATAGTGGATCCAAATGTGGTTTGTGAAAAGAACACACATGCAATGACTCTGGTCTATCCATATGTGGTTTGTGAAAAGAAGACACATGCAATGACACTGGTGGATCCATATGTGGTAAATGAAAAAACACACATGCAATGACACTAGTGGATCCACATGTGGTCTGTGAATAGAACAAACATGAAATGACACTGGTGGAACCATATGTGGTCTGTGAAAAGAACACACATGCAATGACTCTGGTGGATCCATATGTGGTCTGCGAAAAGAACACACATGCAATGACACTGGTGGATCCAAATGTGGTATGTGAAAAGAACACACATGCAATGTCACTGGTGGATCCATATGTGGTAAATGAAAAGAACACACATGCAATGACACTGGTGGATCCATATGTGGTCTTTGAAAAGAACACACATGAAATGGCTCTGGTGGATCCATATGTGGTCTGTGAAAAGAATAGACATGCAATGACACTAGTGGATCCATATGTCGTCTGTGAAAAGAACACACATGCAATGACACTGCTGGATCCAAATGTGGTATGTGAAAAGAACACACATGCAATGACACTGGTGGATCCATATGTGGTATGTGAAAAGAACACACATGCAATGACAATGGTGGTTCCATATGTGGTATGTGAAAAGAACACACATGCAATGATCTCTGGTAGTTCCATATGTGGTCTGTGAAAAGAACACACATGCAATAACACTGGTAGGTCCTTATGTGGTTTGTGAAAAGAACAAACATGAAATGACACTGGTGGATCCATATGTGGTCTGTGAAAAGAACACACATGCAATGACTCTGGTGGATCCATTTGTGGTCTGTGAAAAGAACATACATGCAATGACACTGGTGGATCAATATGTGGTGTGTGAAAAGAACACACATGCAATGGAAATAGTGGATCCAAATGTGGTTTGTGAAAAGAACACACATGCAATGACTCTGGTCTATCCATATGTGGTTTGTGAAAAGAAGACACATGCAATGACACTGGTGGATCCATATGTGGTAAATGAAAAAAAACACATGCAATGACACTAGTGGATCCACATGTGGTCTGTGAATAGAACAAACATGAAATGACACTGGTGGAACCATATGTGGTTTGTGAAAAGAACACACATGCAATGACTCTGGTGGATCCATATGTGGTCTGTGAAAAGAACACACATGCAATGACACTGGTGGATCCAAATGTGGTCTGTGAAAAGAACACACATGCAATGACACTGGTGGATCCATATGTGGTAAATGAAAAGAACACACATGCAATGACACTGGTGGATCCATATGTGGTCTTTGAAAAGAACACACATGAAATGACACTGATATATCCATATGTGGTCTATGTAAAGAACACACGTGCAATAAACTCTGGTGGATCCATATGTGGTCTGTGAAAAGAACACATATGCAATAACACTGGTGGATCCAAATGTGGTCTGTGAAAAGAACACATATGCAATGACACCAGTGGATCCATATGTGGTCTATGAAAAGAACACACATGCAATGACACTGGTGGTTCCATATGTGGTCTGTGATAATAACACACATGCAATGACTCTGGTGGATCCATATGTGGTCTGTGAAAAGAACACACATGCAATGACACTGGTGGATCCAAATGTGCTATGTGAAAAGAACACACATGCAATGACACTTGTGGATCCATATGTGGTAAAATGAAAAGAACACACATGGAATGGCACTGGTGGATCCATATGTGGTCTGTGAAAAGAACACACATGAAATGACACTGATGGATCCATATGTGGTCTATGAAAAGAACACACATGTAATGAACTCTGGTGGATCCATATGTGGTCTATGAAAAGAACACACATGCAATGACACAGGTGGATCCATATGTGGTCTGTGAAAAGAACACACATGCAATGACACTGGTGGATCCATATGTGGTAAATGAAAAGAACACACATGCAATGACACAGGTGGATCCATATGTGGTCTGTGAAAAGAACACACATGCAATGACAATGGTGGATCCATATGTGGTCTATGAAAAGAACACACATGCAATGATTCTGGTGGATCCATATGTGGTCTGTGAAAAGAACATACATGCAATGACACTAGTGGATCCATATGTGGTGTGTGAAAAGAACACACATGAAATGACAGTGGTGGATCCATATGTGGTCTGTGAAAAGAACACACATGCAATGGACACTAGTGGATCCATATGTGGTCTATGTAAAGAACACACATGAAATGACTCTGGTGGATCCATATGTGGTATATGAAAAGAACAGACATGCAATGACACTGGTGGATACATATGTGGTCTGTGAAAAGAACACACATGCAATAACACTGGTGGATCAAAATGTGGTGTGTGAAAAGAACACACATGCAATGACAATGGTGGATCCATATGTGGTCTGTGAAAAGAACACACATGCAATGATTCTGGTGGATCCATATGTGGTCTGTGAAAAGAACACACATGCAATGACACTGGTGGTTCCATATGTGGTCTGTGAAAATAACACACAAGCAATGACTCTGGTGAATCCATATGTGGTCTGTGAAAAGAAAACACTTGCAATGACACTGGTGGATCCAAATGTGCTCAGTGAAAAGAACACACATGCAATGACACTTGTGGATCCATCTATGGTAAAATGAAAAGAACACACATGCAATGACGCTAGTGGATACATATGTGGTCTGTGAAAAGAACACACATGAAATGACACTGATGGATCCATATGTGGTCTATGAAAAGAACACACATGCAATGAACTCTGGTGGATCCATATGTGGTCTGTGAAAAGAACACACATGCAATAACACTGGTGGATCCACATGTGGTATGTGAAAAGAACACACATGCAACGACACTGGTGGATCCATATGTGGTCTATGAAAAGAACACACATGCAATTACACTGGTGGATCCATATGTGGTCTTTGAAAAGAACACACATGCAATGACTCTGGTGGATCCATATGTGGTATGTGAAAAGAACAAACATGCAATGACACTAGTGGATCCATATGTAGTGTGTGAAAAGAACACACATGAAATGACACTGGTGGATCCATATGTTGTCTGTGAAAGGAACACACATGCAATGGACACTGGTGGATCCACATGTGGTATGTGAAAAGAACACACATGCAATGACAATGGTGGATCCATATGTGGTCTATGAAAAGAACAGACGTGCAATGACACTGGTGGATCCAAATATGGTATGTGAAAAGAACACACATGCAATGACACTGGTGGATCCATATGTGGTCTGTGAAAAGAACACACATGCAATGACAATGGTGGTTCCATATGTGGTATGTGAAAAGAACACACATGCAATGAACTCTGGTGGTTCCATATGTGTTCTGTGAAAAGAACACACATGCAATGACACTGGTGGATCCATATGTGGTTTGTTTAAAGAACACACATGCAATGACAATGGTAGTTCCATATGTGGTCTGTGAAAAGAACACACATGCAATGACTCTGGTGGATCCATATATGGTATGTGAAAAGAACAGACATGCAATGACACCGGTGGATCCAATGTGGTCTGTGAAAAGAACACACATGAAATGACACTAGTGGATCCATATGTGGTCTATGAAAAGAACACACATGCAATGGACACTGGTGGATCCATATGTGGTCTGTGAAAAGAACACACATGAAATGGCTCTGGTGGATCCATATGTGGTCTGTGAAAAGAACAGACATGCAATGACACTAGTGGATCCATATGTCGTCTGTGAAAAGAACACACATGGAATGACACTACTGGATCCAAATGTGGTATGTGAAAAGAACACACATGCAATGACACTGGTGGATCCATATGTGGTATGTGAAAAGAACACACATGCAATGACAATGGTGGTTCCATATGTGGTATGTGAAAAGAACACACATGCAATGAACTCTGGTGGTTCCATATGTGGTCTGTGAAAAGAACACACATGCAATGACACTGGTAGATCCTAATGTGGTTTGTGAAAAGAACACACATGAAATAACACTGGTGGATCCATATGTGGTCTGTGAAAAGAACACACATGCAATGACTCTGGTGGATCCATTTGTGGTCTGTGAAAAGAACATACATGCAATGACACTGGTGGATCAATATGTGGTGTGTGAAAAGAACACACATGCAATGGAAATAGTGGATCCAAATATGGTTTGTGAAAAGAACACACATGCAATGACTCTGGTCTATCCATATGTGGTTTGTGAAAAGAAGACACATGCAATGACACTGGTGGATCCATATGTGGTAAATGAAAAGAACACACATGCAATGACACTAGTGGATCCATATGTGGTCTGTGAAAAGAACAAACATGAAATGACACTGGTGGAACCATATGTGGTCTGTGAAAAAAAACACATGCAATGACTCTGGTGGATCCATATGTGGTCTGTGAAAAGAACACACATGCAATAACACTGGTGGATCCAAATGTGGTCTGTGAAAAGAACACACATGCAATGACACTAGTGGATCCATATGTGGTAAATGAAAAGAACACAGATGCAATGACACGGGTGGATCCATATGTGGTCTGTGAAAATAACACACATGTAATGACAATGATGGATCCATATGTGGTCTATGTAAAGAACACACATGCAATGAACTCTGGTGGATCCATATGTGGTCTGTGAAAAGAACGCACATTGAATAACACTGGTGGATCCAAATGTGGTCTGTGAAAAGAACACACATGCAATGACACCGGTGGATCCATATGTGGTCCATGAAAAGAACACACATGCAATGACACTGGTGGAACCATATGTGTCTGTGAAAAGAACACACATGCAATGACTATGGTGGATCCATATGTGGTCTGTGAAAAGAACACACATGCAATGACACTGATGGATCCATATGTGGTCTATGTAAAAAACACACATGCAATGAACTGTAATGGATCCATATGTGGTCTGTGAAAAGAACACACATGCAATAACACTGGTGGATCCAAATGTGGTCTGTGAAAAGAACACACATGCAATGACACGGGTGGATCCATATGTGGTCTATGAAAAGAACACACATGGAATGACACTGGTGGAACCATATGTGTCTGTGAAAATAACACACATGCAATTACACTGGTGGATCCATATGTGGTCTGTGAAAAGAACACACATGCAATGACTCTGGTGGATCCATATGTGGTCTGTGAAAAGAACAAACATGCAATGACACTAGTGGATCCATATGTCGTGTGTGAAAAGAACACACATGAAATGACACTGGTGGATCCATATGTGGTCTGTGAAAAGAACACACATGCAATGGACACTGGTGGATCCATATGTGGTATGTGAAAAGAACACACATGCAATGACAATGGTGGATCCATATGTGGTCTATGAAAAGAACAGACGTGCAATGACACTAGTGGATCCAAATATGGTATGTGAAAAGAAAACACATGCAATGACACTGGTGGATCCATATGTGGTCCGTGAAAAGAACACACATCCAATGACAATGGTGCTTCCATATGTGGTATGTGAAAAGAACACACATGCAATGACGCTGGTGGATCCATATGTGGTTTGTGAAAAGAACACACATGCAATAACACTGGTGGAACCATATGTGTCTGTGAAAAGAACACACATGCAATGACTATGGTGGATCCATATGTGGTCTGTTTAAAGAACACACATGCAATGACACTGGTGGATCCAAATGTGGTCTGTGGAAAGAACACACATGCAATGACACTGGTGGATCCATATGTGGTAAATGAAAAGAACACACATGGAATGACACAGGTGGATCCACATGTGGTCTGTGAAAAGAACACACATGCAATGACAATGGTGGATCCATATGTGGTCTATGAAAAGAACACACATGCAATGATTCTGGTGGATCCATATGTGGTCTGTGAAAAGAACATACATGCAATGACACTAGTGGATCCATATGTGGTGTGTAAAAAGAACACACATGAAATGACAGTGGTGGATCCATATGTGGTCTGTGAAAAGAACACACATGCAATGGACACTGGTGGATCCACATGTGGTATGTGAAAAGAACACACATGAAATGACTCTGGTGGATCCATATGTGGTCTATGAAAAGAACATACATGCAATGACACTGGTGGATACATATGTGGTCTGTGAAAAGAACACACATGCAATAACACTGGTGGATCAAAATGTGGTCTGTGAAAAGAACACACATGCAATGACAATGGTGGTTCCATATGTGGTATGTGAAAAGAACACACATGCAATGAACTCTGGTGGTTCCATATGTGTTCTGTGAAAAGAACACACATGCAATGACACTGGTGGATCCATATGTGGTGTGTTTAAAGAACACACATGCAATGACAATGGTAGTTCCATATGTGGTCTGTGAAAAGAACACACATGCAATGACTCTGGTGGATCCATATGTGGTATGTGAAAAGAACAGACATGCAATGACACCGGTGGATCCAAATGTGGTCTGTGAAAAGAACACACATAAAATGACACTAGTGGATCCATATGTGGTCTATGAAAAGAACACACATGCAATGGACACTGGTGGATCCATATGTGGTCTGTGAAAAGAACACACATGAAATGGCTCTGGTGGATCCATATGTGGTCTGTGAAAAGAATAGACATGCAATGACACTAGTGGATCCATATGTCGTCTGTGAAAAGAACACACATGGAATGACACTACTGGATCCAAATGTGGTATGTGAAAAAAAAACACATGCAATGACACTGGTGGATCCATATGTGGTATGTGAAAAGAACACATATGCAATGACAATGGTGGTTCCATATGTGGTATGTGAAAAGAACACACATGCAATGAACTCTGGTGGTTCCATATGTGGTCTGTGAAAAGAACACACATGCAATGACACTGGTAGATCCTTATGTGGTTTGTGAAAAGAACACACATGAAATAACACTGGTGGATCCATATGTGGTCTGTGAAAAGAACACACATGCAATGACTCTGGTGGATCCATTTGTGGTCTGTGAAAAGAACATACATGCAATGACACTGGTGGATCAATATGTGGTGTGTCAAAAGAACACACATGCAATGGAAATAGTGGATCCAAATATGGTTTGTGAAAAGAACACACATGCAATGACTCTGGTCTATCCATATGTGGTTTGTGAAAAGAAGACACATGCAATGACACTGGTGGATCCATATGTGGTAAATGAAAAGAACACACATGCAATGACACTAGTGGATCCATATGTGGTCTGTGAAAAGAACAAACATGAAATGACACTGGTGGAACCATATGTGGTCTGTGAAAAAAAACACATGCAATGACTCTGGTGGATCCATATGTGGTCTGTGAAAAGAACACACATGCAATGACACTGGTGGATCCAAATGTGGTCTGTGAAAAGAACACACATGCAATGACACTAGTGGATCCATATGTGGTAAATGAAAAGAACACACATGCAACGACACGGGTGGATCCATATGTGGTCTGTGAAAATAACACAGATGTAATGACAATGATGGATCCATATGTGGTCTATGTAAAGAACACACATGCAATGAACTCTGGTGGATCCATATGTGGTCTGTGAAAAGAACACACATGCAATAACTCTGGTGGACCCATATGTGGTCTGTGAAAAGAACACACATGCAATGACTCTGGTGGACCCATATGTGGTCTGTGAAAAGAACACACATGCAATGACACCGGTGGATCCATATGTGGTCTATGAAAAGAACACACATGCAATGACACTGGTGGAACCATATGTGTCTGTGAAAAGAACACACATGCAATGACTATGGTGGATCCATATGTGGTCTGTGAAAAGAACACACATGCAATGACACTGATGGATCCATATGTGGTCTATGTAAAGAACACACATGCAATGAACTCTAGTGGATCCATATGTGGTCTGTGAAAAGAACACACATGCAATGACACTGGTGGATCCAAATGTGGTCTGTGAAAAGAACACACATGCAATGACACCGGTGGATCCATATGTGGTCTATGAAAAGAACACACATGGAATGACACTGGTGGAACCATATGTGTCTGTGAAAAGAACACACATGCAATTACACTGGTGGACATATGTGGTCTGTGAAAAGAACACACATGCAATGACTCTGGTGGATCCATATGTGGTCTGTGAAAAGAACAAACATGCAATGACACTAGTGGATCCATATGTCGTGTGTGAAAAGAACACACATGAAATGACACTGGTGGATCCATATGTGGTCTGTGAAAAGAACACACATGCAATGGACACTGGTGGATCCATATGTGGTATGTGAAAAGAACACACATGCAATGACAATGGTGGATCCATATGTGGTCTATGAAAAGAACAGACGTGCAATGACACTGGTGGATCCAAATATGGTATGTGAAAAGAACACACATGCAATGACACTCGTGGATCCATATGTGGTCCGTGAGAAGAACACACATCCAATGACAATGGTGCTTCCATATGTGGTATGTGAAAAGAACACACATCTAATGACGCTGGTGGATCCATATGTGGTTTGTGAAAAGAACACACATGCAATGACACTGGTGGAACCATATGTGTCTGTGAAAAGAACACACATGCAATGACTATGGTGGATCCATATGTGGTCTGTTTAAAGAACACACATGCAATGACACTGGTGGATCCAAATGTGGTCTGTGAAAAAACACACATGCAATGACACTGGTGGATCCATATGTGGTAAATGAAAAGAACACACATGGAATGACACAGGTGGATCCATATGTGGTCTGTGAAAAGAACACACATGCAATGACAATGGTGGATCCATATGTGGTCTATGAAAAGAACACACATGCAATGATTCTGGTGGATCCATATGTGGTCTGTGAAAAGAACATACATGCAATGACACTAGTGGATCCATATGTGGTGTGTGAAAAGAACACACATGAAATGACAGTGGTGGATCCATATGTGGTCTGTGAAAAGAACACACATGCAATGGACACTAGTGGATCCATATGTGGTATGTGAAAAGAACACACATGAAATGACTCTGGTGGATCCATATGTGGTATATGAAAAGAACAGACATGCAATGACACTGGTGGATACATATGTGGTCTGTGAAAAGAACACACATGCAATAACACTGGTGGATCAAAATGTGGTGTGTGAAAAGAACACACATGCAATGACACTGGTGGATCCATATGTGGTCTGTGAAAAGAACACACATGCAATGACTCTGGTGGATCCATATGTGGTCTGTGAAAAGAACACACATGCAATGACACTGGTGGTTCCATATGTGGTGTGTGAAAATAACACACATGCAATGACTCTAGTGAATCCATATGTGGTCTGTGAAAAGAAAACACTTGCAATGACACTGGTGGATCCAAATGTGCTCAGTGAAAAGAACACACATGCAATGACACTTGTGGATCCATCTGTGGTAAAATGAAAAGAACACACATGCAATGACGCTAGTGGATCCATATGTGGTCTGTGAAAAGAACACACATGAAATGACACTGATGGATCCATATGTGGTCTATGAAAAGAACACACATGCAATGAACTCTGGTGGATCCATATGTGGTCTGTGAAAAGAACACACATGCAATAACACTGGTGGATCCAAATGTGGTCTGTGAAAAGAACACACATGCAACGACACTGGTGGATCCATATGTGGTCTATGAAAAGAACACACATGCAATTACTCTGGTGGATCCATATGTGGTATGTGAAAAGAATAGACATGCAATGACACTGGTGGATCCATATGTGGTATGTGAAAAGAACAAACATGCAATGAAAATAGTGGATCCAAATGTGCTTTGTGAAAAGAACACACTGTAACACCCCAAAAATATTAATCAAGTTTATCAAGTTCTAATCACCCAAGATTAGGGTTAACCAAAAACTTTTATTACTAAATTGAATATGAATGCATGTGTGATTTACATTAGTGTATAACTGAGTGAAATTGCCATGTGTGTTTGCTACAAATGATAAGAAATGGTTTAAAGATGAATACTACATCATCTAGGCCAATTACAAACAAAATCCAAAGAAAAAGAAAGAAAAAAATGAATAAAATGATGAAATGGTCATTTTGACCAAAGTTAACCACTAGGCCAATTTGTGAGTTCCTAGCAAATAATTTCTAACATAAAAAATTCCATTTCTTTTCACCCATTGCTAGACCAAGTAAAAGTGAACCCAAGCCCACTTTACAAACTCATAGAAACTATTTTCAAATCTATTTAAAGGACAATTCAAAATTGAATCAAGTTGATATGGTAAGATCACCATTATGCAAAAACCACCCAAACCAATTCACCTTGACTTCTCCAAGCAGCCATATACACTCAAGCATAAGATTAGATCACTCACCAAATTTCATTCAAAAATTTCAAATTTATATTCTTTCGGCCATTTAATCAAACAGACACTAATTAAATTTAAACACCTTATATACACTAATTAAACCTGGCCTAACTACACTGTTTTGAGCAGTGATCTTTCGACCACTTGCCCTCATTGCACTCCCCTATCTCCCCCAGCCTCTAGCAGCACCAGACACGCACTCCCACTTTGCCGTTGCGCTAGTGAATCGCCGCCCGATGCCAGCCATGCCGGCTGACCATGGACAGAGCGCCACGGACCACGCCGCCCTCTCCCACGACGTGCAGGAGATAGTCGACCGTCCATCGCCACTCCCTGTCTAGCCCTTGCTTGCAGCCAGGCCATGGACCACCCAGCAATCGCCGCGTCCACTTTCTCTGCGCCGTGCCAAGAGCGCCGCAGCCGACCAGCTCGCCCACGTCGCACCTCGCCCTCTCCGTGCGTGCACACCCTCGCCATAACACCAGCTAGCTCGCAGACACCCCCGTTCGCCGTTGCACGACCCGTAGCACCCGTGCGTCGTCTCGAACACCGTTGGTTCCGCGCAGAGCACCGCACGCGCCCGACCATCCTCGACCGCCCCGTGTCGCGCATTTAAGCCAGTGATGACCGCCAGGGAACACCGCGTCGCCCCTACCCTCAGCCACACCTTTTATCGATAGCTCGCTGTACCACCATTGCTAGAGAAGCCAGCCCATCCCGCTCGGTCCCCTCGCCGGTGTATAAATAGAGGCCCTCCCCGCCTCATTTCTCCACACCACCTCACTCCCCACTCCTCCCAGACTTCTCCCCGAAGCAAGGCGAGCGCTGCATCGCCGGAATTTGGCCGGAGCCCGTTGCTGCAGAAGAAGAAGGGAGCCGTCGATTGGAGCCGCCCCAGGAGCTGCCGCGACCACCGTTCGAACCGCCGTCATCGACAACGTCGTTCGCCCCCATCGCCGACCCTAGCTGGAGCCCTGGTGAGCCTCACATGACCCCCACCGCTGCATTAGGGTTTAGACCTCGCTGGAGTTGTTCGTCGTTGATGATGAACCTCAGCCGTTAGATCATGTTCTAATCATAGGGCCTAGATTTAAAGATACCGCTTCGCGTTAGATGAGCCACTGACCAGGGTCCATGCTGTGAGTAGCCCGCTGCGCCGCGCTGTGCAGATTGGGATGGCCTAGTTAGTTTCCCGCGTAGGCCTATGAATTCAAATAATTATTCTCCAATTTAGTTAAAACTAGATTCTGTCAATAGATTCAGAAATCAATTCAAAGAGATTCACTAAACCAAATTGCATGATTCCAATTTTGTTAGAAAGGTATTTAAATTATCTATCCAATCCTGTTGGATTCAAGTCATTTGGAATTAGAGATCACCTATAGTAAAAATAACAAGACAGAGACTTTTTAAACTTCAAACATTTTTCAAAAATCAACCATAAATGCTTTTGAGTTGATTCCAACTCTCAAAAATCACATTTGATAAGATCTATCTGAATATGTAAAAATATTTAGGGTTACATGTAGTGACATTGGCCTAGTACCAAAAGAATGCTATATGCGCATTCGAGTCACTTTAATTCTATTAAATGATAAGCTTAAACTTTATAAAATATGACCAACACTTTAAATCACATTCCCATGTATTATAATGTGTGGTGATGACATGTGTCAACATGATCCCGTATTTTAATTGGATAATATTAAATCTTAAGTATTTTCAATGAGTAGAAATTACTTTTCTAAAATAAGATAAATAAAACTAAGTCTTTATTCCATGTGACGATTGTGAAGATGCTAGATTATCTAGTGTGAATGTTAGTTTGGTAAGTAGAAATAGTGAAGTATTGTTTGGTGATTGTGTACCCCACATTCATTTATAGACGATAGTACTGACCCGGGATACGAGGAGGAGGAGTACTACCAAGAAGAAGAAGAAAACTTCAACCACTGCACTACTCAAGGAAAGCCTAGAACTACAAGTTAACTATGCAAGTTAACACTTGCCCACTTGATAACTTAAGAAAAATGCATTAGGAATGCTTGGTTATATAGCTTTGATTATACCAATCCCAAGTTTTACTTGCAAGCTTTGTTCTTTTACTTTACCAAAGTTCTTTACTTTTAGTTAGTGCTTTATGAGTATTGGAAAAATAGGATAGATACCATAAAGAGTATAAAACTAGGCCTAAGTAGTTATACTTAGATGTCATTCCAAGGCATGAGATTAGAATCGGCTAGTTACACTTGATTAGCACCCCTCATTAGTGAATACTCTTAACTTTAGTGGCTAGTGCTAACATTAAAAGTTGATCATTTTAGATGGGAATACTTGGTGAAAATGATTATGAAAACATTGGAATGAGGATTCATTCTATTGAAATGTTTTTACATGTGTTGAGAAACACAAAAGGATTTGATGATGAAAATGTTGAGGCATGAGCCTTAGCCCTTTATAAAAACTGATGGTTGAGTTCGGATGCGATACCATTCCAATTTTACTGTACAACCACAATACCTGAATTGGGTAGGGCTTAACTGGAAGTTTATATGCCTTAGTATGGGTTCCCTCGCGTAAGAGGTTGAGCTGAGGCTACCTCGTGAGTGTGAATGTCCACCTATGCAGTGCCCAGGATGGCAGATGGCCATGGCTGGGAGGCTAAGCTCATAGGGGAGGTGCCTATACTAGAGTGTGTAATTGAAAGGTTAGGATTGATTATCCGCACACTAAGTATGATGATTCAGGGTTATCCCTGACAGATGTATCGAATTTTGTGGTGAAAGTGTACCACCTCTGCAAAGTGTCAAACTATTCGAATAGCCGTGTCCGCGGTCATGGACAATTGGAGTGGCCATACTGTTCCGTTGTCAGATGTTTTCAAAATGACTTGTGAATTGAAATATGATTTTGACTTGACCACAACAGGGTTGTGGATATGAAAACTAGGTTCCCACTTAAGTGATTTAGAACATTAACTTAGTTTTCTTTACTTCTAAACTCAGTATGAGATAAACCTGCCTTTTTGCAAATAAACCTAGAGCTTAAGATTCCTACTAGAACTACCTTACTTGTTAGTGATAGTTTGGGAGTACTTAAAGAGTACTCATGGCTTTGTCCCTGGCTATTCCCGTGGCCAGACTATGAGGAGGAGTACCTGTATGATGGACAGTAGGAGGTCTACGATAACTAGGATCATCTCCCATCATCAGCATTGCCTGTGACCCTAAAGATGGAGCCCCTACTATGTTTATTTTCCGCTGCTTGATTTGTATTGAGACTGGATCATGAGATCCTTTATTTGTAAGACCTTAATATGGTTTGTAATGGATGATGTACTGTGATACCAATCTGTTATGTCTCGCAAAAATGGTAATCCTAGGATTGCGAGATATGGCATAATAGGCATCTGGGATTAAAAATCTGGGTGTTGACAAGTTGGTATCAGAGCCATCCTGGCCATAGGAGACCCTAGTTAGAATGGACGTCCGAACAAAAACCTAGTTTCAAAACACAAGATGTGAGTATTTATGAAAACCTATTCCCACTCTTATCCTTGATTCTTTCAAAAAAAGTCATGTTCCTCAAAAATTCTTGCATTCCTACATAAAATTTGACACACTTGATCACCTCACTAACTTACTCACCCTAAATTCTTATAGATGGAAGTGCAGTATTGCAAGATCTATAATGGCTGATCTTAGAGGCAAGATGGAAGCGCCCACTTCGGAGAAGATCCAATTCACCTTGCATGTGAACAACTGGCTAGATGGATTAGCCAGGGCTATGCATGAAGGTCTTGCCCGTCTGTGTGGGCAAAACATCAAACTGATCCAGGGAACTCGCTTTGCTCACTTCGTAAGGCGTGATTCTATGGGAATGCCCTTGGAGATGCCAGGACACCCGGAGCTGAAGCACCAGGTGGACAATCTTGACTTCATGTTGTATGATAGGCAGAACAAGTTGGACAATGCTCGTGCCTACGCCAACCACAACCATGCCATTGCAGTCAAGAAGGACTAGACCCTCGCCATTCTCGCCAAGGAACGCCAATCACTTCGTCGTTAACGCGATAAGAAGGATCGCATCATCGATCGTCTTCGCAAGAAGGTGGCCACTCTCGAGAAGACCATCCATGAACAAGAAGTCCAGCTTGAAATGAAGGAGGAGGAAGGTGAAGATATCCAGGGAGATCTTTACTCTTACCTTAGTGATGACAACGACTACCTGGAGGATGATGCCATGGAGGTCCACACTGATGATGATGATTCCGACTTCATTGATGATGATTAGATGCACTTGATCACTACCATAGGAGTGAGTTGTATCCAGTCCCAATGTATCGTAGTTTCACAGAATGGTTCTTAAAACCATCTGTTTTCTATTTGTGTTGTGGTGTGTGTTTGTATTATGTGCTTTAAATGAATGAATGAGAGGAAGTTGTTAGTTTGAAAAACCCGAGTCAAACTCAAAGTTTAAAGCTTTTGAAACAAAATCATGAACCCTAGAAATTTCCCTCTTATGTCACTATCTATCTCAATCTTCAGATGACTCATGGAAACCCCAGAGGAAGCAGTTCATCTCAGGACCTGATGCTGCAGATTCTACAAATGCTAGTTTCTGATTGTGAAGCTAGTAGAGCTGAACGCCAAGCCAACCTAGCCACTCTTCAACAGATAGCTCAGATGGCCCACAATAACCAAGGTCACGGAAACCAGGATCACCATGGATCCAAGCTCAAGAACTTTCAGAATACCAACCCACCTATCTTTAGTAAGTCTAAGGATCCATTAGATGCTGATGACTGGCTGCAAACCATGGAAAACAACTTGGAGGTCGCAAGAGTTGAAGCCAATGAAAAAGTACTATTTGCCACCCATTATCTGGCAGGAGATGCACGAGCCTGGTGGAATAACATTCGTACCATGAACGGAGGTCGGATGATGACATGGGATGAGTTCAAAGTCAAGTTCATCCGTACTCATGTGCCCCCAGGTTTGGTCACCAGGATGAGGGATGAGTTCAGGGAACTGAAGCAAGGAAGGATGACGGTAGTTGAGTACCATGACAAATTTCTGTCCCTAGCTAGATATGCCCCTGATGAGATCAACACCGAAGCAAAGAAGAAGGAAAGGTTTTTGAATGGATTACATGATGAGATGCAGACAGTGTTAGTCAACATCCGTTTTGCAGATCTAGAAGAGCTAGTAGATTCTGCCATCCAGATGGAAGGGAAGATAAACCAAGCCAATGACAATCACAAGCGCATGATGATGCACCTGGCTGGACCCCACCATACCTAGAAGTATCGCCCCAACCCGTCGGCAGGATATGCCCCAAGAAACAACAGACCCCCTATGTCCCGTCCAAGCTATCCCAATCGTAGCGGAGGAACCTGAAGTCTGGAGGAAACCACAACAACAACCCTGGAAACTCCAATAACTTCGACCGTGCAGCACCCAAGTCCAACAACAACAACAACAGCAACAATACTGCCCCAAGGACTAGAAGCAATGCTGTGCCTGTTGCAGGAAAAGACAAGTCCCAAATTACTTGCTTTGAATGTGGAGTCAAGGGTCACTACTCCAATGAGTGCCCCAATAAGCTTGCAGCAGCCACCAATGTGAATGCACCCGCTCAGCAGCAACGCCGTGTTCAGCCTGGAAGGAGATTTGCCCTAGAGAACTCGCTCAACCGCAACAGCCGTCTATTCCACATGCAATGACACTGGTGGATCCATATGTGCGTGAAAAGAACACACATGCAATGACACGGGTGGATCCATATGTGGTCTGTGAAAAGAACACACATGTAATGACAATGATGGATCCATATGTGGTTTGTGAAAAGAACACACATGCAATGACACGGGTGGATCCATATGTGGTCTGTGAAAAGAACACACATGTAATGACAATGATGGATCCATATGTGGTCTGTGAAAAGAACACACATGCAATGACTCTGGTGGATCCATATGTGGTCTGTGAAAAGAACAGACATGCAATGATACTGGTGGATCCATATGTGGTGTGTGAAAAGAACACACATGAAATGACACCGGTGGATCCATATGTGGTCTGTGAAAAGAACACACATGCAATGGACACTGGTGGATCCATATGAGGTATGTGAAAAGAACACACATGAAATGACTCTGGTGGATCCATATGTGGTATATGAAAAGAACATACATGCAATGACACTGGTGGACCCATATGTGGTCTGTGAAAAGAACACACATGCAATAACACCGGTGGATCAAAATGTGGTGTGTGAAAAGAACACACATGCAATGACACTGGTGGATCCATCTGTGGTCTATGATAAGAACACAGATGCAATGACTCTGGTGGATCCATATGTGGTCTGTGAAAAGAACACACATGCAATGACACTGGTGGTTCCATATGTGGTCTATGAAAAGAAAACACATGCAATGACTCTGGTGGATCCATATGTGGTATGTGAAAAGAACACACATGCAATACCGCTGGTGGATCCAAATGTGGTCTATCAAAAGAACACACATGCAATGACACTTGTGGAACCTTATGTGGTAAATGAAAAGAACACACATGCAATGACACTGGTGGATCCATATGTGGTCTGTGAAAAGAACACACATGAAATGACACTGTTGGATCCATATGTGGTCTATGAAAAGAACACACATGCAATGAACTCTGGTGGATCCATATGTGGTCTGTGAAAAGAACACACATGCAATAACACTGGTAGATCCAAATGTGGTCTGTGAAAAGAACACACATGCAATGACACTGGTGGATCCATATGTGGTCTGTGAAAAGAACACACATGCAATGACACTGGTGGATCCATATGTGGTCTGTGAAAAGAACACACATGCAATGACTCTGGTGGATCCATATGTGGTATGTGAAAAGAACAGACATGCAATGCCACTAGTGGATCCATATGTGGTGTGCGAAAAGAACACACATGAAATGACACTGGTGGATCCATATGTGGTCTGTGAAAAGAACACACATGCAATGGACACGGGTGGATCGATATGTGGTATGTGAAAAGAACACACATGCAATGACATTGGTGGATCCATATGTGGTCTATGAAAAGAACAGACGTGCAATGACACTGGTGGATCCATATGTGGTATGTCAAAAGAACACACATGCAATGACACTAGTGGATCCATATGTGGTCTATGAAAAGAACACACATGCAATGACAATGGTGGTTCCATATGTGGTATGTGAAAAGAACACACATGCAATGAACTCTTGTGGTTCCATATGTGTTCTGTGAAAAGAACACACATGCAATGACACTGGTGGATCCATATGTGGTTTGTGAAAAGATCACACATGCAATGACAATGGTAGTTCCATATGTGGTCTGTGAAAAGAACACACATGCAATGACTCTGGTGGATCCATATGTGGTATGTGAAAAGAACAGACATGCAATGACACCGGTGGATCCAAATGTGGTCTGTGAAAAGAGCACACATGAAATGCCACTGGTGGATCCATATGTGGTCTATGAAGAGAACACACATGCAATGGACACTGGTGGATCCATATGTGGTCTATGAAAAGAACACACATGAAATGGCTCTGGTGGATCCATATGTGGTCTGTGAAAAGAATAGACATGCAATGACACTAGTGGATCCATATGTCGTCTGTGAAAAGAACACACATGCAATGACACTGCTGGATCCAAATGTGGTATGTGAAAAGAACACACATGCAATGACACTGGTGGATCCATATGTGGTATGTGAAAAGAACACACATGCAATGACAATGGTGGTTCCATATGTGGTATGTGAAAAGAACACACATGCAATGAACTCTGGTGGTTCCATATGTGGTCTGTGAAAAGAACACACATGCAATGACACTGGTAGGTCCTTATGTGGTTTGTGAAAAGAACACACATGAAATGACACTGGTGGATCCATATGTGGTCTGTGAAAAGAACACACATGCAATGACTCTGGTTGATCCATTTGTGGTCTGTGAAAAGAACATACATGCAATGACACTGGTGGATCAATATGTGGTGTGTGAAAAGAACAAACATGCAATGGAAATAGTGGATCCAAATGTGGTTTGTGAAAAGAACATACATGTAATGACTCTGGTCTATCCATATGTGGTTTGTGAAAAGAAGACACATGCAATGACACTAGTGGATCCATATGTGGTAAATGAAAAAAAACACATGCAATGACACTAGTGGATCCACATGTGGTCTGTGAAAAGAACAAACATGAAATGACACTGGTGGAACCATATGTGGTCTGTGAAAAGAACACACATGCAATGACTCTGGTGGATCCATATGTGGTCTGTGAAAAGAACACACATGCAATGACACTGGTGGATCCAAATGTGGTCTGTGAAAAGAACACACATGCAATGACACTGGTGGATCCATATGTGGTAAATGAAAAGAGCACACATGCAATGACACTGGTGGATCCAAATGTGGTCTTTGAAAAGAACACACATGAAATGACACTGATGGATCCATATGTGGTCTATGTAAAGAACACACGTGCAATAAACTCTGGTGGATCCATATGTGGTCTGTGAAAAGAACACATATGCAATAACACTGGTGGATCCAAATGTGGTCTGTGAAAAGAACACACATGCAATGACACCGGTGGATCCATATGTGGTCTATGAAAAGAACACACATGCAATGACACTGGTGGAACCATATGTGTCTGTGAAAAGAACACACATGCAATGACTCTGGTGGATCCATATGTGGTATGTGAAAAGAACAGACATGCAATGACACCGGTGGATCCAAATGTGGTCTGTGAAAGGAGCACACATGAAATGCCACTGGTGGATCCATATGTGGTCTATGAAGAGAACACACATGCAATGGACACTGGTGGATCCATATGTGGTCTATGAAAAGAACACACATGAAATGGCTCTGGTGGATCCATATGTGGTCTGTGAAAAGAATAGACATGCAATGACACTAGTGGATCCATATGTCGTCTGTGAAAAGAACACACATGCAATGACACTGCTGGATCCAAATGTGGTATGTGAAAAGAACACACATGCAATGACACTGGTGGATCCATATGTGGTATGTGAAAAGAACACACATGCAATGAAAATGGTGGTTCCATATGTGGTATGCGAAAAGAACACACACGCAATGAACTCTGGTGGTTCCATATGTGGTCTGTGAAAAGAACACACATGAAATGACACTGGTAGGTCCTTATGTGGTTTGTGAAAAGAACACACATGAAATGACACTGGCGGATTCATATGTGGTCTGTGAAAAGAACACACATGCAATGACTCTGGTGGATCCATTTGTGGTCTGTGAAAAGAACATACATGCAATGACACTGGTGGATCAATATGTGGTGTGTGAAAAGAACACACATGCAATGGAAATAGTGGATCCAAATGTGGTTTGTGAAAAGAACATACATGCAATGACTCTGGTCTATCCATATGTGGTTTGTGAAAAGAAGACACATGCAATGACTCTGGTCTATCCATATGTGGTTTGTGAAAAGAAGACACATGCAATGACACTGGTGGATCCATATGTGGTAAATGAAAAAAAAAACATGCAATGACACTAGTGGATCCACATGTGGTCTGTGAAAAGAACAAACATGAAATGACACTGGTGGAACCATATGTGGTCTGTGAAAAGAACACACATGCAATGACACTGGTGGATCCAAATGTGGTCTGTGAAAATTACACACATGCAATGACACTAGTGGATCCATATGTGGTAAATGAAAAGAACACACATGCAATGACACTGGTGGATCCATATGTGGTCTTTGAAAAGAACACACATGCAATGACACTGGTGGAACCATATGTGTCTGTGAAAAGAACACACATGCAATGACTCTGGTGGATCCATATGTGGTATGTGAAAAGAACAGACATGCAATGACACCGGTGGATCCAAATGTGGTCTGTGAAAGGAGCACACATGAAATGCCACTGGTGGATCCATATGTGGTCTATGAAGAGAACACACATGCAATGGACACTGGTGGATCCATATGTGGTCTATGAAAAGAACACACATGAAATGGCTCTGGTGGATCCATATGTGGTCTGTGAAAAGAATAGACATGCAATGACACTAGTGGATCCATATGTCGTCTGTGAAAAGAACACACATGCAATGACACTGCTGGATCCAAATGTGGTATGTGAAAAGAACACACATTCAATGACACTGGTGGATCCATATGTGGTATGTGAAAAGAACACACATGCAATGACAATGGTGGTTCCATATGTGGTATGTGAAAAGAACACACATGCAATGAACTCTGGTGGTTCCATATGTGGTCTGTGAAAAGAACACACATGCAATGACACTGGTAGGTCCTTATGTGGTTTGTGAAAAGAACACACATGAAATGACACTGGTGGATCCATATGTGGTCTGTGAAAAGAACACACATGCAATGACTCTGGTTGATCCATTTGTGGTCTGTGAAAAGAACATACATGCAATGACACTGGTGGATCAATATGTGGTGTGTGAAAAGAACACACATGCAATGGAAATAGTGGATCCAAATGTGGTTTGTGAAAAGAACATACATGCAATGACTCTGGTCTATCCATATGTGGTTTGTGAAAAGAAGACACATGCAATGACACTAGTGGATCCATATGTGGTAAATGAAAAAAAACACATGCAATGACACTAGTGGATCCACATGTGGTCTGTGAAAAGAACAAACATGAAATGACACTGGTGGAACCATATGTGGTCTGTGAAAAGAACACACATGCAATGACTCTGGTGGATCCATATGTGGTCTGTGAAAAGAACACACATGCAATGACACTGGTGGATCCAAATGTGGTCTGTGAAAAGAACACACATGCAATGACACTGGTGGATCCATATGTGGTAAATGAAAAGAACACACATGCAATGACACTGGTGGATCCATATGTGGTCTTTGAAAAGAACACACATGAAATGACACTGATGGATCCATATGTGGTCTATGTAAAGAACACACGTGCAATAAACTCTGGTGGATCCATATGTGGTCTGTGAAAAGAACACATATGCAATAACACTGGTGGATCCAAATGTGGTCTGTGAAAAGAACACACATGCAATGACACCGGTGGATCCATATGTGGTCTATGAAAAGAACACACATGCAATGACACTGGTGGAACCATATGTGTCTGTGAAAAGAACACACATGCAATGACTCTGGTGGATCCATATGTGGTATGTGAAAAGAACAGACATGCAATGACACCGGTGGATCCAAATGTGGTCTGTGAAAGGAGCACACATGAAATGCCACTGGTGGATCCATATGTGGTCTATGAAGAGAACACACATGCAATGGATACTGGTGGATCCATATGTGGTCTATGAAAAGAACACACATGAAATGGCTCTGGTGGATCCATATGTGGTCTGTGAAAAGAATAGACATGCAATGACACTAGTGGATCCATATGTCGTCTGTGAAAAGAACACACATGCAATGACACTGCTGGATCCAAATGTGGTATGTGAAAAGAACACACATGCAATGACACTGGTGGATCCATATGTGGTATGTGAAAAGAACACACATGCAATGAAAATGGTGGTTCCATATGTGGTATGCGAAAAGAACACACACGCAATGAACTCTGGTGGTTCCATATGTGGTCTGTGAAAAGAACACACATGCAATGACACTGGTAGGTCCTTATGTGGTTTGTGAAAAGAACACACATGAAATGACACTGGTGGATCCATATGTGGTCTGTGAAAAGAACACACATGCAATGACTCTGGTGGATCCATTTGTGGTCTGTGAAAAGAACATACATGCAATGACACTGGTGGATCAATATGTGGTGTGTGAAAAGAACACACATGCAATGGAAATAGTGGATCCAAATGTGGTTTGTGAAAAGAACATACATGCAATGACTCTGGTCTATCCATATGTGGTTTGTGAAAAGAAGACACATGCAATGACTCTGGTCTATCCATATGTGGTTTGTGAAAAGAAGACACATGCAATGACACTGGTGGATCCATATGTGGTAAATGAAAAAAAACACATGCAATGACACTAGTGGATCCACATGTGGTCTGTGAAAAGAACAAACATGAAATGACACTGGTGGAACCATATGTCGTCTGTGAAAAGAACACACATGCAATGACACTGTTGGATCCAAATGTGGTATGTGAAAAGAACATACATGCAATGACAATGGTGGTTCCATATGTGGTATGTGAAAAGAACACACACGCAATGAACTCTGGTGGTTCCATATGTGGTCTGTGAAAAGAACACACATGCAATGACACTGGTAGGTCCTTATGTGGTTTGTGAAAAGAACACACATGAAATGACACTGGTGGATCCATATGTGGTCTGTGAAAAGAACACACATGCAATGACTCTGGTGGATCCATTTGTGGTCTGTGAAAAGAACATACATGCAATGACACTGGTGGATCAATATGTGGTGTGTGAAAAGAACACACATGCAATGGAAATAGTGGATCCAAATGTGGTTTGTGAAAAGAACATACATGCAATGACTCTGGTCTATCCATATGTGGTTTGTGAAAAGAAGACACATGCAATGACACTGGTGGATCCATATGTGGTAAATGAAACAAAACACATGCAATGACACTAGTGGATCCACATGTGGTCTGTGAAAAGAACAAACATGAAATGACACTGGTGGAACCATATGTGGTCTGTGAAAAGAACACACATGCAATGACTCTGGTGGATCCATATGTGGTCTCTGAAAAGAACACACATGCAATGACACTGGTGGATCCAAATGTGGTCTGTGAAAAGAACACACATGCAATGACACTGGTGGATCCATATGTGGTAAATGAAAAGAACACACATGCAATGACACTGGTGGATCCATATGTGGTCTTTGAAAAGAACACACATGAAATGACACTGATGGATCCATATGTGGTCTATGTAAAGAACACACGTGCAATAAACTCTGGTGGATCCATATGTGGTCTGTGAAAAGAACACATATTCAATAACACTGGTGGATCCAAATGTGGTCTGTGAAAAGAACACACATGCAATGACACCGGTGGATCCATATGTGGTCTATGAAAAGAACACACATGCAATGACACTGGTGGAACCATATGTGTCTGTGAAAAGAACACACATGCAATGACTATGGTGGATCCATATGTGGTCTGTTTAAAGAACACACATGCAATGACACTGGTGGATCCAAATGTGGTCTGTGAAAAGAACACACATGCAATGACACTGGTGGATCCATATGTGGTAAATGAAAAGAACACACATGCAATGACAATGGTGGTTCCATATGTGGTGTGTGAAAAGAACACACATGCAATGACACTGGTGGATCCATATGTGGTATGTGAAAAGAACACACATGCAATGACAATGGTGGTTCCATATGTGGTATGTGAAAAGAACACACATGCAATGAACTCTGGTGGTTCCATATGTGGTCTGTGAAAAGAACACACATGCAATGACACTGGTGGATCCATATGTGGTCTGTGAAAAGAACACACATGCAATGACTCTGGTGGATCCATTTGTGATCTGTGAAAAGAACATACATGCAATGACACTGGTGGATCAATATGTGGTGTGTGAAAAGAACACACATGCAATGGAAATAGTGGATCCAAATGTGGTTTGTGAAAAGAACACACATGCAGTGACTCTGGTCTATCCATATGTGGTTTGTGAAAAGAAGACACATGCAATGACACTGGTGGATCCATATGTGGTAAATGAAAAAACACACATGCAATGACACTAGTGGATCCATATGTGGTCTGTGAAAAGAACAAACATGAAATGACACTGGTGGAACCATATGTGGTCTGTGAAAAGAACACACATGCAATGACTCTGGTGGATCCATATGTGGTCTGTGAAAAGAACACACATGCAATGACACTGGTGGATCCAAATGTGGTCTGTGAATAGAACACACATGCAATGACACTGGTGGATCCATATGTGTTAATGAAAAGAACACACATGCAATGACACTGGTGGATCCATATGTGGTCTTTGAAAAGAACACACATGAAGTGACACTGATGGATCCATATGTGGTCTATGTAAAGAACACACGTGCAATAAACTCTGGTGGATCCATATGTGGTCTGTGAAAAGAACACATATGCAATAACACTGGTGGATCCAAATGTGGTCTGTGAAAAGAACACACATGCAATGACACCGGTGGATCCATATGTGGTCTATGAAAAGAACACACATGCAGTGACACTGGTGGAACCATATGTGTCTGTGAAAAGAACACACATGCAATGACTATGGTGGATCCATATGTGGTCTATGAAAAGAACACGCATGCAATGACACTGATGGATCCATATGTGGTCTATGTAAAGAACACACATGAAATGAACTCTGGTGGATCAATATGTGGTGTGTGAAAAGAACACACATGCAATGGAAATAGTGGATCCAAATGTGGTTTGTCAAAAGAACATACATGCAATGACTCTGGTCTATCCATATGTGGTTTGTGAAAAGAAGACACATGCAATGACACTGGTGGATCCATATGTGGTAAATGAAAAAAAACACATGCAATGACACTAGTGGATCCACATGTGGTCTGTGAAAAGAACAAACATGAAATGGCACTGGTGGAACCATATGTGGTCTGTGAAAAGAACACACATGCAATGACTCTGGTGGATCCATATGTGGTCTATGAAAAGAACACACATGCAATGACACTGGTGGATCCAAATGTGGTCTGTGAAAAGAACACACATGCAATGACACTGGTGGATCCATATGTGGTAAATGAAAAGAACACACATGCAATGACACTGGTGGATCCATATGTGGTCTTTGAAAAGAACACACATGCAATGACACTGGTGGAACCATATGTGTCTGTGAAAAGAACACACATGCAATGACTCTGGTGGATCCATATGTGGTATGTGAAAAGAACAGACATGCAATGACACCGGTGGATCCAAATGTGGTCTGTGAAAGGAGCACACATGAAATGCCACTGGTGGATCCATATGTGGTCTATGAAGAGAACACACATGCAATGGACACTGGTGGATCCATATGTGGTCTATGAAAAGAACACACATGAAATGGCTCTGGTGGATCCATATGTGGTCTGTGAAAAGAATAGACATGCAATGACACTAGTGGATCCATATGTCGTATGTGAAAAGAACACACATGCAATGACACTGCTGGATCCAAATGTGGTATGTGAAAAGAACACACATGCAATGACACTGGTGGATCCATATGTGGTATGTGAAAAGAACACACATGCAATGACAATGGTGGTTCCATATGTGGTATGTGAAAAGAACACACACACACAATGAACTCTGGTGGTTCCATATGTGGTCTGTGAAAAGAACACACATGCAATGACACTGGTAGGTCCTTATGTGGTTTGTGAAAAGAACACACATTAAATGACACTAGTGGATCCATATGTGGTCTGTGAAAAGAACACACATGCAATGACTCTGGTGGATCCATTTGTGGTCTGTGAAAAGAACATACATGCAATGACACTGGTGGATCAATATGTGGTGTGTGAAAAGAACACACATGCAATGGAAATAGTGGATCCAAATGTGGTTTGTGAAAAGAACATACATGCAATGACTCTGGTCTATCCATATGTGGTTTGTGAAAAGAAGACACATGCAAAGACACTGGTGGATCCATATGTGGTAAATAAAAAAAAACACATGCAATGACACTAGTGGATCCACATGTGGTCTGTGAAAAGAACAAACATGAAATGACACTGGTGGAACCATATGTGGTCTGTGAAAAGAACACACATGCAATGACTCTGGTGGATCCATATGTGGTCTGTGAAAAGAACACACATGCAATGACACTGGTGGATCCAAATGTGGTCTGTGAAAAGAACACACATGCAATGACACTGGTGGATCCATATGTGGTAAATGAAAAGAACACACATGCAATGACACTGGTGGATCCATATGTGGTCTTTGAAAAGAACACACATGAAATGACACTGATGGATCCATATGTGGTCTATGTAAAGAACACACGTGCAATAGACTCTAGTGGATCCATATGTGGTGTGTGAAAAGAACACATATGCAATAACACTGGGGGATCCAAATGTGGTCTGTGAAAAGAACACACATGCAATGACACCTGTGGATCCATATGTGGTCTATGAAAAGAACACACATGCAATGACACTGGTGGAACCATATGTGTCTGTGAAAAGAACACACATGCAATGACTATGGTGGATCCATATGTGGTCTGTTTAAAGAACACACATGCAATGACACTGGTGGATCCAAATGTGGTCTGTGAAAAGAACACACATGCAATGACACTGGTGGATCCATATGTGGTAAATGAAAAGAACACACATGCAATGACAATGGTGGTTCCATATGTGGTCTGTGAAAAGAACACACATGCAATGACACTGGTGGATCCATATGTGGTATGTGAAAAGAACACACATGCAATGACAATGGTGGTTCCATATGTGGTATGTGAAAAGAACACACATGCAATGAACTCTGGTGGTTCCATATGTGGTATGTGAAAAGAACACACATGCAATGACACTGGTGGATCCATATGTGGTCTGTGAAAAGAACACACATGCAATGACTCTGGTGGATCCATTTGTGGTCTGTGAAAAGAACATACATGCAATGACACTGGTGGATCAATATGTGGTGTGTGAAAAGAACACACATGCAATGGAAATAGTGGATGCAAATGTGGTTTGTGAAAAGAACACACATGCAGTGACTCTGGTCTATCCATATGTGGTTTGTGAAAAGAAGCCACATGCAATGACACTGGTGGATCCATATGTGGTAAATGAAAAAACACACATGCAATGACACTAGTGGATCCATATGTGGTCTGTGAAAAGAACAAACATGAAATGACACTGGTGGAACCATATGTGGTCTGTGAAAAGAACACACATGCAATGACTCTGGTGGATCCATATGTGGTCTGTGAAAAGAACACACATGCAATGACACTGGTGGATCCAAATCTGGTCTGTGAAAAGAACACACATGCAATGACACTGGTGGATCCATATGTGTTAATGAAAAGAACACACATGCAATGACACTGGTGGATCCATATGTGGTCTTTGAAAAGAACACACATGAAATGACACTGATGGATCCATATGTGGTCTATGTAAAGAACACACGTGCAATAAACTCTGGTGGATCCATATGTGGTCTGTGAAAAGAACACATATGCAATAACACTGGTGGATCCAAATGTGGTCTGTGAAAAGAACACACATGCAATGACACCGGTGGATCCATATGTGGTCTATGAAAAGAACACACATGCACTGACACTGGTGGAACCATATGTGTCTGTGAAAAGAACACACATGCAATGACTATGGTGGATCCATATGTGGTCTATGAAAAGAACACGCATGCAATGACACTGATGGATCCATATGTGGTCTATGTAAAGAACACACATGAAATGAACTCTGGTGGATCCATATGTGGTCTCTGAAAAGAACACACATGCAATGACACTGGTGGATCCAAATGTGGTCTGTGAAAAGAACACACATGCAATGACACCGGTGGATCCATATGTGGTCTATGAAAAGAATACACATGCAATGACACTGGTGGAACCATATGTGTCTGTGAAAAGAACACACATGCAATGACTATGGTGGATCCATATGTGGTCTGTTTAAAGAACACACATGCAATGACACTGGTGGATCCAAATGTGGTCTGTGAAAAGAACACACATGCAATGACACTGGTGGATCCATATGTGGTAAATGAAAAGAACACACATGCAATGACACAGGTGGATCCATATGTGGTCTGTGAAAAGAACACACATGCAATGACACTGGTGGATCCATATGTGGTCTATGAAAAGAACACACATGCAATGATTCTGGTGGATCCATATGTGGTCTGTGAAAAGAACATACATGCAATGACACTAGTGGATCCATATGTGGTGTGTGAAAAGAACACACATGAAATGACAGTGGTGGATCCATATGTGGTCTGTGAAAAGAACACACATGCAATGGACACTAGTGGATCCATATGTGGTATGTGAAAAGAACACACATGAAATGACTCTGGTGGATCCATATGTGGTATATGAAAAGAACAGACATGCAATGACACTGGTGGATCCATATGTGGTCTGTGAAAAGAACACACATGCAATAACACTGGTGGATCAAAATGTGGTGTGTGAAAAGAACACACATGCAATGACACTGGTGGATCCATATGTGGTCTGTGAAAAGAACACACATGCAATGACTCTGGTGGATCCATATGTGGTCTGTGAAAAGAACACACATGCAATGACACTGGTGGTTCCATATGTGGTCTCTGAAAATAACACAGATGCAATGAAACTGGTGGATCCATATGTGGTCTGTGAAAAGAAAACACTTGCAATGACACTGGTGGATCCAAATGTGCTCAGTGAAAAGAACACACATGCAATGACACTTGTGGATCCATCTGTGGTAAAATGAAAAGAACACACATGCAATGACGCTAGTGGATCCATATGTGGTCTATGAAAAGAACACACATGAAATGACACTGATGGATCCATATGTGGTCTATGAAAAGAACACACATGCAATGAACTCTGGTGGATCCATATGTGGTCTGTGAAAAGAACACACATGCAATAACACTGGTGGATCCAAATGTGGTATGTGAAAAGAACACACATGCAACGACACTGGTGGATCCATATGTGGTCTGTGAAAAGAACACACATGCAATTACACTGGTGGATCCATATGTGGTCTTTGAAAAGAACACACATGCAATGACTTTGGTGGATCCATATGTGGTATGTGAAAAGAACAAACATGCAATGACACTAGTGGATCCATTTGTAGTGTGTGAAAAGAACACACATGAAATGACACTGGTGGATCCAAATGTGGTCTGTGAAAAGAACACACATGCAATGACACTGGTGGATCCATATGTGGTAAATGAAAAGAACACACATGCAATGACACAGGTGGATCCGTATGTGGTCTGTGAAAAGAACACACATGCAATGACACTGGTGGATCCATATGTGGTCTATGAAAAGAACACACATGCAATGATTCTGGTGGATCCATATGTGGTCTGTGAAAAGAACATACATGCAATGACACTAGTGGATCCATATGTGGTGTGTGAAAAGAACACACATGAAATGACACTGGTGGATCCATATGTGGTCTGTGAAAAGAACACACATGCAATGGACACTAGTGGATCCATATGTGGTATGTGAAAAGAACACACATGAAATGACTCTGGTGGATCCATATGTGGTATATGAAAAGAACAGACATGCAATGACACTGGTGGATCCATATGTGGTCTGTGAAAAGAACACACATGCAATAACACTAGTGGATCCAAATGTGGTGTGTGAAAAGAACACACATGCAATGACACTGGTGGATCCATATGTGGTCTGTGAAAAGAACACACATGCAATGACTCTGGTGGATCCATATGTGGTCTGTGAAAAGAACACACATGCAATGACAATGGTGGTTCCATATGTGGTCTGTGAAAATAACACACATGCAATGACTCTGGTGAATCCATATGTGGTCTGTGAAAAGAAAACACTTGCAATGACACTGGTGGATCCAAATGTGCTCAGTGAAAAGAACACACATGCAATGACACTTGTGGATCCATCTGTGGTAAAATGAAAAGAACACACATGCAATGACGCTAGTGGATCCATATGTGGTCTGTGAAAAGAACACACATGAAATGACACTGATGGATCCATATGTGGTCTATGAAAAGAACACACATGACATGAACTCTGGTGGATCCATATGTGGTCTGTGAAAAGAACACACATGCAATAACACTGGTGGATCCAAATGTGGTCTGTGAAAAGAACACACATGCAACGACACTGGTGGATCCATATGTGGTCTATGAAAAGAACACACATGCAATTACACTGGTGGATCCATATGTGGTCTTTGAAAAGAACACACATGCAATGACTCTGGTGGATCCATATGTGGTATGTGAAAAGAACAAACATGCAATGACACTAGTGGATCCATTTGTAGTGTGTGAAAAGAACACACATGAAATGACACTGGTGGATCCAAATGTGGTCTGTGAAAAGAACACACATGCAATGACACTCGTGGATCCATATGTGGTAAATGAAAAGAACACGCATGCAATGACACAGGTGGATCCATATGTGGTCTGTGAAAAGAACACACATGCAATGACACTGCTGGATCCATATGTGGTCTATGAAAAGAACACACATGCAATGATTCTGGTGGATCCATATGTGGTCTGTGAAAAGAACATACATGCAATGACACTAGTGGATCCATATGTGGTGTGTGAAAAGAACACACATGAAATGACAGTGGTGGATCCATATGTGGTCTGTGAAAAGAACACACATGCAATGGACACTAGTGGATCCATATGTGGTATGTGAAAAGAACACACATGAAATGACTCTGGTGGATCCATATGTGGTATATGAAAAGAACAGACATGCAATGACACTGGTGGATCCATATGTGGTCTGTGAAAAGAACACACATGCAATAACACTGGTGGATCAAAATGTGGTGTGTGAAAAGAACACACATGCAATGACACTGGTGGATCCATATGTGGTCTGTGAAAAGAACACACATGCAATGACTCTGGTGGATCCATATGTGGTCTGTGAAAAGAACACACATGCAATGACACTGGTGGTTCCATATGTGGTCTCTGAAAATAACACAGATGCAATGAAACTGGTGGATCCATATGTGGTCTGTGAAAAGAAAACACTTGCAATGACACTGGTGGATCCAAATGTGCTCAGTGAAAAGAACACACATGCAATGACACTTGTGGATCCATCTGTGGTAAAATGAAAAGAACACACATGCAATGACGCTAGTGGATCCATATGTGGTCTATGAAAAGAACACACATGAAATGACACTGATGGATCCATATGTGGTCTATGAAAAGAACACACATGCAATGAACTCTGGTGGATCCATATGTGGTCTGTGAAAAGAACACACATGCAATAACACTGGTGGATCCAAATGTGGTATGTGAAAAGAACACACATGCAACGACACTGGTGGATCCATATGTGGTCTGTGAAAAGAACACACATGCAATTACACTGGTGGATCCATATGTGGTCTTTGAAAAGAACACACATGCAATGACTTTGGTGGATCCATATGTGGTATGTGAAAAGAACAAACATGCAATGACACTAGTGGATCCATTTGTAGTGTGTGAAAAGAACACACATGAAATGACACTGGTGGATCCAAATGTGGTCTGTGAAAAGAACACACATGCAATGACACTGGTGGATCCATATGTGGTAAATGAAAAGAACACACATGCAATGACACAGGTGGATCCGTATGTGGTCTGTGAAAAGAACACACATGCAATGACACTGGTGGATCCATATGTGGTCTATGAAAAGAACACACATGCAATGATTCTGGTGGATCCATATGTGGTCTGTGAAAAGAACATACATGCAATGACACTAGTGGATCCATATGTGGTGTGTGAAAAGAACACACATGAAATGACACTGGTGGATCCATATGTGGTCTGTGAAAAGAACACACATGCAATGGACACTAGTGGATCCATATGTGGTATGTGAAAAGAACACACATGAAATGACTCTGGTGGATCCATATGTGGTATATGAAAAGAACAGACATGCAATGACACTGGTGGATCCATATGTGGTCTGTGAAAAGAACACACATGCAATAACACTAGTGGATCCAAATGTGGTGTGTGAAAAGAACACACATGCAATGACACTGGTGGATCCATATGTGGTCTGTGAAAAGAACACACATGCAATGACTCTGGTGGATCCATATGTGGTCTGTGAAAAGAACACACATGCAATGACAATGGTGGTTCCATATGTGGTCTGTGAAAATAACACACATGCAATGACTCTGGTGAATCCATATGTGGTCTGTGAAAAGAAAACACTTGCAATGACACTGGTGGATCCAAATGTGCTCAGTGAAAAGAACACACATGCAATGACACTTGTGGATCCATCTGTGGTAAAATGAAAAGAACACACATGCAATGACGCTAGTGGATCCATATGTGGTCTGTGAAAAGAACACACATGAAATGACACTGATGGATCCATATGTGGTCTATGAAAAGAACACACATGACATGAACTCTGGTGGATCCATATGTGGTCTGTGAAAAGAACACACATGCAATAACACTGGTGGATCCAAATGTGGTCTGTGAAAAGAACACACATGCAACGACACTGGTGGATCCATATGTGGTCTATGAAAAGAACACACATGCAATTACACTGGTGGATCCATATGTGGTCTTTGAAAAGAACACACATGCAATGACTCTGGTGGATCCATATGTGGTATGTGAAAAGAACAAACATGCAATGACACTAGTGGATCCATTTGTAGTGTGTGAAAAGAACACACATGAAATGACACTGGTGGATCCAAATGTGGTCTGTGAAAAGAACACACATGCAATGACACTCGTGGATCCATATGTGGTAAATGAAAAGAACACGCATGCAATGACACAGGTGGATCCATATGTGGTCTGTGAAAAGAACACACATGCAATGACACTGCTGGATCCATATGTGGTCTATGAAAAGAACACACATGCAATGATTCTGGTGGATCCATATGTGGTCTGTGAAAAGAACATACATGCAATGACACTAGTGGATCCATATGTGGTGTGTGAAAAGAACACACATGAAATGACAGTGGTGGATCCATATGTGGTCTGTGAAAAGAACACACATGCAATGGACACTAGTGGATCCATATGTGGTATGTGAAAAGAACACACATGAAATGACTCTGGTGGATCCATATGTGGTATATGAAAAGAACAGACATGCAATGACACTGGTGGATCCATATGTGGTCTGTGAAAAGAACACACATGCAATAACACTGGTGGATCAAAATGTGGTGTGTGAAAAGAACACACATGCAATGACACTGGTGGATCCATATGTGGTCTGTGAAAAGAACACACATGCAATGACTCTGGTGGATCCATATGTGGTCTGTGAAAAGAACACACATGCAATGACAGTGGTGGTTCCATATGTGGTCTGTGAAAATAACACACATGCAATCACTCTGGTGAATCCATATGTGGTCTGTGAAAAGAAAACACTTGCAATGACACTGGTGGATCCAAATGTGCTCAGTGAAAAGAACACACATGCAATGACACTTGTGGATCCATCTGTGGTAAAATGAAAAGAACACACATGCAATGACGCTAGTGGATCCATATGTGGTCTGTGAAAAGAACACACATGAAATGACACTGATGGATCCATATGTGGTCTATGAAAAGAACACACATGCAATGAACTCTGGTGGATCCATATGTGGTCTGTGAAAAGAACACATATGCAATAACACTGGTGGATCCAAATGTGGTCTGTGAAAAGAACACACATGCAACGACACTGGTGGATCCATATGTGGTCTATGAAAAGAACACACATGCAATTACACTGGTGGATCCATATGTGGTCTTTGAAAAGAACACACATGCAATGACTCTGGTGGATCCATATGTGGTATGTGAAAAGAACAAACATGTAATGACACTAGTGGATCCATTTGTAGTGTGTGAAAAGAACACACATGAAATGACACTGGTGAATCCATATGTTGTCTGTGAAAAGAACGCACATGCAATGGACACTGGTGGATCCACATGTGGTATGTGAAAAGAACACACATGCAATGACAATGGTGGATCCATATGTGGTCTATGAAAAGAACAGACGTGCAATGACACTGGTGGATCCAAATATGGTATGTGAAAAGAACACACATGCAATGACACTGGTGGATCCATATGTGGTCTGTGAAAAGAACACACATGCAATGACAATGGTGGTTCCATATGTGGTCTGTGAAAAGAACACACATGCAATGACTCTGGTGGTTCCATATGTGGTATGTGAAAAGAACAGACATGCAATGACACCGGTGGATCCAAATGTGGTATGTGAAAAGAACACACATGAAATGACACTAGTGGATCCATATGTGGTCTATGAAAAGAACACACATGCAATGGACACTGGTGGATCCATATGTGGTCTGTGAAAAGAACACACATGAAATGGATCTGGTGGATCCATATGTGGTCTGTGAAAAGAACAGACATGCAATGACACTAGTGGATCCATATGTCGTCTGTGAAAAGAACACACATGGAATGACACTGCTGGATCCAAATGTGGTATGTGAAAAGAACACACATGCAATGACACTGGTGGATCCATATGTGGTATGTGAAAAGAACACACATGCAATGACAATGGTGGTTCCATATGTGTTATGTGAAAAGAACACACATGCAATGAACTCTGGTGGTTCTATATGTGGTCTGTGAAAAGAACACACATGCAATGACACTGGTAGATCCTTATGTGGTTTGTGAAAAGAACACACATGAAATGACACTGGTGGATCCATATGTGGTCTGTGAAAAGAACACACATGCAATAACTCTGGTGGATCCATTTGTGGTCTGTGAAAAGAACATACATGCAATGCCACTGGTGGATCAATATGTGGTGTGTGAAAAGAACACACATGCAATGGAAATAGTGGATCCAAATGTGGTTTATGAAAAGAACACACATGCAATGACTCTGGTCTATCCATATGTGGTTTGTGAAAAGAAGACACATGCAATGACACTGGTGGATCCATATGTGGTAAATGAAAAGAACACACATGCAATGACACTAGTGGATCCATATGTGGTCTATGAAAAGAACAAACATGAAATGACACTGGTGGAACCATATGTTGTCTATGAAAAGAACACACATGCAATGACACTGGTGGATCCAAATGTGGTCTGTGAAAAGAACACACATGCAATGACACTAGTGGATCCATATGTGGTAAATGAAAAGAACACACATGCAATGACACGGGTGGATCCATATGTGGTCTGTGAAAATAACACACATGTAATGACAATGATGGATCCATATGTGGTCTATGTAAAGAACACACATGCAATGAACTCTGGTGGATCCATATGTGGTCTGTGAAAAGAACGCACATGGAATAACACTGGTGGATCCAAATGTCGTCTGTGAAAAGACCACACATGCAATGACACCGGTGGATCCATATGTGGTCTATGAAAGAACACACATGCAATGACACTGGTGGAACCATATGTGTTTGTGAAAAGAACACACATGCAATGACTATGGTGGATCCATATGTGGTATGTGAAAAGAACACACATGCAATGACAATGGTGGATCCATATGTGGTCTATGAAAAGAATAGACGTGCAATGACACTGGTGGATCCAAATATGGTATGTGAAAAGAACACACATGCAATGACACTGGTGGATCCATATGTGGTCTGTGAAAAGAACACACATGCAATGACAATGGTGGTTCCATATGTGGTATGTGAAAAGAACACACATGCAATGAACTCTGGTGGTTCCATATGTGGTATGTGAAAAGAACACACATGCAATGACACTGGTGGATCCATATGTGGTCTGTGAAAAGAACACACATGCAATGACTCTGGTGGATCCATTTGTGGTCTGTGAAAAGAACATACATGCAATGACACTGGTGGATCAATATGTGGTGTGTGAAAAGAACACACATGCAATGGAAATAGTGGATGCAAATGTGGTTTGTGAAAAGAACACACATGCAGTGACTCTGGTCTATCCATATGTGGTTTGTGAAAAGAAGCCACATGCAATGACACTGGTGGATCCATATGTGGTAAATGAAAAAACACACATGCAATGACACTAGTGGATCCATATGTGGTCTGTGAAAAGAACAAACATGAAATGACACTGGTGGAACCATATGTGGTCTGTGAAAAGAACACACATGCAATGACTCTGGTGGATCCATATGTGGTCTGTGAAAAGAACACACATGCAATGACACTAGTGGATCCAAATCTGGTCTGTGAAAAGAACACATATGCAATGACACTGGTGGATCCATATGTGTTAATGAAAAGAACACACATGCAATGACACTGGTGGATCCATATGTGGTCTTTGAAAAGAACACACATGAAATGACACTGATGGATCCATATGTGGTCTATGTAAAGAACACACGTGCAATAAACTCTGGTGGATCCATATGTGGTCTGTGAAAAGAACACATATGCAATAACACTGGTGGATCCAAATGTGGTCTGTGAAAAGAACACACATGCAATGACACCGGTGGATCCATATGTGGTCTATGAAAAGAACACACATGCACTGACACTGGTGGAACCATATGTGTCTGTGAAAAGAACACACATGCAATGACTATGGTGGATCCATATGTGGTCTATGAAAAGAACACGCATGCAATGACACTGATGGATCCATATGTGGTCTATGTAAAGAACACACATGAAATGAACTCTGGTGGATCCATATGTGGTCTCTGAAAAGAACACACATGCAATGACACTGGTGGATCCAAATGTGGTCTGTGAAAAGAACACACATGCAATGACACCGGTGGATCCATATGTGGTCTATGAAAAGAATACACATGCAATGACACTGGTGGAACCATATGTGTCTGTGAAAAGAACACACATGCAATGACTATGGTGGATCCATATGTGGTCTGTTTAAAGAACACACATGCAATGACACTGGTGGATCCAAATGTGGTCTGTGAAAAGAACACACATGCAATGACACTGGTGGATCCATATGTGGTAAATGAAAAGAACACACATGCAATGACACAGGTGGATCCATATGTGGTCTGTGAAAAGAACACACATGCAATGACACTGGTGGATCCATATGTGGTCTATGAAAAGAACACACATGCAATGATTCTGGTGGATCCATATGTGGTCTGTGAAAAGAACATACATGCAATGACACTAGTGGATCCATATGTGGTGTGTGAAAAGAACACACATGAAATGACAGTGGTGGATCCATATGTGGTCTGTGAAAAGAACACACATGCAATGGACACTAGTGGATCCATATGTGGTATGTGAAAAGAACACACATGAAATGACTCTGGTGGATCCATATGTGGTATATGAAAAGAACAGACATGCAATGACACTGGTGGATCCATATGTGGTCTGTGAAAAGAACACACATGCAATAACACTGGTGGATCAAAATGTGGTGTGTGAAAAGAACACACATGCAATGACACTGGTGGATCCATATGTGGTCTGTGAAAAGAACACACATGCAATGACTCTGGTGGATCCATATGTGGTCTGTGAAAAGAACACACATGCAATGACACTGGTGGTTCCATATGTGGTCTCTGAAAATAACACAGATGCAATGAAACTGGTGGATCCATATGTGGTCTGTGAAAAGAAAACACTTGCAATGACACTGGTGGATCCAAATGTGCTCAGTGAAAAGAACACACATGCAATGACACTTGTGGATCCATCTGTGGTAAAATGAAAAGAACACACATGCAATGACGCTAGTGGATCCATATGTGGTCTACGAAAAGAACACACATGAAATGACACTGATGGATCCATATGTGGTCTATGAAAAGAACACACATGCAATGAACTCTGGTGGATCCATATGTGGTCTGTGAAAAGAACACACATGCAATAACACTGGTGGATCCAAATGTGGTATGTGAAAAGAACACACATGCAACGACACTGGTGGATCCATATGTGGTCTGTGAAAAGAACACACATGCAATTACACTGGTGGATCCATATGTGGTCTTTGAAAAGAACACACATGCAATGACTTTGGTGGATCCATATGTGGTATGTGAAAAGAACAAACATGCAATGACACTAGTGGATCCATTTGTAGTGTGTGAAAAGAACACACATGAAATGACACTGGTGGATCCAAATGTGGTCTGTGAAAAGAACACACATGCAATGACACTGGTGGATCCATATGTGGTAAATGAAAAGAACACACATGCAATGACACAGGTGGATCCGTATGTGGTCTGTGAAAAGAACACACATGCAATGACACTGGTGGATCCATATGTGGTCTATGAAAAGAACACACATGCAATGATTCTGGTGGATCCATATGTGGTCTGTGAAAAGAACATACATGCAATGACACTAGTGGATCCATATGTGGTGTGTGAAAAGAACACACATGAAATGACACTGGTGGATCCATATGTGGTCTGTGAAAAGAACACACATGCAATGGACACTAGTGGATCCATATGTGGTATGTGAAAAGAACACACATGAAATGACTCTGGTGGATCCATATGTGGTATATGAAAAGAACAGACATGCAATGACACTGGTGGATCCATATGTGGTCTGTGAAAAGAACACACATGCAATAACACTAGTGGATCCAAATGTGGTGTGTGAAAAGAACACACATGCAATGACACTGGTGGATCCATATGTGGTCTGTGAAAAGAACACACATGCAATGACTCTGGTGGATCCATATGTGGTCTGTGAAAAGAACACACATGCAATGACAATGGTGGTTCCATATGTGGTCTGTGAAAATAACACACATGCAATGACTCTGGTGAATCCATATGTGGTCTGTGAAAAGAAAACACTTGCAATGACACTGGTGGATCCAAATGTGCTCAGTGAAAAGAACACACATGCAATGACACTTGTGGATCCATCTGTGGTAAAATGAAAAGAACACACATGCAATGACGCTAGTGGATCCATATGTGGTCTGTGAAAAGAACACACATGAAATGACACTGATGGATCCATATGTGGTCTATGAAAAGAACACACATGACATGAACTCTGGTGGATCCATATGTGGTCTGTGAAAAGAACACACATGCAATAACACTGGTGGATCCAAATGTGGTCTGTGAAAAGAACACACATGCAACGACACTGGTGGATCCATATGTGGTCTATGAAAAGAACACACATGCAATTACACTGGTGGATCCATATGTGGTCTTTGAAAAGAACACACATGCAATGACTCTGGTGGATCCATATGTGGTATGTGAAAAGAACAAACATGCAATGACACTAGTGGATCCATTTGTAGTGTGTGAAAAGAACACACATGAAATGACACTGGTGGATCCAAATGTGGTCTGTGAAAAGAACACACATGCAATGACACTCGTGGATCCATATGTGGTAAATGAAAAGAACACGCATGCAATGACACAGGTGGATCCATATGTGGTCTGTGAAAAGAACACACATGCAATGACACTGCTGGATCCATATGTGGTCTATGAAAAGAACACACATGCAATGATTCTGGTGGATCCATATGTGGTCTGTGAAAAGAACATACATGCAATGACACTAGTGGATCCATATGTGGTGTGTGAAAAGAACACACATGAAATGACAGTGGTGGATCCATATGTGGTCTGTGAAAAGAACACACATGCAATGGACACTAGTGGATCCATATGTGGTATGTGAAAAGAACACACATGAAATGACTCTGGTGGATCCATATGTGGTATATGAAAAGAACAGACATGCAATGACACTGGTGGATCCATATGTGGTCTGTGAAAAGAACACACATGCAATAACACTGGTGGATCAAAATGTGGTGTGTGAAAAGAACACACATGCAATGACACTGGTGGATCCATATGTGGTCTGTGAAAAGAACACACATGCAATGACTCTGGTGGATCCATATGTGGTCTGTGAAAAGAACACACATGCAATGACAGTGGTGGTTCCATATGTGGTCTGTGAAAATAACACACATGCAATCACTCTGGTGAATCCATATGTGGTCTGTGAAAAGAAAACACTTGCAATGACACTGGTGGATCCAAATGTGCTCAGTGAAAAGAACACACATGCAATGACACTTGTGGATCCATCTGTGGTAAAATGAAAAGAACACACATGCAATGACGCTAGTGGATCCATATGTGGTCTGTGAAAAGAACACACATGAAATGACACTGATGGATCCATATGTGGTCTATGAAAAGAACACACATGCAATGAACTCTGGTGGATCCATATGTGGTCTGTGAAAAGAACACATATGCAATAACACTGGTGGATCCAAATGTGGTCTGTGAAAAGAACACACATGCAACGACACTGGTGGATCCATATGTGGTCTATGAAAAGAACACACATGCAATTACACTGGTGGATCCATATGTGGTCTTTGAAAAGAACACACATGCAATGACTCTGGTGGATCCATATGTGGTATGTGAAAAGAACAAACATGTAATGACACTAGTGGATCCATTTGTAGTGTGTGAAAAGAACACACATGAAATGACACTGGTGAATCCATATGTTGTCTGTGAAAAGAACGCACATGCAATGGACACTGGTGGATCCACATGTGGTATGTGAAAAGAACACACATGCAATGACAATGGTGGATCCATATGTGGTCTATGAAAAGAACAGACGTGCAATGACACTGGTGGATCCAAATATGGTATGTGAAAAGAACACACATGCAATGACACTGGTGGATCCATATGTGGTCTGTGAAAAGAACACACATGCAATGACAATGGTGGTTCCATATGTGGTCTGTGAAAAGAACACACATGCAATGACTCTGGTGGTTCCATATGTGGTATGTGAAAAGAACAGACATGCAATGACACCGGTGGATCCAAATGTGGTATGTGAAAAGAACACACATGAAATGACACTAGTGGATCCATATGTGGTCTATGAAAAGAACACACATGCAATGGACACTGGTGGATCCATATGTGGTCTGTGAAAAGAACACACATGAAATGGCTCTGGTGGATCCATATGTGGTCTGTGAAAAGAACAGACATGCAATGACACTAGTGGATCCATATGTCGTCTGTGAAAAGAACACACATGGAATGACACTGCTGGATCCAAATGTGGTATGTGAAAAGAACACACATGCAATGACACTGGTGGATCCATATGTGGTATGTGAAAAGAACACACATGCAATGACAATGGTGGTTCCATATGTGTTATGTGAAAAGAACACACATGCAATGAACTCTGGTGGTTCTATATGTGGTCTGTGAAAAGAACACACATGCAATGACACTGGTAGATCCTTATGTGGTTTGTGAAAAGAACACACATGAAATGACACTGGTGGATCCATATGTGGTCTGTGAAAAGAACACACATGCAATAACTCTGGTGGATCCATTTGTGGTCTGTGAAAAGAACATACATGCAATGCCACTGGTGGATCAATATGTGGTGTGTGAAAAGAACACACATGCAATGGAAATAGTGGATCCAAATGTGGTTTATGAAAAGAACACACATGCAATGACTCTGGTCTATCCATATGTGGTTTGTGAAAAGAAGACACATGCAATGACACTGGTGGATCCATATGTGGTAAATGAAAAGAACACACATGCAATGACACTAGTGGATCCATATGTGGTCTATGAAAAGAACAAACATGAAATGACACTGGTGGAACCATATGTTGTCTATGAAAAGAACACACATGCAATGACACTGGTGGATCCAAATGTGGTCTGTGAAAAGAACACACATGCAATGACACTAGTGGATCCATATGTGGTAAATGAAAAGAACACACATGCAATGACACGGGTGGATCCATATGTGGTCTGTGAAAATAACACACATGTAATGACAATGATGGATCCATATGTGGTCTATGTAAAGAACACACATGCAATGAACTCTGGTGGATCCATATGTGGTCTGTGAAAAGAACGCACATGGAATAACACTGGTGGATCCAAATGTCGTCTGTGAAAAGACCACACATGCAATGACACCGGTGGATCCATATGTGGTCTATGAAAGAACACACATGCAATGACACTGGTGGAACCATATGTGTTTGTGAAAAGAACACACATGCAATGACTATGGTGGATCCATATGTGGTCTGTGAAAAGAACACACATGCAATGACACTGATGGATCCATATGTGGTCTATGTAAAGAACACACATGCAATGAACTCTAGTGGATCCATATGTGGTCTGTGAAAAGAACACACATGCAATAACACTGGTGGATCCAAATGTGGTCTGTGAAAAGAACACACATGCAATGACACCGGTGGATCCATATGTGGTCTATGAAAAGAACAAACATGGAATGACACTGGTGGAACCATATGTGCCTGTGAAAAGAACACACATGCAATTACAGTGGTGAATCCATATGTGGTCTGTGAAAAGAACAAACATGCAATGACACTAGTGGATCCATATGTCGTGTGTGAAAAGAACACACATGAAATGACACTGGTGGATCCATGTGTGGTCTGTGAAAAGAACACACATGCAATGGACACTGGTGGATCCATATGTGGTATGTGAAAATAACACACATGCAATGACAATGGTGGATCCATATGTGGTCTATGAAAAGAACAGACGTGCAATGACACTGGTGGATCCAAATATGGTATGTGAAAAGAACACACATGCAATGACACTGGTGGATCCATATGTGGTCCGTGAAAAGAACACACATCCAATGACAATGGTGCTTCCATATGTGGTATGTGAAAAGAACACACATGCAATGACACTGGTGGATCCATATGTGGTTTGTGAAAAGAACACACATGCAATGACAATGGTAGTTCCATATGTGGTCTGTGAAAAGAACACACATGCAATGACTATGGTGGATCCATATGTGGTCTATGAAAAGAACACACATGCAATGACACTGGTGGATCCAAATGTGGTCTATGAAAAGAACACACATGCAATGGCACTGGTGGATCCATATGTGGTAAATGAAAAGAACACACATGCAATGACACAGGTGGATCCATATGTGGTCTGTGAAAAGAATACACATGCAATGACAACGGTGGATCCATATGTGGTATGTGAATAGAACACACATGCAATGATTCTGGTGTATCCATATGTGGTTTGTGAAAAGAACAGACATGCAATGACACTAGTGGATCCATATGTGGTCTGTGAAAAGAACACACATGCAATGACACTGGTGGATCCATATGTGGTATGTGAAAAGAACACACATGAAGTGACAATGGTGGTTCCATATGTGGTATGTGAAAAGAACACAAATGCAATGACTCTGGTGGTTCCATATGTGGTTTGTGAAAAGAACACACATGCAATGACACTGGTAGATCCTTATGTGGTTTGTGAAAAGAACACACATGAAATGACACTGGTGGATCCATATGTGGTCTGTTAAAAGAACACACATGCAATGACTCTGGTGGATCCATTTGTGGTCTATGAAAAGAACATACATGCAATGACACTGGTGGATCAGTATGTGGTGTGTGAAAAGAACACACATGCAATGGAAATAGTGGATCCAAATGTGGTTTGTGAAAAGAACACACATGCAATGACTCTGGTCTATCCATATGTGGTTTGTGAAAAGAAGACACATACAATGACACTGGTATATCCATATGTGGTAAATGAAAAGAACACACATGCAATGACACTAGTGGATCCATATGTGGTCTGTGAGAAGAACAAACATGAAATGACACTGGTGGAACCATATGTGGTCTGTGAAAAGAACACACATGCAATGACTCTGGTGGATCCATATGTGGTCTGTGAAAAGAACACACATGCAATGACACTGGTGGATCTAAATGTGGTCTGTGAAAAGAACACACATGCAATGGCACTGGTGGATCCATATGTGGTAAATGAAAAGAACAAACAGGCAATGACACTGGTGGATCCATATGTGGTCTTTGAAAAGAACACACATGAAATGACACTGATGGATCCATATGTGGTCTATGTAAAGAACACACATGCAATGAACTCTAGTGGATCCATATGTGGTCTGTGAAAAGAACACACATGGAATAGCACTGGTGGATCCAAATGTGGTCTGGGAAAAGAACACACATGCAATGACACCGGTGGATCCATATGTGGTCTATGAAAAGAACACACATGCAATGACACTGGTGGAACCATATGTGTCTGTGAAAAGAACACACATGCAATGACTATGGTCGATCCATATGTGGTCTGTGAAAAGAACACACGTGCAATGACACTGATGGATCCATATGTGGTCTGTGAAAAGAACACACATGCAATAACACTGGTGGATCCAAATGTGGTCTGTGAAAAGAACACACATGCAATGACACCGGTGGATCCATATGTGGTCTATGAAAAGAACACACATGGAATGACACTCGTGGAACCATATGTGTCTGTGAAAAGAACACACATGCAATGACTATGGTGGATCCATATGTGGTCTATGAAAAGAACACACATGCAATGACACTGGTGGATCCAAATGTGGTCTATGAAAAGAACACACATGCAATGGCACTAGTGGATCCAGATCTGGTCTGTGAAAAGAACACACATGCAATGACTCTGGTGGATCCATATGTGGTCTGTGAAAACAACACACATGCAATGACACTGGTGGTTCCATATGTGGTGTGTGAAAATAACACACATGCAATGACTCTGGTGGATCCATATGTGGTCTATGAAAAGAACACACTTGCAATGACACTGGTGGATCCAAATGTGCTCTGTGAAAAGAACACACATGCAATGACACTTGTGGATCCATATATGGTCTATGAAAAGAACACACATGCAATGATTCTGGTGGATCCATATGTGGTCTGTGAAAAGAACACACATGCAATGGACACTAGTGGATCCATATGTGGTATGTGAAAAGAACACACATGAAATGACTCTGGTGGATCCATATGTGGTATATGAAAAGAACAGACATGCAATGACACTGGTGGATCCATATGTGGTCTGTGAAAAGAACACACATGCAATAAAAGTGGTGGATCAAAATGTGGGGTGTGAAAAGAACACACATGCAATGACACTGGTGGATCCATATGTGGTCTGTTAAAAGAACACACATGCAATGACTCTGGTGGATCCATATGTGGTCTATGAAAAGAACACACATGCAATGACACTGGTGGTTCCATATGTGGTCTGTGAAAATAACACACATGCAATGACTCTAGTGAATCCATATGTGGTCAGTGAAAAGAAAACACTTGCAATGACACTGGTGGATCCAAATGTGCTCAGGGAAAAGAACACACATGCAATGACACTTGTGGATCCATCTGTGGTAAAATGAAAAGAACACACATGCAATGACGCTAGTGGATCCATATGTGGTCTGTGAAAAGAACACACATGAAATGACACTGATGGATCCATATGTGGTCTATGAAAAGAACACACATGCAATGAACTCTGGTGGATCCATATGTGGTCTGTGAAAAGTACACACATGCAATAACACTGGTGGATCCAAATGCGGTCTGTGAAAAGAACACACATGCAACGACACTGGTGGATCCATATGTGGTCTATTGAAAGAACACACATGCAATTACACTGGTGGATCCATATGTGGTCTTTGAAAAGAACACACATGCAATGACTTTGGTGGATCCATATGTGGTATGTGAAAAGAACAAACATGCAATGACACTAGTGGATCCATTTGTAGTGTGTGAAAAGAACACACATGAAATGACACTGGTGGATCCATATGTTGTCTGTGAAAAGAACGCACATGCAATGGACACTGGTGGATCCACATGTGGTATGTGAAAAGAACACACATGCAATGACAATGGTGGATCCATATGTGGTCTATGAAAAGAACAGACGTGCAATGACACTGGTGGATCCAAATATGGTATGTGAAAAGAACACACATGCAATGACACTGGTGGATCCATATGTGGTATGTGAAAAGAACACACATGCAATGACAATGGTGGTTCCATATGTGGTATGTGAAAAGAACACACATGCAATGAACTCTGGTGGATCCAAATGTGCTCAGTGAAAAGAACACACATGCAATGACACTGGTGGATCCAGATGTGGTCTGTGAAAAGAACACACATGCAATGACTCTGGTGGATCCATATGTGGTCTGTGAAAACAACACACATGCAATGACACTGGTGGTTCCATATGTGGTCTGTGAAAATAACACACATGCAATGACTCTGGTGGATCCATATGTGGTCTATGAAAAGAACACACTTGCAATGACACTGGTGGATCCAAATGTGCTCTGTGAAAAGAACACACATGCAATGACACTTGTGGATCCATATGTGGTCTATGAAAAGAACACACATGCAATGATTCTGGTGGATCCATATGTGGTCTGTGAAAAGAACACACATGCAATGGACACTAGTGGATCCATATGTGGTATGTGAAAAGAACACACATGAAATGACTCTGGTGGATCCATATGTGGTATATGAAAAGAACAGACATGCAATGACACTGGTGGATCCATTTGTAGTGTGTGAAAAGAACACACATGAAATGACACTGGTGGATCCATATGTTGTCTGTGAAAAGAACGCACATGCAATGGACAGTGGTGGATCCACATGTGGTATGTGAAAAGAACACACATGCAATGACAATGGTGGATCCATATGTGGTCTATGAAAAGAACAGACGTGCAATGACACTGGTGGATCCAAATATGGTATGTGAAAAGAACACACATGCAATGACACTGGTGGATCCATATGTGGTCTCTGAAAAGAACACACATGCAATGACAATGGTGTTTCCATATGTGGTATGTGAAAAGAACACACATGCAATGAACTCTCGTGGTTCCATATGTGTTCTGTGAAAAGAACACACATGCAACGACACTGGTGGATCCATATGTGGTTTGTTTAAAGAACACACATGCAATGACAATTGTAGTTCCATATGTGATCTGTGAAAAGAACACACATGCAATGACTCTGGTGGATCCATATGTGGTATGTGAAAAGAACAGACATGCAATGACACCGGTGGATCCAAATGTGGTATGTGAAAAGAACACACATGAAATGACACTAGTGGATCCATATGTGGTCTATGAAAAGAACACACATGCAATGGACACTGGTGGATCCATATGTGGTCTGTGAAAAGAACACACATGAAATGGCTCTGGATCCATATGTGGTAAATGAAAAGAACAAACAGGCAATGACACTGGTGGATCCATATGTGGTCTTTGAAAAGAACACATATGAAATGACACTGATGGTTCCATATGTGGTCTATGTAAAGAACACACATGCAATGAACTCTGGTGGATCCATATGTGGTCTGTGAAAAGAACACACATGGAATAGCACTGGTGGATCCAAATGTGGTCTGTGAAAAGAACACACATGCAATGACACCGGTGGATCCATATGTGGTCTATGAAAAGAACACACATGCAATGACTATGGTCGATCCATATGTGGTCTGTGAAAAGAACACACATGCAATGACACTGATTGATCCATATGTGGTCTATGTAAAGAACACACATGCAATGAACTCTGGTGGATCCATATGTGGTCTGTGAAAAGAACACACATGCAATAACACTGGTGGATCCAAATGTGGTCTGTGAAAAGAACACACATGCAATGACACCGGTGGATCCATATGTGGCCTATGAAAAAAAACACATGGAATGACACTCGTGGAACCATATGTGTCTGTGAAAAGAACACACATGCAATGACACTGGTGGATCCAAATGTGGTCTATGAAAAAAACACACATGCAATGGCATGGTGGATCCATATGTGGTAAATGAAAATAACACACATGCAATGACACAGGTGGATCCATATGTGGTCTGTGAAAAGAACACACATGCAATGACAATGGTGGATCCATATGTGGTATGTGAATAGAACACACATGCAATGATTCTGGTGGATCCATATGTGGTTTGTGAAAAGAACAGACATGCAATGACACTAGTGGATCCATATGTGGTGTGTGAAAAGAACACACATGAAATGACACTGGTGGATCCATATGTGGTCTGTGAAAAGAACACACATGCAATGGACACTAGTGGATCCATATGTGGTATGTGAAAAGAACACACATGAAATGACTCTGGTGGATCCATATGTGGTATATGAAAAGAACAGACATGCAATGACACTGGTGGATCCATATGTGGTCTGTGAAAAGAACACACATGCAATAACACTGGTGGATCAAAATGTGGTGTGTGAAAAGAACACACATGCAATGACACTAGTGGATCCAGATGTGGTCTGTGAAAAGAACACACATGCAATGACTCTGGTGGATCCATATGTGGTCTGTGAAAAGAACACACATGCAATGACACTGGTGGTTCCATACGTGGTCTGTGAAAATAACACACATGCAATGACTCTGGTGGATCCATATGTGGTCTATGAAAAGAACACACTTGCAATGACAGTGGTGGATCCAAATGTGCTCTGTGAAAAGAACACACATGCAATGACACTTGTGGATCCATATGTGGTCTTTGAAAAGAACACACATGCAATGATTCTGGTGGATCCATATGTGGTTTGTGAAAAGAACATACATGCAATGACACTAGTGGATCCATATGTGGTGTGTGAAAAGAACACACATGAAATGACAGTGGTGGATCCATATGTGGTCTGTGAAAAGAACACACATGCAATGGACACTAGTGGATCCATATGTGGTCTGTGAAAAGAACACACATGAAATGACTCTCGTGGATCCATATGTGGTATATGAAAAGAACAGACATGCAATGACACTGGTGGATCCATATGTGGTCTGTGAAAAGAACACACATGCAATAACACTGGTGGATCAAAATGTGGTGTGTGAAAAGAACACACATGCAATGACACTGGTGGATCCATATGTGGTCTGTGAAAAGAACACACATGCAATGACTCTGGTGGATCCATATGTGGTCTGTGAAAAAAACACACATGCAATGACACTGGTGGTTCCATATGTGGTCTGTGAAAATAACACACATGCAATGACTCTGGTGAATCCATATGTGGTGTGTGAAAAGAAAACACTTGCAATGACACTAGTGGATCCAAATGTGCTCGGTGAAAAGAACACACATGCAATGACACTTGTGGATCCATCTGTGGTAAAATGAAAAGAACACACATGCAATGACGCTAGTGGATCCATATGTGGTCTGTGAAAAGAACACACATGAAATGACACTGATGGATCCATATGTGGTCTATGAAAAGAACACACATGCAATGAACTCTGGTGGATCCATATGTGGTCTGTGAAAAGAACACACATGCAATAACACTGGTGGATCCAAATGTGGTCTGTGAAAAGAACACACATGAAATGACACTAGTGGATCCATATGTGGTCTATGAAAAGAACACACATGCAATGGACACTGGTGGATCCATATGTGGTCTGTGAAAAGAACACACATGAAATGGCTCTGGTGGATCCATATGTGGTAAATGAAAAGAACAAACAGGCAATGACACTGGTGGATCCATATGTGGTCTTTGAAAAGAACACACATGAAATGACACTGATGGATCCATATGTGGTCTATGTAAAGAACACACATGCAATGAACTCTGGTGGATCCATATGTGGTCTGTGAAAAGAACACACATGGAATAGCACTGGTGGATCCAAATGTGGTCTGTGAAAAGAACACACATGCAATGACACCGGTGGATCCATATGTGGTCTATGAAAAGAACACACATGCAATGACACTGGTGGAACCATATGTGTCTGTGAAAAGAACACACATGCAATGACTATGGTCGATCCATATGTGGTCTGTGAAAAGAACACACGTGCAATGACACTGATTGATCCATATGTGGTCTATGTAAAGAACACACATGCAATGAACTCTGGTGGATCCATATGTGGTCTGTGAAAAGAACACACATGCAATAACACTGGTGGATCCAAATGTGGTCTGTGAAAAGAACACACATGCAATGACACCGGTGGATCCATACGTGGTCTATGAAAAAAAAACACATGGAATTTCACTCGTGGAACCATATGTGTCTGTGAAAAGAACACACATGCAATGACTATGGTGGATCCATATGTGGTCTATGAAAAGAACACACATGCAATGACACTGGTGGAACCATGTGTGTCTGTGAAAAGAACACACATGCAATGACTATGGTCGATCCATATGTGGTATGTGAAAAGAACACACGTGCAATGACACTGATTGATCCATATGTGGTCTATGTAAAGAACACACATGCAATGAACTCTGGTGGATCCATATGTGGTCTGTGAAAAGAACACACATGCAATAACACTGGTGGATCCAAATGTGGTATGTGAAAAGAACACACATGCAATGACACCGGTGGATCCATATGTGGTCTATGAAAAAAAACACATGGAATGACACTCGTGGAACCATATGTGTCTGTGAAAAGAACACACATGCAATGACTATGGTGGATCCATATGTGGTCTATGAAAAGAACACACAAGCAATGACACTGGTGGATCCAAATGTGGTCTATGAAAAGAACACACATGCATTGGCACTGGTGGATCCATATGTGGTAAATGAAAAGAACACACATGCAATGACACAGGTGGATCCATATGTGGTCTGTGAAAAGAACACACATGCAATGACAATGGTGGATCCATATGTGGTATGTGAATAGAACACACATGCAATGATTCTGGTGGATCCATATGTGGTTTGTGAAAAGAACAGACATGCAATGACACTAGTGGATCCATATGTGGTGTGTGAAAAGAACACACATGAAATGACACTGGTGGATCCATATGTGGTTTGTGAAAAGAACACACATGAAATGACTCTGGTGGATCCATATGTGGTATATGAAAAGAACAGACATGCAATGACACTGGTGGATCCATATGTGGTCTGTGAAAAGAACACACATGCAATAACACTGGTGGATCAAAATGTGGTGTGTGAAAAGAACACACATGCAATGACACTGGTGGATCCATATGTGGTCTGTGAAAAGAACACACATGCAATGACTCTGGTGGATCCATATGTGGTCTGTGAAAAGAACACACATGCAATGACACTGGTGGTTCCATATGTGGTCTGTGAAAATAACACACATGCAATGACTCTGGTGAATCCATATGTGGTCTGTGAAAAAAAACACTTGCAATAACACTGGTGGATCCAAATGTGCTCAGTGAAAAGAACACACATGCAATGACACTTGTGGATCCATCTGTGGTAAAATGAAAAGAACACACATGCAATGACGCTAGTGGATCCATATGTGGTCTGTGAAAAGAACACACATGAAATGACACTGATGGATCCATATGTGGTCTATGAAAAGAACATACATGCAATGAACTCTGGTGGATCCATATGTGGTCTGTGAAAAGAACACACATGCAATAACACTGGTGGATCCAAATGTGGTCTGTGAAAAGAACACACATGAAATGACACTAGTGGATCCATATGTGGTCTATGAAAAGAACACACATGCAATGGACACTGGTGGATCCATATGTGGTCTGTGAAAAGAACACACATGAAATGGCTCTGGTGGATCCATATGTGGTAAATGAAAAGAACAAACACGCAATGACACTGGTGGATCCATATGTGGTCTTTGAAAAGAACACACATGAAATGACACTGATGGATCCATATGTGGTCTATGTAAAGAACACACATGCAATGAACTCTGGTGGATGCATATGTGGTCTGTGAAAAGAACACACATGGAATAGCACTGGTGGATCCAAATGTGGTCTATGACAAGAACACACATGCAATGAGACTGGTGGATCCATATGTGGTCTGTAAAAAGGACACACATGCAATGACACTGGTGGAACCATATGTGGTCTGTGAAAAGAACACACATGCAATGACTCTGGTGGATCCATATGTGGTCTGTGAAAAGAACACACATGCAATGACACTGGTGGATCCAAATGTGGTCTGTGAAAAGAACACACATGCAATGACACTGGTGGATGCATATGTGGTAAATGAAAAGAACACACATGCAATGACACCGGTGGATCCATATGTGGTCTGTGGAAAGAGCACACATGTAATGACAATAATGGATCCAAATGTGGTCTGTGAAAAGAACACACATGCAATGACTCTGGTGGATCCATATGTGGTCTGTGAAAAGAACAGACATGCAATGACACTAGTGGATCCATATGTGGTGTGTGAAAAGAACACACATGAAATGACACTGGTGGATCCATATGTGGTCTGTGAAAAGAACACACATGAAATGGCTCTGGTGGATCCATATGTGGTAAATGAAAAGAACAAACAGGCAATGACACTGGTGGATCCATATGTGGTCTTTGAAAAGAACACACATGAAATGACACTGATGGATCCATATGTGGTCTATGTAAAGAACACACATGCAATGAACTCTGGTGGATCCATATGTGGTCTGTGAAAAGAACACACATGGAATAGCACTGGTGGATCCAAATGTGGTCTGTGAAAAGAACACACACGCAATGACACCGGTGGATCCATATGTGGTCTATGAAAAGAACACACATGCAATGACACTGGTGGAACCATATGTGTCTGTGAAAAGAACACACATGCAATGACTATGGTCGATCCATATGTGGTCTGTGAAAAGAACACACGTGCAATGACACTGATTGATCCATATGTGGTCTATGTAAAGAACACACATGCAATGAACTCTGGTGGATCCATATGTGGTCTGTGAAAAGAACACACATGCAATAACACTGGTGGATCCAAATGTGGTCTGTGAAAAGAACACACATGCAATGACACCGGTGGATCCATACGTGGTCTATGAAAAAAAAACACATGGAATTTCACTCGTGGAACCATATGTGTCTGTGAAAAGAACACACATGCAATGACTATGGTGGATCCATATGTGGTCTATGAAAAGAACACACATGCAATGACACTGGTGGAACCATGTGTGTCTGTGAAAAGAACACACATGCAATGACTATGGTCGATCCATATGTGGTATGTGAAAAGAACACACGTGCAATGACACTGATTGATCCATATGTGGTCTATGTAAAGAACACACATGCAATGAACTCTGGTGGATCCATATGTGGTCTGTGAAAAGAACACACATGCAATAACACTGGTGGATCCAAATGTGGTCTGTGAAAAGAACACACATGCAATGACACCGGTGGATCCATATGTGGTCTATGAAAAAAAACACATGGAATGACACTCGTGGAACCATATGTGTCTGTGAAAAGAACACACATGCAATGACTATGGTGGATCCATATGTGGTCTGTGAAAAGAACACACATGCAATAACACTGGTGGATCAAAATGTGGTGTGTGAAAAGAACACACATGCAATGACACTGGTGGATCCATATGTGGTCTGTGAAAAGAACACACATGCAATGACTCTGGTGGATCCATATGTGGTCTGTGAAAAGAACACACATGCAATGACACTGGTGGTTCCATATGTGGTCTGTGAAAATAACACACATGCAATGACTCTGGTGAATCCATATGTGGTCTGTGAAAAAAAACACTTGCAATAACACTGGTGGATCCAAATGTGCTCAGTGAAAAGAACACACATGCAATGACACTTGTGGATCCATCTGTGGTAAAATGAAAAGAACACACATGCAATGACGCTAGTGGATCCATATGTGGTCTGTGAAAAGAACACACATGAAATGACACTGATGGATCCATATGTGGTCTATGAAAAGAACATACATGCAATGAACTCTGGTGGATCCATATGTGGTCTGTGAAAAGAACACACATGCAATAACACTGGTGGATCCAAATGTGGTCTGTGAAAAGAACACACATGAAATGACACTAGTGGATCCATATGTGGTCTATGAAAAGAACACACATGCAATGGACACTGGTGGATCCATATGTGGTCTGTGAAAAGAACACACATGAAATGGCTCTGGTGGATCCATATGTGGTAAATGAAAAGAACAAACACGCAATGACACTGGTGGATCCATATGTGGTCTTTGAAAAGAACACACATGAAATGACACTGATGGATCCATATGTGGTCTATGTAAAGAACACACATGCAATGAACTCTGGTGGATGCATATGTGGTCTGTGAAAAGAACACACATGGAATAGCACTGGTGGATCCAAATGTGGTCTATGACAAGAACACACATGCAATGAGACTGGTGGATCCATATGTGGTCTGTAAAAAGGACACACATGCAATGACACTGGTGGAACCATATGTGGTCTGTGAAAAGAACACACATGCAATGACTCTGGTGGATCCATATGTGGTCTGTGAAAAGAACACACATGCAATGACACTGGTGGATCCAAATGTGGTCTGTGAAAAGAACACACATGCAATGACACTGGTGGATGCATATGTGGTAAATGAAAAGAACACACATGCAATGACACCGGTGGATCCATATGTGGTCTGTGGAAAGAGCACACATGTAATGACAATAATGGATCCAAATGTGGTCTGTGAAAAGAACACACATGCAATGACTCTGGTGGATCCATATGTGGTCTGTGAAAAGAACAGACATGCAATGACACTAGTGGATCCATATGTGGTGTGTGAAAAGAACACACATGAAATGACACTGGTGGATCCATATGTGGTCTGTGAAAAGAACACACATGAAATGGCTCTGGTGGATCCATATGTGGTAAATGAAAAGAACAAACAGGCAATGACACTGGTGGATCCATATGTGGTCTTTGAAAAGAACACACATGAAATGACACTGATGGATCCATATGTGGTCTATGTAAAGAACACACATGCAATGAACTCTGGTGGATCCATATGTGGTCTGTGAAAAGAACACACATGGAATAGCACTGGTGGATCCAAATGTGGTCTGTGAAAAGAACACACACGCAATGACACCGGTGGATCCATATGTGGTCTATGAAAAGAACACACATGCAATGACACTGGTGGAACCATATGTGTCTGTGAAAAGAACACACATGCAATGACTATGGTCGATCCATATGTGGTCTGTGAAAAGAACACACGTGCAATGACACTGATTGATCCATATGTGGTCTATGTAAAGAACACACATGCAATGAACTCTGGTGGATCCATATGTGGTCTGTGAAAAGAACACACATGCAATAACACTGGTGGATCCAAATGTGGTCTGTGAAAAGAACACACATGCAATGACACCGGTGGATCCATACGTGGTCTATGAAAAAAAAACACATGGAATTTCACTCGTGGAACCATATGTGTCTGTGAAAAGAACACACATGCAATGACTATGGTGGATCCATATGTGGTCTATGAAAAGAACACACATGCAATGACACTGGTGGAACCATGTGTGTCTGTGAAAAGAACACACATGCAATGACTATGGTCGATCCATATGTGGTATGTGAAAAGAACACACGTGCAATGACACTGATTGATCCATATGTGGTCTATGTAAAGAACACACATGCAATGAACTCTGGTGGATCCATATGTGGTCTGTGAAAAGAACACACATGCAATAACACTGGTGGATCCAAATGTGGTCTGTGAAAAGAACACACATGCAATGACACCGGTGGATCCATATGTGGTCTATGAAAAAAAACACATGGAATGACACTCGTGGAACCATATGTGTCTGTGAAAAGAACACACATGCAATGACTATGGTGGATCCATATGTGGTCTATGAAAAGAACACACAAGCAATGACACTGGTGGATCCAAATGTGGTCTATGAAAAGAACACACATGCATTGGCACTGGTGGATCCATATGTGGTAAATGAAAAGAACACACATGCAATGACACAGGTGGATCCATATGTGGTCTGTGAAAAGAACACACATGCAATGACAATGGTGGATCCATATGTGGTATGTGAATAGAACACACATGCAATGATTCTGGTGGATCCATATGTGGTTTGTGAAAAGAACAGACATGCAATGACACTAGTGGATCCATATGTGGTGTGTGAAAAGAACACACATGAAATGACACTGGTGGATCCATATGTGGTTTGTGAAAAGAACACACATGAAATGACTCTGGTGGATCCATATGTGGTATATGAAAAGAACAGACATGCAATGACACTGGTGGATCCATATGTGGTCTGTGAAAAGAACACACATGCAATAACACTGGTGGATCAAAATGTGGTGTGTGAAAAGAACACACATGCAATGACACTGGTGGATCCATATGTGGTCTGTGAAAAGAACACACATGCAATGACTCTGGTGGATCCATATGTGGTCTGTGAAAAGAACACACATGCAATGACACTAGTGGTTCCATATGTGGTCTGTGAAAATAACACACATGCAATGACTCTGGTGAATCCATATGTGGTCTGTGAAAAAAAACACTTGCAATAACACTGGTGGATCCAAATGTGCTCAGTGAAAAGAACACACATGCAATGACACTTGTGGATCCATCTGTGGTAAAATGAAAAGAACACACATGCAATGACGCTAGTGGATCCATATGTGGTCTGTGAAAAGAACACACATGAAATGACACTGATGGATCCATATGTGGTCTATGAAAAGAACACACATGCAATGAACTCTGGTGGATCCATATGTGGTCTGTGAAAAGAACACACATGCAATAACACTGGTGGATCCAAATGTGGTCTGTGAAAAGAACACACATGAAATGACACTAGTGGATCCATATGTGGTCTATGAAAAGAACACACATGCAATGGACACTGGTGGATCCATATGTGGTCTGTGAAAAGAACACACATGAAATGGCTCTGGTGGATCCATATGTGGTAAATGAAAAGAACAAACAGGCAATGACACTGGTGGATCCATATGTGGTCTTTGAAAAGAACACACATGAAATGACACTGATGGATCCATATGTGGTCTATGTAAAGAACACACATGCAATGAACTCTGGTGGATGCATATGTGGTCTGTGAAAAGAACACACATGGAATAGCACTGGTGGATCCAAATGTGGTCTGTGAAAAGAACACACATGCAATGACACCGGTGGATCCATATGTGGTCTATGAAAAGAACACACATGCAATGACACTGGTGGAACCATATGTGTCTGTGAAAAGAACACACATGCAATGACTATGGTCGATCCATATGTGGTCTGTGAAAAGAACACACATGCAATAACACTGATTGATCCATATGTGGTCTATGTAAAGAACACACATGCAATGAACTCTGGTGGATCCATATGTGGTCTGTGAAAAGAACACACATCAATAACACTGGTGGATCCAAATGTGGTCTGTGAAAAGAACACACATGCAATGACACCGGTGGATCCATATGTGGTCTATGAAAAGAACACACATGCAATGACACTGGTGGAACCATATGTGTCTGTGAAAAGAACACACATGCAATGACTATGGTCGATCCATATGTGGTCTGTGAAAAGAACACACGTGCAATGACACTGATTGATCCATATGTGGTCTATGTAAAGAACACACATGCAATGAACTCTGGTGGATCCATATGTGGTCTGTGAAAAGAACACACATGCAATAACACTGGTGGATCCAAATGTGGTCTGTGAAAAGAACACACATGCAATGACACCGGTGGATCCATACGTGGTCTATGAAAAAAAACACATGGAATTTCACTCGTGGAACCATATGTGTCTGTGAAAAGAACACACATGCAATGACTATGGTGGATCCATATGTGGTCTATGAAAAGAACACACATGCAATGACACTGGTGGAACCATGTGTGTCTGTGAAAAGAACACACATGCAATGACTATGGTCGATCCATATGTGGTATGTGAAAAGAACACACGTGCAATGACACTGATTGATCCATATGTGGTCTATGTAAAGAACACACATGCAATGAACTCTGGTGGATCCATATGTGGTCTGTGAAAAGAACACACATGCAATAACACTGGTGGATCCAAATGTGGTCTGTGAAAAGAACACACATGCAATGACACCGGTGGATCCATATGTGGTCTATGAAAAAAAACACATGGAATGACACTCGTGGAACCATATGTGTCTGTGAAAAGAACACACATGCAATGACTATGGTGGATCCATATGTGGTCTATGAAAAGAACACACAAGCAATGACACTGGTGGATCCAAATGTGGTCTATGAAAAGAACACACATGCATTGGCACTGGTGGATCCATATGTGGTAAATGAAAAGAACACACATGCAATGACACAGGTGGATCCATATGTGGTCTGTGAAAAGAACACACATGCAATGACAATGGTGGATCCATATGTGGTATGTGAATAGAACACACATGCAATGATTCTGGTGGATCCATATGTGGTTTGTGAAAAGAACAGACATGCAATGACACTAGTGGATCCATATGTGGTGTGTGAAAAGAACACACATGAAATGACACTGGTGGATCCATATGTGGTTTGTGAAAAGAACACACATGAAATGACTCTGGTGGATCCATATGTGGTATATGAAAAGAACAGACATGCAATGACACTGGTGGATCCATATGTGGTCTGTGAAAAGAACACACATGCAATAACACTGGTGGATCAAAATGTGGTGTGTGAAAAGAACACACATGCAATGACACTGGTGGATCCATATGTGGTCTGTGAAAAGAACACACATGCAATGACTCTGGTGGATCCATATGTGGTCTGTGAAAAGAACACACATGCAATGACACTAGTGGTTCCATATGTGGTCTGTGAAAATAACACACATGCAATGACTCTGGTGAATCCATATGTGGTCTGTGAAAAAAACACTTGCAATAACACTGGTGGATCCAAATGTGCTCAGTGAAAAGAACACACATGCAATGACACTTGTGGATCCATCTGTGGTAAAATGAAAAGAACACACATGCAATGACGCTAGTGGATCCATATGTGGTCTGTGAAAAGAACACACATGAAATGACACTGATGGATCCATATGTGGTCTATGAAAAGAACACACATGCAATGAACTCTGGTGGATCCATATGTGGTCTGTGAAAAGAACACACATGCAATAACACTGGTGGATCCAAATGTGGTCTGTGAAAAGAACACACATGAAATGACACTAGTGGATCCATATGTGGTCTATGAAAAGAACACACATGCAATGGACACTGGTGGATCCATATGTGGTCTGTGAAAAGAACACACATGAAATGGCTCTGGTGGATCCATATGTGGTAAATGAAAAGAACAAACAGGCAATGACACTGGTGGATCCATATGTGGTCTTTGAAAAGAACACACATGAAATGACACTGATGGATCCATATGTGGTCTATGTAAAGAACACACATGCAATGAACTCTGGTGGATGCATATGTGGTCTGTGAAAAGAACACACATGGAATAGCACTGGTGGATCCAAATGTGGTCTGTGAAAAGAACACACATGCAATGACACCGGTGGATCCATATGTGGTCTATGAAAAGAACACACATGCAATGACACTGGTGGAACCATATGTGTCTGTGAAAAGAACACACATGCAATGACTATGGTCGATCCATATGTGGTCTGTGAAAAGAACACACATGCAATAACACTGATTGATCCATATGTGGTCTATGTAAAGAACACACATGCAATGAACTCTGGTGGATCCATATGTGGTCTGTGAAAAGAACACACATGCAATGACACTGGTGGATCCAAATGTGGTCTGTGAAAAGAACACACATGCAATGACACCGGTGGATCCATATGTGGTCTATGAAAAGAACACACATGCAATGACACTGGTGGATCCAAATGTGGTCTATGAAAAGAACACACATGCAATGGCACTGGTGGATCCATATGTGGTAAATGAAAAGAACACACATGCAATGACACAGGTGGATCCATATGTGGTCTGTGAAAAGAACACACATGCAATGACAATGGTGGATCCATATGTGGTATGTGAATAGAACACACATGCAATGATTCTGGTGGATCCATATGTGGTTTGTGAAAAGAACAGACATGCAATGACACTAGTGGATCCATATGTGGTGTGTGAAAAGAACACTCATGAAATGACACTGGTGGATCCATATGTGGTCTGTGAAAAGAACACACATGCAATGGACACTAGTGGATCCATATGTGGTATGTGAAAAGAACACACATGAAATGACTCTGGTGGATCCATATGTGGTATATGAAAAGAACAGACATGCAATGACACTGGTGGATTCATATGTGGTCTGTGAAAAGAACACACATGCAATAACACTGGTGGATCAAAATGTGGTGTGTGAAAAGAACACACATGCAATGACACTAGTGGATCCAGATGTGGTCTGTGAAAAGAACACACATGCAATGACTCTGGTGGATCCATATGTGGTCTGTGAAAATAACACACATGCAATGACTCTGGTGAATCCATATGTGGTCTGTGAAAAGAAAACACTTGCAATGACACTGGTGGATCCAAATGTGCTCAGTGAAAAGAACACACATGCAATGACACTTGTGGATCCATCTGTGGTAAAATGAAAAGAACACACATGCAATGACGCTAGTGGATCCATATGTGGTCTGTGAAAAGAACACACATGAAATGACACTGATGGATCCATATGTGGTCTATGAAAAGAACACACATGCAATGAACTCTGGTGGATCCATATGTGGTCTGTGAAAAGAACACACATGAAATGGCTCTGGTGGATCCATATTTGGTAAATGAAAAGAACAAACAGGCAATGACACTGGTGGATCCATATGTGGTCTTTGAAAAGAACACAAATGAAATGACACTGATGGATCCATATGTGGTCTATGTAAAGAACACACATGCAATGAACTCTGGTGGATGCATATGTGGTCTGTGAAAAGAACACACATGGAATAGCACTGGTGGATCCAAATGTGGTCTGTGAAAAGAACACACATGCAATGACACCGGTGGATCCATATGTGGTCTATGAAAAGAACACACATGCAATGACACTGGTGGAACCATATGTGTCTGTGAAAAGAACACACATGCAAAGACTATGGTCGATCCATATGTGGTCTGTGAAAAGAACACACATGCAATAACACTGATTGATCCATATGTGGTCTATGTAAAGAACACACATGCAATGAACTCTGGTGGATCCATATGTGGTCTGTGAAAAGAACACACATGCAATAACACTGGTGGATCCAAATGTGGTCTGTGAAAAGAACACACATGCAATGACACCGGTGGATCCATATGTGGTCTATGAAAAAAACACACATGGAATGACACTCGTGGAACCATATGTGTTTGTGAAAAGAACACACATGCAATGACTATGGTGGATCCATATGTGGTCTATGAAAAGAACACACATGCAATGACACTAGTGGATCCAAATGTGGTCTATGAAAAGAACACACATGCAATGGCACTGGTGGATCCATATGTGGTAAATGAAAAGAACACACATGCAATGACACAGGTGGATTCATATGTGGTCTGTGAAAAGAACACACATGCAATGACAATGGTGGATCCATATGTGGTATGTGAATAGAACACACATGCAATGATTCTGGTGGATCCATATATGGTTTGTGAAAAGAACAGACATGCAATGACACTAGTGGATCCATATGTGGTGTGTGAAAAGAACACACATGAAATGACACTGGTGGATCCATATGTGGTCTGTGAAAAGAACACACATGGAATGGACACTAGTGGATCCATATGTGGTATGTGAAAAGAACACACATGAAATGACTCTGGTGGATCCATATGTGGTATATGAAAAGAACAGACATGCAATGACACTGGTGGATTCATATGTGGTCTGTGAAAAGAACACACATGCAATAACACTGGTGGATCAAAATGTGGTGTGTGAAAAGAACACACATGCAATGACACTAGTGGATCGAGATGTGGTCTGTGAAAAGAACACACATGCAATGACACTGGTGGATCCATATGTGGTCTGTGAAAATAACACACATGCAATGACTCTGGTGAATCCATATGTGGTCTGTGAAAAGAAAACACTTGCAATGACACTGGTGGATCCAAATGTGCTCAGTGAAAAGAACACACATGCAATGACACTTGTGGATCCATCTGTGGTAAAATGAAAAGAACACACATGCAATGACGCTAGTGGATCCATATGTGGTCTGTGAAAAGAACACGCATGAAATGACACTGATGGATCCATATGTGGTCTATGAAAAGAACACACATGCAATGAACTCTGCTGGATCCATATGTGGTCTGTGAAAAGAACACACATGCAATAACACTGGTGGATCCAAATGTGGTCTATGAAAAGAACACACATGAAATGACACTAGTGGATCCATATGTGGTCTATGAAAAGAACACACATGCAATGGACACTGGTGGATCCATATGTGGTCTATGAAAAGAACACACATGAAATGGCTCTGGTGGATCCATATGTGTAAATGAAAAGAACAAACAGGCAATGACACTGGTGGATCCATATGTGGTCTTTGAAAAGAACACACATGAAATGACACTGATGGATCCATATGTGGTCTATGTAAAGAACACACATGCAATGAACTCTGGTGGATCCATATGTGGTCTGTGAAAAGAACACACATGGAATAGCACTGGTGGATCCAAATGTGGTCTGTGAAAAGAACACACATGCAATGACACCGGTGGATCCATATGTGGTCTATGAAAAGAACACACATGCAATGACACTGGTGGAACCATATGTGTCTGTGAAAAGAACACACATGCAATGACTATGGTCGATCCATATGTGGTCTGTGAAAAGAACACACGTGCAATGACACTGATTGATCCATATGTGGTCTATGTAAAGAACACACATGCAATGAACTCTGGTGGATCCATATGTGGTCTGTGAAAAGAACACACATGCAATAACACTGGTGGATCCAAATGTGGTCTGTGAAAAGAACACACATGCAATGACACCGGTGGATCCATATGTGGTCTATGAAAAAGCACACATGGAATGACACTCGTGGAACCATATGTGTCTGTGAAAAGAACACACATGCAATGACTATGGCGGATCCATATGTGGTCTATGAAAAGAACACACATGCAATGACCCTGGTGGAACCATGTGTGTCTGTGAAAAGAACACACATGCAATGACTATGGTCGATCCATATGTGGTCTATGAAAAGAACACACGTGCAATGACACTGATTGATCCATATGTGGTCTATGTAAAGAACACACATGCAATGAACTCTGGTGGATCCATATGTGGTCTGTGAAAAGAACACACATGCAATAACACTGGTGGATCCAAATGTGGTCTGTGAAAAGAACACACATGCAATGACACCGGTGGATCCATATGTGGTCTATGAAAAAAAACACATGGAATGACACTCGTGGAACCATATGTGTCTATGAAAAGAACAAACATGCAATGACTATGGTGGATCCATATGTGGTCTATGAAAAGAACACACAAGCAATGACACTGGTGGATCTAAATGTGGTCTATGAAAAGAACACACACGCAATGGCACTGGTGGATCCATATGTGGTAAATGAAAAGAACACACATGCAATGACACAGGTGGATCCATATGTGGTCTGTGAAAAGAACACATATGCAATGACAATGGTGGATCCATATGTGGTATGTGAATAGAACACACATGCAATGATTCTGGTGGATCCATATGTGGTTTGTGAAAAGAACACACATGAAATGACAGTGGTGGATCCATATATGGTCTGTGAAAAGAACACACATGAAATGACACTGGTGGATCCATATGTGGTCTGTGAAAAGAACACACATGAAATGACTCTGGTGGATCCATATGTGGTATATGAAAAGAACAGACATGCAATGACACTGGTGGATCCATATGTGGTCTGTGAAAAGAACACACATGCAATAACACTGGTGGATCAAAATGTGGTGTGTGAAAAGAACACACATGCAATGACACTGGTGGATCCATATGTGGTCTGTGAAAAGAACACACATGCAATGACTCTGGTGGATCCATATGTGGTCTGTGAAAAGAACACACATGCAATGACACCGGTGGTTCCATATGTGGTCTGTGAAAATAACACACATGCAATGACTCTGGTGAATCCATATGTGGTCTGTGAAAAGAAAACACTTGCAATAACACTGGTGGATCCAAATGTGCTCAGTGAAAAGAACACACATGCAATGACACTTGTGGATCCATCTGTGGTAAAATGAAAAGAACACATGCAATGACGCTAGTGGATCCATATGTGGTCTGTGAAAAGAACACACATGAAATGACACTGATGGATCCATATGTGGTCTATGAAAAGAACACACATGCAATGAACTCTGGTGGATCCATATGTGGTCTGTGAAAAGAACACACATGCAATAACACTGGTGGATCCAAATGTGGTCTGTGAAAAGAACACACATGAAATGACACTAGTGGATCCATATGTGGTCTATGAAAAGAACACACATGCAATGGACACTGGTGGATCCATATGTGGTCTGTGAAAAGAACACACATGAAATGGCTCTGGATCCATATGTGGTAAATGAAAAGAACAAACAGGCAATGACACTGGTGGATCCATATGTGGTCTTTGAAAAGAACACACATGAAATGAACTCTGGTGGATGCATATGTGGTCTGTGAAAAGAACACACATGGAATAGCACTGGTGGATCCAAATGTGGTCTGTGAAAAGAACACACATGCAATGACACCGGTGGATCCATATGTGGTCTATGAAAAAAACACACATGGAATGACACTCGTGGAACCATATGTGCCTGTGAAAAGAACACACATGCAATGACTATGGTGGATCCATATGTGGTCTATGAAAAGAACACACATGCAATGACACTGGTGGATCCAAATGTGGTCTATGAAAAGAACACACATGCAATGGCACTGGTGGATCCATATGTGGTATGTGAATAGAACACACATGCAATGATTCTGGTGGATCCATATGTGATTTGTGAAAAGAACAGACATGCAATGACACTAGTGGATCCATATGTGGTGTGTGAAAAGAACACACATGAAATGACACTGGTGGATCCATATGTGGTCTGTGAAAAGAACACACATGCAATGGACACTAGTGGATCCATTTGTGGTATGTGAAAAGAACACACATGAAATGACTCTGGTGGATCCATATGTGGTATATGAAAAGAACAGACATGCAATGACACTGGTGGATCCATATGTGGTCTGTGAAAAGAACACACATGCAATAACACTGGTGGATCAAAATGTGGTGTGTGAAAAGAACACACATGCAATGACACTAGTGGATCCAGATGTGGTCTGTGAAAAGAACACACATGCAATGACTCTTGTGGATCCATATGTGGTCTGTGAAAAGAACACACATGCAATGACACTGGTGGTTCCATACGTGGTCTGTGAAAATAACACACATGCAATGACTCTGGTGGATCCATATGTGGTCTATGAAAAGAACACACTTGCAATGACACTGGTGGATCCAAATGTGCTCTGTGAAAAGAACACACATGCAATGACACTTGTGGATCCATATGTGGTCTATGAAAAGAACACACATGCAATGATTCTGGTGGATCTATATGTGGTCCGTGAAAAGAACATACATGCAATGACACTAGTGGATCCATATGTGGTGTGTGAAAAGAACACACATGAAATGACAGTGGTGGATCCATATGTGGTCTGTGAAAAGAACACACATGCAATGGACACTAGTAGATCCATATGTGGTCTGTGAAAAGAATACACATGAAATGACTCTGGTGGATACATATGTGGTATATGAAAAGAACAGACATGCAATGACAGTGGTGGATCCATATGTGGTCTGTGAAAAGAACACACATGCAATAACACTGGTGGATGAAAATGTGGTGTGTGAAAAGAACACACATGCAATGACACTGGTGGATCCATATGTGGTCTGTGAAAAGAACACACATGCAATGACTCTGGTGGATCCATATGTGGTCTGTGAAAAGAAAACACTTGCAATGACACTGGTGGATCCAAATGTGCTCAGTGAAAAGAACACACATGCAATGACACTTGTGAATCCATATGGGGTCTGTGAAAAGAAAACACTTGCAATGACACTGGTGGATCCAAATGTGCTCAGTGAAAAGAACACAGATGCAATGACACTTGTGGATCCATCTGTGGTAAAATGAAAAGAACACACATGCAATGACGCTAGTGGATCCATATGTGGTCTGTGAAAAGAACACACATGAAATGACACTGATGGATCCATATGTGGTCTATGAAAAGAACACACATGCAATGAACTCTGGTGGATCCATATGTGGTCTGTGAAAAGAACACACATGCAATAACACTGGTGGATCCAAATGTGGTCTGTGAAAATAACACACATGCAATGACTCTGGTGGATCCATATGTGGTCTATGAAAAGAACACACATGCAATAACACTGGTGGATCCAAATGTGGTCTGTGAAAAGAACACACATGAAATGACACTAGTGGATCCATATGTGGTCTATGAAAAGAACACACATGCAATGGACACTGGTGGATCCATATGTGGTCTGTGAAAAGAACACACATGAAATGGCTCTGGTGGATCCATATGTGGTAAATGAAAAGAACAAACAGGCAATGACACTGGTGGATCCATATGTGGTCTTTGAAAAGAACACACATGAAATGACACTGATGGATCCATATGTGGTCTATGTAAAGAACACACATGCAATGAACTCTGGTGGATCCATATGTGGTCTGTGAAAAGAACACACATGGAATAGCACTGGTGGATCCAAATGTGGTCTGTGAAAAGAACACACATGCAATGACACCGGTGGATCCATATGTGGTCTATGAAAAGAACACACATGCAATGACACTGGTGGAACCATATGTGTCTGTGAAAAGATCACACATGCAATGACTATGGTCGATCCATATGTGGTCTGTGAAAAGAACACACATGCAATGACACTGATTGATCCATATGTGGTCTATGTAAAGAACACACATGCAATGAACTCTGGTGGATCCATATGTGGTCTGAGAAAAGAACACACATGCAATAACACTGGTGGATCCAAATGTGGTCTGTGAAAAGAACACACATGCAATGACACCGGTGGATCCATATGTGGTCTATGAAAAAAACACACATGGAATGACACTCGTGGAACCATATGTGTCTGTGAAAAGAACACACATGCAATGACTATGGTGGATCCATATGTGGTCTATGAAAAGAACACACATGCAATGGCAATGGTGGATCCATACGTGGTAAATGAAAAGAACACACATGCAATGACACAGGTGGATCCATATGTGGTAAATGAAAAGAACACACATGCAATGACACAGGTGGATCCATATGTGGTCTGTGAAAAGAACACACATGCAATGACACTGGTGGATCCATATGTGGTAAATGAAAAGAACACACATGCAATGTCACAGGTGGATCCATATGTGGTCTGTGAAAAGAACACACATGCAATGACAATGGTGGATCCATATGTGGTATATGAATAGAACACACATGCAATGATTCTGGTGGATCCATATGTGGTTTGTGAAAAGAAAAGACATGGAATGACACTAGTGGATCCATATGTGGTGTGTGAAAAGAACACACATGAAATGACACTGGTGGATCCATATGTGGTCTGTGAAAAGAACACACATGCAATGGACACTAGTGGATCCATATGTGGTATGTGAAAAGAACACACATGAAATGACTCTGGTGGATCCATATGTGGTATATGAAAAGAACAGACATGCAATGACACTGGTGGATCCATATGTGGTCTGTGAAAAGAACACACATGCAATAACACTGGTGGATCAAAATGTGGTGTGTGAAAAGAACACACATGCAATGACACTAGTGGATCCAGATGTGGTCTGTGAAAAGAACACACATGCAATGACTCTGGTGGATCCATATGTGGTCTGTGAAAAGAACACACATGCAATGACACTGGTGGTTCCATATGTGGTCTGTAAAAATAACACACATGCAATGACTCTGGTGAATCCATATGTGGTCTGTGAAAAGAAAACACTTGCAATGACACTGGTGGATCCAAATGTGCTCAGTGAAAAGAACACACATGCAATGACACTTGTGAATCCATATGGGGTCTGTGAAAAGAAAACACTTGCAATGACACTGGTGGATCCAAATGTGCTCAGTGAAAAGAACACAGATGCAATGACACTTGTGGATCCATCTGTGGTAAAATGAAAAGAACACACATGCAATGACGCTAGTGGATCCATATGTGGTCTGTGAAAAGAACACACATGAAATGACACTGATGGATCCATATGTGGTCTATGAAAAGAACACACATGCAATGAACTCTGGTGGATCCATATGTGGTCTGTGAAAAGAACACACATGCAATAACACTGGTGGATCCAAATGTGGTCTGTGAAAAGAACACACATGAAATGACACTAGTGGATCCATATGTGGTCTATGAAAAGAACACACATGCAATGGACACTGGTGGATCCATATGTGGTCTGTGAAAAGAACACACATGAAATGGCTCTGGTGGATCCATATGTGGTAAATGAAAAGAACAAACAGGCAATGACACTGGTGGATCCATATGTGGTCTTTGAAAAGAACACACATGAAATGACACTGATGGATCCATATGTGGTCTATGTAAAGAACACACATGCAATGAACTCTGGTGGATCCATATGTGGTCTGTGAAAAGAACACACATGGAATAGCACTGGTGGATCCAAATGTGGTCTGTGAAAAGAACACACATGCAATGACACCGGTGGATCCATATGTGGTCTATGAAAAGAACACACATGCAATGACACTGGTGGAACCATATGTGTCTGTGAAAAGATCACACATGCAATGACTATGGTCGATCCATATGTGGTCTGTGAAAAGAACACACATGCAATGACACTGATTGATCCATATGTGGTCTATGTAAAGAACACACATGCAATGAACTCTGGTGGATCCATATGTGGTCTGTGAAAAGAACACACATGCAATAACACTGGTGGATCCAAATGTGGTCTGTGAAAAGAACACACATGCAATGACACCGGTGGATCCATATGTGGTCTATGAAAAAAACACACATGGAATGACACTCGTGGAACCATATGTGTCTGTGAAAAGAACACACATGCAATGACTATGGTGGATCCATATGTGGTCTATGAAAAGAACACACATGCAATGGCAATGGTGGATCCATACGTGGTAAATGAAAAGAACACACATGCAATGACACAGGTGGATCCATATGTGGTAAATGAAAAGAACACACATGCAATGACACAGGTGGATCCATATGTGGTCTGTGAAAAGAACACACATGCAATGACACTGGTGGATCCATATGTGGTAAATGAAAAGAACACACATGCAATGACACAGGTGGATCCATATGTGGTCTGTGAAAAGAACACACATGCAATGACAATGGTGGATCCATATGTGGTATGTGAATAGAACACACATGCAATGATTCTGGTGGATCCATATGTGGTTTGTGAAAAGAACAGACATGCAGTGACACTAGTGGATCCATATGTGGTGTGTGAAAAGAACACACATGAAATGACACTGGTGGATGCATATGTGGTCTGTGAAAAGAACACACATGCAATGGACACTAGTGGATCCATTTGTGGTATGTGAAAAGAACACACATGAAATGACTCTGGTGGATCCATATGTGGTATATGAAAAGAACAAACATGCAATGACACTAGTGGATCCATACGTGGTCTGTGAAAAGAACACACATGCAATAACACTGGTGGATCAAAATGTGGTGTGTGAAAAGAACACACATGCAATGACACTAGTGGATCCAGATGTGGTCTGTGAAAAGAACACACATGCAATGACTCTGGTGGATCCATATGTGGTCTGTGAAAAGAACACACATGCAATGACACTGGTCGTTCCATATGTGGTCTGTAAAAATAACACACATGCAATGACTCTGGTGAATCCATATGTGGTCTGTGAAAAGAAAACACTTGCAATGACACTGGTGGATCCAAATGTGCTCTGTGAAAAGAACACACATGCAATGACACTTGTGGATCCATATGTGGTAAAATGAAAAGAACACACATGCAATGACGCTAGTGGATCCATATGTGGTCTGTGAAAAGAACACACATGAAATGACACTGATGGATCCATATGTGGTCTATGAAAAGAACACACATGCAATGAACTCTGGTGGATCCATATGTGGTCTGTGAAAAGAACACACATGCAATAACACTGGTGGATCCAAATGTGGTCTGTGAAAAGAACACACATGAAATGACACTAGTGGATCCATATGTGGTCTATGAAAAGAACACACATGCAATGGACACTGGTGGATCCATATGTGGTCTGTGAAAAGAACACACATGAAATGGCTCTGGTGGATCCATATGTGGTAAATGAAAAGAACAAACAGGCAATGACACTGGTGGATCCATATGTGGTCTTTGAAAAGAACACACAGGAAATGACACTGATGGATCCATATGTGGTCTATGTAAAGAACACACATGCAATGAACTCTGGTGGATCCATATGTGGTCTGTGAAAAGAACACACATGGAATAGCACTGGTGGATCCAAATGTGGTCTGTGAAAAGAACACACATGCAATGACACCGGTGGATCCATATGTGGTCTATGAAAAGAACACACATGCAATGACACTGGTGGAACCATATGTGTCTGTGAAAAGATCACACATGCAATGACTATGGTCGATCCATATGTGGTCTGTGAAAAGAACACACATGCAATGACACTGATTGATCCATATGTGGTCTATGAAAAGAACACACATGCAATAACACTGGTGGATCCAAATGTGGTATGTGAAAAGAACACACATGCAATGACACCGGTGGATCCAGATGTGGTCTATGAAAAAACACACATGGAATGACACTCGTGGAACCATATGTGTCTGTGAAAAGAACACACATGCAATGACTATGGTGGATCCATATGTGGTCTATGAAAAGAACACACATGCAATTTCACTGGTGGATCCAAATGTGGTCTATGAAAAGAACACACATGCAATGGCACTGGTGGATCCATATGTGGTAAATGAAAAGAACACACATGCAATGACACAGGTGGATCCATATGTGGTCTGTGAAAAGAACACACATGCAATGACAATGGTGGATCCATATGTGGTATGTGAATAAAACACACATGCAATGATTCTGGTGGATCCATATGTGGTTTGTGAAAAGAACAGACATGCAATGACACTAGTGGATCCATATGTGGTGTGTGAAAAGAACACACATGAAATGACACTGGTGGATCCATATGTGGTCTGTGAAAAGAACACACATGCAATGGACACTAGTGGATCCATATGTGGTATGTGAAAAGAACACACATGAAATGACTCTGGTGGATCCATATGTGGTATATGAAAAGAACAGACATGCAATGACACTGGTGGATCCATATGTGGTCTGTGAAAAGAACACACATGCAATAACACTGGTGGATCAAAATGTGGTGTGTGAAAAGAACACACATGCAATGACACTAGTGGATCCAGATGTGGTCTGTGAAAAGAACACACATGCAATGACTCTGGTGGATCCATATGTGGTCTGTGAAAAGAACACACATGCAATGACACTGGTGGTTCCATATGTGGTCTGTAAAAATAACATACATGCAATGACTCTGGTGAATCCATATGTGGTATGTGAAAAGAAAACACTTGCAATGACACTGGTGGATCCAAATGTGCTAAGTGAAAAGAACACACATGCAATGACACTTGTGGATCCATCTGTGGTAAAATGAAAAGAACACACATGCAATGACGCTAGTGGATCCATTTGTGGTCTGTGAAAAGAACACACATGAAATGAAACTGATGGATCCATATATGGTCTATGAAAAGAACACACATGCAATAAACTCTGGTGGATCCATATGTGGTATGTGAAAAGAACACACATGCAATAACACTGGTGGATCCAAATGTGGTCTGTGAAAAGAACACACATGAAATGACACTAGTGGATCCATATGTGGTCTATGAAAAGAACACACATGCAATGGACACTGGTGGATCCATACGTGGTCTGTGAAAAGAACACACATGAAATGGCTCTGGTGGATCCATATGTGGTAAATGAAAAGAACAAACAGGCAATGACACTGGTGGATCCATATGTGGTCTTTGAAAAGAACACACATGAAATGACACTGATGGATCCATATGTGGTCTATGTAAAGAACACACATGCAATGAACTCTGGTGGATCCATATATGGTCTGTGAAAAGAACACACATGGAATAGCACTGGTGGATCCAAATGTGGTCTGTGAAAAGAACACACATGCAATGACACCGGTGGATCCATATGTGGTATATGAAAAGAACACACATGCAATGACACTGGTGGAACCATATGTGTCTGTGAAAAGAACACACATGCAATGACTATGGTCGATCCATATGTGGTCTGTGAAAAGAACACACATGCAATGACACTGATTGATCCATATGTGGTCTATGTAAAGAACACACATGCAATGAACTCTGGTGGATCCATATGTGGTCTGTGAAAAGAACACACATGCAATAACACTGGTGGATCCAAATGTGGTCTGTGAAAAGAACACACATGCAATGACACCGGTGGATCCATATGTGGTCTATGAAAAAAACACACATGGAATGACACTCGTGGAACCATATGTGTCTGTGAAAAGAACACACATGCAATGACTATGGTGGATCCATATGTGGTCTATGAAAAGAACACACATGCAATGATACTGGTGGATCCAAATGTGGTCTATGAAAAGAACACACATGCAATGGCACTGGTGGATCCATATGTGGTAAATGAAAAGAACACACATTCAATGACACAGGTGGATCCATATGTGGTTTGTGAAAAGAACACACATGCAATGACAATGGTGGATCCATATGTGGTATGTGAATAGAACACACATGCAATGATTCTGGTGGATCCATATGTGGTTTGTGAAAAGAACAGACATGCAATGACACTAGTGGATCCATATGTGGTGTGTGAAAAGAACACACATGAAATGACACTGGTGGATCCATATGTGGTCTGTGAAAAGAACACACATGCAATGGACACTAGTGGATCCATATGTGGTATGTGAAAAGAACACACATGAAATGACTCTGGTGGATCCATATGTGGTATATGAAAAGAACAGACATGCAATGACACTGGTGGATCCATATGTGGTCTGTGAAAAGAACACACATGCAATAACACTGGTGGATCAAAATGTGGTGTGTGAAAAGAACACACATGCAATGACACTAGTGGATCCAGATGTGGTCTGTGAAAAGAACACACATGCAATGACTCTGGTGGATCCATATGTGGTATGTGAAAACAACACACATGCAATGACACTGGTGGTTCCATACGTGGTCTGTGAAAATAACACACATGCAATGACTCTGGTGGATCCGTATGTGGTCTATGAAAAGAACACACTTGCAATGACACTGGTGGATCCAAATGTGCTCTGTGAAAAGAACACACATGCAATGACACTTGTGGATCCATATGTGGTCTATGAAAAGAACACACATGCAATGATTCTGGTGGATCCATATGTGGTCTGTGAAAAGAACATACATGCAATGACACTAGTGGATCCATATGTGGTGTGTGAAAAGAACACACATGAAATGACAGTGGTGGATCCATATGTGGTCTGTGAAAACAACACACATGCAATGGACACTAGTGGATCCATATGTGGTCTGTGAAAAGAACACACATGAAATGACTCTGGTGGATCCATATGTGGTATATGAAAAGAACAGACATGCAATGACACTGGTGGATCCACATGTGGTCTGTGAAAAGAACACACATGCAATAACACTGGTGGATCAAAATGTGGTGTGTGAAAAGAACACACATGCAATGACACTGGTGGATCCATATGTGGTCTGTGAAAAGAACACACATGCAATGACTCTGGTGGATCCATATGTGGTCTGTGAAAAGAACACACATGCAATGACACTGGTGGTTCCATATGTGGTCTGTGAAAATAACACACATGCAATGACTCTGGTGATTCCATATGTGGTCTGTGAAAAGAAAACACTTGCAATGACACTGGTGGATCCAAATGTGCTCAGTGAAAAGAACACACATGCAATGACACTTGTGGATCCATCTGTGGTAAAATGAAAAGAACACACATGCAATGACGCTAGTGGATCCATATGTGGTCTGTGAAAAGAACACACATGAAATGACACTGATGGATCCATATGTGGTCTATGAAAAGAACACACATGCAATGAACTCTGGTGGATCCATATGTGGTCTGTGAAAAGAACACACATGCAATAACACTGGTGGATCCAACTGTGGTTTGTGAAAAGAACACACATGCAACGACACTGGTGGATCCATATGTAGTCTATGAAAATAACACACATGCAATTACACTGGTGGATCCATATGTGGTCTTTGAAAAGAACACACATGCAATGACTCTGGTGGATCCATATGTGGTATGTGAAAAGAACACACATGCAATGACTCTGGTGGATCCATATGTAGTGTGTGAAATGACACTGGTGGATCCATATGTTGTCTGTGAAAAGAACGCACATGCAATGGACACTGGTGGATCCACATGTGGTATGTGAAAAGAACACACATGTAATGACAATGGTGGATCCATATGTGGTCTATGAAAAGAATAGACGTGCAATGACACTGGTGGATCCAAATATGGTATGTGAAAAGAACACACATGCAATGACACGGGTGGATCCATATGTGGTCTGTGAAAAGAACACACATGCAATGACAATGGTGGTTCCATATGTGGTATGTGAAAAGAACACACATGCAATGAACTCTGGTGGTTCCATATGTGTTCTGCGAAAAGAACACACATGCAATGACACTGGTGGATCCATATGTGGTTTGTTTAAAGAACACACATGCAATGACAATGGTAGTTCCATATGTGGTCTGTGAAAAGAACACACATGCAATGACTCTGGTGGATCCATATGTGGTATGTGAAAAGAACAGACATGCAATGACACCTTTGGATCCAAATGAGGTCTGTGAAAAGAACACACATGAAATGACACTAGTGGATCCATATGTGGTCTATGAAAAGAACACACATGCAATGGACACGGGTGGATCCATATGTGGTATGTGAAAAGAACACACATGAAATGGCTCTGGTGGATCCATATGTGGTCTGTGAAAAGAACAAACATGCAATGACACTAGTGGATCCATATGTCGTCTGTGAAAAGAAAACACATGGAATGACACTGCTGGATCCAAATGTGGTATGTGAAAAGAACACACATGCAGTGACACTGGTGGTTCCATATGTGGTATGTGAAAAGAACACACATGCAGTGACAATGGTGGTTCCATATGTGGTATGTGAAAAGAACACACATGCAATGAACTCTGGTGGTTCCATATGTGGTCTGTGAAAAGAACACACATGCAATGACACTGGTAGATCCTTATGTGGTTTGTGAAAAGAACACACATGAAATGACACTGGTGGATCCATATGTGGTCTGTGAAAAGAACACACATGCAATGACTCTGGTGGATCCATTTGTGGTCTGTGAAAAGAACATACATGCAATGACACTGGTGGATCAGTATGTGGTGTGTGAAAAGAACACACATGCAATGGAAATAGTGGATCCAAATGTGGTTTGTGAAAAGAACACACATGCAATGACTCTGGTCTATCCATATGTGGTTTGTGAAAAGAAGACACATACAATGACACTGGTATATCCATATGTGGTAAATGAAAAGAACACACATGCAATGACACTAGTGGATCCATATGTGGTCTGTGAAAAGAACAAACATGAAATGACACCGATGGAACCATATGTGGTCTGTGAAAAGAACACACATGCAATGACTCTGGTGGATCCATATGTGGTCTCTGAAAAGAACACACATGCAATGACACTGGTGGATCCAAATGTGGTCTGTGAAAAGAACACACATGCAATGGCACTGGTGGATCCATATGTGGTAAATGAAAAGAACAAACAGGCAATGACACTAGTGGATCCATATGTGGTCTTTGAAAAGAACACACATGCAATGACACTGATGGATCCATATGTGGTCTATGTAAAGAACACACATGCAATGAACTCTGGTGGATCCATATGTGGTCTGTGAAAAGAACACACATGCAATAACACTGGTGGATCCAAATGTGGTCTGTGAAAAGAACACACATGCAATGACACCGGTGGATCCATATGTGGTCTATGAAAAGAACACACATGGAATGACACTCGTGGAACCATATGTGTCTGTGAAAAGAACACACATGCAATGACTATGGTGGATCCATATGTGGTCTGTGAAAAGAACACACATGCAATGGACACTAGTGGATCCATATGTGGTATGTGAAAAGAACACACATGAAATGACTGGTGGATCCATATGTGGTATATGAAAAGAACAGACATGCAATGACACTGGTGGATCCAAATGTGGTCTGTGAAAAGAACACACATGCAATAACACTGGTGGATCAAAATGTGGTGTGTGAAAAGAACACACATGCAATGACACTAGTGGATCCAGATGTGGTATGTGAAAAGAACACACAGGCAATGACTCTGGTGGATCCATATGTGGTATGTGAAAAGAACACACATGCAATGAAACTGGTGGATCCATACGTGGTCTGTGAAAATAACACACATGCAATGACTCTGGTGGATCCATATGTGGTCTATGAAAAGAACACACTTGCAATGACACTGGTGGATCCAAATGTGCTCTGTGAAAAGAACACACATGCAACGACACTTGTGGATCCATATGTGGTCTATGAAAAGAACACACATGCAATGATTCTGGTGGATCCATATGTTGTCTGTGAAAAGAACATACATGCAATGACACTAGTATATCCATATGTGGTGTGTGAAAAGAACACACATGAAATGACAGTGGTGGATCCATATGTGGTCTGTGAAAAGAACACACATGCAATGGACACTAGTGGATCCATATGTGGTATGTGAAAAGAACACACATGAAATGACTCTGGTGGATCCATATGTGGTATTTGAAAAGAACAGACATGCAATGACACTGGTGGATCCATATGTGGTCTGTGAAAAGAACACACATGCAATAACACTGGTGGATCAAAATGTGGTGTGTGAAAAGAACACACATGCAATGACACTGGTGGATCCATATGTGGTCTGTGAAAATAACACACATGCAATGACTCTGGTGGATCCATATGTGGTTTGTGAAAAGAACACACATGCAATGACACTGGTGGTTCCATATGTGGTCTGTGAAAATAACACACATGCAATGACTCTGGTGAATCCATATGTGGTCTGTGAAAAGAAAACACTTGCAATGACACTGGTGGATCCAAATGTGCTCGGTGAAAAGAACACACATGCAATGACACTTGTGGATCCATCTGTGGTAAAATGAAAAGAACACACATGCAATGACGCTAGTGGATCCATATGTGGTCTGTGAAAAGAACACACATGAAATGACACTGATGGATCCATATGTGGTCTATGAAAAGAACACACATGCAATGAACTCTGGTGGATCCATATGTGGTCTGTGAAAAGAACACACATGCAATAACACTGGTGGATCCAAATGTGGTCTGTGAAAAGAACACACATGCAATGACACTGGTGGATCCATATGTGGTCTGTGAAAAGAACACACATGCAATAACACTGGTGGATCCATATGTGGTCTGTGAAAAGAACACATGCAATAACACTGGTGGATCCAAATGTGGTCTGTGAAAAGAACACACATGCAATGACACTGGTGGATCCATATGTGGTCTATGAAAAGAACACACATGCAATTACACTGGTGGATCCATATGTGGTCTTTGAAAAGAACACACATGCAATGACTCTGGTGGATCCATATGTGGTATGTGAAAAGAACAAACATGCAATGACACTAGTGGATCCATTTGTAGTGTGTGAAAAGAACACACATGAAATGACACTGGTGGATCCATATGTTGTCTGTGAAAAGAACGCACATGCAATGGACACTGATGCATCCACATGTGGTATGTGAAAAGAACACACATGCAATGACAATGGTGGATCCATATGTGGTCTATGAAAAGAACAGACGTGCAATGACATTGGTGGATCCAAATATGGTATGTGAAAAGAACACACATGCAATGACACTGGTGGATCCATATGTGGTCTGTGAAAAGAACACACATGCAATGACAATGGTGGTTCCATATGTGGTATGTGAAAAGAACACACATGCAATGAACTCTGGTGGTTCCATATGTGTTCTGTGAAAAGAACACACATGCAATGACACTGGTGGATCCATATGTGGTTTGTTTAAAGAACACACATGCAATGACAATGGTAGTTCCATATGTGGTCTGTGAAAAGAACACACATGCAATGACTCTGGTGGATCCATATGTGGTATGTGAAAAGAACAGACATGCAATGACACCGGTGGATCCAAATGTCATCTGTGAAAAGAACACACATGAAATGACACTAGTGGATCCATATGTGGTCTATGAAAAGAACACACATGCAATGGACACTGGTGGATCCATATGTGGTCTGTGAAAAGAATACACATGAAATGGCTCTAGTGGATCCATATGTGATCTGTGAAAAGAACAGACATGCAATGACACTAGTGGATCCATATGTCGTCTGTGAAAAGAACACACATGGAATGACACTGCTGGATCCAAATGTGGTATGTGAAAAGAACACACATGCAATGACACTGGTGGATCCATATGTGGTATGTGAAAAGAACACACATGCAATAACAATGGTGGTTCCATATGTGGTATGTGAAAAGAACACACATGCAATGAACTCTGGTGGTTCCATATGTGGTCTGTGAAAAGAACACACATGCAATGACACTGGTAGATCCTTATGTGGTTTGTGAAAAGAACACACATGAAATGACACTGGTGGATCCATATGTGGTCTGTGAAAAGAACACACATGCAATGACTCTGGTGGATCCATTTGTGGTCTGTGAAAAGAACATACATGCAATGACACTGGTGGATCAATATGTGGTGTGTGAAAAGAACACACATGCAATGGAAATAGTGGATCCAAATGTGGTTTGTGAAAAGAACACACATGCAATGACTTTGGTCTATCCATATGTGGTTTGTGAAAAGAAGACACATGCAATGACACTGGTGGATCCATATGTGGTAAATGAAAAGAACACACATGCAATGACACTAGTGGATCCATATGTGGTCTGTGAAAAGAACAAACATGAAATGACACTGGTGGAACCATATGTGGTCTATGAAAAGAACACACATGCAATGACTCTGGTGGATCCATATGTGGTCTGTGAAAAGAACACACATGCAATGACACTAGTGGATCCAAATATGGTCTGTGAAAAGAACACACATGCAATGACACTAGTGGATCCATATGTGGTAAATGAAAAGAACACACATGCAATGACACGGGTGGATCCATATGTGGTCTGTGAAAATAACACACATGTAATGACAATGATGGATCCATATGTGGTCTATGTAAAGAACACACATGCAATGAACTCTGGTGGATCCATATGTGGTCTATGAAAAGAACGCACATGGAATAACACTGGTGGATCCAAATGTGGTCTGTGAAAGGAACACACATGCAATGACACCGGTGGATCCATATGTGGTCTATGAAATGAACACACATGGAATGACACTGGTGGAACCATATGTGTCTGTGAAAAGAACACACATGCAATGACTATGGTGGATCCATATGTGGTCTGTGAAAAGAACACACATGCAATGACACTGATGGATCCATATGTGGTCTATGTAAAGAACACACATGCAATGAACTCTAGTGGATCCATATGTGGTCTGTGAAAAGAACACACATGCAATAACACTGGTGGATCCAAATATGGTCTGTGAAAAGAACACACATGCAATGACACCGGTGGATCCATATGTGATCTATGAAAAGAACACACATGGAATGACACTGGTGGAACCATATGTGTCTGTGAAAAGAACACACATGCAATTAGACTGGTGGATCCATATGTGGTCTGTGAAAAGAACACACATGCAATGACTCTGGTGGATCCATATGTGGTCTGTGAAAAGAACAAACATGCAATGACACTAGTGGATCCATATGTCGTGTGTGAAAAGAACACACATGAAATGACACTGGTGGATCCATATGTGGTCTGTGAAAAGAACACACATGCACTGGACACTGGTGGATCCATATGTGGTATGTGAAAAGAACACACATGCAATGACAATGGTGGATCCATATGTGGTCTATGAAAAGAAAAGACGTGCAATGACACTGGTGGATCCAAATATGGTATGTGAAAAGAACACACATGCAATTACACTGGTGGATCCATATGTGGTCCGTGAAAAGAACACACATGCAATGACACTTGTGGATCCATCTGTGGTAAAATGAAAAGAACACACATGCAATGACACTGGTGGATCCATATGTGGTCTGTGAAAAGAACACACATGAAATGACATTGATGGATCCATATGTGGTCTATGAAAAGAACATACATGCAATGAATTCTGGTGGATCCATATGTGGTCTGTGAAAAGAACACACATGCAATAACACTGGTGGATCAAAATGTGGTCTGTGAAAAGAACACACATGAAATGACACTAGTGGATCCATATGTGGTCTATGAAAAGAACACACATGCAATGGACACTGGTGGATCCATATGTGGTCTGTGAAAAGAACACACATGAAATGGCTCTGGTGGATCCATATGTGGTCTGTGAAAAGAACAGACATGCAATGACACTAGTGGATCCATATGTCGTCTGTGAAAAGAAAACACATGCAATGACACTGCTGGATCCAAATGTGGTATGTGAAAAGAACACACATGCAATGACACTGGTGGATCCATATGTGGTATGTGAAAAGAACACACATGAAGTGACAATGGTGGTTCCATATGTGGTATGTGAAAAGAACACACATGCAATGAACTCTGGTGGTTCCATATGTGGTCTGTGAAAAGAACACACATGCAATGACACTGGTAGATCCTTATGTGGTTTGTGAAAAGACCACACATGAAATGACACTGGTGGATCCATATGTGGTCTGTGAAAAGAACACACATGCAATGACTCTGGTGGATCCATTTGTGGTCTGTGAAAAGAACACACATGCAATGACTATGGTCGATCCATATGTGGTCTGTGAAAAGAACACACATGCAATGACACTGATTGATCCATATGTGGTCTATGTAAAGAACACACATGCAATGAACTCTGGTGGATCCATATGTGGTCTGTGAAAAGAACACACATGCAATGACACCGGTGGATCCAAATGTCGTCTGTGAAAAGAACACACATGAAATGACACTAGTGGATCCATATGTGGTCTATGAAAAGAACACACATGCAATGGACACTGGTGGATCCATATGTGGTCTGTGAAAAGAATACACATGAAATGGCTCTAGTGGATCCATATGTGATCTGTGAAAAGAACAGACATGCAATGACACTAGTGGATCCATATGTCGTCTGTGAAAAGAACACACATGGAATGACACTGCTGGATCCAAATGTGGTATGTGAAAAGAACACACATGCAATGACACTGGTGGATCCATATGTGGTATGTGAAAAGAACACACATGCAATAACAATGGTGGTTCCATATGTGGTATGTGAAAAGAACACACATGCAATGAACTCTGGTGGTTCCATATGTGGTCTGTGAAAAGAACACACATGCAATGACACTGGTAGATCCTTATGTGGTTTGTGAAAAGAACACACATGAAATGACACTGGTGGATCCATATGTGGTCTGTGAAAAGAACACACATGCAATGACTCTGGTGGATCCATTTGTGGTCTGTGAAAAGAACATACATGCAATGACACTGGTGGATCAATATGTGGTGTGTGAAAAGAACACACATGCAATGGAAATAGTGGATCCAAATGTGGTTTGTGAAAAGAACACACATGCAATGACTTTGGTCTATCCATATGTGGTTTGTGAAAAGAAGACACATGCAATGACACTGGTGGATCCATATGTGGTAAATGAAAAGAACACACATGCAATGACACTAGTGGATCCATATGTGGTCTGTGAAAAGAACAAACATGAAATGACACTGGTGGAACCATATGTGGTCTATGAAAAGAACACACATGCAATGACTCTGGTGGATCCATATGTGGTCTGTGAAAAGAACACACATGCAATGACACTAGTGGATCCAAATATGGTCTGTGAAAAGAACACACATGCAATGACACTAGTGGATCCATATGTGGTAAATGAAAAGAACACACATGCAATGACACGGGTGGATCCATATGTGGTCTGTGAAAATAACACACATGTAATGACAATGATGGATCCATATGTGGTCTATGTAAAGAACACACATGCAATGAACTCTGGTGGATCCATATGTGGTCTATGAAAAGAACGCACATGGAATAACACTGGTGGATCCAAATGTGGTCTGTGAAAAGAACACACATGCAATGACACCGGTGGATCCATATGTGGTCTATGAAATGAACACACATGGAATGACACTGGTGGAACCATATGTGTCTGTGAAAAGAACACACATGCAATGACTATGGTGGATCCATATGTGGTCTGTGAAAAGAACACACATGCAATGACACTGATGGATCCATATGTGGTCTATGTAAAGAACACACATGCAATGAACTCTAGTGGATCCATATGTGGTCTGTGAAAAGAACACACATGCAATAACACTGGTGGATCCAAATGTGGTCTGTGAAAAGAACACACATGCAATGACACCGGTGGATCCATATGTGATCTATGAAAAGAACACACATGGAATGACACTGGTGGAACCATATGTGTCTGTGAAAAGAACACACATGCAATTAGACTGGTGGATCCATATGTGGTCTGTGAAAAGAACACACATGCAATGACTCTGGTGGATCCATATGTGGTCTGTGAAAAGAACAAACATGCAATGACACTAGTGGATCCATATGTCGTGTGTGAAAAGAACACACATGAAATGACACTGGTGGATCCATATGTGGTCTGTGAAAAGAACACACATGCAATGGACACTGGTGGATCCATATGTGGTATGTGAAAAGAACACACATGCAATGACAATGGTGGATCCATATGTGGTCTATGAAAAGAAAAGACGTGCAATGACACTGGTGGATCCAAATATGGTATGTGAAAAGAACACACATGCAATTACACTGGTGGATCCATATGTGGTCCGTGAAAAGAACACACATGCAATGACACTTGTGGATCCATCTGTGGTAAAATGAAAAGAACACACATGCAATGACACTGGTGGATCCATATGTGGTCTGTGAAAAGAACACACATGAAATGACATTGATGGATCCATATGTGGTCTATGAAAAGAACATACATGCAATGAATTCTGGTGGATCCATATGTGGTCTGTGAAAAGAACACACATGCAATAACACTGGTGGATCAAAATGTGGTCTGTGAAAAGAACACACATGAAATGACACTAGTGGATCCATATGTGGTCTATGAAAAGAACACACATGCAATGGACACTGGTGGATCCATATGTGGTCTGTGAAAAGAACACACATGAAATGGCTCTGGTGGATCCATATGTGGTCTGTGAAAAGAACAGACATGCAATGACACTAGTGGATCCATATGTCGTCTGTGAAAAGAAAACACATGCAATGACACTGCTGGATCCAAATGTGGTATGTGAAAAGAACACACATGCAATGACACTGGTGGATCCATATGTGGTATGTGAAAAGAACACACATGAAGTGACAATGGTGGTTCCATATGTGGTATGTGAAAAGAACACACATGCAATGAACTCTGGTGGTTCCATATGTGGTCTGTGAAAAGAACACACATGCAATGACACTAGTAGATCCTTATGTGGTTTGTGAAAAGACCACACATGAAATGACACTGGTGGATCCATATGTGGTCTGTGAAAAGAACACACATGCAATGACTCTGGTGGATCCATTTGTGGTCTGTGAAAAGAACATACATGCAATGACACTGGTGGATCAGTATGTGGTGTGTGAAAAGAACACACATGCAATGGAAATAGTGGATCCAAATGTGGTTTGTGAAAAGAACACACATGCAATGGCTCTGGTCTATCCATATGTGGTTTGTGAAAAGAATACACATACAATGACACTGGTATATCCATATGTGGTAAATGAAAAGAACACACATGCAATGACACTAGTGGATCCATATGTGGTCTGTGAAAAGAACAAACATGAAATGACACTGGTGGAACCATATGTGGTCTGTGAAAAGGACAAACATGCAATCACTCTGGTGGATCCATATGTGGTCTATGAAAAGAACACACATGCAATGACACTGGTGGATCCAAATGTGGTCTGTCAAAAGAACACACATGCAATGACACTGGTGGAACCATATGTGTCTGTGAAAAGAACACACATGCAATGACTATGGTGGATCCATATGTGGTCTGTGAAAAGAACACACATGCAATGACACTGATGGATCCATATGTGGTCTATGTAAAGAACACACATGCAATGAACTCTAGTGTATCCATATGTGGTCTGTGAAAAGAACACACATGCAATAACACTGGTGGATCCAAATGTGATCTGTGAAAAGAACACACATGCAATGACACCGGTGGATCCATATATGGTCTATGAAAAGAACACACATGGAATGACACTGGTGGAACCATATGTGTCTGTGAAAAGAACACACATGCAATTACACTGGTGGATCCATATGTGGTCTGTGAAAAGAACACACATGCAATGACTCTGGTTTATCCATATGTGGTTTGTGAAAAGAACAAACATGCAATGACACTAGTGGATCCATATGTCGTGTGTGAAAAGAACACACATGAAATGACACTGGTGGATCCATATGTGGTCTGTGAAAAGAACACACATGCAATGACACCGGTGGATCCATATGTGGTCTATGAAAAGAACACACATGCAATGACACTGGTGGAACCATATGTGTCTATGAAAAGAACACACATGCAATGACTATGGTGGATCCATATGTGGTCTGTGAAAAGAACACACATGCAATGACACTGATGGATCCATATGTGGTCTATGTAAAGAACACACATGCAATGAACTCTAGTGGATCCATATGTGGTCTGTGAAAAGAACACACATGCAATAACACTGGTGGATACAAATGTGGTTTGTGAAAAGAACACACATGCAATGACACCGGTGGATCCATATGTGGTCTATGAAAAGAACACACATGGAATGACACTGGTGGAACCATATGTTTTTCTTTGAAAAGAACACACATGCAATTACACTGGTGGATCCATATGTGGTCTGTGAAAAGAACACACATGCAATGACTCTGGTGGATCCATATGTGGTCTGTGAAAAGAACAAACATGCAATGACACTAGTGGATCCATATGTCGTGTGTGAAAAGAACACACATGAAATGACACTGGTGGATCCATATGTGGTCTGTGAAAAGAACACACATGCAATGGACACTGGTGGATCCATATGTGGTATGTGAAAAGAACACACATGCAATGACAATGGTGGATCCATATGTGGTCTATGAAAAGAACAGACGTGCAATGACACTGGTGGATCCAAATATGGTATGTGAAAAGAACACACATGCAATGACACTGGTGGATCCATATGTGGTCCGTGAAAAGAACACACATCCAATGACAATGGTGCTTCCATATGTGGTATGTGAAAAGAACACACATGCAATGACACTGGTGGATCCATATGTGGTTTGTGAAAAGAACACACATACAATGACAATGGTAGTTCCATATGTGGTCTGTGAAAAGAACACACATGCAATGACTCTGGTGGATCCATATGTGGTATGTGAAAAGAACAGACATGCAATGACACCGGTGGATCCAAATGTGGTATGTGAAAAGAACACACATGAAATGACACTAGTGGATCCATATGTGGTCTATGAAAAGAACACACATGCAATGGACACTGGTGGATCCATATGTGGTCTGTGAAAAGAACACACATGAAATGGCTCTGGTGGATCCATATGTGGTCTGTGAAAAGAACAGACATGCGATGACACTAGTGGATCCATATGTCGTCTGTGAAAATAAAACACATGCAATGACACTGCTGGATCCAAATGTGGTATGTGAAAAGAACACACATGCAATGACACTGGTGGATCCATATGTGGTATGTGAAAAGAACACACATGAAGTTACAATGGTGGTTCCATATGTGGTATGTGAAAAGAACACACATGCAATGAACTCTGGTGGTTCCATATGTGGTCTGTGAAAAGAACACACATGCAATGACACTGGTAGATCCTTATGTGGTTTGTGAAAAGAACACACATGAAATGACACTGGTGTATCCATATATGGTCTATGAAAAGAACACGCATGCAATGACTCTGGTGGATCCATTTGTGGTCTGTGAAAAGAACATACATGCAATGACACTGGTGGATCAGTATGTGGTGTGTGAAAAGAACACACATGCAATGGAAATAGTGGATCCAAATGTGGTTTGCGAAAAGAACACACATGCAATGACTCTAGTCTATCCTTATGTGGTTTGTGAAAAGAATACACATACAATGACACTAGTATATCCATATGTGGTAAATGAAAAGAACACACATGCAATGACACTAGTGGATCCATATGTGGTCTGTGAAAAGAACAACCATGAAACGACACTGGTGGAACCATATGTGGTCTGTGAAAAGGACACACATGCAATGACTCTGGTGGATCCATATGTGGTCTGTGAACAGAACACACATGCAATGACACTCGTGGATCCAAATGTGGTCTGTGAAAAGAACAAACATGCAATGTCACTGGTGGATCCATATGTGGTAAATGAAAAGAACACACAGGCAATGACACTGGTGGATCCATATGTGGTCTTTGAAAAGAACACACATGAAATGACACTTATGGATCCATATGTGGTCTATGTAAAGAACACACATGCAATGAACTCTGGTGGATCCATATGTGGTCTGTGAAAAGAACACACATGCAATGACTCTGGTGGATCCATATGTGGTCTGTGAAAAGAACAGACATGCAATGACACTGGTGGTTCCATATGTGGTCTGTGAAAATAACACACATGCAATGACTCTGGTGGATCCATATGTGGTCTATGAAAAGAACACACTTGCAATGACACTGGTGGATCCAAATGTGCTTTGTGAAAAGAACACACATGCAATGACACTTGTGGATCCATCTGTGGTAAAATGAAAAGAACACACATGCAATGACACTGGTGGATCCATATGTGGTCTGTGAAAAGAACACACATGAAATGACATTGATGGATCCATATGTGGTCTATGAAAAGAACATACATGCAATGAATTCTGGTGGATCCATATGTGGTCTGTGAAAAGAACACACATGCAATAACACTGGTGGATCAAAATGTGGTCTGTGAAAAGAACACACATGCAATGACACTGGTGGATCCATATGTGGTCTGTGAAAAGAACACACATGCAATTACACTAGTGGATCCATATGTGGTCTGTGAAAAGAACACACATGCAATGGACACTGGTGGATCCATATGTGGTCTGTGAAAAGAACACACATGAAATGGCTCTGGTGGATCCATATGTGGTCTGTGAAAAGAACAGACATGCAATGACACTAGTGGATCCATATGTCGTCTGTGAAAAGAAAACACATGCAATGACACTGCTGGATCCAAATGTGGTATGTGAAAAGAACACACATGCAATGACACTGGTGGATCCATATGTGGTATGTGAAAAGAACACACATGAAGTGACAATGGTGGTTCCATATGTGGTATGTGAAAAGAACACACATGCAATGAACTCTGGTGGTTCCATATGTGGTCTGTGAAAAGAACACACATGCAATGACACTGGTAGATCCTTATGTGGTTTGTGAAAAAAACAGACATGAAATGACACTGGTGGATCCATATGTGGTCTGTGAAAAGAACACACATGCAATGACTCTGGTGGATCCATTTGTGGTCTGTGAAAAGAACATACATGCAATGACACTGGTGGATCAGTATGTGGTTTGTGAAAAGAACACACATGCAATGGAAATAGTGGATCCAAATGTGGTTTGTGAAAAGAACACACATGCAATGACTCTGGTCTATCCATATGTGGTTTGTGAAAAGAATACACATACAATGACACTGGTATATCCATATGTGGTAAATGAAAAGAACACACATGCAATGACACTAGTGGATCCATATGTGGTCTGTGAAAAGAACAAACATGAAATGACACTGGTGGAACCATATGTGGTCTGTGAAAAGGACACACATGCAATGACTCTGGTGGATCCATATGTGGTCTGTGAAAAGAACACACATGCAATGACACTGGTGGATCCAAATGTGGTCTGTGAAAAGAACACACATGCAATGGCACTGGTGGATCCATATGTGGTAAATGAAAAGAACACACAGGCAATGACACTGGTGGATCCATATGTGGTCTTTGAAAAGAACACACATGAAATGACACTTATGGATCCATATGTGGTCTATGTAAAGAACACACATGCAATGAACTCTGGTGGATCCATATGTGGCCTGTGAAAAGAACACACATGCAATGACTCTGGTGGATCCATATGTGGTCTGTGAAAAGAACAGACATGCAATGACACTGGTGGTTCCATATGTGGTCTGTGAAAATAACACACATGCAATGACTCCGGTGGATCCATATGTGATCTATGAAAAGAACACACATGGAATGACACTGGTGGAACCATATGTGTCTGTGAAAAGAACACACATGCAATTAGACAGGTGGATCCATATGTGGTCTGTGAAAAGAACACACATGCAATGACTCTGGTGGATCCATATGTGGTCTGTGAAAAGAACAAACATGCAATGACACTAGTGGATCCATATGTCGTGTGTGAAAAGAACACACATGAAATGACACTGGTGGATCCATATGTGGTCTGTGAAAAGAACACACATGCAATGGACACTGGTGGATCCATATGTGGTATGTGAAAAGAACACACATGCAATGACAATGGTGGATCCATATGTGGTCTATGAAAAGAAAAGATGTGCAATGACACTGGTGGATCCAAATATGGTATGTGAAAAGAACACACATGCAATTACACTGGTGGATCCATATGTGGTCCGTGAAAAGAACACACATGCAATGAACTCTGGTGGTTCCATATGTGGTCTGTGAAAAGAACACACATGCAATGACACTGGTAGATCCTTATGTGGTTTGTGAAAAAAACAGACATGAAATGACACTGGTGGATCCATATGTGGTCTGTGAAAAGAACACACATGCAATGACTCTGGTGGATCCATTTGTGGTCTGTGAAAAGAACATACATGCAATGACACTGGTGGATCAGTATGTGGTGTGTGAAAAGAACACACATGCAATGGAAATAGTGGATCCAAATGTGGTTTGTGAAAAGAACACACATGCAATGACTCTGGTCTATCCATATGTGGTTTGTGAAAAGAATACACATACAATGACACTGGTATATCCATATGTGGTAAATGAAAAGAACACACATGCAATGACACTAGTGGATCCATATGTGGTCTGTGAAAAGAACAAACATGAAATGACACTGGTGGAACCATATGTGGTCTGTGAAAAGGACACACATGCAATGACTCTGGTGGATCCATATGTGGTCTGTGAAAAGAACACACATGCAATGACACTGGTGGATCCAAATGTGGTCTGTGAAAAGAACACACATGCAATGGCACTGGTGGATCCATATGTGGTAAATGAAAAGAACACACAGGCAATGACACTGGTGGATCCATATGTGGTCTTTGAAAAGAACACACATGAAATGACACTTATGGATCCATATGTGGTCTATGTAAAGAACACACATGCAATGAACTCTGGTGGATCCATATGTGGTCTGTGAAAAGAACACACATGCAATGACTCTGGTGGATCCATATGTGGTCTGTGAAAAGAACAGACATGCAATGACACTGGTGGTTCCATATGTGGTCTGTGAAAATAACACACATGCAATGACTCCGGTGGATCCATATGTGATCTATGAAAAGAACACACATGGAATGACACTGGTGGAACCATATGTGTCTGTGAAAAGAACACACATGCAATTAGACTGGTGGATCCATATGTGGTCTGTGAAAAGAACACACATGCAATGACTCTGGTGGATCCATATGTGGTCTGTGAAAAGAACAAACATGCAATGACACTAGTGGATCCATATGTCGTGTGTGAAAAGAACACACATGAAATGACACTGGTGGATCCATATGTGGTCTGTGAAAAGAACACACATGCAATGGACACTGGTGGATCCATATGTGGTATGTGAAAAGAACACACATGCAATGACAATGGTGGATCCATATGTGGTCTATGAAAAGAAAAGACGTGCAATGACACTGGTGGATCCAAATATGGTATGTGAAAAGAACACACATGCAATTACACTGGTGGATCCATATGTGGTCCGTGAAAAGAACACACATGCAATGACACTTGTGGATCCATCTGTGGTAAAATGAAAAGAACACACATGCAATGACACTGGTGGATCCATATGTGGTCTGTGAAAAGAACACACATGAAATGACATTGATGGATCCATATGTGGTCTATGAAAAGAACATACATGCAATGAATTCTGGTGGATCCATATGTGGTCTGTGAAAAGAACACACATGCAATAACACTGGTGGATCAAAATGTGGTCTGTGAAAAGAACACACATGAAATGACACTAGTGGATCCATATGTGGTCTATGAAAAGAACACACATGCAATGGACACTGGTGGATCCATATGTGGTCTGTGAAAAGAACACACATGAAATGGCTCTGGTGGATCCATATGTGGTCTGTGAAAAGAACAGACATGCAATGACACTAGTGGATCCATATGTCGTCTGTGAAAAGAAAACACATGCAATGACACTGCTGGATCCAAATGTGGTATGTGAAAAGAACACACATGCAATGACACTGGTGGATCCATATGTGGTATGTGAAAAGAACACACATGAAGTGACAATGGTGGTTCCATATGTGGTATGTGAAAAGAACACACATGCAATGAACTCTGGTGGTTCCATATGTGGTCTGTGAAAAGAACACACATGCAATGACACTGGTAGATCCTTATGTGGTTTGTGAAAAGACCACACATGAAATGACACTGGTGGATCCATATGTGGTCTGTGAAAAGAACACACATGCAATGACTCTGGTGGATCCATTTGTGGTCTGTGAAAAGAACACACATGCAATGACTATGGTCGATCCATATGTGGTCTGTGAAAAGAACACACATGCAATGACACTGATTGATCCATATGTGGTCTATGTAAAGAACACACATGCAATGAACTCTGGTGGATCCATATGTGGTCTGTGAAAAGAACACACATGCAATGACACCGGTGGATCCAAATGTCGTCTGTGAAAAGAACACACATGAAATGACACTAGTGGATCCATATGTGGTCTATGAAAAGAACACACATGCAATGGACACTGGTGGATCCATATGTGGTCTGTGAAAAGAATACACATGAAATGGCTCTAGTGGATCCATATGTGATCTGTGAAAAGAACAGACATGCAATGACACTAGTGGATCCATATGTCGTCTGTGAAAAGAACACACATGGAATGACACTGCTGGATCCAAATGTGGTATGTGAAAAGAACACACATGCAATGACACTGGTGGATCCATATGTGGTATGTGAAAAGAACACACATGCAATAACAATGGTGGTTCCATATGTGGTATGTGAAAAGAACACACATGCAATGAACTCTGGTGGTTCCATATGTGGTCTGTGAAAAGAACACACATGCAATGACACTGGTAGATCCTTATGTGGTTTGTGAAAAGAACACACATGAAATGACACTGGTGGATCCATATGTGGTCTGTGAAAAGAACACACATGCAATGACTCTGGTGGATCCATTTTTGGTCTGTGAAAAGAACATACATGCAATGACACTGGTGGATCAATATGTGGTGTGTGAAAAGAACACACATGCAATGGAAATAGTGGATCCAAATGTGGTTTGTGAAAAGAACACACATGCAATGACTTTGGTCTATCCATATGTGGTTTGTGAAAAGAAGACACATGCAATGACACTGGTGGATCCATATGTGGTAAATGAAAAGAACACACATGCAATGACACTAGTGGATCCATATGTGGTCTGTGAAAAGAACAAACATGAAATGACACTGGTGGAACCATATGTGGTCTATGAAAAGAACACACATGCAATGACTCTGGTGGATCCATATGTGGTCTGTGAAAAGAACACACATGCAATGACACTAGTGGATCCAAATATGGTCTGTGAAAAGAACACACATGCAATGACACTAGTGGATCCATATGTGGTAAATGAAAAGAACACACATGCAATGACACGGGTGGATCCATATGTGGTCTGTGAGAATAACACACATGTAATGACAATGATGGATCCATATGTGGTCTATGTAAAGAACACACATGCAATGAACTCTGGTGGATCCATATGTGGTCTATGAAAAGAACGCACATGGAATAACACTGGTGGATCCAAATGTGGTCTGTGAAAAGAACACACATGCAATGACACCGGTGGATCCATATGTGGTCTATGAAATGAACACACATGGAATGACACTGGTGGAACCATATGTGTCTGTGAAAAGAACACACATGCAATGACTATGGTGGATCCATATGTGGTCTGTGAAAAGAACACACATGCAATGACACTGATGGATCCATATGTGGTCTATGTAAAGAACACACATGCAATGAACTCTAGTGGATCCATATGTGGTCTGTGAAAAGAACACACATGCAATAACACTGGTGGATCCAAATGTGGTCTGTGAAAAGAACACACATGCAATGACACCGGTGGATCCATATGTGATCTATGAAAAGAACACACATGGAATGACACTGGTGGAACCATATGTGTCTGTGAAAAGAACACACATGCAATTAGACTGGTGGATCCATATGTGGTCTGTGAAAAGAACACACATGCAATGACTCTGGTGGATCCATATGTGGTCTGTGAAAAGAACAAACATGCAATGACACTAGTGGATCCATATGTCGTGTGTGAAAAGAACACACATGAAATGACACTGGTGGATCCATATGTGGTCTGTGAAAAGAACACACATGCAATGGACACTGGTGGATCCATATGTGGTATGTGAAAAGAACACACATGCAATGACAATGGTGGATCCATATGTGGTCTATGAAAAGAAAAGACGTGCAATGACACTGGTGGATCCAAATATGGTATGTGAAAAGAACACACATGCAATTACACTGGTGGATCCATATGTGGTCCGTGAAAAGAACACACATGCAATGACACTTGTGGATCCATCTGTGGTAAAATGAAAAGAACACACATGCAATGACACTGGTGGATCCATATGTGGTCTGTGAAAAGAACACACATGAAATGACATTGATGGATCCATATGTGGTCTATGAAAAGAACATACATGCAATGAATTCTGGTGGATCCATATGTGGTCTGTGAAAAGAACACACATGCAATAACACTGGTGGATCAAAATGTGGTCTGTGAAAAGAACACACATGAAATGACACTAGTGGATCCATATGTGGTCTATGAAAAGAACACACATGCAATGGACACTGGTGGATCCATATGTGGTCTGTGAAAAGAACACACATGAAATGGCTCTGGTGGATCCATATGTGGTCTGTGAAAAGAACAGACATGCAATGACACTAGTGGATCCATATGTCGTCTGTGAAAAGAAAACACATGCAATGACACTGCTGGATCCAAATGTGGTATGTGAAAAGAACACACATGCAATGACACTGGTGGATCCATATGTGGTATGTGAAAAGAACACACATGAAGTGACAATGGTGGTTCCATATGTGGTATGTGAAAAGAACACACATGCAATGAACTCTGGTGGTTCCATATGTGGTCTGTGAAAAGAACACACATGCAATGACACTGGTAGATCCTTATGTGGTTTGTGAAAAGACCACACATGAAATGACACTGGTGGATCCATATGTGGTCTGTGAAAAGAACACACATGCAATGACTCTGGTGGATCCATTTGTGGTCTGTGAAAAGAACATACATGCAATGACACTGGTGGATCAGTATGTGGTGTGTGAAAAGAACACACATGCAATGGAAATAGTGGATCCAAATGTGGTTTGTGAAAAGAACACACATGCAATGGCTCTGGTCTATCCATATGTGGTTTGTGAAAAGAATACACATACAATGACACTGGTATATCCATATGTGGTAAATGAAAAGAACACACATGCAATGACACTAGTGGATCCATATGTGGTCTGTGAAAAGAACAAACATGAAATGACACTGGTGGAACCATATGTGGTCTGTGAAAAGGACAAACATGCAATCACTCTGGTGGATCCATATGTGGTCTATGAAAAGAACACACATGCAATGACACTGGTGGATCCAAATGTGGTCTGTCAAAAGAACACACATGCAATGACACTGGTGGAACCATATGTGTCTGTGAAAAGAACACACATGCAATGACTATGGTGGATCCATATGTGGTCTGTGAAAAGAACACACATGCAATGACACTGATGGATCCATATGTGGTCTATGTAAAGAACACACATGCAATGAACTCTAGTGTATCCATATGTGGTCTGTGAAAAGAACACACATGCAATAACACTGGTGGATCCAAATGTGATCTGTGAAAAGAACACACATGCAATGACACCGGTGGATCCATATATGGTCTATGAAAAGAACACACATGGAATGACACTGGTGGAACCATATGTGTCTGTGAAAAGAACACACATGCAATTACACTGGTGGATCCATATGTGGTCTGTGAAAAGAACACACATGCAATGACTCTGGTTTATCCATATGTGGTTTGTGAAAAGAACAAACATGCAATGACACTAGTGGATCCATATGTCGTGTGTGAAAAGAACACACATGAAATGACACTGGTGGATCCATATGTGGTCTGTGAAAAGAACACACATGCAATGACACCGGTGGATCCATATGTGGTCTATGAAAAGAACACACATGCAATGACACTGGTGGAACCATATGTGTCTATGAAAAGAACACACATGCAATGACTATGGTGGATCCATATGTGGTCTGTGAAAAGAACACACATGCAATGACACTGATGGATCCATATGTGGTCTATGTAAAGAACACACATGCAATGAACTCTAGTGGATCCATATGTGGTCTGTGAAAAGAACACACATGCAATAACACTGGTGGATACAAATGTGGTTTGTGAAAAGAACACACATGCAATGACACCGGTGGATCCATATGTGGTCTATGAAAAGAACACACATGGAATGACACTGGTGGAACCATATGTTTTTCTTTGAAAAGAACACACATGCAATTACACTGGTGGATCCATATGTGGTCTGTGAAAAGAACACACATGCAATGACTCTGGTGGATCCATATGTGGTCTGTGAAAAGAACAAACATGCAATGACACTAGTGGATCCATATGTCGTGTGTGAAAAGAACACACATGAAATGACACTGGTGGATCCATATGTGGTCTGTGAAAAGAACACACATGCAATGGACACTGGTGGATCCATATGTGGTATGTGAAAAGAACACACATGCAATGACAATGGTGGATCCATATGTGGTCTATGAAAAGAACAGACGTGCAATGACACTGGTGGATCCAAATATGGTATGTGAAAAGAACACACATGCAATGACACTGGTGGATCCATATGTGGTCCGTGAAAAGAACACACATCCAATGACAATGGTGCTTCCATATGTGGTATGTGAAAAGAACACACATGCAATGACACTGGTGGATCCATATGTGGTTTGTGAAAAGAACACACATACAATGACAATGGTAGTTCCATATGTGGTCTGTGAAAAGAACACACATGCAATGACTCTGGTGGATCCATATGTGGTATGTGAAAAGAACAGACATGCAATGACACCGGTGGATCCAAATGTGGTATGTGAAAAGAACACACATGAAATGACACTAGTGGATCCATATGTGGTCTATGAAAAGAACACACATGCAATGGACACTGGTGGATCCATATGTGGTCTGTGAAAAGAACACACATGAAATGGCTCTGGTGGATCCATATGTGGTCTGTGAAAAGAACAGACATGCGATGACACTAGTGGATCCATATGTCGTCTGTGAAAATAAAACACATGCAATGACACTGCTGGATCCAAATGTGGTATGTGAAAAGAACACACATGCAATGACACTGGTGGATCCATATGTGGTATGTGAAAAGAACACACATGAAGTGACAATGGTGGTTCCATATGTGGTATGTGAAAAGAACACACATGCAATGAACTCTGGTGGTTCCATATGTGGTCTGTGAAAAGAACACACATGCAATGACACTGGTAGATCCTTATGTGGTTTGTGAAAAGAACACACATGAAATGACACTGGTGTATCCATATATGGTCTATGAAAAGAACACACATGCAATGACTCTGGTGGATCCATTTGTGGTCTGTGAAAAGAACATACATGCAATGACACTGGTGGATCAGTATGTGGTGTGTGAAAAGAACACACATGCAATGGAAATAGTGGATCCAAATGTGGTTTGCGAAAAGAACACACATGCAATGACTCTAGTCTATCCTTATGTGGTTTGTGAAAAGAATACACATACAATGACACTAGTATATCCATATGTGGTAAATGAAAAGAACACACATGCAATGACACTAGTGGATCCATATGTGGTCTGTGAAAAGAACAAACATGAAACGACACTGGTGGAACCATATGTGGTCTGTGAAAAGGACACACATGCAATGACTCTGGTGGATCCATATGTGGTCTGTGAACAGAACACACATGCAATGACACTCGTGGATCCAAATGTGGTCTGTGAAAAGAACAAACATGCAATGTCACTGGTGGATCCATATGTGGTAAATGAAAAGAACACACAGGCAATGACACTGGTGGATCCATATGTGGTCTTTGAAAAGAACACACATGAAATGACACTTATGGATCCATATGTGGTCTATGTAAAGAACACACATGCAATGAACTCTGGTGGATCCATATGTGGTCTGTGAAAAGAACACACATGCAATGACTCTGGTGGATCCATATGTGGTCTGTGAAAAGAACAGACATGCAATGACACTGGTGGTTCCATATGTGGTCTGTGAAAATAACACACATGCAATGACTCTGGTGGATCCATATGTGGTCTATGAAAAGAACACACTTGCAATGACACTGGTGGATCCAAATGTGCTTTGTGAAAAGAACACACATGCAATGACACTTGTGGATCCATCTGTGGTAAAATGAAAAGAACACACATGCAATGACACTGGTGGATCCATATGTGGTCTGTGAAAAGAACACACATGAAATGACATTGATGGATCCATATGTGGTCTATGAAAAGAACATAGATGCAATGAATTCTGGTGGATCCATATGTGGTCTATGAAAAGAACACACATGCAATAACACTGGTGGATCAAAATGTGGTCTGTGAAAAGAACACACATGCAATGACACTGGTGGATCCATATGTGGTCTGTGAAAAGAACACACATGCAATTACACTAGTGGATCCATATGTGGTCTGTGAAAAGAACACACATGCAATGGACACTGGTGGATCCATATGTGGTCTGTGAAAAGAACACACATGAAATGGCTCTGGTGGATCCATATGTGGTCTGTGAAAAGAACAGACATGCAATGACACTAGTGGATCCATATGTCGTCTGTGAAAAGAAAACACATGCAATGACACTGCTGGATCCAAATGTGGTATGTGAAAAGAACACACATGCAATGACACTGGTGGATCCATATGTGGTATGTGAAAAGAACACACATGAAGTGACAATGGTGGTTCCATATGTGGTATGTGAAAAGAACACACATGCAATGAACTCTGGTGGTTCCATATGTGGTCTGTGAAAAGAACACACATGCAATGACACTGGTAGATCCTTATGTGGTTTGTGAAAAAAACAGACATGAAATGACACTGGTGGATCCATATGTGGTCTGTGAAAAGAACACACATGCAATGACTCTGGTGGATCCATTTGTGGTCTGTGAAAAGAACATACATGCAATGACACTGGTGGATCAGTATGTGGTGTGTGAAAAGAACACACATGCAATGGAAATAGTGGATCCAAATGTGGTTTGTGAAAAGAACACACATGCAATGACTCTGGTCTATCCATATGTGGTTTGTGAAAAGAATACACATACAATGACACTGGTATATCCATATGTGGTAAATGAAAAGAACACACATGCAATGACACTAGTGGATCCATATGTGGTCTGTGAAAAGAACAAACATGAAATGACACTGGTGGAACCATATGTGGTCTGTGAAAAGGACACACATGCAATGACTCTGGTGGATCCATATGTGGTCTGTGAAAAGAACACACATGCAATGACACTGGTGGATCCAAATGTGGTCTGTGAAAAGAACACACATGCAATGGCACTGGTGGATCCATATGTGGTAAATGAAAAGAACACACAGGCAATGACACTGGTGGATCCATATGTGGTCTTTGAAAAGAACACACATGAAATGACACTTATGGATCCATATGTGGTCTATGTAAAGAACACACATGCAATGAACTCTGGTGGATCCATATGTGGTCTGTGAAAAGAACACACATGCAATGACTCTGGTGGATCCATATGTGGTCTGTGAAAAGAACAGACATGCAATGACACTGGTGGTTCCATATGTGGTCTGTGAAAATAACACACATGCAATGACTCTGGTGGATCCATATGTGGTCTATGAAAAGAACACACTTGCAATGACACTGGTGGATCCAAATGTGCTCTGTGAAAAGAACACACATGCAATGACACTTGTGGATCCATCTGTGGTAAAATGAAAAGAACACACATGCAATGACACTGGTGGATCCATATGTGGTCTGTGAAAAGAACACACATGAAATGACACTGATGGATCCATATGTGGTCTATGAAAAGAACATACATGCAATGAATTCTGGTGGATCCATATGTGGTCTGTGAAAAGAACACACATGCAATAACACTGGTGGATCAAAATGTGGTCTGTGAAAAGAACACACATGCAATTACACTAGTGGATCCATATGTGGTCTGTGAAAAGAACACACATGCAATGACTCTTGTGGATCCATATGTGGTCTGTGAAAAGAACAAACATGCAATGACACTAGTGGATCCATATGTAGTGTGTGAAAAGAACACACATGAAATGACACTGGTGGATCCATATGTGGTCTGTGAAAAGAACACACATGCAATGGACACTGGTGGATCCATATGTGGTATGTGAAAAGAACACACATGCAATGACAATGGTGGATCCATATGTGGTCTATGAAAAGAATAGACGTGCAATGACACTGGTGGATCCAAATATGGTATGTGAAAAGAACACACATGCAATGACACTGGTGGATCCATATGTGGTCTGTGAAAAGAACACACATGCAATGACAATGGTGGTTCCATATGTGGTATGTGAAAAGAACACACATGCAATGAACTCTGGTGGTTCCATATGTGTTTTGTGAAAAAAAACACATGCAATGACACTGGTGGATCCATATGTGATTTGTGAAAAGAACACACATGCAATGACAATGGTGGTTCCATATGTGGTCTATGAAAAGAATACACATGCAATGACTCTGGTGGATCCATATGTGGTATGTGAAAAGAATAGACATGCAATGACACTGGTGGGTCCATATGTGGTGTGTGAAAAGAACACACATGCAATGACACTTGTGGATCCATCTGTGGTAAAATGAAAAGAACACACATGCAATGACACTGGTGGATCCATATGTGGTCTGTGAAAAGAACACACATGAAATGACATTGATGGATCCATATGTGGTCTATGAAAAGAACATACATGCAATGAATTCTGGTGGATCCATATGTGGTCTGTGAAAAGAACACACATGCAATAACACTGGTGGATCAAAATGTGGTCTGTGAAAAGAACACACATGCAATGACACTGGTGGATCCATATGTGGTCTGTGAAAAGAACACACATGCAATTACACTAGTGGATCCATATGTGGTCTGTGAAAAGAACACACATGCAATGGACACTGGTGGATCCATATGTGGTCTGTGAAAAGAACACACATGAAATGGCTCTGGTGGATCCATATGTGGTCTGTGAAAAGAACAGACATGCAATGACACTAGTGGATCCATATGTCGTCTGTGAAAAGAAAACACATGCAATGACACTGCTGGATCCAAATGTGGTATGTGAAAAGAACACACATGCAATGACACTGGTGGATCCATATGTGGTATGTGAAAAGAACACACATGAAGTGACAATGGTGGTTCCATATGTGGTATGTGAAAAGAACACACATGCAATGAACTCTGGTGGTTCCATATGTGGTCTGTGAAAAGAACACACATGCAATGACACTGGTAGATCCTTATGTGGTTTGTGAAAAAAACAGACATGAAATGACACTGGTGGATCCATATGTGGTCTGTGAAAAGAACACACATGCAATGACTCTGGTGGATCCATTTGTGGTCTGTGAAAAGAACATACATGCAATGACACTGGTGGATCAGTATGTGGTGTGTGAAAAGAACACACATGCAATGGAAATAGTGGATCCAAATGTGGTTTGTGAAAAGAACACACATGCAATGACTCTGGTCTATCCATATGTGGTTTGTGAAAAGAATACACATACAATGACACTGGTATATCCATATGTGGTAAATGAAAAGAACACACATGCAATGACACTAGTGGATCCATATGTGGTCTGTGAAAAGAACAAACATGAAATGACACTGGTGGAACCATATGTGGTCTGTGAAAAGGACACACATGCAATGACTCTGGTGGATCCATATGTGGTCTGTGAAAAGAACACACATGCAATGACACTGGTGGATCCAAATGTGGTCTGTGAAAAGAACACACATGCAATGGCACTGGTGGATCCATATGTGGTAAATGAAAAGAACACACAGGCAATGACACTGGTGGATCCATATGTGGTCTTTGAAAAGAACACACATGAAATGACACTTATGGATCCATATGTGGTCTATGTAAAGAACACACATGCAATGAACTCTGGTGGATCCATATGTGGTCTGTGAAAAGAACACACATGCAATGACTCTGGTGGATCCATATGTGGTCTGTGAAAAGAACAGACATGCAATGACACTGGTGGTTCCATATGTGGTCTGTGAAAATAACACACATGCAATGACTCTGGTGGATCCATATGTGGTCTATGAAAAGAACACACTTGCAATGACACTGGTGGATCCAAATGTGCTCTGTGAAAAGAACACACATGCAATGACACTTGTGGATCCATCTGTGGTAAAATGAAAAGAACACACATGCAATGACACTGGTGGATCCATATGTGGTCTGTGAAAAGAACACACATGAAATGACACTGATGGATCCATATGTGGTCTATGAAAAGAACATACATGCAATGAATTCTGGTGGATCCATATGTGGTCTGTGAAAAGAACACACATGCAATAACACTGGTGGATCAAAATGTGGTCTGTGAAAAGAACACACATGCAATTACACTAGTGGATCCATATGTGGTCTGTGAAAAGAACACACATGCAATGACTCTTGTGGATCCATATGTGGTCTGTGAAAAGAACAAACATGCAATGACACTAGTGGATCCATATGTAGTGTGTGAAAAGAACACACATGAAATGACACTGGTGGATCCATATGTGGTCTGTGAAAAGAACACACATGCAATGGACACTGGTGGATCCATATGTGGTATGTGAAAAGAACACACATGCAATGACAATGGTGGATCCATATGTGGTCTATGAAAAGAATAGACGTGCAATGACACTGGTGGATCCAAATATGGTATGTGAAAAGAACACACATGCAATGACACTGGTGGATCCATATGTGGTCTGTGAAAAGAACACACATGCAATGACAATGGTGGTTCCATATGTGGTATGTGAAAAGAACACACATGCAATGAACTCTGGTGGTTCCATATGTGTTTTGTGAAAAAAAACACATGCAATGACACTGGTGGATCCATATGTGATTTGTGAAAAGAACACACATGCAATGACAATGGTGGTTCCATATGTGGTCTATGAAAAGAATACACATGCAATGACTCTGGTGGATCCATATGTGGTATGTGAAAAGAATAGACATGCAATGACACTGGTGGGTCCATATGTGGTGTGTGAAAAGAACACACATGCAATGACACTTGTGGATCCATCTGTGGTAAAATGAAAAGAACACACATGCAATGACACTGGTGGATCCATATGTGGTCTGTGAAAAGAACACACATGAAATGACATTGATGGATCCATATGTGGTCTATGAAAAGAACATACATGCAATGAATTCTGGTGGATCCATATGTGGTCTGTGAAAAGAACACACATGCAATAACACTGGTGGATCAAAATGTGGTCTGTGAAAAGAACACACATGCAATGACACTGGTGGATCCATATGTGGTCTGTGAAAAGAACACACATGCAATTACACTAGTGGATCCATATGTGGTCTGTGAAAAGAACACACATGCAATGGACACTGGTGGATCCATATGTGGTCTGTGAAAAGAACACACATGAAATGGCTCTGGTGGATCCATATGTGGTCTGTGAAAAGAACAGACATGCAATGACACTAGTGGATCCATATGTCGTCTGTGAAAAGAAAACACATGCAATGACACTGCTGGATCCAAATGTGGTATGTGAAAAGAACACACATGCAATGACACTGGTGGATCCATATGTGGTATGTGAAAAGAACACACATGAAGTGACAATGGTGGTTCCATATGTGGTATGTGAAAAGAACACACATGCAATGAACTCTGGTGGTTCCATATGTGGTCTGTGAAAAGAACACACATGCAATGACACTGGTAGATCCTTATGTGGTTTGTGAAAAAAACAGACATGAAATGACACTGGTGGATCCATATGTGGTCTGTGAAAAGAACACACATGCAATGACTCTGGTGGATCCATTTGTGGTCTGTGAAAAGAACATACATGCAATGACACTGGTGGATCAGTATGTGGTGTGTGAAAAGAACACACATGCAATGGAAATAGTGGATCCAAATGTGGTTTGTGAAAAGAACACACATGCAATGACTCTGGTCTATCCATATGTGGTTTGTGAAAAGAATACACATACAATGACACTGGTATATCCATATGTGGTAAATGAAAAGAACACACATGCAATGACACTAGTGGATCCATATGTGGTCTGTGAAAAGAACAAACATGAAATGACACTGGTGGAACCATATGTGGTCTGTGAAAAGGACACACATGCAATGACTCTGGTGGATCCATATGTGGTCTGTGAAAAGAACACACATGCAATGACACTGGTGGATCCAAATGTGGTCTGTGAAAAGAACACACATGCAATGGCACTGGTGGATCCATATGTGGTAAATGAAAAGAACACACAGGCAATGACACTGGTGGATCCATATGTGGTCTTTGAAAAGAACACACATGAAATGACACTTATGGATCCATATGTGGTCTATGTAAAGAACACACATGCAATGAACTCTGGTGGATCCATATGTGGTCTGTGAAAAGAACACACATGCAATGACTCTGGTGGATCCATATGTGGTCTGTGAAAAGAACAGACATGCAATGACACTGGTGGTTCCATATGTGGTCTGTGAAAATAACACACATGCAATGACTCTGGTGGATCCATATGTGGTCTATGAAAAGAACACACTTGCAATGACACTGGTGGATCCAAATGTGCTCTGTGAAAAGAACACACATGCAATGACACTTGTGGATCCATCTGTGGTAAAATGAAAAGAACACACATGCAATGACACTGGTGGATCCATATGTGGTCTGTGAAAAGAACACACATGAAATGACACTGATGGATCCATATGTGGTCTATGAAAAGAACATACATGCAATGAATTCTGGTGGATCCATATGTGGTCTGTGAAAAGAACACACATGCAATAACACTGGTGGATCAAAATGTGGTCTGTGAAAAGAACACACATGCAATTACACTAGTGGATCCATATGTGGTCTGTGAAAAGAACACACATGCAATGACTCTGGTGGATCCATATGTGGTCTGTGAAAAGAACAAACATGCAATGACACTAGTGGATCCATATGTAGTTTGTGAAAAGAACACACATGAAATGACACTGGTGGATCCATATGTGGTCTGTGAAAAGAACACACATGCAATGGACACTGGTGGATCCATATGTGGTATGTGAAAAGAACACACATGCAATGACAATGGTGGATCCATATGTGGTCTATGAAAAGAATAGACGTGCAATGACACTGGTGGATCCAAATATGGTATGTGAAAAGAACACACATGCAATGACACTGGTGGATCCATATGTGGTCTGTGAAAAGAACACACATGCAATGACAATGGTGGTTCCATATGTGGTATGTGAAAAGAACACACATGCAATGAACTCTGGTGGTTCCATATGTGTTTTGTGAAAAAAAACACATGCAATGACACTGGTGGATCCATATGTGATTTGTGAAAAGAACACACATGCAATGACAATGGTGGTTCCATATGTGGTCTATGAAAAGAATACACATGCAATGACTCTGGTGGATCCATATGTGGTATGTGAAAAGAATAGACATGCAATGACACTGGTGGGTCCATATGTGGTGTGTGAAAAGAACACACATGCAATGAAAATAGTGGATCCAAATGTGCTTTGTGAAAAGAACACACTGTAACACCCCAAAAATATTAATCAAGTTTATCAAGTTCTAATCACCCAAGATTAGGGTTAACCAAAAACTTTTATTACTAAATTGAATATGAATGCATGTGTGATTTACATTAGTGTATAACTGAGTGAAATTGCCATGTGTGTTTGCTACAAATGATAAGAAATGGTTTAAAGATGAATACTACATCATCTAGGCCAATTACAAACAAAATCCAAAGAAAAAGAAATAAAAAATGAATAAAATGATGAAATGGTCATTTTGACCAAAGTTAACCACTAGGCCACTTTGTGAGTTCCTAGCAAATAATTTCTAACATAAAAAAATCCATTTCTTTTCACCCATTGCTAGACCAAGTAAAAGTGAACCCAAGCCCACTTTACAAACTCATAGAAACTATTTTCAAATCTATTTAAAGGACAATTCAAAATTGAATCAAGTTGATATGGTAAGATCACCATTATGCAAAAACCACCCAAACCAATTCACCTTGACTTTTCCAAGCAGCCATATACACTCAAGCATAAGATTAGATCACTCACCAAATTTCATTCAAAAATTTCAAATTTATATTCTTTCGGCCATTTAATCAAACAGACACTAATTAAATTTAAACACCTTACAGACACTAATTAAACCTGGCCTAACTACACTGTTTTGAGCAGTGATCTTTCGACCACTTGCCCTCATTGCACTCCCCTGTCTCCCCCAGCCTCTAGCAGCACCAGACACGCACTCCCACTTTACCGTTGCGCTAGTGAATCGCCGCCCGATGCCAGCCATGCCGGCTGACCATGGACAGAGCGCCACGGACCACGCCGCCCTCTCCCACGACGTGCAGGAGATAGTCGACCGTCCATCGCCACTCCCTGTCCAGCCCTTGCTTGCAGCCAGGCCATGGACCACCCAGCAATCGCCGCGTCCACTTTCTCTGCGCCGTGCCAAGAGCGCCGCGGCCGACCAGCTCGCCCATGCCGCACCTCGCCCTCTCCGTGCGTGCACACCCTCGCCATAACACCAGCTAGCTCGCAGACACCCCCGTTCGCCGTTGCACGACCCGTAGCACCCGTGCGTCGTCTCGAACACCGTTGGTTCCGCGCAGAGCACCGCACGCGCCCGACCATCCTCGACCGCCCCGTGTCGCGCCTTTAAGCCAGTGATGACCGCTAGGGAACACCGCGTCGCCCCCTACCCTCAGCCACACCTTTTATTGATAGCTCGCTGTACCGCCATTGCTAGAGAAGCTAGCCCATCCCGCTCGGTCCCCTCGCCGGTGTATAAATAGAGGCCCTTCCCGCCTCATTTCTCCACACCACCTCACTCCCCACTCCTCCCAGACCCTCCCAGACTTCTCCCCGAAGCAAGGCGAGCGCTGCATCGCCGGAATTTGGCCGGAGCCCATTGCTGCAGAAGAAGGGAGCCGTCGATTGGAGCCGCCCCAGGAGCTGCCGCGACCACTGTTCGAACCGCCGTCATCGACAACATCGTTCGCCCCATCGTTGACCCTAGCTGGAGCCCTGGTGAGCCTCACACGACCCCCACCGCTGCATTAGGGTTTAGACCTCGCTGGAGTTGTTCGTCGTTGATGATGAACCTCAGCCGTTAGATCATGTTCTAATCATAGGGCCTAGATTTAAAGATACCGCTTCGCGTTAGATGAGCCACTGACCAGGGTCCATGCTGTGAGTAGCCCGCTGCGCCGCGCTGTGCAGATTGGGCTGGCCTAGTTAGTTTCCCGCGTAGGCCTATGAATTCAAATAATTATTCTCCAATTTAGTTAAACCTAGATTCTGTCAATAGATTCAGAAATCAATTCAAAGAGATTCACTAAACCAAATTGCATGATTCCAATTTTGTTAGAAAGGTATTTAAATTATCTATCCAATCCTGTTGGATTCAAGTCATTTGGAATTAGAGATCACCTATAGTAAAAATAACAAGACAGAGACTTTTTAAACTTTAAACATTTTTCAAAAATCAACCATAAATGCTTTTGAGTTGATTCCAACTCTCAAAAATCACATTTGATAAGATCTATCTGAATATGTAAAAATATTTAGGGTTACATGTAGTGACATTGGCCTAGTACCAAAAGAATGCTATATGCACATTCGAGTCACTTCAATTCTATTAAATGATAAGCTTAAACTTTATAAAATATGACCAACACTTTAAATCACATTCCCATGTATTATAATGTGTGGTGATGACATGTGTCAACATGATCCCGTATTTTAATTGGATAATATTAAATCTTAAGTATTTTCAATGAGTAGAAATTACTTTTCTAAAATAAGATAAATAAAACTAAGTCTTTATTCCATGTGACGATTGTGAAGATGCTAGATTATCTAGTGTGAATGTTAGTTTGGTAAGTAGAAATAGTGAAGTATTGTTTGGTGATTGTGTACCCCACATTCATTTATAGACGATAGTACTGACCCGGGATACGAGGAGGAGGAGTACTACCAAGAAGAAGAAGAAAACTTCAACCACTGCACTACTCAAGGAAAGCCTAGAACTACAAGTTAACTATGCAAGTTAACACTTGCCCACTTGATAACTTAAGAAAAATGCATTAGGAATGCTTGGTTATATAGCTTTGATTATACCAATCCCAAGTTTTACTTGCAAGCTTTGTTCTTTTACTTTACCAAAGTTCTTTACTTTTAGTTAGTGCTTTATGAGTATTGGAAAAATAGGATAGATACCATAAAGAGTATAAAACTAGGCCTAAGTAGTTATACTTAGATGTCATTCCAAGGCATGAGATTAGAATTGGCTAGTTACACTTGATTAGCACCCCTCATTAGTGAATACTCTTAACTTTAGTGGCTAGTGCTAACATTAAAAGTTGATCATTTTAGATGGGAATACTTGGTGAAAATGATTATGAAAACATTGGAATGAGGATTCATTCTATTGAAATGTTTTTACATGTGTTGAGAAACACAAAAGGATTTGATGATGAAAATGTTGAGGCATGAGCCTTAGCCCTTTATAAAAACTGATGGTTGAGTTCGGATGCGATACCATTACAATTTTACCGTACAACCACAATACCTGAATTGGGTAGGGCTTAACTGGAAGTTTATATGCCTTAGTATGGGTTCCCTCGCGTAAGAGGTTGAGCTGAGGCTACCTCGTGAGTGTGAATGTCCACCTATGCAGTGCCCAGGATGGCAGATGGCCATGGCTGGGAGGCTAAGCTCATAGGGGAGGTGCCTATACTAGAGTGTGTAATTGAAAGGTTAGGATTGATTATCCGCATACTAAGTATGATGATTCAGGGTTATCCCTGACGGATGTATCGAATTTTGTGGTGAAAGTGTACCACCTCTGCAAAGTGTCAAACTATTCGAATAGCCGCATCCGCGGTCATGGACAATTGGAGTGGCCATACTGTTCCGTTGTCAGATGTTTTCAAAATGACTTGTGAATTGAACTATGATTTTGACTTGACCACAACAGGGTTGTGGATATGAAAACTAGGTTCCCACTTAAGTGATTTAGAACATTAAGTTAGTTTTTTTACTTCTAAACTCAGTATGAGATAAACCTGCCTTTTTGCAAATAAACCTAGAGCTTAAGATTCCTACTAGAACTACCTTACTTGTTAGTGATAGTTTGGGAGTACTTAAAGAGTACTCATGGCTTTGTCCCTGGCTATTCCCGTGGCCAGACTATGAGGAGGAGTACCTGTATGATGGACAGTAGGAGGTCTATGATAACTAGGATCATCTCCCATCATCAGCATTGCCTGTGACCCTAAAGATGGAGCCCCTACTACGTTTATTTTCCGCTGCTTGATTTGTATTAAGACTGGATCATGAGATCCTTTATTTGTAAGACCTTAATATGGTTTGTAATGGATGATGTACTGTGATACCAATCTGTTATGTCTCGCAAAAATGGTAATCCTAGGATTGCGAGATATGGCATAATAGGCATCTGGGATTAAAAATCCGGGTGTTGACAAGTTGGTATCAGAGCCATCCTGGCCATAGGAGACCCTAGTTAGAATGGACGTCCGAACAAAAACCTAGTTTCAAAACACAAGATGTGAGTATTTATGAAAACCTATTCCCACTCTTATCCTTGATTCTTTCAAAAAAAGTCATGTTCCTCAAAAATTCTTGCATTCCTACATAAAATTTGACACACTTGATCACCTCACTAACTTACTCACCCTAAATTCTTATAGATGGAAGTGCAGTATTGCAAGTTCTACCAGCTAGGCAATGAAGGCCAACTAATCTTTGAGAGGGATCTAGATGCACTATCAGAGTATCTTGAGCGCCCGCATCCGGAATTCTTCGGGGCACAACTCAACGATCACATAGGAGGAGATCTATAATGGCTGATCTTAGAGGCAAGATGGAAGCGCCCACTTCGGAGAAGATCCAATTCACCTTGCATGTGAACAACTGGCTAGATGGATTAGCCAGGGCTATGCATGAAGGTCTTGCCCGTCTATGTGGGCAAAACATCAAACTGATCCAGGGAACTCGCTTTGCTCACTTCGTAAGGCGTGATTCTATGGGAATGCCCTTGGAGATGCCAGGACACCCGGAGCTGAAGCACCAGGTGGACAATCTTGACGTCATGTTGTATGATAGGCAGAACAAGTTGGACAATGCTCGTGCCTACGCCAACCACAACCATGCCATTGCAGTCAAGAAGGACTAGACCCTCGCCATTCTCGCCAAGGAACGCCAATCACTTCGTCGTTAACGCGATAAGAAGGATCGCATCATCGACCGTCTTCGCAAGAAGGTGGCCACTCTCGAGAAGACCATCCATGAACAAGAAGTCCAGCTTGAAATGAAGGAGGAGGAAGGTGAAGATATCCAGGGAGATCTTTACTCTTACCTTAGTGATGACAACGACTACCTGGAGGATGATGCCATGGAGGTCCACACTGATGATGATGATTCCGACTTCATTGATGATGATTAGATGCACTTGATCACTACCATAGGAGTGAGTTGTATCTAGTCCCAATGTATCGTAGTTTCACAGAATGGTTCTTAAAACCATCTGTTTTCTATTTGTGTTGTGGTGTGTGTTTGTATTATGTGCTTTAAATGAATAAATGAGAGGAAGTTGTTAGTTTGAAAAACCCGAGTCAAACTCAAAGTTTAAAGCTTTTGAAACAAAATCATGAACCCTAGAAATTTCCCTCTTATGTCACTATCTATCTCAATCTTCAGATGACTCATGGAAACCCCAGAGGAAGCAGTTCATCTCAGGACCTGATGCTGCAGATTCTGAAAATGCTAGTTTCTGATTGTGAAGCTAGTAGAGCTGAACGCCAAGCCAACCTAGCCACTCTTCAACAGATAGCTCAGATGGCCCACAATAACCAAGGTCACGAAAACCAGGATCACCATGGATCCAATCTCAAGAACTTTCAGAATACCAACCCACCTATCTTTAGTAAGTCTAAGGATCCATTAGATGCTGATGACTGGCTGCAAACCATGGAAAACAACTTGGAGGTTGCAAGAGTTGAAGCCAATGAAAAAGTACTGTTTGCCACCCATTATCTGGCAGGAGATGCACCAGCCTGGTGGAATAATATCCGTACCATGAACGGAGGTCAGATGATGACTTGGGATGAGTTCAAAGTCAAGTTCATCCGTACTCATGTGCCCCCAGGTTTGGTCACCAGGATGAGGGATGAGTTCAGGGAACTGAAGCAAGGAAGGATGACGGTAGTTGAGTACCATGACAAATTTCTGTCCCTAGCTAGATATGCCCCTGATGAGATCAACACCGAAGCAAAGAAGAAGGAAAGGTTTTTGAATGGATTACATGATGAGATGCAGACAGTGTTAGTCAACATCCGTTTTGCAGATCTAGAAGAGCTAGTAGATTCTGCCATCTAGATGGAAGGGAAGATAAACCAAGCCAATGACAATCGCAAGCGCATGATGATGCACCTGGCTGGACCCCACCATACCTAGAAGTATTGCCCCAACCCGTCGGCAGGATATGCCCCAAGAAACAACAGACCCCCTATGTCCCGTCCAAGCTATCCCAATCGTAGCGGAGGAACCTGAAGTCTGGAGGAAACCACAACAACAACCCTGGAAACTCCAATAACTTCGACCGTGCAGCACCCAAGTCCAACAACAACAACAACAGCAACAATACTGCCCCAAGGACTAGAAGCAATGCTGTGCCTGTTGCAGGAAAAGACAAGTCCCAAATTACTTGCTTTGAATGTGGAGTCAAGGGTCACTACTCCAATGAGTGCCCCAATAAGCTTGCAGCAGCCACCAATGTGAATGCACCCGCTCAGCAGCAACGCCGTGTTCAGCCTGGAAGGAGATTTTCCCCAGAGAACTCGCTCAACCGCAACGGCCGTCTATTCCACATGAATGCTGAAGAAGCCTAGGAAGCGCTAGATGTCGTGCTGGGTATGTTTGCTGTTAACTCAGTACTTGCAAGAGTGTTGTTTGATTCTGGAGCATCGCACTTGTTTGTTACAGAAGAATTTGCATGTAGGTAACCGTTTATGTACGGATTACCGGAAGTTGAATGATGTCACCATCAAGAACAAGTACCCACTGCCGAAGATAGAGGATCTGTTTGACCAGTTGACTGGTGCCAGAGTGTTTTCTAAGATTGATCTTAGAATTAGTTATCATCAACTCAAGATTCGTGCAACGAATATTCCAAAGACCACCTTTACCACCAGATAAGGATTGTATGAGTATACGGTCATGTCTTTTGGATTAACCAATGCCCTCTCTTATTTCATGAATCTCATGAATAAGATTTTTATGAATTTCCTAGATAAGTTTGTCATTGTTTTTATCGATGATATTCTGATCTATTCCAAGTTAGAAGAAGACCATGAGCTACACCTGAGAACCATCCTTGAAACCCTTAGAGAGCTTCAGTTGTATGCTAAGTTTAGCAAATGTGAGTTCTGGTTGAAGGAAGTAGGATTCCTCGGACATATTGTGTCGGCAGGAGGAGTCGCTATTGATCCCGCCAAGATCAAAGATGTTGAAGAATGGAAAGCCCCAACCACTCAAACCCAAGTCCGTGCATTTCTCGGATTAGCGGGATACTACCGCAAGTTTGTTGAAGGATTTTAGAGCATCGCCAGACCAATGACCCAATTTTCGAAGAAAGATAAGAAGTTCGAATGGACTGACAAATGCGAAGCAAGTTTTCAAGAGCTCAAGAAGAGATTGATTTCAACCCCAATTTTGATTATGCCAGATATCAAGAAGCCTTTTGATGTGTATTGTGATGCATCCAAGATTGGTATCGGATGTGTGTTGATGCAAGAAGCGAAAGTCATAGCATATTTGTCCCGATAACTGAAGCAGCATGAGAAAAACTACCCTACCCATGACCTTGAACTAGCAGCTGTAGTTTTATCCTTGAAGACACGGTGTCATTACCTGATGGGTAACCGTTGTGAGATTTAATCGGATCACAAGCGTCTGAAGTATATTTTCACCCAGAAGGAGCTGAATATGAGGCAAAGGAGATGGATAGAGTTAATCAAGGATTATGACCTTGACATTCACTATCACCCCGGCAAAGCCAATGTGGTAGCGGATGCTCTTAGCAGATTGCCATGTAGATTAAACACCATGATCAAAGAAGCCCAGCCAAGTTTGCATGAAGAGTTGGAGCAGCTTAGAACGTAGCTAGTTAGCAAAGGATTTTTAGCTAGCATTGAACTTCAACCCACGTTGATTAGCCAAATCAAGGAAGCCCAGAAGGGAAATGCAAGTATGGACGGAACCAAAAGTCGTATCGGTACAGGAAAGGTACCCGGATTCACCGAAGATGAAGAAGGAGTTTTATGGTAAAAGGACGTATTTGTGTGCCAGCAGATTCCGAGCTGAAGCAAGTTATCATGCAGGAAGCTCATGATACTCTTTATTCTATCCACCCCGGAGGAATGAAGATGTATCAGGATTTCAAGGAGCAATTTTGGTGGCACAAGATGAAGAGAGAAATCAGAAGCTACATAGCCAAGTGTGATATCTGTCAGAGAGTCAAAGCGGAACATCAGAGACCCGCATGACTTTTGGAACCATTGCAGATTCTAGAATGAAAATGGGATTTTGTTGGAATGGACTTTATCACCGGTTTGCCTACTTCTAGTAGGGGAAATGACTCTATTTGGGTCATAGTTGATAGACTATCCAAGGTAGCCCATTTTATACCTGTCAAGACTACCTACCAGAGTTCGAAGCTAGCAGAGCTGTACATTGCTAGAATCGTCAGTTTGCATGGAGCCCCTAAGATCATAGTGTCGGACCGAGGAACCCAATTTACCTCAAGATTTTGGCAGAAAGTCCAAGAAGGATTAGGAACCAAATTGAATTTCAGCACAACTTATCACCTGCAAACCGATGGACAGACTGAAAGAGTCAACCAAATCTTAGAAGATATGTTGAGAGCTTGTGTGCTAGAATATGGATCAAAATGGGAAGTTTGTCTGTGCAGAATTCTCATACAACAATAGTTATCAAGCCAGTTTGCAAATGGCCCCCTTTGAATTTATGTATGGAAGGAAGTGCCATACCCCCTTGAAATGGTCGCAAGTAGGGGAGAGTCAGATTTTTGGACCCGACATCCTATGAGAAGCCGAAGAGAAGGTTCACAAAGTCCGTGAATACCTCAAGACTGCCCAATCTAGACAGAAGAGTTATGTTGACAAGAGACGTCGAGACCTGACCTTTAATGTCAAGATTTTGTGTATCTCAAAGTGTCACCCTTGAAGGGAATGCAATGTTTTCAATTGAAAGGAAAGTTAGCCCCCAATATATTGGACACTTTAAGATTTTGAATCGCTGAGTAGAAGTGTCATATGAATTGGAACAGACAAAGGAGATGTCAGCCATCCATGATGTGTTCCATATCTCGTTACTTCGGAAATGCCTAGAAGTTCCGGAGAAGACAGAAGTATTCAGGAACATCGATCACCGAGCCATAAATATCAACAAGGTTCTGACATATTGTGAAGTACCCATCCATATTTTGGAAGAAGCCTTCAGTACCATCAGGACCCGGAGTATCAAGTTTCTCAAGATCTAGTGGAGCAACCATACTGAAAAAGAAGCTACCTGGGAGCGAGAAGATTACATTAGGACTGAGTTTCCAGATCTCTTTAGTTCCTAGTTTTTCTTAAATCCTGGGACGAGATTTTGTTTAAGGAGGGAAGGTTTGTAACACCCCAAAAACACTAATCAAGATTATCAAGTTCTAATCACCCAAGTTTAGGGTTAACAAAAACTTTTATTCCAAAAATCTATATGAATGCATGTGTGATTTGCATTAGTATAGGATTGAGTGCTTTTGCCATGTTTGATTGCTACAAATGATGAGAAATGGTTTAAAGGTGAATATTACATCATCTAGGCCATTTACAAACAAAATTAAGAGAAAAAGAAATCAAATATGAATTAAATAAGCAAATGGTCATTTTGACTAAAGTTAACCACTAGGCCACTTTGAGTGTTCCTAGAAGAGAATTTCTAACAGAAACAATTCCACTTCTTTTCACCCCTTGCTAGACCAAGTAAAAGTGAACCCAAACCCACTTTACAAACTCACAGAAACTATTTTAAAACCTATTTAATGGTAGTTCAAATTTGAATCTAGTTCATATGGTAAGATCACCATTTTGCAAAAACCATCCAAATCAATTCACCTTGACTTTTGCAAGCAACCATAGACACTCAAGCATAAGACCAAATCACTCACCAAATTTCATTTGAAAATTTCAAACTTAATCTCTTGCGGCCATTTAATCAAACACCTTGCTTACAGTAATTAGCTCTGGCCTAACTTCACTATTTGGAGAAGTGATCACCCATCCCAATGTCTCCTCTTCACTCCCCTGTCTTATTAGCACCTAGCCAAGCACCAGGCAAGCTCCCCCTTAGCCGTGTTGCACCAGTGCGCCGCCGCCCGAAGCCACACTCGCCGGCTGACCGTGGATAGCGCGACAGAGATCACGCCGCCCTTGCCCATGACACGCACAAGACACGCCATCGTCCATCGCCACCCCCTGTCTAGCCCACGACCACAGGAGAGCCCTGGACCACCCATCAAGCGCCGTGACCAATCTCTCTGCGCCGTGCCGAGAGAGCACCAGAGCGCCGCACCTGACCGGCTCGCACAGACCGCGCCTCGCTCTCTCAGCGCACACGCACACTCGCCATGATCACAACCACCTCCCAGACGCCCCCGTTCTCCGCCGTGCAACCCGTAGCTCCCGTGCGCTGTCTCGAACATCGCCGCTCCCGCGCAGAGCATCGCACGCGCCCGACCATTCCAAACCGCCCCGTGGCACGCCATTAAGCCAACAATGACCGCCAGGGAACACCGCACCGCTCCCTACCCATAGCCACGCCATTAGCTCGCTGTACCGCCATCGCCGGAGAAGCCAACCCATCCTGCTCAGTCCCCTCGTTGGTGGATAAATAGAGGCCCTCTCCGCCCCATTTCTCTACACCACCTCACTCCCCACTCCTCACCACACCTCCCACACCCTTCCCCAGAGCAAGGTGAGCGCCGCTTCGCCGGAATTTGGTCGGAGCCCGCTGCTGCAGAAGGAGAAGGGTGTCGTCGATTGGAGCCGGCCCAGGAGCTGCCGCTACCACCGTTCGAACCGCCGTCATCGACAATGCCATTCGCCCTCATCGCCGACCATAGCTGGAGCCTAGGTGAGCCCCACAAGACCCCCACCACCGCGTTAGGGTTAGAACCTCGTTGGACCTGTTCGTCGTCGACGATGAACTGCAACCGTTGGATCGTCTTTTAATCGTAGGGCCTAGATTCAAAGATACCGCTTCGGTTAGTTAGAGTTGCTGACTAGTGGATCCCCCTGTCAGCAGCCCGCTGCGCTGTGCTGTGCAGATTGGGCCGGCCCGTTTAGTTTCCCGCGCAGGCCTGTGAATTCAAATAAGTATTTTCCTATTTAGTTAAAACCACATTCTGTTAGTAGATTCAAAAATCAATTCAGAGAGATTCACTATACTAAATTACATGATTCCAATTTTGTTAGAAAGATATTTAAATTATCTATCCAAGCCCATTGGATTCAAATCAATTGGAGTTAGAGATCATCTATACCAAAAATAATAAGACACAGACACAAACATTTTTCAAAAATCAACCATTAATGCTTTTGAGTTGATTCCAACTCTCAAAAATCACATTTGATAAGATCTATCTGAATATGTAAAAATATTTAGGTTTGCATGTAGTGACATTGGACTAGTACCAAAAGAATGCTATATGGGCATTTCTAGTCACTTTAATTCTATTAAATGATAATCTTAAACTTTATAAAATATGACCACCACTTTAAATCACATTCCCCTGTATTAGAATATGTGGTGATGACATGTGTCAACATGATCCCATATTTTAATTGGAGAATATTTAGTCTTAAGTATTTTTCAATGAGTAGAAATTACTTTTCTAAAATAAGATAAATAAGATTAAGTCTTTAATTCATGTGATGATTGTGATGATGCTAGAGCATCAAGTGTGAGCCTTAGTGTGCTAAATAGAATTAGTTAACTATTTTTTGGTGATTGTGTACCCCATATTCATTTATAGACGATAGTACCGACCTGGGATATGAGGAGGAGGACTACTACCAAGACGAAGAAGAAGAAAACTTCAATCACTGCACTACTCAAGGAAAGCCATCACTAATTGCAAGATAACCTAAGCAATATGCCTTAGGCATGCTTGGTTATATAACTTTCATTATACCAATCCCAAGTTTTACTTGCAAGCTTTATTCTTTTACTTTACCAAAGCTCTTTACCTTTAGTTAGTGCTTTGTGAATATTGGAAAAATAGGATAGATAGCATAAAGAGTATAAAACTAGGTCTAAGTAGTTATACTTAGATGTCATTCCATGGCATGAGATTGGATATTAGCACCCCTCATTAGTGAACACTCTCAACTTTAGTGGATAGTGCTAAGCATAAAAGTTGATCACTCTAGATGGGAATACTTGGTGAAAATGCTTATGAAAACCTTGGAATGATGATTCATTCTATTGAGATGTTTTGACATGTGTTGAGAAACACAATGGTTTGATGATGAAAATGTTGAGACATGAGCCTTAGCCCTTTTATAAAAACTGATGGTTGGGTTCGGATGCGATACCATTCCAATTTTACCGTACAACCACAATACCCGAATTGGGTCGGGCTTAGCTGGAAGTTTATATGCCTTAGTATGGGTTCCCTCGTGGAAGAGGTTGAGCTGAGGCTACCTCGTGAGTGTGATTGTCCACCTATGCAGTGCCCAGGATGGCAGATGGCCATGGCTGGGAGGCCAAGCTCATAGGGGAGGTGCCTATACTAGAGTGTGTAATTGAAAGGTTATGATTGATTATCCGCATACTAAGTATGATGATTCAGGGTTATCCCTAACGGATGTATCGAATTTTGTGGTGAAAGCGTACCACCTCTAGAGAGTGTCAAACTATTCGAATAGCCGCGTCTGTGGTCATGGACAGTTGGAGTGGCCATATTGTTCCGTCGTCACATGTTTTCAAAATGACTTGTGATGTGAACTATGATTTTGACTTGACCACAACAGGGTTGTGACTATGAAAACTAGGTTCCCAACTTAAAGTGATTTAGAACATTTACTTAGTTTTCTTTACTTCTGAAGTCAGTTTAGATAAATCTGGCTTTTTGCAAATAAACCTAGAGCTTAGAATTCCTACTAGAACTACCTTACTTGTTAGTGATAGTTTGAGAGTACTTAAAGAGTACTCATGGCTTTGTCCCTGGCTATTCCCATGGCTAGACTATGAGGAGGACTATCAGGAGGATGGACGGCAGGATGGCTACGACAACTAGGATCATCTCCCATCGTCAGCATTGCCTGTGACACTGAAGATGGAGCCCACTACTACGCTTATTATTCCGCTGCTTGTTTGTATTAAGACTGGATCATGAGATCCTTTATTTGTGTAAGACCTTATTATCGTTTGTAATGGATGATGTACTGTGACATCCAATCTGTTATGTCTTGCAAAAATGGTAATCCTGGGATTGCGATGTATGGCATAACAGGCATGTGGGATTAAAAATCCGGGTGTTGACAAGTTGGTATCAGAGCCATCCTGACCATAGGAGACCCTAGTTAGAATGGACGTCCGAACACAAAAACTTAGTTTCAAAACTAAAGAAGTGAGTAATTATGAAAACCTATTCCTACTCTTATCCTTGATTCTTTCAAAAAGATTCATGTTCCTCAAAATTCTTACATTCCTACATAAAATTTGACACACTTGATCACCTCACTAACTTACCCATCCTAAATTCTTATAGATGGAAGTTCAGTATTGCAAGTTCTACCAGTTGGGCAACGGAGGCCAGCTGATCTTTGAGAGGGATCTAGATGCATTGTTAGAGTATGTTGAGCGCCCGTATCCGGAATTCTTCAGAGCTGAACTCAAGGATCACCCAGGAGGAGATCTACAATGGATGATAGTTGCAGATCTCAGAGGCAAGATGGAAGCACCCCTTTTTGACAAGATTCAATTCACCGTGAGAGAGAACAACTGGCTAGATGGATTAGCCAGGGCTATGCATGAAGCTCTTGCCCGTCTGTGTGGGCAAAACATCAACTTGATCCAGGGAACTCGCTTTGTGCACTTCGCAAGGCGTGATTCCATGGGAATGCCATTGGAGATGCCAAGTCACCTAGAGATGAAGTGCCAAGTGGAGAATCTTGACTTCCTTCTATATGATAGGCAGAAAGAATTGGACAATGCTCGAGCCTTCGCCAACCACAACCTTGCCATCGCCGCCAAGAAGGACCAGACTCTCACCATGCTCGTCAAGGATTGTGAATCACTTCATAGTCAACATGATAAGAACGATCGCACCATCGCTCATGTTTGCAAGAAGGTGGCCGCTCTCGAGAAGACCATCCATGAGCAAGAAGTCCAGCTTGAAGCAAAACAAGAGGAAGACGGTGAAGACATCCAGGGAGATCTTCACTCGTACCTCAGTGATGACAATGACTACCTGGAGGATGATGCCATGGATTTCTACACCGATGATGATTATTCCGACTTCATTGATGATGAGTAGATGCACTTGATCACTACCATAGGAATGAGTTGTATCGGTCCCACTGTATCTTAGTTCACAGAATGGTTCTTAAAACCATATGTTTTCCATTTGTGTTGTGGTGAGTGTTGTATTGTGTGCTTGAACGAATGAGAGGAAGTTGTTAGTTTGAGAAACCTAAGTCAAACTCAAAGTTTAAAAGCTTTTAAACAAAACCATGAACCTTAGAATTTCCCTCTTATCTCATTATCTATCTCAATCTTCAGATGCCTCGTGGAAATCAACGAGGAAGCAGCTCATCGCAGGACCCGATGCTGTAGATTCTGCAGATGCTAGTTTTCGACCATGAAGATAGTAGAGCCGAACGCTAAGCCAATCTAGCCACCCTTCAACAGATAGCTCAGATGGCCCACAAAAATCCAGGCCATGGAAATCAGGATCATCATGGATCCAAGCTTAATAACTTTCAGAGTACCAATCCCCCTATCTTTAACAAATCTGAGGATCCCTTAGATGCTGACGACTGGCTACAAACCATGGAGAACAATCTAGAGGCCGCAGGAGTTGACGCTAATGAGAAAGTACTTTTTGCCACCCATTATCTGGCAGGAGATGCAAGAGCCTGGTGGAATAGCACCAGTACCATGAACAACAGTCAAGTCATGATTTGGGAAGCATTCAAGATCAAGTTCATCCGCACCCATGTGCCACAAGGTTTGGTCACCAGAATGAGAGATGAGTTCAGGGAATTGAAGCAAGGAAGGATGACGATAGTTGAGTACTGCGAATTTTTTTTGTCCCTCGCTAGGTATGCCCCTGATGAGATCAACACTGAATCCAAGAAGAAGGAAAGGTTCCTAAATGGATTGCATGATGAAATGCAGACTGTGTTAGTCAACATCCGTTTCGAAGATCTAGAAGAGCTAGTCGACTGTGCCATCCAGATGGAAGGGAAGATAAACCAAGCAAATGACAACCGCAAGTGTAGGATGATGCACCAGACTGGGTCCTACAATACCCAGAAGTATCGCCCCAACCGGTCTGCAGGATATGCCCCAAGAAACAATAGACCCCCGATGTCTCGTCCAAGCTACCCCAATCATAGCAGAGGAAACTTGAAGTCTGGAGGAAACCACAACAACAACCCCGGCAACTCCAACAACTTCAACCGTGCACCACCCAAGTCCAACAACAACAACAACAATACTGCCCCAAGGACTAGAAGCAATGCCATTCCTGTTGCAACCAAAGACAAGTCCCAGATTACTTGCTTTGAATGTGGAGTCAAGGGTCACTACTCCAATGAGTGTCCTAAGAAGCTTGTAGCCACCACCAATGTGAATGCCCCAGCTCAGCAGCAACGCCGTGTTCAACCTGGAAGAATATTTGCCCCAGGGAATTCGCTCAACCGCAATGGCCGTCTGTTCCACATGAATGCTGAAGAAGCTTAGGAAGCGCTCGATGTCGTGCTAGGTATGTTTTCTGTTAACTCAGTACTTGCAAGAGTTTTGTTTGATTCTGGAGCATCACACTCGTTTGTTACAGAAGAATTTGCATGCACTAGTAAGATTCAACCAACAAAATTGAAGCATGTTATGATAGTTCAAATTCCTGGTTCAACCACCAAAGCTAGAAAAATTTGCAGGGTTGTACCTATCAGAATCCATGGGATAGATTTTTATGCCAATCTAATAGTACTTGGAACCAAAGGTTTGGAAGTAGTACTAGGAATGTATTGGAAGTCGAAACATAAAGGATTGATCGACTGTGCCAAGAAAGCCATGACCATGACCAGTAGCTCTGGAGTATCAGTAGAGCATGTTTCTGAGACCTTGCCCCATCAGTTCAAATGCAACAAGAGTCTAGCCCAACCAACCCTAGACCAAGTCAGAGTAGTCTATGAATACCCCGACGTATTCCCAGATGAATTGCCGGGTATGTCCCCAGATCGGGATATCGAGTTCATTATTGAACTAATTCCTGAACTGGACCCATAGCTCAGAGACCCTATAGTATGAACCCGTCTGAATTAGTGGGGTTGAAGAAGCAACTTGATGCTATGCTGGAGAAAGGTCTGATTCAACCAAGTGCATCGCAATGGAGATCGCCTGTTTTGTTTGTGGATATGAAAGATGGAGGTAACCGTTTGTGCACGGATTACCGGAAGCTGAATGATGTCACCATCAAGAACAAGTACCCACTGCCAAAGATAGAGGATCTGTTTGATCAGTTGAATGGTACCAGAGTGTTCTCTAAGATTGATCTTAGGACTGGTTATCATCAACTCAAGATTCGTGCAACAGATATTACAAAGACCGCCTTTACCACCAGATATGGATTGTATGAGTATACGGTCATGTCTTTTGGATTAACTAATGCCCCCGCTTATTTAATGAATCTCATGAATAAGATTTTTATGAACTTTCTAGATAAGTTTGTTGTTGTTGTTTTTATCAATGATATTCTAATCTATTCCAAGTCAGAAGAAGACCATGAGCAACATGTGAGAACCATCCTTGAAACCCTTAGAGAGCATCAGTTGTATGCCAAGTTTAGCAAGTGTGAGTTTTGGCTGAAAGAAGTAGGATTCCTCGGACATATTGTGTCGGCAGGAGGAGTCGCTGTTGATCCCGCCAAGATCAAAGATGTTGAAGCATGGGAAGCCCCAACCACTAAAACCCAGGTCCGTGCATTTCTCTGATTAGCAGGATACTACCGCAAGTTCGTTGAAGGATTTTTGAGCATCGCAAGACCAATGAACCAATTGTTGAAGAAAGATAAGAAGTTTGAATGGACTGACAAATGTGAAGCAAGTTTTCAAGAGCTCAGGAAAAGATTGATTTCAGCCCCAATTTTGATTATGCCCGATATCAAGAAGCCTTTTGATGTGTATTGTGATGCATCCAAGATTGGTCTCGGACGTGTGTTGATGCAAGAAGGAAAAGTCATAGAATATATGTCCCGACAACTGAAACAACATGAGCAAAACTACCCTACCCATGATCTTGAACTCGCAGCTGTAGTTTTAGCTTTGAAGACATGGCGTCATTACCTTATGGGTAACCGCTGTGAGATTTATTCGGATCACAAGAGTCTGAAGTATATTTTCACCCAGAAGGAGCTGAATATGAGGCAAAGGAGATGGATAGAGTTAATCAAGGATTATGACCTTGACATTCACTATCACCCCGGCAAAGCCAATGTGGTAGCGGATGCTCTTAGCAGATTGCCATGTAGATTAAACACCATGATCAAAGAAGCCCAGCCAAGTTTGCATGAAGAGTTGGAGCAGCTTAGAACGTAGCTAGTTAGCAAAGGATTTTTAGCTAGCATTGAACTTCAACCCATGTTGATTAGACAAATCAAGGAAGCCTAGAAGGGAAATGCAAGTATGGACGGAACCAAAAGTCGTATCGGTACAGGAAAGGTACCCGGATTCACCGAAGATGAAAAAGGAGTTTTATGGTAAAAGGACGTATCTGTGTGCCAGTAGATTCCGAGCTGAAGCAAGTTATCATGCCGGAAGCTCATGATACTCTTTATTCTATCCACCCCGGAGGAATGAAGATGTATCAGGATTTCAAGGAGCAATTTTGGTGGCACAAGATGAAGAGAGAAATCAGAAGCTACATAGCCAAGTGTGATATCTGTCAGAGAGTCAAAGCGGAACATCAGAGACCCGCATGACTTTTGGAACCATTGCAGATTCTAGAATGAAAATGGGATTTTGTTGGAATGGACTTTATCACCGGTTTGCCTACTTCTAGTAGGGGAAATGACTCTATTTGGGTCATAGTTGATAGACTATCCAAGGTAGCCCATTTTATACCTGTCAAGACTACCTACCAGAGTTCGAAGCTAGCAGAGCTGTACATTGCTAGAATCGTCAGTTTGCATGGAGCCCCTAAGATCATAGTGTCGGACCGAGGAACCCAATTTACCTCAAGATTTTGGCAGAAAGTCCAAGAAGGATTAGGAACCAAATTGAATTTCAGCACAACTTATCACCTGCAAACCGATGGACAGACTGAAAGAGTCAACCAAATCTTAGAAGATATGTTGAGAGCTTGTGTGCTAGAATATGGATCAAATTGCTAAGATTGTCTGCCTTTCGAAGAATTCTCATACAACAACAGTTATCAAGCCAGTTTGCAAATGGCCCCATTTGAATTTCTGTATGGAAGGAAGTGTCGTACTCCCCTGAATTGGTCGCAAGTAGGAGAGAGTCAGATTTTCGGACCCGACATCCTACGAGAAGCCGAAGAGAAGGTTCACAAAGTCCGTGAGCACCTCAAGACCGCCCAATCCAGACAAAAGAGTTATGCTGACAAGGGACGTAGAGACTTGACTTTCAATGTCAGAGATTATGTGTATCTCAAAGTGTCGCCCTTGAAGGGAATGCAACACTTTCAGCTGAAAGGAAAGTTAGCTCCCAGATATATTGGACCCTTCAAGATTCTGAATCACCGAGGAGAAGTATCTTATCAACTGGAACTACCAGAAGAGATGTCAGCCATCCATATTGTGTTCCATATCTCGTTACTTCGCAAATGCTTAGAAGTTCCGGAGAAGACCGAAGTTTTCAAGAACATCGATCACCGAGCCATAGATATCAACAAGGATCTGACGTATCATGAAGTGCCCATCCGTATTTTGGAGGAAGCTTTCAGAACCATCAGGACCCGGAGTATCAAGTTTCTCAAGATCCAATGGAGCAACCATACCGAAGAAGAAGCTACCTAGGAGCGAGAAGATTTCGTTAGGACCGAGTTTCCAGATCTCTTTAGTTCCTAGTTTTTCTTAAATCTCGGGATGAGATTTTGTTTAAGGAGGGAAGGTTTGTAACACCCCAAAACTTATAATCAAGATTATCAAGTTTCTAATCACCCAATTTAGGGTTACTAAAAACTTTTATTAAGAAAATGAATATGAATGCATGTGTGTTTGCATTAGTGTAGAATTGAGTGTATATGCCATTCTTGATTATTCTAAATGTTGTGAAATGGTTTAAGGGTGAATGTTACATCATCTAGACCAATTACAAACAAAACAAAAAGAAAAAGAAATCAAATATGAATAAATAAACCAAATGGTCATTTTGACAAAAGTTAACCACTAGGCCACTTTGAGTGTTCCTAGAAGAGAAACTTTAACAGAAACATTTCTATTTCTTTACACCCCTTGCTAGACCAAGTAAAAGTGTATCAACGCCCACTTTACGAACTTACAAAAACATCTAGCAAATCAATTGAATGGACAGTTAAAAATTGAATCTAGTTCATATGTTAAGATCCCACTTTTCCAAAAACCTATCAAATCAATTCCCCTTGACCTCTCCAAGCAAACATAGTTAGTCAAGCTTAAGATCAAACCACTCAAAAATTTTGAATCAAAAATTCCGAACTTTGTTTCATGTGGCCATTTCATCAAACACCCTAATGACACTAATTAAGCTTCTGCCTAACTTCACTGTTGTGCACAGTAACCCCCGACCATTTGGTCCCCTCTTCACTCTCTGGTCTCCCCTAAGTCTAACCAGGTCCCAGAACACCCCCTTTTGTCATGGAGCACAGTGGAGCACCGTCTGATTGAGGTCATCGCTGGCTGACCACGGCCAGCTCGCAGCAGACCACCCCGCGCCCATCCAGGATGTCTAGGTGGTGCGCCAAAGTCCATCGCCACCCCCTGTCTAGGTCACGACCCCAGCCGAGCCATGGACCACCCTAGCACCGTCGCGCCCAAACCCCTCTACACCATGCCAAGAGCGCGCCAGCTCACCACGCTCGACCAGCTCGCGCCTTGCCCTCACCACGCACGCGCAACCTCGCCATGATCACAGCACCCCGGCAGACACCCCCATTCGCCACCGTGTGATAACCCACAAGTATAGGGGATCGTGTGTAGCCTTTTCGATAAGTAAGAGTGTCGAACCCAATGAGGAGCTAAAGGTAGGATAAATATTCTCTCAAGTTCTATCAACCACTGATACAACTCTATGCACACTAAACGTTTGCATTATCTAGGAAATAAAACTAGAGCAACAATACGAGTAATAGAGATAGCTTTGCATGATAATAAATAACAAGAAAGTAAAGCTAGTTGCTGCAGCAATAAAATACACTAAACTAACAGAACCAAGAGTGTGAAATAGTGGTGGTAATTGTGGTGGCTTTGTCCAAATTTAAATAGCGAATAGATCAGGTTCATTGTCTTCGATGCAGTTTTCTATGTGGGAGAGGCTAAATATATATGCGCTTGACTACTTGGAATTACATGTACTATATGATTGGATTGTTAGCAAACATCCGTAAGTACTAATCAATGCATTAAGGTTTCCCCAACCATAGTCTTAAGTTTAATGGTTCTCTTAACCCTCCATTCGTGCAACGTTCCGGTTCGCGTCCTCAGGTTTCTGTCACTCCGGCAAAACTTCCCCTTCCTCTTACACATACTACAAACCCTATGATGTTTAATCCATGCGCGCACAAATATAATGGACACCAAAGGACTGTACCATATAAACATATAACTCTAATGAACCAAAGACGTTAAACCATTCAATCTAAGAACAAAGAAACTACAGAAACATGACATAGATCAAAGGATTATAACTTATAGCATCAAACACCATGTTAAATAGGATGGTACAGAGGTGTGTGGGAGGATGAACCACTGTATACTAGGAGGATTAGGTGATGGAGATGGCGGTAAAGATGGTGAAGAGGGCGGTGGTGGTGCGGGGGACTCCTTCCCCGTCGCTGGTATCATGGGGGAGCACCACCCCTTAGTCCCCTTCCTTCATGGCTTCTTGGGAGCCCTCCCCCATGGAGATGGGATCCATGGGGGCGGAAAAAACGTGGCTTTGGTGGCTGCAAATTCGTGGGTGGAGATGCCCTGGGCGAATTAGGTTTCCTCCCTTTATATAGCTTCTCGGATTCCCGTCACCCCATCTTGGGCTGCAGTAAATCGGATCCAGAAGGCCCGTTCGGACTCATAATCAGCTAAATTTTATGTCCAGAACGTTGGTCGTGAAATTTCCAACAACTTTGTAGTTGAAGAGTTTTCCGTTTGACGCTGTCTTCGACCCGAAACGTGACCATCTTCAAAAAGAGTTCTGAGACAGATTTCTGAAAAAATCCCAAATTGACTCCAACAAGGTTTCCACTTGTATTCTTGGTAATTCCTACACATCAAAGTGTAAAACAAGAACATTGTGCACTTTTGCAAATATTAGTAGGTTAGTCCAAATAAATCATAAACTTTATATAAAAAGGAGTGTCAAAAGCATATTATTAGCATAAACCATCAAAAATTATAGATACGTTATGGACGTATCAATATCCTTAAGCTTAGTTCCTGCTCGTCCTCGAGTAGGTAAACGATCAAAACAATATAATTTTTGAGGTGATATGCAGAGAACACAATCTTGATGATCATTATTGTAAAAGTATTGATAGTTGGGATTAAGGTACTCTAAACATGAATCATAAAAGATAGAGTTCTAACAATAAGACATAGCAACTATGTTGTAATATGAAAAGGCACAAACAAAATATTCATGAATAACAATGCTTTGCAAGACGTTTGTTTGTTTCACATAAAGAAAGCATAATGAGAATGGTATTCAGCTTGTCCCTCATAGAGTAGCAAAACATAAATGCATAGGACACCTTTCAAAGTTCATAAGGGTGACTAGATACAAATAGTTTAGGAACAAGCAATATCAAAGTTATGCATCAATGAACAAGTCTTGGGACAATGCACATAGAACTAAGAATGACAACTATGCTCTCTTAATTGGTGCATAAAGATAGAAGGTGGAGACTCAATATAAAAATGGAAGAAAGGCCTTTATAGAAGGAAGCAGGGATTCAAGTCTCATAAAGAGCTTCCAAAAATTATGGTACTTATTAGCTTTCAGCTCTCATTGCCCCTATCATAAGCATCTTGAAGTGATTAAGGTTAAAGTGAACAAACTATGGAGTATATGCTTGACAAAGTATAAGTTGGAAATCTCATGTCCCTTGAATACGAGGGCCGCTCCTCATGCTACTCAAGTTTAGTTACCGGTAAGTTCTTGTCATAGTAAGTATATGTGTATCATAGAGAACCGCCAACGGGGTACCCCTTGCCTGATGATACGGAAGAATCCCCATATCAAAATGACAAGGCAAGCAGACAACGCGCATCTCAACAATCTTCTTATTTACCATGGGAAAATGGTGCTTTTTTCTCTCTTTCCTCTTTTCTCATCTCTTTTTTCTCCATCTATATCTCTTTTTTTATAAGAAGAATGCTTCATAGATTGCTCATTATGGTTACGCTGCAGGTCTCCACCATGATTAGGCATGGATTAGACCGGCGGCCCAGGCGTTTCTCTAACACACATATATAACTCCATGGACTTACAAGCTCCCCTTTCATTTCACATCGACGACATCCATAGACAAAAGAGCGTGATATCAACTAGGTACAATGTACAAGTGCAATGTTGAAAGCGTTCCCCATGACAACATGGTTCTGCTAATCCCCAACATATAAGTGCAAACATATACAACATAGATGACACAATGGTTCAAGTTTATTAGGGGCAAGAAAAGTAAAGTGTGCCCTCAAGTTCGTGAGAGCTTTAATCACTAGTTTTCTCATAACAAGTTTAATTAGGAAGTTAGATAAAAGCATGAATATACTTGGAATAGCAAATGCTAATAGGTAGGTATGGTGGACTCTTTGGGATAACTTGGTTTTATTTGGAGTTGGATGCATGAGTGGAACTCATACTTGGTTATGGAGGCTAGCAAAAGACTGGGAGCAACCAACTAAAAGAGCAATAATGGCCATAATCATGCAAAGCGACAAAACATCATTAATTAAAGCATAAAGTGATATTACAAGTCAAAAACTAAAGGATCATAAAGGCTATGGTGACTTGGGATAGTCATAACATGGTGTGAGCATGCGCTAAGTCAACCCCAAAAAAGCATCAAAAGAGAATACCACAATACTATGCTTTAATATGCTAAAACAACACATGATTCTTTCAAGGCACATTAAGCAATATCAATTGTTTATAACATGTCATGCTACAACAAAAATCACTAAGCATAAATCCAAAACAATATCAAGCATGACATGACAAAGCATAGGCCACCATAAAAAACGAGCTCCTTTTACCACTTAAGCATGAACTTTTCCTACTCTTTTCCAATCCAAACCACACTTATTTGAAAACTAATGTATGAAAGAGGGGGTCCAACCAATTTATTCAAGCAAACTAAGCAAACCAAGCAAACAAAAACGAATACGCTCCAAGAACAACACAATTGTGCATGAAACAATAAAAATGAAGTGTTTGGAAGAACCAGAGATTTTTATTGATGAAGAAGGGGATGCCTTGGGCATCCCCAAGCTTTGACGCTTGTACTTCTTGGATATTTCTTGGGGTGAAATGGGGTGGCATCCCCAAGCTTGAGCTTTAGTCCATTCTTCATCTCATTACGTCATTATTTCCTTAGCACCTGAAATTTTCCTTCACACAAAACTTCACATAATCTTCATTAACAACATTAGTGTACTCAAGATAATAAGTCTTTGGGTTCAGTTTCAACACTAATAAAACTTCCATTGAAACACAAGATAATGTAGCACTTCCCTTAAAAAGCTCAATTCCCCAAAGAGAACCCAAAAAGGAATCAACAAGAAGCAAATGCAAATAATGGCAGAAATCTATCAAAACAGACCAACAGATAGAAACCAATTTTTTTGAAGAGCTTCTGTTGATCAAATCGAAAAGTGTTGAACTAACGAAAGTTGGATAACAACCCGGGGCAGAAGCACAAACAATTACAGCTCAAACCGACATACAGAGATTTTACACGAAGTTTTACAGCGAAGCACAAAAATCTGTTTCGGGACAGCAACTTTCCTAAGCATTACTTCTCTCTCATTAGAGGTTACTCTTGGCACAAAAAGCAAATAAAAAGGATAAGGAGAGGTTATTACTGAAGTAGTAACTTCCAAGACTCAACTAAAACTTTTGGGTTATCTCCCAATAAGTACTTTTCTTTAATGCCTTTAAGTTAGGCATAGGATCAAGATTCAAGTATTTTCAAAAGAATAAGCATTAAGATCAATACTAGAAATATTTTTATTTTTCAAGGCTTCATGCATTCCTACAAGTTTTTAACTGAAAATCTTCCATGGAAAGATTTGTTTTGGTTTCATAGGCATGAACACAAGTGTTCAAGGTCGACCCCCACTTAACCATTACTCATTTTTCCAATCACTTTCCTTTTTTAAAACTTTTTAGGTAACAAGTACAACTATTTTTTTTGTTATTCGCATTCCCTATCCATACTAAGATAGAGAACAACTTAAAATTGGAAGTAAAACCTACTTAGAGATAAAGCAAACAAGTGCACACAAGAATATTCACCCCTACACGCTATTGCTCCCCGGCAACGGCGCCAGAAAAGGTCTTGATAACCCACAAGTATAGGGGATCATGTGTAGCCTTTTCGATAAGTAAGAGTGTCGAACCCAATGAGGAGCTAAAGGTAGGATAAATATTCTCTCAAGTTCTATCAACCACTGATACAACTCTATGCACACTAAACATTTGCATTATCTAGGAAATAAAACTAGAGCAACAATACGAGTAATAGAGATAGCTTTGCATGATAATAAATAACAAGAAAGTAAAGCTAGTTGCTGCAGCAATAAAATACACTAAACTAACAGAACCATGAGTGTGGAATAGCGGTGGTAATTGTGGTGGCTTTGTCTAAGTTTAAATAGCAAATAGATCGGGTTCATTGTCTTCGATGCAGTTTTCTATGTGGGAGAGGCTAAATATACATGCGCTTCACTACTTGGAATTACATGTACTATATGATTGGATTGTTAGCAAACATCCGTAAGTATTAATCAATGCATTAAGGTTTCCCCAACCCTAGCCTTAAGTTTAATGGTCCTCTTACTCCCATACGTGCAACGTTCCGGTTCGCGTCCTCAGGTTTCTGTCACTCCGGCAGAACTTCCCCCCTTCCTCTTACACATACTACAAACCCTATGATGTTTAATCCATGCATGCACAAATATAATGGACACCAAAGGACTGTACCATATAAACATACAACTCTAATGAACCAAAGACGTTCAACCATTCAATCTAAGAACAAAGAAACTATGGAAACATGACATAGATCATAGGATTATAACTTATAGCATCAAACACCATGTTTACATAGGACGGTACAGAGGTGTGTGGGAGGATGAACCACTGTATACTAGGAGGATTAGGTGATGGAGATGGCGGTAAAGATGGTGAAGAGGGCGGCGGCGGTGCGGGGGACTCCTTCCCCACCGCCGGTATCATGGGGGAGCACCGCCCCTTAGCCCCCTTCCTTCATGGCTTCTTGGGAGCCCTCCCCCATGGAGATGGGATCCATGGGGGAGGCAAAATCGTGGCTTTGGTGGCTGCAAATTCGTGGGTGGAGATTCCCTGGGCAAATTAGGTTTTCTCCCTTTATATAGCTTCTCGGATTTCCATCACCCCATATTGGGCTGCAGTAAATTGGGTCCAGAAAGCCCGTCCGGACTCGGAATTAGATAAATTTTATGTCCAGAACGTTGGACGCGAAATTTCCAACAACTTTGTGGTTGAAGAGTTTTCTGTTTGACGTCGTCTTCGACCCAAAACGTGACCATCTTCAAAAAGAACATTGTGCACTTTTGCAACTATTAGTAGGTTAGTCCAAATAAGTCATAAACTTTATACAACAAGGAGTGTCAAAAGCATATTATTAGCATAAACCATCAAAAATTAGAGATACGTTATGGACGTATCACCGTGCAACCCGCAGCTGCCGCACACCGCCACAAACACCTCTGCCCCCGTGCGGAGCGCCGCATGCTCCCGACCGAACCACGCCACCCACGCCTCGCCATTATGCCCTAGGAACCACCAGGGAGCACCACACCGTCCACCTACCTCCGCCATGCCAATAGCCGCATGTAGCGACGCCACCGTCGAGCTCACGCCGCACCGCTCGGTCCCCTCGCCGCGCTATAAAAGGAGGCTACCCCCGCCTCCATTCTCCACACCACTACACTCCCACTCCTCATAGCCACTCCCCCACTTCTCCCCGGAGCAAGGCGAGCACCACCACGCTGGAATTTCACCGGAGCCCGCCACTGCTAGAGGAGAAGGGTGCTGTCGATTCCGACCACCCCAAGCCCTGCCGTAACCGCGCCTCGCCTCGCCATCGTCTACCTCGTCGATCGCCCCTGTCGCCGAACCTAGCTGGAGCCCAGGTGAGCCCCGCGAGACCCCCACCACCGCGTTAGGGTTGATTCCTCGCCGGAGCTGTTCGTCGTTGACGATGAACCACGGTCGTTGGATTAGAATTAGATCGTAGGGCTCTGGTTGAAAGATACTGTTTTCGCGTTAGAACAGTCGCTGACTAGTGGACCCCATCTGTCAGTAGCCCGCTGCGCTGTGCAGTGCAGCTGGGCCGGCCCGTTTAGCTTTCCCGGAGCAGCCCAGGAAATTCAAATATGGATTTTCCTTTTTAGCCAAAACCCTATTATGTCCACATATTCAAAAATCAATTCAGAGAGTTTCACTTAACCAAATTGCATGATTCAAATTTTGTTAGAAAGATAATTAAATTATCTATCCAAGCCCATTGGATTTAAAGCATTTGGAGTTAGAGATAATCTTTAGTAAAAATAACAAGACGGAGACTTTTGCAACTTCAAACATTTTTCAAAAATCAACCATAATAGCTTTTGAATTGATTCCAACTCTCAAAAATAACATTTGACAATATCTATCTGAATATGTAAAAATAGCTAGATTTGCTTGTAGTGACATTGGACTAGTACCAAAAGAATGCTATTAGGGCATTTCTAGTCACTTTAAATCTATTAAATAATAATCTTGGACTTTATAAAATGTGACCAACCCTTTAAATCACATTCCCATGTATTAGAATATGTGGTGATGACATGTGTCCACATGATCCCATATTTTAATTGGAGAATATTAAATCTTAATTAATTTCAATGAGTAGAAATTACCTTTCTCAAATAAACTAAATAAAACTAGTTCTTTAATTCATGTGATGATTGTGATGATACTAGATCATCAAGTGTGAGCCTTAGTGTGATAATTAGAGCTAGTTAAGTATTGTTTGGTGATTTTGTATCCCGTATTTATTTATAGACGATAGTACTGACCCAAACTACGAGGAGGAGGAGTTCTACCCCGAAGAAGACGAAGAAAACTTCAACCACTCGCTACTCAAGGCAAGCTAACACTTGCAAGTTTCTTAACTAAGCAAGCTATTATTGGAAAGCTAGATCTATGCAAGCTTTAACCTAAGCAAAATGCTTTAGGCATGCTTTGGTTATATACCTTTGATTATACCCATCCCAAGTTTTACTTGCAAGCTTTACTCTTTACTTTGCCAAAGTTATTTACTTTTAGTTAATGCTTGTGAGGTTTTGGAAAGATAGTATAGATAGCATAAAGAGTATAAAACTAGGCTTATACTAGATGTCATTCTATGGCATGAGATTGAGATTAGCACCCCTCATTAGTGAACACTCTTAACTTAGTGGCTAGTGCTAAGCATAAAACTTGATCATTTTAGATGGGAATACTTGGTGAAAATGATTATGAAAACCTTGGAATGATGAGTCATTCTATTCAAATGTTTTGACATGTGTTGAGAAACACAAATGAATTTGATGATTAAAATGTTGAGGCATGAGCCTTAGCCCTTTATAAAAACTGATGGTTGGGTTCGGATGCGATACCATTCCAATGTTACCGTACAACCACAATACCTGAATTGGGTAAGGTTTAGCCAGAAGTTTATATGCATTAGTATGGGTTCCCTCGTAGAAGAGGTTTGAGCTGAGGCTACCTCTTGATTAAACTGAGTTGAGAAGAGGATGGCAGATGGCCATGGCTAGGAGGCCAAGCTCATAGGGGAGGTGCCTATACTAGAGTGTGTAAAGGAAAGGTTATGATTGATTATCCGCATACTAAGTATGATGATTCAGGGTTATCCTTGACGGATGTATCGAATTTTTTGGTGAAAGTGTACCACCTCTATAGAGTGTCAAACTATTCAAATAGCCGCGTCCGCGGTCATGGACAGTTGGAGTGGCCATACTGTTCCGTCGTTAGATGTTTTCAAAATGACTTGTGAAGTGAACTATGATTTTGACTTGAGCACAACAGGGTTGTGACTATGAAAACTAGGTTCCCAACTTAAAGTGATTTAGAACATTTACTTAGTTTTCTTTACTTCTAAACTCAGTTTAGATAAATCTGGCTTTTTGCAAATAAACCTAGAGCTTAGGGTTCCTACTAGAACTACCTTACTTGTTAGTGATAGTTTACAAGTACTTAAAGAGTACTCATGGCTTTGTCCCTGGCTATTCCCGTGGCCAGACTATGAGGAGAACTATCAGGAGGATGGACAATAGGATGGCTACGACAACTAGGATCATCTCCCATCGTCAGCATTGCCTATGGCACTGAAGATGGAGCCCACTACTACGCTTATTATTCCGCTGCTTGTTTGTATTAAGACTGGATCATGAGATCCTTTATTTGTGTAAGACCTTATTATGGTTTGTAATGATGTACTGTGACATCCAATCTGTTATGTCTCACAAAAATGGTAATCCTGGGATTGCGATGTATGGCATAACAGGCATCTGGGATTAAAAATCCAGGTGTTGACAGGATGATGGAGAATTGGTTCCTTTGCCGGAGACCCTTACCCAAAAGCGTAAGGCTCCGAAAATTTCCATTGGCACAAAGGAAGTGCCCATTTTGAAGAGGTAACTTTCCTCACAAGGTCTCTATATTTTATTTCTTAATTCTTTCAGAGGTGTAACGATCTTTGTTCTATTACCTCCTCACAGCTAAACAGCTCACCAAGGGCAAGGGGAAAGGAGGCTCGTCAAAGCCCCTGCGCTAATCGAAGTTGAATTTGACTTCTCCTGCCACAGAGCCTCCGACTCCTGCCCCTCAGCCTTCTGCAGCGTTGGAGATTACTCCATCTCCGACCGTCGCAGAAGATCCGACTCTTCATTCTAAGCCCGCGAACCTTGGTTTGCAAACCGACGTCACCATGGGTGACTCGGCAGCTAATAAGGGTGAACCCTCAATGGGTAATGATCCCTTGGCAGAAGTTTTTGCCAAAAACCTCCTCAACAATCCAGGTCTTGCCAAACTTTGCATTACTCAGAAATCTGCAGAGGAGATCCAACGGCTGGCCTAGCAATGCTCGGAAAGCCGGAACATTACTACCGAGGAGGAGGCACAGGAAGTAGAGGACATCAAGTACTCCGAACTCCTTGAGCAGATCCGTCTTCGCGACGAGAGGCTGAGAGCTGGTGTGCTTCTGCCACCACCAGTAATCCCGCTAACCCTCTCCGAGAAGGTTACCACTGAGGTGCACATGAGCCTGGGCAAGCTCACTCATGAACAACATGTAAGTCAGAATTCCAACTCACTTTTTCCTTATTTTATATCATATCCTCTAGCCCCCAAGCATGAAGTTGGATACACAATCCGGATTTATGCTTTCATCGGATGCCAAAGAATGAACTAGTGTAGCCCCCAAGGCTTGTGCTGATATTAGTAAACATATTAGCCTGAGTCTTTAATAGACTTCTGACTCTGGGTATTCTGACTTACAGAAAGTTAATTCGTATAACCAGGAAATATTGAAGAATATATGCAACAAGCGGAGAGAAATCAGAGCTCTTTCTTTCATAGTTAAAGGTGTCTAGGGATGAGGCTGAAGGTAAACATTTCAGTCCTTAACCTTGCTCTTTCTTTCATAGTCGAATTATTTATTCAAATGTTTCTTTTCTTATAGCACTAGTCAAACAATCATGTGCCATGATTGAAGAAGCCGAAAATCTTAAGACCCTAGAGGTGGAGAACACCAACTTACGTCAGGATCTGAACAAGTTGAAGGCGGATCACGAGCAGAGCATTGCTCAAGTCCTCGAATCCTCTTCTATGGCCACTTATGGCACTGAAATATAGCCATCTACATCCACATTTAAACTGGATAATAATCATATTTTTGATGAAATATCTCTCTAAACCCTGCCACTAATGCTAATATTCAGAGGGGTATGCAATCCTTTATTCTTGTATTTTTCCTGCATAGATAATGTCGTTTAAAGGAGAGAATCCCTACATTAAAGTCAAAGATATGATATTTCCTTCAACCAGAAGAAACTAGGAGCCATCCAACGAAGGCAGACGCCATAACAACCAACTATATGGCCGGAGCAAAATTTTCGATCATATAGCTCCGGTCATATAGTTGGTGCCACCACCGTTAGGTTAAACAGAACAAATTTTGCGAAGGGACCCCTATATAAAGAAGCCTCAGGCAACAAGAAAACAAAAGACGCTGCGCCCTAGAAGCCATACCTTTCTAGAAAGCCGCCTCCAGATCTCCAAACCCTTCTCTATCTCCATAGCCATCTTCCACCACTTGTAATAGTAGATCTCTTCTCCGATACATTGTAAGACTATTGCTATCAATCTTATGATTTTCATTACAATGTTTGTGATTGTTGATCTCATATCTATGTGTGAGTAATTCTCCTTGGGCTAAGGGCTTGGGCCTAGCCATGTAGCAATTATGCATGTGATTTATCATAGATGGGATCGTGTATTAGTTTGTATGACATGATGATTATTATATCCTCTCTTGCCTCAATCTAAGGACTTGTCAGGTACCCAATACCCCGAGGGTTGAGCAAGGTATAGGGAGTATGAGTGATGACTAATCTGTAGGTTGGGAACCCCAATGACAGAAGGGGTAGTATGACTGTATGTGAGGGATTTGCTTTGGATTAACGGTGACATCACTATGCATATCATTAGTTCTCTTTCTTCTATGGATGAGACTAGTAGGTTATTGCTATAAACAGTTGTGGAGGAAATAGCAATTATGGATGCACTGCCCACATATAATTTATCTTTCTCTAACAAGTACACGCATACTTTATTTCTATCTTTTATTTCCATCAGATGTTTTTGCACAGCTATAGGTGAAACCGAACGCCCTAGGCCCTCTCTCTCCATCATCGACAACAACAAAACGACGCAAGCTATAGGTCCGATGAAAACACAAAAGGAATTCTAAAACTCCCAAAGGTCCGTTAAAGTAACTTCACTATGCATTCGCTTCCTGTGGATTCGATAACCTAGGTCTACTAGGGAAAAAGAGCTATACTACATCCGTAATTCGGATCGAAGGTATCAACCCTTTTTCTGGCACCGTTGCCGGGGAAGCAATAGCTACCCTGGTGAGGTTATTAGGAACCTTGCTAGTTTTAGTTCTTGATTTTAATTTTGTTAGTTTTCTTTTAGTCTTTATTTGATAAACCAAAAAAATTAGTTAGTCTTTAAATTCTTGTTTTTATTGTTATAATTTTTAATCTAAGAAAACCCCAAAACATAGGAAGTATGGCTGAAAAGAAGATTGGAGAGTTTGCTACTCCCAATAATGATTATTTGCGTACTCCTATCACTCAGCTAGCAATTGCTGCTGATGACTATGAAATTAAGCCCCATTACTTAAGTTTGGTTCAACAGAATCAATTTGGAGGCTCTACTGTTGAAGACGCAGGTATGCACTTAAATACTTTCACTGAAATATGTGATATGATATGTATAAAAGACGTTGACCCTGATGCGATCAAATTACGTCTATTTCCTTTCTCTCTAAGAGGAAGAGCTAAAGAATGGTTGCTATCTTTGCCTAAAAATACTATTACATCATGGGTGGGATGTACTTCTTTATTTATGACTAAATTTTTTCCACCTGCAAAGACAATGCAACTCCGATCTAGTATTACTAGTTTTAGACAGGAGGAGCGTGAGCCACTAGCGCTTGCATGGGAGAGGATGAAAGAATGCCTAAGAAACTTTCCTAGTCATGGGATGGAAGATTGGTTAATTCTCCATTTATTTTACAATGCTCTTAATCCTGTGTCTAAGTCTATGCTTGATACTGCACCTAGAGGAACATTCATGGGTAAATATATTACCGAAGCAAAGCAGCAGCTAGACAATATGCAAGACAACCATGCCAAATGGCATGTTGAAAGATCAAACACAAAGAAGGTGAACTCTGTCTCACCACAAGAGAACGAAGATCTCAATGCTAAGTTGGATGAGCTCATACTAGTCGTAAAAGGTAAGGAAACTTAGGTAAGAGCCACCCCTGAAACAAATATAGAAGAAATAGACTTCGTAGCTCATAATGATTATAATCCTGCTTGGAAGAAGAGTTACAATCCTAATTTTCAGAAACATTATGCTAGTCCTACAAATAACTCTAATAATAATATGGGAACTAGTAATGGTAGTCTCCAAGAAACGCTTAAGTCTTTCATAGACTCGCAAAATAAACAAAATAATATTCTAGTCAAAATCACGGAGAACCATGATGCTATGCTTGGTAAATTATCTAACCAAGCTGTTAGTTTCAGAAATGATTTGCAGGCCCTTCAAGAAAGAACAAGGATCACTGAGGCACAGCTAGGTATGATAACCGAGAGTCAAACTCTCATTCTAGCTAAATTGTAGGTAAAGCTGAGCCCAATCCGGTTGAAGAAGTCAAAATGATGAGAATCCAAAGAGAGGAGCCTGAAGAACTTGATTATAGTAATGCCCCTTCACCAAGCTACACCATTGAAGATTGGAACTAATGAGATAGCCGCACTTTGTGATCTAGGTGCAAGCATCTCAACAATTCCAAAGAGTATTTTTAACAAGTTAAATCTTGGCTCCTTTGAAATTACTGAATTAAAATTGAATCTAGAAGATTCTACCTACAAACAAGCTGAAGGGATTAAGGAGAGCACTTTAGTTTACATCAAAGGCTGTCCTGCTCTCATTGATTTCGTTATTGTTGACATGCCCAAAGATACTGTTGCTCCTATAATACTAAGCCGTCCTTTCTTAAGAACTATAAAGGCTTTAATTAACCTTCATGAAGGGACGTGAAATTGCATCCTTCGCGGGATCCTTTTGTTATTTATTTCCCCAAGAAGAAGAAGGCCAAACATGACGAGAAGGAGGCCATCACTTTGAAAGCCAATTACATTGGAGTGGGTGTTCCACTCATCTGACCCAAGTAAGTATCATCAAGGTCAAGCTATTAAACGTAAAAGAGCGCTCCATGGGAGGCAACCCATGTTAAATTAAGGTTTGAGTGAAGTTCTTAGTTTTAGTTTAAGTTCATGTTCAATAAAGAGTGCTAGAAAACTCCATTTGAGGAGAAGTAATTTGGTAGTACTTGAATTTCTTCATTATTCATGCTATTGTTGGTCCACAATATTTTCTGTCAATTTTCTATCAAAAACAAGGTATATCGCTAAGTTACAGGAAAAGAAATACTTTACGAAGAAACATAAATTTTTTGATGCATACAGACGGTTTAACGACCAACTATACGTCGGGAATAAAAATTCCGGCTATATAGTGCTAGTCGTATAGTTATCTTTGCCATCGAAATTTTTCATGCAATATGTACTGAGAGTTTAACGACCAACTATACGGCAGGAATAAAAAATTACGGCCGTATAGTTCCATCCGTATAGATATCAATGCCTCCGTACGATTTCTTTTCATATGTACTGAGAGTTTAACGACCAACTATACAGCGGGAATAAAAAATTCGGCCGTATAGTTCCGGTCGTATAGATATCAATGCCTCCGTACGATTTCTGTTCATATGTACTGAGAGTTTAACGACCAACTATACGGCGGGAATAAAAAATTTTGGCCGTATCGTTCCGGTCGTATAGATATCGAGGCCTTTTGCAAATTTTCTTTCGCAGGGACAGACAATTTAACGACCAATTATACGGTCAGAATATTTTGTTCTGCCCGTATAGTTGCGGTCGTATAGCTGCGCCGCCAGGAGGAAGACCTAATATTTTGACAGAACGCCAACTATACGGCTGGAACGCATGTTCCGCCCATATAGTTGTGTCCGACCACAAAATCACACGGGAAGGTACTACCAACTCCAAAACTTCAATCCTTTTTCTTACTTCTACCTCCAAACTCCCTCAAAACCTCAAGGGATTTTCATCTCTACTCAATTTCGTTCGATTTCCTCACTCACAAGTGATCTACGATATGTTTCTCCTCCGATCCTCCAATTACTTTTTGCAAATTCATTTTCGATCTATTGTCATTATCAATCTAGTGTGAGACCTACTATGAACTAATTGCCATGATTTTCTTACCTAGATTATTATCTTGAGGAGATTCTTTAGTGTGCTTAGATGAGGAACATATTATAATTACTTTTGTTGGATCAAAAAGTTTATTTTTGCCTTTCTTCAATGTTTTAGAAGATGAACACAAGGAGCCAAACTCATGCTCGTGCCATCGCTAGAGCTTCTCGGGCAATCACCCAGGAACACATGGGGATACGGTTCAGGGATAAGGCTCATCGCGAACGCTTCGACAAGATCAAGAACCACAAAGTGAAGGCCACCAAGTGGGCTTGCCCCATTATATTGAACCAACTCGGTATTTTTGATGACTCTAATTTTCTTTGGAATAGAGCTGGCCTGCAAAACTTTGTGTACAATGATGTACCTACTTACTGCCACTTAACTATTGAATTCCTAATTTCATTGCAAAGAACTGTTAAACTGTGGCAAGGAGAGGATACTATTTCTTTCAGTCTGATGAACAACAACTACACCTTAACATTAGATGAATGGTGTTCATGCTTTAATTTGCCAAACAATGATGTTCATGCTCTACGCACATCCTTTACAGGCTTAATTCCTTCCCCCGATCAATACTATAATGGAATGAGTTTCACTAGTAGAGTGAACAAGGGGAAGAATATTCAACATCCTGCAATTCGCTATTTGTTCTATGTTATTGCTAACACCTTGCAGGCACGTAATGAGTTCACGAGATTCAACGAGGAGGACATCCTAGTCCTCGCCAAGGATGCTTACATCAACTTCAACCTGTCACTCAACTTGGGTGCCATCCTTGTGAGCTACATGGAGCAGCAAGCCTCCCAAAGCCAAGGGCCAATCATAGGAGGAGGCGTCATCACCGTGCTTGCCACTGCCCTAGAAATCGATGTAGGTGAGTTGCAACCCGTACTAGATGAGACGCGTGTTGGTTTCTCCACCTTGAGGGCTTGTGAAATGCTCACTAGGAGAGGTGGTATTTATTATCTGCATATTGCTGGAGCTGGGCATATCTACCCTGCTCCTTTGCCTAATGGTCTTTTCTCTATCGAGGAGGGACGTTTGCTATATGATGTGCAGGTTGAGAAGCACCAACCCAAGGAGGAGATTCCTGAAGAGGATGAGGACCAAGAGGAGGAGCAAGAAGTTCCTCATCAAGAGGAGAAGCCACAAACCCGGTTCGCCACATACCAAGATTTCCAAGGACTTGGAGGGACTGTGGAGAGGATGCACGACCTCTCTTTGATACTCCAAGAATTATGATGTAACCTCTCCACTCAATTCGCGAACTGGAGTAACGACATTTTTACGCCACCACAATGATTTGAAGGGCTTGCAAAAGACTAAGCTTGGGGAAGTTTCCTCATGTATCTTTATTTGGTGTTCATTTGCTTTTATTTTTCGAGGTTACATTTTTATTTGAGTTTATAAGAACTCATGTTGGTTTCCCCAACAATTTATCTTTAGTTCTTTCTATTTGCTTTTGAAATTTTCTAGCCAAGCTTTGCCGCCAATTTTCTATTCTTTATTTCCCTCTCTTAAAAAATGACAAAAAATATTTCTCCATTTTTCCTTATTTTCCCTCTTTCTTTTCTTTTCGCTTCAAGGTCTTCTTATGTTTGCAGGAGAGTGATCGACTTTGAGTTTCCAAGAAACAAATAAAAAAGGAAGAGAGAAGTGGAACCAAACATGATAGGTATGCCTTATGACTCCCCACTTTTGAAGCTTGAGAAACCCATGCTAGTTAGTAGTAAATGTTGAGATATTATGTTGGTGGAGTGAGTCTTTGTATCATAGTAAGATTGTTATTTGCATGGGTATTTAATTGGGCTCATTTTGTTCCAGCTCTCTTAATTAACCAAGTCTTGCCTAAAAATTCCTAAACAATTGTAATAAGAAACAGTCTCACAATTGAAGGCTTGGGTATTCTTGAAGGCTTATTTCTTGAGACACTTGACACCACTGAAAATGCTGATCGACTTAATAGCTCTCTTTGAAAGGATTTGTTCAATTGAATTAATGTTTAGCGGTTTTTGTGAGCATGACAAAGTTTGAATTGTTAATCATAAGAATGATATAGCTTTATGCGTGTCAAACTTCATGGGATGCCAACAAGTCCGCTAGCCTACGAACGATCTTCATGGAGGAAACTCCTAGATTTCGGCTATGAGTTGATTAAACACTTGTAGCAGCAATGCTATAGTGGGTAAGATTCTTGGCACTCCCAGGTAGCTGTAATCACGATGGAATCACTCCTCTGGCTGTTATGATCAGTAATCATTATGCCAAAGGAACAAAAACCTTAGGATGCCACGAGTGTCCATCAAAGCCCGATAAACTAATAAAAATCTTTGGCATGCTCTCAATTACTTAAAAACTGAAATTCTTGAAGGACAATGAATAGAAAAGTAGTGCTTGCAAAGTCTTGATTCATTGATGTGGGAGAATTGAGATACTCTAGTATATATACTTTTCATGACAACTCTCACACTCTTAATTTACATGATTATACTTTACTGTTCAAAGACAAGCCTATGAGTTGATTACTTGACATGGAATAAAATTTACTCATTTGAATCATCCATGCTTACAATAATTTTGCTGCGCTATAAGGATGCATGAGACCCATATGATATGCTTGCCATTACTCTATCTATGTTGAAGTTTTTTAGATATATGAAGTGGAGGAAACATGAGACTATTAATCATGAGTAAGATCACCATCTCATTATTTCAGTTTAAATGCTGAGTTCTTTTTTGATTTTGGATTTCTTGCTCGGGATGATCAAGTTTAAGCTTGGGGAGGTTAATGGCTCTAAAATATAGCCATCTACGTCCATATTTAAACTGGATATTAATCATATTTTTGATGAAATATCTCTCTAAACCCTGCCATTGATGCTAATATTTAGAGGGGTATGCAATCCCTTGTTATTGTATTTTTCCTGCACAGATAATGTCGTTTAAAGGAGGGAATCACTACATTAAAGTCAAAGATACGATATTTCCTTCAACCAGAAGAAACCAGGAGCCGTCCAACGAAGGCAGACGCCATAATGACCAACTATATGGCCAGAGCAAAAATTCCGACCGTATAGCTCCGATCATATAGTTGGCGCCGCCACCGTTAGGTTAAACAAAACAACTTTTGTGAAGGGACCCCTATATAAATAAGCCTCAGGCGACAAGAAATCAGAAGACGCTGCGCCCTAGAATCCATACCTCACCAGAAAGCCGCCTCCAGATCTCCAAACCCTTCTCCATCTCCATAGCCATCTTCCACCACTTGTAATAGTAGATCTCTTCTCCGATTTGCGACATTGTAAGACTATTACTACCAATCTTATGATTTTCATTACAATGTTTGTGATTGTTGATCTCATCTCTATGTGTGAGTAATTCTCCTTGGGCTAAGGGCTTCGGCCTAGCCATGTAGCAATTGTGCATGTGATTTATCATAGATGGGATTGGGTATTAGTTTGTATGACATGATGCTTATTGTACCCTCTCTTGCCTCAAACCAAGGACTTGTCAGGTACCCAAGACCCCGAGGGTTGAGCCAGGTATAGGGAGTATGAGTGATGACTGATCTGTAGGTTGGGAACCCCAGTGACGGAAGGGGTAGTATGGCTGTATGTGAGGGATTTGCTTGGCATTAACGGTGACACCACTATGCATATCATTAGTTCTATTTCTTCTATGGATGAGACTAGTAGGTTATTTCTATAAGCGGTTGCGGAGGCAATAGCAATTATGGATGCACTGCCCACATATAATTTATCTTGCTCTAACAAGTACACGCATACTTTATTTCTATCTTTTATTTCCATTAGATGTTCTTGCACAGCTACAGGTGAATCCGAACGCCCTAGGCTCTCTCTCCATCATCGACAACAACAAAAAGATGTAAGCTACTGGTCTGGTGAAAACACAAAAGAAATTCTAAAACTCCCAAAGGTCCGTTAAAGTAACTTCACTACGCATTCGCTTCCCGTGGATTCGATAACCTAGGTCTACTAGGGAAAAAGAGCTATACAACATCCGTAATCTGGATCGAAGGTATCAGCCACCGAAGAACGTGATCGAAGGATCGCGGCCCAGGACCAAAAGATCTCGGATATCAATGATGCATTATTCAGAGAGAAGGACATCTCCGAGGCACTCCAGGCTGAACTCCAGAGCCCTAGGGCAGAGAAGACCAAAGTTGACGATGCCATCTATAGTATGTTTCCCACTTTCTGACTCTCTGCTTTTCCGACTCTAGGAGTTCGGATATATTTACTAACCTTTGCATTATATGCGCAGGTCCTCTGAACTTACTAGATTCTTCCTCCACCGAGTCTCGCACCAGCCGGCTTACACAAGTCGGCTACTTGCTTCATGATTTCCGCCAATCTTTGGAGGATATTGGCAAAGTACTCAAGGTTCCGGACATGAACAGAATGTTCGGCTTTGAGGTGCGAGACAAGGCCAAGGAGATGCCCCAGCTCATCTAGGACTGGAACATGTCCTATGCGTGGACCGCAACACATAACGCCCTCACCATGGTTATGAGCCACCATGGAAACATGGAAATCTGGCAAGTAACTAGAGGGTACTGTAAAGTGGATGAAGATGGACAAGAGCAGAACATCAAGGCCATCATGGACTCCTGCACCAGATACGGATGTCACGTAGCTGATCTGACCAGCTATGACACTCCCTTCTTCACTCACGTGGAGACGCCTCCTCCACCTATCGAAGAAACAGCTGAAGTTTCCGATGACGAACAAACCGTTTCGGATTTGAACATCTTAGAGAAATATCAAGGCGAGGTCGATGTCTCTAGTGATCTGGCAGCTCCTACCTCTTCCCCTGCATCGTAGAGCATCAGAAAAAATATTGTGTTATTCTGAAACAATTTGGGTTGTAAATAAGCAGTGTAATACTTTTGCTAGTGCTAAGATTTTCTACTTCTATTTAGCACTTTTGGCTTTATTTTTATGTGCCTGAAATGTTTACATAAGCACTTTTTGTTTTGCCTGTACTTATCGTTTATCTGGCTTTTTGCCTCGTCCCTTTCGTAAGCCGACCAACTTTGCCGAGCAAGGGAGCTCAATTGCTAAACCAGTTTAAACTCAGAAACAAAGCCGGCTTCCAGTACCAACAATTCACTACTCGGAAAATGCCTGCATCCGCTAATTGGATAAATAACCAAAGTAGAAACTAGAAAATTTAAATTTATATCCGAAGGAAGCATTTTTAGAATCAGAAATCTTAACCAGAACAAACATGAGCATAAAGTACTTTCAAGTATTCTGGGATTTTCAACTGTGACATGATCATTCGGAAATAAGATGGTAATATAAAACTTCTCAGAAAAAATTGAGGCAACCAATACTTTATTTCTCATTGAACATGTACACATATATGATTACAAAGAAAGAAAATTTTAAGAATAAAAGGGACGTAGCTGAGCAATATTCCACGATCTGTCTAATTCTTCCAGGTTTGTACTGCCTCTAGCTCTCTGTCTTTTCTTAGTAGCAGGTCTTTCTTTGATTGGCCGCATATCAGTTAGATAGTAAGAACCATTGTGCAATACTCAGCTAACTAAAAAGGGCCCTTCCCATATCAGGGAAAGTTTGTGCTTTGTTTTCTGCACAAGCCGAAGAACCAAATCTCCCTTATTGAAAGACTGGTTTCTGACTCTCTGGCTATGATACTTGCGTAACTTCTGCTGATAGGCTGTTGATCTCATCCCAGCAACGACGCAAACTTCTTCGATTAAATCGAGATCATTTTGTCGAGAAATTTTGGCATCCTCTTCAATATACGCAGCAACTCGGGGAGAAGTATGAATCAAATCACTAGGAAGAATTGCTTCTGCACCATAGACCAAGAAGAAAGGCGTGTATCCGGTTGACCTGTTCGGAGTTGTTCGTAAACTCCATATCGTAGAAGGCAATTCCTCTGCCCAAGCCCCCGCAACACGTCGTAGTGGTGCTTCGTGTCTTGGTTTTAGGCCTTGTAGGATTAAACCATTAGCTCTTTCAACTTGTCCATTAGCCTGTGGATGTGCGACTGACGCAATATCAAGTCGGATATTTTGCTCATCGCAGAATTCAGCAAGCTCTCCCATAGAAAATTACTCCCGATGTCCGTGATAATGCTATGTGGATAACCGTATCGGATTATGACATCCTCGACAAATCTTCTGGCTGTTGCTCCATCACAACTGGTGATGGGTTTAGCCTCAATCCATTTTGTGAATTTATCCACCATCACTAAGATATGAGTAAATCCACTTGGAGCCCATTTAAATGGTCCTAACATGTCAATCCCCCAGACCACGAAAGGCCATGTTATAGGTATTGTTCATAGCTGATCAGCCGGAACATGAGCTTGTTTGGTGTACTTTTGGCAGCCTTTGCATGTCTTGACCAGCTGTTTGGCATCTGCCTTGGCTGTAAGCCAGAAAAATATGTGTCGGAAATCTTTTGCCACTAAAGATTTGGCAGCAGCATGATGGCCACATTCGCCTTCGTGGATCTCTCGTAAGATTTCCACTCTTCGTCCGGAGATACACAGCGCTGAAAGACCCTAGACACACTCCACCTATAGAGCTCACCATTTATTATTGTATAGGTTTTTGCTCGTCGGACGATCTGCCGGCTCAGAACCTCGTCTTCGGGTAATTTGCCTTCTACCAAGAAATCAAGGTAGGGTTGAGTCCAGCTGGGAATTACAGCCAGAACTGCCACTAAAGGTGAGTCGGATTTGGTCGGATATTCCTCATCTACTCCTTTTATAGAGGGGACTTTGAGGTGCTCTAAAAAAGCGCCATCCGGGACCTTTTTCCGTGCAGAGCCTATTCGAGATAATGCATCTGCTTCCTCATTTTCTTTTCGAGGGATGTGTTGAACCTCAAACCCTTCGAACAATTTAGATAGTTCATCCACGATAGCTCTATATGCTGCCATGTGTTTATTTGCATTACAGATATCTGACACTTGTTGGGCAATAAGGTCCGAATCTCCATAAAACATCAAACGTTGGATGCCGGTATCCTTAGCAATCCGAATTCCATGTAGCAGTGCTTCATATTCGGCAATGTTATTCGTCGTCGTGAAGTGGATCTGCAACACATAGAAAATTTTATCTCCTTGGGGTGACTTGAGCACCATGCCAACGCCCGAGCCCCGAAGCGCCTTAGACCCGTCAAAATGTAAGGTCCAGTATTCCGACTCTGGGAGGTTCATATTCTCCGTTGTCTTTGTACAAACAACGACAAAGTCAACAAGGATTTGGATTTGATTGTTGTACGAGGTTTGTACTCAATGTCGAAAGCTGAGAGCTCTATGCCCCATTCTGCGACACATCCTGTAGCATTGCTGTTGTTGATTATATCTCTCATGGGAGCTATGCTCACCATGGTAATTGGATGTTCCTGAAAATAATGCCATACTTCCGGGATGCGAAAAACACACCGTAAGCCAACGTTTGATAATGCGGATATCGCTGATTTGATGCAGTTAGGAGTTCGCTGAGGTAGTAAGTCGGACACTGCACCAGGTGTTCCTGTTTTTCCTCTGGTCTCTCCACCACCATGACAACACTGATGACTCTATTTGTAGTAGTGAGAAAAAGCAACATCGGTTCCCGAGGTTCCGGTGCTGCAAGGATAGGAGCAAATGAGAGTACTACCTTCAGGTCTTGTAGTGCAGCTTCAGCTTCATCAGTCCAAACAAAATTTTTGGTCTTTTTTAGGAGCTTGTAGAGTGGTGCGGCTCTTTCACCGAGCCAACTTACAAACCGAATGACTGCCGCAATGCAACTAGTTAGTCTTTGAACGTCCTTCAGGCGAGTTGGCCTGGAAATATTGAGTATAGCCTTAATTTTGTCTCGGTTCATCTCTATGCCTCTTTGAGACACGATGAAACCTAACAATTTTCTAGCTGGTATTCCAAAGAAACATTTCTTTGGGTTAAGCATTATGTTGTATTTGGATAGATTGGCGAATGTTTCCTCCAAGTTGAAAATTAAGGTTTCCTTCTTTTTGGAGATCACCGCAATGTCGTCCATGTATGCATGTACATTGCGTCCAATTTTATCGTCGAGGAAACGCTGCATAGTGCGCTGGTACATAGCTCCTGCGTTTTTAGCCCAAAAGGCATCATAACGAAACAAAAGGTTCCGAAGGGGGTTATGAATGAAGTTTTGACTTTGTCTGATTCCTTCATCCGAATTTGGTGATAACCGGAATATGCGTGAAAAAAACATAGGAGTTCCGAGCCTGCGGTAGAATCAATAACTTGATCAATTCTAGGTAGAGAGAACAGATCTTTGGGACAAGCCTTGTTCAAGGCAGTATAATCAACACACATACTTAAAGCAGTTGTGTACTTTTTAGGGACCATTACAGGATTGGCCGACCACTCAGTGTGGATGAGCTCTTCTTTGAATCCGGCTAACTCGAGTCGGGCTAGTTCCTTAGCTATTGCTTTTTGCTTTTCATCGCTGAAACTTCGTAAGGACTGTTTGACGGGTTTAGTGTTTGAGTGTACATTTGGAGAGTGCTTGGCAAGTTCCCTAGGTACTCCGGTCATGTTAGATGGCTGCCATGCGAAGATATCTTGATTTGCTTGGAGGAACTTGACGAGCGCGCTTTCCTATGCACTATCTAAACCTACACCTATCTGGGTCACCTTGGAGGGGTCATCATCCTTTAATGGCGTCTTCTTCGTCTCTTCCGGTGCCTTGAACTCCGGAGTCAGCTTTGTCACCTCCTTCTTTGTCGCGGGCATCTCGGACGGGTCGATGGTCTTCTTGATCTCTTGGTACTCCTAGGCGTGTAGCACGGCTTCAGCAAAGGCAGCATTTTCGTCCTCGCACTCTTGCACCTTCTTCGGGTCTCCCTGATGGTGATCACGACTTTGGGACCTGGAATTTTCATCATATTGTAAATGTAATTTGGACGAGCCATAAAAGCCCAGTAAGCCGGACGTCCAAATATAGCGTGGTATGTGCTCTTGAACGGGACCACTTCGAAGGAAAGTGCTTCCGTCCGATAGTTCTTTGGAGTTCCAAAGGTAACATCCAAAGTGATCTCTCCCAAGGAATTTGCTTGTCTTCCTAGGACAACTCCGTGACAGATCACAGAGTTGTGATTTAGTTGTGTCTCCAAGATCCTCATCTGACATAACGTTTCGACATATAGAATATTGATGCTGCTGCCACCGTCCATGAGAGTCTTGGAGAAACCATAGCCGTCAATAAGTGGATTAACGACTAAGGCGTATTTTCCTCGCCTGTGTAACTTAGGCTGATGATCATCACGGTCAAAGGTGATTGCCACTTCCGACCAGTCCAAGAATTGTGGGACAACCGGAACAGTTGCGTTAAGCTCAAGCAAAACTACCTTCTTGACCTTAGTTGGTTGAGACCCAAGGAAAGTGACATAAGTCTCTTTCTTCGCTGAAAAGTTCTTCTTTCCATCCGGCTTGGGATTTGAAGGGCCAGCTTCCTCCATGTCGGAATCTTCCTTGGTCTCCTTTTCTTTTCCGGGATTCTTTTTTCCCTTCTCCCGCTTAGCCCTGTAGCCAGCGGTATCGTCTTTTTTGATGTTGTCATTGAAACGACACTCAGAATTTGTGTGGGACGAGCCCCCATTGGCATCTATGTGATGCACACACGGGTTGTTGGCAATGTAGGCCCAGGAATAGGTTTTGCCAGGTTGCTAGTCTCCTCTACCTTGGACTCTTGATGTCCCACGACCGCGTCCGCGGCCACCACCGCGCCCTCCTCGTCCTCCAGACCAGAAAGTACCAGTGACCACTGCTGTTTCCATGTTGGGTTTTTCTTATGAGGTATTCTTGCTCTTCTGAGGTTGTTGCTTTGGTTGTTTTGCTGACTATAGCACAACTAGGGCGTTCAGTAATCCCTCTACATCGTACTTGCTCGCTATTTCTATCATTTCTCCTAGGTCAGTGACCTTGTCACACTTCAAGCGGTGATGTAGTAACCAATTGGGAGTCCTGCAATGAAAGCTTCAATCGCAGTTTGATCATTTACTCCTTCACAGGAGTTCTTGGTGTCGATCCATCGTCCGAGGTAATCTCGGCAAGTTTCTCTGACTTTCTAGGTGCAACATTGTAGGTCTCCTATCGTACAGGGCCTCCGATATGTGCCTTCGAAATTCAGAAAGAACGCACTTTGCATGTCATACCAGTTGTTGATGGTATTCTCCGAAAGTTCATTGAGCCATGATTGTGCCGTCTTCCGCAACATAAGTGGGATATATCGGGTTGCAACCAAGCTATTTCCACCTTTGGCGATGCAGCAAGCTTAGAAAAAATCCTGGAGCCAAGTATCTGGCCGGGCCACACCGTCGTAGGGTTGGATGTGTCTTGAGATAGCAAATCCTTCTGGGAAGTTTGTTTGTCGAATACGCGGTCCGAAGCACTTTGGACCTACATAGATATTTTTTGGGTTTGCAGCATAGAAAACAAAAAAATTCCTACGATGGGAAATATACGCCAAGATCTATCTACTAGATACAAGCAACGGGTGGATATACATCCATAGAGAACTTACCCTCGAAGACAACAAAGCTTTGTTAACAAGATGGAACTCGTGGATGATGTAGTCGTACACTTGCCGATCTCAAGATCGTGATGAAGTCCTTCAGGTCCAACAGTTCCAGCACCATTAGGTCCAGCACCATCAAGTCTAGCACCGCAAAGTAGCGGTGCATCCGTGATCGCACACGTTCGGTCCACCGAACAACCTCCGCCTCCTCGCTCCAGCGATGCAGCGGAAGCAGCAACTCCTTTCTAGATAAAGCCACCGGGAACATGTATCTCGCTAATCCGAGACCATGGGGAATAACTAGAGGGAGAAGAGAACCTTCACGGGGAGGTGGTGCAAGAGGAGAGGAGGAGGAGGTGCTCCTTATATAGGGGAGGGGGGCAGCCCAAGGGAGCATGGCGCCGGCCTTGGTGGGTGCCCCCACCTCTCCCTCATTCATGTGGGTGGAGCTCCCACTCACATAAACACACACCTCCACTCATGTTCACTCACATGCATTAAATTTCCACCAAATTTAATGCAAGCTCTCATTAAATAAAACCCTTTTATTTATTTTATTCAGAATTTTGTTATTTACTTTAATTAACAAACATTCACATAAAACTCCCTGCAACATTTCAATATCACATGCAGAACCAGTTTCAGCAATTTCACCCGAAACAATTCCGGTTTCCATCGAAATGATTCCAGCGCTTTCTTAATCTTTATCTGAAACATATTTGCTCCTAAACGGTGTCAGTATCCCTTAAGTGTGTCACCCTACGGTTTGCGAATAATGCAGACATGATCGAGACCCCTCTCCAATCAATAATCAGCAGCGGGACCTCGAGATCCGTACTGACTCCCACATATTCAACAATGACCCTTGTGATCGTGTGAACCTTTAACGTCGTAACTAAATCCCTTTGTCTCGCGATATATTACATGTTTGAGATTCGTTGTGACCTTGTTATTAACGACATCCAATGTCCATGATCAGGAAACCTTGATCATCTTGTTAATCAACGAGCTAGTTTATAAGAGAGGCATAACTAGGAACTTTCCTTTTCTTTATTAAACACACATGTATTAACGTTTCCAAATTAATACAATTATAGCATGCAAAATAAACATTTATCATAAACAAGGAATAAGATAATAACCACTTTATTATTGCCTCTCGGGCATATTCCCTTCAATATTATTCGACTCGTAGCGCCAAGCCTCTATGTTAGAGTTGATCCGGTGTCTCCTGTCACTTGGTGATAGGGAACACCATCTTGGTTGTTCGCTATAGCTGCGGTGCCTTGGAGCCAGAATTCTGCTTCTGCCTCCACCTCCTCCGCCACGACGCCCTCCTTGGCCTCCTTAAGAGCCGTTGTGATGGCTGCTTGGCAGAGAGGGTGGTGTAGGTGTATTGTTTCCGGCTGATCGTGGGCCTCCATCTGGAGCATCATTTTCCGGTTCCGGGGAGGGTCTTCATTGTGACGAGCCCCCTGCAGGCTGGACTCGACACGGTGTCCATCGTTCCTTCGTCCATCATTCCCACCATGATGGGGTTCAGCCGGACGGCTTGCATGTCTAGGAGGTGGCATCCTTTGATGGTCCTCCTCCCTACGTTTCTCTTTGTCGTGTTCCCTGTGATTGTTCCACTCTCACCGAGGAGGGTGTCTTAGAGTCAGTGCTGCAATCGCTTCTTGCTCTGCGGCTAGAGCAACGTTGCTCCAGTCACATACAGTTCTATGGCGTTGCCCTAAAGATCTAGTTCTCAAGTAGTTATCTTCCCGACGGTTGGAACAGTAATATTGTTCCAGAACCCATTGGGGCCTAATATCATTCCAGGCTAGATCCGTGCGACATTGGTCGGAGTGAGAGACCAGTTTTCTGCTTCCGGATTTCGCGACCTTTTGTTGCTCCAGACCCTTGGTGAGCAGTTTTATGCCCAATCGGATCTGATCTGGGCCTGGATTATTTGCCAGGATATCTCGAGCCACGGTAGTGTTTTGTACTGGCATTGGGTACACCAGATCTCCCTTGCTGTCGAGCCGAGGCATCCCTGGGTCCCCCTCAAAGAGAACCTTGTGGACTTCTAGAAATTTGTCGGCCCGCATGTGGTGTTTCTGGGTCTTTTGATGCTACAGAGAGATGAACTTCTCCGCAGTAGCTATGCACTTATTCTCTTCCTCGATGTTGTTGGATTCATCCAGGAGTACTTGGCGACGTGCTTCTAGGGCTTGAGCCCTTTCTTCCAACTCTTTAGCAGTAAGCTCTACAGCTGTAGGGATAGGCGTAGTTAACGTAGCAGCGATGAGTTTACGGGCACCAACAGTAACCACGTGTCCATCCAGCGAAGCTTCTTTGGGCTCGTCTAGGATCAAAGCTCCATCCGAGTCTTCTTCATAATCCTCTACAACCACTTCCTCGGTTGGAGGATCTTTTGCCAGATTCTTGTTCTTCTTCTTTGCCTTCTTGGCAGCGCCAGTAGCAAAGACGGCTTTGGGTCCCTTTCCCAGAGTCAAGCTCTAATCGGTACTTTTGGACATCTGGACGTCGGGATTATCTCTGAGATCCATGTCATCCTGTGCTTTCGGAGAGTTTTCTCCGGATCCTTCGTCCATGGATTTTCCTTCTTCTGAAGCTTTGGAGTTGAACTCATCTTCGTATTCTGCGGAGAACTTTCGGAAATCCACTGATGTCATGAAATCATCCGAAGATGCCGGTAAGTCGGTGTTTGTTCCGATCGCCTCTAGCACCGAGTCTTCGTTGTCTCCAGCATCATCAGAGCCAGATCTGGATCCAACATATCCGACAAAGTGCGACGCGTGCGTCCTGAGGTAGTTGTGGCTTTCCTCGTGGGCTTCCTCGAAACGCCTGATGGTCTCAAGAACCTCATCCACGTTCGCGCCTTGCATCATCATGCACCTCAATGTATGCCTCAGGAAGGGTTGATCTGTTCCGGCATTAGCAGAGCAGGAACCAAAGTTGTTGTCTTGCTCCTCCTGGATTTCGACCTCGGTGGACAGATCGATATGGGATTCGGCCTCGCTAGGGAGATCCACTCCATATTCGACTTGCACCGCAAGATCCGCTTCAGGCTCAGCTTTCTCCACTATCTCTGCAACATGTGTAGGCTGGGTGGGATTAGGGATTTCTGAGATCCGGAACTCTGCCGCCTCTACGGACAAAGTGGACCCATAGATTTCTTCTGCCTCTATCATCACCACTGGGGTGGGTGGGGCAGGTTCAGCGAAACCGATGTAAACATCGATCTTGCCAAAAGACATGATGGTGTAGGCAGTCATGGCCTCCCTAGAAGGAATCCAGGTCTCATCGAGAATGATGAGAGGGACGTCACTGGCGTAGAGGACGCGACCGACGGCGATGGACTCGCTGATTCCGATTCTTGCAGATTCCGCTCAAAACGCAGATCTGAAGCTCACTTGCCCCACGGTGGGCGCTAACTGTCGTCGGATTGATGACAAGTACGCCATGAGGGGGTCCTTGAGGCATGCGGAAGAGAGGGGTGTGAGACCTATGGTATTCCGGGACGGTGAGCACACAACTTTACCCAGGTTCGAATCCGCCGGCTTTGGACAGATCCTACTCCTGCTAGCAATCGAGTAATACGGCAGATCCGGAATATGGGTTACAAGGGTTTCTCCTATGCGAGTTGAGATTGTAGACTATTGTGGGGTTGCCCTAAAGGCGTACCCTAGGAAGGATATCCATCCTAGGGTTTACAGGAGAGACCTATCCGACTATGACTAAGAGTCAGTTACATAGTACAACTTGAACTACAAGTAACATAACATGCCTATGTCAGTAAGTCTTCTGGGTCTTACCATAGCCGGACTGGACTCCATCTCTTCTCCCTGACTGGGCCGCCCGTGAAGAAAATCTCTAACCTGAAGTGGGCCACCCTGGTCAGTGAGGCATAGTGAAGATACCCAGAAAGTATATGTCCAACAGAGAGGCCTACACATTAAAAGGTGTCTAGATATATTCGTTCCACAAAAGCTAAAACATCTTATATTTTGGAATAGAGGGAGTACATAGGATCTAATAAAGAGGGGAGAGAGGTACATATATGAGTAAAAAATGAGAGTTGCAAGAACAAGATGATGAATGAATATTCTATCAATGGCCTTCCCGACAATTTGTTACCCTGTTACGGAAAAATGCAACAAATCCATGAAAAATGAAAAAATACGCGTGTATTAGTTTATTTGTGACCGTTGCTGTGCCCCTTGTGCCCCGGCACACACCCAGAAAATATGTGGAATTTCTTGGACCGACTCAACTGCAGCGAGTCCGTCGCAAAAAGAAAAAGGAAACTATAGAAAAGGAAATGATGTCGTGAAACTAGGTCGAACTTTCTTATCTTATCTTACTACTATATAGTGTACGAATAACTTTGAAGGTTTACTGCTGGATGAAGACTGGCAAATCGCAACATATCTAACCTCTGGATCTTTACCATTCTAGCATCTATAAGATTCAATGGATAGTCTTTAGCACAATGAACGCTATGCTAAAACCTCAAAAAACAATTCTCTACCATTCCAGAATCTTCTCTGTCATTTCTCTAAGCATGTTAATTTTTTTGAGTATTATTATGTACCAAGAACCAAGTATACACCTAATAATTTATGGATATGATGTGGCTCAAAATTCTTTAATAGTCTTTTGAGATTAACCTATTATAATTTTATAAGTGATGACATGTCTTACTTTCCATCAGATAGCTAGAGATGACATGATAGTCTTTTATTTGAGTCTCACGTTTGTTTTTTAGAAATGGGGGTACCGTAGCCTTTGCACTCAAAGGATCCACAAATCCCTTTTATTAAAAACTAAGTACCGAGTACAGTTTACGGATTAAATAAGATTGATCCAAACACCAACCATGTGAACAAAGCCAAAGGTCTCACAAGAGAACGCACACATCTCACGTGCAAATTATTATGCAAATACTTACTTCAAGAACATAATTTGACCGTAAATCTGGTCAATAATATATAATTATATTTAATAATTTTTAACGAATTTATTTATGTTCGAAAGAAGATTCCAATGGTACAATTTTTGTGACATACAATTCATAAATTGGTGACCAAGTTTATGGTCAAATTATTTTCTTCGAGTACGTATTTTCCTAATGAACCGGAATGGAGGTAGTATACTATATAGTAGTATTTTTTCCCTAAACAGGGAGTGTACATGTTTGATTCGTAGTATAGGAAAATCGTAGGAGTAGAAAAAATGTAGGATTGCAATGTCATGCCCACTCCAATCCTATAGGAATTCATATGAACCAAAGTGTGTTTGATTCCACCATAGGTGTCCGTTTGATTCAAAGGATTTCCCTAGGGATTTTGTAGGATTAAATCCTATAGGAAATTTTCCTACTACGGCTGTTTGATTTATAGGATTGATTCCCATTGGATTTTTTCCTAAGGATTCCTTTGTACTAGTTTTCATACGATATCAAACATCCACCCATACCTCTTTTTCAGATTCCTATGGTGGAGTCAAATGCACTTTGGTTCATATGAATTCCTATAGGATTGGAGTGGGCATGACATTGCAATCCTACATTTTTCCTACTCCTATGATTTTCCTTTCCTAGGAATCAAACATGCCCTAGGAGTCTGAAAAAGAGGTATGGGTGGATGTTTGATTTCCTACGAAAACTAGTATAAAGGAATCCTCCTATGTGAATCAATCCTACAAATCAAACAGCCATTGTAGGAAATTTTCCTATAGGATTTAATACTATAAAATTCCTAGGCAAATCCTTTGAATCAAATGGACCCTAACTAGAGTAGGAGTGCTTGAAGCAGAGGCCCTGCTCGTGACTGCGCATAGCATTTCGCAGTAGGGACTACACGGAGTCTGCACCTGGGAAAGGCTGCTGGTGCGTTCATACCTCCCATCGCATTCGATGCACTTCGTCTAGCTCAGCTCCTGGCTAGTGGAACAATAATCATAGAGTAGAGATCGTCAATTTTTTGGCGGGTTCATCTCGTTCTAAAGTGATATCACCAAAATTTGAATGACATTGGAGGATTTTCTTTGAACTACCCGGCGCGACGCAATTCAAAAGTTTCGAACCTACCACCGGCGTCCTTGTGATACATATAAAACACACCGTATTCCACATCTCTCACTCGACCTTAGAGCCGGAGCATCTCCCACAAATATGGCCTTGCACCATCGTCCCTCCCCACCACCACTGCCTCCTCACCAGGTATCGTTGTGATCGAAGGCATCACTCCATTGTTTAGGAAGACGGAGCGCTTCCCCATGCCGATGACCATCGCGCCGGAGCATGCACAGTGTCGCCACAAACACGGTACGGTCGCCGCAAAGTCCCATCTGCTTCACGCGCCCCCCCATTCGACCACACCAACGCGAAGCGTAAACTCGTCTCCTCCCCATACGATGGTTGTTGCACACTTTATGCTTCCTTTCGTTATGCACCTTATTACTATCAAAAGTACTTCATCGTTTGTTTTAGTGTACGGCATCTTGCTCATATACTCGATCATTACTAAAGTTTGCTAGAGACTTCATTACCATCATTATGAAGCTCCTCTGACATCTGTGGAATATCTCCTAAAATGATTCTAGTTGAGGCGTACAGGTTTATAGATAGCACAACTGGTATACATCAACTCTAGCTGACGTCCTAAGCCGAATTAGTATGTCATGGCTCCTTGTTTAGAGTATAACCAGGCGGGCCCTGCTAGTTATGTTATCAGTATTATAGTCAACCCTGTAGGTTAGTCGATTGTATTGGAACTTCATGTGTTTTCTTCTCACTCAAGGTGTCATATGGTTAAAGTACTCATAGTGGAAGTAAGTTAATGTACTAGAGTTGTGATGGGAATCATTGCTTTTCGAGCCATCAACCTCTGCAAGAACTCCTAATAATTTCCTCTTTTTTCACACGATTCCATGATAAATCTGAAAAGCTATTTGCTTCCAATGCAGGAAATAGAGTCAGAACAAGGTCTCAGACTCTGCTTAATCTAGTTGAAAATGACAACTAGGACAAAAAAGACAATAATGCAAAACATTAGTATAAAAAGTTTCGTCCAAATCCTGCACCGGTTGGTCCAGTTGCACTAGTAGCTGCAAATAGAAAAATACACATCACATGGCTGCCAGGAGCCCATCCGGTTACCCAGAAAGAATTAGCAGCAGAACCAGTTTCAATAGCAGGTTCTTAGCAATGAACTGGTAATGATCTCCCAACGACCTTTAGTACTGACAGAGACATATACTCCCTTGCAAATGAGCTTGACACCAAATTTGTTATGTGTTCAGAGACTAGTAGTAGCATGCCCTTTTATATGTAATATGTATAGATTGATATTTTGATGTAATTGTTTTTAGTTGCACTACGACGAAGATTAACAAGGTGGCCGACGATGGGAAAAAATCTTGAGCAGATGCTTGAAATAACTAAATCAAGACTTTAGATCACATCTATAACGGGATTCAGAAGGCCACTAGATCCACATGAATCTGCTTATATTGCATTGATCAGAGGCGTTTTCGTGAGAAATGATATTCACATCTTGCCCTCATGGAAACACCACCAAAATACCCCTGAGCATTTTGAAGGTTTACTGAAGAAGTTACATGTAAGTCATATGTCTCTTGGACATACTCCATTGCTGTGGCCCTTGTCTTCTTTGCTTGCCTTTGTTATATATGCTCCTCATTGTTGTCTATAGAGATTTTTATGTTTGATGAGAATAGCGAGGAAGTAAAGGTTTTTCTCAAAAGCATATTCTCCGCATGTTTGCACCAGCAGCACCATAGGCTAAAGAAGCAACACTTTTCTAGCAAGTGTTTTACAGATGTTACAAGAACGTCTCCTGTGGATCACATGACTGACAATCGGTGGGGTGATCTTATCCACCACTGGCTTGATCAAAAGAATGAGGTATGCTTTGAGAAGACTGAGACTAGATCGCATTGTCAATTCATATTTATGCATGTGTTTTATAGGTCTCATTTTGTAGGCCATCGCTCAAAGGAACTATTCTAGCCGTAATAAAGTACAAGTACTAAGTCGTACAGGATCCCGCAGCATAATTGGGCACCTCTACCAATTGGTAAGGACCTGTTGTTCTGTACTGTATATTTTAAATAAGTATGTAATTGATGTTGTGGAATCTGTATGCATATTATCTTTCAACCTCTGTTTCCACCATGTGATGAAATTTATTTTCTCCCGTCCAAATGCAGACGAAGTCTAATGGGGATCCAAAAAAATAGTTGACTCTGCTGGGGAAATTTGAGGGATGCCAGACGAATATATATGGTGTAATTGGAAAGAAAGTTGTTGTAAGTCTTCTCTGCATTTTGTGATGGTGCACTTGTAGTGATTTGTACGTATAAGTTTGATATGCAACCTTGCTTGGACTACTTCTTAGTTTTGTTTTCATTTTCCTTCATAATTTGCAACTAAAGTTAGTTTCAATTATGAATTGTACAAACAGTTGGCATATCATGCACCTCAAAGTGTTTACACACGAAGCCACATTTTTAGTCTTGTTAGTAAATGACATAAAAAATACACGACAAAATGATCTTTTTACTGAAGTGTATAAGATGCGTTATCAGCACTGCCAATTATAAGTCCATGCACATGTTAAAACTGTCTGCATGTTTATCTGTAGTAACTTCACTTCTCTTACACATGTCTATCAACTGAAAACTTTCCAGGCTGAATTGAAAGAGGAGATGGCAAATCCTGGGAAAGACTATTCAGTAAAAACTCCAAAAGAATGTGTGGATTTATTTTCCAAGGTACTACAACGCGGTGCTAGAGCCAAGAATATGTTGCTGTGTAATGCTGGGTTCCCAGGGAGCTCGTCAAAGTCCAAGTTCTAGTTCAAGTCCAACTCGAAGGCCATTTCTTTGCATATTCAAGTTCTAGAGGAACGACTCCAAGTTGAACAATCGTTATCATCTGCCCTAAGTGTCTATAATGAACGTTTGATTGCAAAGTTAGAAGAAATTTTAATTCGGCTGGAGCACTCCATAGAAAATAAGGAGAAAGTCATGAAGATGCTCAGTATTGGTGGTTGAGCACTAACAACTGAGGTCAGTCCCTTTGTCGTGAAATGGAACCTGAAGCTGAACGTATTTGTTAGTGCACTAGTTTGCACTGGTTATGCACTTGGGTTGTTTCCTTGTTGCAACATGTCTATAATTTATATGGTACCTTATAATGTACTTCCTTTGTTTCAAAATATATGCCTTTTTAGCAAAGCTCTTGTAGCTTGCTAAAGATCCTTATAATATCAATGGAGGTACTATTGGGGAACATAATGCACCAATATGGAAGTAGTATGATTCCTAAATGCGTGATCTCTGGATTGCTAGCCTGCTTAATATTGGTGCTTTATATGTTGCCAGGTTGGATTGTTGTGTAATAATATGTGTGGATGGAGAAAATTGCATCTAACACCATTCTTTGTGGCATTTGTTGCACAGAACACAAAAGCATGACCTTTTTTGTTGCTAGCATGGTTTGTGGCTTCATTTTTTGCACCTAGTCCAAATAAACATCTTAACCTGATGGGTTAGGGCATCTCTAACCCATCCCCAAAATGGCAATGGAGGAGTAAATTTACTCCTCTAGCGGCCGAAGCCTCACTGAACCTAACCCTAACCCCTAACGCTGTTTAGCGGAGAATAAATATAGGACTTGCCACCGCGACCTCGACTCCTTTATTTTTCTCCCCACCCGCACGTTCGCTGTTGGCCAGCTCCCTTCACCGGATCTGTGCTCCGCTGATGGCCAGCTACCCTCTATGCTTCTCTTGGTAGCCTACGTCACCGAAATCGGCCGCCACGAGCCATTTTCCCCGGCCACAAATGCGCCACTGAGCTTTGCCAGATTCGACGCACCGTGGACAGGATTTGTCGCGATATGATCAGACCCCGGAGGCCAAGCACCCTCTGGCATGACTACACACACCATTGCAACTCCCCGACCGAGCTCGCAGGAGAAGCGCCGCGAGCACCCGTGCCGCCACTAGCTCTGGATCCGGCACTAGCAGCCGCACCGGCACCAACCCTTGTTCGATTATAATTTTTTTGTTGCCATCTGGTTCTTCAAAAGTTGCAACACTGACTATTTTCGTTTTCTTTGCGTAGAGCTAAAAAAGGCAACACTGAACATGTTGGTTTGCACAGCCTACATGTCTACCAGCGATGCCATTATATATTTTCTATATCTGGTGTTGGTTCATCCTAATCAACGGCATAATTATTCTTTACTATATAGTTCATTCGTATTTTCCATTCCTGCTCGCCAAGTTCTGGTATGATGCGGTTATAATTTATATGTGGTTCATTCTTAGCTACGATAGTAACTGCATGCCATTGTGTAGCTCACTACAAATTCCGAGTCACCCAATGTCTCTTGCATTCCAGGAGATGACACTGCTTCCATATATATTTGCTGAAATGACCTGGCTAGTTTATACTGAAATTCTAAGAAATACTTGGTTTGATTGCTCATTTCATTTTTGGCATACTTGTCTAATGCTTGTTTGTCCTGTTCTACAGGTTCACAAGCCACAACATTATATCTCGTATCTGGTTTTTGTTCGTACTAGGCAACAACATAACTATCCTCTACTATATATTTCATTCATGGTTTGCATTCCGTGCATAGTCTCTTTGATTGTTCTCAAAACACGGTCAAATTTCTATGCATCCATATTCTTGGAAAGTAGAGTGAATCTTTCCAACCTATAACTCGTTCTCGATACATTGACTGCCTGGTGGGTCCATTCAACAGATTATCGCAAGGTGTGAAGTTAATTTTGAAACACAACCAAAATTTCAAAACCCGGTTAGTCATAGTCTCTTTGACTGTTTTTAGAACACGGTCAAATTTCTAGGAATGCATATTGTTAGAAAGAAGTGTGAATCTTTCCGAAATATCACTCGTTTTTTATACATTGACTACCTAGTGGGTCAATTGAAAAGATTATCGCAAGGTGTGAAGTTAATTTCGAAACACAGCCAAAATTTCAAAACATGGTGAGTCATAATCTCTTTGATTATTTTGAAAACACAGTCAAATTTCTAGGCATGCATATTCTTACCAATAAGTTGAATTTTTCCAAACACTCATTCATTCTCGATACATTGACTGCCTGGTGCATCCATTTAATAGATTATCGTAAGGTGTGAAGTCAATTTTGAAACACAGACAAAATTTCAAAACACGGTGAGTCAAAGTCTCTTTTATTGTTCTCAAAACACGGTCAAATTTTTATGTATGAATATTCTTAGGAAGAAGTTGAATTTTAAAACTCTCACTCATTCTTGATACATTGACTGCCTGGTGGGTCCATTGAATAGATTATCACAAGGTGTGAAGTTAATTTCGAAACACAGCCAAAATTTTAAAACACAGTGAGTCATAGTCTCTTTGATTGTTTCAAAACACGGATAAATTTCTAGGCATGCATATTGTTTGCAAGAAGTGTTAATATTTCCAAACTCCCACTCATTCTTGATATATCGACTGCCTGGTGGGTCAATTGAATAGATTATTGCAAGGTGTGAAGTTAATTTTGAAACACAGCCAAAATTTCAAAACATGGTGAGTCATAGTCTCTTTGATTGTTTTAAAACACGTTCAAATTTCTATACATGCATATTCTTAGCAAGAAGTGTGAATCTTTCCAAAATCTCACTCTTTCTGTATACATTGTCTTCCAGGTGGATCTATTGAACAATTATCGCAAGTTGTGAAGCTAATTTCGAAACACAGCCAAAAATTCAAAATACGGTGAGTCATAGTCTCTTTGATTGTTTTCAAAACACGGTCAAATTTCTAGGCATGCATATTCTTAGCAATAAGTTGAATCTTTACAAACTCGCACTCATTCTCGATATATTGACTGCCTGGTGGGTCCATTGAATAGATTATCGTAAGGTGTGAAGTTAAATTCGAAACATAACCAAAATTTCAAAACATGGCGAGTCATAGTCTCTTTGATTATTTTGAAAACATGGTCAAAATTCTAGGCATGCATATTCTTACCCATAAGTTGAATCTTTCCAAACTCTCATTCGTTCTCAATACATTGATTGCTTGGTGGGTCCATTGAATAGATTATCGCAAGGTGTGAAGTTAATTTTGAAACACAGACAAAATTTCAAAACACAGACAAAATTTCAAAACACGGTGAGTCAAAGTCTCTTTTATTGTTTTCAAAACACGGTCAAATTTATATGTATGAATATTCTTAGGAAGAAGTTGAGTCTTTCAAAACTCTCACTCGTTCTTGGTACATTGACTTCCTGGTGGGTCCATCAAATAGATTATCGCAAGGTGTGAAGTTAATTTTGAAACATAGCCAAAATTTTAAAACACAGTGAGTCATAGTCTCTTTGACTGTTTCAAAACATGGTCAAATTTATAAGCATGCATATTCTTAGGAAAAAGTGTGAATCTTTCCAAACTTTCACTCATTCTCAATATATTGACTGCCTGGTGGGTCCATTGAATAGATTATCACGAGGTGTGAAGTTAATTTTGAAACACAACCAACATTTTAAAACACGGTGAGTCATAGTCTCTTTGATTGTTTTCAAAACACGGTCAAATTTTTATGCATGCATATTCTTAGCAAGAAGTGTAATCTTTCCAAAATATCACTCGTTCTCAATACATTGTCTTCCAGGTGGATACATTGAACAATTATCACAAGCTGTGAAGCTAATTTCAAAACATAGCCAAAAATTCAAAACACAGAGAGTCATAGTCTCTTTCGTTGTTTTCGAAACATGGTCAAATTTCTAGGCATGCATATTCTCAGCAATAAGTTGAATCTTTCCAAACTCTCACTCATTCTCGATATATTTACTACCTGGTGGGTCCATTGAATAGATTATCGCAAGGTGTTAAGTTAATTTCGAAACACAGTCAAAATTTCAAAACATGGCGAGTCATAGTCTCTTTGATTGTTTTCAAAACACAATCAAATTTCTAGGCATGCATATTCTTACCAATAAGTCGAATCTTTCCAAACTCTCATTCGTTCTCGACACATTGAGTTCCTGGTGGGTCCACTGAATATATTATCGCAAGGTGTGAAGTTAATGTCAAAACATAGCCAAAATTTCAAAACAAAATGAGTCATAGTCTCTTTGATTTTTTTCAAAACACGGTTAAATTTCTAGGGATGCATGTTCTTAGCATGAAGTGCGAATCTTTCCAAAATCTCACTCGTTCTCTATACATTGACTACCTGGGGGGTCCATTGAATAGATTATCGCGAGTTGTGAAGTTAATTTCGAAACATAGGCAAAATTTCAAAACACGGTGAGTCATAGTCCCTTTGATTGTTTTCAAAACACGATCAAATTTTGAGGCATGCATATTCTTAGCAAGAAGTTGCATCTTTCCAAACTCACACTTGTTCTCGATACATTGACTGCCTGGTGGGTCCATGAAATAGATTATCGCAAGGTGTGAAGTTAATTTAAAAACACAGCCAAAATTTCAAAACACGGTGAGTCATAGTATCTTTGATTGTTTTGAAAACACGGTTAAATTTCTAGGCATGCATATACTTAGCAAGAAGTGTGAATCACTCAAAACTATCAATCATTCTCGACACATTGACTGCCTGGTGGGTCAATTGAATAGATTATCGCAAGTTGTGAAGTTAATTTCGAAACACAGCCAAAATTTCAAAACACGGTGACTCATAGTCTCTTTTATTGTTTTCAAAACACAATAAAATTTGTAGGCATGCATATTCTTAGCAAGAAGTGTGAATCTATCACAAATATCACTCCTTCTTGATACATTGACTGCCTGGTGGGTCAATTGAATAGATTATCGCAAGTTGTGAAGTTAATTTCGAAACATAGCCAAAATTTTAAAACATGGTTGGTCATAGTCTCCTTGATTGTTTTTAAAACATGGTCAAATTTCTAGGAATGCATATTCTTAGCAAGAAGTGTGAATCTGTCGAAAATCTCACTCATTCTCGATACATTGACTGCCTGGTGGGTCCATTTAATAGATTATCGCAAGGTGTGAAGTTAATTTCGAAATACATCCCAAATTTAAAAACACGGTGAGTCATAGTCTCTTTGATTGTTTTAAAAACACAGTCAAATTTCTAAACTCTCACTAATTCTTGATACATTAACATCCTGGTGGGTCCACTGAATAGATTATCGCAAGGTGTGAAGTTAATTTCGAAACACAACATAAATTTCAAAACACGGTGAGTCATAGTCTGTTTAATTATTTTCAAAACACTGTCAAATTTCGATGTATCCATATTCTTGGCAAGTAGAGTGAATCTTTCCAACCTATCACACGTTCTGTATACATTGACTGCCTGGTGGGTCCATTGAACAGATTATTGCAAGGTGGGAATTTAATTTTGAAACACAACCAACATTTCAAAACCCGGTTAGTCATAGTCTCTTTGACTGTTTTCAGAACACGGTCACATTTCTAGGCATGCATATTCTTAGCAAGAAGTGTGAATCTTTCCGAAATATCACTCGTTCTCGATACATTGACTACCTGCTGGGTCTATTGAACAGATTATCGCAAGGTGTGAAGTTAATTTCGAAACACATCCAAAATTTCAAAATATGGTGAGTCATAGTCTCTTTGATTATTTTCAAAACACGGTCAAATTTCTAGGAATGCATATTCTTACCAATAAGTTGAATCTTTCCAAACTCTCATTCGTTCTTGATACATTGACTACCTGGTGGGTCCATTGAATATATTATCGCAAGGTGTGAAGTAAATTTTGAAACACAGACAGAATTTCAAAATACGGAGTCAAAGTCTCTTTTATTGTTTTCAAAACACGGTCAAATTTCTATGTATGAATATTCATAGGAAGAAGTTCAATCTTTCGAAACTCTCACTCGTTCTTGATACATTGACTGCCTGGTGGGTCCATTGAACAGAATATCGCAAGGTGTGAAGTTAATTTTGAAACACAACCAAATTTTTTAAAAACAGTGAGTCATAGTCTTTTTGATTGTTTCAAAATACAGTCAAATTTCTAGGCGTGCATATGCTTAGCAAGAAGTTGAATCTTTCGAAACTCTTAGTCGTTCTCGATATATTGACTGCCTGGTGGGTCCATTGAACAAATTATCGCAAGGTGTGTAATTAATTTTGAAACTGGACAAGTTTGAACGTAGTACTTAGTACTCCTACTTTCAAATGCCAAAAAGATCAAAAATTATTCCATCCAATGTACACCAACGCACCTAACAAACACGCTAGACACAGGACAGACCCAGAGCCGCCGTATAAGGCACACATGCGCAGTAGCCAAGCTGTGGACGAGGGAGCGATCAGCAGGGCTGGTGCGCGCAGGGAGAGGGGAGGAAAGATGGTGATGGGAGGTAGCGAAGGAGAGAGAAAACACAATTTGTTACTTTGGAAACACAATTTCAAAATACGGTCAAATTTGAGTTAGTTTAGCATAATGAATGCTATGTAGTGTATGAGTTACGTTGCATATTGACCGTAGGATCAAGACTCGCAAATCCCAACATTGCCAACCATTGGATATTCTTTTCCATTCTAGCATCTACAAGACAGTCTTTAGCACAATGAATACTATATATGTAGAAAAACCTCGAAACACACTTATCCATCATTGTAGAATCTTCTCGGTCATTTATCTAGACCATGGTTCTAGAATTTTCAATTATTAGGTAGCTAATAAACGTTTATTTCTACATGAAATAAAGTGCAAGAACCAAATATGCACTCATAGTTTAGATATGTGGCTCAAATTCATAAATATTTCGAGCTTTACCTATTATAATGTTATATACTGATGACATGTCATGCTTCTGTATATTATTTAAGTTTCACGTTCAAGACACGTGCAGCTTACTTCTACTACTACGAAGAACATGTCTCAGCTCCATAGTGGAGGAGCAGGACCTGACTACTAATTTTCATTGCTTGATTGTAGGGTCCTTTGTGTTAAATTTATGAACTTGGATGTAAATTTAACCTTTTATGTTACTTGGTGTAGCATGTACACATCCACTGACTGTGTTAATTATTGAAGCATCTCACTCCTTTGGGACATGCCCTAGTCAAAAAAATAAAGTGCCACCACTCGGTTTTCAGAAAAAACGGACCATGTTTTGTTACAATTCCCTAGTCTTAGCACATTTCGAGCTTCCCTATATATTAGCTAACTTTGCCCACTTAAATAACTTTATATCTATTTAAATAAATTAGGTCAAATTTGAACTATAAGTAAGCGCAATAGATTCTTTCTTGAATTTGCAAGAGATCCAATATTTAGCAATGTTGAAATCTATCAGTCTATATCCAATGATTGATGTTCCAAGTTATTCGTGTTATATATCTTTTGAGTAAGTTGCACATGCCTTGCACATGAGAATCAGACATTAGAAGTATGCCATATCATTTTTTATATAAAATTATAATAGGTAAAGTTCAAAAAATAATTATAATTTCAAGCTATGTCCATAAAGTACCATGTGTGTATTTGGTTCTTGTACTTCGCATCATGTCGAAATCAACCTACTATTAGTTACCTAATAACGGACATGCTCTAGAGAAATGATGAAGATGATTCTAGAACTATTGAGAAGTGTGCTTTAAAGTTTGTGCATAGCGTTCATTGCGCTAAAGAGCATCAACAAAATCTTCTATATGCTAGAGTAGGTAGCTAATAGGTTGATTACCACATGATACAAAGTACAAGAAACAAATATACAACGGATATTCGATGGATGTTGCTCAAAATTATAATTATTTTTTGAGCTTCACCTATTATAGTTTTATATAAAAAATGATATGTAACACTTCTATTATATGATTCTCACAAACTAGTAGTATTTATCAGAGTTGGGCGAGCTGGCTTGAGGATTGACATTGTTTTATTTTGGCATGTGGGTTCAAATCCTTCGTGTGCGAGAAATGCGATTCTACCGTGCATGCTATCTAGTGAGGGAGAAATGTGGGTTCACGTCCTTTCTAGAAACACAATAAAACTTATTTATTATGGTATTATTTAGGTAGTCTACGTGATGAGCCAGGACATAACAGCTTGCTAGTCTAGCACTCTAGCTATAACTCTAGCAGGCGTCCTCGATCCAGTTGTGCACTCCAGAAGACCTATGAGGGAACACGTAAAATTAATACCACTTGTTCAAAGAGCCTCACATCTTCCCCATCTCTATCGATCCCCATTCATCAACACTGGCTAGCCGCATTTTGGATCCTCTCGAGCGTGCACTTCCTAAATTTTCCTAGCCATTTCTCGCCTCCTGCATCGGTTCTTGCAGGCCTCCATCACTCTCCTCCAAGTAACACCAACAATCATATTTGAATCCGCCCTCGCCCCTAGTCCATCCAGACTCAATGGCGGATCTGATGCACAACATTCAGTACGATGGTTGGAGCAAGTTTAGCGACCATGCCTTCGGAGAAATTGCTATGCGTATGGACAGTACCAGCGCCGTCCGGCTGGTCGCATGCTTCAAGGAGTTGCACTGCCAAGTCGCCAATGGAAAAGGTAGCAGATGCCCCAACGATGGTTGCGGGACATTGGTCGCCTTCCACGACTTCCTCAACCACTAGATGGCATTCCCGCACAGCCCATGCAACTGCACCACGCCTGGCTGCGAGTTCTTCGCCCCGCCCATAGCGCTATTCGCTCACCTTGAAAAAGCCCACTTGATGGAAGTGCACAGTTTCCACTACGGTGAGGAACACAGTTACATCTCTCAGTCTTTGCTGGCACCTGGTGCATGGAGAGTAGAGACCGTCATATCCGGGGATGATGGTATGGTGTTCCCGTACGATTTGACATGCTCAACTATGGCCTCGTCGTATCCTTCTAGTGTGTCAGGTCGGTGACATGCTTGTTTCGTTGGTACATGGTGGAGTTGCACTTTTATAAACCTTCAATGATGGGAGAGGACCTGGAGGAGTTCACCGAAGATAGCCTATTTTTCGAGCCAAAGAGCAGCGCATCACCGGCCACTGTCAGGATTACTGAAAATTTTCGAAATTTTCTGATTAAGAAACATGATAGGTTAACACTAGATCACCCATTTTGCATCCACAAGGTGAGAGATGGCAAATATGACCGTCTTGATTCTGATGATGATCTACCATTAAAATTTGTTTAGATCAAACGCTGGACATGATCTATCATTTCCTATGAAACATGGCTCTATATTGGTAGCTATGACTACTTTCTTAGATCAAGTCCCCTTTCCTTTGAAACATGTCCTTGCACATGTACTTTGTACATACTACGTATGTTTTATCACATTCAGTTTGTTAGTCATATTTACTTGATCATTTTTAATCATATTTAGCATGCTGCAATTTAGTCCACCGATTCTTACTTCCTTTAGAAATTCTAGGTACATCTCTCAGCCGCTGTGGGCACCATGCTCATCGAGACTAGAGAACATCGGATTTGGGGATGATGGTATGGTGTTCATTGTGATATTTGACATGCGTGAGTCGGCTGACATCATCGTATCAGTCGTGTGCGTCAACTCGTCCCCCTTGTATAATGTGCAGTTCACCGTCTATCACCCATCAAAAGAGGAGGGGTTTTGGGAGGGTGGAATGCGAAATTCCTTCACTCCTGGGAGCAGGGCGGTGCCTGACATCATGCAGAAGGAAAAGCATTGCATGTTAGTGTACCATGAAACATCTCAGATTACTACCTAGGGCCTGCATCCATCGCGAGGGAGAATTCGCAATTGACTATTCTGCTACCTTAGATTTTTTTATCCCACTTTCACTAGATATGATGGACTTACGTGTATTGGAGGTTGGATTTTGAATGCAGAGTAGTACTAGTATAGTACTAGTTATTGTACTTCGGAGTATTTTATACTATATACTGGTAGTACTTGTTTAGGTGAAGGACAAGAGATGGTCTTGTTTTGCCTTTATTATGTCATTGCTATTACTAAAGTATTTTGTTGAACTAATAATAATGTATTGTTACTTGTTTAGATCAAGTACAACAGTTTGTCTTGCTTTTCTTTTGAAAGTTAATATCGTCACAATTATCTAGATGAGTCTTGGGAATTTTCGCTTGCATATGGGGGGTCACACATGCATTAAGGTTAGGAGGATGTATTCACACAGAAGAAGACTTGATTGCCAGTTTTGCTTGCTCCAATGACCGAGTCTGTTTTTTGAGCTAGAACAAGAACTAATTCTCTATGTACTGCTATTAAATTTCAAGAAGGAAAGCTACTGAATCTCTCAAATGTTCTATCCTTCCTATTACTAAAACATTTTGTAGAACTAATATTGATGTAATGGTACTTGTTTAAATCAAGGGGTAGTAGATAGTCTTGCTTTTCTTTCGAAACATGGCCTTGTCACAATCTAGATGAGACTTGGGAATTTTGGGTTGCATATGGGGGTCACACACGCATTGATGTGAGATGAAGGTACTCAAAGAAGACTTGATCGTCAGTTTTGCTTGCTCCAATGGTCGACTGTGTTTGGAGAAACGGGCAAATTGATTGCCCGACAAGGTTTTTAGAGCTAAAACAAGAACTGTTTCTCTCTATATTTCGATTGTATTTCAGTGTCTGTATTGCTGAATTAATCACTTTGAAATGCTGCTGAATTGGTCAAGTGCTGCTGAATATGAACTGCGAATCCGTCGATAATTTTTCTATCTTATTTTATACTGCTGAATTTTTAGATGAATATCTTCCACAAATAATTATCGCCTTTTCCCCTCGCTCTCTGAGGTCTTTGTTTCAAATCAGGCCGAGCCACATCACAATGAAATTTTGATTAACCAGGAGAAGAATCTAGCTCATTCGACCCCTCTTTATACCAGAACATTTTAATTCGGTCTTTTCGGGCTCAAGGGACTATTGACCACAACCCAGTGAAATTTGAGAAAGGAGCCCATGGAACATAACCGAGAACATATTAATTTTGCCTTTTATGGGTAAGGAAACTGCTGAGCATAGCCTAGTAAAATTTGAGAAAGAAGCCCATGGAGCATAGCCTATGGAGTATAACCCATGTAGAGTAGCCTATGTAGAATGCCAAACTCTTTTTAATTCGGCCTTTTGGGCATTTCCTCCACCTCTCAAAATAAAAAAACTCTACCTACGTTTTTAAGTAAATACTCCATTATGTGCCATTTTATAAATTGAGATGTCAAGCTTGCTGCCCTTTTATATTTTAAATGAGATAAACATTGAGACACAAAATATTTTTAAGAAGACTAATACATAAGTTGTAGTAGTAATAAAAGTTTAATGATTACATTTTCTGTATATATCTTTGTTGTAGTGGCAATACACTTAGTTTACGTTTATTTGATTTGAAGGTCTTTTGTTTGAATCACCTGTGCGTGCATATATATATATATATATATATATATATATATATATATATATATATATATATATATATATATATATCTTGGGTTTACATTTTTCTTCTAGCAATATAACATTACAGAGAGGCTAACATCATGGACCCACTAGCCTGAAGCGTCCCTCGAGTTTTTTTTGAGGGTGGGTTTAAAAAAGTATAAATACTTGTATAGAGAGGCTAGCATTAGGGACCTACCAAACAGAACATACAAGGCTACATCGGGAACCCACAAGCCAGAACATACCAGAGAGTCGGACATAGGGGCCCCAATAGTAAGATCATACATGACTGCCATGGTCAAGACAGCGGATGCGGCCAAAAAAGTCCATCATACACACGTTGCACTTACATAGAAGTTGACATGTCGAACCCAGCAGGCCCAAGCATAGCCCATGAAATTAGCCTATCAGCCCCAAGCATAACCCAAAACCTTGTAATTCGGACTTTTCGTGGTCTTGTGGCCATCGACCATAGCCCATTAAATTTGGGAGTGAGACCAAGGAAAATAGCCCATGGCGAATAGGGTATCCGCCCCGAGTTATCCAAGAATATTTTTAATTCTACCTTCATGAGTATTTTTTTATACTCTGAGGCTGACATCTAGGCCCTGAAAAATAGTCCAACATACACACATTTCTTTCAAATAGAGGCTATCATCTAGGACCTAGCATAGACATGGTTCCTGCATAAAGGAGGTTGACATCTGGGACCTAGTAAGTTGCCATGGTCAAAACATCGGACATGGCCAAAAAAAAGTCCATCATACGCATGTTTCGTTTACAGAGAGGCTGATATGTGGGACCCAGCAGCATGACCTTATAAAGAGACTGCATCGAGCAATGTTGCCAGTTCGAAACAGGGAGGCGCGAGCGAGAAAAAGTTTAGCATCCACACATTTCTTGTAATGAGAGGCTGTCATGTGGGACCTAGCTGCGTGACTGAACGATAGATTCATCGAGGAACGCTATCTAGTTCGGAACAGGGTAGCAATAGAGAAGAAAAAAATTCCATCATACCCAGGATTTTTCTACCGTGAGGCTGATATGAGGGACCCACCAGTCTGAATAAATGGCTGATGTAGTGAGCAACGCTATCAAGCTCGGAACACGAAGGCGCGAGCGAAGGAAAAAATCCATCATACACATGTTTCTTCTAATAAGAGGATGATATGTGGGGCCCAGCAGCGTGATTAAATGGTAGATGCATCGAGTAGCGCTATCAAGTTTGGAACAGGGTAGCGTGAGCAAAGGAAAAAATCCATCATACACACGTTTCTTCTAATGAGAGGATGAATGTGGGTCCTAGCAGCCTGATTAAACAGTAGATGCATCGAGCAACGCTATCAAGTTCAGAACAGGGTAGTACGAGCGAAGGATTTTTTTTATATCATACACACGATTCTTCTAATCAGAGGCTAACATGTGGGACCCGGCAGCCTAACTAAATGGCAGACGCATCAAGCAACGTTATCGAGTTCAAATCAGGGAAGCGCGATTAAAAAGTATGGTTCGCTAGAGACATTAATGTCCAGGACCCACATGTCTCAAAAGACTTCGGCGAATCAACATCTCGCAAGGAACCAAAAATCTTGCATCTACCACGCGCCGGCCGAGCTTCCTCCATGTTTTTAGCGATTTCATCGTAGTAGAGGGCCGCAGAACCGGAAAAAAGTTTCCCATTGGCCAAGGTTGAGCCGATAAATTCATTGCGGAAGACGCGCCTTCTCCGAAGACCGACGAGCCAAGTCATTGCGGATGGACACTTTTCTTGTAGCGGGAACCGATGAAGAAGAATCCAAAATGATCCATGGCAATGATGACTTCTCAAGCATATATGACATGACGAAGCATTACACCGACATTGGGTCAACATGCTAGGAGGACTTGGAGTACTACACCAAGAATGACTCCTGAAGCATGTAACACATCGAGTTCCCTGAGGACTTCTTCCACCACATGGATATCGAGCACTTCAACGCCATACGAGAGGAGTTGCGTCTCCAAGAGGCCAACAATGAGAAGCTCTTCAAGTCGCATCCATCAAGAGGAACCACATACCATGATGGTATATCAAGCTCAAGATGTTGCAATACAAATGAGCCCCAACAAGCTCACCTTATGCCAAGACAAGTGTGTCGCCAACAACAAGAGCTCATGAGAATCCATGCAATGTGCTCTACAAGCTCAAGACATTGTACAAGTGTAACACCCCGAACTCTATGTGCCCGGACTGTCTCCCCAGGCAACATACTAGGATCTCTAGACTGGCCCCACAGACCAATACTAGTCTTTTCTGCGCACTTTGTCTTCACTCGTGTGCACCTGGTACCCACTTCCTGGTCGGTCACCCATCCTAAAATTTCCCCATGCCAAGCATGCTTAACCCGGAGGTTCTTTTTGGGTGAGCTTCCAAAAAAAGAAGTTGCAACTTGTTGATATGGGTATCATGTCAATCCTATTAAGCCATGCGCCTGGGTCTCACAACAAGTCCTCTCTTCCATGAGAACAAGGAAGCAAGCTACTGTATGCGCCATCAAGCTACATCAACAAAACAAGTTCGACATGAGGTACCCAACTACAATAACATCAATGGGACCACTTCTCCTTCAAGGAATACTACTAAACAAGCTTCAATACCCTCTATAGAAGCCCTCATCTAACATTGGTGCTACCTCACGGACAAAGAAGGCGAACAAGAAAATATGTCGTCACCGACACCATGAAGCTTCCAAGACCAAGAGCTTCCACGACAAACCTTCTTCAAGGAAGCATCCTACACAAGCTACAAGATTGTGAACAAATGAGAAGGATGCTATGGATCTCTACTTCTCCAAGTTGGATGAAACTGTCAAGATGACCTCTCATGAAATTGATGCTTTCAAGACATGGTTTCAAACCATGGAAGAGGAAAGCGTTGTGGTAAAACCAAGGAGGTGACATATGATACCTCATATGGTGATGACAACCATGATACCGACTTAAGACATTTATCTTTGGAGGCAAAAAGGTTGAGGATGGTGAGCATGGGATTTTTCCTTCACCAAAGGAGGTGCATGGAGTCGAGGAAACAGAGCCTATTCCCATTTTCTTGAGTGATGATGCGGTACCAATCCCATTGATCACCATCTTTTGATATTCATCAAATCATCACCAGTCTCAACTCACAACTAGTATCACACCCTCGTACCCATGATGAAGCATCCTTAACATACCTTAATTTCCAAGATTTACAATTAGGTTAATGTTCTCTATGATCTTCACATTCGTTCCCAGGTCGTCCATAACCATGGACACGGCTTTTCAAAAATATTAATACCCTGCAGTGGTGTACAAATTTACCCACATGCACCAACCAACTATTAATCCAAGATCTTAGCCCTCTTCCTTGGAAGGCTAGCAGAGGGTGATTGACCATGACCTTTACCTTGCTTTCGCTGAGACCATGAGTCACTCCCTAAGGAGGGTTCCACCATAATGGGTCAAATCCTGAAGTCAGTCCCTAGAGATGTGAGGCGAGTTTGGTTTACCAGGGGATCTATCAACCCCAAGCAACCCGGTCCATGCTCCCCTACCTGTTATGGTGCACCTCCTTCACCGCCTTCAAGAACAACCAGAATGCATATGTCGAATTACACGCCCGAACTATGTGACTCATGGAATATACTAGGCAAGTTAGTTAGTTGAGGGGTTTTCTAGGCCCCGTGTGGTTGTATGCTCGTCTTGGTTCAAGAGGCAAGAACTCAAGTCCTAGTGGTGGCGAGCATGGGACTACAAAACCACATCCCACTATGGCCTCCCATACAAGCCTTAGCATGTTTAACCTTCACCTCTGATCTCAACATATCACGTTCTCCTTTCATACTAGATTCTTTGTATCTGATATATTAGTAGGATGAACCAGCCCCAACAGCTAAGCATGGCTAAGAAGGACACGGATATAAGCTCTAGTTATGCTAGGAGCAGTAGATCAAGTGATATAAGCTCAAAGGAAGTAATGCAATAGATATGATACTCTATTTATCGATAAAACACCATAGTAGAATCATATGCATCATGGAAAGAATTGAAATGCTTTTGAAATCATAGGATTATATAATGGTGGGGCTATGCTTGCCTTTGCCAGTTGATAACCAATAAGAAGATATTAGGTAGCCTTCTACTTGACTTATTCATAGTTGGTAAAGTATTGATCTTCGATCTTTGATGGTGTTTATCTCGGTCTTCGATCTCAGACTCGATATCATATTCTACTAGGAAAACCAAACACTAGAAAGAAATAGAAATAATCAGCACATGGCATCGATGCAATGCTCAAGCAATAATGATGATATGAAAAGTTAAATTGTGTGGGGATGAAACCCTAAAACATTATTGATCATTTTAAATAGGGTCCGAGGGGTATAAACCCAAAAACAAGAAAACCCCGAAAACACTTACCAGGGGTGAATTTTTTATTCTAATTAAACTTGTCATGAAAGTTGTTTAACAATTAATGAATTTGATGCTAAAATGTATATCTCATTTTATGAACATTATTATTATTATACATATTTTTATGAGTTAAAAATAATTAGTTCTTCATTTTATAAGATTAAACCTTTTTCTGAAATTATTAAACCAATTAAAAAGGATTTACTGTGTCAACTTGACATCAACACGTGCATTGGATACTTTTTACACACTACTAGGGCTAGTCACTTTGGCTGACGGGTGGGCCCCGTGCCACGTAGGCACTCCATGCTAGCAAACCTTGCCAGTGCCATGCTAGCGTCACGTGAAGGCCAGGTGAGCGACACGTAGGCTCGATGGAGAGGGTGTCGGGCGGTGGTCACCGGCGGCAAAGTAGGGCACCCCAGCACGCACGACTGGGTGTGTTGGAACCAGAAGAGTGAGGCGAACCATGTGATGGTTGCGCGCTCAGCTTGGGTCATCGGAGCACGGGCAGCGATGGTGGCTGACGACGGCAGATGGTGTTCAATGCGAGCAATCAATAAAGAGGTAGCTAGCAAGAGAGAGGGTCTATGAGCTGACCGGAAGCTCACTGGGATCATGATTCTCGGGTCGATTCGGTCGGAGGAGCTCGAAACCAACATGGACGGTGGTGTCTAGAGTCGGGGATGGAGGTGGCGATTGGGGCGACTAGAGACACTCCGGCTTACGATGATGGGGCAAAAGAACGAGGAGTGCATGGGGATTATGGTGGTGCTCTTAGAAAGGCAAGAGGTGGACAGGAACAACGGAGCACCGGAGCTCCTTTGAGCTAGGGTTCTGTCAAGAGAGGGGATTTCAGGGAAGAAGAGAAGCTAGGGTTCTGTCAAGCGAGGGGATTTCTGTCAAGAAGGTAGGTGCAGGCTGCGCCTACTGCGTACGAGCGGCAGGGAGAGAGGGAAGGGAGCTGGGCCGGCCTGGGCTGAGCTTTGACCCCCCTTTTTATTTCTAAAAACTGTTTTCCCTTTTCCTTTTTCTCATTTTCTATTTGTAAACTTCATTTCAAACATGATTTTGAATCTGTCTAAAATATCAGAGAGTTTCAAGGTGAGCTGAAAATATTCAGGGGCCCTTTATACCAATTTGGACTCCATTCATTTCAGAATTTTCAAACATTTTCAAAACCATTTTGAATAGAATACAAGAGAGAGGAAAACTAGGGCTTTAGGTTTTGTTTGTCTTTTCTTTCTTGGTTTCATTTTGTCTGAGAAAAATACATGATGCTCATAGATGCACAAACAAACCCTAATTAGAGACTAATAAAACTAGGGGTGTTACAGTCTACTTGTGTGAACTTGTACCTTCCTTGTTGTTTGTATGGATTGCCTTGATCTACTTCATAAGATGAATTGCTTTGATCTTCTTGCTAAGATGAAGTGTCATCATCTTCTAGTCATGATAGCTTGGCTAAAGGATCAATCCTGTGAAATCAAAGGAAATCAACAAGACACCAACAAAAGTCTCATCCCTTAACTACCACCCTAAACTCATCAGGGCAGATCCCTTGATCACTTCCTAAATCCCTATTCCCCTTGTACTACGAGAATAACATGCTAAGAACTCCTCACCTTGCTTGTTGTTTCCTATAAATCACATCCAACGATATCACCCATTTCTTCAACTCCCTATGGAAATCTTTATCCCTAAGCTTGCCTTACAAGCTTGATCTTGTTTCTCTTGATAAGAAAGATTCATGAGGATGTTACACCTCAATTATTTTTTCCTAAACCATGTATTATGTATATTCCTATAACACTAGTAAAAACCCTAAGCTAAACCATAATCTTGGCATCTGTTAAAAGAAGGGAAATCTAGTCATTTGCAAAACCCTTCAAACAACACATCCAAGGTAGTGAGCCTTCTGTGAGATCATCTACTCACTTGTTCTTGATCACTTTTAACATCATCCTGCTAAAGTGAACATGTCACTAGTGTAATGGTACACTCTCAATCCTCATGGATGATTTCCAAGTAAATACAGTTCTCACGCTAAGGGAAAAGTTATCCTTTATCATACCAACAAGTGAAATCTCAACTTTAAAAATAAATTCCCTTGTGGACATTTCATCAAACACCTAATAGAAAAGCTATCTACCTCTTTGCGAAAAGATTCACTTTTTGGAACGCTAACTTAATCCCTTCCACTTGCATCTAGTGTAATGCACCTACACCACTCTCATCCTTGTGATGTCCTCCCTCAACCCACATCATTGCCTCTGATTCTAGAGCTCATCTACCTAGTTTCCCATGCATGCTTTCAACCCTTGAAATTAACCTAACCATTGTTCCTTATCATGATTCCATGATTGGGATTATCTCTCTAGTTGCTTTCCAAATCAGTTCAGACCAAATTTAGGCATGATTCTCTTATACTTAGCTTACTCTCCAACCCCATTTCACTTGTTGAAGTGGTTGGAACCTTGCCACCTATCCTTCCATCTTGATCTTGCACCCAAGATGATGTTTTTACCACTATACCATTTTACCTCTCTTAACTCATGTTTCCTTAAACCCAAATTTTAATATTCAAAAACCAAGGTGTGACAATCATAGCTATATTAGGTGGTCAGCACCTACCTTGGAACAAAAATTTATAAAAGGCCTTTCCATTATTATTATTACCCCAAACCCTTTACCCCCTTTATTAATGAAAAGCTTCACAAATCCTTTTATTAATAAAAAGACTTTTTAGGCAAAACCCTATTCCATCAAAATGCACCTTTAAGGACTATATTATGTGCTCTCTCTATCCACTTCAAAATAATTATTTTTTGAAGCAATTTAATAATTATTTTTGTCTATTTTTCTTCAATGCTAGAAATGGGAAAAATAATGTTTATTTATTTTTTCTTGTTCAATAAATCTTGGGAAAATTACCCAAGGTGTTATATAAGAAGGGGTTCTGTGGAAAAAACAAAAAATTCCTACGGCAGAATGCACCTAGCCAAAATCTATCTATGAGTAAAGCTGTAACGGAGGAGGTTTCAGTAACATACCCTTGTAGACCGACATCATCTGATGTTCCGAGAGGAACATGGATGAGGTCGTCGATGTTGTAGCCGACCTCAAGGTCATGAAGATCCTCGCAAGTCACCCCAAGTCCTTACACGAACAACCTTGGTGCCATTAACGGCAGCACCCCCGAGGTTTCACACACATATTTTGTATGATGATGACTTCCGGTCCCTGATCCCTACCAGGAGTGCGGAAATTGATCTCTGGCTTGGAATCCTTGCAACACCTCCTTGTGTCATGACAAAGTCTTCCCTTCATGCGCACATCCCCAACATGGAGCCGCGGTTGCAAGCAAGAAAGAGAGAGAGATTACTTCTCTAAGGAAATTGCCTTAGAGAAATATATTGGTATATTCATTCCCACCCCATGCCCCAATTTATATACGATAAAAGGGATAACTCCTTCCCCTAAAGTCCTGGGGTGGTACTAAATACATAAGGTGAAGGAGACGAGCTGAAGCCGACAGGGCTACATCTGGCGGTCGAGTGGGTTCCCATGCACACGTAGCCCAACAGTGACCAAGCAGTGGGGAGGTCTGACATTGAGGCCATGGGGCAGCGGTGCCGGGTGCGCCTTGGTGTGGCCCACCTTGCGCCCGCCCGTGCGTACACCTGAACCCCGAGTGGGCCAGCGATGCGCGTGTGCTAGCCAGCGATGCCCGCCCGCCTGGTCTTATGGGCCTACTGGCCCACTAGCTGCGGCTGCTTTTCCCTTCGGGGTGGATTCCCTTCTAGGTTGCTTCCCTCTAGGGATTCGTCCTCGTAGAGAAAGTTTCCCCATAATAATTAATTTAAAATATTTATTTAATATAAGTTAATTGATAATTAACATATTAAATCTATATTATAAATCTCCATTAATTCAAAAACACCTTTTCGGCTCTTCGGTCTTCCAAAACTATTTTGGATTCTCTTTAGAACATTTTCCGATATTCTCTATTCGAGACAATCCTAAAGTTCTCTCTTTGATTTCATTCTACCAAAAGATCTACAAATATCATCATACTCTTAAGTGTGTTACCTGTACGGTTTTGCAAAGTCACAGACATGATCGAGAACTCTCTCGCATCAATGATCATTAGCGGGACCAGGATGCACATAATGACCCCTATGCATTCCACAAAACTATTGTCGTTACAACCATAAACGTTGAGTCTAATTCATTTGTTACTTTGATACATGACTTGCCTGATATTTGATCATTGGTACCCAATACCTTGTTCAATCCTGTTATCGACATATAGATTTACTCATTCTGTGATATTCCATCCCCATGACCTAGTCACATGTTATGCCACATTTATGGATGCAATCTTACTGACTGGGCCTAGTGTATCTTCATGTCACGCAGGTGAAAAAAACACTATCTCGATGCACAGGTGATACCTTCGATCCGGATTCATAGATGTATTATAATAGCTTTTCCCTAGAAGATCTAGGTTTAATAGAACCTTGGAAACAACTGCTAAAACATAATAAGAAAGGACACGTCTACAAGACTTTGTTTTTTCATTTTACCTTAGTTGACCAGACCAATCTAATTTACTTTTTAATGGGGTTGAATCAATGGATGGAGATAGGCCAGGGTTGAAGATCCACCTACAGCTCCACATCAAATGGGATGAAAGATAATAATAAGAATAGTCATGTATAGTGTTTGTATTGAGATAATCTTTTGTGGTCAACACATCCTAATATTCTAGAGACCCCATGATGCAGTGGGCATAGCAATAAACTTTTATTCCAACCGAGAACACAGCAAAGCCACGGGTTGCAAACGATTATTAAGTGTAAACACAGATTAAAGCTTTAAGTGGTGATGTTGTTGTTGATCCCGAATGGGGCGCTAAGCGAAGACCATACTTCCCTTTTTGTCACTAAGTTTCCTATGAGATTGCCGCTAGCCAAGTATCTCACCTAAAGCCTATATACATCTATGGGATCTTGCTTACCTACAAGTCCACAGATCGAGGCGAGAGACAAAGAAACAAAAGATACAAATCACGAATCCAAACAAAATACAATTCTCCCATGATCTAGATGCACATAATTGCTGCGAGGTTTATCTCCAACCCGCAGCCCGTGAGGACTACTCACTCATAAGAAATAGATCGGAGATAGAAAACATCATGCAAATACTTAGATTGAAATCAAATATTCTTACAATGGTCGCCAAATCACAAGGAGATCTAAAAGTACAAAGCAATGGCTATGGCTAGTGGAGGGATGGATGGTGGAAGTGATGAACTATGGATGAATTATGGAAGAACAATGGTGTGGATCTCCTTTGGGGGTGTTGTGATGCAATCTGAGAATGGCGGCTCTCTGGCCGGCGGTTGGAGCCTCAAAATATATAGGCGTCTTGACGAAAGTTGTAGGGTTTGACGATACGAAGCCATCGCCACTTGGTATGGGTGGACCACGCCCGTATCAGTGGTCGCTAAGCGCGCTGACGCCCTGGTTGTCTTCTCCAATTACTTGGCAGTGCGTACTACCTCAAAATCCTTCATTATGACTCCTTATTTCGGCTTAAAAGTAGTGATTTCCTGCACAACATAAATCAAAGAAGGGATTTGCATATCTTTGCAATTATTAGTCATTAGTGGCAAGGTTGAAAGTTTATTTTGCAAGTGCTTGACCAAAAACAATGTTTAAACGGAGTGGAAGATGGAAAAAATTAGAGCCATCAACTTCCCCAAAGCTCAAACCTTGATCATCCTCGAGCAAGAAGAACCAAAAGGACTATAAGGAATTCAACGTTTAAACTTGAAACAACGAGATTAGGAGTTCACTTACAGTAGGTAGTCATATGTGCTCAACACTTCATTCATTTGCAAAGCTTATCAAAGTTAGAGAGATGACAAGAATACTATACAAGCTTCGGTAATTTAAGATAATCAAAGTAAAGTTTAATATAAGTATAAATAACCAGAAGTGTAACAATCAATCCAATTCCTCTAATTAACTCTCAGCTTGCCAAGGAACACTAAGATGTTTAAATAGCATAATTGAGTAAGAGAGTTTCATGTCCCAAATAGTATAACAATGAAGTGTCTTATTTACACCCACATCAATAGATCAAGTCAATCTAAAACACTTCTAACCCAATTATTGTCTTTCAAGAAAAATTCGTAAAGTAGTAATGAGACCATGCCAAGGACTTGTTATGTGGATCCTCATAGATATATTTTTTCTTTCTTTCTTTCTTTCTTTTTCATCTCATTTTTCAAGGATCGTTGTTTGTTTCTTTTTGCTAGTATTTGCACAACCTTTGAGAGTACCAATACTTTTGCCCATACATTGACACGGATTCCAATCACGTCATCAACTCATAGCCGAAATCCGGGGTTATACCATAGATCGTTCAAAAGCTAGCAGAGTTGTTGGCATCCCAAAGGTGTGCGTTAGAGACATAGAACAAAGTGGTGTCACGTCTTTTTCTCTCTTTTTTGAGCTAGAAGTACAGTTTGATCCACAAGGTTAGCTTTGGCATGTGTCACAACTACCACTAGACTTTATTTCACTCAAACAATTCCTTTCATGAGTGTTGTAGAGACTACCAAAATATCTACGGGGTTAAGTATAATCAAGGGTATACTCTCAAGACAATCATTCATCAAACAAGTCGTAAATTTCAGACTTTTTCTTGTTGTACTTGTTTGGCATTATTATTTCCAAGGCAAGCCTCGGTTAACTAAAATAACTAGAGCAAAAGCTTCAACAACTAATTACCATACTAAAAAGACTTACTCTAACCATATTACATTACTTCCCACTAGCATGCATATTAGAAAATCAATGAACTAAGATAAACAATTTAAACTTCATAAGTGGGAGACATAGGACATACCTCTCATAAGTAACTTCCTGATCCTCTTCCTTATAGGGATGTGTTCCTTCAAAACTCAAACACAATTACTCTCGAAATGATATCAAAGCAAACAGGCAACGTATGAATCCATGTTTATGAAAAAAGGATAAACGGAAAAATCTTTTTGTATTTTTGAGGATAGGGATTAAAGAATAGAAAAGAACTTGCGACCAAGCAAGGTCTAAAGAAAAACAAAAGAAAACAGATAAACTAAAATGAAAATTTAAAAAGAAAAGGAAAAAAGCAAAGTGTTGGAACAGGCCAACATGAGTGTTTCAAAGCTCACAAGGAGCTGGAGTACAACCTCGTTATTACACAAATAAATTTGCTAGGGGAACACATCGTCAAGCTCATGCTTTTGCAAGCCCATTTGTTGTTCATTGTGGTGGTGGTGGATAATCTCCCACATTCCATTGGCTGCTCCAATCATGGAACAAGGTGGCGAGGCTTGCAGCGGCATCTCGAAGGTTGATGTAGAGGTTGTTCATGGTGTGAATATTTCCTTTCAGTGCATAGATATCTGAATAGGCGGTGTAGTAGTTTGGTGGCTGCACATCATGTTCGGGTCCTTCTTGTTCTACTTCTTAATCTTCTCCTCCTCCCACGGGTATTTCTTGTTGGGGTAGACTAGCTTCAACGTGAGTCATAACATAAATGTCCATCCTCGATAGAGAATAAACCGTTAGGCAAAGGAGGCAAAGGAGCATGAATCAAGTGATCCGCTCCAGGTATATTGAAGAAATATCTACCATGATTTTTAGAAATCATACCACATGCTCTTAGAGTAGATGGACCGAGACGGTTACCTCTAGTCAGCGGTTGGATGTTACCTAGGTTGATGTGAAGTGCGCGTGGAAGAACGGTCACAACTCCTCCTCCACATATGGGTCCTCGAGATTGAAGAGCTTGATGCTTAAGATAAAACACAAGTAAAGCACCCAAATTTGGCGTTGAGTTACAATTGATAAGTGCAGCTTTTGTGAGGATCAACATGCCCTCCTCATTAACTCTAGTAAACTCACCACGTGTCTGCAATGTGTTAGCAATAACATAGAACAAATATTGATTGTCAGGATGATCAATTTGGTTCCCCTTGGGTGTGTGTCCATGAATTCTCATCAAGTTAAAGTATTATGAAGGGGAAGGATCTAAAACAAAGGTAGTTGTGCATACATCAGTGGTGTTGTTGTTAAACCCAAAGCATTGAGCCCATTGGCTGAGTGTCAAAGTATACTCACAGTTCATCAAGCGGAATTTAATTCGATCAACTCCAGGACTTTGTTCCTCGAAACAACCATAACGATCCACCGTGTCTGTCAAGGTGCTGAAGAACTCAAGTGTCAAGCGGCGGTACGTTGCAACATCCTGAAAGACAAAATTGTACAAACCAACATAATTATTATAAGGAGCTCCTACAGGATTAGCATGATATTTTTGAACATTAGAAGCATAATTATTTTTCCATGTAGGATTAAAAGGAGTGCGAGCTATAAAATTAACATCATTGACATAGGTAGTGATAGCATTAACTTGGGTATCTTACTTACCCTTTACTATGCTAAGAAACTCATCTACCTTAGATGTAAGCTCCTCATTGTTTACCTCAGTAATTGAACTTACTCTCTTCGAGGTTCTTTCTACATGCCATTGGGAATGGTTATTTTGCATGTCATCAAGTAACTTCTTTGCAACACTTACATATTTTCCCATGATCGTTCCTCCTGCTGCAGCATCTAGCATAGACTTAGACATTGGGTTAAGACCATTATAAAATAAATCTAATATAAGCCATTCTTCCATCCCATGATTAGGACAGTTCATCATGGCTTCTTTCATCCTTTCCCACGCAAGCGCTAGTGGCTACGGTCTTCTTTTCTAAAGCTTGTAATGTTGGATCTTAGCTTCATAGTCTTAGCTAGGGGAAAAATTAGTCATAAACAAATTATTGCATTCCTCCCAAGATTTAATAGTGCCCTTTGGTAGAGCTAGCAACCAATCCTTAGCCTTTCCTCCAAGAGAGGAAGGGAATAATCTTAGCTTAACAGCATTTGGATCTACGTCTTTAATACGCATCATGTCACAAATCTCAGTAAAAGTGTTTAAGTGCAATCCCGAATCCTCAAAACATGAACCCATATTGGTTTTGTTGAACCAAACTTAAAAGGGTAGGTTTTATCTCATAAGTTTCCGCATCAACTGCGGGTTGAGTGATGGGTGCGCGAATAAAATCATCAGTGGGAGTAGCATACTCCCCTAATCTCTTTTGAGCCATGGCTCTTATATTTTTGGTAATTTTTAAGTAATGTAAAACAAATAACAAGTAACTATTTTTTTGGGGTTTTCAAATAGATAGCAAGAAAGTAAACTAATAACAAAACTTAAACTACAGTTAATAATAAAACTAAAAACAAGGTCTCTAATGGCCTCACCAGGATAGCGAAATTGCTTCCCCGACAACGATGCCAGAAAAAGAGTTGATACCTTCGATCCGGATTCACGGATGTAGTATAATAGCTTTTTCCCTAGAAGAACTAGGTTTAATCGAACCTTGGAAAGCACTGCTAAAATGTAATAAGAAAGGACACGTCTACAGGACTTTGTTTGTTCGTTTTACCTTAGTCGACCAGATCAATCTGGTTTACTTTATAATGGGGTTGAGTCAATGGATGGAGATAGGCCAGGGTTGAAGATCCACCTTCAGCTGCACATCAAATGGGATGATAGATAGTAATAAGCATAGTCATGTATAGTGTTTGTATTGAGATAATATTTTGTGGGCAACACATCCTAATATTCTAGAGCCCCCGTGATGCAGTGGGCATAACAATAGACTTCTAATCCAACTGAGAACACACTAAAGCCATGGGTTGCAAACAATTATTAAGTGTAAACACATATTAGAGCTTTAGGTGGTGATATTGTTATTGATCCCGAATGGGGCGCTAAGCAAAGACCGTACGTCCCTTTCTATCACTGAGTTTCCTATGAGATCACCGCTAGCCAAGTATCTCACCTCAAGCATTTATCAATCTATGGGATCTTGAGTACCTATAAGTCCATATATCGAGGTGAGAGACAAAGAAACAAAAGATATAAATCACAATTCCAAACAAAATACAATTCTCCCATGATCTAGATGCACATAATTACTGCGAGGTTTCTCTCCAACCCGCAGCCCGTGAGGACTACTCACTCATAACAAATAGATTGGAGATAGAAAACATCATGCAAATACTTAGATTGAAATCAAATATTCTTACAATGGTCGCCAAATCACAAGGAGACCTAAAGTACAAAGCAATGGCTATGGCTAGTGGAGGGATGGATGGTGGAAGTGATGAACTATGGATGAACAATGGTGTGGACCTCCTTTGGGGGGTGTTGTGATGCAATCTGAGAATGGCGGCTCTCTGGCTGGTGGATGGAGCCTCAAAATATATAGGCATCTTCATGAAAGTTGTAGGGTTTGACGATACAAAGCTGTCACCACCTGGTATGGGCGGGGGGTACGGGCGGACCATGCCCGTACCAGTGGTTGTTAAGCGCGCTGACGCCCTGGTTGGCTTCTCCAATTACTTGGCCGTGTGTACTTCCTCAAAATCCTTCTTTATGACTCCTTATTTCACCTTAAAAGTAGTGATTTCTTGCACAACATAAATCAAAGAAGAGATTTGCATATCATTGCAATTATTAGTCATTAGTGGCAAGGTTGAGAGTTTATTTGGAAATTTCTTGACCAAAAACAATGTTTAAATGCAGTGGAAGATGGCAAAAATCAGAGCCATTAACAGGCCTCGGCTATTCCTTTGAAATACCTAACATACATCTTTATAACCAATCAGTTACGATCATGGTGTTTGATGCAGTCAAAGCAACCTCGGGAGATAGTGATTAATATGCTCTAACGGTCAAAGGAGAAGGATATTACACTTTTAACTATTGCAACGACGAACGTGTGACTTGATCATTGCAATACTTAATTTGGGTAATGTCCATCACATAAATGATATGACTTCATTATCAGTTAGCATAAAAGCAGCTGCCCAGTGAGCTAGTTAAATAGAGGCTACTAGGGACTCTGGTTTGCTTAATATCACATGTGCATCAATGTTTTTGCTTGATGTAGTTATAACATGATACTAAATTATTATGAACTTACTAAGATATGATAATAAACATCCTTTATTATTTGCCTCTAGGGCATATCTCCTTCAATATGTTATTTAGGATCATCTCACACCAAAAACACTCCTTGTCACATTCAAATATATCAAATGATCTCCTAAAAGAGGATTAAGCACTTTTGGGATATTCAATGACAAATAGGTCTACAAACATCAGAAAAATCCCACATAAATAGAAGAAGTGTATATTAACCATACCTACCTACCAGTACTACTAACCCACATTGTTAAGTTCAAAATTTTGAAAGTAAACCATGATCTTCATTTATGACCACTTTGGATGTTGGATAAATCCATCATCTAGACCCCCATACCCACCTCATCCACTCCCCCTCTTGACCACCACACACCTCTCTCTCTCTGGTTGACACCACTATAGCATAACTGTTCACCTTGTCCCTTGTTCTTGGAAGATAAGAGAGAGACAACATATCCTTGCCTATCTTTGGAAAATAAATGCTTAGCATTAGCACCTCCCCTACCTTCACCTTTGGTCGTGAACTAGGACCCACTCGCCACCCTCCACCACCTCTACAACCAATCCCTAGCCATCCCTATCCCTCCTCTCTCCTATTTAGCTTATATGCATGAATGGATAAGAGAGTCGCCTCCTTGCAGTATAGGGCTTTCCCTGCCAACATCTGCCCTCTAGTTGCACTCCCCACCTCCTCATTGTACCTCTAGGACAATCCCAACTGGCTGCAACCCTCCCAAGCTCCCTCTTGGAAAAGGACCACGACGAACAACTCCCTCTTGGCTCTGATGCCACAGGCCACCTCATCCTCATCCTCTTCCCTCATTCTACTATGTAACCTCACCTCTCTCCACTCCTCGAAGACCAGGATTTCTCACCTCCTCTATCACCATGGAGAAGAAACTCCCTTCAGATATGCAAGCTTGAAGGCAAGTTTGGCATCCACTCCTACCTCCCCCGCTCCCCCTCTTCCCATGCATGTCCTCCTATAGTTTTCATCTACCTAACTGTGTCATTTTCCTTGGCCTAGGATTTCCCCAGCTTCAGATCCATCAAGCTCCGGCGAGGTCGCCTTAGTCAATGTCACGCGAGTCTCTTCTCGGATCCAAAACCTATGATGTCTCCACTCATTGAGATTGTCGTCGTCGATCGCCTCTCCTCCGCTACCTCTCCAACACTGGTAAGGGCCCTAGGTGAGCTTCCGCGCCTGCTCGTGCCACTCTAGGGTTTTGTCTCAAGTGGCTCTATCGTTGGGAAGATGACATATTGGGTCCGTTGATCGGTACTTGATCTGACGACCCATGGCATCACGTATCCCTTCCACCCCTCCTCTCTCACTGACGACTAGGCCTCGCATGGGCAATTTGAATATCGGGTCTCCCACAGACAGAGATGCCTGGTTGGGCCATCCCGATTCAGTGCATCCCACTTCGGTTTCGGATCTAGCCCATTGGCCATTCGTTTTTCTCTAAATCTTTTTTTCTATTTCAATCTAGCCTTTAGCTTTTAATCGATATAAAATTATCTAACGCGTCAAAATGACTTGATTCAAGATTCCTTGGAATCCTTGATAAAATGTCTACCACATGGCATTAGTTCCATCCCCACATCTAGTATGTAGTATTTTGGGTGAGTTAATCCATTTGAAGGGGAATTTTCAATCAATAAATCATATCTAGAGTTCTACAACTCTAAACCCTGTGAAACCAATTTCTACTAGAAGGTACATGGTTACTTTGCATGTGCCCTTGGCTTCAGGCCAAAAGGATATGCAGAATAAATATGATGAAAAATAAAAAATGTTTGCAGATATGACTTTGGGAATTACCCTCAATCATTCTGCTATTTATTTTGAGATGATTCCAACTCTCAGAGATCAAGTAGTAAAATATCTCTCAAACACACTGAAGAATAACTATGGGACTTACAAAGAGTTTATAGGGATTTAAATACTAAAATAGAGGTTGTGTATAAAAATCATAAGAAAATAAATATAATTGCTAAAAAATGCAAATCCAAATTTGTTGAACTCACAAAATTCATGTCTATCTGGTGGTATGACTTGATCATGTTGAAAAATGATTTTGTACTGAAAGCTTAATCAAGTGCTTATAAAGATATTTTAAATTGTTTAAATGTCTCCGGTATATAGATAATGATATTTGGGATAAAACCCTGGTTGTTGGTGTTCAGTAGGTTAGTGGAACCTGTCCAGGTGTTTTCTAAACACCTTGCATCTGTAAGGTTGCCTTTGAGAATGTTACAAGTAAGCATGCCTTACATGTGTGATGTTTTGTTTAAACCATAATGTGGTCCTTTCCCTTCTTAGTAGTATTAGTGTTCATTTTCTGTATTGTTTGTCTTTGCGTGTTTTACTGAAGTCTCAGCGAGACTTGTGGTACTGAATGTGGTGTGGTGATTGATATATGCGTGTTTATGTGTTTTGCATGTTTAACCCGCTTGCGACGATATATGCGAATGTGGTGATATCGAGGAAGGAGGAATATTTGTGTACTTTGAAGAGGAAGTCCAGGGACAATTTGCTAAGCCAGGAATGACACCTACTTTCCCATAAGCTTGTCCTAATATTTTCCTTATGCATGTTTTACTTATCTATTTATGAAAATTTCCTTGTTTTACTATATTTCTAGTTATACCTTGTACTATGCTGGCTCCTCCAAGATATTACATAATGATACTGCTAATTACAACTGCTTAATGGAACCTACTCATCCCCTAGTATACTAGGTTGGTGGTGTACACCATACTCTTTAGGAAACTCTTTTAGCCAAGGAAAAACTTGTTGGAAATATGCACTTGAGACAAATAATAATTTGGATTATTATCATATTTCACGAAGTTTATAATTAGGTTTTATATCTTGCTATAACTATATTGATAGGGAACGTCAATACACGTGAGATACATAAACAACAAGAAGTTCCCGGTGAATCTCTAGTCACTGGTTCATTGGTCAACAGATGATCAAGGTTTCCTGATCATGTGGCATTTATGCCAATTGACAATGGAGTCATCTCATTGGGATAATGAGATGATGATAATACCCAATATAAGCATCGTAACACAATCATGTCACAAAGTTCAATTTGCGATAATTAGGAAACGTGGTGTCTTGTTCCTCAGACAGTGAGACCGTATTTAATCACTGTCACCCAAGAGTCCCTTCCTCACATCAAACGTCACTCGGTGAAACGGTGATCATAAAGGTGTGTTCAGGTACATCAAATGGGAATGTAGAGGCCTATGTTTCAAGAGAAGGATTTGTCCATCCACATGATAGAAAGATACTTTGGGCCCACTCGGAGAAGTTATATCCAATAGCTGCGCAGCGTGTGACTAGATCACGAGGATATCACATGTCGGAATAGGTTATGTAGCATTTGTCAGTAACAAGATGTAACTTTACATGGGGATGTCTTTGATCAGATATTGGAAAATGCAAGTATCGAAGTGGCAAAAGGAATAGGACACATCGTTGATGGTTCAATGACAAAGATTTCGTCGAATGCATAGGGGTCATTATGGGCGTCCACGTCCCGCTAATGATCATTGGTTTGAGAGGGGTCTCGACCACGTCTGGAGTGTTCCTGAACCGTATGGTAGCATGCTTAAAGGTTTGAAGAAGCTCAAATATTGTTCTGGTATCATTGGAATCACCGAAGAAAAGAGGGAGAAACCGGAAGGGTTCCAGGAAGGTCCAAAAGATTTCCGGAGTGGGATGGAAGGAGTTCCATAGCCACAGGAATTAAATAATATGTGAATATATGTTAAATATTGATTTAATCATTTATTAATAATTATTTATTAAAGAAAAGGAATTAAAATGGTCAAATTCCCTATTGGGCAAAATTCCCTAAGGGAAAGGTCCCATCGGGGAAAGACTAAAGGGAGGTGGTGCCGGCTGAGCCTTGGGACACCTGCATGGGTCCCACAAGGGCCTTGGAAAGCGGTGGCTAGCCCCCTCTCTCCTCTCCTTTGTTTAGTCCCACATAGCTTGGCTAATGAGTTTTGGAGTCCCCTTCCCCCTCTATATATGAGGAATATGGAGGCCATTAAATCATTAGAAAATAAATAAAGGTTTCCTCGCTTTGAGGAATACCTGAAGACGCCTCTCTCTCTATCCCCTCTCTCTCCCATGAACATGGTCCCAAGTTGTTACTATGCGAACAGGGAGTTCCTCATCGTGGAGCGTCGTCGTGTTGTGGGGTTCAAATCCAGAAGTTCTACCTCTGCAACCTCTGCGAGATCGGAGGAGAAGGATTCATCGTCGAGCACCGGACATGTGTGACTCCCTCGGAGGTGCTGCACTTGTGGTGCTAGGAGTTGTCGGAGCCACTGGAGCCATCGGAGTTCAGCACGACCTTGAGGTCGACGTCGGTATGACTACATCGCCAACACTCTCCCAAGTGACAAATCTTCTCGTAAAGGTAAGTTTTTGAGAAGCCCCTCCTGTTACTCCATTACTAATAGATAGATCTGGCATTAGGGATCTTGGCGTAGGAAAAATTATTGTTTTCAGGTGTGCAACCCCAACAGTGGTATCAGAGCAAGATCTATGTGTATTATTGCTAGTACGGGTAGAACACACGAGTTATAGCATGTGGGCATTGATTTTATAGTTGTTACCCTCCCACGTGTACTTGTGCATACCGCAACAATGCTTGATGAAGCGTCCGCCAACCGACTTTACTCGTTAATTCACGAGACTGGTCCACAAGTGTAAGTGGCATTGGGGTTGTCTGTCTCTCTCGCATTAGTTGGTACGCCATTTGCAACGGAGGGCCTCGAAAGGGGTATAGTATAAACAGTTATTTAATCAACTTTGTGGTTGAAGTTCATAGGTAAGAATGATTCTTGCGTGGAAGCCCTATCAGCCACGTAAAACATGCGAAGATAAAGTAGAAGTGTCTAACTTTATTTTCTAGGGGCATTGTGTTGTGATCTGGTCATAGTCAAGGTAAAGTAGTTTATTTTCTGTTGCTAAGTAGTAGTAACGGTCATCATGATGGTGGACTACAAGACGGAGGCGTTGGTACCTTGGTGCCCTCAGCGCCGGAACCCTGGCGCCAGATCTAGAGGCATGGGATGGAGATCGTAGCGTGAAGGACATATCGCATCACATTTACATGTGATGTATTGTTTGTGCATTTTGTTTTGTGCTAGTATTATATACTCAACGGTAGCATATGTAAGATGATCCCTAATGCTTAATACCAACAAAAGTGTTCTCCCTTAGTGTGCACCACCAAGAAAGTTCTCCATTACGAGGCACGCCGTAACGATCGGGTGTCAGACATATCTGCGTTCGCATATGGTGGGTATAAGACATGTTGCACAGATATACACTGATATACACGTAAGGTTGAGTTGGCGAGCCAAGCATGTACAGACATGGCCTCGGAACACGAGATGATCGAAAGATCAAGCACGAGTCACTTAAATGATGTGATCGATGTTTCAGCGTCCACCTTTGCAACTATATTGCCGACCGTGAGGATCAGGGGTGGTGTAGTGAATAGGGATCATGTAATCACTAAAACCTTTTTGGGTATAATAGTTTTAGTGGAGCTTTAATTTAAACTCATATAATTAGAAACTTAGTCTAAATCCTTTGCAATCGTTAAATGTAGAAATATGGTTCGATGTGATGCTTCTTTCGGGGTTGATGAATGGGTTGATGCTGAAAAGCTCAAACAAGGTGGATCAAACTTCCCTGAGTAGCTTATGTGTCAAACTTCCCTGACTACATACACTACACGATGGATTTGGACCAGCCACAAAACTATGAGACCCCACAACAACGGGAAGACCGTTATTATCATCGTGAGATGTCCACCTACATTCAAGTGATAATGCGCTAAGGATGGTGGATGAACTGCATCCTCTCATGGATGACTGATGCCTTTGCAATAGGCGTATTCCTATGGTCGCTGCCTCCCAGCTACCAAAGGCATGTCTGGACCTGCATCATGAGAGGTGATGGGGAAACACAGGATTTTCATGAGTTCATATCACATTTCAGACATGTGAAGGTTGAACCCATTGCCGAAGAGGTCATCGATGATGAAGGTATATACGAAATACAATTTTATAAATGTTATAATCTTACAAACACTTATTGCAGAATCGGAGTATCTAATACTTGTTCTGTTTTATGAAAACAGGTCCTTCTGCATGAGAGCTGCTTGCTGGAGAGGAGGTGACGTGGCGTGTGGATGGCGAGCATGATGATGATGACCAACGACACTCTCCCTCGACATTTATCTTTTAGTTTATTGGTTTTGGATAATTATTGCAATCGATGTATTATGAACCTTATTAGTGTGTCTTGCACTTTGGGAGACTGTTATTCATACGAGTTTGTAACAAAACAGTTGTTCTGCTTTTATGAATGATTTTTATTCGGCTTCATATGTTTTCGATTAAGTGTGAATTATTCGTGTTCTAAAAATAACTGATAATGCATGAACATTTGTAAAACATTAAAATGCCTTGAAAATATCCAACTTAATTATATGTTCATTAACCATTGTTTGAAATTCAAAGGTTATATTGATGGTGTGTGAAAATTGTAGATATTTGATCTCTTGTCACATATGAATCATGCCCATGTTCGGCAAGATAAGTGAAACACCACGTATTATTTAAACACAAAGTGTTTGATGAATTGTTGAAGTAGAATACATATTTGATGTACCATGTTTCAACGAAGTGGTGATTATCATTTTGTAATTGTTGATTTTAGTAAAAGAGTTTACTAAATGAAACATGAGCGTGAAACTATTTGATGTGATCAAAGAATTTCAGCATCAAAGGGTATTGAAAATAGAAGAGAATTAAGTTACTACGATTTGATCAATAGTAAAATTCAACGTTATAAGATTGGCATGAGAACTTGTGAAATATATTTCACAAAATTGTGATGCATTTATCTTTATAAAATGTTGACTTGACCATAGTATAATATTTTATATTGAGTAGGCAAACAGGTGGCGCCAGATAAGTCGATTTAGTGTTAGTATAAAGACCATTAGTTGGAAATAGCGAACACTCATTTAGAATAAAGTAATCCATCTGAAATTCTTGAAATCGGCACCATACCTTGTATGGATTATCGTGGAAGTTTTCAAGTTATTTGATATCGCTAAAACAACAGTGAACAAGTTCTTGTAGAGTATTAATTGGAAAATTTGAAATACAAAGTCCATGGCTGAAACCAAAAGAAGGCAAAACTAGTATTGCTGAAAGTTTGGTACGTTGTTGAGAAAGTCTATTCACGACAATGTTGTCAGTGGAAGAAAATGAGAGCATGATCAAGGTCCATGACCCTGCGTCAGAGTGTTGAGAAGCACAACGAAACGTGATCCAAAATGCATCTCTTCACATAAAAGAAATAAATCAATGATAATGATCATTGTGTTTTAATTGTGCTTTTACTAATGAAGTAGGATTCACAAATATGCTCTACACCTAGTTTGGAGACATTTGTGAATCTCTTGTCATATTATCAGAATATGACATACCTACGAACTTGTAACATCCCAATCTCAGTAACTTTGCTACGTTTTCTAGAATGCCAAAAATTAGGGGGAACAAAAACTTTTTCTTGCTTAATGATGCAATGTTTGATTGTCTGTTTGTACTTATACATCTGATTATGTAATAGAAGTTGTACTCCTTACCTCAACCCTAGTTGACAAAAAACTATTTAACAAAGGAAGTGTATTGGCTTATTTTGCATATTCTCAAATGTCCTGGCATTTCAAAAACAAAAGCCAAACTATGGAGATCTATATGATATCATCTCCTTATATTCTCAGGATAGAATTTCAAATGATATTACCTCTAGTTTTCCAAAACTTCTTATAAAACCTTGGATTATAACCTTGGTAGAAGTACCAAGTACTCTTACATACTTCAAAACACAACCTTTTCAAAATACCCATCATTACCTCAAGATGAGCTTGATGGTAATCTTAGTAGTATACTTAAGAAGTGGTTAAGATGAATTGCCTTGATCTGCTATTTGACTTGTTGGACTAGGAAGTAGTGTGAGCTACCCTAAGGGGTATCCTTTAGCAACAAAACTACCCAAGCAATGCACCCTCTGATTCTCTTGAGAAGAAAGCATCCACCCTTATTAGGAAGATCACCCTAACCCTATTATCAGGGTCAACTTGGTTAAGCTACTTAAAAAAACCCTAATAACTGATCTCAAGCATAGTACCACGTCTACCTTCATCCTTCGGATGTAAGCAATCATATAATATACTCTCCCTTGATTAATGGATCCATTCACCAACTATCCCAAGATTGCCTTGGTCCTTAGTCACTCAAGTGATCTTGTGTATTTCCTTAACAAACCCCCTTTTGGCTCATTTCCTTCTTATAGCCTTTATAGTCTAAAAGACCAATTCAAGCCATGAATCCTCTCTTCTTAACCCACACTTCAACATCCCCCACTTGGTGATGAGTTTGGAACCTTGCATCCTCTCAAATACATTACCTCTTGTGACTAGTCAAAAACACCAAATCTGCCAAAATTTGACTAAGTCTAAAACTAATATCAACACCCCCTTTTCGAGTCTCTCTCCTTTCCAAACCTTGTGAATTTTTGGAAATGAACTTGAACCATCTTGTAAACCATTATAAATACTTCTAAATCCCACTCTTGCCTTTGATAAAGCCATTCCTTGACCCCCTTATTCTTGATGGTTTTATAGGCAATAAATTAATATTTTCTACAAATCTTATCAATAAGCCTACTTTGGTAGAAGCTCACATCTTCATACCATCTTATTTAAACCAAATATTTGCTTGAGTGTATTATATGTTGGGTCCGCAGCATAGAAAACAAAAAGTTTCCTACGGTGTGAACTACACGCCAAGATCTATCTACTAGGTACAAAGCAACAGGTGGACATACATCCAACGAGAACTTACCCTCGAAGACAACGAGCTTTGTTAACGAGTAGGAACTCGTGGTTGATGTAGTCATACACTTACCGATCTCAAGATCGTGATGAAGTCCAGCAGGTCCGGCTCTAGCACGTCCATCAGATCCAGCTCCAACACCACCAAGTCCAGCACCGCAAAGCAGCGGTGCATCCGTGATCGCACACACGTCCGGTACCCCGACAACCTCCGTCCCTCGCTCCAGCAAAGCAGTGGAAGCAGCAACTCCTTTCCAGATAAAGCCACCGGGAACATGTATCTCGCTAATCCGAGACCATGGGGGAATAATACTAGAGGGGGAGAGAGATCCTTCACAAGGAGGTGTGTGTATGAAGGTGTGAGAGGGGGGCCTTTTATAGGAGGAGGGGAGGGTACCCCTCCCCATGGCCGGCTCCCCAAGGGGTGACCCCTCACCTTCTCATTCATGTGGTGGTAACTCCCTCCACATAAATTTTCCCCTTCACATTCTCTTTTAAAGTCCCCACTTTAAATGCATTAAATTTCTCCAAATTTAATGCTCTCTCAATTAATAAAACTCTTTTATTAATTTTATTCAGAATTTTTTTAATTACTTTAATTAACAAACATTCACATAAAACCCCCTGCAACATTTCAATATTACATGTAGAACCAATTTCAGCAATTTCACCCGAAATAGTTTCGGTGTCTATTGAAATAATTCCAGCGCTTTCTTAAATCTTTATCTGAAACATAGTTGCTCCAAATGGTGTCGGTATCCCTTAAGTGTGTCACCCTACGGTTCGCGAATAATGCAGACATGATCGAGACCCCTCTCAGATCAATAATCAGAAGCGGGACCTGGAGATCCATACTGACTCCTACACATTCAACGATGACTCTTGTGATCGTGTGAACCTTTAACGTCGTAACTAAATCCCTTTGTCTCGCGATATATTACATGTCCGAGATTCGATCATCGGCATCCAAATACCTAGTTTGATATCGTTACCGACATGCACTCTTTTCTCATTCTCGTGATATAACATTCTAGTGATCACATCACTTGCTTGCAAGCTATTTCAATGTGATATCACCGAGAGGGCCCAGAGTATATCTATCCGTCATCGGAATGGACAAATCCCACTCTTGATCCATGAGCCTCAACATAACACCTTCGTAGCACTGAACCCACCTTTATAGTCACCCTGTTACGGTGTGACGTTTGATGTTATCAAGATACTCTTCCGGTGTTAGCAATTAACATGATCTCATGGTCTAAGGACTAAGATTACTTCGTATGATGTTATAGCAATATAAACATAATGACTTTGATCGTAATGCTATACTTTGGATGAATGTTCATCACATCATTCCAGCAATGGTGTGACCTTGTTATTAACAACATCCAATGTCCATGATCAGGAAACCTTGATCATCATGTTAATCAACAAGCTAGTCTATAAGAGAGGCATAACTAGGAACACTTTTTGTTTATTAAACACACATGTATTGATGTTTCCGATCAATACAATTCTAGCATGTAAAATAAACAATTTATCATAAACATGGAATAAGATAATAACCACTTTATTATTGCCTCTCGGGCATATTCCCTTCAGTCTCCCACTTGCACTAGAGTCAATAATCTAGTTTGAAAAACTTTGCGTATTGAACACCTATGGCTTTCTGGTGTTGCATATACGCAATTGCTAGTGGTTAACATAATCTCCGGATGTGACAGTTCAGATCCGTGTGTATTTGCATGTCTTTGCGTCTCTACGCATCACTCATTCTCAAATGAGATGGCATTGTATAAATTTGGTCCTTTGGTGAGACCTTTAGTTCGTTCGGCTCAAAATATGTTGATATTATTGTCACACAATATATCTTCATAGTATTAGCCCACTTTGAACCACACCTAGTTTGATAACAAACTACTTAACACAAATGCCCTCCTATGCTGCTACTATAGCAGTCATATACTTAGCCTTTTGTTGTAGTATCCGTCACAATATCTCAACTTTGGAACTCATCCAAATCCATCATGGAACATCCTTTCCATTATATTGTGCCACCCATAGTCTAAATTGAGATAAATTTAATTTGTATCTTGTGACAAAACTAGTATCAATGGAACACTTTACAATGAACTACCTTTAACTATTTGTCACTTATACATGATATATTCTTAGTTCTTCCAAAGCTCATAAGAATATCTTTACTATTGTCCAATGATCATCTTATAAATCATTCTGGTATATGCTCATAACATTTAGAGCATAGGACATTCTGGATATATACATATCATGGTATAATTGATCAAAATTTTCATGTGATTTTACTCACCAAGTGTTGAAACACTTGAATCTTGATACAATCCTTTCCATGCAGCAAGAACCTTTCTTGTTGTTTCCATATTGAACCCTTTCAATATCTCATATATGTATGTATGGCACAACCATATTAGCGCCTTAATCTATCCATACAGATATTGATGCCTAATATTCCGGGTTTGCCCAAGTCTTTCATCGAAATCTTATTTTAATGAAATTCTTAACTTGTGTCAATACAAGATACATCATTTCCAATCAACAATATGTCCTCTACATAATGTATTAGAAATATGTCTCAGCGCTCCCACTTAATTTCTTGCAAATGCAAGCATCTTCATCATTTCCGATGAATTTAAACTCTTTTAACAGTTTCATCATGGTGAAGATTCCAACTCCGCTATGCTTACTTCAACTATTGAAGTTTACATGCCCTTTTAGCACCCTTTGAATTAACAAAACCCATCGGACCATGTCATGTACATGTCCTAGGTTACCGTTCTATTAGAAGAACCTTGTTTTGTTTATTCGACTACCATATACCAAATTATATGTACTGGTTGCTACATTAATCCGTCAAGACTATATATCGCTATGAAAGATCAAATCTTGTCATAGTCAACTCCTTGAACATTGTCGTAAACTTCTTTCCGACATGTCGACTATTTCATAGATGTTAAACATCCATGTCTTATTTCTTTATAGATCCAAACACGACCGATAGGCTTCACGCCTTTCCAGAGGGTCTTCCAAGTTCAGAAACTTGTTTTCTCGTGTATGGATACTATCACGGATTCTATGACTTCTAGTCATTTTATGGAGTCAGGGCTCATCATCTCTTCTTTGCATGTAGTCGGTTCATCATTGTCAAAACAATAACGACTTGCTTATCAAATCTTACTATTTGATTCTTACCGACCCACATGGTTCTATAGGAACTCTAATCTCCGAGATCACACCTTTTGTAATCACGAGAGCCATGAGCATTGTGGCCGCCACCGGGACACTTTCCGGCGCTGCTCTACTTAGCACATATAGCTAAGGTTCAACAACCTTATCAAAGTTCTATTGTCCTCCCACTTAACTTTTCACGAAAAGTTTCTTCTCAAGAAACTTGACGTACCAAGCGACAAACTCTTTTGTCCTCGGTGTTATGGAGAAATTCCCAACAAATTCTTTGGGATAACCTACAAAGATGTGCTTATCCGACTTTGGTTGTAAACATTTTACTTATGCATAGCATACCAAAATTTAAGAAAAGACAATTCGGGTTTTATCCCAAACCATAACTCATATGGTGTCATTTCAATGGATCACGATGGTGCTCTTTTCAGTGTAAAAGCGGTAGTCTCTAAAGCTTCAATCCTTAAAACATAATGGCAGTTTTATAAATGACACCCTTGATCTTACCATGTCAAACATGGTTTGATTTCATCTCTCGAATATGCCATACTCCTATGGTTTATCGGGAAACACAAATCATGGAACAATTCCTCAAGTCTTAGGTGTTTTTGCTAAACATGTAACTCAAATATCTTCCTTTATGATCGAATCATAAACTCTTTATTTTCTTGTTACAATGATTTTCCACTTCATCTTGAAAGTCTTTGAACAATTTTCAAATGTTTCATACTTCTTCCTTATTAAGTAAATATATAGATATATTCACTTAAATTTCTGGAGAAAGCATATGAAGCAAAAAGATCCATCGCATATGGCTACACATAATGGACTATGCACATCAGCATGCACAATTTCCAATAAGCTAGTCATCCGTTCCTCTCTGGCCTATGGACGGAGTTTCAATTATCTCGAGGAAAGTCTCACATGCGTCAATTGATCAAAATCAAAGACTCCAAAATCCATCAACATGGAGTTTCTTCATGTTTTCTTTCAAATATAATTTAAACAACGATGTCACTTCATAAGTGATCTTTCAATCATTTGTCTTGCGATATTTTAGCAATAGTGTTTATGGGTGTGATTTCTCCAACTAGACTTGTAAAAGTTCATCCATCCTTTATGGAATACGGTAATTATTTGAACAGCCATTGTTCTCATGATACCGGAACAAAATAACAATTATTTAAACAAATCTTGAAGGCTTGGTTTGATGACAACGAAAAACACAATAATACTTTATTTGTTTTCGATGAACATCATCACTCATTCTTTTGCTGGTTACTTAGGCCATTGTAGTTCATGAATTGCGTTGTCCTGTATGACACTTCATACCAACCAATTCAGTATCCAATACCGGTATCCAATACTTAAGAACCACATTGTTTAACAAGCAAGGAATATAGCCATAACATGTATATCTTTTATATACCTAAGTTGGACATCTCCAACCTTTTATTTTCTGCCAAATATTTTATAGATTCTCTTTCAGCAATTCCTTTTCTTTTAAAAGAATCTATCAACATCAATAGTGGTGTCATCAACATGACACATGGTACAAAGCATATATAGTCAAATACTAATACCTTTGGACTTGCACTTTGAAGTGGATCACCATCATCAAATGTTTGGTGTTCTTTCAAAAATACATTCTTTAGTAATCTATTAGTGTAGTAAACATTTTACTTACATCTTCTATTCATCCTTATCATGACAACTTTCATGATCAAGCTACTATAGCCTATAAGGAAGAATCGCGAGTATAATACTAGTTCCCAAAACCTTTTTGGTAGATTCGGATGCCTAGCATCTCCATCCTTCACAAATTCTCATACAATATGAGAACATGTATTTTGCTAAATTATACTCTATCATAATGCAACCAAAAACATTGTTTCAGATATCACAATATCTTTCACACATGATGGTTTCTGAAACAATTTCCAGCTCCAATATAATTTCGATATTAAAACAACTTTTTGAATATCAATAATCATGGAGGCAAACATGATACTTTAGATACTAACATTGGAATTGTTACTCTTGATTTAATACTACTTATTAAACTTCATGGAGTAAATAGAGTTTGCTGAAAGTTTGCAATAGGACTTAACTTTAAATTGACATTCAAAACAATACGATACCAGTTCGTAAAGTAAATATGCAGAATTCTATAGTTCTATTATCTCAAATAAAAACTAAGCATAAGGTAGAAAACGAATGCCAATGACTACAACAAACTATGCAAATTCACTTTGATTTAATTTATGACAAATTGAGTTCGACTAATCCAAATTAGAAATGAACTCCCACTCAAAAACGACATCCCTCGTGCCTTTTTGGTGATTACATGAACCAAATCCACAACACCAAGTCCGATCATCACGTGAGTCGGTGTAGCTTCAAAGGCGAGCATCAATATGGTCATCACATCAACTATATGACTCATGCTTAACCTTTCGGTCCGTGTTCCGAGGCCATATCTGTACATGCTAGGCTCGCTAAGTAAGAACCTTAGTATTCGCGTGTGTAAAATTGTCTTACACCCGTTGCATGAAAGCGTAGAGTTGAGAACACCCGATCATCACGTGATGTCTCAAAAACACGATCCATAGAACGGTGCATACTTAAGGAAGAACACATTTTATCTTGATATTTAAATGAGGGATCATCTTCCAATGCTATAGAAAGCGCCAAACTAGCAGTATAAGATTCTAACATCTAATGTGTAAAGTGAGATGATATGGTCCATGCATTTGATCTCTATCATTTGCATCGTGGTATGATCTCTATCATTCCTTTGTGTGTAAGGCCAAGGTCTATGGAACTTACACGTTGAGTGTGTTGTAAGAGTATCTATCATACATCTACTTACAACAATACCATATCAATACACTAGCCCGGCAACGATCTAAACTAGACGCCTCTAATTTATCAATTGCAAGTTTTACATGGCTTAGGGCTTTCGGAGATAGAACCGTTCTTACCTACGAACATGAACCACAACGAGGATAACTAAGTTATCAGCAACTCGTTGTAAATCAGATATTGACTATAGTAGGAGAGACAGACACCCGCCAGCCACTTATGCAAAACAAGTTGCATGTCAGTCGTGGAACCGGTCTCATGTACGATGACATGTCAGGTTGGTCCGGGCCGCTTCATCCCACTATGCCACCAATATCCAAAATACATGAAAGAAGCAATAACATGATCATCATCGCCCACATATAAACATATGTGTACTACCCGTGCTAAGCACCTACGCATAGATCAGGCTCTGATACCACTGTTGGGTCCGCAACATAGAAAACAAAATTTTTCCTACGGTGTGAACTACACGCCAAGATCTATCTACTAGGTACAAAGCAACGGGTGGACATACATCCAACGAGAACTTACCCTCGAAGACAACGAGCTTTGTTAACGAGTAGGAACTCGTGGTTGATGTAGTCATACACTTGCCGATCTCAAGATCGTGATGAAGTCCAGCAGGTCCGGCTCCAGCACGTCCATCAGATCTAGCTCCAGCACCACCAAGTCCAGCACCGCAAAGCAGCGGTGCATCCGTGATCGCACACACGTCCGGTACCCCGACAACCTCTGTCCCTCGCTCCAGCAAAGCAGCGGAAGCAGCAAGTCCTTTCCAGATAAAGCCACCGGGAACATGTATAATCCGAGACCATGGGGGAATAATACTAGAGGGGGAGAGATCCTTCACAAGGAGGTGTGTGTATGAAGGTGTGAGAGGGGGGCCTTTTATAGGAGGAGGGGAGGGTACCCCTCCCCATGGCCGGCGCCCCAAGGGGTGACCCCTCACCTTCTCATTCATGTGGTGGTAACTCCCTCCATATAAATTTGCCCCTTCACATTCTCTTTTAAAGTCCCCACTTTAAATGCATTAAATTTCTCCAAATTTAATGCTCTCTCATTTAATAAAACTCTTTTATTAATTTTATTCAGAATTTTGTTAATTACTTTAATTAACAAACATTCACATAAAACCCCCTGCAACATTTCAATATTACATGTAGAACCAATTTCAGAAATTTCACCCGAAACAGTTTCGGTGTCTATTGAAATAATTCCAGCGCTTTCTTAAATCTTTATCTGAAACATATTTGCTCCAAATGGTGTCGGTATCCGTTAAGTGTGTCACCCTACGGTTCACGAATAATGCAGACATGATCGAGACCCCTCTCAGATCAATAATCAGAAGCGGGACCTAGAGATCCATACTGACTCCTACACATCCAACGATGACTCTTGTGATCGTGTGAACCTTTAATGTCGTAACTAAATCCCTTTGTCTCGCGATATATTACATGTTCGAGATTCGATCATCGGCATCCAAATACCTAGTTTGATCTCGTTACCGACATGCACTCTTTTCTCGTTCCCGTGATATAACATTCTAGTGATCACTTGCTTGCAAGCTATTTCAATGTGATATTACCGAGAGGGTCTAGAGTATATCTATCCGTCATCGGGATGGACAAATCCCACTCTTGATCCATGAGCCTCAACATAACACCTTCGTAGCACTGAACCCACCTTTATGGTCACCCTGTTATGGTGTGACGTTTGATGTTATCAAGATACTCTTCCGGTGTTAGCAATTAACATGATCTCATGGTCTAAGGACTAAGATTACTTCGTATGATGTTATAGCAATATAAACATAATGACTTTGATCGTAATGCTATACTTCGGATGAATGTTCATCACATCATTCCACCAATGGTGTGACCTTGCTATTAACAACATCCAATGTCCATGATCAGGAAACCTTGATCATCTTGTTAATCAACAAGCTAGTCTATAAGAGAGGCATAACTAGGAACCCTTTTTGTTTATTAAACACACATGTATTGATGTTTCCGATCAATACAATTCTAGCATGTAAAATAAACAATTTATCATAAACATGGAATAAGATAATAACCACTTTATTATTGCCTCTCGGGCATATTCCCTTCATTATACTCATAATTGTCTACCCATCCATATCTTCCTTGTTTCAATTGGAGCTTTATACTTCTTAAACCCACATGGTTTCTGAGGCTATTTAATATTTCTGACAATCTTATTTTATTCCAACTTTGGCTCAATCTCTAGACAAGCTCAAGCTTAATCAACCTCAATTATCTGAACCTTGCTGATCTACATCAAGTTCTCTATCCAACCATATGCCCCTTGAGCCTTTTTGGACATTTAGACCATTCCCTACAACTTGTCAAGGTAGGACTAAAATATTAGACACAAGATGCCAAAAACCACTCAATTTAAAATCTTCTCCTTTTGATTCTTTATCAACACCTACAAATGATCTACTCTACCCTTCTTACCCTGCTAGATCATGCTCACCTTAAATAACTCTTGATTACATATGAATGGAGCTAAAAATTGTGAGACAAAACAATAAGAGGTAATATACAAAAACTACCAAACCCTCTCCAAAAACCATTTAGATCACCTTCATCTTACCATCCCAATAAATTAGTCATCTACATAAAAATCACCTAGAGGATCACCATTACAAAAACCCCAAAACCTCAACCCTAATCACACACATGCACCCATGACCATCTCCCCTTCTTGGAAATAAATAAATGATCTCTAAAGCTCCTAGATAACCTCCACAACATCTATCACCTTCTTATGGTCACCCACACTATAGCACCACTGTAGCCAACCCATCTTCATCTTTGCCTTTACCCCTTGGAAGATTAGAGAAAAAGATACACAACTCTTTACAATCCTTGCAAGATAAGGCAACAGCAGCCTCCAGTCCTCCCATGTCCTCTCTGGTCATACTAGTGCCCCATCTGCACCTCCCCATGGCCCAGTCGACCAACTAGAGCCCCCTACTCTTCTCCCTCTGCCCTAATGGACATGGTCCACTATACACCCACCCCTCAGGCTATAAGCTCACAGGTCGCCCCAGCCTCTCACTCCCCTACCATATCACTCCTCTAGCACTCCTCCCCTATCCTCTCACCATCCCCGAGCACCAGAAACTCGCCCCCGACCTGCCATGACCAAGAAAAGGAGAAGATCTTCCTCTCATCCTCCATCCACAAGTTAAGTTCTTCGCTGCCCTAGACCACCTTATCCCTCTATCTTTCCCTCCATATGACCTCCATACACAAAGCTACCCGCTCATGTCTCTCCTTTGGTCTCAGGTACCCAGAGACATCGCCACCAGTTGCATGTATGAGTGGAGCCTCCTCGAAAAGTCCGACATATCTGAGTGCATGCCACCTCACCAAGGGCCACCCCACGACCTCTGCCGTCTTCCAGGTCAGTATAGACACCCCTACACCGAAATGCAGAAGCTCTACAAATTTCCCGTCAAGCGTCTGAAGCATGCTCATCAGTGTGGACGTGTGAGTTTCCACCCGTAGACGAATACCTCACTCATGCCCCTCTCTAAACTCGCTGTAGGATGCCGCTTTGCCTCCGCCATTTACCATCGCCTCCCCATCCCCAGGTGAGCCACCCCACCACTGCCGGATCCACCTTAGGGTTCATGCTCTGGCTTCTCTGTCGCTAGGAGTACGACTCTTGGTGTCCATCAATCTCAGTCTAATCCAACGGTCCCTGCTCCCTGACGAGGGGTGACCTCGGCAATTCCCATAGTTATGGTCTTGGGTTTTGTGGAAAAGGTGAGCGCTGGTGATTTCGTTGGCTAAATAGACAAACAAGGGAGGTGATTTACCAAGGTTCAGGCCCTCGTGGAGGAAACCCTACTTTCTTCTTGTCTTCTCGTATTATCATTGGATAGTACAAACTCGTTGAGTTGACTAGATGCGATATCACCGAGATAGAGGTGATGTATATTGTCGAGATCTACCGTGGGGTATCTGATGTCCTCCTCTTTTGTCCCTCTTATCCTTTATATATGGGGAGGCTAGGTCTCGGGTACCAATACGAGTTAGTTTACAAGTTAGAGTTTGTATCTGGTCTAGTCTTGTACTTTCCTTTCCTTGTTCCACCAAGAGTCTATGTCCTTGTAGGCTTCGTATTAGCCAAACCATCATGTGCTTCATGGACCTTGATACATCTTTGAGTGAGCCTTTCGTCGGGTCGTAATGCATATGCCAATAGTAGGAACCCGAAGGTTTATGCCCATCTCAATAGCCCTTCAGGCTATGTTCGGATGCTTGCGTCTGAGTATAGGCGCAACATCATTTTTAATATGTTTAGAAGGTGAACTTGAAGATTTCTCTAGATGCGTGAATTTCTCAACTGTCTTGTTTGGCCGATGCAATGTACGAAGTTGACTTGTTCTTGAAGTGATGTTGGCATTTTTATCGGGTGCTCCCGATGGGAGTAAACATTGAGGCTACAATTGGGTAGGATCAAGGTTATTCTTCGACTCTGTTGGAGGATTTTTGCTTTTTCTTTCGAGTGCATGGCCAGCGCTCCTGATAGGAGTAGCCCCCGAGACTATGTTCAAACGCGTGCGTTCGAGCATAGGCTCAAGTCTTCATCATCCAAGGAATTTATTGACTCAGGTCTTATAGCTTTGCTTTTATGTCTACTCTGTACGAGGAATTTTCTATCGATTAGGTGAAATATAAGTTCAATAAGTTTGTCATGGGGATTCTGGTATAACGAGTCTGGTGCATCTGATAGATTAGAAACTAGTTAATTGCTCTTGGGTAAAAACATCATGCACCTACTTTAAACTCGAGTCCCTAGACTCGAATTTGGTATATACTAGCGTAATTCAGCTCGGGCCGCGGAGGTCTTATCGATTACTAAATTTCAGGCTCATGTTTTATGGGTACCGAACGCGTCCGTTGGGATTTTTCATTGTATTGTGGATACGGATAATAACTAGCAGAGCGCATTCGGGTGCGGTTACTAGGCCTCACAGGATGGATCCTGGGGTCTTACCTTCATAACGACAGACACGACATTCAGACATTTTATCGCGGCGGACGCGGTCCGAGAATTCTTAATAATCTATCGACTCCATAGGAGGATTTTATTTTTTTGTCGGGTGAGCGAAGATGATCTTTATCCCAGGAGGTTCTCTACTCGGGCCTTGTTTGTAGCGGTATAAGTTGTTTCCGTCGACTCCGTTGAAGGATACATTTTCTATCGGGTGCGCTGCCAGCGCTCCCGATGGTAGTATCCCCCGAAGCTATGTTCGACTGCTTGCACCGGAGCATAGGCTCAGAGATATTCTTCATCCGAGGAGATTCTCAACTCAGGTTTTGATTTTTATCGGGTGACCATAGGCTTAGAGATCTGGTTCATCCGAGGAGATTATTGACTCCGGTCTTCATGTAAGTTGACGCGAGTGGCGTTGGTTGCCTATGTTTGGAGGACTTGATAAAATAGGTCTATGTAACTGACGTTCTTGTAAGCTGCGGAAAATATAAAAAATAGTGAAGAACCTATATCCTGTAAAGAATATGTGTCTTTCGGTTTGTCATAACATTTTATGTGCTATTGGCCTCGACACTTTTGTACTGTAACATGAGACCTTTTTGTTAGCCTGACGTCCTTAGTCTTAGTACCTTGCCGACTTGTCAGTTAGGCTGTAACTGGCTCGAAGTTTTCAAGGATTCCATGTTCAGGAAGAGTCAGCTACTTAGGCAGTCGCGTATGAGGTTCTCGAGTGCATAGAGTCGATGACAATTAGGTTACTCAAAGAGGGAACAACCACTGAGTGTTTCGAGTGCGATTAAAATAAACAATTATTGAATTTTGGTAAGAGAAACTTAGCTTTATTGGTAGTTGCCGTTGATGAAGTCCATGCGGCCGTGGACGAAATCGACGAGGTAGCGGGTCGCATGAGGGACGAAGTCGATGCCGTGGTAGGATTCAGGAAGCGATGGCGGCAATGGATCGCCACAGCCGAAGATTTTAGCGGGATGTCGTAACCGAATACTCTGGTAGGTTACCGCAGCCGAAGAAGCTCCCGAGTCGCTGGAACCGAAGACCATAACGGGTCACCGGAGCGGAAGATTGTAGAGGTCATCGCAACCGAAGATTTTGGCTGGTTGCCGTAGTCGATGATTGCAGCGTGCCGCGCGATGTTGTTGGTGGAGCCTCCGAGCATAATGTAAACGCGGTTGACGGGGTCGATGTGGTGACGAATCTTCGTGTCTCTGTCATCCGGAGTCAACGCGGTGCAGCCGAAACGGCGAGTCGAGCGCACGCCCGTATGTTGACGCTTTTGTTCTGTCAATTTGCACATTACACTTGGATTAATTAACCTCATAAATATACACTTCAAATAATTAGCACACATAATAAAAAGAAATAAGTAGTAGTAGAGAGAGAATATTCGCGTGCCGATCCGTGGTTGTGAGAGCCGATGCGACCGATCGGTCGGACGGAGTTGATGTGACGGATGGAGTTGAAGCAGCAGCGGGTGGACACATCGGCAGACTAGAGTCGACGTGGTGGACCGGTGTTGAGTGGTCGCACGATGGACATGATCATGCGGCGGACTTGTAGTTGGTAGTTGATAGGTATTTACCGGATTTTTGGTCAGGCTGAGTTGATGCGTGAGAGAGAATCAGCCCAGAAGAGATGCGACCTTCATATCGTTGTCGCAGCCTGATCGATTTAAGGCATGTATTGTATGTTGTGTGTTTCCTTTGTTTTGATTACTTTTGCTATTAACTAACTCATGGCCTTCTCAAAACTTGATCCAGTTGACGGCTGTTGTCCGCTTCTGACTCGCTTTTCTTTTTCTCGGCTACTAATCGAATCTGAATCTCTTATTGTTTGTACTTTGACGCAACCCGATCCGAGTAGAACTGCTGATGCGTCTTACCTTTTTTAGTCTGGTCCAACACTTATGTAGGTAGTACTTATGATTCTATATGCCAGGAACAGTACCACTCCATGTTTTCTTTTTCTTTGATCGGAATTAAAGTCTCTAGTCCTCACGGGTAGAACTACATCTGATTATGAGTCCAATTCAACCTGTTCAGGTAACCTCAATTCTTGATTGCTGCCCTTACCGAGAATCGGAACGACCACAATCTGATCTGATATGTAGCCAAGCCTTGTCCAGTATAACATCTCTAGCCGAAGAATCCATGCACGTGCTACTTCGCTGCAAATCCATGCAAAACGCACAAAAATCATGGGTTGTTATCTCCATACTTGATATTGTATCTTGTTCGCTAATCGACCTAGCACGATTTATTTTTTCTTTTTTATGAAGGAGAGGCTATTATAGAGACTAGCCAAATCCCTCAGATCTGCGGTATGGTTGCGGCTTACTTTGACGTTTGCCGGTTGTGATGCATCCCTTCCAGTAAACTCGATAGAAAATGCAGGTGTCGCCGTCGGCGCTATGATTGCGGCTGACGGACCCGAGTAGATCAGATCTGAGAGGCCGAAAGTTCCCTCAGACCCGATGCAAAATTTGAGGCTTCCGATCATCAGATCCGTCCCCCAGTCGAGGTTGTCGAAGGCGCAGAGAGGGGCGGGTGGGTGTGGAAGTAGATCGACAAAACTGGAACAGATCTGACTGCTTCCAATTGTCACGTCGCTTCTTGGTGAACAGGGAGCTGCCGAATTCATGACTCCAGTGCTCGGATTTCCCATAGACGACACCAATTAACGTGAGGTGGCCTCAACAATGCCCGTAGTTATGGACTTGGGTTTCGTGGAAAAGGTGAGCGCTGGTGATTTCCTCGATATAACAGACAAACAACGGAGGTGATTCGCCTAGGTTTAGGTCCTCGTAGAGAAAACCCTACTTCCTACTTGTCTACTCGTATTTTCATTGGAGAGTACAAACTCGTTGAGTCGACTAGATGTGATGTCACCGAGAGAGAGAGGCGATGTTATTGTCTAGATCTATTGTGGGATATCCGATGTCCTCCTCGTTGGTCCCTCCTATCATTTATATATGGGGAGACTAGGTCTCAGGTACCAATACGAGTTGGTTTACAAGTTAGAGTTCGTATCTAGTCTAGTCTTGTACTTTTCCTTGCCTTGTTCCACCAGGAGTCTGTGTTCTTGTAGGCTTCGTATCAGCAAAACCATCATGTGCTTCATGGATCTTGATACATCTTCGAATGATCCTTCTGTCAGGTCGTAACATATATGCCAATAGTAGGCAACCGAAGGGTTATCCCCATGTCACTCCCCGGTACCTCTTCACCCTTGCCACTCACTGTCAACCGGGCCCACCCCAGGGATTGAAAACCGCGTCCCGCGCTCGTTCCCGCCTGCGAGCTGGGCAAGCCGGCCCAGTGGCCCAGTTCTGCCCCCCGGAGCTGGCCCAGTTACTCTTAGTGTTTATTCATTTCCCTAAGAGTTTTTGCTAGCTGATCAGTTTAAATCTTTTGAAAATTAAAAATATTTCAATGACCAGACAACATTTTTAACCTGTACCAAAGTATTTTCCTAAACTTGCAGCCCAAACATTTACCCAAAAAATATTTCTATATTTTCTGAAAAGTAAAACACAAATAGAAACCCTTTTAACTAAATAAATCTTTCAGAGAGTTTGGTAAATCCAACTAGAGTGATTCTACTTTATTCTATAAGCTACTTGGCATACCTTGCTTGTCACTTTGTCCTCATAACCAAAAGGCCCTTCGTTTAGCTGTAGCAAAAATAACAAAAAGACCTCCTTTCTGCCTTGGATAAATTCTCTAGGACAAATTAAAAATTATTTTGATCTAATTCCAACTCACATAGCAAATGCAATACAATATTAGTCAAATCCTAGGAGATCATATTTAGTTGAGCAACTGGTAATTTTTAGTGATTTAAACCTTTATGCATGGGCTTATTTCACTAAATAATTCATTTCAGAAGTTACACTACTCTAATTTTAGTTAATCCAATTTCTATAGAAAGTTAATTAAAATACCTATCATATGCCCTTGGATTCATATCAAAAGCCTTTGTAGATTTAATATGGTGAAAAGGCCGAAATAGTTACAGAACTGAATTTGGGATTTTTCCAAGAGCATTCTGGTAATTATTTTGATGTGAATCCAACTCTCAATGAACCAGCACTCAAAACCCTACATAACCATCCAAAGAAATAATTTTTGACTTACAAAACTTTTATGGAGATTTATTCCCTAAAACTAGGGTTTATTTCACTAGAAACCCCATAACAAATTAAAGAAAATTGATAAAATGATGAAACCACTTTTGTTGGCCTTGTTTATTCAAAACCTATCTAATAATATCATTCTTGCACATCGATATCATACTAAACAAGGCCTTGGTTAAAAACCCCTTATTTAAGTAGTTTTGGACTAATAAATCATAAAAGACATTCCACGAATCCAATTAATGTAATCCCACTTGCTTTCAACTCAATTTAATCAAACCTACTGAAATTAGTGGTGTATTGTATGTTTGTATGCTGTATTGCATTGGTGCTTGTTTGCCTGGTATTGATTGTGGTACTGCTTGATTGCTTGTATGATCCATGACGACGATAGTTGCGATTATGCTCACGTCGAGAAGAAGGGATCATATTATTGTCACTATTATCATTATTTATATTCTAAGAAGTCTAGGGACATATTGCTTATCACATGCACCACCCTTCCTGAATTCTGATACTTGTCCTACTCCTTTTATTACATGCTTTATATCTCCCTTATAAACTGCATTATTTACCTACATGTCTTGTTTTACTACTACTACGTAGATAACTTGGCTCCTCCAAGTTATTACTTGGTGTCCATAAGGGAACTTCCTGTTGTGAACAACCTATCATACCCCTTAGATCGAGAGTATGATGGTTAGTATCCTAGCTTGATGGAAACCTCAAAGTTGCTACACCAAACTGTTTTGGGGATTACCCCACTACAAATGTTTTGGAAAACCCCTTGGGAAGAGGCATCGCTTCCAAGTGGATGTTTTAAAGAAAGATAAGTGTTGAGGAAGATTGAGAATGATGAACTTGTTGTGGAGAAGGGATATTCTACGCCTTTACTAGAGCAACTTATCTATGCAACCACATTACCCATGGAGTTGGGCGCAGCTCATAGTTTGTTTGATTTAGCATGGGAAGCCCCTACATGTGATATGGGGGAGAAATCCCCTGAATTCTAGACTTTCCCCATGTAAAGGTCTACGGATCTGGAGTTAGCAGATGTCTCTGACAAGGGCTGATGCAACAATTGGGTCTCCCGCGGACGGTATGACTTAGGAAGTACGGACAGAAGTGGAGTCACTTAAATCAAGGTATTTCCCAAAATACGCTTTGGGTATACGCATGTAAGGAAGGGAGGACTATGGTATGGTGATCCACATATGCATTTCCGGGGAGGTCAAATCCAAAAGGGAATGGTGCCTTTGCTAGGGTCGACAAATGAAAGGTTATCTTTGATTATCAGAACCCCTATTTACCGTGTGTAGGGGGTCGTGGTTGAATCTCGGTGGATGTGTTGGTTCTTGTAGGTAAAGTGCACAAACACTACATAGTATAATCTATTCGACTAGCTATGTCCATAGTCAAGGACAGTTCGAAAGATGATTATTAGGAGTACCAAAGTGATGGCTTTGAGAAGGTTAAAAAGGATGTGACTTGGTCACGAGATAGAATGAGGTTGAGGTTTTGTTTTGAACATGGATAGTCGAAGATGTTTAAAAATGGTTTTTCTCTAAAACTATTTTCCATAAGGATATGGAGATATCCATATTTTAAAATGAAGACATGTTTTCAAAACTCTTTTTCAATAAAGATATAGAGATGCCATATCTGTACGAGAAACTAGGCTTTTCAAGAACAACCATAGTTAGAGCTATCTCTCCACAGCCCAACAAATTATCTTGTTTACCTTATCTTGGTGGTTTACGAGTATATTGCAAAGTACTCACTGGCATTGTCCCTGGCTATTTACTTGGCCAAACTTTCAGAAGCACGAAGGATATTGGAGTCATTGACGTCTATGCGAGCTAGGTCGTCTTCCCCGTCAGTTGCTTGTAGGTAAAGGCATGATTGGGATTTGCGCTTGATGAAGATCTGCTGCTGAAGATTATGTAGCCATAATGGCATTAATGTAAGTCTTATTCTTGTTAAGTTTTGGATGTTGTAATGGTACTTGTCGGTTATGTTTCACGGCTCACTGATCATGGGAACATGGATATATGCATAATAGGGTTTTCTCAGACGATAAATCTAGGGGACCTCATAGACATAGTATCAGAGCCATCCTGACTGTAGGAGCCTTAGTTAGCATGGACGTTAGAAAGGGAAACACATACTTTAGAAACACCGACTTTCGAAAACTATTTTCTCAACGCCTTTCGAAAAGTTCTACTTATTAGCTCCTCCTAGTTTAAACTATTTCAAAAATGGTTCCTTATATCCCTTGTCCAAATTTCAAATATACGGATTTCAAACAAATAGGACCTAGAACTAGGTGATGACAATGATAACAAGATGAAGAGAAGCAACTACCAGCAAACACAAGGAGACTACAAGATCGCTCTACAAATGGGATCCTCATACTAAGAAGAAAGCGAGTGTTGTAATACCAAGAAGCGTCGAATGATATAGTGACAGCTTCATATGCAAGATAGTGATATAGACCACAATAATATGACATCTAGGATTAACAACCCTAAATTAGGATTCCCCTATATCGCGAGTAGTTAACTCCTTGGTTCCTATAGTAGGCCGTGTTTGCTTGCCTAAGTGCATAATGTGTTGCTTGATGCGTGTTGTTTGTTCTTCTATGCTAATGAAGTGTACCATGATGCCATCGCTTGATTCACCTTGTATGTGTGTTCTGTATATTTCAACCCTCATCCTTTGTGCTTTGGGATTGTTACACAAACTAGGAAAACTCCCCTAGGATGTCGTTCCCTCCCCTCTAGCCCGGCATCCACGTCAGTCGTGCATACAGAGACCCATACAAACCTAGGGAATAGAACAAAGGGATCACTAGGAAAAAAGCACTTCGAGACCCAGGATTTGACATCGTGACGTTTGGATCTGTTTGAAGACCTCTCCTCAGCAGGATGGCAATACAGGAGTACTCCGTCAACTTCACCTCTTCAACTTGTCATTACCCCTGCCCGCCAACTTCACCTGTCAAAAATAGCAAGAGTTCTTCTAAAGTCTGAAGTCTGCCATAGAAGGAGTCCATACAACCCACAAGAAACCTTGACTTGATCACGAAGACAAGAAGTGAAGACCAAACTCCACTAACTTTTTGTATAATATATATCTCGATAGCCCCACCAGCCTGACTACTGTATGCGTCCTCTCTACCGCAAACCCACAAAAAGTCCCTCAGCAGAAGGCCAGAATATTCCAAAATCCTGAAGACAAGGATGCATGAATCCAACAAGTATACTCCACCATCGAGTAGAATCAACGCCAAGAACGCAAGTGAATACAGCTCATCTAAAATCTGAATACTTCTAGTCTGATAGAGGACTAGCAATACGTGTCATTAACTACTAACCTGCCCAAATTTAACTCTTAGAGCTTCATTAGCAAAAACCACCCCTGACAAGGTTTTTCGCAATAAGGTGTCACCCAAAGATCCCAACTCAAGACCAAGGGAAATACAACCTTCCTTTAGTATCGCCAGCACTCCAAGACGGAAGAGCTACAACATCTTCGAAGAACCTTAGTAAAGCTCTAAGGCCACTAAATTCCAGCAACCCCCCCCCCACCCGGAAGATACTGCAAGAAGAATTCAACTTCTCTAATAAACTAAGTAAGAATAAAGGTAGTATATGAGCCCCATAGGACATAGTTTGTGGACATCATCTAAAGAATTCAACTCTAGGTGAAATACTGCGATAATTACCTAGCATCCCCTATGACTATCAGAAGGAAGGATTACAACATCTCCGAGCTACCTTAGTTTAACTGTAAGGGAGAAAGACTGCGTATTTCCTAGTTGAATAGAATAAAACGCTTGATCAAAGGCAACCCCTGGAACCTCGTTTAGACCAGCCTCCCTACCCCGGAAAGAAAAGAAGAAGATCAACCTCTGCCAACTAGAAGGGAAATCTACCTCCTGAAGCTATGCAAGTACTTCGCCAGCATCGCCGAAGATCAAGATGAAGCACCCCTAGTGATTCCACCGACATCCTCTATAGTGGACTCTCAACCACTCAAGGAGCGGACATAACGAAGCCCGTTCCTAGTACTGACGTAGTAATCTCTCGGTAAGCCTAGCATCTCCGAGTTACACAAACATAGTACAACCCCTCGACGCAACATTCCCCCAACCCTATCTCTACCGAATGTTGGGAGGAGATTCTTTTAAGGGGGAAAGGTTTATAACATCCCAATATCAGTAACTTTGCTTAGTTGTCTAGAATGCCAAAAATCAGGGGGGACAAAACCTTTTCTTGCATGATAATGCAATGCTTGATTGTCTATTTGTACTTATACATCTGATTGTGTAATAGAAGTTGTACTCCTTACCTCAACCCTAGTTAACAAAAAATATATAACAAAAGAAGTGTCTTGGATTATTTTGCATATTCTCAAATGTTTTGGCATTTCAAAAAGAAAATCCAAGATTCCTTGCCAAAACAAGTATTTTAGTATCTTTATTAGCGAAACTATGGAGATTTATATGATATCAACTCCTTATATTCTCAAGATACAATTTCAAATGCTCTTTCCTCTAGTTTTCCAAAACTTCTTATAAAACCTTGGATTCCAATCATGGTAGAAGTACCAAGTACTCTCACCTACTTCAAAACACAACCTTTTCAAAATACCCATCCTTACCTCAGGTTGAGGTTGATGGTAATCTTAGTAGTAGACTTAAGATGTGGTTAAGATGAATTGCCTTGATCGGCTGTTTAACTTGTTTGACTAGGAAGTAGTGTGAGCTACCCTAAGGGGTATCCTTTAGCAACAAAACTACCCAAGCAATGCACCTTCTAATTCTCTTGCGAAGAAAGCATCCACCCTTAGTAGGAAGATCATCCTAACCCTGTTATCAGGATCATCTTGGTTAAGCTACTTAAAAACCCTTAATCTCTGATCTCAAGCCTAGTGCCACCTCTGCCAACATCCTTCAGATGTAACCAATCATCTCCTCTACTCTCCCTTGATTAATGGATGCATTCACCAACTATCCCAAGCTTTCCTTGGTCCTTAGTCACTCAAGTGACCTTGTGTTTTTCCTTAACAAACCCATTTTTGGATCATTTCCTTCTTATATCCTTTATAGTCTAAACGACCAACTCAAGCCATGAATCCTCTCTACTTAACCCACACTTCAACATCCTCCACTTGGTGATGAGTTTGGAACCTTGCATCCTCTCGAAAACATCACCTCTTGTGACCTAGTCAAAAACACTAAATCTGCCAAAGTTTGACTAAGCCTGAAACTAATATCAGCACCCCCTTTTCGAGTCTCTCTCTCCTTTTCAAAACTTGTGCATTTTTGGAAATGCACTTGAACCCTATTGTAGAACATTCTAAATACTTATAAATCCCACTCTTTCCTTTGATAAAGCCATTCCTTGACCCCCTTGTTCTTGATGGTTTTGCAGGCAAGAAATTAATCTTTTCTACAAATCTTATCAATAAGCCTACTTTGGAAGAAGCTCACATCTTCATACCATATTGTTTCAACCAACTCTTTGCTTGAGTGCGTTGTACTCATAAGTGTCTAGCCATCCATATGTTCCTAGTTTAAGTTGGAGATTTATGCTTCTTAAACCCACATGGTTAGGCTATTTAATATAACATTCTGACCATCTTATTTTATTCCAACTTTGGCTTTATCTCTAGAGAATCCCAAGCTTGATCAACCTCAGTTAACCGAATCTTGCTTATCTACATCAAGTGCTTTATCCAACCATATGCCCCTTGAGCCTTTTGTACATTTAGATCATTCCCTACAACTTGTCAAAGTAGGACTAAAAATATTAGACACAAGATGCTAAAGACTCCTCAATTTTAAATCTACTCCTTTTGATTATTTCTCAACTCCTACAAATGATCTTATGTACCCTCCTTACCCTGATAGATCATGCTCACCTTAAATCACTCTTGATTACCTATGAATGGAGCTAAAAATTATGAAACAAAACAATAAGAGGTAATATACAAAAACTTTCCAAAACTAACAAACCCTCTCCAAAAACCATTTAGATCACCTTCGTCCTACCCTCCTAACAAATTACTCATCTACATAAAAATTACCTAGAGGATCACCATTACAAAAACCACAAAACCTCAACCTTAATCACACATATGCACCCAAGACCATCTCCCCTTCTTTGAAAAAACTAAATGATCTCTATAGTTCCTAGATAACCACCACAACATCTATCACCTTCTTCTGGTCGCCCACACTATAGCACCACTGTAGCCAACCCCTCTTCCTATTGTCCTTTACCCCTTAGAAGATTAGAAAGATATATAAATATACAACGCATTACAAACCTATCAAGATAAGGCAGCAACAACCACCGGCCCTCCCATGTCCTCTCTGGTCGTACCAGGGCCCCATATGCACCTCTCCACCGCCCACTCGACCAACCAGAGCCCCTACTCTTCTCCCTCTGCCCTAATGGACATGTTTGACTATACACCCACCCCTCGGGATATAAGCTCATACGTCGCCCTAGCATCTCACTCCCCCACCATACCACTCCTCTAGCACTCCTCCCATATCCTCTCACCCTACCCGAGCACTAGAAACTCGCCCTGGCCTGCCATGACCGAGAAAAGGAGAAGATCTTCCTCTTGGCCTCCATCCACAAGTTAGGTTCTTCGCTGCCCTAGTCCACCTTATTGTAACATCCCAAAACTTTAATCCAAGCTTATCAAGATCAAATCATCCAAAAGTGGGGTTAACAAAAACTTTTCCAAATTTAAAATGAAAGCATTCATATATGTGTGCCTTTAAAATAGGAGTTGTTTGAATTGCCATGATTGATTGACCCAATGCTTGTAAAATGTTTCTTAGGTGATTTAAACATCATCTACATAATTCCCAAACTTTTCCTAAAGAAAATCAAATAAAAAAGAATTAAAATGAAGGAATAGTCATTTTGACAAATTTAACTCTCATGCCTACTTTGGCTATTCCTAGTACTCATTTCTTAACAGAAACAATTCTTGATCTTTGCACCCCTTGCTAGTACACATAATGAGGTACCAAGGACCACCTTTTGATCTACTAAAAACATTCTGTAAACTATTTTAAATGACAGTTTAAAATTGAATCTAATGCATGTGCATAGATCACCCCTATTTCAAAAACCATCTAATTGAGCACCATTTTCAAAACCCTTGCAACCAGAGACTACCTATCACTAGTGGAGATCACTCAAAAATTTTGAACTCAAAATTCAAAACTTTTTATCTTGCGGCCATTTCATCAAACACTTGGCAGGCAGATTTCAAACTAAATTTTTTTCACTATTTTAAATAGTGTTCTGGCCAAACTTGTTCCCCAACTTGCCACCAAAATCTCTCCACTACTCCCCCTAACCCCTCTCTAGCCCAGCCACCCACTATGCCAAGACCAAATGGTCATGGCCATTAAGGCCGAGCCCCTACTTGGGCACCCCACCGGCGACAGCACGCCACAGCCGCCGCCAGCGCCATCCACCGTGTCCTGGAGATCGCCCGTGGTCCACCTCCACCGCCCAACCAGTCCCAGCCCAAGGACAGCGACCAGAACGACCAGGAACCGCCACGCCCTGAGCCTGTCGACCATGCCGACGCCGCCCGCAGAGCAAGCACTGTCCCCGCTCGCACCGACCGCCCCTTGGCACCAGCCCGCGCCCACCGCTCTGCCTCGACCTGGAGAACACCCCAGACACCTCCGTTTGCCGCCCAAAGCCCCATAGCCACCGCTCGCCGTAGACACAGCCGCTTCGGCCGCGCAGAGTGCCACCTCGCCCCGACCGCATGCCACCGCCCCTATGGCCGCATTGAAGTCCTAGAGCACCGCCAGGGAACCGCCCACCGATCGCAATCCCCAGCCATGCCGCTAGCTCGCCGTAGCCATGTCGCCACCGTCAACCGCCCATCCCGCTCGATCTCACCGTCGAGCCTATAAAAGGACCCCTCCACAGCACCAAAGACTCACACCATTCCACTCCCCTCACCTCTCTGAACCTCACCCACCTCTCGCCGGAGCCAGTGGAGCAGCAGCTCGCCGGAATTGGAGCCAGAGCCGCCGCCTCGGGAGAAGAAGGGTGCCGTTGATTCCAGCCACCCCAAGCTCTGCCGCGACCACGCCTCGCCTCGTCGTCGTCTTCCACTTCGTTTGCCCGCCTCGCCGACCCCGCTGGAGCCCTGGTATGCCCCCAGTAGACCCCCACCGAGCCGCTAGGGTTCGAGCTCGCCGGCGACCTGTTCGTCGTCGACGACGACCCTCAGCCGTAGATCTAGCCTCTAATCGCACGGCCCACAGCGCGCGTACCATTTCGCGTTTTAAGTGCCGCTGACAAGTCGGACCCTCCTGTCAGCTGAGCCCCGCGCCGCGTAGCGCCACTGGGCCGGCCCATTTCTTTTCCCACGCGAGCCTGTAGATTCAAATCTGGATTTTTCCTTTTAGTTAGAATATAGTTTCTGTCTAGTGTTTCAAAATTCAATTCTGCGAGTTTGACAAATCCAAATTACATGAAACTAATTTTGTATGAAAGGTATTGAAATGCTCTATCCAAGCCCGTTGGATTTAATTCATTTAGAGTTATAGATTTCTCCTAATAAAAATAAGAAGACAGAAGCTTTTGCAACTTGAAACATTTTTATAAAATCAACCAAGTTAGCTTTTGAGTTGATTCCAACTCTCAAAAATCACATTTCATCATATCTATCCAAATATGTAATAATATTAAGGTTTACAGGCAGTGACTTTGGACTAGTACCAAAATAATGCTATATAGGCATTTCTAGTCACTTTAAATCATTAAATAATGAACTTAAACCAAAGTAATATTGATCCAACCTTTAAATCTCATTCCCACATGTTAGAATATGTGGTGAGGACATGTGTCCACATGATCCCATGTTTTGGTGGTGAATATTAAATTTTAGTTATTTTTTTCAATGAGTAGAAATTACTTTTCCAAAATAAAAAGGTTGAAACTGTTGAATTAAACTTGTGATGTTTGGGATGATAATAGATCATCAATTGTGTGGTTTAGAATACTACTTATCCTAGTAAGTATTGTTTGGTGATTGTGCACTCCCTATGTATTTCTAGACGATAGTACCGACCAAGCCTTCGAGGAGGAGGAGTTCTACCAAGAAGAAGAAGAAGAAGAAAACTTCAACCACTGCACCAACCAAGGCAAGCTATTAGTGGCAAGCTAACCCTTGCAAAACATGATTTAGTAAGCTATTGTTAGCAAGCTAGAATAAAACTAGATGGTTTAGTAAAGATGCCTTAAGCATGCTTTGATCACACCCCTTTAACTATTAGTACCCCAAGTCTTATTGACAAGTTTTACCTCCCTTAGTTTACACAAAGTTCTTTAATTAATTTTGAAGGTAGCATAAAGAGTATAAAACTTGACCTATTTAGAAACTTTTAGATGTCCTTCTATGGCATGAGATTGATCCCATCTTTCCCACTTAGTGAACACTCTTAACTTAGTATTTTAGAATAGCTCAAAAACTTGAGTCACTTTAGATGGGAACACTTGGTGAAAATGAGTTATGAAAACCTTGGAATGATGAGTCATTCTATTGAGATGTTTTGACATGTGTTGCAAAACACAACTGGTTTATGACGATGAAAATGATGAGGCATGAACCTTAACCCTTTTATAAAACTGATGGTTGGATTCGGATGCGATACCATTCCAAATTTACCGTACAACCACATTACCTGAATTGGGTAAGGCTTAGCTGGAAATTTATATGCATTAGTATTAGTTCCCTCACGGGAGAGGTTTGAGCTGAGGCTACCTCTCAATGATGTCCACCTATGCAGTGCCCAAGATGACTGATGGTCATGGTTGGGAGGCCATGCTCATAGGAGAGGTGCTTATGCTAGGGTGTGTAAAGGGAATATTATGTTTGATTATCTGCATACTAAGTATGATGATTCAGGGTTATCCCTAACAGATGTATCGAATCTTGTGGTGAAAGTGTACCACCTCTGCAGAGTGTCAAACTATTCGAATAGCCGCGTCCGCGGTTAGGGACAGTTGGAATGGCCATACTGTTTCATTGTCAGATGTTTTCTAAATAACTTGAAATGAATGATGAACTTTGACTTGACCACAACAGGGTTGTGTTAATGATAATAGCTTCCCAACTTAAGTGATTCTAGAACTTTACTTTATCTTTTCTTGCTTCAGAACTCAACTTAGGTTTCAAACTTAACTTGATAGTTATTCTTTAAATTCAGCACTTTAACTTAGAATTATAACCCTTGTTAGTAGTAGTTTGCGAGTACTTAAAGAGTACTCATGGCTTTTGTCCCTGGCTATTATCATGGCCAGACTATGAAGGATATTATCAAGATGATGGTCAGCAGGACGGCTATGACAACTAGGACTATCTGCCTTCGTCAGCATTGCTTGTGCCCCTGAAGATGGACCCCACCGCTACGCTATCGTTTATTTCCGCTGTTTGTTGTATTAAAGACTGGATCATGATATCCTTATTTGTGTAAAACCTTATGTATGGTTTGTAATGGATGATGTACTATGATATCCAATCCGTTATGTCTCGCAAAAATGGTAATCCTGGGATTGCGAGGTATGGCATAACGGGCATCTGGGATTAAAAATCCGGGTGTTGACAAGTTGGTATCAGAGCCATCCTGACCATAGGAGACCCTAGTTAGAATGGACGTCCAAACCAAAAACTTAGCTTCAAAACCAAAGTGAGTATTTATGAAAAACTATTTCCCCTCTTACCTTGTGAGCTCATTCTTTCTCAAAAATACATGTTCCTCAAAATTCTTACATTACTACTTAAAATTTGACACACTTGATCACTTCACTAACTTCCTCATCCTAAATTCTTGTAGATGGAAACTCAGTTCAGCAAGTTTTACCAGTTGGGAAACGGAGGTCAGCTGATCTTCGAGAGGAATCTGGATTCACTGTCGGAGTTACTAGGACGCCCGCATCCAGAGTTTCTTGGAGCTCAACTTCCAGGACCCCAGGAGGAGACCTACAATGGCTAGTCACCGCAGATCTTCGAGGAAGCATTGAAGCACCAACTTCCGGGAGAATTTAGTTCTCTGTGAGAGAGAGATCAACTGGCTAGATGGATTGTGGCATCCCGCAAAACCACTACTAAAAAATCGCGTTGTTTTTGTGCATTGCATCGGAGCATCGTTATCTTCATGCATATTATTTTTGTCTAAAAACTATTTGCGAAAGACTATTGTTTGCTGAAACTAGCCCTCCTTCTATTTCAAATTAAACCCCGGATGCTTCCGGATATTTTGTTTGTCTAAAAGCTATTTACAAAAAGTTTATTGCTATTTAGATAAAAGTTATATTATTTTAGGGGGCAGCCGAACCGGGCCGATCCGACCCAGTCGGCCACCCCCAGTACAAAATCGGTCCACCCTAGACCCTTTTCCTACCTACACCTAGTCTACCCACCCAACCAGCCACATCACCCCCTCCTATCGCGAGACGCCACCTCACCCTCTCCCTTCCCTCCAGCCAACCCCCAGCTGCCACGTCACCCTCACACAGCCACCTCACCCCCACAGCCCCACTCCCCTGGTCAAACCCTCCCCACCTCCTCTCCCTGGCCCCACCCGCAGCGACAGCCACCCCGGCCCCACCTACTCCCCGCGTGGCCACTTCCTCTCGCTCCCGACCCCATCGCAACCCCCTCTCTCTCCTCGGTTCCCCACCCCCTCCCTGGCTCGCGTACGGCGCCGCCGCCTGCAGGGATGCGTCCCCCTCCTCGTCCTCAGCCCGCTGCCGGCCGCCGCTTCCATCCTCGCCTCCCGCCTGCGCGACCAGCGCCTGCCGCCGCCCAGAAGCCCCCGTCCGGCCTCCCCCCTGCAGAGCCTCGACCGCGCGTTCCCCTTCGCGTCGTCCGCCATCGCCGTCTCCGCCTCGGCCGCCGGCCCGCGTCGCCAACCGCCACCGCTGCGCCCTCCCTCCGGCCTCTTCCCCGCATCGACGCGTCGGCCGCCAGCGCCCGCAGGAGCTTCCCCTGGTCCCCTTCCCCGCCGGAGTCCCTGCACCGTCGCCCTCATCCTCGGCCGCGGCTCCGCCAGCGGCCTCCCCGGAGCTCTCCCGCCGTCGTCGGCAGGCCGACCTCGCCGCGCGTCTCCGCCCTGGGCCACGGCCCGCCGCCTCCTCCATCTCCGCCATGCCCGAGCCCTCCCGGTCCGCCTCGCCGACCACGTCCTCTGCCCCGCCGTCGTGGCCGCGAGCGGCCCGACCCCGTCACCCTCCGAGCCCGAGCAGTGCCGCCTCGAGCCTCCCCAAGCCCGGCCTCCGCGTCCCTGGGGCCCACCTCTTCGCAAGCGTCGGTTCTTTTGTTTTCTGGCCGCACAGCAACATTAGAAGCGCTGTCTTTTGTTGTTGTTTTTGTATTCAGTATAGCAGTCTTTCGCTGTAGGAGGGAGTAGCAGCAGTCCAAGCCTGCAAGCAAGTCCGCCACAAGCTGCCCGAGAAGCTCCTTCGAGAGTGTTGCCGACGCTCGTGAATAGGGAAAAATGGAACATGAAGGATCCATATAGCAAAAGAGCGACTGCATCGAGAACCCGCGGATCGTGAACCTCTCAGAACGCAAGTCTTTCGACACGATATCTGAAGACCCCAGACCGTGGATCCGAAGACCGATCCTGCCGAAGGCCTAACCTGAACACCCCGTAACCTCAAGATCGCCATCTGTAAGCAAGCCGAAAACCTCAGGGGCTCCTTCCAGGAACCACCAAGATCTTCGTCACGACACCCCGAGCTCTCCCACCCGGTACCCGGTGGTCGTACTTCGAGAAAACCGTCACGGAGCACCAAGTACTTCTACATGGACATCAAGACCCGGATCCGAAGACCGATCCCGGAGTCCAAATCTCGAGACCGATCCGAACCTCGACACTGCGCCAAGTTCGTCTACCCCGAACACCGTGCAACAAGATCTACTTCTCAGATCCGAAGACCCTAAACCCCGGAGTCCGAGAACGAGCCCGTCGAACCCTGAACCCTGAGGCCGAACCCCGAACCCGGAACCCCAAGACCGTCGAACCCTAATGTGTGACCCCTTTCTCGAGCCCTGTTTTTATAAATGTGATATAAACTTGTTGCATATTAAATTGTTCATGCATGCATACTTGTCTGTGGTTTGGGGGCCTTATGCCGATTCACCATATAATTAAATATGGGGCCCATATGCAGGCAGATCTAGTCTCATATTGGCCTCATTTAAATTGGTGTAGCGAATCGGTGCTATATTTTGCCATGTTAAGACAACATTTAAATTGCGGGGTAGATAAACAACTTGAACCATTTAATTAATTTTCGGGACCCCGGTTCCGCTTAATATGGCCTAATTGCATCGCACCTTTGCCATGTCATGCATCATACATGCATCATGCCCGATCTTTTGCCGTAGTATTAAATATTGCATCCGGTGTTTATTCTAGTGTTTTGCTTCTTCGCGGATAAGGCCGTTGAGTTGATGCGAGTGTCGACCCGATCTTGGATGAACCTTCGGCAATGTTTTCAGGCGAGCATCTCCCCCTTTCTACCTATCTTACTTTTCTAGTATTTATTCCCGCCTGTTGATCTTTTGCTATCTGTGTTGCGTTGCTCTAGTTTCGTACCCGTGATATCCCTAGCAGCCTCATATTGCCTTGGACACATCCTATTACCTGTTGTTTGGTAGATAGTTGGACTCGCGCGTCGTAGTCGCTTGCTCAAGTGTTGTTGCGTGTCGTCAAGTACCACAGCTGTTGAAGAAGTGCCGCATGTTCAATGTTGGAGATGATCATGGCTTTACTTATTGTTCACTTTAATTACTGTTTAACAACTAAAATTGAAGTAGGTAAGCAGAGGCACCGGTGGGTGATAGATAATATCTGGTTTCCGACCGCCCACTTGTGTCCCGTAGGACCCCGAGTTCTTGACACCTGTTCCGAGATCGAGCGCGCTAACCACAGGTGGGGAGATATGGGCCCCCCATTGATTAGTACCTGATTTCAAAGTATTGCACTGGGGGCCACAAACTAGTTTGAGGTTTTATTTACTATCCTGTACTTATGCCATGCTTTACTGCTTTATTTAAATTGTGCGATGGATAGCACCTGTACTGTTTAGGAAGCGGAGTGTTTTCGCGGTATCGACAGTCCCAGTTTTGGGATTTGCTGTCGTTTACAGCCACTGACGCAAACCCTAAGTCCGTCTCGGAGACCGGCCGACTTCGTTGCGGGTAGACTTAGTGGGGTGGCCCCCCGTGCTTGCTTTGGGTCTGGGAACGTCATGACTTAGGCCCCGCCGACATACCGATGGGTGTATGTTAACTGATCTGGCAAAAAGGGTCGAAGTGCTTGTGGATACTTTGGTGCACCCCTGCAGGGTTAAATCTTTTCGAGAAGCCGTGTCCGCGGTTATGGACGACTTGGAGCACAGTGCTTGATCATAGACAACTATAACTAAAGTTTACTGTTATAAATTGACTTGTATCCGATATGACTAGTAATCAACTTCACCACAACGGAATGGCTAAATAAAAGTGCCAACAACTGCTGGGTTTTGGGTTATCTCATGCTATTTGTATCTGACTAGTAAGTGTTGCAACTACAACAGAATGGTTAACTAAAACGGTCCACTGCTTATTTTATCAGAATGATTATCTACACCTGACTAGTAATTGCTGCAACGATCACTGAATAAATAAAACTGCCAACTGTGTGAGTTCCTCGGTCGACTTCCTCGTTTGGTCTCGAGGGGGAATACCAGGATGGGATTGTTTGGTGTTAGAATCAGGTTGGTTCCGAATAGGTCTTTCTTACCCCTCTCTGATAGTCGCCAGTTGTATCGAGTCTCTATAGGTTGTTTAGAGCATGCTGCCGCTGCCGCTTCAGTCCACCATACCTATGTAGGCGAGGACCGCCGAATTCTAGCCTCGCCGTGTACTGGCCTCAGTACTGACGCTCCTCTTTTTCCTTTGCCCTTTGTCGGCACCCCTTTTGTTTTAGTAGGTTTTGAGATCGACGTCGTTAGCAGGGTTACCCTTCCGGCTTGGCCTGGGCAGGGTTATGGACGCCATTGGTTATTCTTCAGGGCTCTTAGCCCCATTTGCATCTTGTCCGTAGTCGGACGCTCTATTGATTTCAAGGTGATTTGAATCTTTGTACCGTATATCTGTATTCTTGACTCATGGAGTCGCTGTTATATATATCTGTTCTGTGAGTCCCATCGAGGACTGTTGTGTAATGTTATTACTTCGTTTTCCACCCGCACGAAAGTGCCTGGTGGGCACCTTCGAATCGTTTCTATGCGGGTTTGGCGGGTTTCGCTAAAACTTGCATAGGGCCGATTCTGAGGGTGTTACAGAGTGGTATCAGAGCCCAGCAGTTGCGATACCCCACAAGTCCAGCCTGTAGGATAACCTAGCTAACGGCCGAAGTAGAGTGTCAAAACTATTTTGCAAAATCGGTTGGATAGTTCTGATTAGGTCTGATTTTACTCCTTACCCCTCTGCTGCTCTCCTCTCACCTCTGCGTGTTTTGAATCCGCTCTTTTCTCTCTCTCCGAGTCCAGGATTTCTCGTGGTTGGGTTCCGTCGTACCTTCAGGGTTTCGCTTCCTCCTTTGATAACGGTGTTCTACCATCTGGTCTTCATGTTATCCGAGGAATCCTTCGTCGGGTGGACTTCTCTTTGTTCCTTGTTCGTGCCTGCCGGTGTTTTCCGACGCGACGACATCATCTACGCCAGATCCGGTGCAGAGTGTGCACCACTCCTTTGTTTCCGAACCTCGCTTGTCGAGATCTTCAGTCTGAATCCTGAGGGTTGGTTGCATAATCTGTCTATTCGTGTACAGAGTAATGCTTTGAGTGCGGGATGGAGTCGCGACCATACCACTACTCTTATCATTTGCTTTGTATATCGAATGGTGGATCGATGCAATTCTACTCCTGCCATGGAAGTTAGAGGTGGCCTTACCTTTAACTTCGTCCGTTGTTTATCCGGAGTGCTCTCTTGACGAACAGGATCAACGACATCTTGTTGGTGGTGTCGCCGATTTCAAGACGGGACAACGACCTCTTGTTAGTGGTGTCGCGAGGATCTACATGGAGCGAGAAGACGCAGATCGCCGACCTTCCTTCCGGTACCATGAGGCGGATCTCGGGGGCGAGATCCCTTGTTAGTGGTGTCGAATTGTGGCATCCCGCAAAACCACTACTAAAAAATCGCGTTGTTTTTGTGCATTGCATCGGAGCATCGTTATCTTCATGCATATTATTTTTGTCTAAAAACTATTTGCGAAAGACTATTGTTTGCTGAAACTAGCCCTCCTTCTATTTCAAATTAAACCCCGGATGCTTCCGGATATTTTGTTTGTCTAAAAGCTATTTACAAAAAGTTTATTGCAATTTAGATAAAAGTTATATTATTTTAGGGGGCAGCCGAACCGGGCCGATCCGACCCAGTCGGCCACCCCCAGTACAAAATCGGTCCACCCTAGACCCTTTTCCTACCTACACCTAGTCTACCCACCCAACCAGCCACATCACCCCCTCCTATCGCGAGACGCCACCTCACCCTCTCCCTTCCCTCCAGCCAACCCCCAGCTGCCACGTCACCCTCACACAGCCACCTCACCCCCACAGCCCCACTCCCCTGGTCAAACCCTCCCCACCTCCTCTCCCTGGCCCCACCCGCAGCGACAGCCACCCCGGCCCCACCTACTCCCCGCGTGGCCACTTCCTCTCGCTCCCGACCCCATCGCAACCCCCTCTCTCTCCTCGGTTCCCCACCCCCTCCCTGGCTCGCGTACGGCGCCGCCGCCTGCAGGGATGCGTCCCCCTCCTCGTCCTCAGCCCGCTGCCGGCCGCCGCTTCCATCCTCGCCTCCCGCCTACGCGACCAGCGCCTGCCGCCGCCCAGAAGCCCCCGTCCGACCTCCCCCCTGCAGAGCCTCGACCGCGCGTTCCCCTTCGCGTCGTCCGCCATCGCCGTCTCCGCCTCGGCCGCCGGCCCGCGTCGCCAACCGCCACCGCTGCGCCCTCCCTCCGGCCTCTTCCCCGCATCGACGCGTCGGCCGCCAGCGCCCGCAGGAGCTTCCCCTGGTCCCCTTCCCCGCCGGAGTCCCTGCACCGTCGCCCTCATCCTCGGCCGCGGCTCCGCCAGCGGCCTCCCCGGAGCTCTCCCGCCGTCGTCGGCAGGCCGACCTCGCCGCGCGTCTCCGCCTTGGGCCACGGCCCGCCGCCTCCTCCATCTCCGCCATGCCCGAGCCCTCCCGGTCCGCCTCGCCGACCACGTCCTCTGCCCCGCCGTCGTGGCCGCGAGCGGCCCGACCCCGTCACCCTCCGAGCCCGAGCAGTGCCGCCTCGAGCCTCCCCAAGCCCGGCCTCCGCGTCCCTGGGGCCCACCTCTTCGCAAGCGTCGGTTCTTTTGTTTTCTGGCCGCACAGCAACATTAGAAGCGCTGTCTTTTGTTGTTGTTTTTGTATTCAGTATAGCAGTCTTTCGCTGTAGGAGGGAGTAGCAGCAGTCCAAGCCTGCAAGCAAGTCCGCCACAAGCTGCCCGAGAAGCTCCTTCGAGAGTGTTGCCGACGCTCGTGAATAGGGAAAAATGGAACATGAAGGATCCATATAGCAAAAGAGCGACTGCATCGAGAACCCGCGGATCGTGAACCTCTCAGAACGCAAGTCTTTCGACACGATATCTGAAGACCCCAGACCGTGGATCCGAAGACCGATCCTGCCGAAGGCCTAACCTGAACACCCCGTAACCTCAAGATCGCCATCTGTAAGCAAGCCGAAAACCTCAGGGGCTCCTTCCAGGAACCACCAAGATCTTCGTCACGACACCCCGAGCTCTCCCACCCGGTACCCGGTGGTCGTACTTCGAGAAAACCGTCACGGAGCACCAAGTACTTCTACATGGACATCAAGACCCGGATCCGAAGACCGATCCCGGAGTCCAAATCTCGAGACCGATCCGAACCTCGACACTGCGCCAAGTTCGTCTACCCCGAACACCGTGCGACAAGATCTACTTCTCAGATCCGAAGACCCTAAACCCCGGAGTCCGAGAACGAGCCCGTCGAACCCTGAACCCTGAGGCCGAACCCCGAACCCGGAACCCCAAGACCGTCGAACCCTAATGTGTGACCCCTTTCTCGAGCCCTGTTTTTATAAATGTGATATAAACTTGTTGCATATTAAATTGTTCATGCATGCATACTTGTCTGTGGTTTGGGGGCCTTATGCCGATTCACCATATAATTAAATATGGGGCCCATATGCAGGCAGATCTAGTCTCATATTGGCCTCATTTAAATTGGTGTAGCGAACCGGTGCTATATTTTGCCATGTTAAGACAACATTTAAATTGTGGGGTAGATAAACAACTTGAACCATTTAATTAATTTTCGGGACCCCGGTTCCGCTTAATATGGCCTAATTGCATCGCACCTTTGCCATGTCATGCATCATACATGCATCATGCCCGATCTTTTGCCGTAGTATTAAATATTGCATCCGGTGTTTATTCTAGTGTTTTGCTTCTTCGCGGATAAGGCCGTTGAGTTGATGCGAGTGTCGACCCGATCTTGGATGAACCTTCGGCAATGTTTTCAGGCGAGCATCTCCCCCTTTCTACCTATCTTACTTTTCTAGTATTTATTCCCGCCTGTTGATCTTTTGCTATCTGTGTTGCGTTGCTCTAGTTTCGTACCCGTGATATCCCTAGCAGCCTCATATTGCCTTGGACACATCCTATTACCTGTTGTTTGGTAGATAGTTGGACTCGCGCGTCGTAGTCGCTTGCTCAAGTGTTGTTGCGTGTCGTCAAGTACCACAGCTGTTGAAGAAGTGCCGCATGTTCAATGTTGGAGATGATCATGGCTTTACTTATTGTTCACTTTAATTACTGTTTAACAACTAAAATTGAAGTAGGTAAGCAGAGGCACCGGTGGGTGATAGATAATATCTGGTTTCCGACCGCCCACTTGTGTCCCGTAGGACCCCGAGTTCTTGACACCTGTTCCGAGATCGAGCGCGCTAACCACAGGTGGGGAGATATGGGCCCCCCATTGTTTAGTACCTGATTTCAAAGTATTGCACTGGGGGCCACAAACTAGTTTGAGGTTTTATTTACTATCCTGTACTTATGCCATGCTTTACTGCTTTATTTAAATTGTGCGATGGATAGCACCTGTACTGTTTAGGAAGCGGAGTGTTTTCGCGGTATCGACAGTCCCAGTTTTGGGATTTGCTGTCGTTTACAGCCACTGACACAAACCCTAAGTCCGTCTCGGAGACCGGCCGACTTCGTTGCGGGTAGACTTAGTGGGGTGGCCCCCCGTGCTTGCTTTGGGTCTGGGAACGTCATGACTTAGGCCCCGCCGACATACCGATGGGTGTATGTTAACTGATCTGGCAAAAAGGGTCGAAGTGCTTGTGGATACTTTGGTGCACCCCTGCAGGGTTAAATCTTTTCGAGAAGCCGTGTCCGCGGTTATGGACGACTTGGAGCACAGTGCTTGATCATAGACAACTATAACTAAAGTTTACTGTTATAAATTGACTTGTATCCGATATGACTAGTAATCAGCTTCACCACAACGGAATGGCTAAATAAAAGTGCCAACAACTGCTGGGTTTTGGGTTATCTCATGCTATTTGTATCTGACTAGTAAGTGTTGCAACTACAACGGAATGGTTAACTAAAACGGTCCACTGCTTATTTTATCAGAATGATTATCTACACCTGACTAGTAATTGCTCCAACGATCACTGAATAAATAAAACTGCGAACTGTGTGAGTTCCTCGGTCGACTTCCTCGTTTGGTCTCGAGGGGGAATACCAGGATGGGATTGTTTGGTGTTAGAATCAGGTTGGTTCCGAATAGGTCTTTCTTACCCCTCTCTGATAGTCGCCAGTTGTATCGAGTCTCTATAGGTTGTTTAGAGCATGCTGCCGCTGCCGCTTCAGTCCACCATACCTATGTAGGCGAGGACCGCCGAATTCTAGCCTCGCCGTGTACTGGCCTCAGTACTGACGCTCCTCTTTTTCCTTTGCCCTTTGTCGGCACCCCTTTTGTTTTAGCAGGTTTTGAGATCGACGTCGTTAGCAGGGTTACCCTTCGGCTTGGCCTGGGCAGGGTTATGGACGCCATTGGTTATTCTTCAGGGCTCTTAGCCCCATTTGCATCTTGTCCGTAGTCGGACGCTCTATTGATTTCAAGGTGATTTGAATCTTTGTACCGTATATCTGTATTCTTGACTCATGGAATCGCTGTTATATATATCTGTTCTGTGAGTCCCATCGAGAACTGTTGTGTAATGTTATTACTTCGTTTTCCACCCGCACGAAAGTGCCTGGTGGGCACCTTCGAATCGTTTCTATGCGGGTTTGGCGGGTTTCGCTAAAACTTGCATAGGGCCGATTCTGAGGGTGTTACATGGATTAGCCAGGGCAATGCATGAAGCTCTCGCACGTCTATGTGCCCTCAGCGTCAACAAGATTCAAGGAACCTGTTTTGCCCACTATGCAAGACGTGACTTCATGGGAATGCCGATGGAGATGCCAAGTCACCCAGAATTGAGGCGTCAAGTGGAGAACCTTGACTTCTTGCTTCATGACCGACAGCAGGAATTGGACAATGCCAGAGAGTTAGCAAACCAGAACCGTGCCATTGCCGACCAGAAGGCCCAGACTTTTGCACTTCTCGTCCAAGATCGCCAATCTCTTCGTAGCCAGCATGCAAAGAAGGATCGCATCATCGCCCGTCTTCGCAAGAAGGTGGTCGACCTCGAGAAGACCGTCAAGGAGCAGGAAGCTCAGCTTGCTGCCAAAGAAGAAGATGATGAGGGTGAAGACATCCAGGGAGATATGGATTCTTACCTCAGCAACGATGACGATTTTCTAGAAGAGGATGCTGTGGACTTCGACACTGATGATGAAGACTCCGACTTCATCGACGATGAGTAGATGCACTAGAGCACTGTCGTAGCATGAGATGTATCATCTCATTGTATCGTAGTTTGCAGAATGGTTCTTCAAACCATCTGTTTTTCCCTTTTTGCTTGTTGTGGTGTGTGTTGTATCATGTGCTTGCTTGCATGAATGAAAATGAAGTTAGTTGAAAAACCTGAGTCTAACTCAAAGTTGTAGCTTTGAAAACCCAAAACCATGAACCTTAGAATTTCCCTCTTACCCCTATATCTATCTCAATCTTCAGATGACTCGTGGAAACCAAGGAGGGAGCAGCTCGTCGCAGGACCCAATGCTGTAGATCTTGCAGAATCTCATCGCGGACCGTGAAGCAAGCAGGGCCGAGCGTCAAGCCAACTTAGCAACATTGCAGCATATCGCCCAAATGGCTCTCAACAACCAAGGACATGGAAATCAGGATCACCATGGATCTAAACTCAAAAAATTTCAGAACACCAATCCCCCAATCTTCAACCAATCTGAAAACCCATTAGATGCTAATGACTGGTTACATACCATGGAAAACAACCTCGAAGTTGCAGGAGTTGAGGAGAATGAGAAAGTTCTCTTTGCCACCCACTATCTGGCGGGAGATGCAAGAGCTTGGTGGAATAGCATCCGCAATATGAACCATGGCCAGGTGATGACCTGGGAAGCATTCAAGGTCAAGTTCATCCGCACCCACGTGCCGCAAGGTCTTGTCAACAGGATGAGAGATGAATTCCGTGAACTGAAGCAAGGAAGATTGACTGTAGTAGAGTACCGTGACAAATTCTTGTCACTTGCCAGATATGCACCGGATGAGATCAACACGGAGGCTAAGAAGAAAGAGAGATTCTTAAATGGACTGCATGATGAGATGCAAACTGTCCTCGTCAACATCCGTTTCCAGGATCTCGAAGAGCTAGTCGACTCTGCCATTCAGATGGAAGGGAAGATTAACCAGGCAAACGACAACCGCAAGCATCGTATGATGCAGCAGTCTGGATCCAGTAGTCACAGAAGTACCGTCCTAACCCCTCACCAGGATATGCACCAAGGAACAACCGACCCCCAAATTCTCGCCCAAGCTACCCCAACCGTAGCGGAGGGAATATGAAGTCCGGAGGAAATAATCATCACCCCGGCAATGCCAACAACTTCAACCGTGCCCCTCCCAAGAGCAACAACAACAACACTGCCCCCAGAACTGGCAGCAATGTTGTACCTGTCGCAGTCAAGGACAAGTCCCAGATCACTTGTTTCGAGTGTGGAGTGAAGGGTCACTACTCCAATGAGTGTCCTAAGAAGACTGCCGCCAATGCCCCTGTGAATGCCCCAGCTCAGCAGCAGCGTCGTGTTCAACCAGGAAGGAGATTTGCCCCAGGAAACCCGCACAACCGCAACGGTCGTCTCTTCCACATGAACGCAGAAGAAGCCCAGGAAGCACCAGATGTAGTGCTGGGTATGTTTTCTGTCAACTCAGTTTTAGCAAGAGTATTGTTTGATTCTGGAGCATCGCATTCATTTGTCACCGAAGAATTTGTATGCACTAGTAAGATTCACCCAACCAACCTGAAGCATGTCATGATAGTTCAAATCCCCGGTTCAACCACAAAAGCTAGAAAAATTTGCAAAGCTGTACCTATCAGAATACATGGGATAGATTTTTATGCCAACCTAATTGTACTTGGAACCAAAGGATTGGGAGTAGTACTAGGTATGGACTGGATGTCAAGGCATAAAGGACTGATAGACTGTGCTAAGAAAGCCATCACCATGACCAGTAGTTCTGGAGTAACAGTAGAACATATCTCTGAAACCTTACCCCGTCAATTCAAATGCAACAAAAGTGTAGCCCTGCCTACCATTGACCAAGTCAGAGTAGTCTGTGAATACCCCGACGTATTCCCAGATGAATTGCCAGGTATGCCCCCGGATAGGGATATAGAGTTCATTATCGAACTAATCCCCGGAACCGGACCTATAGCCCAGAGACCCTATACCATGAACCCCTCAGAGTTAGTAGAACTGAAGAAGCAGTTGGATGCCATGTTAGCAACCGGCTTGATTCAACCAAGTGCATCGCCATGGGGATCACCAGTGTTATTTGTCGACAAGAAAGATGGAGGCAACTGTCTGTGTACAGACTACAGAAAGTTGAATGATGTCACCATCAAGAACAAGTACCCCTTGCCAAAGATAGAGGATCTATTTGATCAGTTGACTGGAGCTTAGGTATTCTCAAAGATTGATCTTAGGACTGGTTATCACCAACTTAAGATTCGTGTGACGGATATTCCGAAGACCGCCTTTACTACTTGCTATGGTTTATACGAGTATATGGTTATGTCTTTTGGATTAACCAATGCCCCTGCTTATTTCATGAATCTCATGAATAAGATCTTTATGAATTTCCTAGATAAGTTTGTAGTTGTGTTTATCGACGACATCCTTATCTACTCCAAGTCAGAAGAAGAGCATGAGCAACATCTGAGAATCATCCTAGAAACCCTGAGAGAGCATCAGTTATATGCCAAGTTCAGCAAGTGTGAGTTTTGGCTGAAAGAAGTAGGATTCCTAGGACATATTGTGTCTGCTGGAGGAGTCTCTGTTGATCCCACCAAGATCAAAGATGTCGAAGAATGGGAAGCCCCAACCAATCAAACCCAAGTTTGTTCATTTCTCGGATTAGCGGGATATTACCGCAAGTTCGTAGAAGGATTCTCGAGCATAGCCCGACCAATGACCCAATTGTTGAAGAAGGACAAGAAGTTTGAATGGACAGACAAGTGTGAAACCAGTTTCCAGGAGCTGAAGAAGAGATTGATATCAACCCCAATTTTGATCATGCCAGACATCAAGAAGCCATTTGATGTGTATTGTGATGCATCCAAGATTGGTCTAGGATGTGTATTGATGCAAGAAGGCAAAGTCATCGCGTATCTGTCTCGACAACTGAAGCAGCATGAGCAGAACTATCTGACCCATGATCTTCAGCTAGCAGCCGTGGTTCTAGCATTGAAGACATGGCGTCATTATTTGATGGTTAATCGCTGTGAGATTTACTCAGATCAGAAGATCTTGAAGTATATCTTCACCTAGAAGGAGTTGAATATGAGGCAAAGAAGATGGATAGAGTTAATCAAGGATTATGACCTTGACATTCACTATCACCCCGGCAAAGCCAATGTGGTAGCGGATGCTCTTAGCAGATTGCCGTGTAGGCTGAACACCATGATCAAAGAGAAGCAACCAAGTTTGTATGAGGAGTTGGAGCAGTTCAGGACTGAGTTAGTTAGAAAAGGATTCCTATCTAGCATTGAACTTCAACCCACTTTGATTAGCCAAATCAAGGAAGCCTAGAAGGGGAATGAAAGTATCGACGGAATCAAATGTCGTATTAGTACAGGCAAAGTACCTGGATTCACCGAAGACGAAGAAGGTGTACTATGGTACAAGGGACATATCTGTGTGCCAGCAGATTCGGAGCTGAAGGAAATTATCATGAAGGAAGCTCATGATACTCTTTATTCTATCCACCCCGGAGGAACAAAGATGTATCAGGATTTGAAAAAGAAATTTTGGTGGCACAAGATGAAGAGAGAGATCGGAAGCTACATCGCCAAATGTAACATCTGTCAAAGAGTTAAAGCAGAGCATCAGAGACCTGCAGGATTGTTGCAACCATTGCAGATTCCAGAATGGAAATGGGATTCCGTCGGAATGGACTTTATCACCGGTTTACCTACTTCTAGTAGGGGGAATGACTCAATCTAGGTCATAGTTGATAGACTATCCAAGGTAGCCCACTTCATACCTGTCAAGACTACCTACCAGAGTGCAAAACTAGCAGAGCTGTACATTGCTAGGATTGTTAGTCTACATGGAACCCCCAAGACCATCGTCTCAGATCGAGGAACCCAGTTTACTTCAAGATTTTGGCAGAAAGTTTAGGAAGGTTTATGAACCAAGTTGAACTTCAGCACCGCGTATCACCCGCAAACAGATGGACAGACTGAGAGAGTCAACCAGATCTTGGAGGATATGCTTAGAGCTTGTGTGTTGGAATACGGGTCAAAATGGGAAGACTGTCTGCCTTTCGCAGAATTCTCATATAACAATAGTTATCAAGCTAGTTTGCAGATGGCACCCTTTGAATTCCTATACAGAAGAAAGTGTCGTACCCCTTTGAATTGGTCGCAAGTAGGAGAGAGTCAGATCTTTGGACCCGACATTCTCCGAGAAGCAGAAGAGAAAGTTCACAAAGTTCGTGAGCACCTCAAGACCGCCCAATCCAGACAGAAGAGCTATGCTGACAAGAGAAGGAGAGACCTGACTTTCAATGTCGGAGATTTCGTATATCTCAAGGTTTCACCATTGAAGGGAACTCAACGCTTTAGTCTGAAGGGAAAGTTAGCTCCTAGATATATCGGACCTTTCAAGATTCTGAACCGTCGAGGAGAAGTATCGTATCAGCTGGAATTGCCTGAAGAGATGTCAGCCATCCACAATGTGTTCCATATCTCGTTACTTCACAAATGCTTGGAAGTGCCTAAGAAGACTGAAGTTTTCAAGAATATCGATCACGGAGCACTGGAAATCAACAATGACCTGACCTATCGGGAAGTGCCCATCCGTATCTTAGAAGAAGCCTATAAAACCACCAGGACCAGAAGTATCAAGTTTCTCAAGATTCAGTGGAGCAACCATACCGAGGAGGAAGCTACTTGGGAGCGCGAGGATTACATTAGGACCGAGTTCCCAGATCTCTTTAGTTCCTAGTTTTCCTTGTAAATCTCGGGACGAGATTTTGTTTAAGGGGGGAAGGTTTGTAACATCCCAAAACATTAATCCAAGCTTATCAAGATCAAATCATCCAAAAGTGGGGTTAACAAAAACTTTTCCAAATTTAAAATGAAAGCATTCATATATGTGTGCCTTTCAAATAGGAGTTGTTTGAATTGCCATGATTGATTGATCCAATGCTTATAAAATGTTTCTTAGGTGATTTAAACATCATCTACATCATTCCCAAACTTTTCGTAAAGAAAATCAAATCAAAAAGAATTAAAATGAAGGAATGGTCATTTTGACAAATTTAACTCTCATGCCTACTTTGGCTATTCCTAGTACTCATTTCTTAACAGAAACAATTCTTTATCTTTGCACCCCTTGCTAGTACACATAATGAGGTACCAAGGCCCACCTTTTGATCTACTAAAAACATTCTGTAAACTATTTTAAATGACAGATTAAAATTGAATCTAATGCATGTGCATAGATCACCCCTATTTCAAAAACCATCTAATTGAGCACCATTTTCAAAACCCTTGCAACCAGAGACTACCTATCACTAGGGGAGATCACTCAAAAATTTTGAACTCAAAATTCAAAACTTTTTCTCTGGCGGACATTTCATCAAACACTTGGCAGGCAGATTTCAAACTAATTTTTTTTCACTATTTTAAATAGTGTTCTGGCCAAATTTGTTCCCCAACTTGCCACCAAAATCTCTCCACTACTCCCCCTAACCCCTCTCTAGCCCAGCCACCCACTGTGCCAAGACCAAATGGTCATGGCCATTAAGGCCGAGCCCCCACTTGGGCACCCCACCGGTGACAGCACGCCACAGCCGCCGCCAGCGCCATCCACCGTGTCCTGGAGATAGCCCGTGGTCCACCTCCACCACCCAACCAGTCCCAGCCCAAGGACAGCGACCAGAACGACCAGGAACCGCCACTCCCTGAGCCTGTCGACCATGCCGACGCCGCCCGCAGAGCGAGCACTGTCCCCGCTCACACCGACCGCCCCTTGGCACCAGCCCGCGCCCACCGCTCCGCCTCGACCTGGAGAACACCCCAGACACCTCCGTTTGCCGCCCAAAGCCCCATAGCCACCGCTCGCCGTAGACACAGCCGCTTCGGCCGCGCAGAGCGCCACCTCGCCCCGACCGCATGCCACCGCCCCTATGGCCGCATTGAAGTCCTAGAGCACCGCCAGGGAACCGCCCACCGATCGCAATCCCCAGCCATGCCGCTAGCTCGCCGTAGCCATGTCGCCACCGTCGACCGCCCATCCCGCTCGATCTCACCGTCGAGCCTATAAAAGGAGCCCTCCCCAGCACCAAAGACTCACACTATTCCACTCCCCTCACCTCTCTGAACCTCACCCACCTCTCGCCGGAGCAAGTGGAGCAGCAGCTCGCCGGAATTGGAGCCGGAGCCGCCGCCTCGGGAGAAGAAGGGTGACGTTGATTCCGGCCACCGCAAGCTCCACTGTGACCACGCCTTGCCTCGCCATCCTCTTCCACTTCGTTTGCCCGCCTCGCCGACCCCGCTGGAGACCTGGTACGCCCCCAGTAGACCCCCACCGAGCCGCTAGGGTTCGAGCTCGCCGGCGACCTGTTCGTCGTCGACGACGACCCTCAGCCGTAGATCTAGCCTCTAATCGCACGACCCACAGCGCGCGTACCGTTTCGCGTTTTAAGTGCCGCTGACAAGTGGGACCCCCTGCCAGCTGAGCCCCGCGCCGCGTAGCGCCACTGGGCCGGCCCATTTCTTTTCCCGCGCGAGCCCGTAGATTCAAATCTGGATTTTTCTTTTTGGTTAGAATATAGTTTCTGTCAAGTGTTTCAAAATTCAATTCTGTGAGTTTGACAAATCCAAATTACATGAAACTAATTTTGTCTGAAAGGTATTGAAATGCTCTATCCAAGCCCGTTGGATTTAATTCATTTAGAGTTATAGATTTCTCCTAATAAAAATAAGAAGACAGAAGCTTTTGCAACTTGAAACATTTTTATAAAATCAACCAAGTTAGCTTTTGAGTTGATTCCAACTCTCAAAAATCACATTTCATCATATCTATCCAAATATGTAATAATATTAAGGTTTACAGGCACTGACTTTGGACTAGTACCAAAATAATGCTATATAAGCATTTCTAGTCACTTTAAATCATTAAATAATGAACTTAAACCAAAGTAATATTGATCCAACCTTTAAATCTCATTCCCACATGTTAGAATATGTGGTGAGGACATGTGTCCACATGATCCCATGTTTTGGTGGTGAATATTAAATTTTAGTTATTTTTTTTCAATGAGTAGAATTACTTCTCCAAAATAAAAAGGTTGAAACTATTGAATTAAACTTGTGATGTTTGGGATGATAATAGATCATCAATTGTGTGGTATAGAATACTACTTAGCCTAGTAAGTATTCTTTGGTGATTGTGCACTCCCTATGTATTTCTAGACGATAGTACCAACCAAGCCTTGGAGGAGGAGGAGTTCTACCAAGAAGAAGAAGAAAACTTCAACCACTGCACCAACCAAGGCAAGCTATTAGTGGCAAGCTAACCCTTGCAAAACATGCTTTAGTAAGCTATTGTTAGCAAGCTAGAATAAAACTAGATGGTTTAGTAAAGATGCCTTAAGCATGCTTTGATCACACCCCTTTAACTATTAATACCCCAAGTCTTATTGACAAGTTTTACCTCCCTTAGTTTACACAAAGTTCTTTAATTAATTTTGAAGGTAGCATAAAGAGTATAAAACTTGACCTATTTAGAAACTTTTAGATGTCCTTCTATGGCATGAGATTGATCCCATCTTTCCCACTTAGTGAACACTCTTAACTTAGTATTTTAGAATAGCTCAAAAACTTGAGTCACTTTAGATGGGAACACTTGGTGAAAATGAGTTATGAAAACCTTGGAATGATGAGTCATTCTATTGAGATGTTTTGACATGTGTTGCAAAACACAACTGGTTTATGACGATGAAAATGATGAGGCATGAGCCTTAACCCTTTTATAAAACTGATGGTTGGATTCGGATGCAATACCATTCCAAATTTACCGTACAACCACATTACCTGAATTGGGTAAGGCTTAGCTGGAAATTTATGTGCATTAGTATTAGTTCCCTCATAGGAGAGGTTTGAGCTGAGGCTACCTCTCAATGATGTCCACCTTTGCAGTGCCCAAGATGACCGATGGTCATGGTTGGGAGGCCATGCTCATAGGAGAGGTGCTTATACTAGGGTGTGTAAAGGGAAGGTTATGTTTGATTATCTGCATACTAAGTATGATGATTCAGGGTTATCCCTGATAGATGTATCGAATCTTGTGGTGAAAGTGTACCACCTCTGCAGAGTGTCAAACTATTCGAATAGCCGCGTCCGTGGTTAGGGACAGTTGGAATGGCCATACTGTTTCGTTGTCAGATGTTTTCTAAATAACTTGAAATGAATGATGAACTTTGACTTGACCACAACAGGGTTGTGCTAATGATAATAGCTTCCCAACTTAAGTGATTCTAGAACTTTACTTTATCTTTTCTTGCTTCAGAACTCAACTTAGGTTTCAAACTTAACTTGATAGTTATTCTTTAAATTCAGCACTTTAACTTAGAATTATAACCCTTGTTAGTAGTAGTTTGCGAGTACTTAAAGAGTACTCATGGCTTTTGTCCCTGGCTATTATCATGGCCAGACTATGAAGGAGATTATCAAGATGATGGTCAGCAGGACGACTATGATAACTAGGACTATCTGCCTTCGTCAGCATTGCCTGTGCTCCTGAAGATGGACCCTACCACTACGCTATCGTTTATTTCCGCTATTTGTTGTATTAAAGACTGGATCATGAGATCCTTATTTGTGTAAAAAATTATGTATGGTTTGTAATGGATGATGTACTGTGATATCCAATCCGTTATGTCTCGCAAAAATGGTAATCCTGGGATTGCGAGGTATGGCATAATGGGCATCTGGGATTAAATATCCGGGTGTTGACACTTATCCCTCTCTCTTTTCCTCCATATGACCTCCATGCACAGAGCTACCCGACATGGCTCTCCTTTGGTATCATGTACCTAGAGCCACCGCCACCGGTTGCATGTCTGAGTGGAGCCTCCTCGGCAAGTCCTACGCATCTGAGTGAATGCTGCCTCACCAAGGGGCACCCGACGACCTCCACTATCTTCTAGGTCCGCATGGACGTCCTTGCACCGACATGCAGAAGCTATGGAAGTTTCCGTCAAGCTTGCGAAACATGCTCGTCGGCGTGGACGTGTGAGTTTCCTCCCGTCAGATGCCACTTCCCCTCTGCCATTTCCCGTCTTCTCCCCATCCCAAGGTGAGGCACCGCACCATCGCTGTCTCAGCCCTAGGGTTTGTGCTCTGGCCACTCTATCACTAGGAGGACGATGCCTAGCGTCCATCGATCTCAGTCTAATCCAACGATCCATGCTCCCCGATACCTCTTCACCCTTGCCACTCACTATCAACCTGGCCCACCCCGGGTATTGAAAACCGTGTCCCGTGCTCAATCCTGCTTGCAAGCTAGGAAAGCCAGCCCAGCGACCCAATTTGGCCGCCAAGAACTGGCCTAGTTACTCTTAGTGTTATTCTTTTCCCTAAGAGATTTTGCTAGCTAATCATTTTTAATATTTTTTCAAAATGAAAAATATGTCAAAATGACCAAACAACATTTTTAACCTATACCTAAGTGTTTTCCTAAACATGTAGCCCAAACATTTACCCAAAACAATATTTTTATATTTTCTGGGAAATAAAACACAAATAGGAACCCTTTTCAATAAATAAATTTTCCAGAGAGTTTGGTAAATCCAACTACAGTGCATCTAATTTATTATGTAAGGTACTTGTCATACCTTGCTTGTAACTTTGGCCTCATACCTAAAAGGCCATTGATTTAGTTGTAGCAGAAATAAAAAAGTCCCCCTTTTTGCCTTGGATAAATTCTCTAGTACAAATTAAAAATTATTTTGATATAATTCCAACTCACATAGAACATGAAATATAATATCAATCAAATCCCAGGATATCATATTTAATTGAGCATCTGGTGGTTTTTAGTGATTTAAACCTTTTTACATGGGGTTATTTCACTAAATAATTCATTTTAGAAATTCCAGAACTCTAGTTTTAGTGAATTCCATATCTACAGAAAGGTAATTCAAATACCTATAATATGCCCATGGATTCATATCAAAATCCTCTATAGATTCAATATGGTGAAAAAGCCAAAATAGTTATAGAACTGAATTTGGGATTTCCCAAGGGCATTCTAGTAATTATTTTATTGTGAATCCAACTCTCAATGAACCAACACTAAAAACCCTACATAACCATCAAAATAAATAATTTTTGTACTTACAGATCTTTTAGGGAGACTTATTCCCTAAAACTAGGGTTTATTTCACTAGAAAACCCATAAGAAATTAAAGAAAATTGATAAAATGATGAAACAACTTTTGGTGGCCTTGTTTATTCAAAACCTATCTGATAATATAATTCTTGCACATTTATATCATACTGAACAAGTCCTTGGTTAAAAACCCTTTATTGAAGTAGTTTTGGACTAATAAATCATAAAATACATTTCACAAATCCAATTAATGTAATCCCACTTGCGTTCAACTCAACTTAATCAAACCTAATGAAGTTAGTGGTTTATTGTATGTTTGTATGTTGTATTGCATTGGTGCTTGTTTGCCTTGTATTGATTGTGTTACTGCTTGTTTGCATGTATGCTTTATGATGATGATAGTTGCGATTGTGCTGACGTCGGGAAGAAGGGATCATATTATTGTCACTATGATCATTATTGGTATTCTAAGAAGAAGTCCAGGGACATATTGCTGATCACAGGCAATCCACCCTTCCTGAATTCTGATAATTGTCCTACTTCTTTTATTACCTATTTTATATCTCCCTTATCAACTACATTATTTACATGCATATGTTGTTTTACTACTACGCTGATAACTTGGCTCCTCCAAGTTATTACTTGGTGTCCACAAGGGCACTTCCCATTATGAGCAACCTATCATACCCCTTAGATCGAGAGTATGATGGTTAGCATCCTACCTCATTGGAAACCTCGAATTTGCTAAACCAAACTATTTTGGGGATTACCCCACTGCAAATGTTTTGAAAATGTTTTGGAAAAACCCTTGGGAAGAGGCATCATTCCAAGTGGATGCTTTAAAGAAAGAGAAGTTATGAGGAAAAATGAGAATGATGAACTTGATGTTGAAAAGGGATGTTCTACGCCTTTGCCAGAACAACTTATCTGTGCAACCACATTACCCATGATCTGGGGCGTAACTCGTAATTTGATTGCTTTAGCATGGGCAGCCCCTACACGTGCTATGGGGGAGAAATCCCCTGAATTCCAGGATCTCCCCACATAAATGTCTACATATGTAGGGTTAGCGGACTTCTATAACAAGGTCCGATGCAACAATTGGGTCTCATGCGGATGGTATGACTTAGGAAGTATGGAAGGAAGTGGAGTCACTTAAATCAAGGTATTTCCCAAACTGCGGTTTGGGTATACGTGTGTATGGAAGGGAGGACTATGGTATGGTAAGCCACATAATCATTTCTAGGGAGGTCAAACCCAAAAGGGAATGGTGCATCTACTAGGGTCGATAAATGAAAGGTTATGTTTGATTATCCGAACCCCCATTTACCATGTGTAGCGGGCCGTGGTTGAATCGTAACGGATGTATTAATTCTTGTGGGTAAAGTGCACAAACTCTATAGAGTATAATCTATTCAAATATCCATGTCCACGGTCAAGGACAATTGGATAGGTATTGTTAGGAGTACCCAAGTGATGGCTTTAAGAAGGTTAAAAAGGACGTGACTTGGTCACGAGATAGAATGAGGATGTGGTTTTGTTTTGACCATGGATGGTCGAAGATGTTTAAAAAGGGTTTTTCTCTAAAACTGTTTTCAAAAAGGTTTTCAACAAGGATATGGAGATATCCAGCTTTTAAAATGGAGACATGTTTTCAAAACTCTTTTTCAACAAAAATATAGAGATGCCATATCTACAAGAGAAACAAGGCTTTTCAAAAACAACCATAGTTAGAGCTATCTGGCCATAGCCCAACTGCATTATCTTGTTTACCTTATCTTGGTGGTTTACGAGTACATTCAAAAGTACTCACTTGCGTTGTCCCTAGCTATTTACTTGGCCAGACTTTCAGATGCACGGAAGATATTGCAGTCATTGATGTCTATGTGAGATAGGCCGTCTTCCTCGTTAGTTGCTTGTAGGTTAAGGCATGATTGGGCTCTATGTTTTATGAAGATCTACTGCTGAAGATTATGTAGCCATAATGGCATTAATGTATGTCTTGTTCTTGTTAAGTTTCGGATGTTGTAATGATACTTAGTGGTTCTGTTCCATGGCTCACTGATCATGGGAATATGGATATATGCATAACAAAGATTTCTCGGATGATAAATCCAGGGGACCTCACATAACTACAAAGGAATTGATGGTAAACTGAAGTTATGAGAAATCCTGTAAGTAAATTCCACTTGAGATTAGGAAGTAAATTGTTGACGAATCTTGTCAAATAAAGGAGTTACTTGATTTTCCCAAATAACTGCAAGGTCATAACAGAAAGGGTGAAAGACAAATCACGATTTCCCACAAATAATATCCTGAGCGAATTCAAATGAATTTGATTCAAATGTGCTGAAATCTAGTGGATTTAAAAATAGTAAAGGTACTAAAGTATATTGAAATAAATTCTCAATTTGATCTTGAGCAAATTTCAGGTTTACAAACCTTAATCAAGTTTCCCAATCTTGATCTGACCTCTAGTCACTAAAGTAATCATCCATTTCCTTAACTAAATCAACTTAGAGTAAATCCCTTCTAGAAGCTTCCAAGTCAATGATGACCAATATCAAGCATGTATCCTTTCTACTCAATCTACACCTCAACCTAATCCACTTGATGATGAGTTTGGAACCCATCAACCCCTCAAAATCATTCCCTCTTATATCCTAGTCACAAACCCCTCATCTGCCAAAAATGGCAAAGTATGGAAAACTATTATCCATGTCTCATCTTTGAGCCTCTCTCATTCTCAATCCTTGTGCATTTTGGGAAATGCACTTGAACCATCTTATAGGCCATCATAAATACTTCCAAGGGCCACTCTTGCCCTGGGCTAGATCATCCCTTGAATCACTTATTCTTGATGGTTTTGCAGGTAATAAAATAATCTTTTTGCAAATCTTATCAACAAGCCTACTTTGGCAGAAGCTCACATCTATATGCTATATTCTTTTGACCAACTCTTTGCATGATTGTGATCTACTCATGAAGTTTTATTCATACCTACTTCATTTGTTCCAATTGGATCTTTGTGCTTCTAAAACCACATGGTTTTGGAGGCTATTTGATAATCTGTTTTGGCATCCTTATTTTATTTAAAGTTGAGCATCAATCCTTGGAGAGCTCATTCATCTTATTTTAAGGGCCTGCACAGTAACCGCCGCAGTAATTGTCAGTTATCACTATGCGTGGGTCACGTCATGCCTGCCTTCTAGTTTACTGCATCAGCGCGTCGCGTCATGGGATTGCTTCTACTCTATGGCCCCCTGTGTGGCTTTTCTCCGATTGGCTGATGCGGGTGATACACGGGCACACCGTGTGGCTCGTCGGCGCATCGCGATCCCACTCATCCATCTCTGGGGGTGGTTAAATAGGGGAGGGGCACACCCCTTAGCGTTTTTCCACTTCTGCGCCCCTCTGTCCGTTGCCTTTCTCCTTCGTCTTCCTAGCGACCGCGCCGCCGCTGGTGCTTCTAGCAGCAGCGCCGCCGCACCTTCCCCGTGCCTCTGCATCACAGCCACCGCTACGCAGCTTCTTCGCCACGGGTCCACGCCAATCTAGGCCTCAGATCCCCGCCGCCGCTAGCTCCAGCGAGGATAGTGGATACGAGATGACGGAGGAAGAGCTCGTCGTCGCCGAGCAGGAGATGGAGGAGGACGCCGGCACGGCGGACCACGGCGCATGGGCCGGATCATGGGTTTGTCAAGATGACATTGACTGGCTCTACCGGACCAGGCGCATTCCTGCCGGCGTCACCGCTCGTCTCCCCTCCGCCGAACTGGCCCCCTCACCCAATCTGGGTGAGTTTGTTGTATTCCTGTCCCACTTCCAATGGGGATTTGGTCTGCCGGTGAGCGATTTCTTCCAGGATTGGGTTAGGACCTACCACTTGCAGCCGCACCATCTCCCAGCGAACGCTATCACCTCTCTTTCCGCCTTTGCTTCTATGATCGAAGGCTACACCAGACTATGGCCCACGAAGGAGCTATGGATTCGGTTCTTCGGCCTTCGTCGCAACATCGTCCCTAATATCCACGTAGAGTCGGAGGATAAGCAGCTCACCCAATTCGGAGCCGCCTCCATCTCGCCCCAGAGGTTTTTGGTTTTTCCCCGGGTTACCGGGCTTGACTCCTGCAAAGGATGGGCCTGGACCTTCTTCTACGTCCGGAATGAGGGTACTGAAGATTTGATTCGGTTGCTGCCCTACGTTCTGGGTCTACCTGACACGGATTTCTAGGAGGAGGTCCCTAAGAAGCCTACTGCTCTGGCCAACCAAGTTAACAAGAGGTTCACGGAACTGAAGAAACTCGGATTGCGCAACGAGGATGCTATGATCACGTTCGTGCGCAACCAAATCTCTCCCCTCCAGAAGCGCACCCACAAGTTGTGCCACATGAGTTTCGGCCGCGACCCCAACCGAACCTCCTCCTTCGAGTTGAGCAACACGGAGATCTTTCGCCGGGTTAAGGCTCTTTTCACCACCCACAAGGATTTCTCCGCCGAATGGACGTGGGGAATCGAGCACTACTGTCGTGACAGGCTCCCTCCCGCGGTAAGCTTCGCGGGGCAAACTTATTTCGGATCAAGTATGTGTCGGTTTTTGTTGTATTTTTGACTCTGCTCTTCGTGCTTTTTCTCAGCTATTCCTTCAGCAAACTCTCGAGGATGGTACGGACCCGACCCTTAAGTGGGCGCCGGACCGAGAAATTCCGGATGAGGAGGAGCCGGACCAGGAGATGTTCCTCCCTATGACCGACGCTACCAAACGACCCAACGGTAAATTCTCTTCTCTTAGAGATTGGCCCGATGATGAGGATGACTCGGATGTCGACGTGATTGAACCTGTTGAGGCTATCCCTCTTTCTTTTGCCTTTCCGGCATCAGCTAACCCCGGTGGGCATATCCACGAGGATCCTCCACTTGCTACGGGCGAGCCGGTTCCGGTGGCCTCGAAGAAGAAGCGCGGAGCTGCATCAAGTTCTTCCTCCGAACCTTCTCAGCCCACAAAAAGGCAAAAGAAGTCCGGAGACAAGACTGCCTCCAAGCGGGCAGGCAAAGCCCCGGCACGGAGGGCCCGGAAACCCAAGGAGGCCGAAACCTCAGATGCGTAAGTCATTTTTCATTGCGTAACTCGCTTTTCCTTGCATCGTGGTAATTTCTCTTCTGACATTATTCTCTTTTTCAGGCCTCCGGTGGAGGTCCCTCAGAGCGGATCAAGCATCTCTTCACCCCTTCGGTCCGGCCCTTCTCCTCCTCGTGACGACGAGTCACGCCCGCTGAGCCCTATTCCGAAGGGTTCTGCGGGTGCTCCGGGTTCCGCAATGCCTCATCGAGAGGAACGCGACCTTGGAGTGGGAGGGGTCGGTCCAGCCGAGGCGACATCGTCCACCACTTCGGCATCGCCGCAACTAGCAACCACCGAGTCTATCACAACACCAGCACTAGCAGCAGCGCCAGTACCAGCGACCGAGCCAGCACCTGCCCCGTCACCAAGGAAACCAACATCAGCTCCAAGTCCAGTTACGAGAGCTCCAGTGCCAAGTTCTTCTGCCTCGTCCGAGTCATCTCAGCCTCGGCGAGGAACTACTCCAGCAGCTCATAAAGGAAAATCTACCGCAATACTTCTTCCGAGCAAGCTAAGGGCAAGAAGGCTCCGGATACTACCAAGTCTGCATCCATTGAGGCCGGGCAGCGAACCCTATCGTCGATGCTTCCGAAGAAATCATCGGCAGCGACGGATGTTCCTACCGAGCCAACCGATGCGCAGCAGATGGTTCTGCACACCAGCCCAGCTCTTGCCCTAGTTGAGAGGAAAGAAGCTCATGCGAAGGGCTTGGTGGCGCCCCATATGCCCACCGGCGAACGGTATCCTCCGAGCCTTATCGAGTTCGTCATGAACTGGAACAAGGCGGAGTTCGTCCACAACGACGATCTCCCGGAAAAGTTCGGCCCCGCAGAATTTTCCGCCCAGATGAACACTGCCGCTAAGGCAATTAACCTCGTGGGGCGAATGATGGAGGTATGTCGTTTCCCCTTTACATGTTGTAGATAATAACCATTAGTCCCCGAGCCTCCGATGGAGTAGCTTGTTACTCGGTCGGATGCTCATTAGAAAACTAACGTAGCTACATGTAAACTTCGAATCTGCACACACCTAGAGCCGGGTTAAGTTCCACTTGGCCCGGATCTTCTACACTTCGAATATGCACACACCTAGATTCGGGTTAAGTTCCACTTGGCCCGGATCTTGTACACTTCGAATATGCACACACCTAGAGCCGGGTTAAGTTCCACTTGGCCCGGATCTTGTACACTTCGAATATGCACACACCTAGAGCCGGGTTAAGTTCCACTTGGCCCGGATCTTGTACACTTCGAATATGCACACACCTAGAGCCGGGTTAAGTTCCACTTGGCCCGGATCTTGTACACTTCGAATATGCACACACCTAGAGCCGGGTTATGTTCCACTTGGCCCGGATCTTGGACACTTCGAATATGCACACACCTAGAGCCGGGTTAAGTTCCACTTGGCCCGGATCTTATACACTTTGAATATGCACCAAGCTAATTTTACACTTCTGTACTTTTTTCAGGTAACCACTAATCGCTGGAGCACTGAATTCCAACGCCTGCTTGATACCCACAAGATGCTACGTGCAAAACATGTTGCACTTGGTGCAGAACGTGAAAAGAGGGGTAATTTTCTCCCTCGGCACCCCTCCGTTTTTCTTCACTTTCTTCCGCTGGACTAATCTCCTCATTCGGTTTCTGCAGCTGGGGTAGAGGCTGAGAACAAGATCATGCGGAAAAACTTGGAAGAAATCCGGGGTATGTCCTCTTTTGTTCGACCTCGTAGTGTTTTCCATTTATTCTTCTCCTTGGCTCGGCAAACATTCACTCCTCGGCTTTGCCGGGTCAACATACTATTTCAGCATCGCTTGAGGATAGTGTGCCCGTGCCTGATATGATGCTGCATTTTCTCGAACATGCAGGGCATCATCAAGCCGAGCTGAAGAAAAAGGATGATGAGCTTGCTCTCCTCCGGACTAAGGACGACGAGATTGCCAAGCTCAAGGCTGACATGGAGAAGACGAAGGCCCAGCACCGAACCGAGCTCCAAAAGGTTGGCCAGAACTTCATAGAAGAGCGTGAGCGCCTTACTCTCCAGATCTCCAAGGACCAGGACCTACTCAGAGAATCCGACCTCCAGCTTGGGTCGGCAAACGCTGAGCTTGAGCAACTTCGCAAAAGACGCAATGCCTGCATCAAGGAGTTAACCCGGATCCATAGCCATATTTCTCGTAAGTTCCTTTCCCTTATCCGGCATAACTCTCCGGGATTACCTCATATGTCTTTTCTTTACCTTCTTCCTTTGCCTTGTTTCTAGACCATTTTCCCGAGGGTACTTCTATTGCCAGCGCTGCTGTTGCCAAATTTCGCCAAGAGAGGGGTACTCCTGTCGTTCCTGACGGTGAGAGCATTTCCTTAGACATGGAGGACCTATTGGTCAGCCTGTCAGCTCGCGTGGAAACTATCAAGAATTATGGCAAGGATATCCCCGACGTTGCAGTTCGCATTTTCAATACGTTCTGGCCCGGAGAGGGTAGCCCGGAGACCATCGCGACTCTCATCGACAAGTTAATGGAGATTGAGACCCAGCTTGACCTCTAGAGAGAGTCCGCTGGTCGTGCCGCAGCTGATACCATCCTTCACCATATTCTCACATGGTACGAGAAGATCGACCTCAGCCTCCTTACACGTCGGCGCACCGGATCCAGATGGACCGATGATCCGGAGTGTGTAGCTCGGCGCCGGGCTTGCGCCTACAGCCTCGTCGAATATTCTCCTATTCATGACTAGGTTGAAGGACCGAGCTTCCTGGAATCCGCTGGGGACGAGCACAATGAGAACATTGAAGATGGGTCAGATGAGGGCGGAGAAGATGATGCTTCAGATATTGAAGACAGCGACGACGACGCCGAACTTCCTCCTCCTACTGCTCCTTAGTTCCAAAAAACTTGAAAATTTATCAGATCCCCGGTATGCCGGGTGCAATTGTATGCTGGATATGTGATATTTTGCTACTACATTTCTATGCCAGATTAACTTGGGTGCAGTCCCCGAGTTTCATTTTCTTGTTCGTCCAATTCTCTGGCTCGGTCCATGTCTACCTTGATTCGGTTTTACGACTTACGAATCCGAGCTTCAAAAATTGTTTTAACAATACTTAGAAACTTTTAGGCTTAGCTCAAAATAATTCAGCATAATAACTTAAAAATAAATACAGGGTTAGTCCGAAAAACAAGCGTTAGCTCGAATAGACTCGTTTCCTTAGTCGTTTTTCATGTGCCACGCAATTCCAAACTTGTTCCCTTGCTTGCCATGAAGCCAATTCTTGTTGGACAGCAGCAAGTCAAAGAGTTAGGTTTTTGGTGCTCACACATTACTAATCCGGGTTAAGTATAACGACTTATTCCAACTACCGCATAAGAAATAACAACAAACATTATTAAGGCAGTCCCCGAGTTACTGCTCGAGGCGCTGCTATTTCATTGATAGGCTCATTGCCGACATACATACCGACATATGAGACGACTCGGATACATACACTTCTTAGCTAGGTGTAGAAGGGACGAAGTAGTGCTACATTCCACGGTCGCTTGGATTCCTCTCCGGACCTGTCCGCCTTGTCCTTTTCCTGTGGCTTTGCATCTATGAGATAGTAAGAATCATTGTGCAATGCTTTGCTCACAATGAATGGCCCTTCCCATGGCGGGGATAATTTATGCATGCCAGTAGTACGTTGTACCAACCGTAGCACCAGATCGCCTTCCCGAAAGACTCGGGGGCATACTTTCCGGCTATGATAGCGTCAGAGATTTTGCTGATATATGGCGGATCTGGACAGTGCCAGTTCTCTCGCTTCTTCCAGCAGATCAACATCATTTTGCCGGGCTTCTTGCACTTCGGCTTCTGTGTATTGGGTGACCCTAGGCGAATCATGCTCTATGTCGGCTGGTAATACAGCTTCTGCCCCATATACCAAAAAAAATGGCGTATAGCCTGTTGATCGATTCGGAGTTGTTCTTCAGCTCCACAGTACCGCTGGTAGTTCTTCTATCCAGCACCCCGATGATCTTTGCAGCGGCTCAATGAGCCAGGGTTTTATCCCGGATAATACTAATCCGTTGGATCTTTCCACTTGTCCGTTCGATGCGGGGTGGGCTACCGAGGCGACATCGAGTCGGATCTTCTTATCTCGGCAGAAGCGTGCCAATGCTCCTTCCGCAAAATTTGTTCCATTGTCAGTTATAATACTATGTGGATAACCGTATCTCAAGATGATGTCTTTGAGAAATGTCACGGCCGTAGCTCCATCACATTTTCTTATAGGTTTCACTTCAATCCATTTTGTAAACTTGTCCACCATGACCAAAATGTGTGTCATGTTTCCTCTCGCTGGTTTGAACGGGCCAACCATATCCAAGCACCATACAGCAAATGGCCACGTAATTGGTATGGTCTTGAGTTCCGACATAGGCATATGTGTCTTGGTGGCGTACCTTTGACAACCATTGCATTTTCTCACCAGATCTTCTGCTTGTTCCAAGGCACTTGGCCAGTAGAATCCATGCCGGAACGCCTTTGCCACCAAGGCTCGGGATGAGGCATGATGCCCGCATTCTCCTTGGTGTATATCTCGGAGGATGTCGAGCTCTTCTTCCGGGTCAACGCATCGTTGGAGGACATTGGTTACACTCTGTTTGTACAACTCGGAATTGATGATTGTGTATGCTTTTGCTCTCCTCTGAGTTTGCCTGGCTAACACCTCCTTAGCGGGTAACATTTCGTCTTTTAGGAATTGGAATATAGGCAATGCCCAAGCTGGTATGGCTCATGGAGGGAATATCTCCTCATCAATTTCCATCTGATCCACCGGCATAACTTCAGCCGGATCATGCTGAGCAGTCCCCGGGTCTAGCGAGGTAGTCCCCGGGTTTGCCGAGGCAGTCCTCGGGTTTGCTGATGAAGTCCCCGGGTCTAGCGTACTACCTCCCGTGTCAATGTCCATGGGCTCAGCTCCAGATTCCGTATTTTCCGGGACATAGATCGAGTCGGTTCCTGGGGATGGCCTGATAGATGGTTTTCTGAGGTGTTCCAATGCAACACCCGGTGGAATTGCCTGTCTGGTCGATCTGAGCTTTGACAACATGTCGGCAGCCTCGTTTTCCACTCGGGGTACATGGTGAAATTCACACCCCTCAAAGTAACCAGATATCTTCTGCACGTGAAATTTGTATAGTGCCATGTTTGGATCCAGGGCGTCCCACACTCTGGACACCTGCTGCACCACCAGATCCGATTCGCCAAAGCATATTATCCGACGTATGCCAATCTCCTTTGCCACTTTGAGCCCATGCACAAGAGCCTCATACTCAGCGACATTGTTCGATGCTGCGAAATGGATCTGCAATACGTACTTTAGCTGGTCCTTCTTTGGCGAGGTAAGCACAACCCCGGCGCCTAGTCCGGTTTTGGTTTTTGACCCGTCAAAGTGCATCCTCCAGTAATTCGGATCCGGTGGCGGTGGTTCGTATTGTACCTCGGCCCAATCCACAAAAAAGTCCGCCATAGCCTGAGATTTGATCGCTTCTCTTCTGTCGTATTGGGGCGCATAAGGGGCTAACTCAATTGCCCATTTTGCAATTCTGCCACTCGCATCCTTGTTACCCATTATCTCGAATATGGGAGCTTCACATATTACTTTGATGGGGTGCTCCTCAAAGTAATGCTTTAACTTCTTTGCCGCCATATAGACACCATATGCCACCTTTTGAAAGTGCGGGTAGTTCTGTTTTGAGGCAGACAATACCTCGCTCAGGTAATATACTGGCCTCTACACCGACTTACCCTCTTCATTGCGCTCCACTACAATTACTGCACTTACAACTCGGTTGATTGTGCCTATGTAGAGCAACATTGGCTCCTTTGATAGTGGAGAGGCTAACACTGGCTAGTGGCCAACATCTTTTTCAAGTGGGCAAAGGCTTCATCGGCCTGTGGCGTCCAAACGAATTTATCCGACTTTTTCATGAGTTGGTAGAGAGGCAGTGCCTTTTCTCCCAACCGACATACAAACCGACTCAACGATGCCAGACATCCAGTGAACTTCTGGACATTGCTAAGACACTTCGGCAGCTCCATTCGTTCGATGGCTCGGATCTTAGTTGGATTAACTTTGATACCTCGGCTGGAGACGAGAAATCCGAGTAATTTTCCAGCCGGGACACCGAAGGTACATTTTTCCGGGTTAAGCTTCATCCGGAACCTTCTCAAGTTCGCGAATGTTTGCCTTATGTCGTCAAGGAGCGTTGCACTTTCCTTGGTCTTGATAACCACATCATCCACGTATACTTGTATGTTTTGACCTATTTGGTCGTGCAAGCATTTTTGCATACATCTTTGGTACGTTGCACCTGCATTACGTAAACCGAACGGCATAGTGCGATAGCAGTAAGCCCCGTACGGGGTAATAAACACGGCCTTTATTTGATCATCCAGGTTCAGAGGTATCTGGTGGAAGCCAGAATATGCATCAATGAATGACAACAGTTCGCATCCCACGGTCGAGCCTATGACCTGATCTATCCTCGACAGTGGAAATGGATCTTTTGGACACGCCTTGTTCAGGTTCGTGTAATCAATACACATACGCCAAACCACTGCCATGTTCAGATCATCCTTCTTCTTTTCTACCAGCACCGGATTAGAGAGCCAATCCGGATATAGTACCTCCATGATAAATCCTACTGCTAGTAACCGAGCTATCTCGTCTCCAATGACTTTTCTCCTATCCTCGGCGAAGCGGCGGAGAGGTTGCTTCACCGGCCTTGCTCCGGGTCTTACGTTCAAAGAGTGCTCGGTTAACTCCCTCGGAACACCTTGCAAGTCCTGTGTAGACCAAGCAAAAATATCCTGATTCTCACGGAGGAAGTTGACGAGCTCGCTTTCCTATTTGTCGGTTAACCCGACACCAATTGTTACGGTGCGCTCCGGGAACATGTTATCAACTGGAACCTTCTTGGTGTCCTTTGTGGCTTGAAATGAAACGCTGCCATGCGGGTTACTTAATGCCGGCATATATTGCTGCGCGGACTGAGCTAATACCGCCACCTCTTGGATTTTTCTTTTCTCTTGCGCAATCACGAGTGACTCGGCTAGGTTAGACCCAGCTGAAGCACACTCAATGGAACGTCGGAAATCTCCAGCAATGGTGATCACTCCATTTGGCCCGGGCAACTTCATCTTCAGATAACTGATGTGACAACTTGCCATGAATTTGTTCAATGCTGGTCTTCCGAGTAACGCATGATATGCACTTTCCAAGTTCACCACTTCAAACTCCAGATTTTCAGTTTGGCAGTTATCCCTTGTGCCAAATAGCACGTCGACCCGGACTTTGCCTATGGTCTCACAAGAAATGCCTGGTACAATGCCATGGAAAGTTGTTCTTGTAGCCTGGAGCATGTTCTCCGAGATGCCCAACTTGCGCATCGTATTCGCATACATGATGTTAATGCTACTGCCATTATCAATCAAAACCTTGGAGAACCTCACATTGATGTTCGGTCCAATGAATGTCGGATCTAGCACTAGCGCATACGAACCTGGACTCGGCATAAGTTTAGGATGATCTTTGATGTTCCAGGTGATTTCCTGGTCCGACCAAGGCATGTACCTCGTCACCGCTGGCATGACCGCATTGACCTCCATGTGTCGGCGCTGCAAGCTCTTTCTATCTGTTTCCTTAGTCGTGAACACACAATAACTCTGGTGATGTTCCCTGTACTCATTCCTTCCCTCGTTTCTGGGGTACCTCTGATCCAGTTGTTGCTGATTTTCCACCTAATGCACTGCATCCCTTCTCTCATTGTTGTCATACCTTGGCGGAGGGGGAGGCAACATTAGCTCCTGCGCGTTCGCCCCGGAGAGCAATTGCTGCCAGGGTAACTCCTGCCGAGGTTGATCATTCTGGGGTGCCTGAGCATTCCCCGAACCACCTTGCTCTATCTTACACATCCACTCACATTGCCTCGTCGTGTGATCCACCGGGCTATTCGGATTTGGCGTGTGAAACTTACACGGCTGGTCTAACATCGACTCATAGGTATACCTCGGACGGTCTTTCTTTTCCTGCCACTGTTTCTTTTGCTCTGGAGTCCATGTATTCTTGCCATCATTTCTTGGAGTCCATTGCCCTCCCGTTCTCTGGCGTTGGTTGCGCCCTGCTCCGGGTTGATCTTGATTCACAGCTGCAACTTGTTCCGAACCGTAGTGATGATCCGGTCTATCATCTCTCCTTTTTCCTCTGTAATCGTTCCTCCGGGAGGACCCAGCTCCATCCCTCTGATAGTATTCCTCGTTTGACTCATTTGACGTGAGCCTAGGTTGAGTCGGATCGCCCAAAGCATACGAATCAGCAATCCGGATCATCTCTGCCAGCATAATTGGCATTTTCCTTTGCAACTTCATCCACAGCTCGCTGCCATATCTGCACCCTTGCACGAACCACGCTATGGCCTGTGACTCTATGTGTAGTGACCTCGGATCGATAAGGATCCTAAGTCCCTGTGATTATCATGCTAGTCCCTGGATCAAAAGCTAGCACTCACAGTCGATGAAATATCATGTAAAACACAAAGTCTTTATTACACGGAGAATCCAGAGTATGAATTTATTACAAAAATTGCTTAGCATTACGCTAGCTCAAATAACAGCGGAAACATAAAAGCAGCATGAGTCCATCAACGCCCAGGCTTGTCGAGTGTAGACCCACGATCCCTACGCACATTTCAATCTTCGGATTCTGCACATAAGACGTGCAGCCAACAAGTTGGGTCAATACTTTGAATGTATTGGCAAATTACACCAAGGAGAGAAAGACTATCTCTACAAGCAAGGCTGGTATAGGCTGTAGAGTTCATTTGCTCAAAGCTAATTTTCCTTAAGTAGAGAGAAGAATAGATGATTGTCCTACTTTGTAAACATTTGATTAGTTAAAATAAGGTCGAGTGGCACACGAGGATATTACACACCAAGTGTCCAAACAACCAAACACTTGGATATTACGCACCAAGCGTCACTTGGATATTACACACCAAGTTCCCCAAATTCCCACCCATTAGCGATATTACGCACGCCATGGGGTTTCAAAACTTTGTTTTAGAAAAGAGAGAGGAAGATCCTTCAGAGGCTCCATCCTTCAGATGCTCAATGTTGTTCTGTTACCGTGAACACGGCTGATCGATCAGATTGCAATACTCTCGAGAGTTTGTGCACTTTACCCACAATCCATGATCAAGTTCTTTTACAAACAAGACCATGGCGAGGCTTTCCCTTAGTAGCCCCTCTACCTTCCGGATCCAACCGTGCCAAGAATCCTCCAAATGTTGGTACCCAGGTGAGGTTTCCCACTAAGTACTAGGCCAAGACAGAGCCCATAATGTATTGTGGTTGCACTGGAAGCTTCTGAATTCTGAAACATGGCAGACTTCTTAGATTCCTGGGCGGCCGTCCTCCACCAAAATCACACTCGTTGACCCGACAACCATTCCGCCTAGAAGAAAACTTAGTTTTTATTTTGAAGTGGATTTGAGAAGAAAGTTTGCTCTAGAGAGCCTTTATACTTAGAAAAATTCTTTGTCTTTCGAACCCCCCAACGGTACTTTGTATATATAGCATAGCAAGCAATACCTAGCAAAAACAGGGGTAACCTATTAGGATGGAATCCTAAGTATAGAGCTACTCATGGCATACTACAAAATCATCGCACTTGCAAAATAATACTAAGGAAAAATTCTACTAGATCATCCTACACATGCATACTACAGAATTTTGAAGATCACATGCATAGAATCAAAACTGGGACAAAATTTTGAACAAGTGGTGTAACTTGCCTTGATCTGAGCAGCACTCTACACAATAGCACTCCTTAGCGCACTCCGAGCAATCTAACGAATCACAAACACAGATCTGATCACAACTTGTTCAAAGCATACACAAAGGAAAACATGCATGCATGCAACATGGTAATTTATGCAAGGTTGGTTAAATTTATCAAGGTGGCAAGTTTGTGTTGTGATAGTGTAAGGGTGTCACTAGGGTTTATTTTCCAAGGGTTTAGATCTAATTAGAATCACTAAAACAATTCCGAGGATTATAGGAGATCAAACCATCTAAATAGCCCCAAGTTAGATCTAATAATCCTAAGCAAAGCTTAATGATTTGTGTCAGTAGGTATTGTGGAAACAAAGTTATAGCAACAAGAATCACATAAAATAGAACTTTAATTATTTTTCTATAGATTAAACTCTCTAATCTAATGATTAAAAACTACACCTAAAACATTACTGCAAACCTGCAATATTACTACAGATTTGGATTCTACATAAAATTAGGAATCCAACGGTATATTACAAGCCAGATTTGGACAAATATTTGATTTTATATGATTTTCGCAAGTTTTAAATCTAATCTGCAAACAGATCTAAATTCTACTTAAAACCCTAGCCAGGTGTCACTGTCTGATTGGCCCAGCTGGCAACGGGGGGGCGACACGGCGCTGGCGCGTGCGTGCTGACGCGCGCAGCCACGTGGCACGTCGTTATTCGACGATACCCCTTCGGCGTTGATCTAATCGTGCGCGTTCAATCTTAAACCGACGGTCAGGAGGGCGGCGGCGACTTACAAGGTTGTGACGGCGGCACGGGCGGCGGTGGCGTCAGTGGTCGACGGTGGCGGTGCTCCGGCGGGTCCCTGGAACCGTGGCGGGGTCGACGAGGTTCGCCTGGCTCTCGCGGTCACGCTCGCGTCCTCGTCGCCTCGCCTTGCTTCCTCGGCTGGCAGCAGCGTCCCGCCGTTCTTCTTCTCCCTGGTGGCTCTCCGGCGAGCAATTGCGGATGCGATTCTGCGAGAGAGAAGGGGAACGGCACACGGCACGAATCAGGGGTGAGCGAGGAGCAGTTCTAGGGGAAGGAAGGAGCGAGAGGTGGTCCCGAACGTCTCGGCGAGGTCTAGCCCGACGGCGGCGGCGCGGATCGTCGATCGTCTAGGGTTCGCAAGCGGAAAAATCGGACGGGGTGAGGCCGAGGGTGGAGGGGGTTATAAGGGGATGGAGACTTGGGCGAGGGGGCACAAACCGTCGCGAATCTTACCGGAATCGGATCGAACTCGTGCAGCAGCCAGACTCCAGCTCGAGGTAGGGGATGACCCCGTGGGTCCCGGCTGTCAGCGGCGGAGGGGAGAAGGTGGGCTGGCGCGGGCGCTGGTAGTTAGCTGCCGCGCGGGCGCGGGTGGGCTGGCGCTGCGGCCCGGTTAGGTTAGATTGCCCCCTTTTTTTCCTTTTTACTCTTTTCAATTTCTGTTTTAGTAATACCTAAATAATTTTTGCATACTAAGTCCAAAATTGATGAAACTTGTTTCTAAATTTTTATAAAATTGAGGTGGTCAACATAGGACCATGGTTTGATGTTTTTACAAGGTTTTTAGAGGGGGTCATGCTACTACAACAAAAGTGCTCACTTATGGGAACAATTAATAGGGTTTTTAATAGGTTTAGGTGTTAGGATTTTTATTGCAATTTTCTATTGTAGGATGCAAATGATGCAAGGATGATGCATGACCCTAATAACATCCTAATACAGAAACTGGGATGTTACAAACCTACCCCCCTTAGGAAGAATCTCGTCCTCGAGATTCGGTTTGGCTAGCAAATAGGTGTGGGTGTTCTGCCTTCAAGTCTTCTTCACGCTCCCACGTAGCTTCTTCCTCGGAGTGGTGGTTCCATTGTACCTTGCAGAACCTTATAGTCTTGGTGCGGGTAATCCTTTCAGCTGTTTCCAGTATTTTGATGGGTTTTTCCTCATAGGTAAGGTCATTCTCCAATTGAACCTCATCTAGGGGAACGGTGTCCCTTAGCGGTGTTTCAGCCATCTCCGGGTGACACTTCTTTAGTTGTAACACATGAAACACATCATGAACAGTCAGTCCTTCCGGTAACTCCAACTGATAAGCAACTTATCCTCTACGGGCCAGAACCTTGTATGGTCCTATGAATCGTGGGGCTAATTTGCCCTTGATTCCGAACCTCTTAACTCCACGTAGGGGTGAAACTCGGAGATACGCACGGTCCCCTATTTCATAAGCCACATCTCTGCGTTTGGAATCAGCGTAGCTCTTCTGTCGGGATTGGGCTACCTTTAGCCTATCCTGAATCTGTCGCACCTTTTCTTCGGCATCCTTTATCAAGTCAGGTCCAAAAAGACTGCGTTCTCCAACTCCATTCCATAGCAACGGGGTTCTACACTTCCTGCCATATAGAACTTCAAACGGAGCCATCTTGATGCTTGTCTGGTAGCTGTTGTTGTACGAGAACTCAGCATATGGCAGGTTATCGTCCCAACTAGACCCATAGTCTAGTGCGCAAGCTCTCAACATATCTTCCAAAATTTGATTCACCCTTTCTGTTTGGCCATCTGTTTGAGGGTGGAAGGCATTACTGAATTCTAGTCAGGTTCCAAGAGACTCATGTAGTTGTCGCCAGAGCTTTGAAGTAAACTGGGTGCCTCTGTCTAACACAATTCCCTTGGGAACACCATGTAGGCTTACAATCCTTGACATGTATATCTTAGCAAGCTTAGCACTTGTATATGTGGTCTTCACGGGGATGTAGTGAGCCACTTTGGTGAAGTGGTCCACCACTACCCAGATAGAATCAAACCCAGAACGAGTCCGGGGCAATCCCGTGATGAAATCCATGCCTACTTTGTCCCACTTCCAGTCGGGTATAGGTAGTGGTTGAAGTAATCCTGCCGGTTTCTGATGCTTGGCTTTAACTCTGTTGCACATATCACACAGAGAAATATGCTCTACAATATCTCTCTTTAGGTTATTCCACCAGAATCTATCCTTCACATCAATGTACATCTTTGTGTTACCTGGATGAATTGAGTATGGCGAATCATGAGCTTCTTGTAGGATCATCTTCCTGATATCGGGGTCACTGGGAACGCACAAACGCTTCCCATACCAGAGGGTTCCTTGTTCGTCCAGACGAAATTCTTTAGTCTTTCCTTCATTTATCCTGACTCTTATTTCTTCCAACTCTTTATCCCCCTTTTGTGCTTCTTGGATCCTTTCTTGGAAGGTGGACACTATTTCCATAGTCGCTAAGTGTCCTTTCGGGACTATCTCTAGCCTGAGATCCCTGAATTGCTTGCATAGATCCTCTGGAAGTTCCCCTGCGGTAAGTCCATTCACATACACCTTACGGCTTAAGGCATCAGCCACCACGTTTGCCTTTCCGGGGTGGTACTGTAAATCCAAGTCATAATCCTTAATTAACTCAAGCCATCTTCTTTGTCTCATATTCAGCTCCTTTTGGGTGAAGATGTACTTTAAACTTTTATGATCTGTGAACACATCACAATGTTTGCCCATGAGGTAGTGTCTCCATACCTTGAGTGCGTGAACCACAGATGCAAGTTCCAAATCATGCGTGGGATAATTGTGTTCGTGGTTCTTAAGTTGTCGGGAGGCATGGGATACCACTTTCCTGTCCTGCATCAATACACTTCCAAGTCCTAGTCGAGAAGCGTCGCAATAGACTTGAAAATCCTTCTGGATATCAGGCAGACACAGAACTGGTGCCGTTACCAGGCGTTTCTTCAACTCTTGAAAGCTTGCTTCACATGCCTCGGTCCATAGGAATTTCTTTTCCTTCTTTAATAGTTCCGTCATGGGTTTTGCTATCTTGGAAAAGTTTTCGATGAACCTCCGGTAATATCCTGTGAGGCCCAAGAAACTTCTAATATCTCCCACATTCTTGGGTGACTCCCATTCCGTCACGGAAGCTACCTTGCTAGGATCTACGGCAACTCCTTTAGCTGATACAACATGACCAAGGAATCCCACTTCCTTTAACCAGAACTCGCACTTGCTGAACTTGGCATATAACTTGTGTTCTCTTAGTTTCTCCGTAATAAGGCGCAAATGTTTCTCATGTTCCTTCTCATCCTTTGAGTATATGAGTATATCATCTATGAATACTACGATAAACTTGTCCAAGTATTCCATGAACACCTTGTTCATCATGGTCATGAAGTATGCTGGGGCATTGGTTAGACCAAAAGACATTACGGTGTACTCATACAATCCGTATCTTGTGGTGAATGTTGTCTTGGGCACATCCTGTTCTCGAATCTTTAGCTGAAAATAGCCCGATCGTAGATCGATCTTTGAGAACACACTGGCCCCTTTTAGCTGGTCAAACAGGTCATTGATGTTGGGCAGAGGATACTTATTCTTAATCGTCACTTCATTCAACGAGCGGTAGTCCACAACCAGCCTCTTGGTCTTATCCTTCTTTTCCACAAATAGGACGGGTGCTCCCCAAGATGACGCGCTGGGTTGAATGAACCCCTTGTCCAATTGTTCCCTAAGCTGTTTCTTGAGTTCCTTTAACTCGTCCACATCCATCTTGTATGGTCTCTTAGCTATCGGCCCCGTGCCTGGCATTAAGTCGATGAGAAACTCGATATCACGGTCGGGTGGCATTCCGGGTAGCTCTTCTGGAAAGACATCTGGGTATTCCTTTACAATAGGTACCTCCTCCAAGCTAACCCCCTTAAGAGAGTTCACCATGACTTCCTTAAGTGCGAAATTCGACTTGATACGAATCCTTCTCCCTTCCGGTGTTGTGAGCATGACAGTTCTCTTGGCACAATCTATGACTCCTTCATATTCGGTCATCCAATTCATGCCCAAGATTATGTCCAATCCTTGTGATTCTAGAACTACTAGACTGGTGGGAAAGATGTGTGTCCCAATCCTTAGTTCTAAATCCCGGCAACCGGAGTTTGCCACTATTTCTCCCCCAGGAGAACTTACCCTTAGAGGAAAGTTTAGTCTCCGTTGGTATCTTGCCTCTATCCACAAATACCCTTGATATGAATGAATGCGATGCACCAGTATCAAAAAGAACAACTGCGGGAATAGAATTGAGTTTGAACTTACCAATCACAGAGTCTGGCGCATCACAGGCATCCTCCATTGAAACATGATTCACCGTGGCTTTGACAAACGGATTTGGCTTCTTCCCGTTCCCATTGCCATGGTTGTGTCCATTTCCATTCCCATTACCATTGCCATTCTTCCTCTCGGGGCAAGAGGTTGCATAGTGCCCTGTCTTGTTGCACTTAAAGCATGTCACCTCACTGAGATCCTTTCCATTGTTGCCATTGCCATTGCGGTTTTTGTGCCCATTGTGTTTGTGGCCACCATGGTTATGACCGTTATGGTTGTGGCCATTATTGTTATAAGGTGGTGGTGAGGAATTGCGCTGCTTCTGGTACGGAACAGAGTGTTTGTGAGGGTTGGATTTCCTCTTGCGATTTTCTATGCTCTTCCTCTTTGATTCAACCACAATGGCTCTGTCCAAGAGTTCCTAAAAGTTGTCAAATTTCTGAGCCACAAGCTGAATGGATATCTCATCGTTGAGCCCTCTTAAGAACTCCTCCTGTCTCTTGGCATCAGTGGAAACATCATCGGGTGCATAACAGGCTAGCTTATTGAAAAGCTCACCATACTCGGTGACAGAACGGTGCAGCTGGTGTAGGTCGCGAAACTCGCGCCTCTTTAGAGCCATGACACCAGAAGCCACATGATGAGTGCGAAAAGCTAACTCAAACTGTTCCCAAGTGATAGCATCAATGTCCGGGTGGGTTACTTGGTAGTTATCCCACCATTCTGCAGCAGGTCCTTCAAGCTGGTGCGCGGCATAATGCACCCTGTCGGCTCCGACAGCTTGCATGGTGTCTAGCTTCTTGTTGATCGTACGCAGCCAGTCATCAACGATGATTGGTTCAATGCTGCTAGTGAAGGTAGGTGGGTTCAGCCTCAAAAACCGAGTCAAGCGATCCTATTGAGGAGGTGGCGGAGGTGGTGGTGGCGGCGGGTTGTTGTTGTTGTTCTGCATGTTCTGAGTGAGTAGTTGGATCAGCTGGTTCTGAGTGGCCAAAAGTTCTGCTATTTCTGGTGGGATTTCGGGATTCTCACGTCTTGGCGGCATCTGTGGGGTTTAAGAGAATAGTTAAGAAAAAGACAGAAGACTAAGTAGTAAACTCCTACCCTTATGAAAAACACACCAAGCACACAAGGCACACAAGGCATAACACCACAGATTTAGCACAGGAAACAACCAAATTTAACTAAACCAGACTTGTCTTGGTATTTATTACATTGCGAATAACGTTCTACTATAGAATTAAAGGTGGTCCAACTATTACACATCTTCCACGCCTTCCTCTTCCTCGTCCTCGAACGAGTAGCCTTCTTGCTCTAGAGTTGTCTTGTACAACTCCATCTCCTTTGTGGTGGTTTCAAGTTTCTCTTGGAGGTCCTTTATCTCATCTTGTAGCTTCTTGGTAGTGGCTTCCAGCTGCTCCTGAAGTCCCTCCTTCTCGCTTTGTAGTTCCTCCACTAAACTTGACTTCATTACAGCTTCAAGTTGCTTTGCCAAGTCCCTCTTGGAAGCACGCACATCATCGATTATCTTGCAAAGGCCTTCAGTTTGCACTTCATCTCCATCGATCTGCTGTTTGAGTTCCCTAATTCTCTTGTTTTTATTTATCACCCTCTTCTCTTGGTTAGGGAACTTATTCTCTTGGTCCTGGAATTTTATCTCTTGGAGCTTCATTGCCTCCTCCTGCTGCTTGATCACTTCTTCCTTCTCCTTGATGAGGGCGCACAGCTCGTCGTTCTTCAACATCTCGAGGAAGGTACCCTTTTCAAGGTCATGGATGTGGCACTCCAAGTCTTGATATTGTGTTCTTCGGCGCTTGGTAGAAGTTCTTTCCTCAAAGGTTAACTCCATGGGAATTCCTTCCTCATCTCGTCTTCCAAAGAGGCCGCCGCAGTGTCCTTGGAGAGCTTCATGATGACGTCCACATAGGCCACCAATGAGTTGCTGCAAGCTAATGCTAAGGGCCTTCTCCTTGGAATCGCTAACAATGTGGATTGCTATGTCTTCCTCCGGGTTCTTGCCTCACTCTTTTCCTGGTTGGATGACCTTGACTCCCCAACAGCCGTCCTTGTGGAGTTTCTTCATTGTGCTCCCTTGGATTGTTGGGAGAGGAAGATCCAAACGTGTGAGTAGATCCATGAGGCATCCTCCAAAGCGAAGGGGCTCGATGTCCGCGACGGTGTCGTAGAGGAAGCTTGTCATCTTTGAGTTAGAAGAATGAGGGTTAGATTCTTAAACAAGTAGAGGAAAGCAGATACTAGATGTGCGGAAAATAACTTAGTAGGAAACAAGTAAGGCACTAGAGTTAGAGGTGGTTCCAATCCTAGGGTCACGTCCTACAGGCAACGATGTGCTCTGATACCATCTGTAGTGACCTCGGATCGATAAGGATCCTAAGTCCCTGTGATTATCATGCTAGTCCCTGGATCAAAAGCTAGCACTCACAGTCGATGAAATATCATGTAAAACACAAAGTATTTATTACACGGAGAATCCAGAGTATGAATTTATTACAAAAATTTCTTAACATTACGCTAGCTCAAATAACAGCGGAAACATAAAAGCAGCATGAGTCCATCAACGCCCAGGCTTGTCGAGTGTAGACCCGCGATCCCTACGCACCTTTCAATCTTTGGATTCTGCACATAAGACGTGCAGCCAACAAGTTGGGTCAATACTTTGAATGTATTGGCAAATTACACCAAGGAGAGAAAGACTATCTCTACAAGCAAGGCTGGTATAGGCTGTAGAGTTCATTTGCTCAAAGCTAATTTTCCTTAAGTAGAGAGAAGAATAGATGATTGTCCTACTTTGTAAACATTTGATTAGTTAAAATAAGGTCGAGTGGCACACGAGGATATTACACACCAAGTGTCCAAACAACCAAACACTTGGATATTACGCACCAAGCGTCACTTGGATATTACACACCAAGTTCCCCAAATTCCCACCCATTAGCGATATTACGCACGCCATGGGGTTTCAAAACTTTGTTTTAGAAAAGAGAGAGGAAGATCCTTCAGAGGCTCCATCCTTCAGATGCTCAATGTTGTTCTGTTACCGTGAACACGGCTGATCGATCAGATTGCAATACTCTCGAGAGTTTGTGCACTTTACCCACAATCCATGATCAAGTTCTTTTACAAACAAGACCATGGCGAGGCTTTCCCTTAGTAGCCCCTCTACCTTCCGGATCCAACCGTGCCAAGAATCCTCCAAATGTTGGTACCCAGGTGAGGTTTCCCACTAAGTACTAGGCCAAGACAGAGCCCATAATGTATTGTGGTTGCACTGGAAGCTTCTGAATTCTGAAACATGGCAGACTTCTTTGATTCCTGGGTGGCCGTCCTCCACAAAATCACACTCGTTGACCCGACAACCATTCCGCCCAGAAAAAAACTTAGTTTTTATTTTGAAGTGGATTTGAGAAGAAAGTTTGCTCTAGAGAGCCTTTATACTTAGAAAAATTCTTTGTCTTTCGAACCCCCCAACGGTACTTTGTATATATAGCATAGCAAGCAATACCTAGCAAAAACAGGGGTAACCTATTAGGATGGAATCCTAAGTATAGAGCTACTCATGGCATACTACAAAATCATCGCACTTGCAAAATAATACTAAGGAAAAATTCTACTAGATCATCCTACACATGCATACTACTGAATTTTGAAGATCACATGCATAGAATCAAAACTGGGACAAAATTTTGAACAAGTGGTGTAACTTGCCTTGATCTGAGCAGCACTCTACACAATAGCACTCCTTAGCGCACTCCGAGCAATCTAATGAATCACAAACATAGATCTGATCACAACTTGTTCAAAGCATACACAAAGGAAAACATGCATGCATGCGACATGGCAATTTATGCAAGGTTGGTTAAATTTATCAAGGTGTCAAGTTTGTGTTGTGATAGTGTAAGGGTGTCACTAGGGTTTATTTTCCAAGGGTTTAGATCTAATTAGAATCACTAAAACAATTCCGAGGATTATAGGAGATCAAACCATCTAAATAGCCCCAAGTTAGATCTAATAATCCTAAGCAAAGCTTAATGATTTGGGTCAGTAGGTATTGTGGAAACAAAGTTATAGCAACAAGAATCACATAAAATAGAACTTTAATTATTTTTCTATAGATTAAACTCTCTAATCTAATGATTAAAAACTACACCTAAAACATTACTGCAAACCTGCAATATTACTACAGATTTGGATTCTACATAAAATTAGGAATCCAACGGTATATTACAAGCCAGATTTGGACAAATATTTGATTTTATATGATTTTCGCAAGTTTTAAATCTAATCTGCAAACAGATCTAAATTCTACTTAAAACCCTAGCCAGGTGTCACTGTCTGATTGGCCCACCTGGCAACGGGCGGGGGGGGGGGGGGGTGACGCGGCGCTGGCGCGTGTGTGCTGACGCGCGCAGCCACGTGGCACGTCGTTATTCGACGATACCCCTTCGGCGTTGATCTAATCGTGCGCGTTCAATCTTAAACCGACGGTCAGGAGGGCGGCGGCGACTTACAGGGTTGTGACGGCGGCGCGGGCGGCGGTGGCGTCAGTGGTCGACGGTGGCGGTGCTCCGGCGGGTCCCTGGAACCGTGGCAGGGTCGACGAGGTTCGCCTGGCTCTCGCGGTCACGCTCGCGTCCTCGTCGCCTCGCCTTGCTTCCTCGGCTGGCAGCAGCGTCCCGCCGTTCTTCTCCCTGGCGGCGCTCCGGCGAGCAATTGCGGATGCGATTCTGCGAGAGAGAAGGGGAACGGCACACGGCGCGAATCAGGGGGTGAGCGAGGAGCAGTTCTAGGGGAAGGAAGGAGCGAGAGGTGGTCCCGAACGTCTCGGCGAGGTCCAACCCGACGGCGGCGGCGCGGATCGTCGATTGTCTAGGGTTCGCAAGGGGAAAAATCGGACGGGGTGAGGCCGAGGGTGGAGGGGGTTATAAGGGGATGGAGATTTGGGCGAGGGGGCACAAACCGTCGCGAATCTTACCGGAATCGGATCGAACTCGTGCAGCAGCCAGACTCCAGCTCGAGGTAGGGGATGACCCCGTGGGTCCCGGCTGTCAGCGGCGGAGGGGAGAAGGTGGGCTGGCGCGGGCGCTGGTAGTTAGCTGCCGCGCGGGTGCGGGTGGGCTGGCGCTGCGGCCCAGTTAGGTTAGGTTGCCCCTTTTTTTTCCTTTTTACTCTTTTCAATTTCTGTTTTAGTAATACCTAAATAATTTTTGCATACTAAGTCCAAAATTGATGAAACTTGTTTCTAAATTTTTATAAAATTGAGGTGGTCAACATAGGACCATGGTTTGATGTTTTTACAAGGTTTTTAGAGGGGGTCATGCTACTACAACAAAAGTGCTCACTTATGGGAACAATTAATAGGGTTTTTAATAGGTTTAGGTGTTAGGATTTTTATTGCAATTTTCTATTGTAGGATGCAAATGATGCAAGGATGATGCATGACCCTAATAACATCCTAATACAGAAACTGGGATGTTACACTATGACACCCTCACACGAGTTTCTCACGGTACACCACCGGGTCAAGAATTCACGATCCGTCTCGTTGGGTCTTTGCTTACACATTGCTAGGGTCTGCAGTCTATTCGGCCTCTGATATGTACTCGAGAAGTTGCTGATAAACATTTCTTCAAAATCTATCCAGCAGTTGATGCTTCCGGGTGGTAAATTATTCAGCCATACTCTGGCTGGGCCTTCCAACATCTGGGGTACGTAACGTACAACCCATCTCAAGTTGCCAGTTGCAATTTTCACCGCCGTAGCATAGTTTATCAGCCCATCCTCCGGCTTGGTACTGCCGTCATACGTCTTCGTGCCTCTCGGTAACTGGAAGTTTGGTACCGGCGGTTCCTTCATGATCCGGGGTCCAAAGCACGCTGGACCCGGAGGACCTTGACATTCGATCTGTTCCGACCTATACAGGCGATCCAGTTTTAACCTAGCATCATCCAGCATTAAATCCCTGCTTCCCAATCTCGACCCTATCACATGATAGTCTAGTCTGGGGTACCCTGCGTTCACCATCTCCGAATCACTGTTGTTGTATCGGTTTTGCTCTTGTCGCGCACCTTTCTGCTGCATACCTCGGCCGGCACTTTGCTCTTGCCTTGGTATATTCCACTGTTGCGGCTGTCCTGCTCCTGCAGAGTTGCGCTGTCCGGCATTGCCGTTGGCAGCGTTCCCTTGACCGGCATTGCCTTGGTCGTGATTACCTCGGCCAGCTTCACCTCGGCTCACACTCCGTTGATCATCACCTTTCCGCATATCTTTTTCTTTTCCCGCACACGTCGGGTCGTACAGGACGATCTGTTTGTTCCCTGGCCGAGGTTACTACCTCTTCTCTCCTTGGACCACCATGAGGAAATGATGTGGCTCTAGCGGACTTCTCCGTGTTACCCATCACCGAATGGACGATTTTGGAAGCTCCAGCTCTCTCCGGGTTAGCTCTCAGCAGCTCTTCGTTCTGTATGTTCACGATCCGAACCAGCTCGTTAACCCTATCTTGCTGTCTTTGATGGGCCTCACCCGTCACACCCTCTAACTCGGACGCAGCCGCATCTGCTGCTCTGAGGTTCTTCGCCGGGGTACTATACTTCGGCAACCCCATAGACAGATAGTTTTCTGACCCTTCTGCTCCATCATCACCTTCTCTGTTCATCTCGCTTATGAGATTTCTCCCTTCTACTTTTACCGTATCAACTTTGTTTGCCTTTGCGTACTCACGCAGCGTCATGTCCAGCGACTGCTGAGCCACGGCTATTTTCTTTGCGCCCTCTAGTATCTTTTGCCTAGTTTCCTCTAGCTCGGCCTGTGCCTGAGCCGGATCTACCACTGCTGCTACCGGGTTAGCCAAGCTATCCATAGCTTCTCTCAGTACGTTCTCAGGCCTCTCTAGTGGAGGTCTTCTACCTTTCCTCGGTGCCTTAGGAGTTACCTCTGGGTCCGGTGCTGGGTCCTTACTTGCGCCTGCACCTGGCGCAGTCATCATCACCTCCGCATGGTCCGGGGGGCGAGCGATACGCGCCCCGCGAGCCACAGTGAGGGGTGGTTCCCCCACATCGATGACGCGGCGCGGATGAACGCATGAGACATCCACAGCAACGTAGACCTTGTGCGCACCGAGCTTGACGAAGAGGCCGTTGCGCAGAAGGGGGCGCGTGCTGAAGCAGCCAGCGTTGTTGCTGACAAAATACAGCGCTTCAAAGCGCTGAACGAGCCCGGAGACGACGCGTTCGCCGGTGCCGATGAGGTTTCCCGTCCGGATCTTCACCCCTGCTAGCGCCGCTAGCCCCACGGTGGGCGCCAACTGTCGTGGTGGTGTCACGGCAGATGCCATGGATAGGCTAAAGGTGGGGACTAATACACGCTAGGGGAATCCAGGGAGGGATAGTGGAGTGATTCTCCACACAGAAGTTTGTATTGCTATATCTCGAGATTACAAGTGCTCCTTGAGCTGTATTGGCAAGAGGAGGAAGAAGGAGCTCTCTTACTCTTGCCTACTGTTTTTCCCTAGAACCCTAGATCAACTAGCCCTATGGAATCACCAAACCAACTAGAGCTCAACCAACCCCTTCTACCAGAGACCTAGCCCCCCTTATATAGAGGAAGTTCGGTCCCTGCCTAGGGCATACATGGAGGCATATTCCTAAGAATATGCCCCCTCCCAAAGTGGTAACCCGACCGGGGTGCTTTTCCCCCGCGTCACACATGCTTTAGCGACATAAGCCTCTGCGGCGCCCGCGTCAGCCGACATGGGCGTCGTCACCCTTGTCGGCCACGACCCGGTGGTCCTGCCCTTGCTTTCTCCGCTCATGTAATGCGTACCAGACATTCTTTTTAACCAGAGAGATTCCTTCCTTCTCCTAGAAGCTAAGCGAGGACCCGGATCATAATAGATCCGGCCACACCTGTTCCTGCATATAAGTTAGACAAGCACTTCCAACTTACTCCTTAAGTCGGATGAGACAACGTTAGGCGACCCCCCTTGGTCTGGGTTACTCCGTGATCCGGCCTCCCTTGAGGTGACCCGGCTAGCATCCGCTTTGACCTTGCCGAACCTCGGCTAACTCGGCCTCTATACCCTAGAGAGACCCTACCCGGGGGTATCCCCCCAACAATTTACTCGTACTTTATTTATCTGCATTATCAAAAACCCCTAAAAATCCGTTTGCTAAGTATTTATAGAGAATTCCTGATCCAAACCACTTTTCAACACCTTCTGCTCCTCGTTGGGTTCGACACTCTTACTTATCGAAAATACTGCGATACACCCCCTATACATGTGGGTCATCAAGACTATTTTCTGGCGCCCTTGCTGGGGACTGAAGCGCTATTGAAGAGTGGAACTGGTAAATGAAACTTCTACTGTGGGTATTGTTTATTTTTGTTTGTTACTTTATTTTCAATATGGATAGTTCACTTAGTTTCTTATTTCGGAATGCTACTACCACTGCTAAGGTAGTAGATGAACCACCATCTGCTAAAATTGATACTTATAAAATTCCTACAAAAATTGTTGATCATGTTATGGATAACTACTATTTTGGAGATGGAACTGTCCATCCCAGTGATCATTTGCTTTTTATACACGAATTATGTGGATTGTTCAAGTGTGCAGGTATTACAATAGATCAAGTTAAGAAGAAGTTATTCTCGTTATCATTGAAAGGCAGAGCAGAGGAATGGTATAAGCTGCTGAAGAATGGCCAATCTCTTGAATGGGAGGAAATTGTGCCTCTCTTTTATTCCAAATTCTATCCTCCTAGTGAGATTCATAAAGATCGGAATCAAATATATAACTTTTGGCCTCGTGATGGAGAGAGTAACTCCCAAGCTTGGGGGAGATTGAAGTTACTAATGCTCAAATGTCCTATTCATGAGCTCCCTAATAATATTATTATCAATAACTTCTATGCAAGGCTTTCTCTTCATGATAAGGATTTATTGGATGTTTCTTGTGCTAGATCATTTACACGTATGGAAGAAGAAACTAAATGGGATCTTCTAGACTGTATTCAAGACAATGCTGAAGCATGGGAGAATGATAAAGGAAGAAAGTCAGGTATAAATTATGATTATGAATGCATTCATTCTTTTATGGGAACTGATGACTTTCATAATATTAGTAATTCTTATGGTCTTGATTCTCAAGTTATTGCAAATTGTTTTAAGGCTTTTGCCTCTTATATTGAAATTCCCAAGAAGGAATGGAACAAGTATCATGCACCATATAAAGATATTGCTGATTGTGTTCCTGCTAGAAGTACTAAAGTTTGTACCATTGATCATATTTTACCTGAACCTTACATCGAGAAAATACCTTTCCAGGATAAAGTAAAAGAGCATTCTATGATAATTAGTGTGGTTAACAAAAGTACAAAGAGAGCTGTAAAACCCGATGAACAAATAAACATTGAACCTGCAGTAGCAATTGTGAAAGACCTTGTGACTAAAAGTGTAGAAGATGGACACAATATCTTTTGTGAGGATGCTTCTAATATTGTATCCTAGTAGAACTAGGAAAGCTAGTGTCCCTGTGCTTTCTGTTAGAATTGGTGATCATTGCTATAATGGTTTATGTGATATTGGTGCAAGTTCAAGTGCTATTCCTTATGAGCTTTACAAAGAAATTATGCATGAAATTGGTCCGTGCGAACTAGAAGAAATGGATGTGGTTATTCACCTTGCCAATAGAGAGACCATCTCTCCAATTGGTATTGTAAGAGATGTGGAAGTTCTTTGTGGTAAGATTAAATATCCTGCTGATTTTCTAGTACTTGGTTCAGCTGCTAGTAAAACCTATCCTATCATTTTTGGTACACCTTTCTTGAACACTTGTGGAGCCATTATAGATTGTAAGAGGGAGAAAATTTTAACTAAATTTGATGGAGAATCTTATGAGTTTAATTTTTCAAAATTTGCTAAAGTTCCTTATGAAAATGAATTGCCTAATGAGGATTTTAGAGTTGAACAACTTGCTTCTATTTCTCTTGCTCCTAACAATGCTTTGCAACAATTTATGGAAGACCACAAAAGTGAGATCTTCCTGGAAGAAATAAATGTGATTGACGAGATTCTCCGTCGTCAACCCAAGATGCTTAAGCATAACTTACCCGTGGAAGATTTGGGTACCGCATTACCGCCTAAAAAGGATCTGAAACCTTTACCTGACGATCTTAAATATGCTTACATCAATGATAAGAAAATATATCCTATTATTATTAGTTCTAAACTTTTAGGAAAGGAAGAGGAAAGATTATTAGAAGTATTGAAGAAACACCGAGGAGCTATGGGTTATACCACTACAAGAAAAGTTTCCTTCCGCAACGAATTGGCCCGACGGTCGTCGTAGAAGGCGCGTCTTCCGCGACAAAATTCTCGGCTCGACCGTGGATGATGGAAAACTTTTTTTTCTAGTTTCGCGGCCCTATACTATGATGGATCTGCTAAAAACATGGAGGAAGCTCGGCCAGCGCGTGGCAGAAGCATGATTTTTGTTTCCTCACGCGATGTTGACTCGCCGAAGTCTTTTGAGGCGTGTGGGTCCCGGACGTCAGTGTCTCCAGACGACCATACTTTTCGGTCGTGCCTCCTAGATTTGAACTCGATAACGTAGCTCGAGGCGTTTGCCGTTTAGTCAGGCTACTAGGTCCCACATGTCAGCCTCTCATTAGAAGGATCGTGTGTATGATGGAATTTTTTTCCTTCGCTCGCGCTACCCTGTTCCGAAGTTGATAGCGCCGCTCGATGCATCTACCGTCTAATCAACCTCCTGTGACCCACATGTCATCCTCTCATTAGAAGAAACGTGTGTATGATGGAATTTTTTCCTTTGCTGGCACTACCCCGTTCCGAGTTGATAGTGCTTCTCAACGCATCTACCGTTTAACCAACCTCCTAAGCCCCACATGTCATCCTCTCATTAGAAGAAACGTGTGTATGATGGATTTTTTTCCTTCGCTCGCGCTACCCTGTTCCAAAGTTGATAGCGCCGCTCGATGCATCTACCGTCTAATCAACCTCCTGTGACCCACATGTCATCCTCTCATTAAAAGAAACGTGTGTATGATGGATTTTTTACCCTCTATAGCGCCTTCGTGTTCCGAACTTGATAGCTTTGCTCGCTGCATCAGCCGTTTATTCAAGCTGGTGGGTCCCTTATGTCAGCCTCACATTAGACGAATTGTGGGTATGATGGAATTCTTTTCTTCTCTAGCGCTACCCTGTTCCGAACTAGATAGCGTTGCTCGACGAATCTGCTGTTTGCTCATGCTACTGGGTCCCCCATTTTAGCCTCTCATTAAAAGAATCTGCTGAACTTTTTTCTCGATCGCGCCTCCTTGTTTCGAACTGGCTATGTTGCTCGATGCAGCATCTGTATAGGGTCGCGCTACTGGGTCCCACATATCAGCCTCTCTGTAAATCAAACGTGTGTATGATAGACTTTTTTTGGCCATGTCCGCTATTTTGTCCTTGGCAACTTGCTGGGTCCCAGATATCAACCACCTCTTTGCAGGAAACATGTCTATGCTAGGTCCCAGACGACAGCCTCTATTTGAAAGAAACGTGTGTATGTTCGACTGTTTTTTCGGGTCCCAGATGTCAGCCTCAGAGTACAAAAAATGCTCATAAAGGCCGAATTAAAAAGATTATGGGCTAAACTCGGGGCAGATGCCCTATTAGTCATGGCTTATACTCCATGTGCTCACTCCTAAGTTGAATGGGCTATGGTCATTGGCCACAAGACCACGAAAAGGCCGAATTAGAAGGTATTGGGCTATGCTTGGGGCTGATAGGCTAATTTCATGGGCTATGCTTGGGCCTACTGGGTCCGACATGTCAGCTTCTCTGTAAGTGCAACATGTGTATGATGGACTTTGTTTTCGGCCGCGTCCGCCGTTTTCACCGTGGCAGTCGTGTATGGTCTTACTGCTGGGGCCCTTATGTCAGCCTCTCTGGCATGTTCTGGCATGTGGGTCCCTGATGCGGCCTTGTATGTTCTGTCTGGTGGGTCCCTGATGCGAGCCTCTCTGTACAAGTATTTAAACTTTTGTTTCGAACCCACCCTCAAAACAAACTCTAGGGACGCTGCATGCTGGTGGGTCTATGATGTCAGCCTCTCCGTAATGCGATATTGCTAGAAGAAAAAATGTAAATCCAAGATACGATTCGAACAAAAGACCTTCAAATCAAATAAACATAAATTGAGTGTGTTGCCACTACAACAAAGATATTTATAGAATAAATATCATTAAACTTTGATTAGTACTACAATTTATGTATTAGTCTTCTTAAAAATATTTTGGGTGTCTATGTTTATCTCTTTTAAAATATAAAAGGGCAGCGCTCCTGGCATCTCAATTTATAAAATGCCACATAATAGAGTATTTTCTTAAAAACATGGGTAGGCAGAGTTTTTATTTATTTTGAGAGGTGGGGGCAATGCCCAAAAGGCCGAATTAAAAAGAGTTTGGCTATTATACATAGGCTGCTCTACGTGGGTTATACTCCGTAGGGCAGGCTCCATGGGCTTCATTCTCAAATTTTAGTGGGATGTGCTCAGCAGTCCCCGGAGCCCTAAAAGGCTGAATTAATATGTTCTCTACTATGCTCCATGTCCTTTCTCAAATTTCATTGGGCCATGGTCAGCAGTCCCCTGACCCCGAAAAGACCAAATAAAAATGTTATGGGCTAAAGAGGGATCGAATGAGCTACTAGATTTCTTCTCCTGGTTAATAAAAATTGCATTGTGATGTGCTTGGCCGGATTCAAAACAAAGCCTCAGAGAGGGAGGGGGAAAGCGATAATTCTTTTTGGCAGCTATTCATGTCAAAATTCAGCAGTATAGAATAAGGTAGAAAAATTATCAACAGATTCGAAGTTCATATTCATGAGCACTTAACTAATTCAGCAGCATTTCAAAAGTGACCAATTCAGCAATACAGACAATGAAATACAATAGCAGTACAGAGAGAACTAGTTTTTGTTTCAGCTCTAAAAACCTTGTCACGCGATCAGTTTATCCTTTTGACCAAACACACTTGACCATTGGAGCAAGCAAAACCGACGATCAAGTATGCTTTGAGTACCTTCTTCTCACATCAATGACTGTGTGACCCTCGTATGTAACCCAAAATGCCCAAGTCTCATCTAGATTGTTACATGGCCATGTTTCAAAAGAAAAGCAAGACTATCTACTGCCCTTGATTTAAACAAGTACCAGTACATCAGTATTAGTTCCACAAAATGCTTTACTAATAGTAACGACAGAACATTTGAGATATTCAGTAGCTTTCCTGCGTGAAATTCAATAGCAGTACAGAGATAATAAGTTCTTGTTCCATCTCAAAAAACCTTGGCGCATGATCAGTTTGCCATGTTCTCCGAATAGGCTCGATCATGGAATTCTTCCCCGCGATTGATGCATATTGAGTAATGCAGGATGGTAATATGAGATGGTTCACAGCAGAACATAAAGGAATGTTTTTTCCTCCGGATGATGCCCGGCACCTCCCAGCTCCTAGGCATGTAGGAACTGCAGATTGTACGGGTCCAAAACCCTAGCTCTATTGTCGGGTAATAGGCAGTGATTAGCACATTGTACAAGGGCGACAAGCATGCGTCCGGCCTAACGCACACGACGGAACCACTGATGTCGCTCGACTCACGCATGTCGAATAAAAGAGTAAACACCGTACCATCATCCCCTTATCCAATCTTCTCTACTCTCGATGAGCGCGGTGCGAACAGCGGCTGAGAGATGTACCTAGAGTTTCTAAAGGAAGTAAGATTCAGCGGACTAAATTGCAGCATGCTAAATATTATAATAAAAAATGATAAAGTAAATATGAGTAACCTGACTTCACTAAAACATACATAGTACTCCCTCCATTTCAAATATAAGATATTTTAGCTTTTGTGAAACGAGTGTATCTAAACCCCTTTTAGTATATGGGTTCACTCTGAACTACACACTAAAAAGAGTATAGATAAACTTGTTTCACAAAATCTTTCCTGCTTCAAAATCAATAGCAGTACAGAGAGAATCAGTTCTTGTTTTAGCTCAAAAAACAGACTCGATCATTGGAGCAAGCAAAACTGACAATCAAGTGACAATGCCTGTGTGACCCCCCATATGCAACCCAAAATGCCCAAGACTCATCTAGATAATTGTGACAATGCTAACTTTCAAAAGAAAAGCAAGACAAACTGCTGCACTTGATCTAAACAAGTAATAGTACATCACTATTAGTTAAACAAAACATTTCAGTAATAGCAACGACAGAATAAAGGCAAAGCAAGACCATCTCCTCTCCTTAGCCTAAACAAGTACTACCAGTACCGGTATATAGTAGTACAAAATAGTCCGAAGTATAAGAACTAGTGTTATACTAGTAATACTCTGCATCCAAAAACCAATCTCCAGTACACGTACGTTTGTGGTATGTAGTTAAAGTGGGATAAACAATATCTCAGGTAGTAGAATGGTCAATTTGGAATTCTCCCTCGCGATGGATGCATATTGAGTAATACAGGCCCTGTGTCTGAGAAGTTTTAAGGTACACCACCATGGAATGCTTTTCCTTCTACATGATGCCAAGCACCGCCCTGCTCCCAGTAGTGAAGGAATTGCGCACTGCACCCTCCCAAAACCCAGCCTCTGGTGACGGGTGATAGACGGTAAACTGCACATTGTACAAGGGCGACGAGCACCCTTCCGGCCTGACGGACATGACGGATACGATGATGTTGCCCCACTCGAGCATGTCAAATAGCACAGCGAACACCGTACCATCGTCCCCAGATCCGATGTTCTCTAGTCTTGATGAGTGCGGTGCCGACAATGGCTGAGAGATGAACCTAGGATTTCTAAAGGAAGTAAGAATCGGCGGACTAAATTGCAGCATGCTAAATATACATACAAGAAGTTCTCAGGTGCCCGAGATCTAGGCACTCCCAAGAAAAAAATACAGAGCCATGTTTCAATAGAAATGCTAGATCATCTCCAGCATTTGATCTAAACAAGATCATCATCAGAATCATGATGGTCATATTTTCCATTTCCCATATTGTGGATGCAAAATGAGTAATCCAATGTGAACCTATCATGTTTCTTAATTAGGAAATTAAGGTAATCTTCAGTAATCCTGACGGAGGCTGGCGACACGTTGCTCTTCGGCTCGAAAAACAGGCTATCTTCGGCGAACTCCTCCAGGTCCTCTCCAATCATTGAAGGTCTACAAAAGTGAAACTCCACCATGTACCGCGGAAACAAGAACGTCGCTGACCTAACGCATTGGACGGATACAGCGAGGCCATAGTCGAGCATGTCAAATCGCACAGCGAACAATGTACCATCGTCCTCAGATAATACGGTCTCTACTCTCCATGAGCCAGGTGCCAGCAAAGGCTAAGAGATGTACCTGTGTTCCTCGCCGTAGTGGAATCTCTGCACTTCAATTGAGTGGGCTTTTTCGAGGTGAGCGAGGAGCGTTGTGGGTGGGGTGGCAAACTCGCAGCCAGGATCAGTGCAATTGCACGGGCCATGCGGGCACTCCATCCTATGGTTGAGGAAGTCATGGAAGGCGACCAATGTCCCGCAGCCGACATTGGGGCATCTGCTATCTTTTCTGCCGACGACTTGGCAGCGCAACTCCTTGGAGCATGCGGCTAGCCGGACGGTGCTGGTAGTGTCCATACGCATAGCGATTTCTCCGAAGGCGTCGTCGCTGACCTTGCTCCAGCCACCGTGCCGAATGTTGTGCATCGAATCCTCCATTGCGTCCCGATGGACTAGGGATGAGGGCAAATTCAAATATGATTATTGGGGTTTCTTGGAGGAGAGTGATGGAGGCCTGCAAGAACCGATGCAGCGGGCGAGAAATGGCTAGGAAAATTTAGGAAGTGCGGCGCTCGAGAGGATCCAAAATGCGGCTAGCCAGCATTAGCGAATGGGGATCGCCGGAGATGGGGAAGATGGGAGGCTCTTTGAACGAGGGGTGTTAATTTTGCGTGTTCCCTCGTCGGTCTTCTGCAGTTGATCAAGGACGCCTGCTAGAGTTATAGCTAGAGTGCTAGACTAGCAAGCTTTCACGTCCTGGCTCAGTATTGTACCGTCTCGTCACATAGACTGTGTTTTAGGAAAGGACGTGAACCCACATTTCTCCCCTCCCTGCTAGATAGCGTGCACCGTAGAATAGCTTTTCTAGCATGCGAAGGATTTGAACCCACATGCCCAACTCTGATAATTAGGACTACTAAAAAACTATAATAATTGGTGAAGCTTAAAAAATAATTATAATTTGGAGCCACATACATAGAATATCCGTTGTATATTTAGTTCTTATACTTTGTATCATGTACTCCCTCCGACCCATATTAGTTGACTCAGATTTGTCTAGATATGGATGTATTTAGACACATTTTAGTATTAGATACATTCGTATCTAGACAAATCCAAGTTAACTAATATGGGTCAGAGGGAGTAGTAGTAATCAACCTATCTACCTAATAGTACTCTCCATATTCTAGAGAAATAACGAAGAATATTCTAGAATTATTGAGAAGTATGTTTTGAGGTTTTTGCATATCTTTTAGTGTGATAAAGGCTATCAATATTATATTCTAGATGCTAGAATGGATATAATTAAGATCCAACAGTACTTTATGGACGTAGCTCGAAATTATAATTATTTTTGGGCTTCACCTATTATAATTTTATATAAACTAGTAGAAGGCACGTGCCACATACGTATATACTGTATGAAATGTGATTAACAAACATTAAGTTGTTATAAACCAATAGTCTTGTTTGAGAAAAATGCATATATTAAGTCTATTAATAATAACTATTTATACATATTGAGAATACAACCTACTATGCTATGAATTTTTTTTTGGGGGAGGGGTGACATGATGGTTCTAGAACATGGTGGAGTTTTCTCTAGGTAGTACCCAACACGAATCCACCTGCTCTGAACCATTGGATCTAACAGCCCAACGGTCAGGATTGGTACTATGGATCCAATTCAAAACTTCTCCTTTAAAGTAGTAGAGAAAAAATGATATGACATATACTTGTACTATCTAATTATCACGTGCAAGGCATGTGAAACTTACTAATATGATATATAACATGGACATCTTTGAACATCGATCATTGGATATAGATTGACATATTCCAACATTGCTAATTGTTGGATCTCTTGCAAATTCAAGAAAGAATCTATCGCGCTTACTTGTAGTTCAAATTTGACCTACTTTCTTTAAATCGACATAAAGTTATTTGAGTGCATGGACGTAGTTAGCTAATATATAGGGAAGCTTGAAACGTCCTAAGACTAGGGAATTGTAACAAAACATGTCCGTGTTTTCTGAAAATCAGGTGGTGGCACTTTATTTTTGTGACTGGGGTATGTTCCGAAGGAGTGAGATGCTTCAATAATTAACACTGCTAGTGCATGTTTACATGTTACACCAAGGACCTTAAAAAGGTGAAAAATTCATCCAAGTACATACATTTAACACAAAGAACCCTACAATCAAGCAATTAAAATTAGTAGTCGGGTCCTGCTCCTCCATCACGGAGCTGAGCCATGCTCTTCGTAGTAGTACTAGTAAGCTGCACATGCCTTGCACGTGAAACTCACATAATATACAGAAGCATGACATGTCATTAGTATATAACATTGTAATAGGTAAATCTTGAAATATCTATGAATTTGAGCCACGTCGTTTCTAAAATATGAGTGTATATTTGGTTCTTGCACTTTATATCATGTAGAAATAAATGTTTATTAGCTACCTAATAATTGAAAATTTTAGAACCATGGTCTACAGAAACTATCGAGAAGATTCTAGAATGATGGATAAGTGTGTTTTGACGTTTTTCTACATATATATCTTATCTTATCTTACCACTATATAGTGTACGAATAACTTTGAATATTGACCGTTGGATCAAGACTCGCGAATCCCAATATTTCCAGCCGTTGGATCTTCTTTTCCATTCTAGAATCTAGAAGATTTTATTGATAGTCTTCATCACAATGAATGGTATGCACACAACTCAAAACACACTTCTCCATCATTCTAGAATCTTCTCCCTCTTTTCTCTAGAGCATGTTACCAAAATTTTCTGGTTTTAAATAGCTAATAATCTCTGACTTCTAAATGATATAAAAAGTACAAGAACCAAATATGCACTCATACTTTATAGATATTGATCAAATATATATTTTTGTATGCTTTACCTATTAAAATTGTATATAGTGATGATATGCCCAACGTCTATTATCCGAGTCTCACGTATTGATCAAAAGGGACGTGCCACACACGTAATTACGGTATGAAATGTGATTTAACAAACGTTAAGTTGTTATTAACCAATATTCTTGTGAAAGAAAAAATGCATACATTAAGTATATTATTAATAACTATCTACCCATATTAAGAATACATCCTACACTACTATGAAATTTTGGGGGTGGTGAAATGATGGTTCTAGAACATGTTGGAGTTTGTTGTAGGTACTATTCAAGAGGAACACAGCTGCTCTGAACCATTAGATCTAACAGCCCAACGGTCAGGATTGGTGCTATGGATCCAATTCAAAACTACTCCATTGTAGTAGTAGAGAGAATACAACTTACTATGATATGATATTTTGGGGGTGGTGACATGATGGTTCTAGAAGATGGTGGAGTTTTCTCTAGGTACTATTTAATATGAATCCATGTACTCTAAACCATTGGATCTAATAACCCAATGGTTAGGATTGGTGCTAAGGATCCAATTCAAAACTACTCCATTATCTTATCTTACCACTATATAGTGTACGAATAACTTTGAATGTTGACCGTTGGATCAAGATTCGCGAATCCCAACATTTCTAGCCATTGGATCTTATTTTGTGTTCTAGCATCTAGTCTTCGGCAAATAAGGAATACTATGCACAAACCTCAAATCACACTTCTCCATCATACTAGAATTTTCTCCTTTTTTCTCTAGACCATGTTATCAAAAATTCATGTGTTAGGTAGCTAATAATGTTTGACTTCCACATGACATACAAAGTACAAGGATACACCCATACTTTATAGATGTTGATCAAATTTATAATTTATTGTGATTTACCAATTATAATTTTATAGAGTGATGATATGTCATACGTCTACTATCTGAGTCTTGCGTGCAAGGCACGTGCAACTTTCTAGTAATAGTATAGATAGACATATGATGTCGATATGGTCATCCTTTGAATAACCTTCATTCCCGATGCTTAGAATGGAAGAGAAAAAATCGAAAGTTTGAATTCTACTAATTTTTGCGCCAATGCCTCATTCCTTCCTATGTACACCAACGCACACGCCGGAGACACAACTAAGCCGCCGTACCAAGACACACATGCGCATCACTTTGGACGTGGAAGTGCTGAGATGGATGGTGAGGCAACGACTGAGAGCGAAAAAAATAAATTTGTTTTGTTTTGAGTGCACATAAGTCCTGAAATTTACTAGAGTGTGTATGTTGTAAAGGCTATACTACCTCATGTCAGGAACCCATCATAATTCTGCTCTGACATCGCACCGCCTTCAAGTGCCCTGTCATGCTGCCCTCCTGTCCTGCCTCCCTTTTATTCACCGAGCTCCTCTTGATCTTCGGTTTTTTCCCTCATCTCACTAGTACCTCCATCCCAAAGCTTAAGGCCCCATTTGGAATGCAGGAATGCAAAACATAGGAATAGAAAAACGCAGGAATTAAGATAGTATCATGTATGCTCAATTCCTACAGGAATCAATACCACAGGAAAATTTTTAGGGTGTCGTTTGGATGTCACACAGGAAAACCGCATGAATTGTAGACACAAGGAGATGACACATGAGGTTAGACCTCATGTTATATTTCCTAGAAAATTCCTATGAAATAGCCTATACCATAGGAATTTCAAAGGAATCTTAGATTCCTATTCCTTTGTCCCAAACAAACCCATAGGAATTTTTCCTATAGGAATCCTATCCTCCAAAAATCCTATGATTTTCCTTTGTTCCAAACAGGGCCTAAGGCTTTTTTGTTGATAAGTGAAGCTACGAAAAGTTTGACCAAACTTCTAAAAAAAATCAAGAACTATTGTATGATATTAGTAGATACCATGTGAATATATGTTTCATGATGTATCAAAGGGTATGTATTTCATATTGTAAATATTAATATATTTTTCTACAAACTTGGTCAAAACTTTCGATAGTTTGACTTTAAAAAAAATAGGCCTTGAGCCTTGGATGCAGGTACTACTAGTGTTTAGTACTCCGTCCCAGAACTTAAGTCTTGATATATAGACATCGTGGGTCCCTTCAGACGGCGTTAGGAAAATTCAAGAGGAATCTATCATGCTTACTTGTAGTTCAAATTTGACCTAATTTCTTTAAATCGACATAAAGTTATTTAAGTGGGCATGGTTCGCTAGGGAATCTTGAAATGTGCTAATACTAGGGAATTGTAAGAAAACATGGTCCCCACTTTTTCTAAAAACCGGGTGGTGGTTAGGCCTGGAATTATAACTCGAAACTCGTGAGCTAAATGAGTGTAACTCGTGACTCGGCTTGAACTCTGTGTCTAACGAGTCGATCCTAGCTTTAGATTTGAACTCATTTGTTCACCCAAGCTCAATGAGCTACTTGTTTAGCTCGATAAACTCGTTCAAATATAGAATTTGAAATTTTCCACTATGAGTGCCATACTACGAATGTTTCTTATACATGTAATGGTGTAGAACTACTATATTTTCCATTCGATCTTGCCTTCATGTTATTATAAAAGTACTATCCTTATTATAGTCCTTAATTAGTAGGATAATTACTAGTTTTTCTTATATGTGCTCTTGTTCGTAACTCATAACATGCTAAACGAGCTACTCGTGAGTTTACCAAGTCGAGCCGAGTTTCAAATATGAACTTGTTTTGTAAACAAGCCGAGCCAAGCTAGGTCATTAGTTGAACGAGCTTTAGCGAGTCGAGCCGAGCTGATTCGGCTCGGCTCGAATTTCAGCCCTAGTGGTGGTACTTTTTTTTAACTAAGGTATGTCCCGAGGGAGCAAGATTCTTCAATTATTTAACACGGTAAGTGGATGTATGCATGTTACACCAAGGACCTTAAAAAACAAAAAATACATCCAAGTCCATACATTTAGCACAAAGGACACTAAAATCAAATGCTTGAAATTTTTGGTAACATGGTTTATAGAAACGGGGGGAAGATTCTAGAATGATGGAGAAGTGTGTTTTGAGGTTTGTGCATAGTATTTCATTGTGATAAAGATTATTAATAGAATATTCTTGATGCTAGAATGGAAAAGAAGATCCAATGGCTGGAAATGTTGGGATTCGTGATTCTTGATCCAACAATTAATATTCAAAGTTTTTTGTACACCATATAGTGTTAACATAGTGGTAATGGTAAGACTAGTACTTGCTTAACAAAGGAAAACAACGCACTTCTCACTTTCAGCAAATCTTGTTGAAGAAGATGCACGAATCTACCAGATGCAGGTACTATATCATAAACTATATATGATGTCAATATGGTCATGACCTTGGCTATTCAGGTCGAAACCAGGAATGTTCATACACCTTAGGCTAATACACATTGTGAAGCAGCGAGAGCATTTTTTGTATTCAAAGTTGTCAAAACAAATGTTTCTCTTTTTTTCTTAGAACTATATAGTGTACGAATAACTTTTAATATTGATCGTTGGATCAAGACACGAATCCCAACATTGTCAGGCATTCGATCTTCATTATTTCCATTTTAGCATCGAGAAGATACTATTGATAGTATTTCTTTTCTTATCTTACCACTACTAGTAAAAGGCACGTGCCACACACGTATATACTGTATGAAATGTGATTTAACAAACATTAAGTTGTTATTAACCAATAGCCTTTTTAGAGAAAAAATGGATACATTAAGTCTATTAATAATATATCTACACATATTGAGAATACAACCTAATGTGCTATGAAATTTCGGGGGTGGTGACATGATGGTTCTAGAACATGGTGGAGTTTTCTATAGGTACTATTCAACACGAATCGAGCTACTCTAAACCATTGGATTTAACAGCCCAACGGTCAGGATTGGTGCTATGGATCCAATTCAAATTAAAACCGTTCCATTATAGTAGTAGAGATATGATGTCAATATGGTCATGACATTGGCTGTTTGGGTCAAAGCCAGGAATGTACATACACCATAGGCCAATACACATTGTGAAGAAGCCATATCATTTTTTTGTATTCAAAGGTCTCAAAACACATGTTTCTCATTTTTTTTCTTAGCACTATATACTTTACGAATAACTTTGAATATTTATAGTTGGATCAAGATGTGAATCCCAACATTGCCAGATGTTGGATCTTCATTTCCATTTTAGCATCGAGAAGATACTATTGATAGTCTTTCTTTTCTTATCTTACCACTATTTTTTATATATAGTGTGCGGACAACTTTGGATATTGACCGCTGATTCATGACCCGCGAATCCCAACATTGCTGCTAGTTATTGGATCCTCTAATCCATTCCATCATCTAGAATATACTATTGATAGTCTTTGTTATCTTATCTTACCACTATATAATGTACGAATAACTTTGAGTATTAACCTATGGATTAAGACTCGCGAATCACAACAATGCTAGTTGTTGGATCTTCTTTTTTCCATTCTACCGGGTGGTGGTACTTTTCTCTACTACTATAATGGAGCAGTTTTGAATTGGATCCATAGCACCAATCCTAACTGTTGGGCTGTTAGATCCAATGGTTAAGAGCGGTTGAATTCATGTTGAATAGTACCTAGAGCAAACTCCAACATGTTCTAGAACCATCATTTCACCACCCGAAAAATTTCATAGCACACTAGGTTGTATTCTTAATATGGGTAGATAGTTATTACTAATAGACTTAATGTATGCATTTTTTGTCTAACAAGAATATTGGCTAAAACAAGTTAACGTTTGTTAAATCACATTTCATACCACTTTATCATTATCAATTTGTTTTCACCCATCAACTCAGTCATCCACGTAGGGCCCACAAATTGGGGAGGTCACGGTTGCCTTGGACACACCACAAAATTATGACTGGCCATCGAGTGCAGGAAGTAGAGTCAGCATTCCGTCCAATCATTTACCCTAGTCATCGTCATTGATATTTTCCACACGCATTGGCTTCATCAGCGACATTGATTGTCCCCTCGCTTCAGTAATCTGCCACATTAATCTTGGATCACCTCCTTCCTATTTAATCTCTCCCCTTCCCTGCACCAAACCATCTCTAATCCCCCGCTTCTAGCAACCATCTCTGACCTCGTCTGTCATCCATGGCCACCTTCTGGCTGCCGCCCACCGTACCGCATTGCAAAGACCTCGACATCGCTGCACAGGAGGACAATGACCTGTGCATTTGGGCTTTCTCCCTACGAAGAACAAAGTGGCAGCTAGCGTGCGCCTTCCTCGACGCTGGGTACGGTGACCGCAAGCACCAGATGTATGACATGTACGACAATCCAGACGGGACAGTGAAGGTCAAGTTCGTCAACTTTAGGGACGCTTGTCTCCTCAACGGCCAGGCCTTCCACTACGGCTGCGCGATCGTGGTGTTCACCGGCTCCAACATTTTCACCAACTACTAGAACCGGTTCCCAAACAATGGAAACTTCATCCACAGTGTTATCTCGGAGCTACCGATGGCTCTAGAGGGTCCGCCTCGTATTCCGGCGGTGCCGCCGATGGCTCAGGAGGTGCCGCCGCATTCTCTGGAGGTGTCGATGAGTCAGGAGCCGGCTCTGTCGCCAGAGCTATCGTAGGTACTATTCACGAGCTGCCGCTGGCGGCACGGACCAAGTGCAAGGAGGCACCGGACCTGCACTAGTTCAGCAGCGAGTCCTATATGAAGTTAATGGTTGTATGAAGTTTCTTATGGTACTACTCGTAAAAAAAAGTTTCTTTTGGTACTACTCACGGTACCCTGTAGTACTAGTAGTAGTACTGCGAATGACGATCTATTGAATATCCTTCCCCCGGATGTTTGTGAAGGAAGTTAAAATTTCGAAACCAGGAAAGTTTGAATTGCTACTCTATTGTAAGGACCAAAATGGTTCCCACCAACATAGCTAACAATTACGCCAGACAAAGACACGATGTCGCCGACAAAGAAACAGAGCCACCAATGGCAGGTTGTCGGTCGACGCGCGTGCGCAGCGCCATGTTGTGGACGAGGGAGAGATCAGCCGGCCAGGGTGTGGGGGGTGATCAGGAGTGAAGGAGAGAGAAAACACATTTTGTTTTGCGTGCATATATATTGTGGTCCTGAAATTTACTCTACTCACTTTACCCTGTACCTCGTGTCAGGAACCCATCCCAGCTTTGCTCTGACATTGCACCGCATTCAAATGCTCCTCTTCACAGCTCTCTCGTTGCCTCCTCTGTGCTCATAGTCTCTTCTTGCTCATTATTTTTTTAACAGAAAAAAGGAAATAAATTCTTCTTACTTGCTTTTCAGAAAATAAATTCCCGTCACTTGGAAAATTGAAATTGATTAGTTTTTGTTTTAAATATCTTTGATTGTTCTCAAAAGATGGCCAAATTTGTCGGCATGTAAATTCTTGGATATGGGATCATGAGCATAAAGTCTGATGTAGAGATATGGCCTTGACCTTGTGGTCGTTCGCCTTGAAATCCAGGATTTTTTCATACTCGTTGACAACTATGCTTAAATTCGTTGAAATTTCACCACTTACTTTTAGGTTAGCATTTTACACGGTCGGTGGGAGTACATTCTACATCGAGGAACTAAAAAAGGAAAAATTACATCAAGGTCCACACATTTAGCACAAAGGACCCTAAAATTGAGCAAAGAAAACAGTCGGGTTCGGCTCCTTCTCGAGAGAGTAGCTGATCGAGCCACACTCTTCATACTACTTCATCTTCGTTTGTTTTCAAAATATGGCCAAATTTTTCGGCATGCAAATTCTTGGATATGGGATCATCAACATAAAGTCCGATGTAGAGATATGGCCATGACCTTTTAGTCGTTCGGCCTGAAATCCAAGATTTTTCATACTCGTTGACAACTATGCTTAAATTCATTGAAAATTCACCACTTACTTTTAGGTTAGCATTTTACACGGTTAGTGGGAGTACATTCTACATCAAGGACCTAAAAAAAGGAAAATTACATCGAGGTCCACACATTTATCACAGTTGACCCTAAAATTGAGCAAAGAAAACAGTCAGGTTCTGCTCCTTCTCGAGAGAGTAGCTGATCGAGCCACACTCTTCATACTGCTTCATCTTTGATTGTTTTCAAAATATGGCCAAATTTGTCGGCATGCAAATTCTTGGATATGGGATCATCAACATAAAGTCTGATGTAGAGATATGGCCTTGACCTTTTGGTCGTTCGGCTTGAAATCCAAGATTTTTTCATACTCGTTGACAACTATGCTTAAATTCGTTGAAATTCACCACTTACTTTTAGGTTAGCATTTTACATGGTCAGTGGGAGTACATTCTACATCAAGGACCTAACAAAAAGGGAAAATTACACCGAGGTCCACACATTTAGCACAAATGACCCTAAAATTGAGCAAAGAAAACAGTCAGGTTCGGCTCCTTCTCAAGAGAGTAGCTGATCGAGCCACACTCGTCATACTACTTCATCTTTGATTGTTTTCAAAATATGGCCAAATTTGTCGGCATGCAAATTCTTGGATATGGGATCATCAGCATAAAGTCTGATGTAGAGATATGGCCTTGACCTTTTAGTCGTTCGGCTTGAAATCCAAGGATGTTCATACTCGTTGACAACTATAAGCTGAAATTCGTTTAAATTTCACCACATACTTTTAGGTTAGAATTTTACACGGTCGGTGGGAGTACATTTTACAACAAGGACCTAAAAAGGGGAAAATTTACATTGAGGTCCATACATTTAGCACAAAGAACCCTAAAAACAAGCAAGCAAAACAGTCGGGTTCGGCTCCTTCTCGAGAGAGTAGCTGATCGAGCCACACTCTTCATACTACTTCATATTCGATTGTTATCAAAATTTGGCCAAATTTGTCAGCATGCAAATTCTTGGATATTGGATTATCATCATAAAGTATGGTGTAGATATGGCCTTGACCCTGGTCGTTCGTCTTGAAATACAAGAATGGTTCATACTCGTTGACAACTAAGCTTAAATTCTTTTAAATTTCACCACTTAGTTTTAGGTTAGAACTTTACACGATCGATCGGAGTACATTTTACATCAGGGACCTCAAAAAAGAAAAAATTACATCGAGGTCCATATATTTAGCATAAAGGACCCTAAAAGGAAAAATTTCTGGTTCGGCTCCTTATCGAGAGATCAGCTGATATGAGCCCAAATCCTTATACTACTTCATCTTCGATTGTTTTCAAAACATGGCTAGATCTATTGCCATGCAAATTCTCTGACATGGGATCATCATCATCATATAAAGTATGATGTTGATATGGCCTTGTCCTTGGTCGTTCGGCTTGAAATCGAAGAATGTTCATACTCATTGATAAGTAAGCTTAAAATTGTCTAAATTTCACCACTTACACTTTTAGACCTAAAAGGGGGAAATTACATCGAGGTCCATACATTGAGCACAAAGGATCCTAAAATTAAGCAAGGAAAATAGTCGGGTTCAGCTCCTTCTCGAGAGAGTAGCTGATTGAGCCATACTCCTCTTCATACTACTTCATCTTTGATTATGTTCAAAATATTGCCAAATTTATCGTCATGCAAATTCATGGATATGGGATCATCAACATAAAGTATGATGTAGATATGGCCTTGACCTTGGTGGTTCGTATTGAAATACAAGAATAATGCTTCATACTCGTTGACAACTAAGCTTAAATTCATTTAAATTTCACCACAATACTTTTAGGTTAGAACTTTACACGGTCGACCGAAGTACATTTTACATCACAGACCTCAAAAAGCAAAAATTACATCAAGGTCCATATACATTTAGCATAAAGGACCCTAAAATAAAAAATCTGGTTTGGCTCATTCTCGAGAGATCAGCTGATCTGAGCCACACTCTTAATACTACTTCCTCTTTGATTGTTTTCAAAACATGGCCAAATCTGTTGCTATGCAAATTCTCTAACATGGGATCATTAGCACAAAGAATAATGTTTATATGGCCTTGACCTTGGTCATTCGGCTTGAAATCCAAGAATGCTCATACTTATTGACAAGTAAGCTTAAAATCATCTAAATTTGACCTCTTACACTTTTAGACCTAACAAAGGGGGAAATTACATCGAGGTCCATACATTTAGCACAAAGGACACTAAAATTAAGCAAGGAAACCAGTCAGGTTTAGCTCCTTCTCTAGAGAGTAGCTGATCGAGCCATACTCTTCATACTACTTCATCTTCGATTGTTTTCAAAATATGGGCAAATTTGTCGGCATGCAAATTCTTGGATATGGGATCATCAGCATAAAGTATGATGTATATATGGCCTTGACCTTGGTCGTTCGTCTTGAAATACAAGAATGGTTAATACTCGTAGACAACTAAGCTTAAATTTGTTTAAATTTCACCACTTACTTTTAGGTTAGAACTTTACATGCTTGATCGGAGTACATTTTACATCAGGGACCTCAAAACAGTAAAAATTACATCGAGGTCCATATACATTTAGCATAAAGGACCCTAAAAGAAAAAAATCTGGTTCAGCTCATTCTCGAGAGATCACCTGATCTAAGCCAAACTCTTAATACTACTTCCTCTTCGATTGTTTTCAAAACATGGCCAGATCTGTTGATATGCAAATTCTCTAACATGGGAGCATCAACATAAAGTATGATGTTGATATGGCCTTACCTTGGTCGTTCGGCTTGAAATCCAAGAATGTTCATACCCGTTGACAACTAAGCTTAAATTCATTTAAATTTTGCCATTTACTTTTAGATTAACATTTTACACGGTCGGTGGGAGTACATTTTACATCAAGGACCTAAAAAAGTAAAATTATTACATCGAGGTCCATACATTTATCACAAAGGACCCTAAAAGGAAAACTTTATAGTTTGGCTCCTTCTCGAGAGATCAGCCGTAGACCAATACACAATGTTGATATGGTCATGATCTTAGCTGTTCAGGTCAAAACCAGGAATGTTCGTACACCGTAGGACAATACACATTGTGAAGAAGCCAGAGCATTTTTTTGTATTCAAAGGTATCAAAATACATGTTTCTCATTTTTTTCTTAGCATTCTATATAGTGTACGAATAACTTTGAATATTGACCATTGGATCAAGACTCGAATCCCAACACTGTGAGACGTTGGATCTTCATTTCCATTTTAGCATCGAGAAGATACTATTGATAGTCTTTCTTTTCTTATCTTACCACTATTATATATAGTGTGCGGACAAAAGTATGAAAATTAATTTATGCAAATTTGTTAAAATTATATGTCTATATTTTTTAATAAATATATGCATGTATTTGAACTATTAATGACTGACAAAATATTTTTATTGTCTAGTGTCTAAAAAATTAAACATAGTTGAAAACTAGGGCGTAAGTGTGAGATGTTTTCTTTTCTACTTTGCTTTGGATCACTTGTGTCCATCATATGAATATTGGATGGTAGATATAGGGGGCATGTTGATCCGAGTCCCCCTAGAAGTGGACACGTGCAGTAGTAGTTGAACAATTTCAGAAAACACTTAAAATGAAAAATATAAACATTAACAGCAAAGACAGTTTACAGCCAAAATACACCCTTCTTAGTGCCAAAAGAGACCCTGCCTCTGACTACTACTACATTAACTAGTAAACGAGTGGTACTTTTCTTCAACTAAATTAACTAGTAAAACATCATTACCACCGCATTAGGATCACTTAGCCGAAGATTAAGATCAATTCATCTTGTCGATGCAAATGCAGAAAGATAACACCTTGATCGTCCCGTACTGTCCATCAGCCGTGGTAATATAGCGCGGCGGCACCGTGAGGAACGTCAGATCTTCGAGGCCAACAATATCGGGCGACGCACAGCTCGTTGGCTCAATGACCCCATTAAGGGTGTCCGTCGAGAAGTCCGCCGGCGACTATGGGCCAGTCGTGCACAGCTTCACCCTATACTGGACCACGAGCACGAGGCCGCCCTGACGCACACCGAGGAAACGACGGCGGCCTGGCCGAGCTCGCTGATGATGAGGCTGAACATGGTAGCATCATCACTTTAGACGATGAATATGGATGGCGGAAAGGATGGTAACAACATCGTTACTATACACTCCATGGGTTGGCCGTATGATAGCCTATGCACTTGTACCTTGTGGACACCGTTGAGGTGCAAAAGGAGCTCGACCAGCGAGGCGGTGAATATGCAGCCGACCTCCATGCAGCCGCACGTGCTGTACGGGCATGCGGCCTTGTGGTCATCAAGCTCGTGGTAAGCGACCATGGTGAGGCAGCCGTCGTGGGGGCATAGAACAGTAAACGACACTAGCTCGTCGTTGTCCATCGCCGGCTAACTCTTGGTGGAAACCGTCGACGCGCCCAGTGTTGGAGTGGTTCCCTGGAAGCTCGGCTCGCTGATGTAGTGCCCGTAGTCCTGAATTTTTATGCAACATTGAGTTTTTTTTGAACGAAGGTTGCAGAAAGTTGACAGCTGAGAGTAAATCAGGGACTTAATACCCTGTATAGTACTATACTATACAAACAGATCGTACCCGCGTGAGTGGTAAGAAGGTCTACGCCTTTTTTTTTGGAAAAGGAAAAGGTCTCCACCAAGAGAGAGACGGATAAACCTGGGGCCTGGTGTAAAGTGTACAGTGCTGCGGGGGAGAGAACGAGTCTATTCAGTGGACCTACCATGCAGTCAATGTATCGAGAACGAGTGAGAGTTTGGAATGATTCAACTTATTCCTAAGAATATGCATGCCTAGAAATTTGACCGTGTTTTGAAAACAATCAAAGTGGCTATCCTCACCATGTTTTGAAATTTTGTGTGTGTTTCAAAATTAAGTTCACACTTTGAGATAATCTGTTCAGTGGACCCACTACCAGGAAGTCAATGTATCGAGACGAGTGACAGTTTGGAAAGATTAAACTTCTTGCTAAGAAGATGCATGCCTACTATGGCTCACCATGTTTTGAAATTTTGCGTGTGTTTCAAAATTAATTTCACACCTTTTGAAAATCTGTTCACTAGACCCACCAGGCAGTCAATGTATCGAGAACGAGTGAGAGTTTGGAATGATTCAACTTATTTCTAAGAATATGCATGCCTAGAAATTTGACCGTGTTTTGAAAACAATCGAAATGGCTATGGCTCACCGTGTTTTGAAATTTTGTGTGTGTTTCGAAATTAACTCCACACCTTGCGAAAATCTATTCACTGGACCCTCCAGGCAGTCAATATATCGAGGACGAGTGAGAGTTTAGAATGATCCAACTTATTGCTAAGAATATGCATGCCTAGAATTTTGACCATGTTTTGAAAATAATCAAAGAGGCTATGACTCACCGTGTTTTGAAATTTTGCCTGTGTTTCGAAATTAACTTCACACCTTGCAAAAATCTGTTCAGTGGACCCACCACCAGGCAGTCAATGTATGGAGACGAGCGAGAGTTTGGAAAGATTCAACTTTTTGCTAAGAATATGCATGCCTAGAAATTTGATCGTGTTCTGAAAACAAACAAAGAGACTATGACTCACCGTGTTTTGAAATTTTGGCTCTGTTTCGGAATTAACTTCACACCTTGCGATAATATTTTTAGTAGACCCACCAGGCAGTCAATGTATCGAGAATGAGTGAGAGTTGTTTGGCAAGATTCAACTTCTTGCTAAGAATATGCATTCCTCGAAAGTTTGACCATGTTTTGAAAACAATCAAAGAGACTATGACTCATCGTGTTTTGAAAGTTTGGATGTGTTTCGAAATTAACTTCACACCTTGCGATAATCTATTCAGTGGACCTACCAGGCAGTCAATGTATTGAGAACGAGTGAGAATTTGGAATGATTCAACTTATTGCTAAGATTATGCATGCCTAAAAATTTAACCGTGTTTTGGAAACAATAAAGTGGCTATGGCTCACCGCGTTTTGAAATTTTGCGTGCGTTTCGAAATTAACTTCACACCTTGCAAAAATCTGTTCACTAGACCCACCAGGGAGTCAATGTATCGAGAATGAGTGAGAGTTCGGAATGATTCAACTTATTTCTAAGAATATGCATGCCTAGAAATTTGACTTTCTTTTGAAAACAATCAAAGTGGCTATGGCTCACCGCATTTTGAAATTTTGCGTGCGTTTATAAATTAACTTCACACCTTGCGAAAATCTGTTCACTGGACCCACCAGGCAGTCAATGTATCGAGAACGAGTGGGAGATTGGAATGATTCAACTTATTGCTAAGAATATGCATGCCTAGAAATTTGAACGTGTTTTGAAAACAATAAAAGTTCTCTGACTCACTGTGTTTCGAAATTTTGGCTGTGTTTTGAAATTGACTTCATACCTTGTGAAAATCTGTCCAATGGACCCACCAGGTAGTCAATGTTTCAAGAATGAGTGAGAGTTTGGAAAGATTCAACTTTGCTAAGAATATGCATGCCTAGAAATTTGACCGTGTTTTGAAAACAAACAAAGAGACTATGACTCTCCGTGTTTTGAAATTTTGGCGGTGTTTCGAAATTAACTTCACCCTTGCGATAATCTTTTTAGTGGACCCACTAGGCCGTCAAAGTATCGAGAACGAGTAAGAGTTGTTTGGCAAGATTCAACTTCTTGCTAAGAATATGCAAGCCTCGAAAGATTGACTGTGTTTTGAAAACAATCAAATAGACTATGACTCACCGCGTTTTGAAAGTTTGGTTGTGTTTCAAAATTAACTTCACACCTTGCGATAATATATTCAGTGGACCTACCATGCAGTCAATGTATCGAAAACGAGTGATATTTTGGAATGATTCAACTTATTGCTAAGAATATGCATGCCTAGAAATTTGACCGTGTTTTGAAAACAATCAAAGTGGCTATCGCTCACCATGTTTTGAAATTTTGTGTGTGTTTCAAAATTAAGTTCACACCTTGCGATAATCTGTTCAGTGGACCCACTACAAGGAACAATGTATCGAGACGAGTGACAGTTTGGAAAGATTCAACTTCTTGCTAAGAATATGCATGCCTAGAAATTTGACAGTATTTCGAAAACAACCAAAGAGACTATGGCTCACTGTGTTCTGAAATTTTGCGTGCGTTTCGAAATGAACTTCACACCTTGCGAAAATCTGTTCACTGGACCCACCAGGCAGTTAATGTATCGAGAACAAGTGAGAGTTTGGAATGATTCAACTTATTGCTAAGAATATGCATGCCTAGAAATTTGACCATGTCTCCAAAACAATCAAAGATGCCATGACTCATCGTGTTTCGAAATTTTGGTTGTGTTTCAAAATTAACTTCACACCTTGTGAAAATATGTTCAGTGGACCCTCCACCAGGCAGTCAATGTATGGAGATGAGTGAGAGTTTGGAAAGATTCAACTTCTTGCTAAGAATATGCATGCCTAGAAATTTGGCCGTGTTTTGAAAACAAACAAAGAGACTTTGACTCACCGTATTTTGAAATTTTGGCTGTATTTTGAAATTAACTTCACACCTTGCGATAATATTTTTAGTGGACCCACCAGGCAGTCAATGTATCGAGAACGAGTGAGAGTTGTTTGGCAAGATTCAACTTCTTGCTAAGAATATGCATGCCTCGAAAGTTTGACCATGTTTTTAAAACAATCAAAGAGACTATGACTCACCGTGTTCTGAAAGTTTGGCTATGTTTCGAAATTAACGTCACACCTTGCGATAATCTGTTCAGTGGACCTACCAGGCAGTCAATGTATTGAGAACGAGTGAGAGTTTGGCAAGATTCACTTCTTGCTAAGAATATGCATGCCTAGAAATTTGACCGTGTTTTGAAAATAATCAAAAAGATTGTGACTCGCCGAGTTTTGAAATTTTGGCCGTGTTTCGAAATTAACTTCACACCTTGCAAAAATCTGTTCAGTGGACCCACCACCAGACAGTCAATGTATGGAGACGAGTGAGTGTTTGGAATGATTCAACTTCTTGCTAAGTAAATGCATGCCGAGAAATTTGACCGTGTTTTGAAAACAAACAAAGAGACTATGACTCACCATGTTTTGAAATTTTGGCTGTGTTTCGAAATTAACTTCACACCTTGCGATAATATTTTTAGTGGACCCACCAGGAAGTCAATGTATCGAGAATGAGTGAGAGTTGTTTGGCAAGATTCAACTTCTTGCTAAGAATATGCATTCCTCGAAAGTTTGACCTTGTTTTGAAAACAATCAAAGAGACTATGACTCACCGCGTTTTGAAAGTTTGACTATGTTTTGAAATTAACTTCACACCATGCGATAATCTGTTCAGTGGACCTACCAGGCAGTCAATGTATCAAGAACGAGTGAGAGTTTGGAATGATTGAACTTATTGCTAAGAATATGCATGCCTAGAAATTTGACCGTGTTTTGAAAACAATCAAAGTGGCTATGGCTCACCACGTTTGAAATTTTGTGTGCGTTTCAAAATTAACTTCACACATTGTGAAAATCTGTTCACTGGACCCACCAGGGAGTCAATGTATCGAGAACGAGTGAGAGTTTAGAATGATTCAACTTATTGCTAAGAATATGCATGCCTAGAAATTTGACTTTGTTTTGAAAACTATCAAAGTGGCTATGGCTCACTGCGTTTTGAAATTTTGCGTGCGTTTAGAAATTAACTTTACACCTTGCGAAAATCTGTTCACTAGACCCACTAGGCAGTCAATATATCGAGAACGAGCGAGAGTTTGGAATGATTCAACTTAATTATAAGAATATGCATGCCTAGAAATTTGACTGTGTTTTGAAAACAATAAAAGAGGCTATGACTCACCGTGTTTCGAAATTTTGGCTATGTTTCGAAATTAACTTCATACCTTGCAAAAATCTGTCTAGTGGACCCACCAGGCAGTCAATGTATCAAGAACAAGTGAGAGTTTGTCAAGATTCCACTTCTTGCTAAGAATATGCATGCCTAGAAATTTGACCGTGTTTTGAAAACAAACAAAGAGACCATGACTCTCCGTGTTTTTAAATTTTGGCGGTGTTTCGAAATTAACTTCACCCCTTGCGATGATCTTTTCAGTGGACCCACCAGGCAATCAGTGTATAGAGAACGAGTAAGAGTTGTTTGGCAAGATTCAACTTCTTGCTAAGAATATGCATGCCTCGAAAGATTGACTGTGTTTTGAAAACAATCAAAGAGACTATTACTCACCGTGTTTTGAAAGTTTGGCTGTGTTTCGAAATTAACTTCACACCTTGCGATAATCTACTCAGTGGACCTACCAGGCAGTCAATGTATCAAGAACGAGTGAGAGTTTGGAATGATTCAACTTATTGCTAAGAATATGCATGACTAGAAATTTGACCGTGTTTTGAAAACGATCAAAGTGGCTGTGGCTCACCGCGTTTTGAAATTTTGTGTGTGTTTCGAAATTAACTTCACACCTTGCAAAAAGCTGTTCACTGGACCCACCAGGCAGTCAATGTATCGAGAACGAGTGAGAGTTTGGAATGATTAAACTTATTGCTAAGAATATGCATGCCTATAAATTTGACCGTGTTTTCAAAACAATCAAAGAGGTTATGACTCACTGTGTTTTGAAATTTTGGTTGTGTTTCGAAATTAACTTGACACCTTGCAAAAATCTGTTCAGTGGACCCACCAGGCAGTGAATGTATCAAGAACGAGTGAGAGTGTGGCAAGATTCAACTTCTTGCTAAGAATATGCATGCCTCGAAATTCGACCGTGTTTTGAAAACAATTCTAGAAAGAAAAACAGATTAGTAAACGATCTCACAAATTTCAAATTATAAAAATCAACACAAAGAGCCTCACAATTTTCAAAATATAAAATGGAAGAGAGAGGAGAGAGGGAAAATCAATTTTCTATTTCTTATGGGTAATCCACAAGCTTGAGGTGCACCTTAATGCTGATGTAGTCGCAGGTGCCTCACCGGTGAGCATTGTTGGGACCAAGGATAGCTTGGGCTATGATTCTGATGTTTGTGTGTCTGCTCGATTCTTCTGGCGTATATAGACCGATGTTTCATGCTTGCTGGATTTTGCAGGCGACGTAGATTTTTTGACATGCCGTGGTGACGACCAGGGGATAGGGGAGAGCATGTGCCACGTTGGGCGCAGTTGAGTTTTCAAATCAATGTGACATTAAATAATTTCAAATCAATGCCCCAGAAATGCCGCGCAAGGAGATGATTTACGTGGACTGTACAAAGGTTATTTTTTATCCATGTACTTTGATATACTACTAATTCGTATTTCACTTATAATGATTGATATTGGTAATTAAAGAATAAATGCGGGTTCCCAGGCTTCTTCCTTTCAGTATTAATTACCTAAATTCACGTGAGTAATTAACGTGAGTTTCTCTGTATTGGCACCCTTCTTTCCTCAAACGCATGCAAAAATTAAGGGGAGGAAGTAATTTCACCTTCCTCGATAATACAAGATGTTTTATTGCGTCGCAATGGAAGATGAAATGACAAATGAAGTACTTATGCTAGTACTAGATCGCAAACACCATTCCAATTTGCACTTGATAATACTAATATTCAATCTCTAAACATTATTACAGAAAGGAAGTAGAGGTGAAATTAAACAAAATTAATCCTAAGACTTCTTCGTCTTCTTGGACCTGGATCCTTCCGCTGTCACCTTCATGCTGGCATCGTCCTTCCGCTTCACGTGGCCTCCCCCAACTCTCGTCGTCTTGTTCTTCTTCAAGCCTCCCGCTTGCTTCTCCTTCCTCTTCTCATTGCAGATGAAGGGGGGATCGAGTGCACTTTTCTTGGAGACGAAGTTGAGAAATGGCCATAAATCTTCTGACCCCTGATCCTCTTGCTCGTGCTCCCTCTTCTTCTTGCTAATGGAGGATGGATCGAGAGAACTCTTCTTGAAGACGACGTCTCCTTCATAGATGAAAGACCAAGGATCCTCCTCCTCCTCTTTGCTCTCTGCCGGTAGCACCCCCTCCATCAGATGACGGTAAGCAGGGTCCTCGTCGAAAAAATTACCTTCGGTGTGTCAGAATAGTACAGCCCGTCAAAGGACTCCTCGCCATCACCATGGTAGGGACTGGTATCCCCGTTCGCTCGTGCATTGGACTCGTCAATGGAGGTGCACTGATCGGAGCAGTCGCGCAGCATTTTTGTGCGTGTGTGTTGGCTTGGCCGGCCTAAAGGGACAGGGAGAGACAGAGAGAGTTCTTCACTGTGTGCGTCGTGCCTGGATGGGAGAGGTGTTCGTTGTTGGTGGCCCCTTAAAAAGGCTTGCTCGGGACATCCAGGAGTTGCCACGTGTCGTAGGAGTAGCCTGGCAGTTCCATCCATCGTTTTTTATACTCCCTTAAATCGTTTTTTTACAAAAGTTCTCTTCCATCGTTGAAACATGATCGAACGGTTGGTACTCCTTAGCCCTGAGAGCATCAACAGCGAGAATATTGCAAGTACCACCACATGTTGGGGAGGTTTTTGCACATAACAACAACCATAGACCTTTTTTGTGCAAAATACAGACATTTTATGTAATTATTGTACATAATACATAACCAGTCATTGAATGTTTTTATTTTTTTAGAAAATGTTTCATAGTTAATTATATAATATAGTACTAAAATATATTTTTTTCTAAATTAATAATAGGTAAAGCTCAAAAAATAATTATAATTTTGAGCCACATCCATAAAGTATCTGGTGTATTTTTGGTTCTTGTAAGTTGTATCATTTAGAAATCAACCTATTAGTAGGTACATAATTCTCGACATGCTCTAGGGAAATGATATATATATTCTATAATGATGGAAAGTGTGTTTTGAGGTTTATGCATAACGTTCATTGTGCTAAAGACTATATCAATAGAATCTTCTAAATGTTAGAGTAGAAGGAAAATCAATCGGTAAGCAATGTTGGGATTTCCAATCTTCATCCAATGGTTAAAGTTCAAAGTTATTCGTACATTATATACTGGGTATGATAAGATAATTAAATGTATAACATGTCATTAGAATCTTTGTGGTTTTTGCATAACGTTCATTGTGGTAAGGACTATCGATAGAATCTTCTACGTGCTAGAATGCAAAAAAAGATCCAAGAGTTAACATTGTTGGGATTTTCCAGTCTTGATTCAATTTTCATTGTTCAAAGTTACTCGTACATTATATAGTGGCAAGATTTGCAAGAAGTCACACGCTACTTCCTACTTGTAAAAGGCACGTGTCACACTCGTATATACTGTATGAAATGTAACTTAATGAATATTAAGCTGTTATTAACCAATAGTCTTGTTAGAGAAAAAAAGCATACATTAAGTATATTAATAATAACTATCTACACATATTGAGAATACAACCTACTGTGCTATGAACTTTTTTTTGCGGGGAGGGGGTGACATGATGGTTCTAGAACATGGTGGAGTTTGCTCTAGGTACTACTCCTTCAACACGAATCCAGCTGCTCTGAACCACTGGATCTAATAGACCAACAATCAGGATTGGTGCTATGGATTTAATTTAAAACTTCTCCATTATAGTAGTAGAGATAATTCGAAAACATTGGCGATGATGCTATATGTGCATGACCGAACAACTTTCGGATAATCTCAAGGAAAAGTAAGGATGTGTGTATCAATGAGCGTGAATGGACAATAAGAGTTGTGAGGACAGATTACTTGTGGGGCCTAGCAACCCCACATTTCTTCTTGTTTTTAATGAGCTTACCTCATGGGTGGCTTTGATGTCGTTGCTCAGGCGCACTATATTATTCACATTAGCGGAATAGTGGGTTCCAAAAATTTCCTTTTAAACATAAGGTTGAATACTCCCAGCCATAGTGATTCACAATTTATCAATAAAGGGGGTTTATTTATTGGGTGGCCGAGTGGTTGACACCACACATCTTTGTCATGTACTTCCTCTGTTCAGAAATATAAGATGTTTTAGCTTTGTGAATCGAATGTATCTAGACACCATTTAGTGTATAGGTTCGTAGATGTTCGGAGTGAACCTTTACATTAAAAGGCGTCTAGATATAATTATTTCACAAAGCTAAAATGTCTTATATTTTGGAACGGAGATAGTAGACATGATTTTTTCTAGGAAGGGAAAACACTAATGAATTCTTATAGGAAGGCTAGGAAATTGGAAATTGTGTTCCATTGATAAACCTTCGTTCTCCTCTTCCTAGAGTCAGATTTAGCAATTCAATACAAAAGGTTGTTGGACATGCTCCAAAGCCCAATAATTTTTCTTTTTAAACAAGAACAATAGTGATTAGCTCGAATAATTAATTGCGGTCTATGTATGTTGTACTACTGTACTTCATAGAATATGCTATGTGTGCATGACCGAACAACTTTCGAAAAAACTGAAGGAAAACATGGCCACATTAATGAATGAGCGTGAAGTAAGGCTAGCAATGGGTAGGGTGTGAGTAGGGTAGAAAAATATCATACCCACTCCCGTTTAGTCAATGGGTAGAAAATTTTACCCATACCTGTACTCGTAGGTATAAAAATTTACCCATGCCCGTACCCATGAAAAATATCGAAGTTTAGAAGCCACAGTATCATACTCTTCCCTAGGTTGCTTGGCCCCATAGGTTGTAACTCTACAGGTAAGTTTTACTACTATGTCTGTTTAAATGGGTAGGGTATGGGTCTATCTACTCGTGCCCATACCCATGACTTAACGGGTTAGGGTATGGGTATTACCCATGGGTATAAAATTGTGCCCATACCCTACCAACATGGGTACAGTACCTGCGGGCACTCGTGGGTAAAATTGTCATCCTTAGCGCGAGGGACAATAAGAGTTGTGAGAACAAATTACTTGTGGGGCCTAGCAACTTTCACATTTTTTTCGATGAGAACACCATCACTGCTTACCTTATGAATGGCTTGATATCGTCCCTCAGGAGCTAGATTATTCACGTTAGCGAAATAGTGGGTTCCCATATTTTTGTTTAGAATAGAAGTATGAACACTGCAAACCGTGATTGAAAATTTATCGGTAAAGGGTGCTTTATTCTTTTAAAGCTCAGGGCGCTTTAATATTACACTTGATTCCCCATACCACCGACCTACCATTCTACTATTATTAGTTGGACTATGGATAAACAAATTCACTTGAGTTGGTTGGGGCTTTAATCATATATTTCGTGCTCACTACCTGTCTTGGTGACACCATCTTCATACGCATCATCGTTCATGAATAGATATAGTACGGAAATATATCAATGCCATAGTATTTTAGTGCCTACCAAAGTAATACATCAGTTTTCTCTCTTCTCAGTTTCTTCAAAAAGGGGTCTGACCTCTTTCTCAATTATTTTAAAAAACATAGTTTTGGAGAATACTTCAGTTTAAACCCCTATTATTTGTTGGAAGAAAACACTAAAAGGTATTCAATAGTTCAGTTTATTCAGAAATCAAAATGATTTTTAAATAATTTATAAATACTTTGATGCCAAAATCGTCCTTAATATCTGAACCGAGTCAATCTGGGCCATGGATGATCAATATTTAGATGCCAAATGGCCAAATGGGCCCTTAATTTCTGAACTGAGGCAGTATGGGCCATGGATGATCACCGACGTGCCTGTCGGCCTTTGATTTCAGGGAGTACGGCTTACCAATTTACTACTACTTGGACTATACATAAATCAGAATTTAGTCGAGCGGGAAAATCTCCCGCTATCCAATGTTTCAAACATCTTGGAATCCCTCTTCTACCCCTAGTGAAGTCGGTTCGTTGGGGCTTCAATCGTAATTTCCCTGTTCAGTACCTCTATACCCCCCGCCCCTACCACCAGCCCCCCCTCACCCACACACAATCCTCGCCCCCAGCTGCGCTAGCCCTGCGGAAAACCCTAGATCTACCTTCGACAACTTAGATCTGATTCACCGTTGTTTCCATGCACTGCACTAGATCTGCTTCACCGACCCACTCTCTTGGCGCGCCGAACACATTCCCACCGCCAGGAATCTGCTTCTTCGCCGTTTTCGATCAGTGCTTGGAGGAACCCTTGTTCTGCTTCACCTTCGCCCACAAGCACCATAACCGCAGCACCCTCGACAACCTCGACGTCACCAGGATTCGCATCATGCCTAAACGCCGTCACGACCGAGGTAACCATATCTCCTTGGAGTTTGGTAATATAAAAAATGTAGTAGTTAACTATATTTTGTATTGGTGCTACTTTTGTAGTAACTTACAAGTACTATACTTGTTACCCGTATCTTCCTAAATAATATTTTGTAGTCAGGTTTAACCGTAAGGCATTCAAGTGCGATTTTGTATTTCATGGCGAAGTATGAGTCAGCCAACAGTTAACACATTTGTTTCCATTATCTACTTTAGTAAGTTCCCATATGTGATGCGGTTATAATTGCTCTCTGGCTTGGCGTAGGCTATGGCACTAATTGTAATTTCCTCCTTGATGCTTTTGTCCTATGTATGTAGTACGCGTTTACATTTGTTATACTGCTTCCACTAAGATGTCTGTTTTATTTGCTTCTGCTTACCCCATTATTCCTAACCGTTTGTTGTTGTTACGCAATGAACATGTGCAGTTTACACTAGAAATCGTAGAATGAATGGCCCCTATAATCTCGTAAGTACCTATTGCTTTTGTATCATTTCATGCTAACATCTGTGAGACTGGAACCTTTTTGTGTTCACTATTTGATGCACCATTATGCAGAGGACCGACACTAAATTATGGAGACCACCAGTCCAATTACTTGATGTAGCGGACATCATCGATGAACATACATGTAATCAAATCAATAACCCTGAGACTCTACATAGAGCTACTGTAAGGACGCCCCCCTTTTTTTAAGGTTTAAGTCCCTTGGTTTCATGCCATTGACTCTAGTTGAGTTGTTATTTTTGTTGGAGGCACTAGGGTGATTATAACAAGGCCAGAAATGCAATGAAATCCAATATAAAGAACCGCCTACTTCAAATCTCACTCTGGTATCTACACATGTATGGCTATTTTAATACGAGGCAAATGATAGAACACTTTGTCTTTGGGAAGACAATCAAAAAATTTAAACATTCTAATTGTTCGATAAATTGTTTGACCATTTCTCTAAAATGGTTTGGCTATTCTATTAGAGGCACCCGTCTGCATGAGGTCCTTGTGTTGAGTGCTTACATCGCTATTACAGACCAAATAATCTTTTGAAAAATCTTTGAGAATGAACATGGTAGTTTTGTTTCTTTGTATGATGTTGTAACTTCTTTTATCTTAGTTTCAGCCTTCATCAAGTAGAGTAGTCATTTCATAGGGCAGAAGTGACAGTTGCACACTATCTCATTCCTCTATGAAGTCAATTGTTCCAGTTATTCCAGAAGAAAGAGATGTATGATGCCCTGCCGTTACTAATTGCTTTCTTCCTTTTAGCAAAAGGACTGATTTGACATTCGTTGGTTTTTGTTTTCCTTGCTAATTATGTTATATGACATTTCTTTTTGTTTTAGGTTGCAAATATAAATATGAAGGCAGAACAGAAAACAACTACCTCAAGTGTAGATCTCTTTGGACAGAGCAGCAGAGATTGTGCGTATTGCTCACATAGGTACACAATCTCGACTGCTCCATACATTCCAGCAGAAAGAGTGTTTGGTGCCGCACTCCAAGATGCACTTGATGTAGTTGACCAGGAAGCCAATAGAATAGATGCAGTAGTCTCCGTAGCAAGGAAGGAGTTATCTGAGTTAAAAAACAGGCAAGCTTTGACAGAGAATCTACTTAATAATATCCTCAACAAGTCTCGTGGTAATCCCGCTGTTACACGTGAGGCGGCGCGAGCTCCCTAAAAGGAACATTTTTGAAACTGAGATTATATTGTTTATCAGCTATGTTGTACTCCGATGATGCTTTACGAGCTACGGAACTTTTCAGGACTGTAATAATTTACTGATTTTCATGTTATAAGTTTTTTTCCACAGTTCCAGAATTTATTTAGCATTTTAGAGAACTTGTGTTCTTTGTTTATCCACGTTAATGTCCTGGCAATGGATCTAAGTTAGATAGGCTTAAACAGTAGCATGCCCACAATGTTTTATCAGTCCTTGATGGGCCACCAATCAATAGTGACGGGCCTACACCGAGGCCATTATACGTAGAATCTGACCGCAAAAGAACAGAACAGTAAAAGACCAGAACAGTAAAAGGCTGGAATAGTTAAAGGCTAGAACAGTGAAAGGCTGGAATAGTGAAAGGCTAAAACAGTAACAGACCGGAAACATTAACAAGGCCAGAACTTTAGCAGGCCAGAATCTTCAGCCTGTTTATGGGACTGAATAGTAGAAGGCCGGAACAGTGAATGTCTAGAACAGTAAAGGCCGTAATTGTAGAGGGCCATAACGGGCCATGATGGGTGCGAGAAAAGTGATAGGCCGATAGAAGGCCTTAATAATAACTGACAGACTTGGCCTAGGTTGAAAATGGGTCACACAGTATTGGACCAAGGTGGGCCTTCTGTAGGCTGAAACAGTGTCGGGCCTAAAAATTCACGGGTCGTGGATGTCTGCACTAGTAGGCCCATCTCGGACAGTGCTAGACGAAACAGTAACATGCCTTCTTCTTATTGGGCTTTCCTCATGGGCAGGCCCACTTAATATTTAGCAGGCCTATTCTGGGCCTGGCTTCTGCCACGGTTTTTCTGACCGTTAACGGCGGTAACTGGGCATTAACGGTGTTCACGAGGTGGCATCTTGCATGACATCAGCAGTCAACAGGGCTGGCGAACAGATCTACGATGGAACGAGTTTTTGTGGCTGAAGGGTGCGATCCACCATTGTCAGAAAAAAAAACCGTGGTAGATTCTTTTGTGACGGGGCTTTTACCTTGATGGGCATCCGTCGTAGAAGACTTTTTAGCCACGAAAAACGGGCCTTCAACCACGAAAATCGTCCATTGTAAAAGCCAACTTTTCTTGTAGTGTACCCTTGATGATTGAAAGGGGATTTCTCCTACTATATGTCAGCATGTTATTACTATAGAACCCGATGCAAAACTAGTGGTAGAACATCAACATTGTTTAAATCCTAAGATGAAGGAAGTGGTAAGAAATGAGGTATTAAAACTCCTTGATGCTGGTATTATTTATCCTATTGCTGATAGTGAATGGGTTAGTCCTATTCATTATGTCCCTAAGAAAGGAGGAATTACTGTTGTGCCTAATGAGAATAATGATCTTATCTCCCAAAGAGTAGTAGTTGGTAATAGGATGTGCATTGACTTCAGAAAGGTTAACAAAGTTACTAAAAAGATCATTACACACTGCCTTTTATTGATCAAATGTTAGAAAGGTTGTCTAAAAAGACTCATTTTTGCTTTCTTGATGGATACTCTAGGTTCTCTCAAATTGCTGTTAAACAACAAGATCAAGAAAAAACTACTTTTACGTGTCCTTATGGAACCTATGCTTATAGGCTTATGCCTTTTGGTTTGTGTAATGCTCCTGCTACTTTTCAAAGATGCATGTCTGCTACCTTTCATGGTTTTTGTGAGGAAATTGTGGAAGTATTCATGGATGATTTTTTCGTCTATGGAACTTTTTTGGTAATTGTATGTACAACCTTGATAAAGTTTTGTAGACATGCGAAGAAACTAATCTTGTTCTTAATTGGGAGAAATGCCACTTCATGGTTAATTAAGGAATTGTCCTTGGACATAAAATTTCTGAAAGAGGCATTGAAGTTGACAGAGCCAAAGTTGAAGCACTTGAGAAAATGCCCTATCCTAGGGACGTCAAAGTTATTCGTATCATCCTTGGTCATGCTAGTTTCCAAAGAAGGTTTATTAAAGATTTCTCCAAGATATCAAAACCTCTTACTAATCTTCTCCAAAAAGATGTACCTTTTAATTTTGATGATGATTGTAAGGAAGCTTTTGCAACTCTAAATAGAGCTTTAACTACTGCTCCTATTGTCTAACCACCCGATTGGAATTTACCCTTTGAAATTATGTGCGATGCTAGTGATTTTGCCGTAGGTGCTGTTCTTGGGAAATGAATAGATAAAAAGTTGAGTGTTATCCATTATGTTGGTAAGACTCTTGATGCTGCTCAAAAGAATTATGCTACTACTGAAAAAAGAGTTCTTAGTTGTAGTCTTTGCTTGTGATAAGTTTAGACCTTATATTGTTGATTCAAAAGTTACCATTCATACTGATCATGCTGCTATTAAATACCTTATGACAAAGAAAGATGCTAATCCTAGGCTTATTAGATGGGTGTTGCTTTTACAAGAGTTCGACCTACATACTGTAGATAGGAAAGGTGTTGAAAATCATGTTGCTGATAATTTATCTTGATTGGAAAACATTTCTTTTGATCATATGCCTATTAATGATAGTTTTCCAAATGAACAATTGGTTGCAATAGGGGTATGCTCGCGAGAGAGTCCTTGGTATGCTGATTACGCTAACTTTATTGTTTCCAAGTATTTTTCTCCAACTTTTACAGCCCAGCAAAGAAGGAAATTCTTTTATGATTTGAGGCATTATTTTTGGGATGACCCACATTTATATAAAGAGGGAGTGGATGTTATTATGCGAAGATTTGTTCCAGAATATGAACAAAAGGAGATATTACGGAAATGTCATGGTAGTGCCTATGGAGGACATCATGCTGGAGATAGAACCGCACACAAGGTTCTACAATCAAGTTTTATTGGCCTACCCTTTTTAAAGATGCAAGAAAGTTTATCTTATCATGTGATGAATGTCAACGAGTTGGTAATATTTCTAGATGAAATGAAATGCTATGAATTACTCTCTTGTTATTGAACCATTTGACTATTGGGGATTTGAATTTATGGGTCCTTTTCCTCCTTCAAAAGGTTATACTCATATTCTTGTTGCTGTTGATTATGTTACTAAGTGGGTAGAAGTCATACCTACAAAAAGTGCTGATCGTGAGACCTCTTTAAAACTGCTTAAGGATGTTATCTTTCCTAGGTTTGGAGTGCCTAGGTATGACTGATGGAGGTTCACATTTCATTCATGGTAGCTTTATGAAGACCCTTGCTAAATATGACGTTAATCATAGAATTGCTTCAGCTTATCAACCCCAAACCAGTGGGCAAGTAGAACTATCAAATAGAGAAATTAAAACCATCTTGCAAAAGTCTGTTAATAGATCTAGAAAAAATTGGGCTAAAAAGTTGAATGATACTTTATGGGCTTATAGAACTGCTTATAAAAAATCATATGGGAATGTCCCCTAACAAAATGGTTTATGGAAAAGCTTGTCACCTGCCTTTAAAATTAGAACACAAAGCTTATTGGGCAGTGAAAGAACTTAATAGAGATTTCAAACTTGCTGGTAAGAAAAGATTCCTTGACTTGAGTTCTTTAGATGAGTGGAGAAGTGAAGCATATGAAAATGCTAGACTCTTTAAAGAAAAAGTTAAAAGATGGCATGACAGGAGAATTCTTAAGAGAGAGTTCCATGTTGGTGAGAAGGTTCTATTGTATAGGTCTCGTCTCAGATTTTTTGTAGGAAAACTACTTTCAAAATGGGAAGGACCTTTTGTTATTGAAGAGGTGTATCGTTCAGGTGCAATAAAAATTTCTTCCTTAAAATACAACACTACACAACTGGTGAATGGTCAAAGACTCAAGCACTATATTTATGGAGATTCTTACAATGAAGATATTGATGTTATTCAAGTGGTGACTCCGGAAAAATTTATTCAAGACCAAATTCAGAAACCTGCTGACGAGTTTTAACCTCGGCAATGCCCATGATGATGGACTTGGGTTTTTGCAAAAAAGAGAACGCTGGGCATTTCGTCAGATGTCAGGAAAACAATGAAGACAAAGTCGCTTGAATATTGGGGAAACGCTATATTACAAGTTGTCTACTAGATTTCCGTACCCTCGCTTGGGCTTCTCCCGCCCTATATATAATAGGTCGGGTCTCAAAGCTGTATGCGGATAGGTTTCATACACGCATGATTACAATACCAACATAATGTGGGTTCATGATTTATTTCCTAATACAATAAGAAGTTTCTGCCGGTTGCTTCCTTGGGTTTTTATCTGGAATCTCTATGGGCCGTAGGCCTTTTACCCAATGTAGGGTAGCGAATAGTGAGCATCTGAGTTACATACCCATGTCAGTAGCTGTGGCATCCCGCAAAACCATTACTAGAAAATCGCGTTGTTTTTGTGCATTGCATCGTCATCATCATGCATTGTTTGTATGAAACTATTTCGAAACGCCTATTTTTGTTTTCTAAATAACCCCCGTCTTTTTCAAATTAAAAACATCGGTCTGTTCTGGTCTTTTATTTGTCTAAAACTATTTACAAAATTTAATTAAAGAAAACCCTAGTCTAAATTTCTAGTCCTAAGTTCACCCAAAACTATCCTACCCACCTATTCCAGCTCGCCACCTCACCCCTGGACCCAATCCCCACCACCTTGCCACCTCATCAATCCACCATCCTCCCCACTCTCTCTCCAGCCGATCCCACCCCGGTCCCACCGTCCCTCACTCCCTCTCTCACACGAGCACACGCCAGCCACTCTCTCCCTCTCTCCCTGTCCCTGGGCCCCACCCGCACCGACCCGCTCCCCCTGCCAGTCACACACACCACCCAACCTCACACACCCACCCCGGCCCCACCTGGCCAAAGCCCCACCCCCGCGGCCCACCACGACGCCCCGCGCCCCGCTCTCTCTCTCCCTTGCGACCCTCTCTCCTCTCTGCATCGCGCCGGCCGCGCCCTCCTTCCCCGTCGCAGGCCACCTCTCCCCCTCCTCTAGCTCGCCGCCGACGCGCCGCCCCGGCGACCCTCGCCCTCGCCTTCGTCCCCGCGGCCCCGAGCCCGCCGGCACGCCCTCCCCTCTGCCGGCTCGCCCCACCTTCCTCCCGTCCTCCTCGCCTCCGGCCTCCCTCGCCGGAGCTCCTCCTCCGGCCCAACCTCCTCGCCGTCTGCCTCCACCCCATCTCGCCTTCCTCCCCCGGCCAACCACCGCCGCTCGCCTCGAGTCCGCTGCCGCCTCTGCGCCCCGCCGACGCGCGCTCTCCCCGGCCCCAAGCTCGTCGTCTACCTGCCGTCGACCTCGCCGGCTCGCGTCGCCGGCCAGGCCCTCTTCCTCCGTTCTGCCCCTGCCAGACCACCAACCGCCGGCCGTCGTCCGCTTCTCGTTGTGCGCCTACGAGCCGTCCCCGGGCGGAGCTCCTTCCCGGCGCCAAACCGCCCCACCGCCGGCAGGGAGACCCGCTCTCCGCGCCCGGCACCGTCGACTCGCAGCTCCCCGCTGCTGGGTCCGCGCGTCGCCGCCTCCCTGTTGGCCGGAACCGTCGCCTAGACCGCCCCATGGTTCCTCCCTCGCAGCGCCGCCTGCGCTGATGCCTGCTGCCTCCGTAATCGCGTGCCCATGTGGTCGATGTGCGGGTATGGTGATATACGAAGGACTCCATCAAACCTAGGAAAAAACAAAGGGGCATCAAGGTCGTCTTCACGGAGTCGATGACACGAAGCCGCCAAGATCTTCTACTCGATCCACAAGACCGGTCCCGCCTAGACCCGAACCCGTTGAACCATCAACGTCGAGCCCTCGACACGACAAGACCTTCCGCATGGGAACCGAAGGCAATAACACTGGACCCTCAAGTTCTCCTTCACGGACGCCAAGTACTTCCCTCGGACGCCAAAACCCGAACCGGAAGGACGCCAAGCTCGCCACAAGGACGACAAGATCTACTTCTGAACGACAAGACCGGCCGATCCATGGACCCGACAAGATCGACCGCTTGGAACCAAGATCTCCGGCACGTCACGACAAGTTCTCCTCTTGTATCCGAACCTCGCCGATCCCGTCGGACCCTGAACCCTGAGTCCGAACCCCGAACCCCGGAACCCAAGTTCGCCGAACCCTAATGTGTGACCCCCTTTCTCGATCCCTATTTTATAAATGATATTACTTGTTGCATATAAAATTGTTCATGCATGCATACTTGTTTGTGGTTTGGGGGCATTATGCCGATTCACCTCATAATTAAATATGGAGTCTATATGCGGGATATCTTTGTCTTATTCCGGACTCCATTTAAATTTGTGTAGCAAACCGGTGATATAATTTTGCCTTGTTAAGACAACATTTAAATTGCAGGGTATCTAAATAACATGAACCTATTAATTAGTTGTCGGGACCCCGGTTCCGCTTAATATTGCCTAAATTGCATCGCATCCTGCCATGTCATACATCATACATGCATCATGCCCGATCTTTTGCCGTAGTATTAAATAGTGCATCAGGTTTTTCTTCTAGTGTTTTGCTTCTTCGCGGATTAGGCCGATGAGTTGATGCGAGTGTCGACCCGATCTTTGGATGAACCTTCGGCAATGTTTTTCAGGCGAGCATCTCCCCCTTTCTACCTATCTTACTTTTATAGTATTTATTTCCCTCCTGTTGATCTCTTGCTATCTGTGTTGCGATGCTCTAGTTTTCGTACCCGTGATATCCCTTGCAGCCTTATATTGCCCTGGACACCTCCTATTACCTGTTGTTTGGTAGATAGTTGGACTTGCGCGTCGTAGTCGCTTGCTCAAGTGCTGTTGCGTGTTGTCAAGTGCCACAGTTGTTGGAGTTTTGTCGCATGTTGATGTTAGAGATGATCATGGCTTTACCTTTCGTTCACTTTAATTACTGTTTAACAACTAAAATTGAAGTAAGTAAGCAGAGGCATCTGTGGGTGATAGATAATGTTGGTTTCCGATCGCCCACCTGTGTCCCGTAGGACCCCGAGTTCTTGACACCTGTTCCGAGATCGAGCGCGCTAACCACAGGTGGGGAGATATGGGCCCCCCATTGATTATTACCTGATTTCAAAGTATTGTACTGGGGGCCACAAACTAGTTTGAGGTTTTATTTACTATTCTGTACTTATTCCATGTTTTACTGCTTTATTTAAATTGTGCGATGGATAGCACACTGTACTGTTTAGGATCGTGACCCGTTTTCGCTGTATCGACAAGCCCGAGAGTTTCGGGTTCCCAGTCGTTTACAGCCGGCTCCACAAACCCTGAGTCCGTCTCGGAGCCCGGCCGACTTCGTTGCGGGTGTACTTAGTGGGGTGGCCCCCCGTGCTTGCTTTGGGTCTGGGAAACGTCATGACTTAGGCCCCGCCGACATACCGATGGGTGTATGTTAATTGATCTGGCAAAAAGGGTCGAAGTGCGTGTGGATATCTCATGCTAATTGCATGTGGATACTTTGGTGCACCCCTGCAGGGTTAAATCTTTTCGAAAAGCCGTGTCCGCGGTTATGGACGACTTGGAGCACAGTTCTCGATCATAGACAACTATAACTAAAGTTTACTGCTATAATTTGACTTGTATCCGATATGACTAGTAATCAACTTCACTGCAACGGAATGGCTAAATAAAAGTACCAACAACTGCTAGGTTTGGGATATCTCATGCTGATAGTATTTGACTAGTAAGTGTCGCAACTACAACGGAATGGTTAAATAAAACTGCCCACTGCTTATTTTTTTATCAGGATGACTATCTATATTTGACTAGTAATTGCCGCAACCATAACGGAATAAAATAAACTGCCAACGGTGTGAGTTCCTCGGTTGACTTCCTCGTTTGGTCTTGAGGGGGAAATACCAGGATGGGTTTGTTTGGTGGTAGCATCAGGTGGTTCCGAATAGGTCTTTCTTATCCCTCTCTGATAGCCGACAGTTATATCGAGTCTCTATAGGTTGTTTAGTGAATGCTGTGCTGCCGCTCAGTCCACCATACCTATGTAGGCGAGGACCGCCGAATTCTAGCCTCGCCGTGTACTGGCCTCAGTACTGACCGCTCTCTCTTTTTCCTTTGCCCTTTGTCGGCACCCCTTTTGTTTAAGCAGGTTTTGAGATCGACATCGTTAGCAGGGTTACCCTTCCGGCTTGGCCTGGGAAGGGTTATGGACGCCATTGGTTATTCTTCAGGGCTCTTAGCCCCATTTGCATCTTGTCCGTAGTCGGGCGCTATATCGTTTTCAAGGTGATTTGGATCTTTGTACGGTATATCTGTATTCTTGACTCATTGAGTCGCTGTTGTATATATATCTGTTCTGTGGGTCCCATCGAGGACTGTTGTGTAATATTATTACTTCGTTTTCCACCCGCACGAAAGTGCCTGGTGGGCACCTTTGAATCGTTTCTATGCGGGTTTGGCGGGAATCGCTAAAACTTGCATAGGGCCGATTCTGAGGGTGTTACAGTAGCCCCCGAGACTCTACCTGAATCCGCAGTTTTCAGGTTGAGTCTCAGAGTTTTCTTTCTTCTTTATTCTATTTGATTTTGTTTTTTGTAGGGATTTTGGTACAACGAGTCTGATGCTTCCGATGGATCGGGAATCAGTTAATTGCTCCTGGGCAAAAACATGGTTGACCTACATCAAACTCAAGTCCCCAGGCTTGAATCCAGAATTTTGTTGCTGGCATAATCCAGTTCGAGCCGCTGAGGTCTTACCGAATACTGAATTCCAGTTTTCTATTTTTTATCGGGTACCCAACACGTCCGTTAGGATTTTGCATCGTATCGTTGATATGGATTTTTACTGGCAGAGCACATTCTTGTGCGAATACCAGGCCACACAGGACGGATCCTGGGGTCTTACCTTCATGTTTCTGAACACGATATTTGGATTTTCTCTCGCGTCTGAGCGTGATCAGAGGTTTTTAGCTTTTTTGGTGTTTGGCCTGCTGGGCCGCCAGTATTTCTGATATATATCAGATAATTTTATTATTTTTATACTATCTCCCTATGGGAGTAACTCCTTTTTGAGGATACACTAATGTAAAACTCAAAAGGTTTTCCAGTTTGTCAATGCACTTTATACACAATGGTATTTCTATCGGGTGCGCGTTAGCGCTCCCGATGGGAGTAGCCCCCGAGGCTGTGTTCGGATGCCTGTATCTAGACATAGGCTCATAATTTCTGTTTAACTCGATGAAAAGCATTGATCTTTGAAAGCAAAGATTAATATACAAATAACTTCTCTTCATATACAAGGCAAAAATCGTCGGTACATTATTCTTTGAGCAGATGGCTATTTTAGCCTTTTCTCCTAGACATCTTGGCTTTTTAAGCCGAACTATACTCTTATCATTTTGCAAATAATCTTATGCGTAAAAGCGTCATAGTTGTGCTACGTTCCATGGATTTGAGTAATTCATGTCTTCTTGTCTTGCAGATGATATGATCCTCTAGGAATAACTTCTGTGACGATGTATGGTCCTTCCCTTGGCAATTCTAGCTTCTTATGGCCATCTTGCTTGAGGCGTAGAACTAGGTCCCCTAATGCGAAGGACCTAGGCCGCAATCTTTTGCTTCTGGTAATTGCGCAGGTTTTGCTGGTACATAGTTGCTCTTTGGAGGGCTTCGTCTCGAGCTTCATCAAGCGCATACACATCATATTCAAGTGCTTCTCTTGATTCCTCTTCATTATATGTCGCTACTCTTGGTGATTCATGTGATACTTCAACTGGAAGCACGACTTCTGCACCGTGGACCAAAAAGAAAGGCGTCTCTTGCATTGAATTATTTGGAGTTGTACATAAACTCCATAGCACGGATGGTAATTCATCCACCCATGCTCCTTTTGCTCTGTCAAGTGGTGCCAGTAGTCTCTTTTTAAGTCCAGCGGTAACTAGACCGTTGGCTTTTTCAACTTGTCCATTTGTTTGCGGGTGAGCTACCGAAGCGTAGCTTATTTTGATGCCCATCCCCTCGTAGTACTCCTTGAACTCATTGGAAGTGAAGTTAGTCCCATTATCCGTGATGATGTTGTTCGGTGCGCCAAACCGAAACACTATGGATTTGATAAAATTCATAGCCGAATTCCTTTCTTGGCTGGTGACAGGCATTGCTTCAATTTCATTTAGTGAATTTGTCGACTGCTACTAGCAGAAAGACGTGTCCTCCTGGCGATGATTTGTGAAGTTTTCCCACCATGTCGAGTCCCCACTGTGCAAAAGGCCAAGCCAATGGTATGGGATTCAGCTCAGCGGCTGGTGCTCCAGGCTTTGTTGCGAATCGTTGGCATGCTTCACAGGTTCTGACAATGTCTTTTGCATCTTGTACTGTAGTGAGCCAAATAAAATCTTATCCTGAATGCTTTTGCAGCAATTGCTCGGCTACTAGCATGGTGACCACAGATGCCTTCATGTATATCTTTCAGTATAATTTTTCCTTCTTCGGGTGTTACGCAACACTACAACACACCTAAAATACTTCTTTTGTATAGTTCTCCTTTAATTATCCTGAAAGCCTTCAATCATCGGGTGATTCGCCGAGCTTCTATCACATCCTTTGGTAGTTCTCCTTTAACCATATATGCTATATACGGCTGCATCCAAGCTGGTTCAATTAGCATGACCTCTTTGATTTCTTTTTCTTTTTCTTTGATGGCCTCTTCTATGTTCTTGGTTTCTGAAGCAGCCCCCGATTCTTTTTGCGGATGATTCTTTTTCCCTATCTTTGGTGCTATGACTTCCAAGACTCTTTTCACCTTGATTGATCGCTCCACTATCTCCTCCCAAAAAACTCCTGGTGGTATTGGTAAACACAATGATCCGATGTTTGCTAGATTGTCGGCTTCCTCATTGCTTGCTCTTCCTATATGCGATACTTCACACCCATCAAATTGAGCCTCCATGGTGCCATATAAGTTGCGATAAGCGACCATATTTTTGTTGACAGCGTCACATTTGTTCATTGCATGTTGTGCCACAAGGTTGGAATCTCCGAAGATTTTGAGGCGAGTTGCACCGCGGGCTTTAGCCATTCGCATGCCATACAATAGGGCCTCGTACTCCGCTTCATTATTGGATGCGTTTGTAAAGATCATCCGAAGAATATATCGCATTTTGTCGCCTTGAGGTGATATTAGTACGACTCCTGCTCCTGCTCCCTCTGTTCTTTTTGATCCATCAAAGTACATTGTTCATGTGCTAGAAAGGTCTGGTGGACCTGCACATTGCAATTCCGTCCACTCTATGATGAAATTTGGCAGAACTTGTGACTTGATTGCTTTGCGCTTCTCGTAAGTGATATCCCGAGGGGATAATTCGATGCCCCATAGAGAAACATTCCCAGTTGCTTCTGGATTGTTGAGGATGCTAGATAAAGGTGCCTCGTTAACCACTACGATCGAACGCTCCAAAAAATAATGGCGTATCTTTCGTGCTATCATGAATACTCCGCATGCTAGTTTCTGATAGTGTGGGTACCTTTGTTTAGATTGCAATAAAACCTCACTCAGAAAGTATACTGGCCTCTGCACTCCGTGCGTCTTTCCTTCTTCGGGTCGTTCTACGACTAGGACTGTGCTGACCACCTGATGTGTTGCAGCAATATAAAGGAGTAAAGGTTCTTTCTCTTTTGGCGACACGACAACAGGGGATGTCGAAAGTGTCCTTTTAAGATCTTCAACGGCGTGCTGAGCTTCTTTCGTCCACTCAAATTTTTCTGATTTCCTCATGAGGGCATAGAATGGCAGCGCTTTTTCTCCTAATCTTCATTGTGAGGATAGCTTGTATTTTGGGGTTGGCCTCGATCCCTCTGGCTGATACCAAATATCCGAGGTGTTGTCCTGCCGGAACTCCAAAGGAACACTTCTTCGGGTTTAGTTTGATGCTAAACCTGTCGAGATTTCTGAACGTTTCTTCTAAGTCCTAGATCAACGCCGATCCTTGACCTGTGGTAACTATGACATAATCAATATATACTTGCACATTCGTACCTATTTGGCTTCCGAGGCACTTCTGCATCATCCGCTGATATGTTGCTCCGACGTTCTTGAGGCCAAACAGCATTGTTGTGTAGCAGAAAATGCCGTAAGGCGTGATAAACGCCGTTTTCTCTTGGTCTTGCTCCTTCATCCTTATCTGGTGGTATCCTGAATAAGCATCCAAGAAAGAAAGACGTTCGCATCCCGCAGTTGCATCGATGATTTGGTTAATTCACGACAATGGGAAGTGATCTTTTGGGCAATGTCTGTTTAGTGCAGTAAAGTCGATACACATCCGAAGTTCCGTAGTGTTTTTCTACGGAACACGTACAGGGTTTGCAAGCCAATCTGATTTTGTCAATTCTTTGATAAAATTGGCGTCGGTTAGGCGATGGAGCTCCTTTCCAATGGCCTTGCGTTTTGGTTCTGTGAAGCGTCGAAGCGGTTGTTTTACTGGCTTTGCCTTTGGATCTAAATTTAGTGCGTGCTCAGCAAGTTCCCTGGGGATCCCCGTAATGTCAGAAGGTAGACATGCAAAAATCTTCCAGTGCTCATGGAGGAACTCGATGAGCGCGCTTTCCTGTGCGGGATCAAGGTTCAAAGCCACAAATGTTGTTTTCGTTGGGTCAACGGGGTGGATCTGTACTTCTTTTGTCTTTTGCCATGTCAAAACATGATCGGGATTGACACGTGCTACCTCCAGAGGTTGTTCGTTTGCCGAACTTTTGAGTTGCTCGAACTCTGTTGCCATCCCGAAAGATTCAGAAATTTTTTTGAACTCTCGATCACAACTATCCACCCGTGTGAAGCTTCCTTGCACCGTGATAATTCCCTTTGGTGCTGGCATTTTCATTACTAAATATGCGTAATGTGGTACTGCCATGAAACGTGCAAAGGCTGGTCGTCCCAGGATTGCATGGTATTGTGATGGCCAATCCATGACTTCGAATTCGAGTTTTTCTCGCCTGAAATTTCATTTGGAACCAAAAACAACACTGAGGAAAACTTTGCCTAAAGGAATTTTGGCTTTACCTGGTACTATTCCGTGGAAAGAGGTTTCTATTGGAGCAAGATTATCCAGAGGGTAGCCTACTGTGCGCAACATTTTTGCGTAGATAAAATTTATACTACTCTCTGCATCCATGAAGACTTTGCTCATGTCGAATCCGCCAATTTGTGCTTCTACTATCAGGGCTAAATGTCCTGGTCGTGGGACCCGAAGTGGGTGATCTGCTCTGCTGAATTTAATTTCTTGCTCTAACCAATGGAGATACTCAGGTGTGGCTGATGTTGATGCTTCTGCCATATTTATTTGTCTTGTGATGAGCTTCTGAATTCTATTGGGTGGACGCCCTGTCTAAATCATCGATATTGTTCCTTTTGATCTAAGGTATTCGTTGTTTTGATCGTTTGAATTTTGTGATGGTGCAACTGGTGGTGGTGCACCGATAGCTAGTGCACCAGGCGTGGATGTGTACCCTCGGTTTGCTGCTTCAGCTGCCTTTGCGTTGCATAACTCCTGCATCTTCAAGAATGTTCGGCAGTCTTTCATCAGGTGATTGGATTGTTGCCTGCCTGCTGAGTCGACATAAAAACGCATATTACAGGATCCTTCCAACATTTGCATTGCGGACATAGGTGGGTCTCGTGCTCTTGGCTGATATCGCTGTGCAGATTGGCTTCCTCCGACATCGTCTCTGTTCTGGCAGTATCCGCCATTATTGTCGTTGCTTCTGTTGTTACCTTCACCTGGAAAACCTATTGTGACGTAACTTGGTCCCGCGTTCCCATCGTTGCTCCTTCGTCTTCTGTCATTTCCGTGTTTATCCCAATCTTCCTCGGGTGACCGCGCACGTTTATTATGTAGCGCATCTTCTCCGTCAGCCCAGCGGTTTGCTATTTCCGTCAACTGTGATACTATTTTTGGTTTCTTCCTACCCAACTCTTCTATGAATTCCTAGCGATGTAGGTCATCGTTGAAGGCATCAATGGCTGTGTTGTCCGATATGGATTTGGCTGAGTTTGTGATAATATTTCATCTCTGTATGAATGCTCTTATTGACTCTCTGGATTTTTGTTTGCATGCTCGCAACTGTTCCAAGGATGCTGGTCGCTTGAATGTGGAATGAAAATGTTGGATGCACTTATCTTCCAGATCATTCCAACTACCAATTGAACCTTCGGTTAGCTGCCTTAACCATGACCTTGCGGCGCCGGTGAGGTGTAATTATAGACTTTGCATCGCTGTAGTTGTGGATCCGCCTTGTAGTTTGACGGTGGCTAGATAATCTGCTAGCCACATCGTATTTGTGTCGATCATGTGGAAGTTTAAAATCTTTTCGTACTAAGGCTTTTCGAATCCTGTGCGTGAAACAACTGGCCCTGCATAATTCATGGTCGTCTTCGTCATCTCCATCTTGATATCGCCGGGTGCGATTTTCGTCTCTGGGTCCAATGCTCCTGTGCTGGGTGTTGTCGTTCCTTGTGTTGCTTTGTGGCTCAGATCCTGTGAGGTGCGCCTGGTGTGGTGATTGCGATCGCCGGGTGTGTCATGCTTGTCGAGGACTGTTTTGATGGTGTGGGGTCCTTTGTGTGAGTCCTTGTTCTGCTTCCGCAAGTGAGGCTCCTGCCATGCCGAGGTTCATTAGAGCGGAGCGGTGGAGGGCCGGGCGCGGATCGTTGGGTGCGGGTTGAGTGGTGATAAGGTATGTTTGCGCGGCCACAATGGCTGCCTGTGCTATTTTTTCCTTGATGTTTCCTGCTTGATTGATCGACATGAATGATAAGTCAAGGTCTTAGATGATTCCACTTCGGTCTGCTTCAGGGATATTCTATAATTGAGATGTCGCTCTTCTTGGTGGTGTTGCTCCTGTCACACTCCTTGACCCGCGTGTAGGGTTTAATTGGGCCCATCGTAAACTCGATTCATCGGCTAGCCTTTTTCTTTCATCGAGCTATATTTGCATTCAGAGTAGATCTCTCTTCTTGTGGAGGAGCAAATATTGGTACGCCAGTAGATCCTCATGTGAAGCGTCTGCCGTCATTGGAACTGCTCCCGAAATTGCCTCCCTTGCTTTTTGCCATGCCGACGCTGGTAGACAAAGTCCTGGTCTCTCTTCTATGTGTGGTTCTCCGCCTCCTCCTCGAACTATGCGATTATCCGTTGTTTCTCCTTCGTTTCCACGTTCTCCTCCGTTGTTGTGTTCTCCTTCATTGTCATGGTTTCCTGCATGGTCATCTGATAAAATATCACCAGGGTTTATGATGGGATTACTGTTTTTGTCATGTGGTGTTGAGGTATCTCCGTTGATCATGTACACTTGGTGGCGTGTTATATGTGGCCTGACGGTGTCACCTTTTGCTTCTGCGGGTGCGTTGGTAGTACTCTGAGATCGCAGTTCTGGATAAATTTTCGCCATCCTTTCTTCAAAGTTGATGTTCTCACTGCTTTCTCTAGGTTCTGAGTGTGTTGGGTTTTCTTCGTGTGGTGAGATTGATTGACCACCTTCTTTTCCTGCTTTGATCTAAGCTGTGATGTCTGTGGGGGGTCCAACGAGCGGTGCTGGTACTGTTATAGGCGTGTCTTTTCCCACCGACAATTCTGATGCGATTAGGGCCGGAGGGTGTGGTTCCTGCATGTTGTCTCCTTTGAAGTGGATGCTTCCGATGATTAGATCGATCCGCCGTTGAAATTGGCGGGTACTACTTCAAGGGTGGGTGGGTGTGGATCTGCTTTTGTCGAGTTGATGCTTGGTGGAGAGCGTTCCGCCGAATCCGTGTTTCCAGCGTTCAAGTTTCCCACAAACGGCGCCAATTGATGAGGGGTAACCTCGGCAATGCCCATAATGATGGACTTGGGTTTTCACGGAAGAGAGAATGTTGGGGATTTCGTCAGATGTCAGGAAAACAATGAAGACAAAGTCGCCTGAATATTGGGGAAATGCTCTATTACAAGTTGTCTACTAGATTTCCGTACCCTCGCTTGGGCTTCTACCACCCTATATATAATAGGCCGGGTCTCAAAGCTGTATGCGGATAGGTTTCATACACACGTGATTAAAATACCAACATAATGTCGGTTCATGATTTCTTTCCTAATACAATAATAAGTTTCTGTCGGTTGCTTCCTTGGGATTTTATCTGGAATCTCTATGGGCCATAGGCTTTTACCCAATGTAGGGTAGCGAATAGTGAGCATCCGAGTAATCATACCCGTGTCACCTGCAGAGTCTGTTTTCGAATAGGTAACAGTTTTGGTAAGAAAATATCCGAGAAAATCCTTTCAATTTATATTTTTGCAGTTTTTATCTAACGTGGAAGATATTGAGTCGAAAAAGAGACGGAAACAGAGCCCGAGGGCTCACACCACCCTGTGGCGCGGGCCCACCTGGCCGCGCCACTAGGTGGTGTGGCCACCCTAGAGCCCATCTCCGACCCGTTTTCTTCCAGTACCTTCCTTTTGTTGTTAAACTTTGTAATATATAATCCCCTGGATCCCCCGAGGTTCGTATATCGTGTTCTCGTCGTGTTTTCATTTCGATCTATTTCTGACAGGCAGATTCTCAATTTTGGAGGCGCAATGTCTTCCTCTGGATCAGCCAAGGAGGATTCCTCCACGGACATCATTAACCCGTACATGTATGAGTTGAAGATTCACCCCAAGGAGTTGTTGCTCGAAGATGGGAAGATACAGATAAAAGAGGTTCAGGTCCCTAAAGGAGAAGGTAGTCTGGAGGACATGATGGAAGCACTAGAGCAAGAAGTATTTAGATACAAGAAGATGGCGGAACGTGAAGTGGATATCATCCATAAAATTAGTTCAAAACTCATCGCCGAGCACAATAAGGAGACTGCTGAGCTTAGGGATGAAATTCTCTCACTGCACCGAACAACCAACCAATTACAAGCACAGCTCTACGACGTGCAAAATCAAAACTATGAGTATGAGACTAGGTTTAAACACATAAGTTCTGCTGCTAGTTTCAGGATGTTGGAAACCAAGATGTCCTTTGTTGATGGGGAGCCCTTTCCTTGGAAGTCGGATGATGATGAGAGAACACCACCACCACCGAAGGAGTAATTCGTCATCAGGTTTTGGCATACCCTTGGTTTGTTCCAAGCTTTGGGGAGTGACGCGGTATCACATCATTATCTTTTATCTTTTTACCTTTTTAGTAGAATCATATCACGGATAGAGAAGTTATCATATAGGATGGTTTGCATTGTGGAAGTATCTACCATCTAGCTAGTTATCTATGTATCCCTTGGTGTGAGTTGCCGTTATGGAATATTAATGAGAAGTTCTATCATTTACTTTTTGCACATCGTATTTTAGTTTGCAATTTTTGTTATATGATTAACCTTGTTGTTAGTATTGGTATCACTTTGGGATCATTAATTAAATTTAATTGGTTTTGGCAAAGCAAGCTCTGGTCAATAGCAACACTATTTGAGAATTGAATGGAAAAGAGAAAAGTACTTTTAGAAATATAATTTCATCATCATTCTTTCTTGTTTGGATCATAAGCTTAGTACTCTCTAGTTAAGATCCTTTGTGTTTCCAAGGAAGATTGCATGATTGTTTCTATCACTTGTATGTTTGTTTGTTTCCTTCAACTCTTATGCTTGCTACCCAGCCTTGCTAGCCAGAAACCTGTACTGAGAGGGAATGCTTCTCGTTCATCCAATCCTTAAACCAAAACCTATGCCATGTGTGTCCACCATACCTACCTATTAGCATTATTGCTATTCCAAGTATATTCATGTTTTATCTATCTTCCGAATTAAACTTGTTATGTGAAAACTAGTGATTAAAGCTCTCACAAACTTGATGGCACACTTTACTTTCTTGCACTTAATAAACTTGAACCATTGTTTCCATCTATGTTGTGTATATGCTTGCGCTTTATAAGTTGTGAATTAGCAGAACCATGTTACCATGGGGAACGCTTTCAACATTGCACTTATTATTTAGTTGATATCATGTTATTTTGTCTATGGATCCCGACGGTGTGAAATAAAAGGGGAGCTTGTAAGCTCATGGAGTTTGTATATGTGTTAGAGAAACGCCTGGGCGGATAAACTAAGCCATGCTTAATCATGGTGGAAACTTGCAGCATAATCATAGTGAGCATTCTGTGAAGCATCCTCAATAAAAACCTATGCAAATAGCAAATAAAAAAATCATTGAGATGCTCATTGTCTGTTTCCTTGTCATTTTGATATGGGATAGCTCCTGTGTCATGGGGCACGGGGTACCCCGTTGGCGGTTCTCCATGATACACATGTATTTACAATGATAAGAACTTACTTGTGACTAAAGTTTAGTAGCATGAGGTTCGGTACTCGTAAGCAAGGGGCATGAGATTTTCAACTTATAACTTATCAAGCATATCCTCATATTTGTGTCACTTTAACCTTAATCACCTCAAGATGCTTATGATAGGGGCAATGAGAGCTGAAAGCTAGTAAGTACCATAATTTTTGGAAGCTCTTTATGAAACTTCAAATCCCTATTTCCCTCTGCGAAGGGCCTATCTTTTACTTTCTAGTTGAGTCAGTAAACCTACTCCTTTCTATCTCGAGCAAGTATTTGAGTTGTTGTGATTAAATCATTCATATGATGATATATTCAATCATGTTTCTTATGTTCCTTGTTTTGCACACTACTCTTATCTTAGTGAATATTACTTTGAAATCTATCATTGAAAACACCATTATGTTTAACTCCTGCAATTTGTTAACCGTTCTCTAACCAAGAACAAAGTTTGCCATTACGAATTATGATTTACTTTGTGTATCTTTATTGTGTTTCCCTTACTTATTGCAAGTTAAGTTATATAATAGTGAGTTGTTTTCTATTATGATTTGTGTATTGATGAATGTGATGCTTCTTGTCTGTATTCTCTTTATCGACACTTCACTCCATAAACCTGTGGTCATGTTTATTGAGCTCAGTTTTTGCTTGGAGACAAGCGAGGTCTAAGCTTGGGGGGAGTTGATACGTCCATTTTGCATCACTATTCTATATCATAATTTACTGTTATTCATTGATATATTTCATATTAAGAGATGATACTTATGTTATTTCATCTATTTTTGCATGGTTGATGACTTTTGGAGGATGAACCACTGAAGTCAAGATTCTGATGGAAAAGGCACTACCCAGGTGCAAAATTGGCGAAGATCAGGAAATCCCAGAAAATATACGGAAATTCCTATTTTTCCAGAAGATGAAGGAGGCCAAAAGGGGAAGTGGAGATGGGCCACAGGGGGGCCCACACCACCCCTGGTGCGGGCCACCCTGGCTGCGCCACCAAGTGGTGTGGCCACCCTGGCCCATCTATGGCATCACCCTTTGGCATATATAATCCCCTCGAAACCCTAATACTCGAGGATCGACCATAGAAAGGTTCCGCCGCCTCTGCGGGGTGGAAACTACATAGAGAGAAAGAGCTCTTCAGCAGGCAGAAATCTGCCGGGGAAATTCCTTCCCGGGGAGGGGAGATTGTCGCCATCAACACCGTCATCAAGCTAGACTTCATCAGGATCATCATCATCGTCTCCACCATCATCTCCACCAGCACCATCACCACCACTCCATACCGCTGTAACAATTGGGTTGAATCTTGCATAGTTCTTAGGGGAAACTTTCCCGGTGTTGATTACTTGTTGTAGTTGATGCTATTGAGTAGAACCATTGAATTATTGTTTATGTGCAGATTGTTACTTATCATTATTTCATATATGATCTTGATCCATATGATGTCTCATGAGTAGTTCGTTTAGTTCTTGAGGACATGGGAGAAGTCATGTTGTTAGTAGTGGAATTGTGTTGAGAAAGATTCAATGGTTTGATAATTAAGTCTTGGTGTTATTCTTCTAGTGGTGTCATGTGAATGTCGACTACATGATACTTCACCTATATGGGCCTAGGGGAATGCATTGTGTATTTGGCTACTAATTTTGGGATTGCCGGAGTGACAGAAACATGAACCCCTGTTAGGAAACCTTTCCATAAGGGAGTGTAGGATCTCAAAGTTTAAGGTTGTGGTTAGGTTTTTATCTTAATTACTTTCTTGTAGTTGCGGATGCTTGAAAGGGGTATAATCACAAGTATGTATTATTCCTAGGAAGGTTAGTACATTAGCATAGGTTCACCCACACAACACTTATCCAACCAAAGAAGATTAATCAACTATATGAAGCGAAAGCACTTGACGATATTCCCATGTGTCCTTGAGAATGTTTGGTCATCTTAAGTAATACAACCGTCTTGTCCTTTGCTAAAGAAAGGATTGGGCCACTTGCTGCAATTATTATTATTGCCTTTTATTTACTCGTACTTTATTTATCTGCATTATCAAAAAACCCTAAAAATCCGTTTGCTAAGTATTTACAGAGAATTCCTGATCTAAACCACTTGTCAACACCTTCTCTCCTCGTTGGGTTCGACACTCTTACTTATCGAAAATATTGTGATACACCCCCTATACTTGTGGGTCATCACCCACAGAACCCCAACAAAACTATAGGCTGGGAAACCCTCGGAAAGTTTACAAATGGTTTTTATGATAAATCACTTCGTAAGGTTGTCTTACCAAGAGGAAGTTTCAGAGAAAATAAAAGGTTTTGTTTTACTAATAATACTGAAGGATAAAGGAGGAAAAATGTTTAGGAAAACACACCCGATTCTATGCAGTTCTACTAGCACAATTAACCCGTGCAACCACATTACCCTGGAATGGGATGGGGCTTGACATGAAGTTTGTTTACTCCGGTATGGGATGCCTCGCAACTATTTATAAGGGATCATATCCCTCGAATGTAGGGTCTCCCTCTGGGAGGATGTTGGATGAGCAGTGATCGGGGAATATGTTAACTTCCCTTAGGCATAGCAGGTCGATACTACACGCCTCTCATTGAAAGTGCACACTTTGTGCAAGTGTAAAAGGCTCTACGAATGGTCCTTTGTACCCGATGCCCTGGTGTTGAGAGGAATAACTCATAGGATAGGTTCCTATACTGTATAGGCATCCTAAGGGTCTTGCATGGTTACTCGACCCACGTTCCGTGCGGGTTCAGGGAAGGGTACTCAAATCTTGTGAGTAAAGTGTACAACCTCTATAGAGTGTATATCTATTCGAATAGTCATGTCCGTGGTCAGGGATGATAGGGAATGCTGATGCATAGCAGTGTTGGTTTTGTTTTCAGAAACATTTTTGGAAAGCAAAGGCTTTGGTAATGTTTTGGTCATGGGCTGACCAAAAAAGGTAGGAAAGGTTTTGGTCATGGGATGACCGTATCGGAAATTAAGTGTTGTCTTCATGGGATGACCAAGAAGGAAAAGGGGGTGACCCTAACCTAGTGGTTTTCACTTCAAATGCTTTCAAAATGTTTTTCAAAAAATTTTCAATGAAGATATAGAGATGCTATATCAACAAGAGAAACTAGTTTTGGAAAAGAATCCTAGGTACAGCCATACTACTACCCAACCATACTACATATCCTCTTATTATTGTCCTCTTAAGGTGGTTTGCAAGTACATTCAAATGTACTCACTAGCATTGTCCCTGGCTATTTACTTGGTCATACATCGAGAAGGTTGATGAAGAAGAAGGAGACGTTGATGACTATGTGAGCTAGGATTTTCTCCTAGTCAGCTTCATGTAGAGTTAAGGCTTGACGCTTTGATGAAGTTGTGCTACTGATTTTTATGATTAGACCATCATGTCTTATGTAAGGTATAGCCATAAAGGCATTAATGCTTGACTTGTATTCGTTATGTAATGGGTGTATTCTTTGATACATATCGATTATGCTCTGCGACTCACTAATCATGGGATCGTGGTTGAATGCATAAGGTATTCTCGGATGGCTAATCTGGGGGCCCCACGGACTTGGTATCAGATCCATCTTAACTGTAGGAAAAACTTAGTTATCATGGTCGAGTTAACAAGAGAACAAATATTTTGGAAATACTAGCTTTCGAAACATACCTTCTCAAAACTCTTCGAAAGGTTCTACAACTTACCCCATATACTTTTAACATTATTTGAAAATGATTTATTCTATCTCCCATCAATTTTCCAACATGCGGATTTAAACCAAGTCAGACAAAGAACCTTGCGAAGACAATGATTGCGTGATGATGGGAAGCAGTTTTAAGCCAACCCAAGGAGTTACCAAGATCCAAATGAAACTACAAGATCACCTTACCCACGGAATCCTCATTGCCTTGAGAATTGAGTGCTGCAAAACAGAGAAGCCTCCAAGTGCTACAACATAGTCTTCTTACACAAGATAGTGATCAAGACCACAAATAACTCGATGATTAGGTTCTATAGTCCTAGTATATGATTCCCCTGTATCGCGAGTAGTTTACTCCTTAGAACCTACAGTATGCCTTGCTTGCTTAAGTGCACAATGTGTTGGTGGATGTGTGTCGTTTGCACTCTCTATTTCGAGGAGAATGTGGCGAACGTTACCTAGTATGCATGATTTGGCCCTATTGGCCTTAGTCAAAAATGACTTTTTCGGATCAAATAAACCCTCTAGGAAACCCCTTCTAAGATGTTATTCCCTCTTCTCTAATATGGCACCCCAACGTCAGATGTCGCTAGCGAGACCCCGTACTAGGGAATAAAATAAGGAGGTGCTGGGAAGAAAGAATCTCAAGACCCCGAAGTTCGACATTGTCAAGATTGGAACTGCTTGAAGACCTCACATCAGTAGGATGTCAAGATAATAGTACTTTTGTCAAACCCGCTTCTCCAGACTTGTCACCAACCCTGTAAGCCAAGTATCATATTAGGCAAGTTTTGCAAGTGTTGCGTGATGCTAAGATTTATGGTAACATTAGGAAGTGCACATTTTGCAAAGATAAGGTCATATTTTTGGGACATGTTGTTTCTAAACATGGAGTAGAGGTAGATTCATCTAAAATTGAAGCTATTAAAAATTGGCCAACTCCCATGAACGTTAGCAAGTACGAAGTTTTCACTGTCTTGTTGGTTTCTATAGATGTTTTGTGAAAGTTTTCAGTACTATTGTTGCACCTTTGAGTGAGTTAACTAATAAACATGTTCAATTTACGTGGGTCATATCCCATGATCATTCCTTTGACGAGCTAAACGATTATTAAGTTATGCACCATTGCTTGAACTACCGGATTTTAATAAGCAATTTGAGATTGAATGTGTTGCTAGTGGCATAGGAATTGGTGGTGTGTTGATGGAACAGGGTTGTCCTATTGCATATTTTTTGAGAAACTGTGTGGTGCAAGGTTGAACTATCTTGTCTATGATAAAGAATTATATGCGCTTTTAAGAGTTCTTCAGGTTTGGCAACATTATTTGTGGCCAAAAGAATTGAACATACATTCTGATCATGAAGCTTCGAAATATCCAAAGGAACAATCCAACTTGCATAGGCATCTTTGTAAGTGGGTTGAGTTTATTCAGTCTTTCCCGTACATCATTAAACATAAAAAGGGTAAAGACAATGTGGTTGGTGATGCTTTATCTAGGAAATATATGTTGTTGACACAATTGGATATTAAAGTTCATGGTTTAGAGAGTTTGTGTTAATTATATGCTACTAATCATGATTTTTGAGCACCATATAAATTGTGTAATAATGCTAAATCATGGGATAAATATCAAATCCATGATGGATTTTTGTTTCATTCTAACAAACTATGTGTTCTAGAATCGTATGTGTGTTTGCTATTGTTACAGGAATCACATGATGACAGTTTGATGGGCCACTTTGGGCGTGAGAAGATGCTACTCAAACTCTCTGATCACTTTTATTATCAAAGGATGAGGCGTGATGTGGAAAGATATGTGAAGATATGCATTACTTACAACACATCCAAGTCCAAGTTGAAGCCTCACGGTTTGTATACTCCATTACCTGCACCTACTACACCATGGGAAGATACAAGCATTGATCTTGTACTAGGCTTTCCTAAAACTAAAAGAGGCCATGATTAATTTTTTGTGGTAGTGGATAGATTTTCTAAGATGTCACACTTTATTTCCTGCCACAAAAGCGACGATGCGTCGCATATTGCTAATCTTTTTGGACATTACGCTTGCATGGAGTACCCCAAGAATTTTTTTTCAGATCTTGATGTGAAGTTCATGAGCTACTTATGGAATACAATATGGGTAAAGCTAGGAACAAAGCTACTATTCAACACAACATGTCCTCCACAAACTGATGGTTATACAGAGGTGGTAAATTGCATGCTATCAACATTATTGTGTGTTATGATCAAGAGGAATTTGCATGAGTGGGAGGAGTGTTTTCCGCATGTTGAGTTTACATATAATAGGGTGGTACACTCTACCGTGCATGTGTGTCCTTTCAAGGTGGTCTATGGTTTCAAACCCATTACACCACTTGATTTATTGCCGCTACCCATACAAGAGAGAGTAAACATGGAGGCATCAAAGAGGACAGATTTTGTGAGGAAGATACATGTGAAGTCTAAATAACCTATTGGACAGAAGAGTGAGAACACTGTTGGTCGATTTAACAAGAAGCACAAGGAGGTACTCTTTCAGCCTGGTGACATGGTATGGGTACATTTTCACAAGTACATATTTCCAAAGTTACATAAATCCAAGTTACTTCCACGTGGTGCTGATCCTTACAAAGTGCTTGCCAACATAAACAATAATGTATACAAGATAGATCTTCCTACAACTGAGTTCGGTGTCAATAATAGTTTCAATGTTGCCGATTTAACACCATATGTTGGAGAAGACCTTGGAGCATCGAGGTAGACGTCTTTTGAAGGGGCATAATGAGGACATCATGCTCATCCACAATTTCCTACTCCTAATGGAGATGAAGTTGTTGCTACAAAGAAAAAGTCCAATAAAATGAGGATTGGACCTATTACAAGAGCTCTAGAAAAGCTACTTGAACAACAGATGAACTCACTCGTAATTGAACCTGATGTTTTACTTAATGAGAACTTTATACTACCTAAATCTATGCATCTATGTATGATCAGGTCCATTGATAACACAAGCATTGCACGAGGAGGAGAAGAGTTGCAGCATGAAGAAGAAGGAGCATTGATGTGTGCGAGGGAGGAGTGGGAGGCAGGCACATAAGGCATTGAGGGAACCACGATCCAAAAGGAAGGAAAGGTGGTGCACCAACACAACCAGCACGCGCCACACATATAGGTCTATGTACCTAATTCGGTTGAACCCACAATGGGTTGGTTTGTATCAGTTTGAGTCGAACCATGTTTGGGTTTTGTCGAGTCCAAGTAGCTGGCCTTCCCAGCTCTCCATATATTCATATGGGGCACCATAGAGAGGGAATACCACGTTTTTATTAAACCCTAGTTCCAGACAGATTTGCCACCAATAATCCTTTGAATTACCCTGCATCAATTCATATAAATCTATTGTTTGCTACTAAAGTTTGAGTGATATTTTCTATTCCATTGGGAATTAGTCAATTGCAAGTTTGTGTGTGATCTTCTATTCCACTGTGAATTAGGAGATTGCAATAACGCTTCATGGTCAGCGGCTATGAGAACAAGTGTGAAATTGTGAATATCCTTAGGGTTGCGAGTTGTTGCATTGGCAGCAGGGATTAGCCGGAGAGATCTCAGTGTCATACAAGTTATCTACATCATCATCACCATCTATCATAGATCACTAATAATATCGGGCCACCCCATATCATAACGGGCATATCTCCTTCCTTACAACATGATGATGGGATATCATCAATGTTGACTCTTTTTCAAGAGGGGGAGATGATGCAGCCCAACACATGATAATCACCATTGGTCCACATCATAGTACGCTAACCATTCCTACAAAGGTGAATCCCTTCAATCCCTTGCCTTCCTTTGATCATCACCCAAATGGGATCCTACTTGAGCCAAGTGTCTATTATATGACTAGGCCCATGACCATGATGCCAAGAGGAGGCAAGGATGCCCGAGGACTCAAGGACGACTTCATAGAGGCATGGAAGAGAAGGCAGAATAATGGAAATGGATGAACCGGTGCTAGCTTCAGCGCCATTATACCCACCACCGGACCGACCGGTGCCAGCTCCAGCACAGGGAACTCCTCGATGAAACCCACTAGTCCCCTCTAGAACTTTACGACATCTCACTGAGAGCCGCCTCTGTATACCAAACCGACAACCACCAAATCCGACCAGAGACCGCTGAACATTCTGACATGGATCTCGATGCCATCGAACTTATCGTTAGAATCACCTGTCTCCACACAGACTCAGTGTGATGCCCTAGAATATTCCCTCCATATTCCCTCCATCCAGTTGTATCAAGGCCCTCTTCTAGTTCTTGATCTCTCCCATATATGGATTCTAGTAGCCTCTAGGTCTCTCCTGTGTTGGATTCTACTTGGAGATACTCTCAACCTTTGTGCGATTATATCAAGAGCTAGCCAATCTCCTTCGAGGTATTCTACCTTTGGTCTCTCCCTTCAGATTTTATTGGCTTGGTGGTTCGGGCCGACGACAACAAACCAGATTATATCGGATGTGGTGTGCGCTTGTATCGACTTCCCCTTGCATGTTCATAGTTTTCTTCGCTCCCTCCCCTAACCCGCTTGAATCTATGAAGATCGAGATGCAATAGTGGTTATAAGCCACAACACAAAACAATGAATATATTGTGTAATCAGACTGATTAACTCAACCTTGCTATAGGCTTCCAAGTTTCTGTTTACATAAGCATGCCTTGGGATTGTTCCATCATCTATGTTTACTTCCTCTAGTGGGTCGGTCAATTTAAAGCCTTGCCCTAACTTGTCCATTTCGTATAGCTCCTCTATGGATTCATACATATCATCCCTATTGGACCGATATTCCACCAACCTCTTTTGGAGTCACGAGTCACTCGTTGTTGTGATTCATCTTATGGACATATTTTCCATCCGATCTAGATTAATCGACCCTAATGAAACTGGCACGAAACCGTTCCTAGTAGTACTCATGAATTCATACCTAGAAAAGTCTTGTTTAGTTAAACAGACAGCATCGAGGTGTTGCCAATCTGTGAGAACGTCGGCCATAGAAATATAGACTGATTCATCAATGTGGACTACCTCTACCATCGTCCACCCACTACACCAAAGGCTAATGCAAGGTAGATGACACGCACTAATTAGCATGCAACCAGTCTCGGCTGAGTAGTATGTCATAGTGGCCCTACATGTCTATTACGAAGAAGGTTGTGGCTAGAGTCCTGCTCCCGAGGGTTATATCTAAACTAATCATCCCTCTATCTAGAAGTCCATCTCCTCCTTCGAATACACTCAGCACCATGTTGATTTTCATCAGCCATCTATTCTCGAGACCCAATTCCTTAAAAACTGAGTACGACATTAAATTGACTATAGCGCCACTATCAACCAACATCCAGTTAACCAACTTTCTGTCTATACACCCTTAAGGAAAAGAGGATTAAGATGATTGATCGATCTTTATGGCTTCTCAAACACTACATTTCTCGGTCAGAGAGCCAGCTGAGCTATTCCTCCTTCACCTTCATCAGCAGCTCTAAATTCATATGGTAGATAGTAGACTATATTTATGTTGGCACTCCTAAAGGGAGACTGGCTATAGTCGATCAATTGTTCATCATCTTCATCAATCTCCATATCTTTTTCTTTGCCATCCTACTACCAAGATTCAGCTACTTCAGCTTCATCGGCCCATGTAGTGTATACAATAGCCGATGTTGGCACAACCATTTTGCCTTTGCTAATATGAGTGAGACATGTAGGCACCAGGTATCAATATCCTCAGTCGGTGACCCCATGCTAGCAGGTGCCACCAGATCAGTTGATTTTGGTACCCATACTTGAGACTTAACCAAAGGGCTGATCTCTTCAAAGTAATCACCGCGTGCCTATTTCGCTTCCCTTTTGTTTCTCTCTTTGTTATGAAGACGCTATAACTTTCTCTTCTAAGTTTTAGTCAATCCTAGAGGACATTATTTGGGTTGAGTGTATCTAGGGTCCATTGTCTTCTTAGCCACCTTCGGTTTTGCATCATCTGACACATCAAGTGTGGTGCCACTGGTTCCAGATTTTTAGTCATTTGATGTTCTTGGTCCGAACGTCGGGATTGAGTTATCGGTATTCCCTTCATTGCTAAAGAGGGCAGATCCACATGTACTCACCATCCATGTACTGATTACTAATGAATCGGCACTGATGTTCATCCATGAATTATTCACGCTGAGTGACACATTACTGTGTGCACACCAGTTAGGCGTATCAGATCTAGGGTGTTGAACTAGAAGTATGTATGGTTAGCTCCTTCCAGAATCATCTTATGATCCTCCTCTAGATCTCCTAGGTGGAATTTTTAACATCCCACTTTCAGCAACCCTGATTAGTTGTCCAGAAAGCAAAATTTAGGGGGACAAAACATTTTTATTGTTTAAAGTGATGCAATGATTGCTTGTTTGTTGCTTATGCCTATGCAACTGAATGTGTAGTAGAATATATACTCCTCTACCTTCCCCTCAGTTCACAAAAAATATATTTGATAAAACTATCTTGGCTTAGTTTACATACTCTCAAATATTCTAGCATTTCAAAACATGAGCCAAGATTCCTTTGCAACAACCTTCATTTCTTAGCTTCTATTAACAAAATTATGGAGACCTATATGATTTAATCTCCTTATGTTTTCAAGACAAAACTTCCAACTACTCTTACCTCTAGGTTTTCCAAAAACCTTTTATAAAGCTTTTAAATTCTATTCTTTGTAGAAGTACCAAGAAATCTTACCTTCTTCAAAACTCAAACCTTTTCAAAATACCCATCCCTACCTCAAGCTAGGCTTGATGGTATCCATAGTAGTAGATTGAGTTACTAGTAAGATGAATTGCCTTGATCTGCTGTTTGATTGGTTTGCTTAGGAAGTAGTATGAGCTACCCTAGGAGCTCATCCTCTAGGATAAAGATAAATTAAGATTACAAACCTTAACCAAGTTTCCAAAGTTGGATCTGATCTCCAGCCACTAAGGTGACAATCCAAACCCTTAATCAAATCAAATTTAGGGCTAATCCTTTTGAGTAACTTCCAAGTCAATAAAGACCACTTGTAAGCATGGATCCATTCTACTCAACCTATACTTAAATAGCATCCACTTGATGATGAGTTTGGAAGCTTTCAACCTCTAAAAACCATCCCCTATTGAATCCTAGACAAAAAACCCCTAAATGTGCCAAAATATGACCAAGTCTGGAAATGTTATCAACACCACATCTTTGAGTGTGTCTCGTTCTCAGCCCTTCTGCATTTTTGGAAATGCACTTGAACCATATTAAATAATTCCAAGGCCCACTATTTACCTTGGATAAACCATCCTTTGACCCACTTATTCTTGATGTTTTTGCATGCAAGAAAATAATCTTTTCTACAAATCTTATCAACATGCCTACTTTGGCAAAAGCTCACAGCTCCATGTTATTTTATTTTGACCAACTCCTTGCATGATTGTGATCTACTCATGAAGGTTTATCCATCCCAACTTCACTTGTTTCAATTGAAGCTTTGTGCTTCTAAAACCCAAAAGGTTTGTGAGGCTAAATAATATTCTGCCTTGACACCCTTATTTTTAGCCAACTTTGGCATCAATCCTAGGAGAGATCAATCATGATCAATATCAACTCCCTATACCATGGTGATCTAAATAACTTGGTATATTTATCCATATAGACCATGACCCAAGGGGAGCTCGAAGCTCCTAAATCCAACAATGTTTTGAAAGTATAAAAATAATAGTGTCCATGATCCTTTATCCCTTGATTTCTTCCAAAATCAAGTTGGATTTCCAAAACCCAAGGTTGAAAAAGATTGATACACTATGTGGACAACATTTACCTTGGAAAGAAAATTTTAGCAAATGTTTTCCATAATTATTTTGGCCCAAAAACCATTTATTCCTTTTGTTTTACAAAAACCTCAAAACTCCTTCTATAAAAGAAAGTTTGTATTTCTCCAAAACACTTTGCCAACTTTAGGCACATATGTGGCCTATATGTTGTATCTTATCTTCCCACCTCAAAAATAATTTTTTCTGAATAGTTTAAATAATTATTTTTTCCTATTTTCTTAAATGGTAGAAAAGAGAAACATAAATGTTTTATATAATTTTCTTCTTCAATAAATATTGGGAAAATTCTCCAAAGTGTGAATTCATATTTGGAACCTTATGAAACTCAAAAACCTCCTTTTCCAATTCAAAAATTGAAATAAATTCTTTAAAACAAATTCAACACTATTTAAATAAAATTAATATAAAGTGGACCAAAAATGATTTGATAAATCCCAAATAATTCTTGGAGGTGTATCTTGACCTAATCTAGCTACCAGTACCATTTCCCCATATTGCCCAAGATCACCAACTAAGAACCCCTTAATGGTCACTAAATGTGTCCATTTGAAATATTGAGAAAACTTGAAGTAAAACTCAATCAAACCACTTCCAATCCCCATTCTTGATCACTATAGACCTCACTCACCCCTATCTAGTCGCATCACTGTATCTGGGCACTGTAGCTCACCCCCTCTCTTATCCTTTGCTCTTGGAAAGGAGGGAAACCAAGGTTAGGTCTTGTCTTGCTGATTAAAAACTTTTGCATCAGCAGCAATCTCACTATCTGCCCTACTGCAGCCCCACAGAGCACCACCACGACCACCCACCGCCCATCCTGCTGTCCAGTGAGAAGGCCTTGGACCAAACCCTAGCCATGGGTAAACTTGGTGCACCATAGACCCCATCCCTCTTGTTAAATAGGCCAGAGGCACTCCACTCTGCCCCTGCCCATCCATTTCACTCTCCTAGCCTCACCTCGCTCTCAGAAACCTCCACACCCTGCTCCTAGCTCTACTTGCCCATGGAGAGAGAAAGAAAGATAGTTCTGCCTTCCTCAAGTACCTTCTCGCAGGACCCTCTCCGACCATCCTAGCTCCCTCCCTAGCCTCATTTCACATCTCCACCAATCCACCATCCACCATAGGTCCGTGCCTGGTTCCCCCATCCTTCCATCGACCAGGAGGAGAAGGCAAGAAACCTCTCGGTTGCATGCAAAGGGTGAGAAGCCCATCTACTCACTGACCCTTTTCTCCCTTTTTTCCCATTCTTCTATCTACCCTAACCTTCCGCTACCTTCCTCTGCATTATCTTGTGCTCAGGATCTCCCCTAGAAACCGCTAGCATCAAGCTCCAAGGTGGCCGCCAGGGCGTTCATATCGTGAGCAAGTTTCCGGGATCAAACCCGTTGTTCCCGCCCATCGCCGTGATCCCCGTTGAGTCCCGCATCGCCCCCGCAACTCCCCATCCCTATTGAATCCCCCAGGTGAGATCTCTGACTCTCTTGTCGTGCGAGGGTTTACCCTCACCGGCGCCCATTGAGAAGAAGAAGATGGCGAGTGACCGTCGATTTGAACTTAATCGAATGGCCACGAAGACCAGATACCCTTTCGGCCCTCACGGTCACTGACCTCCAGCCCCGATGTAACACCCCTAGTTCTACTAATAGTAATTAGGGTTTGATTTGTGCATCCATGAGAATCATCATTTAAAATGCATAAAAGGAAATGAAAACAAAACCCAAAACCCTAGTTTTTCCCTTCCTTCTTGTAAAATCCATTCAAAAGGTTTTTGAATTTGAAAATACAAAAATGAATGGAGCCCAAATGGATTATAAGGGCCCCTAGTGTTTTCAGGTATTTTTAAAAACCTTCTAGTAATTTGGAAATGTTCAAAAGTAGATTTGAAATTGAAATACAAACAAAGAGATAGAAACATAAAAAGAAAATTGGTTTTTAGAATAAGGAAAAACCTAACCCTAGCTCTATCTGGGCCGCAACCCATCTCTCTTTTCTCCTCTCTGCTGCTCGTGTGCAGCCGCCAGTAGCAGCCGCCCTTGCTTTGGTGTGGCCCGTCTGCAGCCTAGCCTAGCCCTAGCTAGCCCAGCCAGCTCATACCCCTTCAGGCGTGTTCCTTCTTTCTTCTTCCTCGTGCCAAAGGAGAAGCTGCTCGCCGTCGATCTCCCTCGCGTTGCGATGCACACCGCCGCCTGTGAAGAGGAGGATAAGAACCACCGTGTCACGCTCTCTCTCCCCATCCCCATTTCTCCCCGTCTCGCCCCCTCTGCCATTTTCCCCTTTTAGCCCCAAACCCTAGCCGACAGAGGCCGCCGTGCCTCGCCGTTCTCAGCCCCGCCAAGCTTCACCAAGCATGCTGTCATCATCGCCTTGTCATCGTCGCCTGACTCGCCAAAGAAATCGAGTCCGAGCGCCCCTATCACCGCCGATGACCTCGACCATCTGAAGCTCGCCGCCGGCGATTGTCGTCACTATCGAGCTCGTGCGCCTTTCCTGACCCCTCTGCTAGCCTCCTAGTGAGCATGTGGTCCTCGTGGACCCTCTCCTTCCCTCCCTCTCGCTCTGCAGCTAACCCCCGACGACCACTTGCCGCCTCCACCGTTGTTCATCATCGCCGGCCAAGCTCTGGTGGCCAATAAGTGGCGGCGCCACCACTAGAATGTTGGTTGCGTCGCCCTCTCTCCAGCGCGCCCACCCGCGCATCTAGGCGCGCACGGGATCGACAGATCCATGCTCGACCTAGGGCTAGGCCATCACTGACGTCAGCATGATGGCATGTTGGCGCAGTAATCCCCTTTTCTTTTTATTTTAAATGTTTTTTGTAATTGTTTTATTAAATAAAAATGCTGATAGGTGGGTCCAGTCTGTCAGGGTCTTATTCATTTTGGAATTAATTTATGAAATTAATAAAAGTCTGACATGTGGGTCTAGGTTGGAAAAATATTTTAGTAATTCCAAAAATGTTGAATTGTTTTAAAAATGTTTTAAAATGGATTTAAAATGACAAAAATCATAACTAATTCATTTTAAATCAGAAAAATATGTATAATATATCAAAATGTTCAGAAAAATGAGATCTACACAATAGACCCATAATCATGCATTGTTGAGCAACTTAAATGACAAGTTTAATTAGAAGAACTAATGAACCCCATAGGTGATTCCGAGGTTCACCCTGAACTAGGGTTTTCACCCTTTGGACCCTGTTTAAAATGACCAAGCATGCACTAGGGTTCATTTTAATACACTTTAACTTGTAATATCATCATCCTTGCTTGAGCATTACATCAATGCCATGTGGTGATTGCTACTTTCCTTTCTGGTGTTTTTGCTTCTTCTCGGTAGACCTCGGAGTTGATGTGAGCAACGAGATCGAGTCCAAGATTGAAGATCGAGATCAACACCATGGAAGGATATCGATGAATGATTCCAAGAAGATGAACCTAAAGTTCTATATCTGAGTATCAACAGGCAAAGGCAAGCATAGCCCCACACATGATATAATCCTATGATTTCAAAGTATTTCATTCTTGTCATGTGCATTAGATTCGAAAGTATTTTGTCGATAGATACAGTAATATTATCTGATGCATGTTACCTTTGTAGCCTATACTCCCTGACACACTGCTCCTAGCACAACTAGGATTTGGCTTAAGAGATTCTCTAGAGCTGTTTTATCTGTTGTGCTTAGCCATGCTTAGTTGTTACCATTGGTCCATCCGGTTGATGAATCATAGCTACGAATGAACCTTGTTGGATAGGATGACGTGGTATGATCAAAGATGAAAGTTAAACATGCTAAGGCTTGTATGGGATGCCACATCGGGTTGTGGTTTTTACCACTACTAGGATCTGAGTTCTTGCCTCTTGAACCAAGACGAGCAAACACTACAAGAAAAGTTTCCTTCTGCAATGACTTGGCTCGACGGTCGTCGTAGAGTCTTCCGTGACAAAACTCTCGGCATGGCCGTGGCTGATGGAAAACTTTTTTTCTGGTTCCGCGGCCCTCTACTATGATGGATCTGCTAAAAACATGGAGGAAGCTCGGCTGGCGCGTGGCAGAAGCAAGATTTTCGTTTCCTCGCGCGATGTTGACTCGCCGAAGTCTTTTGAGGCATGTGAGTCCCAGACATCATTGTCTCTAGCGGACCATACTTTTCGGTCTCGCCTCCCTGATTTGAACTCGATAACGTAGCTCGAGGCGTCTGCCGTTTAGTTAGGCTACTAGGTCCCACATGTCAGCCTCTCATTAGAAGGATCGTGTGTATGATGGAATTTTTTTCCTTCGCTCATGCTATCCTGTTCCGAAGTTGATAGTGCTGCTCGATGCATATACCGTCTAGTCAACCTCCTGGGACCCACATGTTATCCTCTCATTAGAAGAAACGTGTGTATGATGGAATTTTTTCCTTCGCTGGCGCTACCCCATTCCGAGTTGATAGCGCTGCTCGACGCATCTACCATTTAACCAACCTCCTGAGCCCCACATGTCATCCTATCATTAGAAGAAACATGTGTATGATGGATTTTTTTCCTTCGCTCGCACTACCCTGTTCCGAACTTGATAGCGTTGTTCGATGCATCTACCGTTTAATCACGATGCTGGGCCCCACATGTCATCCTCTCATTATAAGAAACGTGTGTATGATGGATTTTTTACCCTCTGTAGCGCCTTCGTGTTCCGAACTTGATAGCTTTGCTCGCTGCATTAGCCGTTTATTCAGGCTGGTGGGTCCCTTATGTCAGCCTCACATTAGAAGAATCATGGGTATGATGGAATTTTTTCTTCTCTAGCGCTACCCTATTCCGAAGTAGATAGTGTTGCTCGACGAATCTACCGTTTGATCATGCTAATGGGTCCCCCATTTCATCCTATCATTACAAGAAACATGTACATGCTAAACTTTTATCTCGCTCGTGCCTCCCTGTTTCGAACTGGCTACATTGCACGATGCAACATCTGTATAAGGTCGTGCTGCTGGGTCCCACATATCAGCCTCTCTGTAAATGAAACGTGCGTACGATGGACTTTTTTTGGCCATGTCCGCTATTTTGACCTTAGCAACTTGCTGGGCCCAGATGTCAACCACCTCTGTCTAGGAAACATGTCTATGCTGGGTCCCAGCTGATAGCCTCTATTAGAAAGAAACATGTGTATGTTGGAATGTCTTTTGGGTCCCAGATGTCAGCCTCAGAGTACAAAAAATGCTCATAAAGGCTGAATTAAAAAGATTTTGGGGTAACTCGGGGTGGATGCCCTATTCGTCATGGCTTATATTCCATGGGCTCACTCCTAAATTGAATGGGTTATGGTCGATGGACACAAGACCACGAAAAGGCCTAATTAGAAGGTATTGGGCTATGCTTGGGGTAGATAGGCTAATTTCATGGGTTATGGTTGGCCCTAATGAGACCGACATGTCAGCTTCTCTATAAGTGCAATGTGTGTATGATGGACTTTTTTCGGTCGCGTCCGCTATTTTCACCATGGTAGCCGTGTATGGTCTTATTGTTGGGGCCCTTATGTCAGTCTCTCTGGCATGCTCTGGCTTGTGGGTCCCCGATGTAGCCTTGTATGTTCTGTTTGCTGGGTCTCTGATGCGAGCCTCTCTGTACAAATATTTAAACTTTTGTTTTGAACCCACCCTCAAAAGAAAACTCCAGGGATGCTGCATGCTGGTGGGTCCGTGATGTCAGCCTCTCCGTAATGCGATATTGCTAGAAGAAAAAATATGTAAACCCAAGATTCAAACAAAAACCTTCAAATCAAATAAACGTAAACTAAGTGCGTTTCCACTACAACAAAGATATTTATAGAAAAAATATCATTAAACTTTTATTAGTACTACAACTTCTTTATTAGTCTTCTTAAAATATTTTGTGTGTCCATGTTTATCTCTTTTAAAATATAATAGGACAGCGCTCCTGGCATCTCAATTTATAAAATGCAACATAATGGGGTATTTTCTTAAAAACATGGGTAGGCAGAGTTTTTTTATTATGAGAGGTGGGGGGCAATGCCCAAAAGGCCGAATTAAAAAGAGTTTGGCTATTGCTCTACATGGGTTATATTCCATAGCCTATGCTCCATGGGCTTCATTCTCAAATTTCACTGGGATGTGCTCAGCAGTCTGCTGACCCGTAAAAGGCCGAACTAATATGTTCTCAGCTATGCTCCATGGGCTCCTTTCTAAAATTTCCACTGGCCTGTAGTCAGCAGTACCTGACCCTGAAAAGACTGAATTAAAATGTTCTGGGCTAAATAGGGGCCAAATGAGCTACTCCACTCCCTCCGATCCAAATTAATGTTCTCAGATTTGGCTAGGTTCGAACGTATCTAGCACTAAAACATGACTAGATATGTCAGAATCTAGACAAATGTGAGAACATTAATTTGGATCAGAGGGAGTACTAGATTTCTTCTCCTGGTTAATAAAAATTGCATTGTGATGTGCTCTGCAGGATTTGAACCAAAGACCTCAGCGAGGGCGGGGGAAAACGATAATTCTTTTTGGCAGATATTCATGTCAAAATTCAGTAGTACAGAATAAGGTAGAAAAATTATCAACAGATATAAAGTTAATATTCGGGAGCACTTGACCAATTCAGCAGCATTTCAAAAGTGACCAATGCAGCAATACAGATAATGAAATACAATACCAGTACATCAGTATTAGTTGCACAAATGCTTTAGTAATATCAACGACAAAACATTTGAGAGATTCAGTAGCTTTCTTGCTTGAAATTCAATAGTAGTACAGAGAGAATCAGTTCTTGTTCTAGCCAAAAAAAACCTTGGCCCACGATCAGTTTGGTCTGTTCTCTGAATAGACTCAATCATTGCAGCAAGCAAAACTGACGATCAAGTCTGCTTCTGTGCGAGTACCTCCTCCTTACGTCAATGCCTCTGTGACCGCCCATAGCAACCCAAAATGCCCAAGACTCATCCAGATAATTGTAACAATGCTAAGTTTCAAAAGAAAAGCAAGACAATCTGATGCACTTCATATAACCAAGTACCAGTACATCATAGTTCATGCTAAAAAATATTGTACTAATAGTAACGATAGAACATTTGACAGATTCAGTAGCATTTGGAAGATTCATTAGTATAGAATAGACCGTAAAAATATCAGATAGATTCCCGGTTCATATTAAGCAGCACTTGACAGAGTCAGCACAACATTTCAAAGTGACCAGTTGTGGCAGTACACAGACATTGACCAAAAGAATTGATAGATTCAGCAATGCAGACATTGAAATTCAATATATGTAGCAAGGACTGATTCAAAAGGAAAGCGAGACCATATTCTGCACTCGATCAATCGATCTGAACAAGTACCGAACAAAACTTTTGATAGGTTTAGTAGCATTTGAAAGATGCAGCAGTACATAATAAGAAAGAAAAATATCAACAGATTCACAGTTCACATTCCGCATCACTTCGACATATTCAGCAACATTTCAAAGTGACATATTCAGTTTGCCCTTTTCTCCGAACACTCGTCATTGGAAGAAACAAAACTGACGATCAAGTCTTCTTTTGTGTGCATGCCTCCTTCTCGCATTAATGCCTGTGTGTGACCTCCATAGGAAACTCAAAATGCCCAAAGCCTTGTCTAGATTATGAGTTTATGACAAGGCCATGCTACAAAAGAAAAGCAAGACCATCTACTGCACTTGATCTAAACTGAGCTATCCTATTACATATTATTACGATTACTTACGGTAGTTTGGTTCCAATCGTGGGCATTGGCGATGCTCGGGATGAACCATAATGGAGTCTCTAGAGATTTCCATGCAACGTTGGTTGAGAAACCAACAACTGCTTCTTCGGTATTTAGACTGAAGCAGTATATTTTAGGAAACGGCGTATATCCAAGTGCTATTGCATGGTGGGAGGTGTAGACACAGTTGCTTCTCGTCAGATATCCTGGGGCAACATCTGCACCGCCTACCGCAATATTAATCGGATAGTTCAATCCAAGGAAAAGGGAATATGCTTCCATGTTAGCAATCTCTATCCATGGCTTAGGTGGATACAAGTAAGTAGTGTCCTTTGAGTACACCTTGCAGCCAAACCCAGTAGCATAGGTGCCACAGGTGCGACCGCAGCGGTCAACACTATGATCAGCAACATGATTGCCATGACCATAATAAGTACCGCCATAAAACTCCTCATTAGTAACACCCACGATATGCATAAGAAGAAGGAGAGATTCATTTGCAGATATTGCTAAGAACCATAAACCAGGTTCGTGCTCGTCATCATCTATGGCATCAAGGTTGCCCTCCTCGAGATGCACAATAGGTGGTGATTGGAGCAGAATAGGACCTACAAAAAGAAATGATGGCCAAATCAGCCAACACTAGTTTACATCCATTAAAACTGAAGCTAGTGTTTAGAACAGGATTGGATCAAACTTACCAAAATGCAGATGATTCCAGACATAAACACTGCCACTCTCAATGGTTGCAAACACCAGACCCCTGTGGATAAGTGCATCGCTGTATTTGAAATAGCACTGGAACTGGTTCTCAAGAACTGTCCATGCATACTCATCGCCATCAAGGGTAGCAATTGAGTAGTCGAAGATAGTGACAAGAGATAAATCTAAATAATCAGCCGCTGCTATGGGAGCTCGGCAAATAGCAATCTTCCGGAGTAGAATAGGGCGATCATTATGCATGAATGTAAACTGATCGTTGGTGGGTACAAACTCATTGACTTGTGGGAGAGGAACACGTTGATGAGTGTAGACATTGACAAGCTCCCACTTGCACTCGGACCCAATAGTGGCGATCCAATCTCCATTGGCACCTACCTACTGCTTACCCATACAATTCAGGAACACAGCGTCGGAGTAGAACCTTTCCAGCAGCGTCAGCTTGCATGTGGTGCCCTTGCCCTTGAAGTACTCGTTGCATTCCCATGGTTTCTTAGTTGGTTGAGAATGAAGAACACAACAGAGGCGAAATGGCTGAGAAGCATGTAAAATTGCACTATATTTTACCGAGTCAGGAAGATGTTTGGACGAACCGGCGAGGCTCGAGGCAGTGATGACATCGCATCTGGTTATGAGTTCTTCAAGCGAGCCTTCGGTAAAAACATGCTGGAACAGGTCAGAATCATCACTGTCCTTCCTCGGTCCTGCCATCGCAAGGGAGCTGATGGAAGTTGGGACAGTGGCTTGATTTGGTTTTCTGGAAAAGAGGGAAGATCGATGGCGGCAAGCGGGACAGGGAGAAGAACAAACACTCTCATACTATGCGGTGAACAGGATCGGAAAGCGGCATTGTGGAGGAGAAGAACGACGGTGCTTGGCATAGAAGTGGGGATAGAGCTTATAGGTGAGGTTGAATAAAATGAAAATAGACGCATGTTCCTCTACTCCAGTTCCCTTCAGAATAGTACTACTCTGCTCCCAGTTCCCTCCACGATAAATCTTTCTTCTAAATCGAAGAGGAAGTAGTATGAAGAGTAGGGCCTGATCATCTTCTCTCTCGAGGAGCCGAACCCGACTATTTTCTTTGCTAAATTTTATGGTCCTTTATGCTAAATGCATGGACCTCATTGTAATTTTACCTTTTTTTAGGTCCTTGGTGTAAATGTACCCCCACCATCTATGTAAAAATCTAACCAAAAAGTGTAAGTGGTGAAATTTGAACAAATTTAAGCTTAGTTGTCAACGAGTATGAAAATTCTTGGATTTCAAGCCGAACGACCAAGGTCAAGGCCATATTAACATCATACTTTATGGTGATGATGCCATGTCCAAGAATTAGCATGCCGATAGATTTGGACATATTTTGAAAACAATCAAAGATGAAGTAGTACGAAGAGTATGGCTCGATCAGCTGCTCTCTCGAGAAGGAGCCATACACGACTTTTTTCCTTGCTTATTTTTTGGGGGGTGCTAAATGTATGGACATTGATGTAATTTTCCCTTTTTGGGTAATTGATGTAAAATGTACTTCCACACACCGTGTAAAATTCTAACCTAAAAGTGTAAGTGGTGAAATTTAGACGATTTTAAGCTTACTTGTCAATGAGTATGAACAATCTTGGATTTCAATCGATCGACCAAGGTCAAGGCCATATAAACATCATACTTTATGATGATGATCCCATATCAGAGAATCTGCATGGCAACAGATTTGGCCATATTTTAAAAATAATCGAAGAGGAAGTAGTATGAAGAGTTTGCCTCAGATCAACTGGTCTCTCGATAAGGAGACGAAACAGAAAGTTTTCCTTTGTAGGGTCCTTTGTGCTAAATGTATGGACCTCCATGTAATTTTCCCATTTTTAGGTCCTTGATGTAAAATATACTCCCACCGACCGTGTAAAATTCTAAACTAAAAGTAAGTGGTGAGATTTAAACGAATTTAAGCTTAGTTGTCAATGAGTATGAACCATATTCTTGGATTTTCAAGACAAACGGCCAAGGTCAAGCCATATCTACATCATACTTTTAGCATATCAAGAGTTTGGCTCATATCAGATGATCTCTTGAGAATGTACTTTATGCTTATGATCCCATATCCAAGAATTTGCATGTCGACAAATTTGGCCATCTTTTGAAAACAATCGAAGATATTAAAAACAAAAAATAATCAATTTCATTTTTCCAAGTGACATGAATTTATTTTATGAAAAGCAAGTAAGAAGATTTTTTCGATCAGCAGCTCTCTCGAGGAGCCGTACCTGACTATTTCAATTCCTTGTTTGGTTTTATGGTCCTTTGTTCTAAATGTATAGACCTCGATGTAATTTTCCCTTTTTTAGGTCCTTGAGGTAAACTGTAGTCCCACCATCCATGTAAAATTCTAACCAACTAGTGTAAGTAGTGAAATTTAAACGAATTTAAGCTTACTTGTCAGCGAGTATGAACATTCTTGGATTTCAAGCCGAACGACCAAGGTCAAGGCCATATCAACATCATACTTTATGTTTATGACCCCATATGAGAGAATTTGCATGGTAATAGATTTGGCCATATTATGAAAACAATCAAAGAGGAAGTAGTATGAATAGTTTGGCTCAGATCAGCTGATCTCTCGAGAAGGAGCCGGACCAGAAAGTTTTCCTTTTACGGTCCTTTGGGCTAAATGTATGGACCTCCATGTAAATTTCCCCTTTTTAGGTCTTTGATGTAAAATATGCTCCCATCGATTGTGTAAAATGCTAACCTAAAATTATGAACTTTCTTGGATTTCAAGCCGAACGACCACAAGGTCAAGGCCATATCTCTACATCATACCTTATGATCCCATATCCAAGAATTTGAATGGCGACAGATTTGGTCATATTTGTAAAACAAGCAAAGAGGAAGTAGTATGAAATGTATGGCTCGATCAGCTGCTCTCTCGAGAAGGAGCCAAACCCGACTACTACTCCCTCCGGCCCAAATTAATTTCCTTGCATTTATCAGATTCGAATGCATCTATCACTAGAACATGTTATATAGATCTGAATCTAGACAAATTCGAGTCAAGCAATTTGAGGGAGTACAATAGAGTAGCAATTCAAACTTTCCGTGTTTCGAAATTTTCACTTCTTTACAAACATCGGGGGGAAGGATACTCAATTGATCGTCATTCGCAGTACTACTAGTACTACAGGGTACAGTGAGTAGTAACAAAAGAAACTTTTTTTGATGATAGTACCAAAAGAAAGGACGTCCCAAAAGAAACTTCATTCAACCAGTAAGGGGCTGTTTGGTTCAGTGGCTATCCAGTGGATAACACGGGATATCCACTTTTTTTTTGGTTATCCAGTGTTTGGTTTAGAGGGTGGAGGGGATATGGATAACCACTTTTGGCTCAAAATGGTGGTTGAGCATATCCCACAAAAAGAGCTGGATGAGCTAAGCCACTTTTGGATAGCTCCTCTGAAGCATTATCTTGTTCGTTCACCCTTCCTCTCGAGAGAAAATAACCATATTTTCTTGCCTATGGGCTCGACACAAGGGCGGCCGCCGGGCAGAGTGAACAGGAAGAGGGGGCGCAGGCAGATAGGTTGACACAAGGTCGACAGGGCCAAAAGGGTGGCGAGCTACCTGCTGTTGTGGCCGCTGCTAGTGAAGTGGTGAGGCAGATGAAGAAGACAAGGTGAAAGAGGAAAATGAAAAAAATAGTTGGGCCAATAGATTTTAACTGGCTATCCCTAACCACTTTTTATCCCACTTTACCAAACAAAAAAAGGCTAACCCTAACCAGCTGGTTGGGGATATCCTCATCCCTAAATGACATCCTCTAAACCAAACAGCCCCGAACATAACAGCACGAGTTTACATATAAAGGACTCGCTATTGAACTAGTGCAGGTCGGGAGACTCCTAGCTCCTAGCTCCTAGTCCGCACCGCCAGCGGCAGCTCGTGACATCGGCACCAACGCCAGCTCCAGCGACACAACCGGCTCCTGACTCATCGGCACCTCCGGATAACGCGGCGGCACCTCCTCAGCCATCGACGACACCTCCTGAGCCATCAGCGGCACCTTCGAATAACACGGCGGCACCTCCGGTTAAGGCAGCGGTACCTCCTGAGCCATCAATGGCACCTCCGGATATGGCGGCGGTACCTCCAGAGCCATCGGCAGCTCCGGGAGGACACTGTGGATGAAGTTGCTGTTGTTGGGGAACCGGTCCTAGTAGTTGGTGAAAATGTTGGCACCGGTGATCACCACCATATCATAGCCATAGTGGAAGGCCTGGTCGTAGAGGAGACGGGCGTCCCTGAAGTTGATGAACGTGACCTTCAACGTCCCGTCCGGATTGTCATGGAAGCGATACAAACGGTACTTGCAGCGACCGTACCCAGCATCGAGGAAGGTGCACGCCAGCTTCCACTTTGTTCTCCGTGTGGAGAAGGCCCAAATGCGCAGGGAATTGTCCTCCTGTGCGGCGATATTAGGAACTTTGCGCTCTGGTATAGTGGGCAGCAGCCGGAAGGTGGCCATGGTGACAAATGAGGACGGAGATGGTTGCTGGAAGCGGGGGATTAGAGATGGATTGGTGCGGGAAGGGGAGAGGATAAATAGGAAGGAGATGATCTGATATTAATATGGCAGATTACCGAAGCAAGGGGACAATCAATGTCGCTGATGAAGCTGATGCGTGTGACAAATATCGATGATGATGACTAGGGTAAGCGATTGGACGGAACACTGACTCTGCTTCCCGCACTCGATGGCCCAGTCATAATTTTGTGGTGCGTCCAAGGCCACCACGACCTCCCCCATCTGTGGGCCCTACATAGATGATTGAGTTGATGGGTGAAAACAAATTGATAAAGTGAGCTTTTCCCTACTCCCTCCAGTCCAAGATTTTCTATATCTATATATATACTACTATATAGTACACCAGTTTTTGAATTTGAATCGACCCACACAACTTCTCGCCAATGCACATTTGGAGCAATCCAAGACATTGATTTCCCTAAGGTTGTGGTTTTGTGATAAAATTGGTGTTTTGTGAAAAAAATCACTAAGTTGTGGTTTTGTGATAAAATGGCACCAACATGTGGTGCTAAGTGAGAAAATCTTCTCCGGTCCTATTTTTACTTTATTACTCAATATATCCCGTTTCATTGGAAGTTGATATGAATACCATCGAACTTGTATTCATCAAGGCATTTGAGGAAGCAAGAAGGATCCTATTGGATTATTAGTACTCAGCTTTTAGTGGCTAGTCGATCTTGTACTGCTGCTATATTTTTTAAATAATACGATTTATTTTACAAATTTCACGAATAATACACGAATTTGAGGAATTGTGAATCTAGCGCGGCATTTGTTAAATTAGCCGTACTATTCGTGGAATTTGTTAAACAAATCGTATTATTTAAAAAAAATAGCCGTACTGCTAGCAAGGCGAGCAAGGGCTCCTTCCACCGCAAATATTTTGCCTTGTTTTTTTAAAATGCTCCTCCACCCAAAATTTTGTCTAGTCGCTACCTTTCGTGAGAGAAAAGGCTCATGGATGAAGGAGAATCATCCTCCCTCTCTCCTCCTCAATGAGGCATTGGCTGCTATGTCCACTCTTGCATCTAGTCCTAGCACTTGTTCAGGTGGGAAGCATAGCAACAGTCACCTCTTCCTTCCCATGTAAGATTTCGTGCAATGGAGTACAACCATGCAGGCACAGCAGTGCAGAGAAGGTTGGGGCCCATGGTGGTCCAGGCCAACTTTCCTTCTATTTGCCTTGTGCTTCTGCCCAAAAATGAGCTCTTCTCTTCATAGTGCTAAATAACTTAGGCTAGTAAAACTTTCACATGTTACTACAGTACCTTCAAAGTGTACTGGGTGAAAACAAATATATACCGTTACTTTTTATAGATGTGGCTCTTTCATATTTTTTTGAGCTTTACCTATTACAGAGCATAATTTTATATAGTGATAATATGTCATACTTTATTATTATGTGGGTCTCACGTGCCAACTTACTAATAAAGGGTGGTGCACAAATACAAAGAGGCCGCTAATCTTGTCCAACTAAACCAGGAATTTGTAAATAATAAGGCCTCAAAATATACAAAAAGGACCCTAGTACAGAAAGGAAAGGCGCAATCAGGTAGAGCTTCATTGATTATCAGTTGTGGTATATAAAACAAGGGCACGGCTCGAGGCTGAATCAGAGAGTCCTCATTCCCCCCACCCAAATCGCAATGCTTGGGACGGTCACTTTGAAGATGGAAGCCACCATTCTCAACTGCTCCTCCTATTCCTAGCCCCTCAAGCCCCGGCGGGTCTACATGGTCTCTCCATTTCTCCCTCACAATCCATTGATTTGTCTTTTGTCGGTTCATCCATGCAACTATTTTATTTTTCGAGCTTCCGTTTCTATAGTGCATGGATATTCATCTAGTCTGCCACCACTGCGTCCGCAAGATCACCTCCTGCCAGAAGTGCAAGCACCCTAGCGGCGGATTCACCCACGAGCCCGCCATGGACGCCGTCCTATCAGCGGCTAGGGTCGAGTGCGCCTACAAAGGCTGCAATAGTTTGATGCCCTACTACGAACTCCACGAGCATGAAATCATGTGCCGGTACACTCCCTGCACTTGCAGGGAGACCGACTACGACTCGTCGCCCCGCTGCCAGCGCTCGTCGCCCACCTCGAAGTGGTCCACTCGATCCAAGTGAACAAGATCTAGTATACCACCACCAAAGCTTTCCAGGAGCTGGTGCCGCTGCTGGGCAAGGCGTCCCGCCGGCTCATCGTTTTTTGGGAGCAGGACGGCGTCGTGATTGTCCCGACGATTGGCTTGGTAAGCAAGGTCCCCCTCGTGTCTGTGGTGTGTGTTAGGGCTGCGATGGGCAACTTTCCGGTGTACAGGGTAACGATGTGGGTGGAATGCCCACTTCTGCTTTCCTAGACGGATGGCAGGAGGAGGAACGACACCGTGAAGGTGGATCTCGACGCGCTGAGCTCCGCTAAGCCAAGTGAGGTCGTGTTTGAGTACCTTATGTCTTACCTGGCAGCGCCGCCTCATTACCTGGTCGGTCCTGCTACGTCGAAGCAGCTGCATTTCTTCTTTCTCGTCGAGTTTTAGTAGTGATGTAAGCTGTTGTTAATTGGTTTAATTGCAGAATGATCGTTTGCATACCAGGAATGGTGGATTTTATAGTACTAGTACTCTATCTCCGTCCCAAGAAATAAGGCTCCCTTATTTTTGTTTTTTGTTTGACCAAGATTTACTCTAAATATATATAAAGAATGTTGGTACTGTACAAATTTAGCATCAATGGAAAGTTGTTTCAATACGAATTCAACGAAACAAATTTTACACATATAAGTAAATTTTAGTTGCTCCATTTATTCGGTCAAACTTTACTTTGGAGCGCGCGTGCGCCTTATTCCTTGAAATGGAGGTACTATATGAGTTCGGTGGATGTACTCTCCCGAGTATTTTTCATGAAGTCTTAACTTCTGATGGATTGGGTGGATCAGTGGATGTACTCTGCTGAGTAGTAAGCTGAATAGGATTAAGGCTCTCTGTTTAGGAAGGCCAGAGGGCTAATTCGCAATACTACCAAATAGATGAACTCTAATTAATTTAGGCATGCACCACTAGTTTTACATGCATGAGACGCTAGATAAAAAAGGGGACATGATGAGATGAAACAACATGCATTGGGAGATTGAGAGAAAATAGAAATATCTAAATTTATGAGTCACGGGAATTAAGACAATAAAGAGGATAGGTCTTATTATAATTTATAACAATTTTAAAAAGCTCTCTGGCCTAATAATTCCAAACAGAGGTAGGAGTACTGGTCAACATACATTCAGGAGTACTAATATGTACTAGTAGTAGTAGGAGTACTAGTAGTACAATAGTGGAGTATGGTAGTAGTAGTACTCCCCTCCGATTCATATTAATTGTCACTGGATTGGATGTACTCGTATCTAGCACTAAAACATGTCTAGATATATCCATTTTTGCGACAAGTAAATATAGCCATTTTTGGAGTAGTACTAGTTTGGTTGGAAGAAATCATATTTTTTCTGCAGTAGGGACGGTGGTTTTTTGCTAGTAGTAGTACTAGTACATAGCAGGTAGTAGTACTAGTACATAGCAGGCATACTATACTAACTTAACATACATTCGAGCAATCGAGAAATGTTCATCTTGCGGTTCTGCTGCTACAGTGCTACTAGCAGTTTTTCAGGTGCCCATTCACCCTCTGTCTTTCAGTAGTACTCCGCCCTATCAGTATAAATGGAATACTCAAAGAAAGTCTCTACCACTATAAAATTATAATCTGCCATGGTTGTTGATTGACAAGACAATTCATTGATGTGGGGTGGGTTGTTGGCATGTGCTAGGATGCATACTCCTACTATCACTCTGCAGTCAAAATAAAAGAAACAACTGCGATTCCTTGCATTAATGCTTGCCTCTGCCCCTGGCATGCCTGCAGTATATACATGCATTAACTTCTGCGAGTAGTATAGTACACGTAGAAGTAGTATCAAGCTAGGATATACCGAAACACAAAGATATACTCGTAGGTCACATGGTGTACCATTCTGAGTCTACGTCTTCTTCTTTGGTCTGCTTGCCCTTGCCCTTGCCCTTCTTCCTTAGTTCTTTTTTTTGGTTGAACATTTCGAGAGTTTGTTGACCCCTCTCGAAGTTCACTATCCGCCTGTATACCTCGTCGGTCGCATAGGCGTCGAGTCTTGCATACTTGATCTGCTCTTCGGTCAGGGGCATGTTCCCCCACTTCTTGTGGTCCACATCCTCCTTCTTCTTCTTCATGACTTTGTAACGGATGTCTATGAGGGGCACCGCATAGTCGGCCAACGAATCCTTCTCATTCATGGTGCCGGCAGGCTTCCACCTCTTCTAGATGTCCACGAAGCTCGTCACTGGTACTAGAGAATGCCTAAGCTTGATACGGTCGTTGCCAATGTCGACGCTGGCAAAGGAGGGTTGGCGAGGAACTCTGCTAGCTTGGAGCATGGCTGGTCAGCCTAGCAGATCTAGTAGACCAGGCAATCCATGCCCACACATAGCTGGACGATAGCAGCCTTCTGCGTCGATGATTGCTCGTTGGTGTACTCGACATCAAGGCCAACAATCTTGTCGTCTGTTTCCTCCAGGAGCTTTTGGATTTTATCGATGTAATCGTTCACCACCGACACTCTGTTGGTATACGCCACCTATAGTGTGGTGTTGCCAGGGTCCACGAAGTAGTACATCTTGTCCAACGGCACCTCCATGGACTGTGATTGGTGCCTTCTTTTTTTTGCAGAGGTCCGGCCAAGTGACAGAAAGAATGGGATAGAGAAGAAATGAACCGCTAGGAAGATCGGGAGATGCATGCATGAGAGGTTCTGGAGACAAAAAGGCATGCAGTCCCCCCTCCCCCGCTCCGCCCACGTACTCCTATAGAATATAATTTATTTACGGATCAGTTTTACGGACGCGGATTATTTACGGCTATAGGTTGATTTCTATATTATACAAAAAGTACAAGAACCAAACACACGGGATACTTTATGAACGAAGCTCGAAAGTATAATTTTTTTTTGAGTTTCACCTACTACTATAATTTTACATAAAAAAATGATATGTCATACTTATATTATCTGATTCTCACGTGCAAGGCACTTGCAACTCACTAGTTATTTCTTATCTTATCTTATCTTACCACTATATATCTACTATTATAATGGAGAAGTTTTGAATTGGATCCTTAGCACCAATACTTACCGTTGGGCTGTTAGATCTAATGGTTCAAAGCACATGGACTCGTGTTCGATAGTACCTAGAGCAAACTCCACCATTTTCGAGAACCATCATGTCACCACCCCCAAAATCTCATAGCATAGGTTGTATTCTCTCTACTAATACAATGGAGCAGTTTTGAATAGCATCCATAGCACCAATCCTGACCGTTGGATTGTTAGATCCAATGGTTCAGAGGACCTTGATTCATGTTGAATAGTACCTAGATGTCTGACATATCACCACAATATAAAATTTTAATAGGTAAAGCATACAAAAATATAAATTTGATCAACATCTATAAAGTATGAGTGTATATTTGGTTCTTGTACTTTGTATATATCATGTAGAAGTCAACGATTATTAGCTATGTAACACTTGAAAGTTTTGGTAACATGGTCTAGAGAAATGAGGGAGAAGATTCTAGAATGATGGAGAAGTGTGTTTTGAGGTTTGTGCATAGCATTCATTGTTATGAAGATGATCAATAAAATCTTCTAGATGCTAGAATGGAAAAGAAGATCCAACGGCTGGAAATGTTGGGATTCGTGAGTCTTGATCCAACGGTCAATATTCAAAGTTATTCGTACACATTTCCAGCATTGGATCAAGACTCTCGAATCCCAACATTGCCAGCAGTTGGATCTGGTTTTCCATTTTAGCATCTAAAAAATACTACTCCCTCCGTCCTTAAATAACTTACTTGGGTTTGTCTAGATTCGAATGTATCTATACACTAAAATGCGTCTAAATATATTTGAATCTAGACAAAACCAACTCAGTTATTTCTGGACGAAGGGAGAACTTTTGATAGTCTTTAGCACAATGTATGCATATTACTACTCCAAGTTACTTACCACTTAGACCAGTCTTAGAGCATCTCTAGCATGGAAAAAAATAATGCACTATTTCACGCTATGTAGCGTGATATAGCGTATTTGGAGAGTGCACGATGTTTTTTAAAGATTTTTCTCGCTATGGCGCTATTTTTTAAATAGCATGCTATATCGCGCTAAAACATCATAGCGTTAGCGCTATTGCAAGCATAAGACGTTATTTTTTTGTTGGTGGGTGTGGAGTAAGATAACATATCATGAATATGTCGAGTAAGCAAACATACAATGAAAATTTGATTGTTAAACTTAAGTGATCGTGTCAAGCTGCCGCCTCCTCCTGCAGCACCTAGCGCTGTACCTAGATTCATCCCTGCCGGTTATCCTCCAACTTGGATAGCGCCGGAATCGATTATGCATGTACAAGTATTACTCTAGGCAATTCATTACATGCTAAAATTGTTTATATTCATGATATACCTGTTATATTTTTACAAAAAGATGTTTTGTAAAATAGCGCGTTATTAGCATGCTATAACTTTCATATTGTCTAGAGAAAATCCACGCTAAATTAAATAGCACGCTAGTATTTTTGCCTTGATCTCTAGTGGCTTGTCAGCGTGTGAAAAAATCGGTGCCCAAATCACTTTACAAGCGTCAGGCACTGGTGCCCTCTGTTGCCCGATCGATGCCACCAAATTTTTTCAGGGAACCGGAGCACCTAGGTGCTCCGATGCCCCAAACTCTTCACCCAATAGAATAGAAATATATGTGTACTATGCATGTTGTTGAGAGGACCTTCACCAAAGATAAGCCATGGAGATTGGTCTAGTTAACTTGTTTATGATGTTGTGGGCCAGCTATTTATTTCTAGCCAAAGTGATCACATTGTGAGCTCGATGCCTCAAAAGAATTTCTAGGCATCGCTTATGAGGTGGAAACTTTTCTATCTATTGGGCATCGACCACGTTGTGGAAGGCCTTAGAGCATCTCTAGTGGCTTGTCTAAATTTGGTAGTCTACATCTTCACTTTATAGATAATGGTGTAAAAAGATTCCTTTTTACATGACCATAGTTTTCTAGTGGATAGTCTAAATTTGATAGTCTATATGTCCATCTGCACATAAATAGTCAATATACATAGCAAATCAGTACAACAAATGCTCTGATTTGGCGCAGGAGCGAGCTCATGAGCGACCAACTTTGGTTTAGACATGGTGGCTTGATTGTCCAAATATGAACAACGAGTAGCCTGTTTGGAGGATGTCTAAATTTTAGACCACCGGATACACAAGCCACCGGAGGCATTTTTTGGTCCATGGTGGTCTATATTTGGCTTAGACTACCGGATACACTAGCCAGTAGAGATCCTCTTAGGCTGGTCATAGTGGGAAACATACTACTCTAGTTCATGTTACTAAGTACCTTCATGTGTGTACGTAATTGAGCCGAAGGTAGAGAACTTATTTTTGCAGAAATGGCTCCGAAAATATTCCGTCCCTAGAAAGGCTAGGACATTACAGTAAACTATTTTTTCTAGTCATTGGACTATAGATACTCCTAGGATAGGATATGATATTATTATTCTATATCTTTTGAACTGTATAGCCAAATTCAAAATCCCAGAGCGGCAAATTCTCCCGCCTCACCTCCACCGAAATATTTTGAGTGGTCACACGCCCCGAGTTGTAGCCGTACGAAATTCCTTTTCTACCCCTGACAATGGCCTATCTACTAATGTCGGGGTGTGGGTATGGTTCTTAATCCCCCTCCCCCTGGGGGGCCGGGGGTCCCCACAGCTCTGAAGCTGGGTAGTCCACCTTCCATCGACGCCATTTCTCCCAAAGCACGCCGAAAAACCCTAACCCCTTTCTCACCTCCGTCTCCTACACCACCGCACCAGCCCATCCTCGCAGCGCTTCACCGGCCTACATGCCACCCAACCCACTCTCACCTCCAGCACCTACACCACCGCACCGTAATCATCTCCGCCACCCTTCGCCCGCCTACACGCCACCCAACCCCCTATCTCACCTCCAACTCCTGCACCACCGTACTTCGCTGGCCCACACGCCACCCCAAACCCCCTATCCCACCTCCGGCTCCTGCACCACTACACTTCGCCGGCCTACACGCCATACCTCTATACCATATACTTCTGACCAGTCTACGGGTTCAGCCGACATCCACCTTACTAAACCCTAGTCTGCTTCACACCCTCTTCCATACAACCGTGTTAGTTTTTCTGACTCCCTAGTCCACAGCACCTGACCTGCTTCACCTACGCCGGTGTGCGCTGCATTAGATCTGCTTCACGAACTCAACAGTCCACTAGACCAGATCTGCTGCACCGACGCTCTTGTGCAGCGCCTCGAATCCATAAACGGTCGTGACATATCTGCTTCACCGACAACACCGTGCACTACACCGGATCTCCTTCACCAGCCATCTTGTCAAGCAAGCCAGAACCATCAACAACCTCCACAGATCTGCTTCACAGACGCCACCGAGATCTATCTGCTTCAGCCCGACTCACCACAACCGGGCGCCCTTGGCGTCCTTAATGTCACCCGCAAAGATGTCGTGTATGCGTAAACAACGTCGTGGCCTAGGTAACCCAGATCTGCTTGTTCGTTCGTTTCAATATAGCAGGTATGAGCCTGTGACAGTGAACTGCATTTCTGTATTGGTGGTAAATTCCTACCTCAATACTAGCTTAATTGATATCCCACTCTCCCTTGATAAATTCGGTGTAGTCTATGTTAAATCTAGGCGTTAAAATACTCCTTCTCTTTCGAGGTATGAGGCGTCCTTGTTATGCGTGTTTTTCTTTGAGCAACCATTACTATTAATATACCATAACAATTTTGGTAGTACAAAACAGACATCATTAGAGTTCATTGGTATTATGCAGTTCATGGCAAATGTTAATTCACTGAACATCTGAAGCTACCTATTTGTTCAACAAGTTCAGAAGTTATGTCATCATAATATGCACTTGCTTTGTCTGTTGCTACAATACTGACTGCATGTAATTTTGGAGTTCACTGGTAGTTTTAAGCCATTGAACATGTAGGTTAACATTCCCTGCTCTACAAGTTCAGAATTTATGCTATTTTAATTTCAATTTGGTTGTTCTAAGCAAACACAGTAACCGCCTTCTCTTATGTAATTCATCACAAATTTTATGTCATTGAACTTGTTGGTTTTGCATTCCCTCTACAAGTTATGCCATTATTATTTGTTTCAATTAAGCTACGACAGTAGTTGCCGCCTATTGTGTACTACTCCCTCCGTTTCAAAATATAAGATGTTTTAGCTTTGTGATAGGAGTGTATCTAGATACCATTTAGTGAGTAGGTTTACTCCAAACCTACATGAACCTACACACTAAAAGTGGTCTAGATGATGAATTATACGTATTGAAACAGAGGGAGTACATCCATTCCGTAAAAGAAGGCCTATACAACTTTAAAGTCAAACAATGATGACTTTTACCAAGCTCATAGAAAAATATAATAAGGGTTAATTTCTGGCATTTGCGTCTATGAAAATATATGCCCTGATGTATCGAGTGGCGTTGGTTTGGTATGGTAGATGTTCCTGATATGTTCTACAAACTTGGTCCAATTTTGCATCGATTGACTTGCGAAAAATTTATACGCCTTATTTACTTTGGATTGGATGTAGTATTACATGGTATGTTATAAGGCACTTAACATGGTTATATGCATGCCCTGCTCTATAAATTCAAGTTTCTCAATTATAATTTCTGTAGCAGCAGTATCTACCTTCTATTATGTAGTTCATGGCATTTTAAGTCACTTCATAGATGGGTTAGCATTCCCTGCTCTATAAGTTCATGAGATATACCATTGTAATGTCTATCTTGTTCGTCCAAATGTTAGTACAGTAACTGCCTTCTCTGTAGAAGGTGACACTTTTTATGGCACTTCTCATATTTGTTTGCAATCCTATTTCACAAGTTAAATCATTGTAATTTCTCTCTTGTTCTTGCTAAGGAGTGACTGTAACTGCATTCTATTTTGTTGCCATGGCAATCTTTATGTCATTTAAATGTTTGTATGTATTTCGCCATTCCCTGCTCTATGTGTTCACAAGTGATTATACTGTAATGTCTATCTAGTTCTTTGTAAACATCAATAGCCACTATCTGATATTATTTCCTCTCACAGGGAACATGGAGAATCGTAGAGTGATTCGCCCCTACAATCTTGTAAGTACCTGTTGCTTTGTATTGCTGAATGCAAACCTGTTTTATGTGAATGAGTGGCCTAAACCTATTTGCAGAGGAGCAACAATAAAGTAGATGGATCGTCTATCCAAGTACTCGATGCAGTGGATGTCTTTAAAGAACGAACTAACAACAGGATGTCCTTGTAACACCCTCGAATCGTCCCTATGCAAGTTTTAGTGACTTTCGCCAAACCTGCATAGAAACGATTCAAAGATGCCCACCAGGCACTTGCATGCGAGTGGAAAACGAAGTAATATAATTACACAATAGTCCACGATGGAACCCACAGAACATACATATACAACAACGACTCCATGAGTCAAGAATACAAAGATCCAAAGATCCAAATCACTTTGAAAACGATACAACATCCGAGTATGGATAAGATGCAAATGGGGGCTAAGAGCCCTGAAAAATAACCAATGGCGTCCATAACCCTGCCCGGGCCCAGCCGGAAGGGTAACCCTGCTAACGACATCGATCTTATACCTTCTAAAACAAAAGGGGTGCCAACAAAGGGCAAAGGAAAAAGAGAGCGGTCAGTACTGAGGACAGTACACGGTGAGTCTAGAACTCGGCGGCTCTCGCCTACATCGGTATGGTGGACTAAAGCGGCAGCAAAGCATGCACTAAACAACCTATAGAGACTCGGTACAACTATCGGCTATTAAAGAGGGATAAAAAAGTCCTATTCGGAACCAACCTGATACTAACACCAATCATACCCATCCTGGCATTTCCCCCTCGAGACCAAACAAGGAAGTCAAACCGATGAACTCACAAGGTTGGCAGTTTTATTCATTCCATTATAGTTGCAGCACTTACTAGTTAGATACAATTAGCCAGAGATATCCAAATCCGACAGTTGTTGGCACTTTTATTTACTCATTCCATTGTAGTGAAACTGATTACTAGACATGTCAAAGTCAACTTTATAACACTACTTTAGTTATAGTTGTCTATGATTGAGATACTGTGCTCCAAGTCGTCCATAACCGTGGACACGGCTTTTAGAAAGTTTTACCCTGCAGGTGTGCACAAATAGAAACACACACATCAACCTCGAGAAGAACCAAATAAAATGCAACGAGGCCTCACAACAAAGCATTCACAGGATGCATAAATCATTTCAGGGGGCCACCCCAATAAGCTACCCGCAACGAAGTTGGCCGGCTCCGATACGGACCCAGGTTTGCGACAATGGTTGTAAACGACTGGGAACCCGAAAATGTGACTAAGATTGTCGATACTGCGTAAACATTCAACATTCTTAAACAGTACATGTGCTCCATGCACAATCATAAATAAAGCAGTAAAGCATGGCATAAGTACAGGAGAGTAATAAAGCCCCAAACTAGTTTGTGGCCCCAAGAAATAAAGTGTGAATCAAGATCAGGCAAAGGGGGATTCATAGAGTCTCTCGTATGTAAATAGTGCGAATAGTCAAGGAACATGTATCAAGTACTCGGGGCCTACGGGACACAAGTGAGCATGGAAGAACCAAATATTAGCTATTGCCCACCGGTGCCTCTGCATTATATCTATTTCTAGCATTTTAGTTAACAAGTTATAATGAAAGCCATGATCATCTCCACCATTAATCATCCCCACCATTAAGCATATCCACCATTAAGCATATGCCAACCTTGCATCAACGATGGAACAACAATGACGTGAAGCAGCACCTGAGCAAGCAACTACGACTTGCAAGGACGACTATCTATCAAACAATAGGCAATAGGATGTGTCCAAGGCAATATAGAGGCTGCAGTGAATATAAATGGTGCACGGAAATTAAAGCATCACAACACGGATAGAAATAGATCAATAGGAGAAAATAAAGACTATAAAAGCAAAATAGGTAGAAAGGGGGAGAATGCTCGCCTGGGAAACACTGCTGAAGGTACATTATCCAAAGAACTTGTCGATACTCGCATCAACTCAACGGCCTAATCCGTGAAGAAGCAAAGCACTAAAAGAAACACCCGATGCACTATTTAATACTACGCAAAATATCCGGCATGATGTATGTATGATGCATGCCATGGCAAAGATGCGGTGCCATTAGGCAATATTAAGCGGAACCGGGGTCCCAACAATTAATTAGAAGGTTCAAGTTATTTAGATACCCCACATTTTAAATTTTGTCTTAACAAGGAAAAACATAGCATTGATTCGCTACACAAATTTAAATGAAGTCCGGAATAACACAAAGGTATCTGCATAAACACTCCATATTTAATTATTAGATGACTCGGCATAATGCCCCCAAACCACCAAGCATGTATGCAACATGAACAAATTAAATGCAACAAGTATATGTCATATATTATAAAAAATAGGGGTCTCAGAAAGGGAATCACATATTTAGGGTCGAAGATCTTGGGGGCTCAGAGAGGTTTGGGTTTGGTCTCGGCCTTCAGACTCCGGGGTCTCGGGATTCGATAGGGATCGGTCTTCGGGTCTAGACCATCGGTCCATGTCAATGTTGTTCTCGAGGTTCCGTCTAATCCAAGAAGGTGGCCTTGGAGTGCTACATCAGGCTCCGGGATGACTATCTTGTGGTGTTACCGCTCCCTCTTCACATGAACATCACACGGATGCCACATAAACTTGACCTACAGGTATAGCGGAGCCAAAGCAAGAGCATCGGTGTGCAACATAACAACTTGACCTACAGGTATAGCGGAGACAAAGCAAGAGCGTTGGTGTGCAACATAACTTGGCATGTGCTGCACGAGGTAGTGGCGAGACATGGAGCATCACATCAGACAGTCCAACACCATACCATCGGCACACATGCGAGATCTAGCGGAGCATGATGTGGCACTGGGAAAACTTGGGGACACGGCTTGCAGGGGAACTGGGGCGTCTCCTATGAGGCCGTACTTAACGCGCACACGCAGGGGAATGATCGTTTGCGGTACCAAACTTGGTGGGTGAGCGCACCGTGGTACCCGAGTTGTCATCAATCGCACGGAGGGGCCATAATAGAATCACCAATTGTCTAGAAGGGCCAAATGGGGGTGAATACAAATCTAACGGCCAAACGGTCGTTTGAACCAGACGAAAAATGGTTGAACTCAAATACCGTCGTTAGGTCAACTCTTCTTGGCCCGCCATGTCAGTATTTCCCGTTATCTTTTGTGGTCGTGGACTAGCTTACCCCTGCGTGGACCAGATCCCTGAGTGGACCAGATCTATTTCTTTGCTCTGCTCTCGTCTTCTCCGCTGCTCCTCTCCCCATAACAGTTGCTCAGCTCTAGCTACTCGTCTCAGATCGAAGCTCGCATTTGCTCTAATTTGCGTCCCTGCCATGTCCGGTCAACCTCCCACGCCTCTGATCGAAGCTCACAGCCGTCACCATTGCATCGCCTGCCGTATCGGAGCTTCGCGTCCCCGGACTAATATCTCGCCTCTGGCTAGTCCTTCTCACATGGCGGAGCGCGTCCTGTCGGGCGATCTAGGCCGGCGACCGGCCTAGAGAAGTTGCGTGCTGCTGCGCACCCCAGGCATGGTAGCCCTGGCACAGCAGTTCGACGACCACACTCTCATGGCCACCGTGCTGGGCGTCCGTCCCGCCATGTCGCCGGCAGAGTTGCTGTCGGCTTTCAGGTCTCGTTTTGGGATCAGATGAAATGAGGTCAACATTGAGGTATGCACGCTGCCATTCAATTTTTTCATCCAGTTCGAGCAAAGCTCAGACACTGAGCACGTTATGCATTCTTCCCGTTCTTTCGAGTGCTGCGGGGAGAAAATGAGCTTCATGCATTGGCATCGCGCCTGTGGGTGGGACGATCGCTTGGGGCAGCTTCGTTTCTTGTCCAAACTCGGCTTTGACGGCCTCCCATTGGATGATTGGGACCCGGAGGCCCTCAAGCAGGTCGTCAGTAGCCTTGGCGGTGAGCTGGTGGAAATCGTGCCACCGAGCGACAGATGGGTCATCGAGGTAAAGGCGTGGCTGAAAGATCCTGACGCTGTTCCTAAGATGTACGAGGTGCAGATTACAAGCAGGGCAGGGCGACAGCTTTGCTGGAAGCACCCGGTCATCATCCACCTGGAGGAGGTTCTGGAATCGGTACATGGCATTCAGGGCCCCGAAGAGGCTGCCAGAAAGCGTCCTCGTCACCTGCAGTGTTGCCCTGGAAGGATCGATGGCACAGGACCACCACTGTTTCGCGATGGCGCACATAGTTTCGGTGGGGGAACCGGGCTTGGACGAGCTGGTGGTTCTAATTTCCCTCGAGTGAAGACAGAGCTCTAGTGAATTGCCGTGGTATGTGTGGCTAATGAATTTGTAGTATGGAGAGCGTAGTAGGAAGTTAGCATCGACTAAAAATGTGTAATAGTTTGAATCGATGTAGTATGTGTGTGTAATAGTTTGAAGTAGTATGTGTGTGTAATAGTTTGAATCGATGTAGTATGTGTGGGTAATGAATTTGATGTAGTTTGTGTGTGTAATAGTTTGAATCGATGTAGTTGAACACCGTTCTTTATAATTTCTGTGAATAACCAAGGACAACCTCATGAAAAGAGGGTGGTCTGGCAATGAGCAATGTCAATTCTGTGGATGCCAGGAAAATGTAGTCCATCTCCTCTTCAAGTACAAGGTAGCTACATTTGTAACACGTTGAACTACAAGACCATTTTGTAGGCAACACAAGACAAAGGAAAAATGGTTTACAGCACAGACAGCAGACGCAAAATCTGTAGTCTAGGATAAAAATATGTCAGTTAACTGGATTGAACCACGATTAGTAATTGAAGGAAATAGATACTTGACAGTATTTGTTTACAACAGTAGTACTTCCATACAAAAGGGTCTTATACCTGCACAAAAGTGGGCTAAACTTCCTACTAGTTTGTAGAACAATTCGTCAGCATTTCATCTACAAAAGCCATTCTTCAGTCTGAACTTAACTATTCTACACTGAAGAAACTACAGATCTCCACTAGAAAAGTTGGCTGGCCAATTGCCTTGAGAGGACATAAGTTCTTTGATCATTTAACCCAAACTGATCTATTGCCTTCCCGCCAAACTACAAGAAATCTGCATCGTTCATGCCCGAGCGATTTGCGTGCGCCAGTCCCGGTTCAGTTGGACCATCCATGCCACCACAACGATTTCTTTGAAACTGAAATTCGGCATCTCCTTCTAGGGATCGTAGGTCCGTGTGAACTCGAACCTGAATTTAGGGGCTGAGCTGATGCCCGCCGCTGGCTCCGGCTGTCGAACAATCCAACATGCTGAGTGTAGACGCTTGGTCGCCGCCACGGTATGGCCTCCGACGGTGCATAGGATGGAGCGTCTTTGCCACAAACGGCGTGCTCACAGCCTCCCCCACTGAGGTAAGGTAGTCCGCGCCGAAGCGTGGACGCAAGAGTTCCTAGACCTTGGCGCTGCCCTGTTCAAGGGTGTGTACCCTCGGCGGCGGCATGCTCTCGTGAACGATTTGATACGTACCTTGTTCCCACTGCCTAGAGCATGCCGTAATGCCGCCGCGCGATTTCTCCACATCGCTCTCTTGGCCCTTCTTGCCGCATCTGGCACCGACGACGCCACAGTCGCCACCGTGGCCGATTCGGCACATTCGAGAAAATCATCCGCCTGGCAGGGCAATGGGAGACCAGCCTTGAAGTAGAGCTTCATGGCATGCCTTAGAGGGGCTAAATACCCTAGTTTTGGCGGCTGTCGTGGCGATGGCGGCGACTGCTTAGGCGGGGCCATGTTACCCTAGTTGGTGCGGCGCGGAGGAGCTGCGCAAGGTGAACTGTGGTTAGTCAGAGAAGGGAGTGAAAGACTGACAGTAGGTTTGGACTACGGGCACACGTGAAAATAACCATTTCCCATTTCCTTAGAGGGTAATAATTCGACACTCGTTGCATTAACAGTTCAATCTTTATTTCCCTTCTCAGCATAAGAGTGCGAACGTATTAAAAAGATCGGTCGTGGCTATCCACCTTATCGGGCAATGTACCAGGACAGGTAGGAGACGGGACCGGGTTTCATTTTAGAAATATTGACGACTGTGCCCTTATGTTTATACGATATTATTTATATGCCACCATGTACCATCGAGTGTAGCAACACCATCAGAAATAGGGGATAACGATGTGGCGTGTTTTCTTTTTTTAAAGGGCATCAGAAACAGGGGATGCCGACGTGGCATGTTTTTTGATTGGCGGACCCGCCCCCTCCACCTTCGACGGTGCACATCCCAGGTTCGAGGGGTGGTGCCGCCCACCAACACATTATTGTGCAATTTTCCATGTGGAACCTGAATTCCGGCGCTGAGCTGATGCCCATGTCGAACACAGAGAATTCTGAAAGAAGCTACTAAAAATAAATACTTTGAATTCTGAAGGTACTAAAATTAAATACATTACAATTTTGTCTGGAAGGTAATACGCATACTGCTAATCGAAATAATATAAATATAGTACAAATTTCTACTTCGAATAATAGACCTGAAAAATGCTAGCAAATAACCTAGGATGAAGATAGGATTCATTCTCCCCTATATATTTCATCGGCGGCGGCTAACGCGTGCTGCAACACATGTTCAGAGAACTCTCTCCGTCTGTAGTGTGCTGCCAGTATCTCATCCAGAGGGTAAGGCCTCGGTGTATGTTCCAGACTTAAGCCATACATTACCATTGTTGGGTGTAACCTGGTGTCAATGCAGATAGACCGATTGTAACCAACGAAGATGGCACGACTTCCAATGTCACCGACGGCCTCGAGAGAGCGGTTCTCCGTGTCCACCCGGTACAACACCGGTTGCCCTTTGGCGAAATCCCCATTCAACACAAGAAGCAGATCACCATATGACTCCACAAGGTAAAAATTGTAGGTTCCGCGTACCTGTTCAAAGACTGGGTCCGAAATTATTTTGGCAAACATGACAGTGCTCGCGCGCAGCTCTAACTGGATGTTGGTCGACAAGATGTCTCCATTCTCAAGTAATGCATATACTTCCCCTCGGAATGCCGTCATGCAGACCAGAAGCGTATCAGGAGGTGGCGAATACAATCCTTCTCCAAATTATCCATTGATTTGCCCCGTTGGGGTGCTCTCATCGGCCCATGCAATATGATCTAGATAATCGGTGCAAACGAACACCATCGTCAGGGACTTTGTCACGACGACAGATTGCAGAAGATCAGATGGTATGAGGAAATGGAATGTGAAGATGTGGAAATGGGATGTAGATACGATGACGAAGACGTGGACAGGCCAGTGATACACTTTGGCAGGGACAATCCTACAATTGATGAGGGGACTGTCTTTGATAATGTGGAGGACTGTAGATATGCAGTTGCAACCTATGTAATCAGAGTTGGGTTCGAATTTATCATTGAAAAGAGCGACCAAAAGAGATTTAGGGTGCACTGTAGGGAAAGTAATGTGTGTAAATGGAGATTACATGCATCTCCAATGCGGGGTGGACACCCATTTCAGGTTGCAATAGCTACATTTAGTTTCAGTCTTTCTCATATTTATTCTGCTGATAACTAGCTTTGAATTATTTGGATTCTTATCGAATGCAGATAAGTAAACACGAAGAAACACAACTGCCCTAATACTTCTTTAAGTGGTAAAATTAGACCGGCGACTACCAAGTGGATTGCTGCTACTGTACTTGACTGGGGGAGGCAGGATCATAACATTAGACCTGCTGAACTAAGAGCAAAGATTAGCAAAAAATTTAACGTTCTGATTCCTTACCACAAAGTCTTTGATGGGAAGGAGATGGCTCTAGACTTCATTCAAGCCAAGTGGAATGACAGTGTTCATATGTTGTACAGTTTCAAAGCTCAGGTAGAGAAAACATCACCTGGTAGTGTTGTTGACATTGATTACGAGGTTGTGAAAGGGAGAGAAAAGTTCTCAAGGGGGGTCAGGTATAAGCAGGCAGATAAGATATGCTTCAGGAGATGTTTTGTCTGCCTGAAGGCATGCTGGAAGGGGTTCCTAGACGGCTGTAGGCCATACTTGGCAATAGGCGCAACTTCTTTAACAGGGAAGTTCAGGGGACATGTTGCTTCTGCTTGTGCTTTGGACGCGCATAATTGGCTTCTACCCATAGCTTATGTTGTTCTTGAGGGTGAATCAAATGAAAGTTGGACATGGTTCATGCAGAGACTACGAGAAGTAATTGGTCACCCTGAAGGCTTGGTGATACACACCGGTGCATCCGAGGGTCTTGAGAATGTTGTTGATGCTGTGTTTCCTGGGGTTGAGCATAGGGAATGCATGCGGCACCTCGCTACTAACTTCACGAAGAAGTTTAAAGGAAAGATCTTTGAAGAGGACTTGTGACGATCATCATACACATACACCCCAAGCACGCATGCTACTTACCTGCAGAACATGTATGTAGTGCCAAAGGTGAAAAAAATACCTTGAAGAACATCACAGCAAGCTATGGGCAAGAAGCAAGTTTGGTGAGTTAAGCAAGGTGGATTTTGTTTGCAATAATTTGGCAGAGAGTTTCAATGATAAGATTTCGGGCATGAAGACACTTGGAATTGTTATTTTGTTGGATGCAATAAGACAGTGCATAATGGTGAAGATAGATTTAAGGCAAAGAATTTGTGCAAGAAAAATTTTAGGCCATAAAATAGTTCCAAAGGTGGTTATGTTACTGAATGCAACCAGGGCAATGAGAACGATAAAGATGAGGATGGTCAGAAGTTCTAGAACATTGGCTGAGGTTTATGTAGAATACAAGTGTGGAAGTGAACGGAGGTACACTGTAGACATTGGAAACAAGACTTGTTCATGCAGGCAGTGGCAGATTATTGGTTTGCCATGTCACCATGCAATTTACTTCATCTTAAAGATTAGAGGTAACAGAGCTGAAATAGAGAACTATGTCGACAACTATTTCTCCGTGGACAAGTTTGCTGCAACTTATGCAAAAAATGTACCACCTATGGCCGATGAAAATGATTGGGAGATTGTCGATCCAGGGTTCAAACTTCAACCACCAGTTCATAGGAGGCCACCTGGGAGGCCTAGAAAGCTAAGGATCGAAGCCTCCACCGATAAAGGTCCAAGGCTAGGAGCTTGGAGAAGGAAATGCGGATGTTGTGGCGGATTCGGCCATATCAAGAGGTTGTGCAAAAACCCAGTTACACGTGCTATTGTTCGTGTTCACACCCTGGTGGCAGAAAATGAGGCTTCTCAGCCAGAACTGGCGGAAGAGCAGCTCGAAGACGGTGATGAGCAATCGGAGGAAACATATGTAAGCAACCAATTTATGAAGAAGTGGAGGTGCCGGCGAGAAAAGGGTGTGAAAAGAAACAAAAGGGTAAGCGGAACGGGGAGGAAAGGGCAAATAATGGAGGTGTATTAGAATATGAAGAAGTTGCAGGGGTGATTGAGGATGTTTTTGAGGATCTTTCAGCTAACTGCAGGAGAAATAATAAATCCCTGCCAATTTCATCTTTGTACGACTCTCTGGATGAAAGGTAAGCTTAAAAATTGTTTTATTTTCCATTTTATCATTTTTTTATCCTCATCAACTAATGCTTAATGCAGCGTGGGCTAGCAGACTAATAAGAGGAACAGAAAGATGCGGGCACAGTAAAATCGTATGTTGAATTATATTATTGAAACTAAACTAGCCGTGTCGTCTTTATTTATATCTGGCGCGTGTAACGTGTCTATGATGGGGTCATGTGGACCAGATTACATTTTTTTAAATATTATTACATTAATTTTTTGCTGTGTTTGGACGTGGCTACTAGTTCCCATCTCCCTTGCATTCCCATCTCCTCTGGCGCACTCCAGAATTATGGCTGTGCCATCAAGTAGCAGAGTCAGCGTGTTGTCCCATCAGGTGTGAACGCAATGACTTTGTTTGTTCAGAATTTGACGACTTTTGATTAGTTTGAAAGACAGAGAAACCTAAAACATGTATCTAGACATGTTTTGGGTATAGACACATTTATTAAATATCTAAAAAAACTAAGTCAGTTATATCTGGACAGGAGTAGTACACTATTACAACACACTCGATCCCTTCTCCTCTAGCGCACTCCAAATTATGGATGTGCCATCAAGTGCTGGGAGCAGAGTCAGCGTATTGTCCCATCAAATATGCCAGGAACACACGAACTTTATTTTCAGGATTGGACGAGTTTCGAACGACTAGTTTCAAAGACAAAGATAACTAAAACATGGCCAACATATATAGATTATGACGATAATCGACCATGACTCAAGTGACCCAGATCCAAAGAGCGCATTAAGATACCGTACATAGATTTAATTTATGCTTAAGTGGCCCTAATCGACTATGACGCTCCCGTGGTCTCCATCATTGATGACGTTGTCCGCGTCGCTGCCAGCCTCCTCCGTGTCGGAATCGATGCTGACATTCCCGGCAGCGTTCCTCCTCCTCATGGATTCTTCACGGTGGGCTGCATCGATAACGGTGGAGGTCGTACACCCAGGCACTGCCCAGAAGCGCTGCCTCCCTTCAGGGTTGCGCAGATCCGGGTGGATCTCCCGCTGATGGGTTCCACAAAGCTCAATCAAGGCAGCCCACTCCTTCTTGAACAGCTTTCGCGAGTACGTGCTCGTATGCGAGTACCGTGCCATTGCCCTCTTCCGCTGCGACAGCTGGCGGCAGCGCTCCTCGATCTGCCTCGCCAACGTGTTGTCGCACAAAGGCGGTGCGACAGGAACCTCGGCATAGCTGAGCTCGAAGCCGGCCGGAAGCCTCGCGAACAGCGGCGCGAGTATGTCATAGTGGGCGAACATCTGATACTCGTGCAAGCTGAGTTTGGGCCTCTCCCTCTCCATGGCGATGAAGGAACACGATCTGATCTTTGGCCCCGAGGTTAAGGGGATAAGGGTAAGGACGTAGGCCCAGCGTAGTTGCCAAGACCAATCAGTTCGCAGAACAGACTTCTCGCGGATCGCCCTCGTGAAGGACATAACTATCGTCCACGCACCCAGATACAATGGCCCCTAACAATCGGGGATCGGGTCTTCTAGAAGCCCAGAGCGGAACTGGTGCGCTCAGCGTCCCGATTGTTTGTGGCCAACAGTTGTAGTTGAAAATAATACACATTTCAATGACACTGGTGGATAAATATATGGTCTCTGAAGAGAACACACATCCAATGACTCTAGCTGTGGTTAATGAGAAGAACACACATTTCAATGACACTGGTGGATCCATATGTGGTATGTGAAAAAACACACATTTCAATGACTCTGGTTGTTGTTAGTAAAAAGAACACACATGCAATGACACTGGTGGATCCATAGGTGGATTGTGAAAAGAACACACATGCAATGACACTGGTTGTTGTTAGTAAAAAGAACACACATGCAATGACACTAGTGGATCCATGTGTGGTCTCTGAAAAGAACACACATTTCAATGACTCTGGTTGTTGTTAGTAAAAAGAACACACATGCAATAACACTGGTGGATCCATGTGTCGTCTCTGAACAGAACACACATGCAATAACCCTAGTTGTTGTTAGTAAAAAAAGCACACATGCAATGACACTGGTGGATCCATATGTGGTGTGCGAAAAGAACACACATTTCAATGACTCTAGTTGTTGTTAGTAAAAAGAACACACATGCAATGATACTGGTGGATCCATAGGTGGATTGTGAAAGGAGCACACATACAATGACACTGGTGGATCCATATGTGGTATGTGAAAAGAACACACATGCAATGACTCTGGTTGTTTTTAGTAAAAAGAACACACATGCAATGACACTGGTGGATCCATGTGTAGTCTCTGAAGAGAACACACATTTCAATGACACTGGTGGATCCATATGTGGTATGTGAAAAGAACAGTCAACAAATGACTCCAGTTGTTGTTAGTAAAAAGAACACACATGCAATGACACTGGTGGATCCATAGGTGGTATGTGAAAAGAACACACATGGAATGACTCTGGTTGTTGTTAGTAAAAAGAACACACATGCAATAACACTGGTTATCCATGTGTGGTCTCTGAAGAGAACACACATGCAATGACTTTGGTTGTTATTAGTAAAAAGAGCACACATGCAATGACACTAGTGGATCCATAGGTGGATTGTGAAAAGAACACACATGCAATGACACTGGTGGATCCATAGATGGATTGTGAAAAGAGCACACATGCAATGACTCTAGTTGTTGTTAGTAAAAAGAACACACATGCAATGACACTGGTGGATCCATGTGTGGTCTCTGAAGAGAACACACATGCAATGACTCTGGTTGTTGTTAGTAAAAATAGCACACATGCAATGACACTGGTGGATCCATAGGTGGATTGTGAAAAGAACACACATGCAATGACACTGGTGGATCCATGTGTGGTCTCTGAAGAGAACACACATGCAATGACCCCATTTGTTGTTAGTAAAAAAAGCACACATGCAATGACACTGGTGGATCCATATGTGGTATGTCAAAAGAACACACATTTCAATGACACTGGTGGATCCATATTTGGTATGTGAAAAGAACAGTCATGAAATGACTCCAGTTGTTGTTAGTAAAAAGAACACACATGCAATAACACTTGTGGATCCATAGGTGGTATGTGAAAAGAACACACGAGCAATGACTCTGGTTGTTGTTAGTAAAAAGAACACACATGCAATGACAATGGTGGATCCATGTGTGGTCTTTGAAGAGAAAACACATGCAATGACTCTGGTTCTTGTTAGAAAAAAGGGCACACATGCAATGACAATGGTGGATCCATAGGTGGATTGTGAAAAGAACACACATGCAATGACACTCGTGGATCCATGTGTGGTCTCTGAAGAGAACACACATGCAATGACCCTAGTTGTTGTTAGTAAAAAAGCACGCATACAATGACACTGGTGGATCCATATGTGGTATGTGAAAAGAACACACATTTCAATGACTCTGGTTGTTGTTAGTAAAAAGAACACACATGCAATGACACTGGTGGATCCATAGGTGGATTGTGAAAACAGCACACATGCAATGACACCGGTGGATCCATGTGTGGTATGTGAACAGAACACACATGCAATGACTCCAGTTGTTGTTAGTAAAAACAACACACATGCAATGACACTGGTGGATCCATGTGTGGTCTCTAAAGAGAACACACATTTCAATGACACTGGTGGATCCATATGTGGTATGTGAAAATAACAGTCATGAAAAGACTCCAGTTGTTGTTAGTAAAAAGAACACACATGCAATAACACTGGTGGATCCATAGGTGGTATGTGAAAAGAACACACATGCAATGGCTCTGGTTGTTGTTAGTAAAAAGAACACACATGAAACGACACTGGTGGATCCATGTGTGGTCTCTGAAGAGAACACACATGCAATGACTCTGGTTGTTGTTAGTAAAAAAGAGCACATATGCAATGACACGGTGGATCCATAGGTGGATTGTGAAAAGAACACACATGCAATGACACTGGTGGATCCATAGATGGATTGTGAAAAGAGCACACATGCAATGACTCTGGTTGTTGTTAGTAAAAAGAACACACATGCAATGACACTGGTGGATCCATGTGTGGTCTCTGAAGAGAACACACATGCAATGACTCTGGTTCTTGTTAGTAAAAAGAGCACACATGCAGTGACACTGCTGGATCAATAGGTGGACTGTGAAAAGAACACACATGCAATGACTCTGGTTGTTGTTAGTAAAAAGAACACACATGAAATGACACTGGTGGATCCATGTGTGGTCTTTGAAGAGAACACACATGCAATGAATCTGGTTGTTGTTAGTAAAAAGAGCACACATGCAATGACACTAGTGGATCCATAGGTGGATTGTGAAAAGAACACACATGCAATGACACTGGTGGATCCATGTGTGGTCTCTAAAGAGAACACACATGCAATGACCCCAGTTGTTGTTAGTAAAAAAATCACACATGCAATGACACTGGTGGATCCATATGTGGTATGTGAAAAGAACACACATTTCAATGACACTGGTGGATCCATATGTGGTATGTGAAAATAACAGTCATGAAATGACTCTAGTTGTTGTTAGTAAAAAGAACACACATGCAATGACACTGGTGGATCCATAGGTGGTATGTGAAAAGAACACACATGCAATGACTCTTGTTGTTATTAGTAAAAAGAACACACATGCAATGACACTAGTGGATCCATGTGTGGTATCTGAAGAGAAAACACATGCAATGACTCTAGTTGTTGTTAGTAAAAAGAGCACATATGCAATGACACTGGTGGATCCATAGGTGGATTGTGAAAAGAACACACATGCAATGACATTGGTGGATCCATGTGTGGTCTCTAAAGAGAACACACATGCAATGACCCCAGTTGTTGTTAGTAAAAAAAGCACGCATGCAATGACACTGGTGGATCCATATGTGGTATGTGAAAAGAACACACATTTCAATGACTCTAGTTGTTGTTAGTAAAAAGAACACACATGCAATGACACTGGTGGATCCATAGGTGGATTGTGAAAAGAGCACACATGCAATGAAACCGGTGGATCCATGTGTGGTATGTGAAGAGAACACACATGCAATGACTCCAGTTGTTGTTAGTAAAAAGAACACACATGCAATAACACTAGTGGATCCATGTGTGGTCTCTGAAGAGAACACATATTTCAATGACACTGGTGGATCTATATGCGGTATGTGAAAAGAACAGCCATGAAATGACTCTAGTTGTTGTTAGTAAAAAGAACACACATGCAATGACACTGGTGGATCCATAGGTGGTATGTGAAAAGAACACACATGCAATGACTCTGGTTTTTGTTAGTAAAAAGAACACACATGCAATGACACTAGTGGATCCATGTGTGGTCTCTGAAGAGGACACACATGCAATGACTCTAGTTGTTGTTAGTAAAAAGAGCACACATGCAATGACTCTGGTGGATCCATAGGTGGATTGTGAAAAGAGCACAGGTGCAATGACACTGGTGGATCCATGTGTGGTCTCTAAAGAGAACACACATGCAATGACCTTAGTTGTTGTTAGTAAAGAAAGCACACATGCAATGACACTGGTGGATCCATATGTGGTATGTGAAAAGAACACACATTTCAATGACTCTGGTTGTTGTTAGTAAAAAGAACACACATGCAATGACACTGGTGGATCCATAGGTGGATTGTGAAAAGAGCACACATGCAATTACACTGGTGGATCCATGTCTGGTACGTGAAAAGAACACACATGCAATGACTCTGGTTGTTGTTAGTAAAAAGAACACACATGCAATGACACTGGTGGATCCATGTGTGGTCTCTGAAGAGAACACATATTTCAATGACACTGGTGGATCCATGTGTGGTCTCTGAAAAAGAACAGTCATGAAATGACTCCATTTGTTGTTAGTAAAAAGAACACGCATGCAATGACACTGGTGGATCCATAGGTGGTATGTGAAAAGACCACACATGAAATGACTCTGGTTGTTGTTAGTAAAAAGAACACACATAGAATGTCTATGGTGGATCCATTTGTGGTCTCTGAAGAGAACACACATGGAATGACTCTGGTTGTTGTTACTAAAAAGAGCACACATGCAATGACACTAGTGGATCCATAGGTGGATTGTGAAAAGAACACACATGCAATGACACCGGTGGATCCATGTGTGGTCTCTGAAGAAAACACACATGCAATGACCCCAGTTGTTGTTAGTAAAAAAACACACATGCGATGACACTGGTGGATCCATATGTGGTATGTGAAAAGAACAGTCATGAAATGACTCTAGTTGTTGTTAGTAAAAAGAACACACATGCAATGACACTGGTGGATCCATATGTGGTATGTGAAAAGAACAGTCATGAAATGACTCTAGTTGTTGTTAGTAAAAAGAACACACATGCAATGACACTGGTGGATCCATAGGTGGTATGTGAAAAGAACACACATGCAATGACTCTGGTTGTTGTTAGTAAAAGTAACACACATGCAATGACACTGGTGGATCCATGTGTGGTCTCTGAAACGAACACACATGCAATGACACTGGTGGATCCATAGACGGATTGTGAAAAGAGCACACATGCAATGACTCTGGTTGTTGTTAGTAAAAAGAACACACGTGCAATGACACTAGTGGATCCATGTGTGGTCTCTGAAGAGAACACACATGCAATGACTCTGGTTGTTATAAGTAAAAAGAGCACACATGCAATGACACTGGTGGATCCATAGGTGTATTGTGAAAAGAACACACATGCAATGACACTGGTGGATCCATGTGTGGTCTCTAAAGAGAACACACATGCAATGACCCCAGTTGTTGTTAGTAAAAAAAGCACACATGCAATGACACTGGTGGATCCATGTGTGGTCTCTGAAGAGAACACACATGCAATGACACTGGTGGATCCATATGTGGTATGTGAAAAGAACAGTCATGAAAAGACTCCAATTGTTGTTAGTAAAAGAACACACATGCAATGACTCTAGTTGTTGTCAGTAAAAAGAGCAGACATTTGAATGATACTAGTGGATCCATAGGCGGATTGTGACAAGAGATTTCCCCTCTCTCTCGGTTACAAATCTCACAAAAGCCCAAACGTGTGGAGATCCCAAACATGTGCTCACTCTAGGTGTTATGCCCTGATTGGTTGACACAGATGTCACGCGGATTGTCTCCACCAACCGTTGAACCCATGTGATCCAACGGGCAGGATAACCCCTCCCTTCTCCACTTTTTTATGCATGGTTAATCCGTGCCACCTCTCTATCCGTGCCACCAATACTTTACCTCCATAAACAAGTGAAAATCCATCGATCTAACTAAAATATATAAAATAAATGATCATATTTCGAAGAATCCATCGTCTTCGTCTTTCGGTTCGTCCTCGTCTTCGTCAACACCATGGTCCCTACCATCGCCGCCGTCGGTGTCCTCCTCTGACGAATCGACACCGCCCCTTCCTCGAATAAGCGTTCTATCTCCTCGTCGGAGTCCTCCTCCTCCTCCTCTTTGTAGTCCCACGGGTCCACGTCACTCTCCTCCGCTTCTGCCTCCAACTGATCGATGAACGCCTCCTTGTTGGCCGAGTCGGACTCGTCCAAATAGCTATCTCCTCTCTTCTTCCTGGTCTTCTTCTCGTTCCTCTTCTTGTCCGTACTCGCCGGTTTATGACCCACAAGTATAGGGGGTGTATCGCAGTATTTTCGAGGGAAGTGAAACCCAATTTATTGATTCGACACAAGGGGAGCCAAAGAATATTTATAAGCCTTAACAACTGAGTTGTCAATTCAGCTGCACTTAGAAACAATCTTTCTCACAGTAGTTTATCAGTAGCAATAGCAGCAATAATAAAGTAAAGACAGCAGTATCAATAGCAGTAAACAGTAGGATTCGAGTGCGGTAAGCATAGGGATGGATGGACGGCGTTGCATGGACAAGACAATTCACATAGCAATCAGAACATAGGGCAATTGCAGATAAATAAGATAAAGCATCCAAGTACTAGATAATCCTAGGCATGTGTTCCATATATAGTCATACGTGCTCGCAATGAGAACTTACACAACATCTTTTGTCCTTCCAGCCCGTTTGCAGCGGGCCTCAAGGGAACTACTGGCAATTAAGGTGCTCCCTTTAATAGAGCACTAGAGCAAAGCATTAACACTCCGTGAACACATATGATCCTCACACCAAAGCCATTCCCTCCGGTTATCCCAATTTCTGTCACTTCAGTGCCATTGGTTCCGGACAACAATGTGTGTATACAACTTGGAGATAAGACCAAAAACAATACTATCATAATGAATCAAAACATGTTCAGATCTAAAATCATGGCACTCGGGCCCTAGTGACAAGCATTAAGCATAACAAGTCGCAACAAAGTCATAAAGTACTAATAAAAGATTCTAGGCACCATGCCCTAACAATCTAATGCCTTTACATGAAGGATATCATCCAATCCCTACCATCCCCATAGCCTACAGCGAGGATTACTCACTCATAGATGGGGGAAACATGGATGGTCAATGGAGGAGCGATGGTGATGATGATGGCGATGATCTCCTCCAATTCCCCGTCCCGGCAGGGTGCCAGAACGAAGTTTCTGGTGCTGTTTCGTGGAATCTGGTGGTGGTGGCGGAGCGGAACTCCTTCTGAAAAAACGTTGACCCCCCTGAAATTTTAGGTTAGAAGGCAACTTATAGGCGAAGAGGGAGACTGAGGGGGAGTCTGGGGCGGCCAGACCATGCCCTGGCGCGGCCAGGCCCAGCCCACGCCTGGGGGTGTGTGGCCAGCCCCTGGCCCTCCTCCGTCTCGTATTCTAGCTCCGTGAGTCTTCCGGAAAAATAGGCACTTTGGCTTTTGTCCTGTCCAATACCGAAAATATTCATTTTCTTACTTTCTTGGAACCAAAAATAGCAGAAAACAGGCAGCTGGCACTGTGGTTCTTGCTAATAGGTTAGTCCAAGAAATCATATGAAAAGTACTCCAAAGTATGGACAAAACACAAGAAAGTGGATAAAACCAAACATGGAACATAAAAAATTATAGATACATTTTCAATGTATCAACATCCCCAAGCTTAACTCCTGCTCGTCCTCGAGTAGGTAAGTGATAAAAAGAAAGAATAATTTTTGAGTTTACATGCACCATCATAAACTTGATCAAAGTATTTGTAAAACATTCAAAGCTGGGATCATAGTACTTCAATCATAACATGAAAGACAAAGTTCTAGCAATAAGAAAAAGAAACTATGATGCAACATGAAAAGGCATAAACAAAAGATTCATGAATAACAATGCTTTGCATGACGTTTGTTTGTTTCACATAAAGAAAACATAGCATAATGGCATTCAGCTTGTCCCTCATAGAGTGGCAAACATAAATGCATAGGACACCTTCAAGGTTTACAAGAGTGACTAGATACAAATAGTTTAAAACAAGTAATATCAAGGTATGCATCAATCAACTAGTCTTGGGACAATGCACATAGAACTAAGAATGGCCACTATGCTCTCAAAGTAGGTGCATAAAGGTAGAAGGTGGAGACTCAACATAAAAGTAAAAGAAAGGCCTTCATAGAAGGAAGTAGGGATTCAAGTTTCATAAAGAGCTTCCAAAAATTATGGTACTTATAGCTTTCAGCTCTCATTGCCCCTATCATAAGCATCTTGAAGTGATTAAGGTTAAAGTGAACAAACTATGGTGTACATGCTTAACGAAGTATAAGTTAGGAATCTCATGTCCCTTGAATACGAGGGCCGCTCCTCATGCTACTCAAGTTTAGTCACCAGTAAGTTCTTGTCATCGTAAGTACATGTGTATCATAGAGAACCACCAACGGGGTACCCCTTGACCGATGATACAGAAGAATCCCCATATCAAAATGACAAGGCAAGCAGACAACGAGCATCTCATCAATCTTCTTATTTACCATGGGAATATGGTGCTTTTTTTCTCTCTTTCCTCTTTTCATAATCTTCTTTTTTTCTCAATATAAGACTCTTTTTTATATAAGAAGAATGCTTCATAGACAGCTCATTATGGTTACGCTGCAGGTTTCCACCATGTCAACATGGATTAGACCAGCGACCCAGGCGTTTCTCTAACACATATACATAACTCCATGGACTTACAAGCTCCTCTTTCATTTCACACCGATGACATCCATATACAAAAGATCAAGATATCAACTAGGTACAAGTACCAAGTGCAATGTTGAAAGCGTTCCCCATGACAACATGGTTCTGCTAATTCCCAACAAATAAGTGCAAGCATATACAACATAGACGACACAATGGTTCAAGTTTATTAAGGGCAAGAAAAGTAAAGTGTGCCATCAAGTTCGTGAGAGCTCTAATCACTAGTTTTCTCATAACAAGTTTAATTCGGAAGGTAAACAAAAACATGAATATACTTGGAATGGCATAAGCTAGTAGGTAGGTATGGTGGACTCTTTGGAATAACTTGGTTTAGGGAGTTGGATGCATGAGTGGAACTCATACTTGGTTGTGGAGGCTAGCAAAAGACTGGGAGCGACAAACTAAGAGAGCAATAATGGCCATAATCATGCAGAGCGACAAAACATCATTGATCAAAGCATAAAGTGATACTACAAGTTGAAAACTAAAGGATCATAAAGGCTATGGTGACTTTTGGATAGTCATAACATTGTGTGAGCATGCGCCAAGTCAACCCAAATAAAGCATCAAAGGAGAATACCAATATACTATGCTTTAATATGCTAAAACAACGCATGATTCATCCTAGGCACATTAAGCAATCTCAATTGTTTATAACAAGTCATGCTACAGCAAAGAATACTAAGCATAAAGACAAAACAATATCAAGCATGGTATGACAAAGCATAGGCCACAGTCAAAAACAAGCTCTCTTTACCACTTAAGCATGAACTTTCCTACTCTTTTCCAAACCAAACCAAACTATTTGAAAACCAATGTATGAAAGAGGAGGTCCAACCAATTTATTCAGAAAACTAAGAAAACCAAGCAAACGAAAAACCAAAACGAAAATGAAAAAGAAGACGCTCCAAGAACAACACAACTGTGCATGAAACAATAAAAATGAAGTGTTTGGAAGAAACCTGGGATTTTTATTGATGAAGAAGGGGATGCGTTGGGCATCCCCAAGCTTTGACGCTTGTACTTCTTGGATATTTCTTGGGGTGACACGCGTGGCATCCCCAAGCTTTAGCTTTAGTCCATCCTTTATCTCATTACTCATTCCTTCCATACACCTGGAATTTTCCTTCATACAAAACTTCACACAATCTTTATTAGCAACATTAGTGCACTCAAGATAAATAAGTCTTAAGGTTCAGTTCTAACACCAAATAAACTTCCATTAAAACACTATCTACTATAGCAATTCCCTCAAAAAGCTCAATTCCCCAAAAAACTCAAAAAGGAACCAACAAGAAGCAAATGCAGAAAATGGCAGAAATCTGTCAAAACAGACCAGCAGGTAAAGACGAATTTTTTCGAAAACCTTCTGTTGCTCGAACCAAAAAGTGTTGAACTAACGAAAGTTAGATAACAAATTGGGGCAGAAGCACAAAAATTCACGCCTCAAAAAGACGTTCATAGATTTTACACGAAGTTTTACGGTGAAGCACAGAAATCTGTTTCGGGACGGCAACTTTCCCAATCATTACTTCTCTCTCATTAGAGATTACTCTTGGCACAAAAAACAAATAAAAATGATAAGGAGCGGTTATTACTGAAGTAATAACTTCCAAGACTCATCTAAAACTTTTGCATTATCTTCCAATAAGTAGTTTTCTTTAACGCCTTTAAGTTAGGCATAAGCAAAAACTAAAATGGATAGAATAGAAGTAAGCGGAGATAATCATCGTGAAAAAATTGTTTTGTTCAATGAAATCCTTTTGTTAACAAGGTTGATCAGGTCTTTTACCAAAACAATTTCATATGAGACAAAACTTTGTGTTCCACTAATGATTATGTTACGTCAACCTTGATAGTAATGGTCCCAATCATAATAGTTTCAAATTTTTCTCTTGGTATGGGACAATATATTTCTCCAACTTGAATGCCCTCATCATGTTCAATTGAATTCAAAACCATAAGTCCTATCAATCTTCTTGGGGAAATAGACAGTATGTTCCTTGTCATTAACATTGAAGGTCACCTTCCCTTGATTACAATTAATAACAGCTCCTGCAGTATTTAAGAAAAGGTCTCCCAAGAATAATAGACATATTATCATCTTCAAGAATGATAGTTTGAGAGGAATCTCACATAAGAAATATTAATTGAAGTAAAAGAGAGCATCAAGAAGAAAATTCAAAACACATTTAAGTCTAACCCACTTCCTATGCATAGGAATCTTGTATGCAAATAAATTCTCAAAGAACAAAGTGACAGGCATAGGAAGATAAAACAAGAGTAACTTCAAAACTTTCAGCACATAGAGAGGTGTTTCAATGGCATGAAAACTTCTACAACCATATTTTCCTCTCTCATAATAATTTTCAGTAGCCTCATGAATAAACTCAACAATATAGCTATCACATGAGGCATGCTTTTCATGATCTACAAGCACTAGAGCTTTATTATAAACATTTTGAAAAGAATCCTCAGGAACATAACATTCATCCTCCTTTAGTAAGCATGGAGGACAATCAAATAATGTAAGGGATAAAGAGTTACTCTCATTAGAAGGTAGGCATGGGTAGCTAATCCATTCTTCCTCCTTTTGTTCATCACTCTCCTCCTTTTTTTCATCTAATGAGATTTCAGGTTCATCAATTTCTTCTTCCATAGGATCCTGCAAGGCATTAGTCTCTTCCATTTGTGGAAAGCATCTATTAAAATATTCAAGAATATAGCCATTTTCATCCTTGTAATTATCAAAGCAAAATTTAAGTATACCATAAACCTCATATTTGTAAGGTGAATCATCAATATTTTCAAGCAAACTAGCAAGTTCAAAAGCATCCTTCCAAGCAATAAATTCTTCAATTTGTCCCGCATCATAAAAGTCATAAATTCCTTTAGCATAAGAAGATATGGTATCATTATAATTATACTCACATTGAAAAGGGAGGTTTTTATACCTCTTTCTGCAACAAGATTTATCACAGCAATAAGTAACATTATAAGTAGAGCACACGTTTCTAGCAATGGTATACAATTTATCAATTTTTTCCCATAAGTGTTTCCCTTTTTGTGACAAGCGGTGTTCCTTATAATAATATTTTTGATCTTCCGTGAACCCACCTTGCCAATAAGATTCAGTTTCAAAGAAACCAACCATTGACAAAAAGCATGATAAAGCAAGACAATAACAGACCAACGAAAATAACAACTAGAGTAGGAACTACTTTTTTGTATTTTTTGATAAAGAAACAAGCAAACAAGGAAAAAAATAAACTTAGCTTGAACAACTGTGATTCCAAGTGGACTTGATAAATAAAGATATGCTCCCCGGCAATGGCGCCAGAAAATAGTCTTGATGACCCACAAGTATAGGGGGTGTATCACAGTATTTTCGAGGGAAGTGAAACCCAATTTATTGATTCGACACAAGGGGAGCCAAAGAATATTTATAAGCCTTAACAACTAAGTTGTCAATTCAGCTGCACCTGGAAACAGTCTTGCTCACAACAGTTTATCAGTAGCAACAGTTTTATAGTAGGAATAGTAAAGTAGCAGCAATAGTAAAGTAAAGACAGCAGTATCAGTAGCAATAAACAGTAGGATTCGAGTGCGGTAGGCATAGGGATGGATGGACGGGTGTTGCATGGACAAGCCAATTCACATAGCTATCAGAACATAGGGCAATTGCAGATAAATAAGATAAAGCATCCAAGTACTAGATAACCCTAGGCATGTGTTCCATATATAGTCATACATGCTCGCAATGAGAACTTGCACAACATCTTTTGTCCTGCCAGCCCGTTTGCAGCGGGGCCTCAAGGGAACTACTGGCAATTAAGGTGCTCCTTTTAATAGAGCACCGGAGCAAAGCATTATCACTCCGTGAACACATGTGATCCTCACATCAAAGCCATTCCCTACGGTTATCCCGATTTCTGTCACTTCGGGGCCATTGGTTCCGGACAACAACATGTGCATACAACTTGCAGATAAGACCAAAAACAATACTATCATAATGAATCAATAACATGTTCAGATCTGAAATCATGGCACTCGGGCCCTAGTGACAAGCATTGAGCATAACAAGTCGCAACAAAGTCATAAAGTACTAATAAAAGATACTAGGCACCATGCCCTAACAATCTGATGCCTTTACATGAACGATCTCATCCAATCCCTACCATCCCCATAGCCTAAAGTGGGGGATTACTCACTCATAGATGGGGGAAACATGGATGGTCGATGGAGGAGCGATGGTGATGATGATGGCGATGATCTCCTCCAATTCCCCGTCCCGGCAGGGTGCCAGAATGGAGTTTCTGGTGCTGTTTCGTGGAATCCGGTGGTGGCGGCGGAGTGGAACTCCTTCTGGAAAAACGTCGAACCCCCCCTGAGTTTTTAGGTCAGAAGGCAACTTATAGGCGAAGAGGGAGACCGAGGGGGAGTCTGGGGCGACCAGGCCTAGCCCACACCTGGGGAGGGTGTGGGCTAGGCCCTGGCCCTCCTCCGTCTCGTATTCTGGCTCCGTGAGTGTTCCGGAAAAATAGGCACTTTGGCTTTTGTCCCGTCCAATTCCGAGAATATTCATTTTCTAACTTTCCTGGAGCCAAAAATAGCAGAAAACAGGCAGTTGGCACTGTGGCTCTTGTTAATAGGTTAGTCCAAGAAATCATATGAAAAGTACTCCAAAGTGTGGACAAAACACAAGAAAGTGGATAAAACCAAGCATGGAACATAAAAAATTATAGATACATTTGCAATGTATCACCGGTGCAACACGCGCCCCCGTCCTGGCTGCTGCTTTGCGCTCGTCCAACACTGCAGGTACCCCACGCTCCTCCTGCACGGCCTGTACGAGCTTCGACATCATGGTGTCCTCGAGTGCCGATGTTGATGGATCCTGGCGTGGTCGGACATGACGTGCTGCCTCAGCAGGCGACTCAGGAGCGCGGACGATGCAGCGAAGAGCCGGGGATGCATGACGATCAGTGGACGGCTTGGACCTGCCATTGCCACGGCGAGGGGGCATCGTGCTCGAGGTAGTTGCTCCCAATGGTCGATGGCGGGTACACAGAGTGGGGTGCCGATCTGATCAAGGACGAGCAGCGGTTTTGTGCGTCGTGTCCACGCATGCATGTGTCGATTATCAAAAAAAAGAAGAAAGAAGTAATATCTCACGTACTGAACATAATTTGATCACAACAAAAGTGGCACAACGTATTCTAGACACGTAAATATCCCGTGTGTGCCTATCACGTGGAGTTCGACGGAGTTGCACGTGCCGACGTGATCGTGCAGCAGTTGCGCTCGTCATTGCCCCATCAACACGTGACGCACGCACGCGGGATGTGCGCGCCGATTCCCGTGATGACCACCCGGCTCGCACTCCCCTTATTATATACTGGATTTTGGGCGGCGCCGAAGACCATTGAAGTGTCCATCGCAATAAAGACAAGTCCCATCGATTCCCTACCCCTGCCTCCCTGGCTTCTTTGAGAAGGTAGACCGTACAAGATGGTCTTGTATAATAGTACTAGTACTACTGGACCACGGCCTGTAATCTTTGACTCTTCTCCCACACTAATCACTATCTCCTTCCTCCTGCCGCCGCCACACTCACCCTGCAAGCCATGGCTCCATTGAGGAGGGGGAGAGTCCGGTCGACGATCCTTGCGAAGAAAAGTGAGAGAAATCGCCACGAGGCACTTCTTGCTCTACCAGCCGCTCAAGCCCACCCTCTCATCGAGGCTCAATCTCCCCTAACAATGGCGCTGAATGTTCTAGCAGGCGAGGGCTCCTCCCGGTACGGTCTCGTTGTTCTACTTCTTCTCCATCTCCCTCTCCATCATGATCTTAATCAGCTTCTTCTTGTTTTTCTTCTTCTTCTGGCTCTTCCTCTTCTACGTATTACAGGCCAGCCGTGGAGCCTGAATCCACCACGACGGAGGCGTTGCAGGACCCGTTTGGCCCCGTTCTGCCCCGTTCCATGTCTCAGGGAGGTAGCAAATCTCCATGCTGTTATTTCTCCGAGTTATGATGTGGATTTCTTAGATGCTGTCCGCCCCGCATTGGTTTTTCTTCTTCTTTTGCGAGTTGTATTAGTTTTCATGAATATGACTGGATCTCTTGGTCTTTCCTTAATACCGCTGTTCACAGATTCACTATGGAAGTTTTGTGATTAGGATTAGTTTATCATGGTCATGAATAGATCTCTAGGTCCATTTTTTAACACTGCGGCCAATAGATTCAACGGGGATTTTTTTGATCTGTGTTAGTATTCACCTAGGAGCTGGAGTGTAATTGTAAAATTCCTATTTCAATTAACATGAACGATGCAGCGATCGAAGGCCGAGTACCGTGACAAGGTGGCCGTGATCAGTTCCAAGATTGCCAACCAACATGAGCTTGCACGCTCCCTCACCCAATCTAATGAGAGCCTACGCAAGCAATTATCTGTGCAGAAGGAGATCTCGCTAGATTTTGCACGTGACGTCGTTAGGCTGCAGAAAGTGCTCCACCGTAACTTGAACAAGCAATAACAGGCCATCAATATAATCAACAAGCTCACAGAGGAGAAGAAGAATCTCATGGAAAGGTGCATTCTCCTGCAGGACAAAGTCAGCGAGGCACTCAGAGGACATGTCAAGGAAACCAAGGCTACCATCCAAGCCTACCATGACAGGGACCATTGCCTGGATGTAGTCAAGGAGATGAAGGCGGACATGAGCAGAGGGATCACCGTACTCGAGGGTGTTCGGAAAGAGAACGAGGAGCTAAGGGCATGTCTGGAGGCGTATCGGAGCAATGCCCAAGTCTGATTCCCGTTAGCGGAGACACGAATATCAGTTCGTCCTCCTCTCCTTTTGTAATGTTTAGGTTTCAGGGAGCAATGCCCATGTCTGCTTCCCATTATAGGGTGCAATAAGAATCCTAGGGCAACTCCTTATCTATCTGGACATGTGTTGGTGTTCATGTTCATGAATGGACACCATGTTCTCTTTCCATTATGTATCTGGACATGGGTTTCTGCATTATGAGTTTGCCACTCTCCCACTACTATTTGGTGATATTGGGAAAAACCAACAGCACACTAAACTGCAGATAAATCTTATTTGTCTTTGAAATTGAAATTATGATAGTGCCACTAGTTGATTCATAAAATGTTGATTAGTCCTAGATTGCTTCTTCCTTAAAATTATGACAGTGCCACTAGTCGATTCAGTTAATTATGGAAACTAACCAGCTTGTCCTGGTGAACTAAACAAACCATACTATGTATTTTTGTTGCAGGGAAAGAGGCGAAAGATCGACCAGGACCTGGCAACCTGGCTAAATGACAAGATAGCAATCCAAAGGGAGAAGCAGAATTCCCAGAAACTGGCCTTTGACAAACTGCGCGCTGAACTCGTGGTCCTTTCTATCAAGTGCCAGAAACTGAAGGAGTTAAACGCTGACTGGGCGAAGCTACATAGTGAAGGTCGCGCCTCGGCTAGGAAGCAGACGGAGATCATGAAAGGGATCTTGAAGGAAAATCGTATGGCTACGGACAAAATTCTCCAATCCATGACGGAGCGCTGGAACCTACAGCTGAAGCACGACATAGTACTAAAGGAGCTGGCCAATCTTAGGGAGGAAAACAGGCAGCTCTGGGTCAGGCTCGCTTGAACACAACATATGTCTATTTAGTACTGAACTCCCTGGTTTATCCTCTGCAGTGGTGATTTTTTAAGCGTGAACTTAACTCTATGCACGATATGTGTGTTCGTCTGAAATTAGTTTGCTCGAGGATTGAGTTTGGCTTAGTTCGGAAAGCGCAACTGCAAGTCTTACAATTAACTAGTTTTAGGCATTGGCACAACATAAATTATTCATCTCAAATTTCCTTTATCCTCTATAGTCTGTCCTTCTTCAGTTCCTTCAACAGATCCGCAATGCAGTACTCTAGCTTCTTCTTGTCTTCCCTGAGCCGATCCCTCTCCTTTTCTGCATTATGAATTAGCAACCTATGACTATCCTGAAGCTTCTTTGCAGTTCCAACAACCAATCTCCCATCGATTCCGTCAGTTAGCTCTCACTGCAAATTCTCGATTTCTTGTTTCAGCTCCTTATTTCGTACCGACAGCTTGTAATTTTTTTCAGCTGCATCACTTACATCAGTAAATCTCCCCAACCTTTCCAACTCATACATCTCCCATAACTGTGCCAAACATTTCTTAAGTGCATCTGGCCACTCAAGATCCACCCACTCTACTGCTTTACACACCGGGCCAACCTAAAAACCCACACACTACAGTGTTATGAACATGCACGATACATTTTACTTCATGTCACAGTTGCACATAATGTAAACAAACCTGATTTGTACAACCCAAAAACCTTCTCCCAGTGTTACTGCCTTCGAATGCAACATATCTCCTCAGTTTTAGCCCATGGTCACATGGCACTTCTCCATCGAGATCTAGGCCCTCCCATTCGGAGTCGTAGATCGTCCATGGTACCTATAGGTAAACGCAAAGCTGAAATCGAACACGATTGCATGCACATATGGAGCTCAGATCGAGAGATTTACCATTGCCTAACCCTAGCCCAAGAAAACAGAGGAACTCACATCGTGGAAGGAATACTCGATGTCGGAGAGAAGGCTGTCGCTGCTCGACTGGTCGTCCTCATCGTTCAAGGACAGCATGGCGAATGCGTCATTGCAGGCGATGGTGTCGGCGAGAGAGAGAGAGAGAGAGAGAGAGAGAGAGAGAGGAGAGAGAGAGAGAGAGAGAGTAGAGAGAGAGAGAGAGAGAGAGAGAGAGAGAGAGAGAGAGAGAGAGAGAGAGAGAGAGAGAGAGAGAGAGAGAGAGAGAGAGAGAGAGAGAGAGAGAGAGAGAGAGAGAGAGAGAGAGAGAGAGAGAGAGAGAGAGAGAGAGAGAGAGAGAGAGAGAGAGAGAGAGAGAGAGAGAGAGAGAGAGAGAGAGCATCCCTTCTACCGCTGCAACAATGACTAAATTAGCATGTTACAATAGTTTAATGGATACCATGCCCTTTCCCTGGATTACTGTCTCCTGCCTGATAGGGATTCTCTTCACACATTCTCATTTCAAATATTAAACCTGCACTCCCTCCATCCCAATTTCATTGCCTAACAAAAACATACCAGTATATTACATCATCTAAAGAAACAAAATCATGTCAACTACAAGGTACTTATGCACCACTTCTTCAGTCATGGTTTCACAAAACATTACATTACAATCTCTCAACAAACATAACCACAACATGGTTTCACAAAACATCACATTACAATCTCTCAACAAACATAATCACAAAAACAAGTATATTACATCAACTCAAGAAACAAAATCATGTCGACTACAAGGTACTTACACATCACTTGTCCTGTCATGGTTTCGCAAAACATTACATTACAGTCTCTCAACAAACAAAATAACAGAAACAAGTACAGTACATCATCTCAAGAAACATAATCATGTCAACTACAATGTATTTATGCATCACTAATCCAGTCATGGTTTCACAAAACATTACATTACAATGTCCCAACAAACATAATAACAGAAACAAGTATGGTACGTCATCTTAAGAAACGTAATCATGTCAACTACAATGTACTTATGTCTTATTACAACAACGATGGTTTCAGTGAGTGACATGTCCGAAAATCTCAACAGCTCGCACATCATTATATCGCAATCTCTCAACAAACATAATCATAGAAACACGCTCTAAATGCAATAGTAGTCAATATTACAAATACAGGCAGGGGAACCCCGCGGTCCATATGACAAGCCCAGGGTAGCAGCTCTCATCAGATCTCATCAACGTCGACCACCTCATTCTGTTCAGCCACTACAGGGGCATCTACATCCACTATAACCTGTTCAACAACATCAGAAATGGTACCAAGGAAGAACACCTTCCTGGTTCGCTTCTTTCGCCGCATAATCTGCATAAGATCTTCAGTATCCAAAACATCTATGAATTGCTGCTTCTTATGATGCCACCACCGGATTTTTGCCATCTTCTCAGGGCCAATACTGATTTCCTTACCGATCATCTCTCTCATTTCATCAAGAGTTATGTTTTTGGAATCAATAGTGATCTCCATAGTACATGAAGAAACTGGCTTATTAACTCCCTCATCAAGTTTGGCCATGTATGAATCCACCTCTGTGTGTATACTGAACTTATCTAGATCAGCATCTATTGGTCCGTATTCTCTAGGAGCAGAAGCTCTGGCAGCAAGATCTCCAGCATCTACATACATATCATCAATCATCGCTTCAACTTTCACCTTACGATCAGCTGCACATCACTCCCAAACCATCTGAAGCTCATGGGAGTGCTCAATTTGCTGATAGGTATTTTTCATGTTGCACCACACCAATTTTGTCCTCTGTCTAGAACCCCAGGGAATTCTAGCAGCAAGCATATCTACCAGCTGCGAAACAGACACAACCTCTTTGCAATTCACAAGCAGATGCACATCTTGCCCGAACACAACCCTCTCGCAACCAAAATCAAGTTTTGCAGTGTACTGCCGAACATGAACTGTGAACTCATATAGGTCCCTTGTATCAAAGTTGTACCTAATTTGATTAAAAAGGGGAACATTTCAGTTCATTCGATTCTATTAGGCCATAACTAATTTACTTGCAAGATAAGGCACAGATAAGAAAAATTCACCTCTCGCTCTTCTCCCGGGCTTTTTTCTTCGAGATCTGAGTGCTGCATCTGCCCACCGGAGCCGAACAATCCACCGTCGACCTTGCTTTTCTCTTCAACCCGCTGCTCGTAGGTACCTTGGGAGCACAAGCCTTCCTGGCCTCCTCGCTAACCGGGGCAGAAGACCTCGCCGCTGCTACGCGTTGAGCCCCAGACTTGGGCCCCGACGGACCCTTTTCAGTCGGTGACGTAGCTACAACCTTCGCCTTACAAGACATGCCGGGCCACCGCTGTCGGATTCAGTGTCGGGGGAGGGAGAAAAAGGTCCTCCGTCGCCGGCAGATTTAGGGTTGGGGAAGGGAAGAAAAGGGACCACCGCCGCGGTCGCAGCAAGATTCAGTGTCGAGAGTTAGGAAAGTACAGTAATGGATTTTCCCTTACGACACGTGCAGGGTGGCTAAGAAGAGTGACCGACGAAGGAGGGGCACAGCAGGAACTAGTGTAATGGAATATCCTGACTTAACAGGCGCGATTTGAAAATATTTGGTTTGGCCATCATTCACTCCAAACACCCCTCTCAGCAATTGGCGCCCTAACTTTTCGAATCGCGGTGATAAAAATCAACTTGGGTACCGTGTTGCCTGGGCGACCCAACTTTCGGGCCGCAAAATGATACACTCCACATGCAGGGTAGGACGAGGCGGTGATGCTTGGACGATGTACAACTTACTGCAGAGAGGCGGCCACGAGCGCTGGGCGGCCACGGCGAGACCAAACCACTGCGGCCAGCGGCGCGGGGCGGCACGAGGGAGGCAGGATGCGCTGGTGCTCACGCTGGCAATGGTGCAGCAGGATGGCAAAGAAGTGGCTAGGCTTGGGCACGAGGACCGGCAGCGCCAAGTCAGAGATCGAGGCAGGAGAAGCTCTGCTGCAGTGACGGGAGCTGGGCACCGGACTCGGGAAAGAGCAGGAGAAGCCGGTAGCGAGGAAGGCGACCAGAGCTTAACTATGGGGAGGGGCCCACTAGGCGGCGGAGGCGGCACAGGGGCGACGGGGTCCAGGACAGGCTCGGGGTCATGGCCGGGCTCGTCGATGGGACGGGGAACACAGGGCGGCGGGGTTGGTGGTGAAGGAGGAGACGGGTTGGGGATCGATCGATGTCGCGGGGTGGTTGGCGTGCGACGTGGGTGTTGACCGGGTCGGGGAAAGAGAGAGGGGGTAGGTGGGGCCAGGGTTGTCGGTCACGATGGCCAGGGGTGTGCGGCGGAATCCTGGTGTGTTGATCGCGACAAGGTGGGGTGGACGTGTTGAGTGCTCCGCACACGTGTTGGGGAGGTAGTGTGTAGTGGCAGCGAGCAGTTTGGGTAGGGTGTAGGTAGTCCGCGTTTCTGCTGCGATAGGTAGCGTGGCAGCATGGTGGTTTAGGTCTAGGGTTAGGTTTAGGTGGGAATTAGGGTTAGGGTTTGGGGTTAGTTGGGCCTGGTGTTGTAGACTGGCTAGCTAGGCCTTTTGGCCTAGCCGGCTGCCTCCTCCAGTTTAACAAAAATATTTTATTAAAAGACATTATAGCTTTATTTTAAAAGACCTTTATAAATAGTTTTTCAGACAAAAACAAAATATCCGGAAGGACCGGGTTTTGATTTGAATAAGGACGGCGGATATTTTAGAAGACAAAACTAGGCTTTTAGAAAATAGTTTTAGGCAAACCATGCATGATGACATGACGATGCTAAGATGCAATGTGGCATGATGACATGAGCATGCGGTCATGATGATGCAGAAAATAAAAACAACACGCGATTTTCTAATAGTGGTTTTACCGGGGTGCTACAATCCTCCAACGGGACTGCACAAAAAGAAATAGTAAGTCTCTTGTTTTACTGAGATGTGCTTAGTGTCAGATTCTTGTTTGTACGAGGTACCACATGATTCGGCTAGTGATTAGAACAAGGTTGACCTTAACCAAGACTGGACAAAAACCATACGTAAATCCCATGATTTATAATTCAATGTGCTCACTTGATTTTGGTGATGATCTATTCTTTCTATATTTGACTTGTGTTCATCTATCTATCTATCTGTTATGTGGTGGTAATTTAAGTATATCAACTTTTATGCTAATTTATAGACTATTATTGTATTTTTCTGCCATAATTAAGAGTTTGTATGCACTCTGTAGGTAGTCACATTGTCTAGTGTAGGCACCACATGAGTTGGCCAATTATTAGAACAAGATGACCTTTAGCGGTACTGCACAAAGACCGAACATAAATCCCTTGATTTATAATTCAATTTTCTCACTCAATCATGGTGGAGATCTCTTTTTGCTATATTTGACTGATGATCTTCTATCTACATATATATATATATGTTAACTAGACCATGATTAGGTGGTGGTGATTGAAGTATATCCACTTTTATGCTAATCTATATTCTATTATAATATTAGAGATCGCCACCATGATTGAGCTTATATGCACTCTGGAGGTAGTAACATAGTCTAGTGTTATATGTATGAGACTAGTATAAATACCTTGGTCTTGGTGGGGAGTAACTTGGACTAGCAAAATGCATACAATACTAGTCCAAGTTACTCTACCAACACTAAAGGGTGTCTAGATACATTCGTTTCACAAAAGCCATGTCATCTTAGATTTTGAAACAGAGGGAGTTCTATCTAGACTACTCATAGTGAGATTATCATAGCTATTATCATCTAATATGATCCCCAGTTACTATATATATGTACTATAACCATGTTAATATGATCTGGAAGTCTATCGTGCACCTGTTGTTTGATTTCTTAATTTAGATACTCTACATGATGCACATATAGAGTCTATTGCCAATTTGATTCTTTAGTTTGCTCATCATTAAAGAAATGTAATGATTTTATTAACTTAAACGGTCCGAGCACCGCCCTGTCAAGGCGAAGCTGCGGGTTTGAGCCCCATCAGTCCCAAACTAGGGATGGCAATTTCTGTGAGAAATACAATGTTTGATTAATAATAAACAAGGGATTTTCATCTATACTTGATCAGATGATCTTGCGAGTTTAATGTTAGCAACCATATGGTTTAATTGGTTATGGTTCCTATGAATTTTTTGTTGACTTGTGATTGCATCAAAGCTATATTCTGACGTGGTTCCTAGACATACATTGTTTAAATACTTCATTGACCTTGCAAGGTGCACAATGTATCATTTGTTTGTTTGTCTACTGGATTTTCTTGCCTGGTTATATGTACAATGATACTGTCAGCAGTTGGAAATACAATAGTTGTAGGCATTACAAATAAGGTTTGTGCTACTTTTTGGATGCATCCAACTATTGTTTTGGTAGCAAATGACACATCTCTTTGTTTCTCTTCTTTTTTTATTTACTAGCCTGACGATCAAAATATTTGAATGATTTGCCTACTAAAAAGGAATGGTTGATATCTTGTTTGTCTGAAATGATTCTGGTAGTCTATTTAAGACACTTGGTATATTGCTTGTTTTTCCAAGGTACTATCATAGTTGCCTGATGATTAAAGCAATGCCACCTATGGTTGGAGGTCACATTTTTTGCTAGTTCATACTATAGACCATTTTTAAACGCTAATCTTATATTTTTAGGTTAATGCTTTGTTGTCCCAACCAGTTCTAAGCAGCTGAAGGAATCTCATGCACCTCTTTTTGTTATATTTCTATATTTCCATTATATAGTGATATGATTAGTTTATGAGGGAAAGAGTTGAGTTGCTTGATTAACTACATTCATTACCACACTAGTTCAGTTAGTCTGCATGAGACACACATGTTGATGGCTTGATTTGTTATATTAGGACAATGCCAATTTTGAAATTCTTTGACAACAAATATGGTGTTTTTTGCCTGCTTTGCTGCTCTAACTTAATATCTTAGTTTCAACATGCAAATAACCTATAGTTTTTGTTCTGGAGTGGCTATGATACTGGCACACGTACGCATTGGTCTAGGACATCGACAATTCCTATTATTCCGGAAAGAGATGTACGAGACACATCATTGATTATTCCTGGACAATGATGAATTTGAATTATTTTACATATAAGATGGCCGCTAGTTAGCTGGTACGCTATGTTGACTTGTTTTCTTTGTTTCAGGCTACACATGAAGCTATGAGGGCAGAAGAGAGGAATCCTACGTTAAGTATTGAGGTTATTTCACAAAGCAGCAGTGACAATGATTGTTGCTTGCATCGGTCCATGGTTTTAGTTTTTCCAGCAGAAAGAGGTGTTACAGCTGCACTCTAAACAATTGATTTAATTGAACAAGAAACAAAGCAAATAGATGGAATAATTACGATTACACGTAAACAGATACAAGAACTGAAAGATCGACAAGATTTGACGGACCGTCTACTTGATAATCTCTTCTGCAGCTGTCATGGTATGCCAGTTGTTACTTATATGGGGATGTAAGCTCCGTAGTAGAAACCATGTTCCAACACATGTCTCGCGATGTCTCTGTAATGCTCCATCTTGTTTTTGTTGAAAGTCTGGTCTGTAATAAATTTTTAAAAATATCTATTGATGTAAAAGGGTGATCCTAGCATGGCCATTAGTGGGCTGGAATATTAATGGACTGTTTAAAACCAGAATTTCACCATAGTTATAGAATACGCAAATATGCTGGCCAGCAGATGGGCCAAATAAACACTAAAAGGTCGTAAGTGGCAGGTCAGAATATTGGTGGGCCTCATAAGTGGCCAAGACCCTGAAAACGTACAGGGCTGAACAGCAACATGACAGAATAGTAAAGGGCCCGAACTGTAATGGGCCTGACTATTGATATACCCGAATAGTAAAGAGCTGAAATAGTAAAAGACCTGAACAGTAAAAATCTCGCGTAGTAGAGGGCCCGCACAGCAAAACAGACAGAAAAGTAAAAGGCTTGAACAGTAAATGGCCTAAGCAGTAAAAGGCCATAAGAGCAAAAGGCCTAAACAGCGAACGACCGGAACAATAGAAGGCCAGAATAGTAAAGGATCCTAACACTGGCAACCCAGAAATGTAAAAGGCCATAACAGTAAATGGCTAGAACAGGAGCGGACCCCACGGTTTGGAGGAATAATAACGGGCTGCCTGCAGGCCTTAAAAGTGTCTGACCTTCTAGCGCAGGCCCCTAATGGGCCGCATATTATTCTACCAAAGTGGGCCTTCTTTAGGCCAAAATTGTAGCGGGCCTAAAATCATACGGGCCCTTGATGGATTCATTAATGGGCCACATCAAATAGTACATGGCATGAGAGTAAAGGGCCGTAATCTTATTGGGCTCTCCTCGTGGGTCGGCCCACTTAACAATTAGCAGGCCTTATCTGGGCCAGGCTTCTGCCACGGTTTCTGTGACCGTTAACAGCGGTAACCGGCCGTTAACGACGGGTGCCACGTGGCATTTTGCATGACGTCAGCAGTCAACGCCACTGGCGAACAGATCTACGATGGAACAAGTTTTCGTGGCTGAAGGGTGCGATCTGCCACGGTCAGAAAAACCGTGGTAGATTCTTTTGTGATGGGGCTTTTACCACGAATGGCATCCGTCATAGAAGACTTTTTAGCCATGAAAAACATGCCTTCAACCACGAAAATCGTCTGTTGTAAAAGCCAACTTTTCTTGTAGTGGTACAGCCACACGGGGGCCTGGAAACCCCATCGACCAACTAACTTGCCTAGTAGATTCCATGAGCCAGATAGTTCGGGCGTTCCATTCAACATATGCAATCTGGTTGTTCTCGAAGGCGGTGAAGGAGGTGCATTCATACAGGTAGTTAAGCGTGGCCGGGAGTAAGAGAGGCACGGCCACCGTAATCTTGTTCCCCGCACACATCTCTAGGGACTGGCTTCAGGACTTGACCCATTACGGCATAATCTACTTAGGGTGTGACTCATGGTATCGACGAAAGCAAGGTAATGGGTCGTGGTCAACCACTCTCTGCTGGCCTTCCAAGGAAGAGGGCTAATGTTAAATGGCACTAAGAATCAGTTGGTATGTGTGTGTAAAGTTGTGCACCCCTGCAGGGTTATTAATCTTTTCGAAAAGTCATGTCCACGGTTATGGACGACGTGGGAATGGATTCAAAGATCATAGAGAAGAATAACCTAATCGTAAAACTAGAAAAGAGAAGTGAGGTGTGCTTAAGGATGCTTCCTCAAGGATCGAGGGGGTGATCCTAGTTGTTAGGTTCAGCTCATAAAGATTCTATGGATATCAAAAGAAGATCAAAGCTAGTGATATCGTTTTCTTATCCCCTTTCAAATGTTCTACTTAGTCGAGCTTCTCCTCTCTTTTTTACAAAGAAAGCTAGCTTTATGCAAAATAACCCAACCAACCATAAGTCTTGCGGAGTACACCCTATACTCAGCCTTCCTTTGTTGATACTTTTGCAGCAGGTAAGTGTTACGATAGAAGAAGAGTTTGTTACAACATCGACATCGACGAGTAGCTTGGGGTACCCGGTCAGCAGCCTGGAATCTATGGAATGGGATTTCATTGTTACGCTCCAGGCCTCTTAGGCCATTTGTTAAGTTTTCTATACTTAATAGCATAATTTGCCTTCCGTTGTTTGATGTTTGTGGTCAGTGACCTTTGCTTGTAATATTTTGGTTGTTTGCTCAGTGATGAGCTTGCTGTAATAACTTTTGTCTCGTAGGGTCACTGTAATGTTACCGATTCTTTCTCTGTATGTTTCCGAGATTTAGGTTAGGCTTATACCAGACAGAGGTCTCGGATTTGTCTATCCTAATCCCAGGGGTGTCACACCCGACCCGTGGGTTTTAAAACCACCTCTCCCGCGTGCCCGGGATGGCTAGTTGGGCCGGCCCAGCGATTTGTCACCGAGTCTGGTTAGATCCAGCCTGCCCCGGGGTATTTTCTTTTCTTTTATTCTACAGATCTGTTCAAATCCTGTTTGGAATAAATACCAAATAAAATGTAAATTACCTACAAATCCTTAGATATAATTTTTATCAGACTCCCTAGTATTTTCTCTAACCTGCAGAGCATACCCTAGGTCAAAAATAATTCTAATTATTTTCTGGTATTTAATCTACTAAATAGTATCATTTTTAGTAAATAATTCCACAGTGAGTTCCACATATCCAAATGGGGTGTTTCCGACATTCGCTGGTAACTTTGGAAAATACATATCATCTGGCTTTGGGCTCAGGTCAAGTTGAACCCTGGTTTTTCATTAGTAAAAATAACAAAATCCATCTATATCTGCCTTATGAAATTTCCCTGGGATAATTTGCTGCTCACCTTGAGTTGATTCCAACTCTCGGTGATGTGGTACATCAATATCTATCAAAACCCAGGAGTTTAAGATTTATTGAGCTATCGTCGGATTGATGACAAGTACGCCATGAGGGGGTCCTCGAGGTGTGTAGAAGAGAGGGGTGTGAGACGTACGGTGTTCCGGGACGGTGAGCACACAAGTTTACCCAGGTTCGAATCCGTCCGCTTTGGACGGATCCTACTCCTGCTAGCAATCTGGTAATACGGCAGAGCGAGATATGGGTTACAAGGGTTTCACCTGTGCGAGTTGAGATTCTAGACTATTGTGAGGGTGCCCTAAAGGCTTTCCCTAGGACGGCTTATATAGATATCCGGCCTAGGGTTTACAGGAGAGATCCATCCGGCTATGACTAAGAGTCGGTTACAGAGTACATCTTGAACTACAAGTAACACTATGGGACTATGTCGGTAAGTCTTCTAGTCCTTCCCATAGCCGGACTGGACTTTGTTTCTTCTCCCTGTCTGGGCCGCCCGTGAAGCAAAGCTCTAACCCGAAGTGGGCCACCCTAGTCAGCGAGGCACAGTGAGGATACCTGGAAAGTATATCCCCAACAGCAGCCCCGGGAAGCCTCCATGATCCAAAGTCGGATTTCATCATCATCTAGCTTGATCTTCGGCTTGTAGAATCGTGAAGTGTTCCTGAAACTTCAAAAAAGAAAGGATGAGATCCAAGCCTCAAATGAGTCGGACCTATGAATATGTTATTCGGGATTCCAGCTCGAAATTCAAACTAAGCCGGAACTTGGTCTTTGACATAACCTGACACTAGTCATGGTCAAGTCACATCACTGACAGACATTTCCTGTCAGCACGACCGTTGGTGGGTCCGCCTTTCGCGGAACCGAGGTGCCGTTTCAATGCGTGCATGGAGATCGAGGAGGCGTAATCATCGCGCGGGGGTTTCCTAGTTCCTTCCACGACATGTGGCACGTTCACTGTAGCGTTTACACGAATCTTGACATGGCCATAGGATATAAGTGGTGAGGATCTTCTTTTCCCATCTTCTTCATCGGCACTTGCGCGGTTTCCTTCTCCCCTATGCCTCCCCATGAACCTAGAGCTCCTCTGCTCCCCAAAAATCCTCCAGCGCCACCCGTCCAAGGTCACCGGCACACAAAGAATGGCTTCAGTCTCATCCTCCAGCACGGCGGTGATGGCGGCGACGGTAGCGGCGGCAGAGAAGGAGAGCAATCGCGGGGTGTGGATCCCGTGCGTTCTAGATGACGAGAAGCTCCGCGTCATGGAAGAAGAAGGGCTCCTCCATGCCAACGACTGGCGGAGCGGCTTCGGTGAAACCATCCCCAACCCTCACGAAGGCGAACGGGTTTACTTCAGCACTCACCTCGAGAGAGGTTTGAGCTTTCCTCCCTCAGATTTCTTCTCTGAAGTTATAAATCACTACGGAGTTCAACTCCATCATATCCCCCGAACTCTCTTTTAGAGATGAGCGCGTACGCATCTTTGTGCGAGGGGTTTCTCGGCATTAGGCCGAGCCTTATTCTCTTTCAGTATTACTTTCATGTCCGGAGAAAATTACTGCCGGTAATCCTTAGATTATCGGTACTACTAGTTTTTCGATTGGGAGAGAGCGCGTCTTTCCTCGGATTATGGCTAGTGAGTCGGTCAAGCAATGGCCGTCCAATTTTTTCTATCACAAGGATATTCCCGCACCCAACAAAGCTACTGCTTTGCCGGCTTTCATCGATGATGCCGCCACGCCCCAAGAGTCCTGGGACACAGATGTGCCGGCTCTCAGTGATGATCTACTTCTTGCCAAGAGGCGGATCGAGTTTTTGATGAAGCACAAGGGCCTAAAAGGGTCTGATTTAGTTCACTGCTGGGTGGCACACCAGATCTAGCCTCTTCAACATCATGGAGATCGACTGATGCACTCCATCATGTCGTCGAAGAAAGATTCCCTCCGAATCAGCCCCAAGGCCTACTCGGCAAAAGATTATGTATGCCAAATCAAATGGCTGATAAGGGAGCGGATTGAGAGGAAGATTCTGGAGCTGTCCTTGGACATGCATACGTCGGAAGATCCCGTAGTGCCAGTAAGCTTCTAGCAACAACTTGTATTATGTGCTCATCTTTATATTATTTTGCAATACTGAGATATCTCTTCTTTTCAGCTTGCCAACCTCCCCGAGTCGGAGCTTGCTCCGGTCGAGGGATATCCTCCTGAGTTTTCTCAGAATGAGGGAGAGTTGGTTCCACTGCCGGATGTTATTCCTCGGAAGCGCAAAGCTCCGACAGTGGCCATTGGCACAAAGGAAGTGCCCATTGTGAAGAGGTAATCTTTCCTCACAAGGTCTTTGTACTATATGTCTTAATTCTTTCCGAGATGTAATGCTTTCTGTTGTATTACCTTCTCAGAGCAAAACAGCTCTCCAAGGGCAAAGGGAAAGGGGTTGCCTCGAAATCTCTATGCCAGTCGAAACTAAACTTGGTTTCTCCCGCCGTAGCTCCTCCGACTCCTGCCCCTCAGCCTTCTACAACGCAGGAGATTACTCCATCTCCGACTATTGCAGAAGATCCGGCTCAATCAGCAGAGCCAGTGATCCTCGGATCACAGACTGACGTCAGCATGGGTGGCTCAGGTTTTGATAAGGGTGAACCCTCTTCGGTAATGATCCCTCTGCAGAGGTTTTCACTGACAACCTCCTGAACAATACGGGACTTTCCAAACTTGGGTTATCTCGAAAAATCTGCGGAGGAAATCCAGCGGCTGGCTCGACAATGCCTGGAAAGCAGGACTATCTTTGCCGAAGAAGAAGCACAAGAAGCAGAGGACATCAAGCACTCTGATCTTCTTGAACAAGTCCGTCTTTGCTACGAGAATTTGAGGATCGGCGAACTTCCAACTGCGCCAGTCACCCCCTTAACCCTCGCTGAGAAGGTTACCACCGAAGTGAACATGAGCCTGAACAAGCTCGCTCATGAACAATACGTAAGTCAGAATTCCAACTCACGTTTTTTCTTATTTCATATCATATCCTCTAGGCCCCAAGCATGAAGCTGGACATATAAATCTGGATTTATGCTTCCTTAGGATGCCACATAATGAACTAGTGTAGCCCCCAAGGCTCGTGCTGGTGTTAGTAAAAATATTAGCCCTAGTCTTTAGTAGAATTCTGACTCTGGGTATTCTGACTTACAGAAAGTATGTTCCTATAACACGGATTTATTGAAGAATATTTGTAAAAAGTGGAAAGAAATCAAAGCTCTCCGACTTGAAAATGATCAACTAAAAGTATCTAGGGATGATGCTGAAGGTTAACATTCCAGAACTCAAAGCTTGTCTTGTATTTCATAGTTGAATTTTTATTCAACTTCTATTCTTTTGATTTCAGCACTGGTAAAGCAGTCTTGTGCTATGATTGAAGAGGCCGAGAACCTTAAAACCCTAGAGGTGGAAAACAAGGACCTCCACTAAGAGCTGAATAAGCTTAAGGCGGATCATGAGAAGAGCATTGCTCAAGTTCTCGAGTCCTCCATGGCTACTGAGGAGCATGATCGCCAGATCGCGCTCCAAGACAAGAAAATCTCGGATTTCAGCAATGACTTGTTCAGAGAGAGGGACATTGCCGAGGCACTCCGGGCTGAACTCTAGAGTCTTCGGGAGGAGAAGACCAAAGTCGACGATGTCATCTTTGGTACGTTTCCCTCTTTATGATTTATCTGCATCTTCCGACTCTTTGGAGTCCGGATTTATTTGATTAACCCCTTTGCATTACATGCACAGGTCCTCTGAACTTACTGTACTTAGCCTCTGCCAAATCTCGCACTAGCCGGCTTACTCAAGTCGGTGATTTGCTGCATGACTTCCGCCAATCCATTAGGGATATTGGCGAAGTTCTCAAGGTTCCGGACATGCATATCATGTCCGGCTTTGAAGTGCGAGATAAGTCCAAGGAGATGCCCCAGCTTATCCAGGACTGGAACATGTCCTACGCGCGAACCGCATCACAGAACGCTCTCACCATGGTCATGAGCCACCATGGAAGCATGGAGATCTGGCAAGTGACCAGAGGGTATTCTACTGTGGATGAAGACGGCCAGAAGCAGGACATCAAAGCCATCATGGACTCCTGCGCTGATACAGGTGTCATGTAGCTGACTTGACCTAGCTACGATACTCCCTTCTTCACTCGCGTAGAGACACCACCTCCCCCGCCAAAGAAACCAGAGAAGCTTCCGACGACGAACAAACCATCTTGGATTTGAACATCTTGGTAAGATATCGAAGCAAGGCTGATGTTTCTAGCGAGCCGGAAGCTCCTTCTTCCCCTGCATCGTAGAGCATCAGAACAAACATTGTATTATTCTAAAAACAATCCGGGTTGTAAATAAGTAGTATGATACTTAGTGCTAAGTTTAAATATATCTATTTAGCACTTTTGGCTTTATAATTTTTGTGCCTGGAAAGTGTACATAAGCACTTATGTTTTTCGTCTATACTTATCCTTTATCTGGCTTTCCGCCTTGTCCCTTTCGTGAGCCGGCTAACTTTTAACAGGAAAACTTTGCTGAGCAACGGAGCTCAATTGCTAAACCAGTTTAAACTAGGAAACAAAGCCGGCCTCCAGTACCAATAATTCACTACTCGAAAAATACCCGCATCCAGTAATCAGACAAATAACCAAAGTATAGACTAGAAAATTTAGATTTATACCCGAAGGTAGGAATTTTAGAATCATAAATCTAAACCAGAACAAACATGAGCATAAAGTACTTTCAAGTATTCTAGGATTTTTGACTGTGACATGGTCATTCAGAAATAAGATGGTAAAAAACTTCTCAGAAATTTTTTGAGGCAACCAACACTTCATTTCTCATAGAACATGTACACATATATGATTACAAAGAAAAATAAACTAGGAATAAAAAGGACGTAGCTGAGCAATATTCCATGGTCTATCTAATTCATCTGGGTCTGTAGTGCCTCCAGCTCTCTTTCTTTTCTTAGTAGCAGGTCTTTCTTTGACTGGCCGCATATCAATTAGCTAGTAAGAACCATTGTGCATTACTCAACTAACTAAAAATGGCCCTTCCCATATTGGGGAAAGTTTGTGCTTTCTTTGCTGCACAAGCCGTAGAACCAAATCACCCTTATTGAAAGATCGGTTTCTGACTCTCTGGCTATGATACTTGCGTAACTTCTACTCATAGGCTATTGATCTCATCTCATTAACGACGCGAACTTCTTCGACTAAGTCGAGATTATTTTGTCGAGAATTTTTGGCATCCTCTTCAATATACACGGCAACCCTAGGAGAAGTGTGAATCAAATCACTAGGAAGAACTGCTTCTATGCCATAGACTAAGAAGAAAGGTGTGTATCCGGTTGACCTGTTCGGAGTTGTTCGTAAGCTCCATATTACAGAGGGTAATTCCTCTGCCCAAGCCCCTGCAGCACATCGTACTGGTGCTTCGAGTTTTGGTTTTAGGCCTTGTAGGATTAAACCATTTGCTCTTTCGACTTGTCCATTAGCTTGTGAATGTGCGACTGATGCAATGTCAAGCCGGATATTTTGTTCATTGCAGAATTCGGCAAGCTCTCCCATAGAGAAATTACTCATGTTGTCAGTGATAATGCTATGCGGATAATCGTATCGGATTATGACATCCTTGACAAATCTTCTGGCTGTTTCTCCATCACAACTAGTGACGGGTTTAGCCTCAATCCATTTTGTGAATTTATCCACCATCACTAAGAGATGAGTAAATCCACTTGGAGCCCGTTTAAATGGTCCTACCATGTCAAGCCCCCATATCACAAAAGGCCATGTTATAGGTATTGTTCGCAGTTGATCAGCCGGAACGTGAGCTTGCTTGGCGTATTTTTGGCAGCCCTTGCATGTCTTGACCACCCGTTCAGCATCCGCCTTGGCTGTAAGCCAGAAAAACCGTGTCGGAAAGCTTTTGCCACTAGAGATTTGGCTGCAGCATGGTGACCACACTTGCCTTCGTGGATCTCCCATAAGATTTCCACTCCTTCTTCCGGAGATACACAGCGCTAAAAGACCCTAGATGCACTCTGCTTATAGAGCTCACCACTAATTATAGTGTAGGATTTTGCTCGTCGGACGATCTACCGGCTCAGAACTTCGTCTTCCGGTAATTTTCCATCTACCAAGTAATAAAGGTAGGGTTGAGTCCAGCTGGGAATCACAGCTAGAACTGCTACTAAAGGTGAGTCAGATTTGGTCGGATACTCCTCGTCCACTCCTTTTATAGAGGGAACCTTGAGGTGCTCTAAAAAAGCGCCATCCAGGACCTTTTTCCGGGAGAAGCCTATTCGAGATAGTGCATCTGCTTCCTCATTGTGTTGGACTTCAAACCTTTCAAATGATTTAGATAGTTCATCCACAATAGCCCTATATGCTGCCATTTGTTTGTTTGCCTTATAGATATCCGACACTTGTTGAGCAACAAGATCCGAATCTCCATAACACATTAAACGCCGGATGCCGATATCCTTAGCAATCTGGATTCCATGCAGTAATGTTTCATACTCGGCAATGTTAGTCATCACCGTGAAGTGGATCTGCAATACATAGAAAAGTTTATCTCCCTGGGGTGATTTGAGCACCACGCCAGCCCCCGAGCCCCCGAGCCCCCGAGCGCTTTAGACCCGTCAAAATGTAAGGTCCAGTACTCCGACTCTGGTAGGGTCATATTCTCCATTGTCTCTGTCCAATCAGCAACAAAGTCAACGAGGATTTGGGATTTGATTGTTGTACGAGGTTTATACTCAATGTCGAAAGCTAAAAGCTCTATGCCCCATTTGGCGACGCGTCCTGTGGTGTCACTGTTGTTGATTATGTCTCTCATGGGAGCTGTGCTCACCATGGTAATTAGATGTTCCTGAAAATAATGCCGTAACTTACAAAATGCTAGAAACACACTGTCAGCCAGCTTTTGATAGTGCGGATACCGCTGTTTTGATTCAGTTAACACCTCGCTGAGATAGTAAGTCGGACGCTGCATCAGGTGTTCCTGATTTTCCTCCGATCTCTCCACCACCATGACGATACTGACGACCCTGTTTGTCGCAGCGAGATAGAGCAACATCGGTTCCTGTGGTTCCGGTGCTACAAGGATGGGAGCAGCTGAGAGTACTGCTTTCATGTCTTGAAGCGCAGCTTCAGCTTCGTCGGTCCAAACAAAATTTTTGGTCTTTTTCAGGAGCTTGTATAGTGGTGCGACTCTTTCACCGAGCCGGCTTACAAACCGACTGACTGCGGCAATGCAACTAGTTAGCCTTTGAACGTCCTTTGGGCCAGTTGGCCTGGAAATATTGAGTATAGCCTTGATCTTGTCCCGGTTTACCTCTATGCCTCTTTTAGACACGATAAAACCTAACAATTTTCCGGCTAGAATTCCAAAGAAACATTTCTTCGGATTAAGCATTATGTTGTATTTTCATAGATTGGCGAACATTTCCTCCAAGTCGGAAATCAAGGTTTCCTTCTTTTTGGACATCACCATAATATCGTCCACATATGCATGTACATTGCATCCGATTTGGTCGTGGAGGCAACGCTGCATAGTGCGTTGGTACGTAGCTCCTGCGTTCTTGAGCCCAAAGGGCATCATAACGAAACAGAACGTTCCTAAGGGGGTTATGAATGAAGTTTTTACTTTGTCAGATTCCTTCATCCGGATTTTGTGATAACCAGAATATGCGTCGAGAAAACATAGGAGTTCCGAGCCTGCCGTAGAATCGATAACTTGATCAATCCTAGGCAGAGCGAACGGATCTTTGGGACAAGCCTTGTTCAAGGCAGTATAATCAACACACATCCTTAAATCAGTGGTGTCCTTTTTAGGGACCATTACAGGATTGGCCGGCCACTCAGTGTGGATGACCTCTTCTATGAATCCGGCTAACTCGAGCCGGGCTAGTTCCTTAGCTATTGCCTTACGCTTTTCATCACCAAAACGTGTTAGGGACTGTTTGACGGGTTTAGCGTTCGGGTGTATATTTAGAGAGTGCTCGGCAAGTTCCCTAGGTACTCCGGTCATGTCAAATGGCTACCATGCGAAGATATCTTGATTTGCTTGGAGGAACTTGACGAGCGTGCTTTCCTATGCGCTATCTAGGCCTACACCTATCTGGGTCACCTTGGAGGGGTCATCATCCTTAAACGGCGTCTTCTTTGTCTCTTCTGATGCCTTGAACTCCGGATTCGGCTTTGTCACCTCCTTCTTCGCCGCGGGCAGCTCAGACAGATCAATGGTTTTCTTGATCTCCTGGTACTCTTGGGTGTGCAGCACGGCTTCAGCAAAGGCGACATATCCGTCCTTGCACTGTCGCGCCTTCTTCGGGTCTCCCCTGATGGTAAGCCGGACGTCCAAATATAGCGTGGTACGCGCTCTTGAACGGGACCACTTCAAAGGAAAGTGCTTCCGTCCGATAGTTCTTTGGAGTTCCAAAGGTTACATCCAAAGTGATTTCTCCCAGGGAATTTTCTTGTCTTCCTGGGACAACTCCGTGAATGATCACAGAGCTGTAATTTAGCTAGGTCTCCAATATCTTCATCTGGCGTAGCGTTTCGACATACAGAATGTTAATGCTGCTGCTGCCGCCGTCCATGAGAGTCTTGGAAAAACCATAGCCGTCAATAAGTGGATTGATGACTAAGGCATATTTTCCTCACTTGTGCAACTTAGGCGGATGATCAGCACGGTCAAAGGTGATTGCCACTTCTGACCAGTCCAAGAATTGGGGGACAGCCGGAACAATCGTGTTTATCTCATGTAGAACTGATTTCTTGACCTTAGCTAGTTGAGATCCGAGGAAGGTGACGTAAGTGTCTTTTTTTGTTGGGAAGTTTTTCTTCCCTTCCGGCTTGGGATTTGAGGCATTGGCTTCCTCCATGTCGGAATCTTCCTTGGTCTTTATCTTTTTCGGGATTCTTCTTTCCCTTCTTCCGCTTAGCCCTATAGCCAGCAGTATCATCCTTCTTGATGTCGTCATTAAAACGACACCCGGCGTTTGTGTGAGACGAGCCCCCATTGGCATCTAAGTGATGCACACATGGGTTATTGGCAATTTCGGCCCAGGAGTAGGTTTTGCTAGGTTGCTGGTCTCCTCTACCTTGGACTCTTGATGTCCCATGACCGCGTCCGCGGCCATCGCCGCGCCCTCATCGTCCTCCAGAGCCGAAAGTAGCAGTGACCACTGCCGTTTCCGTGTTCGGTTTTTCTTCCGAGGTATTCTTGCGTTTCTGAGCTTGCTGCTTTGGTTGTTTTCCCAATTGTGGCACAGCTAGGGCATTCAGTAATCCCTCTGCGTCGTCGTCAGCATCTGCATACTTGCTTGCTATTTCTATCATCTCTACCAAATCAGTTACCTTGTCGCACTTCAAGCGATGACGTAGTAAACCAATTGCGAGTCCTGCAATGAAAGCTTCAATCGCAGTTTGGTCATTTACCCCTTCACAGAAGTTCTTTGTGTTGATCCATCGTCCGAGATAATCTCGGCAAGTTTCTCCAGCTTTCTGGGCTGTAGGTCTCCTACCGTACAGGGCCTCCGATATGTTCCTTCGAAATTCCGAAAGAACGCGCTTTGCATGTCATACCAGTTATGGATGGTGTTCTCTGGAAGTTCATTGAGACATGACCGTGCCGTCTTTCGCAACATAAGTGGGAGATATCAGGTTGCGACCATGCTGTTTCCGCCTTTGGCGATGCAGCAAGCTTGGAAAAAATCCTGGAGCCAAGTATCTGGCCGAGCTATATCGTCATAGGCTTGGATGTGTCTTGAGATAGCGAATCCTTCCGGGAATTTTTGTTGCTCTTATGCGTGGTCTGAAGCATTTTGGGCCCATGTATATATCATTGTATTCGTAGCGCTGTGCCTCTATATTGGAATTAATCTTGGGGACAGAGATCGTCCTGATTGACGGCTATGGCTGCGGTGCCTTGGAGCCGTACTTCGGCTTCTGCCACCACCTCCTCCGCCACGACACCCTCTTTGGCCTCGGGAGCCGTTGTGATGGCTACTTGGTGGAGAGGGTGGAGCAGCTGGATTGTTTCCGGCTGATCACCGGCCTCCATCTGGAGCATCATTATTTCGGCTCCGAGGAGGGTCTTCATTACGACGAGCCCCCTGCCGGCTTGACTTGGCACGGTGTCCGTCGTTCCTTCGTCCGTCATTCCCATTATGGTGGGGTTCAGCCGGACGGCTTGTATGCCTAGGAGGTGGCATTCTTTGTCGGTCCTCCTCCTGACGCTTCTCTTTGTCTTCTTCCTTGCGATCGTTCGACTCTCACCAGGGAGGATTCTTTGGATACAGAGCAGCGATCGCCTCTTGCTCGGCGGCTGGAGCAACGTTGCGCCAGTCACGTGCAGCTCTGTGATGCTGTCCTGAAGATCCAGTTCTTGAGTAATTGTCTTCCCGACGGTCGGAACGGTGATGCTGTTCTGGAGCCTGCTAGGGTCGTACATCGTTCCAGGCTAGATCCGTGCGACATTGGTCTGATTGAGAGACCAGTTTTCTGCTTCCGGACTTCGCGGCCTTCTTCTGTTCCAGACCCTTGGTGAGTAGCTTGATGCCCAATCGAACCTATTCTGGGCCTGGATTATTTGCGAGGATGTCTCGAGAAGCGGCAGTGTTTTCAGTTGGTGTTGGATACACCAGATCTCCCTTGCTATCGAGCCAAGGTATCCCTAGATCTCCTTCAAAGAGAACCTTACGTACTTCCGGAAATTGATTGTCATGCGTATGTTGTTTCCGGTTCTTTTGATGCTGTAGAGAGATGAGCTTTTCCGCCTTGTCCATGCGCTTCTTCTTTTCCTCGATGTTTTTAACTTCATCCAGGAGTACTTGGCGACGCGCTTCTAGGTCTTGGGCCCTTTCTTCCAATTCTGCAGCAGTTAGTTATGCTGCAGTAGGGATAGGTGTGGTTAATGTAGCATCGATGAGTTTACGGGCGCCTGCGGTGACCACGTGTCCATCCACCGATTCTTCTTTGGGCTCGTCTGGGATAAGTGCTCCATCCGAGTCTTCCTTGTATTCCTCAGTAATCACCTCCTCTGCCGGAAGTTCTTTTGTCGGGGTCTTGTTCTTCTTGTTCCTCTTCTTTGCCTTCTTGGCAGTGCTGGTAGCAAAGACGGCTTTTGGTTCGTTTTCCAGAGTCAAGCTTTGATCGGTACTTTCGGACATCTGGACCTCGGGATTATCTCCGATATCCATGTCATCCTGTGCTTTGGTAGAGTTTTCCCCAGACCCTTCATCCATGGCTTCTCCTTCCTTTGCAGCTTTGGAGTTATAGTCCTCTTCATACTGCGCGGAGAACTTTCGGAAATCCGCTGACATCATCGAGTCATCCGAGGATGCGGGTAAGCTGGTGTTTGTTCCGATTGCCTCCAGCACTGAGTCAGTGTTGTCTCCAGCATCGGCAGAGCCGGATCTGGATCCAACATATCCGATGAAGTGCGATGTGTGGGCCCTGAGGTAGTTGCGGCTTTCCTCGTGGGCTTCCTCGAAGATCTTGATGGTTCCAAGAATCTCATCCACGCTTGCGTCTTGCATCATCATGCGCCTCAACGTGTGCCTCAGGAACGGCTGATCTGTTCCGGCGCTGGCAGAGCCGAAATCAAGGTTGTTGATGTGATCCTCTTGGATTTCGATCTCGGCGGGTGGATCGATCTGGGATTCGGCCTCGCTAGGGACATCCACTCCAGATTCGACTTGAACCGCAAGATCTGCTTCAAGCTCAGATTTCTCCACTATCTCCGCAACGGGTGCAGGCTGGGTGGGATTAGGGTTTTCTGAGATCCGGAACTCTGTCGCCTCCGCGGACAAAGGGGACCCAGAAATTTCTTCTGCCTCTATCATCACCGCTGGGGTGGGTGGGACAGGTTCAGCGAAAGACATAATGGTATAGGCATTTATGGCCTCTCTAGCCGGAATCCAGGTCTCGTCGAGAACGATGAGAGGGGTGTCACCGGCGTAGAGGATGCGACCAACAGCGATAGTCTCGCCGATTCTGATTCTTGCAGATTCCACTCGGAACGCAGATCCGAAGCTCACTTGCCCCATGGTGGGCGCCAACTATCATCGGATTGATGACAAGTACACCATGAGGGGGTCCTCGAGGCGTGTGGAAGAGAGGGGTGTGAGACGTACGGTGTTCCGGTACGGTGAGCACACAAGTTTACCCAGGTTCGAATCCGCCGGCTTTGGACGGTCCTACTCCTGCTAGCAATCCAGTAATACGGCAGAGCCGAACATGGGTTACAAGGGTTTCACCTATGCGAGTTGAGATTATAGACTATTGTGAGGGTGCCCTAAAGACTTTCCCTAGGATAACTTATATAGATATCCGGCGTAGGGTTTATAGGAGAGATCCATCCAACTAGGACTAACAGTCAATTACAGAGTACATCTTGAACTACAAGTAACACTATGGGCCCATGTCGGTAAGCCTTCTGGGCCTTCCCATAGTCGGACTGGACTTCGTTTCTTCTCCCTGACTGGGCCGCCCGTGAAGCAAAGCTCTAACCCAAAGTGGGCCACCCTGGTCAGCGAGGCACAGTGAGGATACCCGGAAAGTATATCCCCCACATGAGCTTCTGGTGATGCTTGGTAATTTAAACTTTTCTGTTTAGGGTTGTTTCCCTAAATAAATCACATCTACAAATCCCTAACTCCAAAAATTATGATTCCAATTTCTACATAAAGTTATATACAATTCCTACCATGTGACCTTGTATTAATATCAAACGCTTTTGTAGAATAAATCTAGTGAAAAAGACAAACTATCAAAAGAACCGACTTTCAGATTTTCCCAAGGGCATTCTGGTAATTATTTTGGAGTGAATCCAACTCACAGAAATCATAAACTCAAATATATACAATAACCTCCGAGGTCAAATTTATTCGAACTATTGATCATTTTTGGTGATTTATTCCCTAAAACTAGGGTTTATTTCACTAAAATCCATATCTAACTCAAGAAAAATGATAAAATAATGAAACCACTTTTGGTGGCTTTGTTATTTCAATACCCATCTGTTGACAACATTTTCGTAAAATGGTATCATATAGAACTGAGCCTTGGCCTTAAACCCCATATTTATGTGGTATTTGACAATTAAAATCATAAAAGAGATTCCACAAATGCGAACAAAGCAATTCCAATTGGTATGACCTCAAGTATCAAAACCTACTAAAGTATGTTGGTGCCTTGCTTTATTGTTTTCTATATTGTACTGGTGTTTGTATGCCTTGTATTGATTGTGTCTTTGTTTGCTTGCATGTCTAAATCCTCGAAGACGATAACTATGATTTGTATCAAAGTCGAGAAGGAGCAGATATTGGTTAATATGGTATTCTAAGAAGAATCCCAAGGACATGTCGCCATATTGCTGGTCACAGGAAAGCCACCTACTTTCTCATAAGCCTTATCCTACTGTTTTACTTATGCATGTTTTACCTACTTTTTTATGAAAACTGCATTATTTTACTATATGATCTTTATCTGGTAGTGGCTTGGCTCCTCCAAACCATTCCACAATTGTACTGATAAGTAAAAACCCCTTGATGACACCTACTTGCCCCTAGTATTGTAAGTGGTGTATAGAACCATAACCCCTTTGGAGAACCTATTTTAGCCAAAGCATAACTATAGGTTTGGATCACTCCAGAAAGGTTTATAAAATGTTTTATGGTAAACCTTGGTGAGGTTTGACCTACCAAGATAGATTTGAGAAAGGAAAAAGGTTTTGTTTTCCAAATGATGCTTAAGAGGAGAAGGAGAAAATTGTTTACAAAAACACACCTATTTCTTTGCAGCTTTGGATATAACAACTAAACTGTGCAACCACATTACCCTAGAATGGGACGGGGCTGGACTTGAAGTTTGTCTACTCTATTCTAGGATTCCTTGCAACTACATACAAGGGATCACATCTCTCAAATGACTATCACCTGTATGAGATGTGAACTTCCCTTGGGAGTAGCCGGAAGATACTATGAGCCTCTCATTGAAAGTGCCCACTCTCGAGGAGTTGGATGCGCTCCGGTTGGTATTTGGCCTAGACGTCCTGGTGTTGAGAGGAACAACTCATAGGGTAAGGCCCATGCTAGGATGGCATCTGAAGAGTCTTGATTGGTTACTCGACCCATGATCCATGCGGGATCAGGGCAGGGTACACGGATGGTGTGGGTAAAGTGTACAACCTCTGTAGAGTGTAAATATATTCGAATAGCCATGTCCGCGGTTATGGACGGTTGGACAAACTACTATAGAGCGGTGCTATATATGATTTCTAAAAGGGATTTCTTCAGAGAAAGAGTTTTCTGAAAAGGGTGGTTTGAAGGACCATAGAGGAAGTGAGGTGATCTCGAAGGATCATGGAAGATGAAAATCCTGGTAGAGTAAAGACCGAGATATGAAATAGGGTGACCCAATCCTAGTGTCTTTCCAAAACTGTTCAAATGAATTTCAAAATATTTACAAAAAATTTCAACAAAGATATAGACATGCTTTATCTACCAGAAAAACTATTTGAGAAAATAACCTCTCTTGGAGCCCTCCTACTACTACTACCATATTGCATATCCTTTTATTATTATTCTCTTAAGGTGGTTTGGGAGTACATTCAAAGTACGCATTGTCATTGTCCTTGGCTATTAACTTTGTTAGATCTCGATAAGAAGGTGACGTTGATGACTGTGCGAGCTAGGACATTCTCCTAGTCAGCTGCATGTAGGTTAAGGCATGGCTCGGGCTCGACGCTTTAATAAAGTTCCGCTGATGATAATCGATGTAGCCATAATGGCGATTAAGGTGTGACTTGTATCCACTTGAGTAATGGATGTTAACTTTGATACTTGTCGGTTATGTGACACGACAGACTAATCATGGGATCATGGTGATATGCATAATAGGGATTCTTGGAGGATTCATCTGAGGCCCCACACAACCCCCGAAGGATCAAAAACTTTTCGAAAAGTTCTACTTCTTATCGTCCCCTAATTTAAATTATTTTAAAAATGGTTTCTTCTATCTCTCGCCCAAACTTCAAACATACGAATTCAAACAAATAGGACCTAGAACCCAGTGGGGACAGTGATAACGAGATGAAGAGAAGAAAGTACCAGCAAACACAAGGAGACTACAAGATCACCCTACTAGCAGAATCCTCATAATCAGAAGAAATCAAGTGTTGCACTACCAAGAAGCATCCAATGACATGGCGAAGACTTCATACGCAAGATAGTGACCCCGACCACAATAACGTTACGTCTATGATCAATATTCATAAGCCCAGAAGCATCCAATGACATGGTGAAGAGTTCATACGCAAGATAGTGACCCCGACCACAGTAACATGATGTATAGGATTCCCCTATATCGCGAGTAGTTAACTCCTTGGTCCCCATAGTAGGCCGTGTTTGCTTGCCTAGGTGCATATTGTGCTTGATAGGGACCAAGGAGTTAACTACCCACAATCTAGGGGAATCCTATCTTAGCACTATTGATCCTAGATATCATTGTTCTTAGGGTCTGAGTCAATATCTTGTGTATGAAGCCTTCGTCGAGTCATTGGAAGCTTCTAGATAGTACAACACTTGATTCTTTTGGTCACGAGGATTCCTTTGGTAGGGCGATATTGTAGTCTCCTTGTGTTGGCTGGCAGTTGCTTCTCTTCATCTTGTTATCCTCATCTTCATAGGGGTCTAGGTATTACTTTTTTGGAAATCCGTAAGTATGAGGTTTGGATGAGAGATGGAATAAACCATTTTCGAATTCATTTAAATTAGAATAAGATAAGAAGTAGAATCTTTTGAAAATCTTTGAGAAAATAGTTTTCAAAAGCCGGTGTTTCCAAAATAGTTTTTCTGTCTAACGACCATGCTAACTAAGGTTCTCCTACAGTCAGGATTGCTCCGATACCAAGTCTATGGGGGCCCCCGGATTAAACCTCCGAGTATCACTGTTATGCACACCACCACGATCCCATGATCACTCAGTTGTGGCACATAACCGACAAGTATCAAAGTAAACATCCATTACTTAAGCGGATATAAGTCATACCTTAATGTCATTATGGACACCTCAATTCAACATCAACATTCATCAAGCATAGAGCCCGAGCCATGCCTTAACCTACAGGCAACTGACTGGGAGAACGTCCTAACTCGCATAGTTGTCAACATCACCTTCTTCTTGAGATCTGACCAAGTTAATAGCCAGGGGCAATGCCAGTGAGTACTTCAAATGTACTCGCAAACCACCTTAAGAGATAAATAAAAACAAGAGGACATGCATTATGGTTGTGGTAGTAGGAAGGCTCCAAGAGAGGTTCTTTCTAAAATAGTTTCTCTTGTAGATATAGCATCTACATATCTTTATTGAAAACTTTTGTAAAACATTTTGGAAACCTTTTTGAAAAGTTTTGGAAAACACTAGGATTGGGTCACCCATTTATTTCTTGCTTCCGGTCATCTCATGACCAAACTCCTTTCCTTCCTTTGAAACTATCACATGGTCAAAACATTTCCAAAGCCTTTACTTTTCCGAAATCCTTTTTGAAAACAAAACCAGCACCTCTCTACAGCAACCTTCCGAACCATCCATGACCGTGGACATGGCGATTCGAATAGATTTACACTCTGTAGAGGTTGTACACTTTACCCACAATATTTGATACATCCGCTGGGTTAACCCCAGATCATCATACAAAAGTATATGGGTCTTAGATAATCAAACAAGACCTTCGGAATGCCCACCACTACAAGAAAAGTTTCCTTCCACAACAACTTGGCCCGATGGTTGTCTTAGAAGGCGCGTCTTCCGTGATGAAATTCTTGGCTCGGCCGTGGCCGATGGAATACTTTTTTTCCGGTTTCGTGGCCCTCTACTATGACGGATCTGCTAAAAACATGGAGGAAGCTCGACCAGCGCATGGCAGAAGGAAGATTTTTGTTTCCTCACGCGATGTTGACTCACCGAAGTATTTTGAGGCGTGTCGGTCCCAGACATCAGTGTGTCTAGCGGACCATACTTTTCGGTCACGCCTCCCTTATTTGATCTCGATAACGCTGCTCGATGCTTCTGCCGTTTAGCCAGGCTGCTAGGTCCCACATGTCAGTCTCTCATTAGAAGGATCGTGTGTATGATGGAATTTTTTCCTTCGCTCGCGCTACCCTATTCCGAAGTTGATAGTGCTTCTCGATGCATCTACCGTTTAATCAACCTCCTGGGACCCACATGTCATCCTCTCATTAGAAGAAACGTGTGTATAATGGAATTTTTCCCTTGGCGCCTCCCTGATTTCAACTCGATAACATTGCTCGATATATCTGTCGTCTAGTCACGATGTTGGGTCCTCGATGTCAGCCTCACATTATAAGAATCGTGTGTATGATGGAATTTTTTTCTTCGCTCGCGCTACCCCATTCCGAACTTGATAGCCATGCTCGATGCATCTACCATTTAATCAAACTCCTAGACCCCACATGTCATCCTCTCATTAGAAGAAATGTGTGTATGATAGAATTTTTTCCCTCGGTCACGCCTCCGTGTTCCGAACTTGATACCGTTGCTCGTTGCTAGGTCCCCCATGTGAGCCTCTCATTAGAAGAAACGTGTGTATGCTGGACTTTTTTCTCGCTCGCGCCTCCATGTTTCGAACTTGGCATCATCGCTCGAGGCAGAACCTATATAAGGCCGCACTACTGGGTCCCACATGTCAGTCTCTCTATAAATAAAACCTGCGTATGATGGATTTTTTTGGCCACATCCGCTATTTTGACCTTGGCGACGTTGCTCAACGTGGCAGTCGTGTATGGTCTTGCTGCTGAGTCCCCCATGTCAGCCTGTCTGGTATGTTCTGGCTTATGGGTCCTAGATGCAGCCTCCTATGTTCTGGCAAGTGGGTTCCCTATGCCATCCTCTCTGTACAAGTATTTAAGTTTTATTTCAAACCCGACCATTAAACTCGAGGGATGTTGCAGGCTGGTGGGTCCGTGATGTCAGCCTCTCCATAAAGCAATATTGCTAGATGAAAAAATGTAAACCCAAGATAATTTTATGTCAAGCACAGAGAATCAAACTCAAGACTTCGAAACACATATAAACCATGTGCGCTGCCACAACGACAAACAAATAAGATGAACATTCTCATTAAAAAGCTTTATAGTACCTATAACTTATATATTAGCCTTCTTAAAAATATTTTATGTGTCCATGTTATCTCTCTTATTAAAATAAAAGGGAAGCAATCCTGGCATCTCAATTTATTAAATGCCAGATAGGAGTAGTTTCTTAAAAACATGGGTATGCGGGTTTTATGTTTTTGTTTTAAAGGGAAATTCCAAAAACACCAAATTAAACATTTTGGGCTATTCTACATCTACTATACTCAATGGGCTATACTCCATGCGCTATTCTCCATGGGCTCCTTGATAAATATTTAAATGGTTGTCCTTAGCAAGTACCCTGACCCCTACAAGGCCGAATTAAATTGTTCTGGGCTAAAGAGGGGCCGAATGTGCTAGATTTTACCTCCTCTTTAGTAAACTTTACATTATGATGTGGCTCGGCCGAATTCGGAACACATACCTCACTACCGGAGGAAAAAAAGCGATAATTCTTTTGACATATATTCGTGTAAAAATATCTAAAGAACAAGGGACATAGACCGCGTGCGCCAAAATTGGACTGGTATCCAATGACTTCACTTGGTACCCTCTCATTTCTGTCCAAAACACATCCAACGGTTCCGATGACACATAGGCAAAAGCTCTAGTGCAAGCAGCCCAGCAGTAGTGACAGGACTTTTTTAGAAATTCAGTAGCATTTGAAAGATCCAGTAGTACAGAATAAGATAGAAAAATATAGATAGATTCCTAGTTCATATTCAGCAGCACTTGACCGATTCTGCAGCATTCCAAAGTGACTGTTTCAGCTATACAGACACTGAAACTCAATAGCAGTATAGAGAGAACCTGTTCATGTTTCAGCTCTAAAAACCTTGTCGCACGATCACTTTGCCCTTTTCTCCAAACACACTCGATCATTGGAGTAAGCTTAACTGACGATCAAGTATGCTTTTGTGTGCATACCTCCTCTTCAAATTAATACCAGTGTGATCCCCATATATGCATCCCAAAATGCCCAAGCCTCATCTAGATTGTGACAAAGCCATGTTTAAAAAGGAAAGCAAGACCATCTACTACACTTGATCTAAACAAGTACCAGTACATCAGTATTAGTTCTAGAAAATACCTTAGTAATAGTAACGACATAACACTTGACAGATTGAGTAGCATTTGAAGCTTGAGCAGTAAAAAATAAGATAGAAAAAATATCTAAAGATTCCCAGTTCATATTTAGCACCACTTGACAGATTCAGTAGCATTTCAAAGTGAGCGATTCAACAGTACAGATAATGGCCAAAAGAAATAACAGATTTAGCAATGCAGACATTGAAATTCAATAGTTGTAGCAAGGCCATGACTCAAAAGGATAGAGAGTCCATATTCAGCACTCGATCGGTCGATCTGAACAAGTACTAGGACATATGTATTACTACAAAAATAGATTAGTAGTAGCAAGTTAAGACCTCCATACAAAATACTCGGCATAACGCAACAGCGTGTCAAGTGCTGGCCGGATAGCGCTTTCTTTCCTGCCTGTTACGCTTTCCTTGTCACACCATCGCCTGTGGGCCCACTATGTCAGCAGCGTACATTGGAAATAGGTATACATTGCCGCAAACTTGTTCCACCTCTCCCCATATAAATGAATTTGTCACCAACATAAAGTAGTAATTAATTAGTACGACATTATGTATCTTAACATTGGGATCATCACAAAGAATATTTAGATTTTTTATCTCACTTTTGAAACTTGTTGATGCAATACTCCTAATTCACAGGGAATTCCGATGAACGGTTCAGAAGCTTCCAGGTAACACCGTGGCTGCGACAGGTACGACCTGAGCCCTTCTAGGGCGACTTTGGTCGACGATGGCCTGCTCGTCAGCTTAGATGTCGCCACCATTTTGACCGCATGGAGCTCATGCCATAGAGACAGCGATTAAAGCTTCACCTTGTACCGCGGCGATTCGCACGCCCCTGAACTGACGAACCTGCGGGATATGATGATATCCATGGTGTGGCCATCAATTTGGGCGACGAACACGGTGCCCTCGTTCCCGATACCGATGATATCCGCTCTCCACGAGCCTCCTGTGGGCACCGGCTTAGACGGCTCCCAGTGTTTGTTGCTATAGGGCATTATGGGCACAGTCCTCGAGTGGGAAACTCTGAGGTGGCGGATGATCTCTAACATAGGTGTTAGCTCTACCGACAAGGTGATGAACTCGCATCCAGGCTCCATGCAGACTTGCTGGCCGCGAAAGCACCAGATTATGTGGTCGTAGACGTTGTTGTAGGGGACGAATGTCCTGTCGTGGTCGTTGGGGCATATGCTACCTTTTTCACCCATGACTTGGCGGTACAGCTCCTTGGAGCATGCGGCCAGCCGAGCGGTGCTAGTAGTGTCCAGACACGTAGCGATTTTGTTGAAAACGTCGTCACCGACCTTGCTCCAGATGCCGTGCAGTGGGTTGTGCACCGATTGCGACATTGGGATGGATTGGGGGAAGAGGTTGGCCGAGAATATGACTATCAGGGGACTTTTGGAGAGGGGTGGCACGGCCTGCAAGATCCGATGCAGCGGGCGAGATGGCGAGGAAAATGTGGGAAGCACGCACTAGAGACAATCCCAAATGCGGGGCCAGGTGGTGTTTGCGAGTGGGGATAAAAACAACCGAGATGGGATGGCTCTTTGAAGAGTTTTTTTGCAAGGCCTCTGGAGCTGCATCCACGATGCCGATTAGCTTGGCTGGCACGCTGCAGTGCACTAAATTAACCATCCGAAATCCTGGCGCATTTTATAGCTAGGCTGGCACGCTGCAATGCGCTAAATTAACCATGTCACAACCTGGGCCATTACAGCTAGGCTGGCATGCTGTCGTGTACGCCGACTAGAGTTACTACTGCTATCATGTTTGACCAGATGATGTTAATTAAAAGCTTCTATTTTCCTAACAAATGGTACTCCTACCTAGTAGTAATACACTTGTACCAGTACAATATGTATTACTACTAGCAGTAGAGTACAACGAACAATCATCTCGTTAGTTCCGCTGCATACAAGAGTTCTTCTACACCTACCCACTTGATTGTTAGGAACACCAACACGGCACAACTCTTGTATGCGGCGGAACTAACAAGATGATTGTTTAGTTTGCTAAAAAAGGATTATATTGTGGAACAGGAGGTAGTACAATACTAGCAGTAGTACGCTAGATGTTTGTTTTGCAGTTTTGCTGCAAACATAGTACAGAAAATACCTCCACATTGGAGCCTAGTGCGATCAAGTACCACGATGTTCCAACAGGATGCATGATAACGGAAGGTGTTCAAGCACCTCTTTACAGAATAGTTATAATTAGAAGCGAACAGTCACTACATTAATACACCTACGATATAGTAAATTGTCCATCAAATGATGGGTGATAACCTGCACGTCTGATCACCTTCTCGCAGTTATCATGATCAAATACTATCACCTTAAAGGAAGTGGTGACAAGGTTCTTGAATACCAGAAGTATCTTACCTTCAAGTCATGTGCTTTGACAAAATCTAGCCATCATTCGTCAAGGATTACCTTGCCATCTTGCTTCTTCAGCTCGGCGTCCCACCTTCAGGCTTTGCATATCTTCAGCTTGATGGCCTCTGGATACTCACCACCAAAGTTGGCAAAAAGGAGATGGGTATTCTCCGCACATCTAACCCTCTCAGTATTAATAGCATCTTGCAGGACTCGTCACAAGTGTTCTCCACGTGGGTGTTCCTGGCTCGCCCCTCCATCCAGACTACACAGGGCTCTCTTGTCTTCTTCGATGATGAGTCTATCCAAGCTTGAGCTTCTTGCCCGAACACTTCAAAAAAAATCCCGAGGACAGATAATGTCTCTACCGGCTGTCTATAATTGTGAAATAGTACAGTATTAGCTGATAGAGTATAATACAAGATCAGCTAAGAAAGTAAAGTGGAGCAATTTTCTTATCAAAGTACACAAATTAAAGTCTTAACTCTAGCTAGCATGAACGCCGGTTATACTAGTACAACTTCCAAGGTCTAGGCATCACATTAGTGCAGTTCTTTATCAAGCAGTACAGATACCGAACACCCAGGAACAGACAAACGGACGAACAGGATGAGCTCTATCTGTTGCCGATGCTAGAGATGTATACATATACTCGAAATTTTGGCAAAAATCAGGGTAGGGCAGCAGCCGCCCTAACTTGCCCAAATTAAAGGGACCTCCGCCCCTGAGACCAATCTAAAGCAAAACATACAGAGTGGCCTCCCAAATCATCATTAGTCGTGGATCAATCAATACAAAATTTGAACTTATTATTACAGTTCACCATAGATCTAGCCCGGAACTAGCTTGCATGTCTAAAAATGAACTGTAGTATACAAACGGGTTAAATGCACTAGATGAGAACTATACTCAACACCAACCCAATGTTAACCAAGCACTAATAAAAGCTTGACCGCATCTCATCATCAAGATCAAGGGTTTTCGGGATTATGTACATGCCGCACTGCCACCACGATGTCTGAAGGATGCGACGGCTCTATAGATGAGGTTGCAGGGCCCGCTTCCTGTAGCTGACCCGCCTAAGATGAGTAAGTTGTGGCAGTGGTGGTCGTCAATGGAGGGAAGTGCATTGGCGATTAAGGAGTGTTGTGTGAGAGAGGGCTGGGGCTGGTGAGGGAATAAATGCGACGAGATTAGACGAATGCTGGGGACAAAGCAAACCTTACCACCAATACAATACTACTAATTGTCATGCAAAAATTAATAGCCTAGAAAATTGGGCACGGCAGCTTGAGTGCTTGAATAGGGAAACATCAAACACATACTATGAAAGTATATTATTACGTACATGGTGCCTAGTACAAGCAATAGTGGAAACGATGTTGCAAGTACTGATACTATAATACAGTATGAAAGTACTACGTACATAGTACTGTATATTACATGGTGACAAGTACTAGCTACATAAATAATGTTGTGAGTGCTCATAATCAGCTTTTCGGTATTTTGGTCAAATTTCACATAGTTCTAACGAGGCAGGGTTAGCACGAACCACATTGGCACCTCGAACATTTGCTCCCTATGTTCCTCTTTAGTGTAGTTAAGTGATGAACCTATGGCAGCCCCCCATTGACGTGCATGCGGCTCCAATCTAGAACTGGCTGTGGGTGATGTTGGCAGCGAACATGTGTAGCAAACACACAATCTCCTCTGAACAATGGAAGAGCTTCGTCAACATCGGTAGCACCAGGTTCAGAGTTTGTAGGGGGCTCGGGGATGAATGGATGGTTGATTCCCACAAACACTGACCTCCCTTCAAGATTATTCGTTCTGATCCAGTCCAGTGCTACAGGGTCATCCAAATTAAGGGTCGTCTGGAAAACGTGGCAGCGGAGTGAGGGATAAGAGAGCAGTTATGTACCCATGTATGATATAGGATTACCATGGCTGCTAGTTTGTGCACACCTGGTGTGAATCCATAGGATATCCTAGCCAAGCTCTGCCAAGTACCAGCTACGTAATGCAATATCTTCAGCCTCGGCATCATAACTGGCTTCGACGTTTGCCGTCTCTTCAATTACTGGAGCATGTATGACACGCGGGCCTGCAAGTATACATGTGTGTGCATTTCAGTTAGCAAAAGTATCACCAACAATGCAGTTGTAAGTAATTTATAAATTTTACTTCTAAATAACGGGACTCACTCCACTTGTTTGGTTCCCAGACAAGAACATCTCCTCGCGGTTTTGTCACCGTGTATATGCGATCAATAGAACCACTAATTAGACACTTGGAAATCACATCGACATACGTTGCTGGTGCAAGATAGTCGTTTCGAAGGATAATCCAGTCCATGTCACAAGGAAAACCAATGGTAGCAATGAATTTATCAAACACCGCCATCGCACTGTAGTGCCATTGGTTGTCAAATCTGTACGGTTTCTTTGCTATTTGCATCTTCAGTAGCTCGATATTCGCGTGCTTGTAGAGGTAAGTGCATGGGGGGCCAGGGAAACACTGGTTACCCGATAGATAAATATCAACACGCTGAACATGTGGCAGATTGATATGTGCCATATTGTAGACGTTTTAGAGGTACCAGTGCCCCGGGTGCTTTGCAATCGCAATCCATTCTCCGTTGGCACCAACCCATTGACCCTTGTTTTCTAATCCTTCATCATCCCATGTTCCGGGTGTGTCATCATCAATTGGTACAAATGCTTCTACTGTTGGATTGTCTAGTGGCATCACCAATGCGTCAATGCCCTGCAATAGATTTTATTCATATCTAGGGGCATTCAAGGTGTTTGACAAAGGGGAGTGCTAGCTAGCTTTGAGGAAAAACTACTATATGAAAGATGCAGAAACATGATGAATAAATCATGAATGCTTGCAGACAAACACACCAAGGAATAAGGTCTTGTTTGCATTAAAGAAAAAGTGTAGGAATAATTAAGTTTCCTATGTTGGCACTCTTCAGAGGAATGGAGCAGAGGAAAAAATGCAGGCAATTTTCCTATGATTGATTAACAAGATTAGGGGCCTCTTTCGATCAATGGTTTTTAAAAACATAGGAATAGGAAAAACATAGGATTGACATGGTAGGTATAGTAAATTCATATTAGGAATTAAAAATGTAGGAATTTTGTAATAGGTGTCTTTGGATGGTGAATAGGAAACAAACACAGGAGTTTTGCAGGAATATAGTGTGAGCGCATTGGAGTTTTCAAAGGAGAAATAGAATGAGGTTGGAGCTCATGTTTAGATTCTTATAGAATGGTGGGCATAGGAACTAAGAAGTGACTCCATAGGAATTTGATATCTTCCAAAATCCTATGGGTTAGAATCCTCCAAAACTCATATGCAATACTTCATATCCAACTTGGACCTCATTTTCAAATTCCTACGCCCGCAAAGAACAAGAACGAGGTCCCAAGAGACACGATAACATCATAAATATACTCTCCCGTGAGGTTTGACTTTGATTGTAGCATGTTTTAAAGTAATCCTATGTTTTTGTATTCATGTAAACCAAACAACCATCTTTTTATAGAAATCTTGTGTTTGTAAAACACATGAAACTTAAAATATAACGCCAGCCTTGATTGGCCAATACACCTTCTATTACGGGTATCAACAATCCTGGTCGTTCTTGTGTTTTTAGATTAGTATGTTTGGAAGAGAGGGGGGACACTGAAGCAAAAGTCTTGGGCCTCTTTCGATTGCAGGATTGAGAACACAGGAATTTCACAGGTTTGCCGGTGAAAAATAGGCTATTATAAAACATACAAAAACTACCTACGTGAATGGCACGATGAGAGTTGAGCCTCAAGTAGATGTTCCAATTCCTACGGGATTTAAGCATGGGGGGGGTTGCAGTTGAAAAGAATTTGCATACCACGATTCCTTTGATCAAAATTCAATCCATAGGAAAGAATCTAAGGATTCGAGTCCTACAAAAATCATGCAAAACTGATTTTTACCTGCTCGTCACGGTCTAGTGGCCATGTTTGTGGGTCAGAGTGAAGTAGGTAGGGAAAACCAAACGGGGGACCCGGATCTTCCGTAATCCCTCGAAGCATGCTAACCATGCCGCGAGCCAGCGAGCGGTGCTCAGAAAATCGGCACGACTGGTGATGTTGCTCAGCGGTCTGTAGTGGAGGTTGCCAAATCCGATTGCCTGGTTGTAGCGCTCAGATATCTTACGCTTCATCGCTCCAGATGTCGTTCAGAGGAACAGTACTGCGGAAGATAGTCAGGATGGGTTGGCGGTTTCTACCTTTCTGCAAGGGTGGAGAGGGGCTACGATGGTGCACAAGCGGCCGGAGCGGTAGAGGAAGGCGATGAGGGGCTTGACACAGTTCTCCTCCGGTTGTCGGATCGACTAATCCGACCCGGTATATTAGGGCAAAACTAACACGGGGCGTTAACATAGACGCTTATGCAAAAAAGGAATAATAAGATAAAATTAGATATATTCCTTAAATGCTCCAGCCTGCAACGCTAGCCCCTAGTTTGAGGCGCTACTGTTTTTTCCAATAGGTAGCTAGGGATAGCAAATCATATCGTGTCGAAGAAAAAAGGTTCGAAATGTCCTTAAATTTGCTTTGAGTGTGAGGATGGTGATGCCACACTGAAGGAGAGAGAAAACACAAATTGTTTTGAATGCATATATACTACTCCCTCCGATCCATATAATGTTCTCAGATATATCTAGATTAGAATGTATATAGTCATGTTTTTGTGCTAGATTTATCTAATGGTTGGAAACTCCAAGTGGCAACATTGTTACCATGACATGATTCACCCATTTACTCCCAAATATGTGAACATCACAGATGGTGGGAGTACAATTTACATCAAGGACCTCAAAATGGAGAAAATTACATAGAGGTCCTTACATTTAGCACGAAGCACCCTAAAATTAAGCAAGGGAAATAGTTGGGTGCGGCTCCTTCTCGAGAGAGCAGAGCCATAATCTTCATACTACTTTCTCTTTGTTTGTTTTCAAAATATATGGCCAAATTTGGCGGCATGAAAATTCCTGGACATGGGATCATCATCAGCATCAAGTATGATGCAGATATGGCCATGCCCTTGGTCGTTCGGCTTGAAATCCAAGAATGTTCATACTCATTAACAACTAATAAAATTAAATACGTTTAAATTTTACCACTATCTTTTAGTTTCGAACACGTAAGGACAGAGGGATTACATTTTAAATCAAGGACCTAAAAAGGTAAAATTTTATCGAGGTCCATACATTTAGCATGAAGCACCCAAAAATTAAGCAGGGAAAATAGTCATGTTTTGCTCCTTCTCGAGAGAAAAGCTGATCGAGTCATACTCTTCATACTACTTCCTCTTTGTTTGTTTTCAAATTTGGCCAAATTTGGCGGCTTGCAAATTCTTGGATATGGGATCATGAATCATCAGCATAAAGTATGATGTAGATATGGCCATGACCTTGGTTGTTCGTCTTGATATCCAAGAATGTTCATACTTATCGACAACTAATAATCTTAAATATTTTTAAATTTTTATAGTTGCTTTTAGGTTCGAATTTTACACATACAGATGGTGGGAGTACATTTTACATCAAGGACCTAAAAAGGTAAAATTACATCGAGGTCCATTCATTTAGCATGACGCACCCTAAAATTAAGCAGGGAAAACAGTCATGTTTTCCTCCTTCTCGAGAGAAAAGCTGATCGAGCCATACTCTTCATACTACTTCCTCTTCATATGTTCTCAAAATATGGCCAAATTTGGCCGCATGCAAATTCTTGGATATGGGATCAGGAATCATCACCATAAAGTATGATGTAGATATGGCTATGACCTTTGTGGTTTGTCTTGAAATCCAAGAATGTTCATACTTATCGACAACTAATAATCTTAAATACGTTTAAATTTGTACACTTGCTTTTAGGTTCGAATTTTACACGTACGGACAGTGAGAGTACATTTTACATCAAGGACCTAAAAAAGGTAAAATTACATCGAGGTCTATTCATTTAGCAGGAAGCACCCTAAAATTAAGCAGGGAAAACAGTCATGTTTTGCTCCTTCTCGTGAGAGAAGCTGATCGAGCCATACTCTTCATACTATTTCCTCTTCATTTGTTTTCAAAATATGGGCAAATTTGGCTGCATGCAAATTCTTGGATATGGGATCAGGAATCATCAGCATAAAGTATGATGTAGATATGTCGATGACCTTGGTCGTTCGTCTCGAAATCCAAGAATGGTCATACTCATCGACAACTGATAATCTTAAATACGTTTAAATTTTACCACTTGCTTTTAGGTTCAAATTTTACATGTACGGATGGTGGGTGTATATTTTACACCAAGGACCTAAAAAAGGTAAAATTACATCGAGGTTCATACATTTAGCATGAAGCACCCTAAAATTAAGCAGGGAAAATAGTCATGTTTCACTCCTTCTAGAGAGAGAAGCTGACCGAGCCATACTCTTCATACTACTTCCTCTTTGTTTGGTTTCAAAATATGGCCAAATTTGGCGGTATGCAAATTCTTCGCTATGGGATCATGAATCATCAGCATAAAGTGTGATGTAGATATGTATGACCCTGGTTGTTCGGCTTGAAATATGGCCCTTCTCGAGATAGCTGCTGGTCGAGCCATACTCTTTGTACCACTTCCCTCTTTGTTGTTTTCAAAATATGGCCCAATTTGGCGGCATGAATCATTGATGTAAAGTATGATGTAGATATGGCCATGACCTTGGCTGTTCGGCTTGAAATCCAAGATTGTTCATACTCATTCACAACTAACCTTAAATTCGTTTAACTTTTACCACTAACTTGTAGGTTTGCATTTTACATGGACGGTAGGAGTACATTTTACATCAAGGACCTAAAAGGGGGGAAATTACATCAAAGTCCATACATTTAGCATGAAGTACCCTAAAATTAAGCAAATAAAACAGTCTAGTTCGGCTCCTCCTCGAGAGAGCAGCTGATCGAGCCGTACTCTTCATAGTACTTCCTCTTTGTTTGTTTTCATCAAGGACCTAAAAGGGGAAAATTACATCGAGGTAGATAAATTTAGCATGAAGCACGCCTTAAAATTAAGCGAAGGAAAATAGTCGGGTTCAGCTCCTTCTCGAGAAAGAACCTGACCAAGCCATACTCTTCGTACTACTTCCTCTTCGTTTGTTTTCAAAATATGTGGCCAAATTTTGCGTCATGCAAATTCTTCAATATGGGATCATGAATCATCAACATAAAGTATGATGTACATATGTCCATGACCTTGGTTGTTTGTCTTGAAATGCAAGAATGTTCATACTCATTGATAACTAATAAGCTTAAATAAGTTTAAATTTTACCACTTGCTTTTGTGTTTGAATTTTACACGGACAATGGGAGTACATTTTACAGCAAGAACCTAAAAAGGGGTAAAATTACATCGAGGTCCATACATTTAGCACGAAGCACCCTCAAATTAAGTAGGGAAAACAGTCATCTTTGGCTCCTTCTTGAGAGAGAAGCTCATCGAGCCATACTCTTCATACTACTTTATCTTTGTTTGTTTTCAAAATATATGGCCAGAGTTGGCGGCATGAAAATTCGTGGACATGGGATCATCATCAGCATAAAGTATGATGTAGATATGGCCATGACCTTGGTTGTTCGGCTTGAAATCCAAGAACGTTCATACTCATCGACAACTAATAATCTTAAATACGTTTAAATTTTACCACTTGCTTTTAGGTTCGAATTTTACACGGACGGTGCAAGTACATTTTACATCAAGGACCTAAAAAGGGTAAAATTACATCGATGTCCATACATTTATGTCTGAAAACTTGTCTTGTGGTATTCAGATCCATATTGTTCGGTGTTTCTTTACCTAAAAGAACAATCTTGTCATCACTCGAAAAATTGAGAATTAAATGTTCTTTCGTGATAGTTGGAAACTAACACCGAAGACATTGTTTACTACATGAAGATGCACCCATCTACCTCTGAAAATACATTTAATTCAATAGAAATCAATTACCCTTACTTGTGTAGATGCTAAGGCTGATCATAGTGTCATGCACCTAACACTAGTCTAAGTTACCACCTTCATAGTGCATAGTAACTAATAGGTAGTGTCATAGAAGACTATATTAATTATCTTGTAGACTCATTTTCACTTGAAAAGTGTGATGTTATGGTAACTTAGCTAGTTACTACATCCATATCTTTCCTCAGTTAATAGCACGCCATATCATCAAAACGCCTAGTTGGCACTTTATGTAGTTGCATGTTACTACTTTAGTTACTCCCACTACGACTAGCCTAAGAATGGAAAAGAAGATCCAACGGTTAGCAATGTTTGGATTTGTCGATCTTGATCCAATGGTCAACATTGGAAGTTATCCATACACTATACAGTGGTATGGTATGGTATTGTAAGAAATAAGAAAAGATAAAGATAAGATAAGAAGTACTGTGAACGGCTGATCTTTTGAGTAACCTTCCCTCTCGATGTTTGGGAAGCAAGTGAAAATTTTGAAAATTGGAAAAGTTTGAATTTTTTGCCACCAAGGACCAGAGTGGTTTCATTCCTATGTACTCCTCGTCCCTACTCCATGCCAACGCAGTTGCCGAACACGCCAGAGACACAAAGCCGCCGTACCTAGGCACACGTGCGCAGCACCATGCTGTGGACCAGGGAGTGATCAGTCGGGCCGGTGCGCGAGGGGAAAGGGTAGGAGAGAGGGAGGATGGATGGTGAGAGGCAGCGAAGGAGAGAGAAAACACACAATTTGTTTTGCATGCATAGGTCCTAGAATTTACTACTAGTAGAGTGTCCGCAGGAGTACCTCATGTCAGGAACCCATCATAACTTTCCTCAAACATTGAACCGCCTTCAACTCCTCTTCATTGCTGCCCTCTTTTACCATGCCTACGTTTTATTCTCTCACCATGTGCAACACGTGGACAGAGGTGAGCATATGTCTAAGCAAAGAAATGAGTACTACTATACTAGTGTACTAGTACTAATATACTATTTTCTTTTTCTCTAATAAGGGCACCAGCAATGTGTACAAAAGCACCTTTAGGCCTAGTATGTGGCATCCGCTAAGGTTCACCCATTGTGGAGAAAATAAAGTTTGTATATTTAAGCCTAAGGTGCACCTCAAGCTTGTGGGTTGTCCATAGAGAATAGAAAAATAATTTCCCATCTCTCCCTATTTCATGTGATCGTTTTCAAATGGTGTTCAAAATTTTCATGATGCAAAATCTTACCTAGAAGTCGAACCACTCGTAAAAACTCTCTGTGGTTTCTGATATATTAATTAACCGCTCGATGGGTACCTCCAAAAGCTTTTTTCATAAAACTTTCAAAGCAACCTACAATTTATTACTGGTAGTTCAAGTTTGACCTAATTTCATTAAATTCAAGATCAATCTATCGCACTTAGTTGTAGCTCAAGTTTGACCTAATTTCATTAAACTGTCAAGATGCAAAATCTTAGCAAGAAGATGAACCTGTCGTCAGAACTCTCTGTGGTTTCTGATAGTATATTAATTGACCCCCCCCTCCGATGGGTACCTCCAAGAGATTTTTCGTAAAACTTTCAAAACAACCTACACAGTTTACTTGTAGTAGTTCAAATTTTACCTATTATATTTTTCTGCTTTACCTATTATAATTTTATATAGTGATGATATGCCAGATATCTATTATATGAGTCTCGCGTGCAGGGCACGTGCAATTTACTAGTACTTGTAGTTTGAAATTTGACCTAATTTCGATAAATCAACATTAAGTCATTCTAAGGGGCAGAGTTAGCTCGGAAGTTTGAAAACTCATAAAACATGGGAATTCGTTGGTACAACATGTTGGTCCAATATATATGTATGTAAACTTGGCTTGTGGAATTCAGATCCAATATTCTTCGGACCTTTCTTTAGGAAAAATAACAACCTCGCTCGTATTCTTCACTCAGAAAATGTAGAATTGAATGTTCTTTCTTGATAGTTGGAAACTCACACTGATGACACCGTTTACTACAAGAAGATGCACCGATGATCTACCTCTGAAAAGACATTTAATTCAAGAGCAATCTATGGCGTTTACTTGTAGCTAGCTCAAGTTTGACCTAATTTCTTTAAATTGTCAAGATGCAAAGTCTTAGCAAGAAGTTGAACCTATCGTCGAAACTCTCGCTGGTTTTTGATATATTAATTTTGACCCCTCGATGGGTACCTCCAAAAGCTTTTTCGTAAAACTATCAAAGCAAAACCTACATACTTTCAAATTTGACCTAATTCCGAGATATCGACATAAAGTCATTCAAATGGGAGGGGTTAGCTTGGAAGCTTGAAAACTCATAAAACATGGGAATCGCAAGTACAACATGTTGTGGATCCACTATATATGTCTGTCAACTTGGCTTATGGTATCCACATCCAATATTCTTTGGACTTCTCTTTATAGAAAAGAACAACTAACCTCGCTCGTCTTCACTCGGAAAATGTAGAATTGAATGTTCTTTCCTGATAGTTGGAAACTCACACTGACGGCATTGTTTACTACAACAAGATGCACTGATCTACCTCTGAAAATACATTTAATTCAAGAGCAATCTATCGCGCTTACTTGTAGCTCAAGTTTGACCTAATTTCGTTAAATTGCCAAGATTGAAAATCTTAGCAAGAAGTTGAACCTATCGTCAAAACTCTCGGTGCTTTATGATATATTAATTGTGACCCCTCGATGGGTACCTCCAAAAGACTTTTCATAAAACTTTCGAAGCAACCTACAATTTACTTGTAGTGTCAAATTTGACCTAATTTCAATAAATCGACATAAAGTCATTCGGTCAAATGGGCAGAGTTAGCTAGGAAGTTTGAAAACTCATAAATAAAACAGGGGAATTGTTGGTACAACATGTTGGTAAACTTGGCTTCTGGCATTCAGATCCAATATTCTTCGGACATTCCTAAACGGAAAAGAACAACCTCGCTCGTCATCACTCAGAAAATTGAGAATAATTGAATGTTGTTTCCTGATATAGTTGGAAAATCACACCGATGAAATTGTTTACTACAAGAAAATGCACCCATCTACCTCTCTAAAAAGTCATATATTTCAACAACAATCTATCGTGCTTACTAGTAGGTCATGTGTGACTCAATTTCGTTAATTAGTGTCATGTGATGTAAAATCTTAGCAAGAAGTCAAACATGTTGTCAAAACTCTCGGTTATTTCTCATATATTGATTGTGACCCCCCGATCAGTACAGTACCTCCAAAAGCTTTTTCGTAGAACTTTCAGAGCAACCTACAATTTAGTTATAGTTCAAGTTTGACCTAATTTTGATAAATCGGCATGTAGTCATTCAAGTGGGCAGAGTTAATTAGCTAGGGAGTTTGAAAACTCAAAAAACATATGGGAATCATAAGTAAAACACGTTGGTCCACTTAATATGTCTAGAAGCTTGGCATATGGCATTGAGATCCATATTCTTCGAGCTTTCTTTACTGAAAAGAACCATCTCGTCATCACTCGGAAAACTGAGAATTTTATTTCCTGATAGTTGGAAACGCACACTGACGACATTGTTTACTACAAGAAGATGCACCCATCTACCTCCGAAAATACATTTAATTCAAGAGTATTCTATCGCGCTTACTTGTAGCTCAAGTTTGACCTAATTTCGTTAAGTGACAAGAAGTCACTAAAGTGTGGGAAGATAGCTAGGAAGCTTGAATAATCCTAGTACTAAAAACTTAGGTATTACGTATAAGAAACTGTGGTCCAGTTTGTGTGATAATTGGGGCGGTTGCATTATCTTTTAACTATAGTAGGTCTCTTAGGAGCGAGGTGCTTGAGAGTTAACACGGTTGGTGAAAGTACAAGTTACATTAAGGACCTCATAAAAATGAAAATTGCACCCAAGTCCATGCATTTAGCACAAGGACCCTGAAACTGAGCAATGAAGTGTGTGCTTTGAGGTTTGCGCATACTAGTGTTGATCGTGCTAAAGATTATCAGTAGAATCTTTGTAGATGCTAAGAATGGAAAAGAAAATCCAACGGTTAGCAATGTTTGGATTTGCCGGTGTTGATCCAATGGTCAATGTTCGAAGTTATCCATACACTATACAGTGGTATGGTATGGTATGGTATTGTAAGAGATATTAAAAGATAAAGATAAGATAAGAAGTACTACGAATGGCCGATCTTTTGAGTAACCTTCCCTCCCGATGTTTGGGAAGCAAGTGAAAATTTCGAAAACAGGAAAAATTTGAACTTTTTTTGCCGCCAAGGACCAAAGTGGTTTCCTTCCTATGTACTCCTCGTCCCTACTCCACACCAACATGGCTGCCGAATGCGATGGGACGTACTGCAGACAGTATAAACAATCCCTTGTGCACCACTATCTTCTAAATCTTTTGAATAACCTTTCCTCTAGATGTTTGGGAGGAAGTGAAAATTTCGAAACTATGAAAGTTTGAACTCCGACTCTAATAATAGTATGAGTACTATACCTTTTTTCTCCATGCCCCAAAATGGTTCCTTCTACGTAGCATGCTGATGAGTGCATATTTGTATCATGTTTTACATTATTATTTTGCATTGTAGATGTCGGATCTTGGTATTTTACAGCGCTCGCGCGCACATTTTATGTCTGTTTTCACCAGGATCAGGACAGATGATGGATCCAATGGATACAATTATTGGAGCAGTTGTACTATGGAGAAAAGGAGTCAAAAACAACGTAAATCGCTTATTTGGGAAATATTAATAATACCAGAAAAAAAAAAGAAGTGAACAAGGGAGGAAGAAGGTTCACGACCATCTATACGGCAGGAGCAATTTTTTAGCCCATATAGCTCCAGCCGTATAGTTGGCGCCGCCTCCGCCTCGTCAAATAGTTTCATCCTATGCAATTGGTTCGAGGAGACGATATACAGAACACCCAGAAATCGCAGAAACCTCACCTCTAGAAGGCATCTGGAAGGGGAACTCATCCACAAGGGATCCATCTTTGCCCTGCGAGGATCCAGGAGGCTAAGGCATCGATCTTCATCATCCACAGCTGCATCACCACGATCCCCATCCATCCCCTCTACATCTTGTCTAGATCTTGTTGTAATTCCTATACTCGTTGTGGATTTATACAAGTACTATTCATCTATGATTGTTTCCATTATCATTGCCATGATGTTGATTGCCTCCATGTCTGAGTAGATCTTTAGTTCTTGGGGAGATGGAGAAACCCTAGTATGAGATTGAAATAAGATAAAGTCTATTATGATATTCATTGATGTGACCATGTGTTAGGTTCTCTACATCTTGATGTTGAGAGAAGTCGACCTCTCAATATTTGCCTCTCGTGGGGACTTGATGGATGGAACTACTTATTGGTAGACGGAGGCGTGCTAGCACTTACAGTGACTATAAAGCTATTGGTACTCCTTACGTATCAACTTGGGAAACCAAGGAAACTCACGGAACACTACCCATGCCATGGGATACGTCCTACGGGATTACGTCCCTTTATAGCACAGTAATTCGATTGATGTCGATTGCTGACTGTTCTGGTTATGAGGATGATGTGAGCAACAGTTGTTGCCTATTCGTCCACATACGGAGTTCCGCCCACACATACATAGTTGATAATGTTCATGATGATAATCTTTATCTTAAATCTTTACAATACTAGTGGCTTATCCGCTACTCTCTGAGAACGTCTTTTCCCTACTGCAGTTCCAATCTCTCTTACATACGAGATACTTACTTTCTGTATTAAGTTATTCTGATTTACTTTATTATTGATCTTATACCCAAAACCTAAAAACACATTTTTACACAATACTCGCATTTTATCTTGTCACTTAGAACTTTATCTAGCATTTCTATCGCAATATTTATTTCAAGAATTATTAGACCTCGGACTCTTGCTCCCTGTGGGATCGATATGTTTATTTCGAAACTAGCTATAAACGTTCTGTGCACTTGCAATCATCAAGCTATTTTCTGGCATCGTTGCCGGGGAGCTAAGCGCTATAGGTCTTTTAGTTTTTACTTATTTATTTTTGTCTTGCTAAATTATGTTTTGAGTTACAGGTTTCCACCAACATGATGGAGTTTGAGCATATGACTAGTGCTAACCCACTCAACCACTTTGGGAAGCCCTATGATATTTATAAAAGAGACAACTCCAGTGAGAAGACAAGGGGGTTTGAAATAAATCCTCTACTACTTAGTATTCTACATAAGAAGCAATTTACTGGAGATGAAGAAGATCCTGATCCATATGAGCATATTGCATGTTTTAAAGATATATGTGGCACTTTTCTGTTGACAGGATATACTACTGATGAGGTAAGGGTTAAACTTTTTAGTCAAACTTTGACAAGTACAACTCTCTCATGGTATAGGTCTCTACCACCTGAAGCCACTACTACTTGGGATAATCTAGCCTATGAATTTCTATCAAACTATTATCCATTATCAAAATCTTTTGGAATCAGGCGTCTTATAATGACTTGGAAGAATCGTTCTAATGAAGGACTAGTAAGAGCTTATATTAGATTTAAAGATTTACTATGACTATGTCCTCATCATGATTTTCCTGAATGGTATCTACTACATATCTTTTATGGCGGTTTAATTGAACCTAATAAAATTGAACTAGACTCTTTCACGGAAGGAGCCTTTATGAATCTTCCTATACCTAAAGCTTGGGCTTTACTTAATAGAATTCGTGATCATAGAGTTTCATGAAATTTTGGTCTAGGAAGAGAAGGAGGCGTAGAAATAGAGCATGATTGTATTCATGACTATAATAAAAAAGGCCATGTTAAAGAATTATCTAAAGAACTTTATCTGGATTCAGATCTTGTGTTGCAAGTTGTTAAAGATTTTACAAAACATATTAAAGCTCCAAAGGAGGGTCTAGTCAAGTATGATCCACCACCCGAACCAGAAAAGAAAAGAGAAGATAAAGCAACACTTGCCTCCGTAGAACCAATTTATGAAGTACCTTTCCCTAACACTGCACAAAAGCATATTTTTGAATATGAACAGGTCAAAGCAGTACAAGAAAAGAAGGAAGATGAAAGCATGCCAGGAGTCACGGAACACCTGAAAGAAAACAAAGATGAAGAGGTAACCAAGGAAGCAATTATGGCTATGTACTCACACTATAACATAGTTGAACTAGATAAAGAAACTTTCGTATTGGTTGAAGGTAAAATAAAGGTAAAAGGTGTGGGTAAGCCTATTCTTCCCTGCATATTTAAAGAAACCTCTCATTATGGTTTATGTGATCTTGGCACTGAAGTTAATGTTATATCTTATGATTTCTACTTAGAAATAAAAGAATAAATAGAACCGGCTACAATTGAAAATATTGATATATCAATTATTTTAGCCAATAAAAACCTTAGAATTCCAATGGGAGTAGTTGACAATGCAACTGTCACAATGGCAACAAAAACTTTCCTATTGATTTTGTAGTTGTTGATATGCCAGCTGACACTCGTGGCCCTATTATATTTGGAAGAAACTTTTTGGGTGATATAGGTGCCTATGTTAATTTCAAGAAGGAGATTGTGTCTCTTAAGCTTGGGGGAATGGAAAATAAATTCCATTTTTCTAAATTTAAAGACAGACCTCCACAAATACAAGAACAACAGGAAGAGAGAACTATTGAGGAAATGGCGGCTCTTTTCTTTGGTAATCAAGAAGAAGAAATAAATGAAGATCCAAATTATGAAGAAATAGTTATGGAGGAAAAATCCCTAGAAGAACTAGAAGATGAATTTGATTCACTTCCCATTTTGGAACCTCCAACTGATGAGGCTTTCGAAGAGCCAGAAAAGTAAGGGGACGAGGAATTACCACCCCCAGAGTTGAAGACTCTACCAGATAATCTTAATTACAGGTTTTTAGATGATACTAATAAATTCTATGTTATTATTAGTGCTAAAATTTCAGGAGAAGAAGAAGAAGAACTCATGATGATACTTAAGGAGCATCTCCAAGCCTTTGGGTACTCAATGGATGACTTGAAGGGCACTAGTCCCATGATAGACGTCCATCGAATATTCATGGAAGAAGGTGCAAAAACCAGTTGCGGAATTTAATAGAAGATTAAAGCCTGAAATGAAAGAAGTGGTAAGAAAAAAAAATTGTACGCCTACTGGATGTAGGTATAATTTATCATGTTAAAGAGAGTGATTGGGTAAGTCTTGTTCATTGTGTCCCTAAGAAGAGCAGGTTTACTGTTGTTCCTAATGAAAACAATGAACTAATACCTACTAGAACTATTGTTGGGCATAGGATGCGCATAGACTTCAGGAAATTAAATAAAGAAACTAGGAAAAATCACTATCCATTACCATTCATAGATCAAACTTTAGAAAGGTTAGCAAACCATACTCATTTTTGTTACTTGGATGGATACTCTAGTTTCTCTCAAATAGTTGTTCATCTGGATGACCAACTTAAAACAACTTTCATAAGTCCTCACGGTTTACAAGCTTACCGACGTATGCCTTTTGGTCTATATAATGCTCCAACTACTTTTCAATGATGTATGACTGCTATTTTTGCGGAATTTATAGAAGTTATAAGGGAAGTATTTATGGATGACTTTTCTATCTATGGAACTTCATTTACTAGTTGCTTAGATAATCTCAAGAGAGTTTTGTAGCGTTGTGAAGAAACTAATCTTGTTCTAAACTGGGAGAAGTGCCACTTTATGGTCAAAGAAGGTATAGTACTTGGACACAAGGTAACAGGTAAGGGAATTGAAGTTGATAGAGCTAAGGTTGAGGCAATAGAGAGAATGCCGCAACCTAGGGAAATTAAAGGTATAAGAAGTTCTCTTTGTCATGTGGGTTTTTACAGAAGGTTCATTAGAAATTTATCGGGATATCTAAATCTTTGACTAACCTCTTGCAAAAGGTAATGAGATTTAATTTTGATGATAAGTGTCTTGAAGACTTTGATAAACTTAAAAATGCTTTAACTCGTGCCCCCACCATTAAACCAGCTATCTAGGATACAACCTTTGACTTAATATGTGAACCTAGCGATGATGTTGTAGGAGTAACTCGTGGACAACATATTGGTCATAGATTTAATATTATAAATCATGCTAGTATAACTCTCAGTGGTGCTCAAAAGAATTACCCTAAGGAAGAAAAGGAACTTTTTGCTGTATTTTTCTCTTGCGATAAATTTTGTTCTAATATAGTTGATGCAAAGGTGAGAGTTCACACGGATCGTGATGGCTTAAAATAACTCCTTGAAAGGAAGGACCATAAGCTAAGGCTGATCCATTGGATTCATTCACTTCAAGAATTTGAGTTGCGGATTATGCAAAGGCAGGAAATAAAGATGTTAGATGCAGTGTCCATGTTTGCCCAGGAAGACACCAATCTTATTGAGAGGAAATTTAGTCCTGGTGATTTTCGTTTACGGGAATTCTCTAATGAACTAAAGTCAATTCCTCCAAAAGAGAAGGAGTCCTTGATGTGGGAGGAACTTTTCATCCCCGATTAAGCAAATGGTAAGTGCAAGGTAAGTGTTCTTACCCAAATAAGTGATTTGTTTTCACAAATTTTACTCCTAAAAATTCTGCCTTTGAAATCCTTGTTTTTTTCTGAAGATTTAGAGGGGTTTTACCAACTATACGGGTGGAGCTAGCTATACGACCGTAGAGGGAGCTCCCGACGTATAGTTGGTCGTTAAACTCTCTGTATCATCTTTGTGAAATTGTTTTCGATATCTGAGCCTATATGGTCGCAACTATATGACCGGAGCAAAAATTCCGGCCGTATAGTTGGTGGTTAAACTCTCAGACACTTTTGATTTTTGGTGTTTGTATCTATGTCGCTACTATACGACCAGAGAAAAAATTCTGGCCGTATAGTTGGTCGTTAAACTCTTAGACACTTTTTGTTTGTTTTTTGTTCATAATATTCATCAAAAAAAGTTCATGTCGGTTCCGACTCGTGATTTAATTGACCTAGACTCGAGATATTTGGAAATATCTGCCCGGAACCAACTATATGACTGGACCTATACGGGTCGCTACCGTATAGTTTGTCTTTACGCGGCAGGACTCTTCCAAAATCGTGATTTCTTTCCCTGTTTCGTTTGGATTCTTTTCTTGGGCGTCAATTTGGTGTTTCTCGCGAGTTTTACCGACCTCTGACCCCCTTATATACTGCCATTGTCTCTCTCTCTCTCTAATCGCAATCTATAGAAACCAATCTACCTCTTACTTACATGTGAGGGCTCTCAACCGAGGGATAGAAGTCAAGAAGAAAAGATCCCATGGAGATCAGGAGCAATAGCAAGCATGGGAAGGAGATCAAGACCATCCCTATAGAGTTCCTCGACGCCGACCACGGGTGTCGGAAGAGGGATTTGAAGGCCCCGGAGCTGAAGATTGAAGAATTGGACAAGGAGAAGCCAAGGACACCCAAACACCTTCGATTGCTATGACTTTATCTTGATAAACTTGATGAAGATATCAAGCAGACAATCGAAGCGGACTTTTCTATGAGTCTTAAGGCGCTACAAAAACTTCAGGATAACAATGAGTTCGTTAAAGAACAAGTGAAAGTGCTGGAGATGAACAATCTTTTCTACAAGCTGTGTGTTAAGGAATTAGAAGCTGTCAATCAATCCCTCCACCTCAGGCTGGCCCGTGAGGAGAATATACCACGTGCCATGGCACCACAGTGATCTACAACAATCACGGTATCAAATAATCGCAAGGGATTATTTGATCCTGCCTGGCTTGATTCCAAGCTTGGGGAGATCTTAAAAAGCTTGTAATCTATCTTATAAGTTATTATTATTATTTTTGCATTAGTTCAAACTAGAAATAAAGTTTGCATCATTAGAATTCCCTTCAGGAATAGTCGATCCCTTTTATGAAATTCCGAGTTTATTATTATATATGGAGCAATATTGAGTTTGTGTTTGCTTTATTGATATATGAATGGCTTGAGTATGATTTTACTTACACTTGATGATAGCAATATGAGTCTTCCACACCATTGGTATTAATAGAAAACATAAAGATAACTTGGTCAATATGCTGTAAATCTACGGTTTGATTCACACAGAAAAATTATCTATACAATTAAATTGAAAAAGAAACCTTGAACAAAGGAAAATGAAAGTGATACCCAAATAGAGTGAGAACAAGTCGTGGTAGAATCTCAAGTCATAAGAATGCTTCATATACAGTTAGAATTTGATAATTGAGATCATCGAACTTTGAATTCCTACATAAGGTGGAATATATGGCTAGCTCCTTTGCACAGCACTTAAAACAAAAGTGTGAGTATATATGCAAACGAAAAGAAAAAGAAAGAAGAAAAAGAGTGAATGTGCAAAGAGCAAATAGGCATATACTACTATATTGTAGTATGACAAAGAGTCACTTTTGAGATTTTGAATCCCAAGTGAATACGTTGATCCTAAAACACTTGGGACTACCTCATTAACTCATTTGTTTGAACCAGATTCTTTTACATTATGTTGAGATTCATCTTTTATGAAATATTGATAACTAAGGTGTGGAAGGCTTCTAATACTATTCAGATGGTTCGAGTAAGGTACTATTCATGAACTTATTCCCATGTATCGTATATAATAAACACATGCTGTAATTGCCTCGTTTATTTTATTGATTCAGCTCATGAATATGAGGATCACATCCATTAAGCTAAAAACTTGCTCGAGATGAGCAAGAGTCTAAGCTTGGGGAAGTTGATGAGTGCATATTTGCATTATGTTTTACATTATTATTTTGCATTATAGATGTAGGATCTTGGTATTTTACGACGCTCGCGTGCACATTTTATGTCTGTTTTCACCAGGATCAGGACAGATGATGGATCCAATGGATACAATTATTGGAGCAGTTGTACTATGGAGAAAAGGAGTCAAAAATAACGTAAATCGCTTATTTGGGAAATATTAATAATACTAGAAGAAAACCAGAAGCGAACAAGGGAAGCAAAAGGTTCAACAACCAACTATACGGTGGGAGCAATTTTTCCGTCCGTATAGCTCCGGCCGTATAGTTGGCGCCGCCTCTGCCTCATCAAATAGTTTCACCCCTTGCAATTGGTTCGAGGAGAAAACATACAGAACACCCAGAAATCGCAGAAACCTCACCTCCAGAAGGCATCTGGAGGGGGAACTCATCCACAAGGGACCCATCTTCGCCCTGCGTAGATCTGGGAGGCTAAGGCATCGATCTTCATCATCCACCGCTGCATCACCACCATCTCCATACATCTCATCTACATCTTGTTGTAATTCCTATACTCGTTGTGGATTTATACAAGTACTATTCATCTATGATTGTTTCAATTATCATTGCCATGATGTTGATTGCCTCCATGTTTGAGTAGATCTTTAGTTCTTGGGGAGATGTAGAAACCCTAGTATGAGATTGAAATAAGATAAAGTCTATTATGATATTCATCATTGTGACCATGTGTTAGATTCTCTACATCTTGATGTTGAAAGAAGTCGACCTCTCAATATTTGCCTCTCGTGGGGACTTAATTGAGGGAACTGCTTGTTGGTAGACGAAGGCTTGCTAGCACTTATAGTGACTATAATTTTTTTGGCACTCCTTACGTATCAACTTGGGAAACCGAGGAAACTCACAGAACACTATCCATGCCATGGGTTATGTCCTACGGGATTACGTCCCTTAGCATAGTAATTCGATTGATGTCGATTATTGACTGCTATGGTTATGAGGATGATGTGAGCAGCGGTTGTTGCCTATTTGTCCACATACGGAGTTCCTTCCACACATACATAGTTGAGAATATTCATGATGATAATCTTTATCTTAAATCTTTACAATACTAGTGGCGTATCCGCTACTCCCTGAGAACGCCTTTTCCCTACTGCAGTTCCAATCTCTCTTACATACATGATACTTACTTTATGTATTAAGTTATTTTGCTTCTTTATTATTGCTCTTATACCCAAAACACCAACCTTGTTACACAATACTCGCATTTATCTTGTCACATAGAAATTTATCTTGCATTTCTATCGCAATATTTATTTCAAGAATTATTAGACTTTAGACTCTTGCTCCCTGTGGCATTGATATCTTTATTTCGAAACTAGCTACAAACGATCTGTGCACTTGTAGTCATCACACGCCTGATACTGACACGGAGCCGACGACAAGGTAGGTCGACACACCTGCACAGCGCCACGTTTTGGATGAGGGAGAGATCACCTAGCAGGGGTATGATGATGGTGATGAGGCAGTGAAGGAGAGAGAAAACAAAATTCATTTTGCGTGCATACAGTATATAGTAAAGGTCCTGAAATTTACTACTACTAGTTCCATACTACTAGGTGGTTGTACCCTGTACCTCGTGTCAGGAAGCCATCACAGCTTTGCTCTCATATCGCACCGCCTTCAACTCCTCCTCTTTGCTACTCTCTCGAGTTGCTTCCTATGTGTCCATAGTTTCTCTCCTTTATCTTTGTTTCTTTTCTACAGAAATACATATTCTTCCTACTTACTTTATAAAAAATACACTCCTCTCACTTGGAAAATTGATTTTTTTCCTTTCCTCATGGTTGGAAACTCTGATTGGCAACATTGTTACCATGTCATGATTCACACCAATTTTACGCCCAAATATGGGACCATCACGGATGGTGGGAGTACAATTTACATCAAGGACCTAAAAAATGGAAAAAATTATATAAAGGTCCTTACATTTAGCACGAAATACCCTAAAATTAAGCAATGGAAATAGTCGGGTGCGTCTCCTTCTCGAGAGAGCAGCTGATCGAGCCATACTATTCATACTACTTTCTCTTTGTTTGTTTTCAAAATATGGCCCAATTTGGCGGCATGCAAATTCTTTGATATGGGATCAGGAAACATCGATATAAAGTATGATGTAGATATGGCAATGACCTTGGTCGTTCGTCTTGAAATCCAAGAATGTTCATACTCATCGACAACTAGTAATCTTAAATACGTTTAAAGTTTACCACTTAGTTTTAGGTACTAGTTTTACACATACGGACGGTGGAGGTACATTTTACATCAAGGACCTAAAAAAGGTAAAATTACATCGAGGTCCATACATTTAGCACGAAGCACCCTAAAATTAAGCAGGAAAAATAGTCATGTTTTGCTCCTTCTCGAGAGAAAAGCTAATCCAGCCATACCCTTCATACTACTCCCTCTTTGTTTGTTTTCCAAATATGGCCTAATTTGGTGGCATGCAAATTCTTGGGTATGGGATCATGAATCATATATATAAAGTATGATGTAGATATGTCCATGACCTTGGTCGTTCGGCTTGAAATCCAAGATTGTTCATACTCATTCACAACTAAGCTTAAATACGTTTGAATTTTACCACTTGCTTTTATCTTCGAATTTTACACGGACGGTGGGAGTACATTTTACAGCAAGGACCTAAAAAGGGGTAAAATTACAACGAGGTCCATACTTTTAACACGAAGCACCCTAAAATTAAGCAGGGATCTTCTCCCAAGGAACAGGACACCCTCACGCGACCATATGGCCTCACAAAATTGCTATCTACCTCTCACACTCTCCCACCCCACCCACCTCTAGCTGGCGACCATGATTTCTCCACCAAAATATATAGATCTCTCTAATCTTCTTCATTCATCATGGATTTCCTGCTTACATGGGATTTCTCCCATGGATCTAAGGTGGCAGGTCAGGTACGTAAATGTTTCAAATCTCCCGTTCATCATGAGAAGGACGCTCCATCTCCAGCTTTCTTTCTGGTGGCCACGTTTTTCGAGTCCTCTTTTGAATTGGTGATCGACAATGTGGCTCTGGCATTGGAATCCTGTATTAGGGGTAGATCTGAGCTTCTCAAGGTCCAACGTTTACATGATCATCGTTTCAAATTTGCTGTGGCTTCAAACAGAGTTGGACATTTCATTCACTCGTTGAATTTCTTTAAGTGTACGGATTTCATAGTGCACTTTAATCTGTTTCATGGGCATGCGAAAGGATCTATGTTTGATCGTATAATTCTCCAAGAACAAGAGGATGGTTTCATTACTTGCAAAAAGAGATCTAGGCCTACTCCTTTTTTCTTAAGGAATATGCCAACAAATATTGAGGGCAAAATTAATGGCATTCCTGCGTATCGCTCTCTTGCGCTGAAGACAGATCTGAATTTCTTACGTGCAAATTCTACATCAATTGAGTCGGTGGTGTCTTCTAGAAGACCTATATCGGATCTAGAAAATTTTGAGCAAATTATTATTGATGATTTTCACTTTACTGCATTATTTTCATGTTCATCGGAAGCAGCCTCGTTACCGTTGCTATTTCATAAAGGTGAGTGATACAACCTTATCTCTACCGGCTTTGACGCTAGATCATATTATGGACATAATTCAAGCTGGTTATTCTCCAACGGAAATCTTATTCACGCTGTTTATCTCTAGGACACACTGGTAACTCATGTTCAAACTTGGTTCGCTGCCTGGGCTGTTTGAGTTTGGGGCACATTAAATGCAACTGCAAGTCTAAACCGATTTGCGAAAATATTTCAGATGACCACAAAAATTTAAGCTATTCCACCACGTCGAACCAGGCTAGGAATTCGTTTTCTAGTCGGATAAAAAAAGTTTGGATACCGAAATCTTCTGAATCCTTTTGCACTAGATGCCTGGAGGTGGGGCATTTCTCAGCAAGCTGCATCTTGAGCCCCAGATGTCAGGAGTGTCATCGTTATGGACACTCAATCGTCGGGTGCAAGTTTGTTCGAGATAGTAACCAAAAAGTTTGGAGGAGAAAACAAACTACAGATATATCTCCCGTGCAGTCTGTTGAAACCAATCATCAAACTCTTGTTCCCTACCCTGGCGGTGACACAACTCAAACTCCTTTTCCTTACCCTGGCGGCGTCACACCTCCTCTAATCATAATGGCGAATTACCCTTGCAACCCCTTTGCGTTTGTCCCGCACGGATTCACCATCGACAATGGCCCGACTCACCGCAAGGTTCACTGTGATCTGGCGGTGAGTGCTAGCCCACCACTTCATCACGACAACTATGCCATTGTTGAGACGAACAGGGTAGTGCCAATTCAGCAGCAATTCCGTGCAAGAAGAGAACTCATGAACATGCTGAACCATGATGGTTTCCAGGTTAGAGATTGGGAGGATTGTTCGATTGGTCTTGGGCTGTTTTCTTTTGATGATAGCTGTGTCAGAGATGTTGTAGTTGGCAGATCGTTTTCTATTTCTGAGGGGTTAGAAGCGATCCTAGTTAAGCATGATGCAGCTATAAACATGAGGCCTGCCGTGTTAGGACAGGAAAGATGGATTATGTTGCTCAATTTTCCCCTGGATTACCAAGTTGATTACTGGATTGAAAAGTACGTGTCTTTATTTGGTAAACTGGTGATTTGGCAAAACCCAACTACTAGTCATGCTCGTGTGTTTGTAAAAGTCTGGGTTATGAGTAATGCTTTGGTACCAAAAAGTGTTGTCATGCGTCAGATGAGGGGTGCTCGTCATTCTTGGATAGTTGCAGTTTATCTTCTGCGCATGGATCAATGGACCGCACATATACATGACTTGCCACTTGACTCTGAAGATCCTCCCCCTGCTGATGGAAACCCACACCCTTTGTTTGGACCGCACACAACATCAGAGATGAGGTTTCAGCATAGGTTGCAGGTTTGGTTGCAGCAGAATGGAATGCTACATCAAGGTGGCAATAGGGCTGCTGGTGGTCAGGGTGCCAACATTCAGCAAGGGTTTGTGCAACCACCTGCTATTGTGTTACCTGCAAGAGGACAAGTCAATTATCGGGCAATCTTTAGAGCACAAGGGCGACAGTTCTCTGATGGAATACTGCCGGCAAATAATATCACTGATAGCCCATTATCTGCTTGGAATGATATGATGTCAGACACTAATTCGGCTTCATCGGGGGAAAGCTTGTTCTTTATGGAAGGTTCTGGTCCGATTTTGGATATGAATGTTTCTGCTGTCAGTTCTGATACCAATACTAGTGCTGCCATGGTACCATATTTTGTCTCAGATGAGGTGCCTCTGGAATTCACGATTGCAAGGTCTGTCATTCTGAATCTTCAGCAGCCCAATTTATTTGTTGGCGCAAAGGAGCTCTGGGTACCATACTCTGCTCCTCTGTCAGCAATCAAAACTATATTGTTTGCTCTTCCTATTGTTGCTGGTGCACATGTTGTTGGAAAGGACATGATTCGTAGGGTCGCTAGAAGACTTTGTTTTGAGGCCTCCCCTCCTCAAACTCAAATGTAATTCTTGAGGAGCTTGATATTATGGAATCCAACACCACACAGGTTGTGATAGGGGTTTCAAGCACACACAAGCCTAGGAGGAAAAGACAAGTGCCGGACACAACAATGATAGTCAGGAGAAGCCCAAGGAATCATGCTATTGCAGGTCACAAAGTTCAGATGCCCACTGATCGCATGAAGAGAAAATCAAAGGTCAAGGAAAGAATAATTCCAGAAGTTGCTTCCTCAGCAGAAAATCAAAAAGATGGGCAGCACTCAACCTCCTCTACCCCTCCACCTACTCCAATTCATATTCTGCAGAAAATTGGAGTAAATATATGTGGCATTCCAGCTGAGGAGTTAGAGAAAGACAAGCTAGAAAAGTCAAGGTCGGAGGATGATGAAGAAGAAGTCACCAAGGATGATTTAGTCTGAAGATTTATGGCGTTGGAATAATATTTTGCTTGGTCCGAGGATGAAGACCCTGAAGCAAAGGAATCTAATGAAGATTCAGTTTATTTACTTGCTTTTCAATAATTTTTTCCTCCATCGGTGCTTGATGAAACTAAGAGGATATTTAGTTTCAGTCTTTATTTCTGCAAGTTATCGTTTTCTTGAACTGCTTTTGCCTAGCATACTCTGATATTCACAATGAATTCAACACTTCGTCAATGGCATGTGCTTTGTTGGAATATTAGAGGTTTGAATTCGGATGATAAACACAATGCTCTTCGCACACATATTAATTCCTCTGGCTGCTCCATTATATGCTTACAAGAAACAAAAAGAGAGGAATTTGAACACTCTTACTTGAGAAAAATTTGTCCTCGAAGATTTGACAAGTTTGCCTTTTTTCCCTCAGTTGGCAATTCCGGGGGATTAATAATTATCTGGAATAGCTCTGTTTTCAGAGGAGAAGTGATTCAATGTTTATCCTGGGCAATAACTATGAAATTTCACTCAACACAATCTAATAATACTTGGTTCCTAGCCAATATTTATGGTCCTTGTTCAGGAGAAAATAGGAACGAGTTTGTCCAATGGTTATATGAGCTAGAAATTGAAGATTCAGAAAATTGGCTACTAATAGGTGATTATAACTTCTATAGATCTCAAACAGATAGAAATAGAGGGACTGGTAACATTGCAGACATGTTCACTTTTAATGATATTATCAGATCTCACAGTTTGGTTGATCTACCTTTACATGGAGCCACTTATACGTGGAGTAACATGCAACTGAATCCCTTATTGGAGCGTTTGGATTGGTTCCTAACCTCAAATAATTGGACCTCATCTTTTCCTAACACTACAGTGATCGCCTTATCTCGGCCAGTTTCAGATCATATCCCTTGCTTGATTTCTATATAGACTAGCATTCCAAGAAGCAAACTATTTCGTTTTGAGAATTATTGGGTGCAGCATCCCGGCTTTCAAGATACTGTGAAATCTGCTTGGGGTATTCAAGTCAGAAACAATAACTTAGCTATAGCTGATTGAAAATTGTTAGAAGGTACTAATTCAAGTCGATGAAATTGAACAGTTAAGATCACTTACTACTCCTGAATGGAATTTTAGAAAAATACTAAAATCTCATATTACTAGACTCCATTCCTATCAGCAACAATACTGGAAGAAGAGATGCACAGAGAGATGGGTAAAATATGGAGATGAGAATACCAAATTCTTTCATAGAGTAGCAACTGAAAGACACAGAAGAAATGGAATTACAAACATTGTACTAGCTGATGGAACAAATGTTCAGGACCATGATGGAAAAGCCAAGGCACTATTTCAGGCTTACAAACAAAGATTGGGGGTATTGGAATGTCATCAGATGAAGTTTGACCTTTATTCTCTTTTTACTCCATTACAAGGTTTATCTAGCATCTCATCTGTATTTACTAAAGAAGAAATTGATAAGGCTGTGAAAGGACTTCCAATAGACAAGGCTCCAGGCCCTGATGGCTTTAACGGCTGTTTCTTAAAGAATTGTTGGGATTATAGTGGCCCCTGAATTCTATAAACTATTCCAAGATTTTGCTGCAGGAACATGATATTAGACAGTATAAACAATTCTTTAATTACACTAATTCCAAAAAAGAATTCCCCCACAAGTGTAAATGATTACAGGCCTATATCTTTACTAAACTCTTGTCTGAAACTTTTAACCAAGATACTAGCAAACAGACTTCAACAATGGATTCTCAAGTTAATACACCCAAACCAATATGGTTTTATCAAAGGGAGAAATATACAGGATTGTCTAGCCTGGGCATTTGAGTTTCTGCACCAATGTGAGACATCTAAAAGGGAAAGTATTATTTTGAAATTAGACTTCGAGAAGGCTTTCGATATGATGGAACATGATATAATCCTTAAAATTCTGGAACATATGGGATTTGATCATATTTGGTTAAAATGGATCAAATGCATTCTTGACTCAGGTCATTCTTCTATACTTCTTAATGGGGTACCTGGACAATTTTTCCACTGCAAGCGAGGAGTTCGACAAAGTGACCCACTCTCCCCACTTTTATTTGTTGCTGGAGCAGAGCTGTTACAAAAGGTTATCAACAAGGAATACCAGGAAGGTCGTCTCAGCCTGCCAATACCTTGTGGAGGTTACTTCCCGGTTATTCAATATGCCGATGACACGATTTTGGTGATGCAAGCGTGTAATCAGTTGGCACATCTCAAAAGGATTTTGGTTGACTATGCTACTTCCACAGGCCTAAAAATTAACTTCCAAAAATCTAATTTGGTGCCGATTAATATTACACCACAAAAAGCACAAGATTTGGCTAATATCTTTGGTTGTGAGGTAGCTAAGATGCCCTTTACTTATCTCGGTCTACCAATGGGAACTACAAAACCCACAATGACAGATCTTTTACCATTAGTAGACAGAATTGAAAGAAAGGTAACTAGTACTACATTACTATTATCATATTCTGGGAAGTTAGCTCATGTCAATGCAATCCTATCATATATTGCTATGTACACTATGTGTTCAATTCAAATTGATGCAAAAACGATGGAACAAATTGAAAGAATAAGAAGAAGGTGCTTATGGCAAAAGAAAACTGAGGATGGTGAGAAGTGCATGTCTCTTGCTGCTTGGGACATGGTTTGCAAACCCAAGGATAAAGGTGGTATTGGAGTTAATAATATGAAACTTTAAAATCAGGCTCTTCTGTTGAAGCATTTAGATAAATTTTACAACAAAAAAGATCTTCAGTGGGTCAACTTAATTTGGTCCTCTTATTATCAGCACACTATTCCTCATGCCTCAGACTCTTGTGGCTCTTTTTGGTGGTGGTCTGTTATGAAATTATCACCTATATATAGGGGTGTTGCCAAATGCTTAGCCGGTCAAGGTTCTACTACACTGTTTTGGAAGGATGATTGGAACAATATAATTCTGCAAGAATCTCACTCATGTTTATTTTCATTATGTTAAAAACAAGGACGTATCAGTTGCAGAATTCTGCTCAAGTTTGAATCTGATGGATCTGTTTCATCTTCCACTGTCCACTGAAGCTTTTAATGAATGGGAAGAGGTTAATGACATGATTTACAATGATCTGGTCATTAATAATAACAATGATACCTGGACATATAAATGGGGAGACAATTACACAGCAAAAAGCTTCTACAATTACTGCTTCAGAACTATTACGCCACCAACACCTTTCTTATGGATTTGGAAATCAAAGCTTTGGCCAAGGATAATTTTTTTTGCCTGGATATTACTGGCGGATAGATTAAATACGAGGAACATTTTGAAAAGGAGAAACTTCAATGTTGGTCATAATCGTACCTGCCCAATGTGTAATTCAGGGGAAGAGGAAACTTTGGAACATCTTTTTTTCAGATGCAGCTTCAGCGTCCCGTGCTGGTCAAGACTGAATATATATTGGCCAATTGCAGTTGATCGATTTGCTCAAATTAGTCAGGCTAAAGAAGCATATCAAGGACCATTATTTTTTGAGGTATTTGCGTTACGAGCGTGGGGATCTGGAAAGAAAGAAACGAGCTAATATTTAAAGATATCAGACCAACTAGAGCCACTTGGAGAGAAAGAGTCAAAGCTGATTTACTTCTTCTTAGGTTCAGGGTACCTCAAAACCTGGTTGATACCATATATAGTCCCATAGACACAATTTAAAATTGTAATCCAGTCATTGTTAGGAAGGTGAACTCACACACCCTCAATGTAATTACCTGTGTTATTAATATAATACAACAGTAGCAGCCTCTCCTGCTGATTTTGGTTCAAAAAAAAATTAAGTAGGGAAAACAGTCATGTTTGGCTCCTTCTCGAGAGAGAATCTAATCGAGCCATACTCTTCATACTACTTCCTCTTCATTTTTTTTTCAAAATATGGTCAAATTTAGCGGCATGAAAATTCTTGGATATGTGATCATCATCAGCTTAAAGTATGATGTAGATATGGCCATGACCTTGGTCGTTCGTCTTGAAATCCCATAATGTTCATACTCATCGACAACTAATAATCTTAAATACGTTTAAAAAAGGTAAAATTACATCGAGGTCCATACATTTAGCACGAAGCACCGTAAAATTAAGCACGGGAAATAGTCATGTTTTGCTCCTTCTCGTGAGAGAAGCTGATCGAGCCATAATCTTCATACTACTTCCTCTTTGTTTGTTTTCAAAATATTGCCAAATTTGGAGGCATGCAAATTCTTGGATATGGGATCATGAATCATCAACATAAAGTATGATGTAGATATGGCCATGACCTTGGTCGTTCGTCTTGAAATCCGAGAATGTTCATACTCACTGACTACTAATAATAATCTCTTAAATACGTTTATATTTTACCACTTGCATTTAGGTTCGAATTTACACGTACGAATGGTGGGAATACATTTTACATCAAGGACCTAAAAAAGGTAAAATTACATCGAGGTCCATACATTTAGCACGAAGAACACTAAAATTAAGCAGGAAAAACAGTCATGTTTTGCTCCTTCTCGAGAGAAAAGCTGATCGAGTCATACTCATCATAATACTTCCTCTTCGTTTGTTTTAAAAATATGGAGAAATTTGGCGTCATGCAAATTCTTGGATATGGGATCATGAATCATCAGCATAAAGTATGATGTAGATACGGTAATGACCTTGGTCGTTCGTCTTGAAATCCAAGAATGTTCATACTCATCGAGAACTAATAATCTTAAATATGTTTAAATTTTACCACTTGCTTATAGGTACAAATTTTGCACGTACAGTACATTTTACATCAAGGACCTAAAAAAGGTAAAATTACATCGAGGTCCATACATTTAGCATGAATCACCCTAAAATTAAGCAGGGAAAACAGTCATATTTTGCTCCTTCTTGAGAGAAAAGTTGGTCGAGCCATACTCTTCATACTATTTCCTCTTCGTTTGTTATCCAAATATGGCCAAATTTGATAGCATGCAAATTCTTCGATATGGGATCATGAATCATCAACATAAAGTATGATGTAGATATGTGCATGACCCTAGTCGTTTAGCTTGAAATGCAAGAATGTTCATATTCATTGATAACTAATAAGCTTAAATATGTTTAAACTTTACCACTTGATTTTATGTTTGAATTTTACATGGATGGTGGTAGTACATTTTATATCAAGGAACTAAAAAAGGTAAAATTACATCGAGGTCCATAAATTTAGCACGAAGCACCCTACAATTAAGCAAGGGAAACAGTCAGGTTCGGCTCCTTCTCGAGAGAGCAGCTGGTCGAGCCACACTCTTCATACTCCTTCCTCTTCGTTTGTTTTCAAAATATGGCCCAATTTGGCGGCATACAAATTCTTAGATATGGGATCATGAATCATCGATATAAAGTATGATGTAGATAAGTCCATGACCTTGGTCGTTCGGCTTGAAATCCAAGATTGTTCATACTCATTCACAACTAAGCCAAAATACGTTTAAATTGTACCACTTGCTTTTGTCTTTGAATTTTACACGAAGGTGGGAGTACATTTTATAGCAAGGACATAAAAAGGCATAAAATTACATCAAGGTCCATACTTTTAGCACAAAGCACATTAAAATTAAGCAGGGAAAACAGTCATGCTTTTGTCTTTGAATTTTACACGGACGGTGGGAGTACATTTTATAGCAAGGACCTAAAAAGGCGTAAAATTACATCGAGGTTCATACTTTTAGCACAAAGCACACTAAAATTAAGTAGGGAAAACAGTCATGTTTGGCTCCTTCTCGAGAGAGAAGCTAATCGAGCCATACTCTTCATACTGCTCCCTCTTTGTTTGTTTTCAAAATATGGCCAGATTTGGTGGCATGAAAATTCTAGGATATGTGATCATCATCAGCATAAAGTATGATGTAGATATTGCCATGACCTTGGTCGTTCAAAATCCAAGAATGTTCATACTCATCGACAACACATAATCTTAAATACCTTTAAAAAAGGTAAAATTACATCGAGGTCCATACATTTAGCACGAAGCACCCTAAAATTAAGCAGGGAAACAGTCATGTTTTCCTCCTTCTCGTGAGAGAAGCTGATCAAGCCATAATCTTCATACTACTTCCTCTTCTTTTTTTTTCAAAATATGACCAAATTTGGCAGCATGCAAATTTTTGGATATGGGGTGTCAACACCCGGATTTTTAATCCCAGATGCCCGTTATGCCATACCTCGCAATTCCAGGATTACCATTTTTGCGAGACATAACGGATTGGATATCATAGTACATCATCCATTACAAACCATACATAAGGTCTTACACAAGTAAGGATCTCATGATCTAGTCTGAATACAACAAGCAGCGGAAATAAAAGATAAGCGTAGCGGTGGGGTCCATCTTCAGGGGCACAGGCAATGCTGACGAAGGCAGATAGTCCTAGTTATCATAGCCGTCCTGTTGGCCATCATCTTGATAATCTCCTTCATAGTCTGGCCATGATAATAGCCAGGGACAAAAGCCATGAGTACTCTTTAAGTACTCGCAAACTACCACTAACAAGTAGTATAGTGCTAAGTTAAAGTGCTAAATCTAAGTTTAACTATAAAGTTAAGTTTGAAACCTAAGCTGAGTTCTGCAGCAAAGAAAGATAAAATAAAGTTCTAGAATCACTTAAGTTGGGAAGCTAATATCATCAACACAACCCTGTTGTGGTCAAGTCAAGATTCATCATGCACTTCAAGTTATTTGGAAAACATCTGACAACAAAACAGTATGGCCATTCCAACTGTCCATAACCGTGGATGCGGCTATTCGAATAGTTTGACACTCTGCAGAGGTGGTACACTTTCACCACAAGATTCGATACATCTGTCAGGGATAACCCTGAATCATCATACTTAGTATGCATATAATCAAACATAACCTTCCCTTTACACACCCTAGTATAAGCACCTATCCTATGAGCATGGCCTCCCAACCATGACCATCAGTCATCTTGGGCACTGCATAGGTGGACAACATTGAGAGGTAGCCTCAGCTCAAACCTCTCCCGCGAGGGAACTAATACTAATGCATATAAATTTCTAGCTAAGCCTTACCCAATTCAGGTAGTGTGGTTGTACGGTAAATTTGGAATGGTATCGCATCCGAATCCAACCATCAGTTTTATAAAAGGGTTAAGGCTCATGCCTCAACATTTTCATCATCATAAACCATTTGTGTTTCTCAAAACATGTCAAAACATCTCAATAGAATGACTCGTCATTCTAAGGTTTTCACAATTCATTTTCACCAATTGTTCCCATCTAAAGTGACTCAAGTTTTGATCTACTCTAAACTACTAAGTTAAGAGTGTTCACTAATGAGGAAAGATGATGGGTTCAATCTCATTCCATAGAATGACATCTAAAGCTTAGCTAAATAGGTCAAGTTCTATACTTTTTATGCTACCTTCACAACAAGTAAGGGACTTTGTGTAATCTAAGGGAGGTAAAACTTTGTAAAGAAGACTTGGGGTAACTAATAGTAAAAGTGGTATGACTCAAGCATGCCTATAGCATCTTGGATCAAGTTAACTAGCTTAATTCTAGTTCACTACAATAGCTTGCCTTGGTTGGTGTAGTGGTTGAAGTTTTCATCTTCTTCTTCTTCTTGGTAGCAGTCCTCCTCCTTGTAAGCTTGGTCGGTACTATCTTCTATAAATACATATGGAGTACACAATCACCAAACAATACTTAACTAGTTTACTTAGTACTCTATGGCACACAATTGATGATCTATTATCATCACAAGCATCACAAGTTTTATTCAATAGTTTCCTCCTTTTTATTTTAGAAAACTAATTTCTACTCATTGAAAAATTAACTAAGATTTAATATTCACCACTTAAAATATGGGATCATGTGGACACATGTCATCAACACATATTCTAACATGTGGGAAATGAGATTTAAAGGTTGGATCCTAATTACTTTGGTTTAAGTTCATTATTTAATGATTTAAAGTGACTAGAAATGCCAATATAGCATTATTTGGGTACTAGTCCAAAGTCACTACATGTAAACCTTAATATTATTACATATTTGGATAGATATGATGAAATGTGATTTTTGAGAGTTGGAATCAACTCAAAACCTATCTTGGTTGATTTTATAAAAATGTTGCAAGGTGCAAATGGTTCTATTTTATTATTTTTACTAGGAGAGATCTATAACTCTAATTGAATTAAATCCAATGGTCTTGGATAGATAATTTCAATACCTTTTAGGAAAAATTGGTTTCATGCAATTTGGATTTGTCAAACTCTTTGAATTGATTTTCAAACTAGGGGACAGAACTAAGATTTAAATTAAAAAGAAAAATCCAATTTTGAACGGCTAGGCTAGCGCGGGAACGAACATGGGCCAGCCCAATGGCACTCCGGGCATAGGGCTCAACTGACAGGGGGGTCCTGCTTGTCAGTGGTTCTTAACACGCGAAACGGTACGCGCGCTGTGGGCCGTTAGATTAGAACTGGGATCTACGGCTGGGGATCGTCATCGACGACGAACAGGACGCCAGCGAGCTCGAACCCTAGCGGCTCGGTGGGGTGCGTAGGGGGCGTACCAGGGCTCTAGCAATGAGGCGAGGCGGGCAAATGAACTGGTGGTCGATGGCGAGCTCAGGGACGATCGAGGGAGCTCCGGGGGTGGTCGCAATCAGCGGCGCCCTTCTCCTCCAGAGGCGGCCTGCTCCGATGAAATTCTGGCGAGCTGCTGCTCCCCTTTCTCCGGCTAGAGGTGTGGGACGGTCAGTAAGGTGAGGGGAGTGGAGTGGTGTGATTCAAATGGCTGGGGGTGCCCTCCTTTTATAGGCCCGACGGTGAGACCTGGCTACGTCCGGCTAGAGGCATGGCTGAGGGTGGCGATCAACAGGCGGTCTCCTGGCGGTGCTCTAGGAAGTGAATGCGTGCTTAGGGGCGGTGGTATGCGGTCAGGGCAAGCTGGCGCTCTGAGAGGCAGAGGCGGCGGTGTCCACGGCAAGCGGTGGCTGTGGTGCATTGGGCGGCGAACGGGCGTGTCCGTCGTGTTCCCTGGGTCGTGGCGGAGCGGTAGGCTTGGGCTGCGGTCGAGCAGCGGTCTGTGCACGCATGCCGGGTGCGGTGCTCTCGCACGTGCTCGGGCTCGGTGGCACTGGGCGCGGGCTCTCCTCGGTGGTCCACTGCTGCGCTTGGCTCGGGCAAGGGACAGAGGGTGGCGGTGAGGTCCTGGCTACCTCCTAGACATGGCGAAAGAGAGGGAAGTGGTCTGCTGGGGTGAGTGCATGGTCGGCCGGCGAGTTGGTGCTCGGCATGGCCTTGCACTGCCACTAGGGGAGTATAGGATGGGTGCTAATGGCATGGTTAGATCAAGAGGGGACCAAAAGATTAAATGGGGATCAAATGGGGGCAAAACCTTGTTCAAAACAGTGAGCTAGGATTAGGGTGTAAATCATGCCTACCAAGTGTTTGATGAAATGACCGCATGAAATAAACTTTTGAATTTTGAAAAGATTTTTGGTGGGTTTGCTAGATATAAGCTTGAGACTCTGTGGGTGCTTGCGTTTTGAAAATTGAGCTTGTTTGAGTGGTTTTTGAAATAGTGGGATCTTCCCATATGAAATAGATTCAATTTTGAACTGTCATTTAAAATTAGTATTTGAAAGATTTTTGTAGATCACAAAGTGTGCCTTGGTACCTCATTATGTGTACTAGCAAGGGGTGTAAAGACCTAGAATTATTTCTATTGAGAAGTGAGTGCTAGGAACACTCAAAGTAGGGTAGTTGATTAAAATGGCCAAAATGACCATTCCTCCTTTTTAATTGTTTTTTATTTGATTTTCTTTGGGAAAAGTTTGGGAATGATGTAGATGATGTTTATTTCACCTAAGAAACATTTTACAACCAAAGAATCACAGAACCATGGCAATTCAAATCAAATCCTAATTTAAATGCACATACACATGAATGCTTTCATTTTTACTTTGGAAAAGTTTTTGTTAACCCTAATTTCTGATGATTTTGTATCTTGATAAGCTTGGATTAAAGTTTTGGGATGTTACAAACCTTCCCCCCTTAAACAAAATCTCGTCCCGAGATTTACAAAGAAAACTAGGAACTAAAGAGATCTGGGAACTCTGTCCTAATGTAATCTTCGCGCTCCCAAGTGGCTTCCTCCTCGATATGGTTACTCCACTAAATCTTGAGAAACTTGATACTCCTGGTCCTGGTGGTTCTGTAGGCTTCTTCTAAGATACGGATGGGCACTTCCCGATAGGTCAGGTCATTGTTGATTTCTACGGCTCTATGATCGATGTTCTTGAAAACGTCAGTCTTCTCGGGCACTTCCAAGCATTTGCGAAGTAACGAGATATGGAACACATTGTGGATGGCTGACATCTCTTCAGGCAATTCCAGCTGATACAATACTTCTCCTCGACGGTTCAGAATTTTGAATGGCCCGATGTATCTGGGGGCTAACTTTCCCTTTAGACTAAAGCGTTGAGCTCCCTTCAATGGTGAAACCTTGAGATAGACAAAATCTTCGACATTGAAAGTCAGGTCTCTCTTTCTCTTGTCAGCATAACTCTTCTGTCTGGATTGAGCGGTCTTGAGGTGCTCATGGACTTTGTGAACCTTCTCTTCGGCTTCTCGGAGAATGTCGGGTCCAAAGATCTGACTCTCTCCTACTTGCGACCAATTCAAAGGGGTACGACACTTTCTTCCATATAGGAATTCAAATGGTGCCATCTGCAAACTAGCTTGATAACTGTTGCTATATGAGAATTCTGCGAAAGGCAGGCAGTCTTCCCATTTTGATCCGTATTCCAACACATAAGCTCTGAGCATATCCTCTAGGATCTGGTTGACTCTCTCAGTCTATCCATCAGTTTGCGGGTGATAAGCGGTACTGAAGTTCAACTTGGTTCCTAATCCTTCCTGAACTTTCTGCCAAAATCTCGAGGTAAACTGGGTTCCTCGATCTGATACGATGGTCTTGGGGGTTCCATGCAGACTAACAATCCTAGCAATGTACAGCTCTGCTAACTTTGCACTCTGGTAGGTTGTCTTGACAGGTATGAAGTGGGCTACCTTGGACAGTCTATCAACTATGACCCAGATTGAGTCATTTCCCCTACTGGAAGTAGGCAAACCGGTGATAAAGTCCATTCCGACGGAATCCCATTTCCATTCCGGAATCTGCAATGGTTGCAACAGTCCTGCAGGTCTCTGATGCTCCGCTTTGACTCTTTAACAGATGTCACATTTGGCGATGTAGCTTCCGATTTCTCTCTTCATCTTGTGCCACCAAAATTGCTCTTTCAAATCTTGATACATCTTTGTTCCTCTGGGGTGGATAGAATAAAGAGTATCATGAGCTTCCCTCATGATAATTTCCTTTAGCTCTGAATCTGCTGGCACACAGATACGTCCTTTGTACCACAGTACTCCTTCTTCGTCTTCAGTGAATCCAGGTACCTTTCCTATACCAATACGACGTTTGATTCTGTCGATACTTTCATTCCCCTTCTGGGCTTCCTTGATTTGGCTAATCAAAGTGGGTTGAAGTTCAATGCTAGCTAAGAATCCTTGGCTAACTAATTCAGTCTTGAACTGCTCCAACACTTCATACAAACTTAGTTGCTTCTCCTTGATCATGGTATTTATCCTACACGGCAATCTGGTAAGAGCATCTGCTACCACATTGGCTTTGCCGGGGTGATAGTGAATGTCAAGGTCATAATCCTTGATTAACTCGATCCATCTCCTTTATCTCATATTCAGCTCCTTCTGAGTGAAGATATATTTCAAGCTCTTATGATCTGAGTAAATCTCACAGCGATTACCCATCAAATAATGATGCCATGTCTTCAATGCTAGAACCACAGCTGCTAGCTCAAGATCATGGGTCGGATAGTTCTGCTCATGCTGCTTCAGTTGTTGAGACAGATACGCGATGACTTTGCCTTCTTGCATCAATACACATCCTACACCAATCTTGGATGCGTCACAATATACATCAAACGGCTTCTTGATGTCTGCATGATCAAAATTGGGGCTGATATCAATCTCTGCTTCAGCTCCTGAAAACTGGCTTCACATTTGTCTGTCCATTCAAACTTCTTGTCCTTCTTCAATAATTGGGTCATGGGTCAGGCGATGCTCGAGAATCCTTCTACAAACTTGCGGTAGTATCCCGCTAATCCGAGAAATGCACGGACTTGGGTTTGAGTGGTTGGGGCTTCCCATTCTTCGACATCTTTGATCTTGGTGGGATCAACAGAGACTCCTCCGGCAGAAACAATATGTCCTAGGAATCCTACTTCTTTCAGCCAAAACTCACACTTGTTAAACTTGGCATATAACTGATGCTCTCTCGGGGTTTCTAGGATGATTCTCAGATGTTGCTCATGCTCTTCTTCTGACTTGGAGTAGATAAGGATATCATCGATAAACACAACTACAAACTTATCTAGGAAATTCATAAAGATCTTATTCATGAGATTCATGAAATAAGCAGGGGCATTGGTTAATCCAAAAGACATAACCGTATACTCGTATAAACCATAGCGAGTAGTAAAGGCGGTCTTTGGAATATCCGTTGCACGAATATTAAGTTGGTGATAACCAGTCCTAAGATCAATCTTTGAGAATACCTGGGCTCCAGTCAACCTAATCAAATAGATCCTCTATCTTTGGAAAGTGGTACTTGTTCTTGATGGTGACGTCATTCAACTTTCTGTAATCTGTACACAGACGATTGCCACCATCTTTCTTGTCGACGAATAACACTGGTGATCTCCATGGTGATGCGCTTGGTTGAATCAAGCTTGTTGCTAACATGGCATCTAACTGCTTCTTCAGTTCCACTAACTCTGAGGGGTTCATGCTATAGGGTCTCTGGGCTATGGGTCCAGTTCCGGGGATTAGTTCGATGATGAACTCAATATCCCTATCCGGGGGCATACCTGGCAATTCATCTGGGAATACGTCAGGGTATTCACAGACTACTCTGACTTGGTCTATGGTGGGCAGGGCTAGAATCTTGTTGCACTTGAATTGACGGGGCAACGTTTCAGAGATATGCTCTACAGTTACTCCAGAACTACTGGTCATGGTGATGGCTTTCTTAGCACAGTCTATTAGTCCTTTATGCCTTGACATCCAGTCCATACCTAGTACTACTTCCAAACCTTTGGTTCCAAGTACTATTAGGTTGGCATAAAAATCTATCCCATGTATTCTGATAGGCACAGCTTTGCAATTTTTTCTAGCTTTGGTTGTTGAAACGGGGATTTGAACTATCATGACATGCTTCAGGTTGGTTGGGTGAATCTTACTAGTGCATGCAAATTCTTCGGTGACAAATGAATGCGATGCTCCCGAATCAAAAAATACTCTTGCTAAAACTGAGTTGACATAGAACATACCTAGCACTACATCTGGCGCTTCCTGGGCTTCTTCTGCGTTCATGTGGAAGAGACGTCCGTTGCGGTTGTGAGGGTTCCCTGGGGCAAATCTTCTTCCTGGTTGAACACGACGCTGCTGTTGAGCTAGGGCATTCATAGTGGCATTGGCTGCAGTCTTCTTGGGACACTCATTAGAGTAGTGACCCTTCACTCCACATTCGAAAAAAGTGATCTGGGACTTGTCCTTGACTGCGGCAGGTACATCATTGCTGCCAGTTCTGGGTGCAGTGTTGTTGTTGTTATTGCTCTTGGCAGGGGCACGGGTGAAATTGTTGGCATTGCCGGAGTTGGGATGGTTTCCTCCGGACTTCACATTGCCTCCGCTACGGTTGGGGTAGCTTGGGCGAGACATTGGGGGTCGGTTGTTCCTTGGTGCATATCCTGGTGAGGGGTTGGGACAATACTTCTGGTGACTGCTGGATCCAGACTGATCCATCATACGACGCTTGCGGTTGTCGTTTTCCTAGTTAATCTTCCCTTCCATTTGAATGGCAGAGTCGACTAGCTCTTCGAGATCCTGAAAACCGATGTTGACGAGGACAGTCTGCATCTCATCATGAAGTCTATTCAAGAATCTCTCCTTCTTCTTGGCATCCGTGTTGATTTCATCAGTGCATATCTGGAAAGTGACAGGAATCTGTCACGGTACTCCACCACAGTCATTCTTCCTTGCTTCAATTCGCGGAATTCATCTCTCATTCTATTGACTAGACCTTGCGGCATGTGGGTGCGGCTGAACTTGACTTTGAATGCTTCCCATGTCATCACTTGACCATGGTTCATATTGCGGATGCTATTCCACCAAGCTCTTGCATCTCCCGCTAGATAGTGGGTGGCGAAGAGAACTTTCTCATTTTCATCAACTCCTGCAACTTCGAGGCTGTTTTCCATCATCTGTAACCAGTCGTCAGCATCTAATGGGTTTTTCAGATTGGTTGAAGATTGGGGGATTGGTATTCTGAATTTTTTTGAGTTTGGATCCATGGTGATCCTGATTTCCATGCCCTTGGTTGTTGAGAGCCATCTGGGCTATCTGCTATAGTGTTGCTAAGTTGGCTTGGCGTTCTGCTCTGCTTGCTTCACGGTCTGCGATGAGATTCTGCAAGATCTGCAGCATTGGGTCTTGCGACGAGCTGCTCCCTCCTTGGTTTCCACGAGTCATCTGAAGATTGAGATAGATATAGGGGTAAGAGGGAAATTCTAAGGTTCATGGTTTTGGTTTTTCAAAGCTAAAACTTTGAGTTAGACTCAGGTTTTTCAACTAACTCCATTTCATTCGGGCAGACAAACACACGATACAACACACACCACAACAAACAAAGGAAAACAGATGGTTTGAAGAACCATTCTACAAGCTACAATACAGTGGGACTGATACATCTCATTACGACAGTGCTCTAGTGCATCTACTCATCGTCGATGAAGTCGGAGTCCTCATCATCAGTGTCAAAGTCCACAGCATCCTCCTCCAGAAAGGCATCATTTTTGCTGAGGTAAGAATCCATGTCTCCCTGGATGTCTTCATCCTCATCTTCTTCTTCCTTGGCGGCAAGCTGAGCTTCCTGATCCTTGACGGTCTTCTCGAGGTCGGCCACCTTCTTGCGAAGACGAGCGATGGTGCGATCCTTCTTGGCACGCTGGTGGCAAAGAGACTAGCGATCCTGGACGAGCAGTGCGAAAGTCTGGGCCTCCTGGTCGGCAATGGCATGGTTCTGGTTGGCTAACTCTCTGGCATTGTCCAGTTCCTGCTGTCTATCATGCAGCAAGAAGTCAAGATTCTCCAATTGACGCCTCAACTCTGGGTGACTTGGCATCTCCATCGGCATTCCCATGAAGTCACGTCTTGCATAGTGAGCAAAACAGGTTCCTTGGATCTTGTTGACGCTGAGGGCACATAGACGTGCGAGAGCTTCATGCATTGCCCTGGCTAATCCATCTAGCCAGTTGTTCTCTCTCACGGAGAACTGAATTCTTCCAGAAGTTGGTGCTTCAATGCTTCCTCTAAGATCCGCTGTGACTAGCCACTGTAGGTCTCCTCCTGGGGGTCCTGGAAGTTGAGCTCCAAGAAACTCCGGATGTGGGCGTCCCAAGAACTCCGACAGTGAATCTAGATCCCTCTCGAAGATCAGCTGACCTTCGTTTCCCAATTGGTAAAACTTGCTGAACTAGGTCTCCATCGACAAGAATTAAGGATGAGGAAATTAGTGAAGTGATCAAGTGTGTCAAATTTTAAGTAGTAATGTAAGAATTTTGAGGAACATGAATTTTTGAGAAAGAAAGAATTCCCAAGGATAAGAGAGGAGATATTTTTTTGTAAATACTCACTTTGGTTTTGAAACTAAGTTTTTATTCGGACGTCCATTCTAACTAGGGTCTCCTATGGTCAGGATGGCTCTGATACCAACTTGTCTACACCCGGATTTTTAATCCCAGATGCCCGTTATGCCATACCTCGCAATCCCAGGATTACCATTTTTGCGAGACATAACGGATTGGATATCACTATACATCATCCATTACAAACCATACATAAGGTCTTACACAAATAAGGATCTCATGATCCAGTCTGAATACAACAAGCAGCAGAAATAAAAGATAAGCGTAGCGGTGGGGTCCATCTTCAGGGGCACTGGCAATGCTGACGAAGGCAGATAGTCCTAGTTATCATAGCCGTCCTGTTGGCCATCATCTTGATAGTCTCCTTCATAGTCTATCCATGAGAATAGCCAGGGACAAAAGCCATGAGTACTCTTTAAGTACTCACAAACTACCACTAAGAAGTAGTATAGTGCTAAGTTAAAGTGCTAAATCTAAGTTTAACTATAAAGTTAAGTTTGAAACCTAAGCTGAGTTCTGAAGCAAAGAAAGATAAAATAAAGTTCTAGAATCACTTACGTTGGGAAGCTAATATCATCAACACAACCCTGTTGTGGTCAAGTCAAGATTCATCATGCACTTCAAGTTATTTGGAAAACATCTGATAACGAAACAGTATGGCCATTCCAACTGTCTATAACCGCGGACGCGGCTATTCGAATAGTTTGACACTCTACAGAGGTGGTACACTTTCACCACAAGATTCGATACATCTGTCAGGGATAACCCTGAATCATCATACTTAGTATGCAGATAATCAAACATAACCTTCCCTTTACACACCCTAGTATAAGCACCTCTCCTATGAGCATGGCATCCCAACCATGACCATCAGTCATCTTGGGCACTGCATAGGTGGACAACATTGAGAGGTAGCCTCAGCTCAAACCTCTCCCGCGAGGGAACTAATACTAATGCATATAAATTTCCAGCTAAGCCTTACCCAATTCAGGTAGTGTGGTTGTACGGTAAATTTGGAATGGTATCGCATCTGAATCCAACCATCAGTTTTATAAAAGGGTTCTCATGCCTCAACATTTTCATCATCATAAACCATTTGTGTTTCTCAACACATGTCAAAACATCTCAATAGAATGACTCGTCATTCCAAGGTTTTCACAATTCATTTTCACCAATTGTTCCCATCTAAAGTGACTCAAGTTTTGATCTACTCTAAACTACTAAGTTAAGAGTGTTCACTAATGTGGAAAGATGATGGGTTCAATCTCATGCCATAGAATGACATCTAAAGCTTAGCTAAATAGGTCAAGGTTTATACTCCCTCTGTCCCAAAATAAGTGATGTGAGTTTATCTCGATTCGTATGTATCTATATAGTAAAATATGTCTAGATACATCCGAATCTAGACAAACCCACGTCACTTATTTTGGGATGGAGAGAGTACTTTTTATGCTACCTTCACAACAAGTAAGGGACTTTGTGTAAACTAAGGGAGGTAAAACTTTATAAAGAAGACTCGGGGTAACTAATAGTCAAAGTGGTATTACTCAAGCATGCCTATAGAATCTTGGATCAAGTTAACTAGCTTAATTCCAGTTCACTACAATACCTTGCCTTGGTTGGTGCAGTGGTTGAAGTTTTCTTCTTCTTCTTGGTAGCACTCCTCCTCCTCGTAAGCTTGGTCGGTACTATCTTCTATAAATACATATGGAGTACACAATCACCAAACAATACTTAACTAGTTTACTTAGTACTCTATGGCACACAATTGATGATCTATTATCATCACAAGCATCACAAGTTTTATTCAATAGTTTCCTCCTTTTTATTTTAGAAAAGTAATTTATACTCATTGAAAAATTAACTAAGATTTAATATTCACCACTTAAAATATGGGATCATATGGACACATGTCATCACCACATATTCTAACATGTGGGAAAAGAGATTTAAAGGTTGGATCCTAATTACTTTGGTTTAAGTTCATTATTTAATGATTTAAAGTGACTTGAAATGCCTATATAGCATTATTTTGGTACTAGTCCAAAGTCACTGCATGTAAACCTTAATATTATTACATATTTGGATAGATATGATGAAATATGATTTTTGAGAGTTGGAATCAACTCAAAACCTATCTTGGTTGATTTTATAAAAATGTTGCAAGGTGCAAATGCTTGTGTTTTATTATTTTTACTAGGCGAGATATATACCTCTAATTGAATTAAATCCAACGGGCTTGGATAGATCATTTCAATACCTTTCAGGCAAAATTGGTTTCATGCAATTTGGATTTGTCAAACTCTCTGAATTGATTTTCAAACTAGGGGACAAAACTAAGATTTAAATTAAAAAGAAAAATCCAATAGTGAACAGCTGGGCTAGCGCGGGAACGAACATGGGCCGGCCCAGTGGCGCTGCGCGGCGTAGGGCTCAGCTGACAGGGGGTCCCGCTTATCAGTGGTTCTTAACACGCTAAACGGTACGCGCGCTGTGGGCCGTTAGATTAGAACTAGGATCTACGGCTGGGGATCGTCGTCAACGACGAACAGGTCGCCGGCAAGCTCGAACCCTAGCGGCTCGGTGGGGGTGCGTAGGGGGCGTACCAGGGCTCCAGCAATGACGGCGAGGCGGGCAAACTGACTAGTGGTCGACGACGAGCTCAGGGACGGTCGAGGCAGCTCCGGGGGTGGTCGCAATCAGCGGCACCCTTCTCCTCCAGAGGCGGCATGCTCCGGTGCAATTCCGGCGAGCTGCTGCTCCCCTTGCTCCGGCTAGAGGTGTGGGACGGTCAGTGAGGTGAGGAGAGTGGAGTGGTGTGCTTCAAATGGCTGGGGGTGCCCTCCTCTTATAGGCCCGACGGTGAGACCGAGCGGGATGGGCAGGCGATGGTGGCGACCTGGCTACGGCCGGCTAGGGGCATGGCTGAGGGTGGCGATCGACAGGCTGTCTCCTGGCGGTGCTCTAGGAAGTGAATGCGAGCTTAGGGGCGGTGGTATGCGGTCGGGGCGAGCTGGCGCTCTGAGCGGCAGAGGCGGCGGTGTCCATGGAGAGCGGTGGCTGTGGTGCGTTGGGCGGCGAACGGGCGTGTCCGTCGTGTTCCCTGGGTCGTGGCGGAGCGGTAGGCGCGGGCTGCGGTCGAGCGGTGGTCTATGCATGCATGCCGGGTGTGGCGCTCTGGCGCATGCTCGGCATGGCTCAGTGGCACTGGGCACGGGCTCTCCTCGGTGGTCCACTGCTGCTCTTGGCTCGGGCAAGGGACAGAGGGTGGCAGTGAGGTCCTGGCTACCTCCTAGACATGGCGAAAGAGAGGGAAGTGGTCTGCTAGGGCGAGTGCATGGTCGGCCGGCGAGTTGGTGCTCGGCATGGCCTTGCACTGCCACTAGGGGAGTAGGGGATGGGTGCTAATGGCATGGTTAGAGCAAGAGGGGACCAAAAGATTAAATGAGGATCAAATAGGGGCAAAACCCTGTTCAAAATAGTGAGCTAGGATTAGGGTGTAAATCATGCCTGCCAAGTGTTTGATGAAATGGCCGCATGAAATAAACTTTTGAATTTTGAAAAGATTTTTGGTGGGTTTGCTAGATATAAGCTTGAGACTCTATGGGTGCTTGGGTTTTGAAAATTGAGCTTGTTTGAGTGGTTTTTGAAATAGTGGGATCTTCCCATATGAAATAGATTCAATTTTGAACTGTAATTTAAAATTAGTATTTGAAAATTTTTGCAGATCACAAAGTGGGCCTTGGTACCTCATTATGTGTACTAGCAAGGGGTGTAAAGAGCTAGATTTATTTATGTTGAGAAGTGAGTGCTAGGAACACTCAAAGTAGGGTAGTTGATTAAAATGGCCAAAATGACCATTCCTCCCTTTTAATTGTTTTTTATTTGATTTTCTTTAGGGAAAAGTTTGGGAATAACGTAGATGATGTTTATTTCACCTAGGAAACATTTTACAACCAAAGAATCACAGAACCATGGCAATTCAAATCAAATCCTAATTTAAATGCACATACACATGAATGCTTTCATTTTTACTTTGGAAAAGTTTTTGTTAACCCTAATTTCTGATGATTTGGATCTTGATAAGCTTGGATTAAAGTTTTGGGATGTTACATGGGGTCACGAATCATCAACATAAAGTATGATGTAGATATGGCCATGACCTTGGTTGTTCGGCTTGAAACCCAAGAATGTTCAAACTCATCGACAACTAATAATCTTAAATATGTTTAAAATTTTACGACTTGCTTTTAGGTTCGAATTTTACACCGACGGTGGGAGTACAATTTACATCAAGGACCTTAAAAGGGGGAAATTACATCGAGGTCCTTATATTTAGCATGAAGTACCCCAAATTTAAGCAAAGAAATAAAACAGTCGGGTTTGGCTCATTCTCGAGAGAGCACCTGATCAAGCCATATTATTCATACCACTACTTCCTATTCGTTTGTTTTCAAAATATATGGCCAAATTTGGTGGCATGCAAATTCTTGGATATGGGATCATCATTAGCATAAAGTGTGATGTTGATATGGCCATGACCTTGGTCGTTCGGCTTGAAACTCCAAGAATGTTCATACTCATTGACAACTAATAATCTTAAATACATTTAAATTTTACCAGTAGCTTCTAGGTTTGAATTTTACATGGATGGTGGAAGTACATTTTACATCAAGGACCTAAAAAGGGTAAAATTACATCGATGTCCATACATTTAGCACGAAGCACCCTAAAATTAAGCAAGCAAAACAGTTGGTTCGGAAGCTTGAGAACTCATAAAACTTGGTAATCAATTGTAAGTGTATCAAGGTCCACACTTTGTGTGAAAACTAGGGTTGTTGTTGTGGTACTCTGAGCCATTTTTCTTCGTACTTGCTTACAGAAAAAATCTTGTCGCTTTCAGTTTTATTGTTCCTATAAGTTGGAAACTGTGGTTGCCACCATTTTTCACCTTGCAAACATGCACACATCTACCAAATATGGGAACATTACAATACAATACGATGTGCATATGGTTGTTACCTTTGTCGTTCAACTGAAACCCAAGAGTGTTCATACACCATGGGCCATATATATTGTGTAAATATTTTTTGGTAATTTATGATGACTCACAGTTATTAATTATTTTTCAGTGCAAATAGTAGTACATGCAAGAGGACACCATGAAGAAGGCTTCATTTTTAGGGTTTTCGTTATTTTTGTTCATAGCTAGTGAGGATCAAATTATCAACATGCATATTCGTAGCAAGAATTTTAATCCTACAGAACTCTCGTTGGTTTTTGAAGTATTGACCGCCTCGGTACCATAAAGACTCAAAGGATGTTTGTAACTTTTTAAGAGCATTCTATCATGTTTACTTGTAGTTCAAATTTGAAAATGATTTTTTATTCCTAAATTTTTAAAACTCCTAGTACTGGTAGCATTGTTGTTCACCATGCCAAGATGCACTCATCTACCAAATATGGGAACATTACCATAAAGTATGTTGTACATATATAAGGCCATTTAGCTTGTATTTCGGCCTGAAGCCTAAGGATATGTTCATACATGACAGGCCATATTTTCAATTATATTGTTTTTTATATGCGAACTCCCTTGATAATAATCATTTTCACAGCAAGTAGGACAAGTCAGAGGTCACCATGCAATGTTTTTTTATTGTTTTCAAATAAAAGACAAATTTTGTACATGCAAATGCTTAGCAAGAACTTGAATTCAACAAATTCATTGGTTTCCGGTATATTGACAGTCTGGGTGTGGGTACCTTCAAAAGATACTTGTATAACTTCAAGAGCAATCTACTACTTAATCATAGTTCAAATTTTATCTAACATTGATAAATCAGCTTAAATTAGCTTAATAATGTGAAGTTTGCTAGGAAACCTTGAGAACTCAAAAAAGTTCGTAATCATAAGTGAAACATGTATAAACTTTGTCTGGAAACTGGGATTATGGCATTCTGAGGCATATTCACTGTGCTTCCTCTCAGGAAAATAAATCCTGGGAAAATAGTAATCCACTTAATGTTTATGATAAATCGGGGTGTTTTTTGTATGAGGTGTAATAAATAGACATATATCGTTCATCCGACACTTTAAAAGAAACTCTTCGATGGACATTTGGATATGTGAATGAAACGTCAAACCTTATGTACAAACAAGTTATGTTCAAAAACAAGTTTATTACGACCAAATAAAGCCTTCACAAATTCAATGTGCGGCGGACTGATATGTTGGTACCTTTGTGTAAACATTGACGTTTCATATGAAATAAGTCTCTTACATACCAGCTACATGCATCCAAAAAGTATTATGGGTGATAAATATCGTTAGTATCTAGTTTTTAGCATTATTCAAATCTTTGTGTGTGAATGGGAGCAATGGGATTCGGGGAACACTTGTCAGTATTGCTACCAATGAGGTTAAATCGGTCATTACAGGACTAACTGGCTAAATTTGTGCATATTAGGCCAAAAACTGTTAAAATGTGCAAAAATGACGTCCACCAAGTGTTTTATGCAAAAGGCGATGAAAAGATGGTGGATTGTGCAATTTCCTCTATCTAAAAAACTGTTTTATACTAGTACCATGGAGGGTAATACAAAGTATTGTACTGTACTTACTACTAGCAAAACATGTACCAGATGGAAGTTTGAAACCTAAAGTGTACCCATTATTTTAGTCGATTCAAAGAAATGAACTGGTTCGTCAAAAAGGGATGATATGTGAAATGCTGTTTTTTTGTAGTACGGTACTACAAAAGTGGATAGAGGGTTACCCACTCCCATTCTCTACTCCTCCCCCACCATTCCCTCTCTCGCTATCACATTCCCACACTCACCTCACAACTCTCAGTCGTTAACCCAGTCGTTGCCTCGATGAAACAAATGCCAAAACCTTTGTCTATGGTTGAGCTAGGGTCCTCATCAAGCTCTGCTTCGGAGCTACAGGTGGCTTGTTTGATTCCGACGGCCTCTGTGCCCTCTCTGAAGCATCCTTCGCCTTTCGCGTGTGTGCGGGTCATGCCCAAGGTGAGGCGTCCGTCTCCCTTGGGGTTTCGTCCGGTCGCGCTGAAACCCTCATCGCTCCTCGAGCGGTCGTCCAAGCCTCTCGCACCACGTGCATTGGGACCGAATGCTCGTGTGGCGGCGGATGCGTTCTTTTCATCTGCAGGTTGGACTCTCATTCCCAATGTGCCAAATTTCAGAGTGTACATGGTGAAACCACTATCGGTGCCCCCCCCCGTTCATCAACGATTGTCTGTGCTTCTTCAGTGTATGTGGCTGGTTCTTCGTCAGTGGCCCCTTGTTCATCTGCTTAACCCATCGACCCCTGTGCAAGTTCGCGCCCCCCGACTTCAATGAGGTTAGATCTGGAGGATCGGGGCTTTAACCCAAATCCGACGTGCATCTAGTTAGATTTTTGCAACGTGTGCTACAGGTCCTTTGTTGAACTGCTTAGTTGTATGTCATATTCCTGATAATTGTCTTTTGTGCTGTTCTTTATACTCCCTCCATCTAGAAATAACTGACTTGACTTTGCCTAGATTCGAATGTATCTATATTTATCTTTTGTGTTGTTCTACTTAGTTATGAAATATTCTTGATGACGATGATGCAGGGTTCTGTTTTGGTACTTAGATGATGCATTGTGCTGTTTAGGAATTTTCCATGACACGTTGTGCTGTTTTGGTATTTTTTTATGATGCATTGTGTCCTGTCTCCTCACTATGTTGTTTCGTCCATTTTGATCTGTGTTCTGCTGTTTAGGATTAAATGATATGCCTTCCAGTTGTTCAGATTATTTCAATGACCCATCAGTTTATGTAATTTTGATTGTGCAGACATTGTTTATTAAATTTAATTACATGATACCTTGTGCTGTTTTGGTATTTTTGATGATGCACTTCATATATGTTGTTTTATCTATCCATATAATGCATTGTGCTATTTTAGCCATTCAGATTATGCATTGTGTTGTTTAGTCAATCTAATTAAATGTTATGCCTTGTGTTAGGTCATTCTGATGATGCATTGTGCTCTGTAGGAAATTTAATTTACCTGATACCTTGTGTTATTTAGGTAATTTTGATGGTGCAATGACTCATTGTGATCTTTAGTCAATTTATACAATGCATTGTGGTGTTTGGGTAATTCCAAAGGACTGACGCAATGGTAATTTTCATGTAGGATGGCCTAGTTGTAATGCCGAACTTAGACTACATTCTTGACCGGACTTCTCCAGCTCCAGGTGGCTATGAAGATGCTCTCCCCATCATACCAAGGGAGTTGAAGCTGTCGGGAAGGAGAGTGGAGGGCTTGGCAATGGCGAGTGCTGCCAAGTCGGTCGCTAGTTTTGCCAAACCGAGAAGACGACCTAGGTCGGTTGGATACCATGCCACGACGCATCATCCTAGGAACTTCTACATCCAGTTAGTCTAGCATGACTTGTATATGCTTATCATCCCCACTTACTTCAAGCCTTACTTGAAGGGACGCCCCTACCCACAACTAGAGGTGGTCCAAGCATGCGAGGAATGCGAGTGGGTTGTCCATGCCAACCGCAACAAAGACCAGATTGTCCTAGACAAAGAGTGGGCTACCTTTGCTGCTTTCCATGATTTGAAGGAGGGTGACTACCTTATGTTCAAGGTCACCGCAGACGGGTTCAAGAGGAAAATCTATGACCGCATCACCTCCTGCCAGAAGGTGTTCGTCTACCGTGAGCATGCACATCTTGATTAAGTGCCAATTTGGATCGAAGGATTTTCAAAGGAATTTTGGAGGAATTCGACCCATAGGATTTTTTTTCATAAGGAAGCCCTTTGGATGAAAGTAATCATACCTCCAAAATTCATATAGATTGCATTTCTACACCTCAATCCCATAGGAATTTCAACATCCACTTTTTTACACTCATTCGCGTAGGATTGAGGCAATTTTCCTCCGCGTTTACTATGTTTCATTGAAATGACTTTAAGCCAGTAGATTTCCTTTGTTTTTGTACCTCCGACCCTGTTATCCTATGTTTTGAAATTCTGTGATCCAAAGAAAGCTATTTCCTCTGTTTTGCAATCCATTGTTTTGTACCTATGGCCGAGTCAAATTCCTGTGTTTTTAAATCCTGTTATCCAAAGAAGCCCTAAGTTATCTTCAAGTTTGCTGTTCGATCTTTTGGTGACCGATTGTGATGCTTATGTGTCAAGCCCTAATTATATTTAATGTGACTACTACTACTACTAATACTACTACTACTACTCCCTCTGATTCATTGCTAGATATGTCCAATTCAGCGACAAGTAAATATGGATCGGAGGGAGTACTACTACTACGAGCAAGCACAGCGTGAGCCGTTCCTAACGTGGTTAAGAAATGTACGTACTAGACTTTTTTTCCGAATCTTCTAGAAACTTACTAGACTGGCCGGCAAAAACCAATCCTAAAGAAAGGACCCACTTAGTAAAGCATAAGCCGATTGATTGCACCACTATGTATCTAGCCAAATTTCTCCATAAACTTTGGGTGTGTCGTAAATATTTGCAGCTAGTAGCTCGATCGCTTGATGGACCAACAAGATTGATTGAAGGACGGTGACAAGACCCAGTACTTGACGTTTGGCTTCCACTATTCACTCTCCTCTCTCCTCCTACTAGTACTACCCTGATCCGCCTTCGCAGAAACCATTTTCTTCCACTTCTCCTCCCTTTATTCTCTACTTCTTCATCCAACGTTGTCACAAAATATCTTGTCTCGTCGGAAGAATAGCAAGATGGCGGTGGTTAGAGCCATGGAGAAATCCCACCGGCAGGGTGACCTGCAGGCTCGGACTGAGATAGGAGACCAACCATGGGGCGAGGGCTCGTCTTCGCGCATGTATTCGAAGAGCGACTATCATGGGGACCAAGAGTCCGGGTAGGTTTGTACTTCCATTGATTCCTGGGTTGTCTGCTCCTACTATTGAACCATCTATGTACATCTTCTAGGGCAGGCGGCTCGAGCGTCGAATTTTCCACATCACGGGTCGATAGCACAAAAGATATCTCTGACGCGTATGATGCCCTCATGCCTACTCTCGGTCGTAGAAGAGAGATACTATAGTCACTATAGATGTATTGAAATTTTATGTTCTTCTCTGCATGCACTCCATGCTCTCTTACTGATGATGCATTTTCCATGTAGGAAGTCAGGGCGAGAATCTCGGCCAAAGTAGATGAAATCTACAGCCATAACATCAACATTCTTTAGAAAAACTTGGAGCTCAACCTAGAGTGTGATCGCCTCGAGCTGATTTGGCTTTTCAAATGAAGCTCGCATGATCTTACGAGTGTGATCCCTCCACGCTTCACACTGAGTGCAAAAATTTGAAGAAGGAAGTCACGGAGCTCCGCAACCAGCAGCTACCATTGCGGAGATCGCCCAGGTCACGCCCCACTAAGTAGGAAGAGAGAAGCCATCTCATGTTGGCTGTCGAGGTCACGACCATTGCAGAGGTCATTGAGGCCCTGCCTCCGCAGGGCGGCCACAGTGTTGCAATTGTCGAATCTTGGAGTAGGAACAAGGAAGGGGGAGGACTTGCTGGCATGGCCATCATTTTTCTTTCTTTTGGGTGCATGGATCGTTTTTTCTCATCCGTCTTCGCATAATTATATTGCACTCTGTGGAGCTTTTGTAATGATATACTTGTCATATAGTAGTCACTGTTTAGTGTACATATACATTCAAATTTAGTCAAATATGTGACATCCTTTTTAATTAGGTTGGAGGGCCTTTTCAAAAAAATTGATGGAGGGAGAGTATGTCTGATAAATCAAAATAATTAAATCATCAATGAGTGATCTTTAAATTTGGTCATGCTTTCTACTTTGTCAGATGTGTAGGGATCCAGTGTCTAGTATACTTATCATTGTTCTGTCTTCCCTTTATGTGGCCCCTACATCGTTGAGTGAGTTAGTGGGTTATTTTTTTGCCCTTCCTATTAAAATATTATGGTTATGATATAGGGGAGATAATATAGGATTGCTGCTGGAGATAAGCAAAATCTAGGGGAATAATCCTTTTAGGATAGTCATAGTGTAAATAACTTCATGAGTACCAGCCACACCATTGCGTCGGTTCACGAATTTTTTTGTCAGAATTTGGAACCGCTATAGGAAAGTTGTAGTGTATAAAATCGCGGGTGGGACCCACTATTTACTTTCTCTGCATGAATGCATCCTAGATCTCCTCACATTTCTACCACTTGGCCCCATAGTTGCATGAAAGAAGCGAACTATTTACTTTCTCTGCATGCATGCATCCTGGCTCTCCACACATTTCTACCACTTGGCCCCACAGTTCTTGAACCGCTTCTTTGTGTCAGGTTGCATGAATCGATTCCTAAAATGTATAGAACCGGTTCAATAGGAGGTGAGAGAAGGTTAGGAATCGCTTTTTCAATGCAGTGTGGCTGGTCTAAGGGTCCTACTCAGTAAAATTGCTTATGTGGCAGTGAGTTATTCACACATACCAAGCTAAAATTAGTCTATTGCCTAATAATTAGTCTATTCCTTTATTAACATAGACTAATAACTTATGCATGTTATAGTCTATGTTTAACTTACAAGTTTTGTTCAACCTTCTTCTCTTCTCTGGTTCCTTTTTCATTTCTTTATTGCAGTAGACATTATGTAGTGCTAGACTCACCTTAGGGAATCTTTCTTACTCAACTGCGCTCCGCCGTTTAGACAGTAGTAGTATATACTATCAGGAGGCACAGTGTCTATCTAGAAACGAAAATGCACCGTCAGCGTTTGGGACACCCAGCTATTGTCTAGAGTACTTTGGGTCACAAGCACAACTACCCCTATAGTCTACCCATGGACACCCAACGATTCTTTGCATAGGCATTCCCGCCAGAGCCTTCGCAGGGAAGGTATCTGCTTTGACCCGTTGATTTCGAATGGATAGACAAGATTGCTAGACACTAAACTCTGTCTCCCTAGATGATGTTCCTACTACTACTACGTAAAGATACACTTATGTGTGAGCTGCGTTGATTAGCGAGGGTCATCAGCGGATGGGGGCCTCGACCATACAAAAAAAGGTTTGTCACTCAATCAATTGTGCTCACATCGATGCAACTCAGTAACTAGATTGTGATCAACGTATATATGGAGAGAGAATACGAGTAATACAATGATCAACCCAATAGAATACACTCATTACTACACGATGCATACAACTCAGTATCATAATAATATCATACATGTAATAACGTAAGTACCTTTTTTTGAGCTGCATGCATTCACTCCTAAACACCATAAGTAAAAGTTTGAACTTGTGGAGCGCCAAAATGACATCGCGCCAGTTAGTCCGATTAATGGTCTGCTACTACAGTAACCTACACATCTACTATAGTCTACTCTGGGACACCCAATGATTGCTTGCATAGGCGTCCGCGCCAGAGCCTTTGAAGCGAAGGTATCCCCTATGGCCCGTTGATTTGGGATGGACGGACAAGATTGCTAGACGCCCAAAATCACGCGGTCCCCACTCCCTCGCGCCCCTCCATTTCAAACACTATGAAATTTCTGGCGCCCCTCCGTTTCAAACGATACCAAAATCACGTGGTCCCCACTCCCTCGCACCCCTCCATTTCAAATACTGCGAAATTTCTGGCCCCCTCCATTTCAAACGGTACTAAAATCACGTGGTCGCCACTCCCTCACGCCCCTCCATTTGAAACACTACGAAATTTCTAGAGCCCCTCCATTTCAAACGATACCAAAATCACGTGGTCCCCACTCCCTCGCGCCCCTCCATTTTAAACACTACAAAATTTATGGCGCCCCTCTTTTTTCAAATGATACCAAAATCACGTGGTCCCCACTCCCTCGCGCCCCTCCATTTCAAACACTGCAAATTTTCTAGCGCCCGGAACCTCTCGCGGCACTTCTCCGGCTGGCTTTGCCTGCCGAAACACGACACCATGCACTCCTCAGCCAATAGTATACCGGAGCTGCATCAGCTGTGGTCTCATCCAGAGCGTTATTGCCGCTTCACCAATGTCCACCGCACCCGACCTTGGTCAGCGAGTCTGTCGTCGTCCACCGCACCTGATTTCCTTTTCCCACTTCCCCTCCATGGCGCCGAATCTGTCAACGACTACCCAAGATCTGCATCATCGCCACCGTCATCCTCCCCACCCGTACCTTACCTAAACCACTATGCAGTTCACTAATTGTCCCTCGTCCACCGCACTCAAGCCGGCATCGAGCGCCCAAGATCTGCTTCCTCGACGCAAACAGCCGGCGCAACCGCAGCACCCTGGGTGACAAGGATGTCACCCGCGCTAGTACGGATGATGCTTAGAAGCCTATCCAACCATGGTAACCAAATCACCAACTCTTTTTTTGTTTTGTCAGCAGTACAGTAGGTCCAAGCCTATCGTAGTGAACTGCATTTTTCTAATCGTCATGTACACCCAGTCAAAACGCACACATGTTCTTCGTGCTAGATACTACAGAGTAGGTCACTAGACATGTTGGTTTGCATTCGCTGCTCTACAAATTTTGAAGTCATGCACATGTTCTTAGCTACTCCGAACAACAGTAATTGCCTGCTATCGTGTAGTTCTTGCAAAATGTAAAATCGATGGAAAATGTTAGTTTGGATTCCCTGCTCCATGGTTACTGAATCTATCTGGTTCGTCCTGAGATAAGTTCCTATTATTGTTTCCTCCTTGGCATCGTTACGCTATCCTGGAGTACCCGTCTAGACTCTTCTTTCTAATTTGTTTATAATTTTGTTGTTGCCATCTGGTTCTTCAAAAGCTTCAACACTAACTATTTTCTTTTTCTTGCATAGAGCCCAGAATGGAACAATGAACATGATGGTTTGCATAGCCTCTTCTATAGGTTCACAAGCGATGCCATTATTTCCTTATCTGGTGCTGGTTCATCCTAAGAAATGGCATAACTATCCTCTACTATGTAGTTCACTCGTGGTTTGCATTCCTGCTCTAGAAGTTCTCTTATGATGCCATTATATTTTTATCTGGTTAATTCTTAGCTATAACAGAAACGACATGACATTGTGTAGCTCATAGTAAATTCTGAGTCACCGTATGTCTCTTGCATTCCAGGAAATACCACTCCTTCCATATATATTTGTTTATATGACCTGCCTAGTATATATTTGCTGAAATTCTAAAAAACACTTTGTTTGATTGCTCATTTCATTGTAGGCACACTTGTCTAATGATTGTTTGTCGTGTTCTACAGGTTCACGTGTGATGCTACTATATCTCGCATCTCATTCTGGTTCATCCTAAGCAACGACATAACTATCCTCTACAATAAATAGTTCATTTCTCGTTTTCATTCCTGCTATACAAGTTCTCGTATGATGCGATTATAATTTCTATCTGGTTCATTCTTAGCTAAGAGTAGTTTGTCTTGTTTGTTGTATTAACTTGTTATTACTTAGTTTCAGACTACAATTATTGCTATTGCCACTAAAGATGGGGCTGCAAGATCATGTCTCAAGGTGGTTTTTCAATGTAGCTGTCACACTCAAAGGGAGATGCAGTTGATGGATTGAGAAAGCAAATTGAGGACAATGCAATCAACTTGATTGTCAACTGAAATGCTAAATTTTCTTTCCCGAGCATTGATATTGTGTAATATTTTTAAGAAGTTTGCAACTAATATAATATCTAGATAACTCGCATAGGCCATGTAGGCATTTTTTTAGCTGGGCCATGTAGGAATTTAGTTGACGCCGTCCATGCATGGCAGTAGGCGGTATCATAACTGCGCCAGCCAGGTCGATTAGGTAAGAGTTTAGGTCTTTGTTATTTGCCCTTATTGTATTAGGCCTACCATGAACAGTAAAAGATGCTCGCTAATTATACTCCTTTTATGATATTTGCCTGGGCTTCAGAAAGACCGAAACTGTAGGTGTCCACAACCGTAACGGTCCTACCCTCAGGTGGCAACCAGTAACAGTAACATGCTAGAACAGTAACAGGACAAACATTAATAGGCCAAAACAGGAATATGCCAGAACAAAGGCAACCTAGCTCAGTAACGGGCCAGAACAATAACATACCAGAAAAGTGGTAGGCCAGAATAGTAAAGGACCACAACAGTAATGGACCTAAACAGTAGATGGCCAGAATAGTAACAAGGTAGAACAGTAGCAGGCCGAAAATTTTACCAGAGGAATAGTAATAGGCCAAACATATTGGTATGCCAGAACAGTACTAGATCAGAACAGTTGTAGGCCGCCGGTGGGCCCGAGAAGTCGACGGACGGCACGGTAAAAGGCCCGAACAGTATCAGACCTTCTCAAAAGTAGGTCGTTCATCGGCGGCCCAAGACGAGTTGTGAGAACAGTGACGGGCTGACCGTGGGCCTTAACAGTATTGGGCCTACTTGACATAGCCTGTTAACGGGTCGCACAGTATTCGAACAATGTGGGCTTCTGTAGGTCGAAACAGTAATAGGCCTGACATTCGCGGGCCGCTACTGGCCACATCTTTTGGGCCCATTTCAAAAAAGTATCGAACGAAATAGTAACAAACTATAATCTTATTGGGTTCTCCTAATGGGCCAGCCCACTTAATTATTAGAAGGCCTTGGCTGGGCCTGGCTTCTACCACGGTTTCTGTGGCCGTTAACGGTGGTAACTGGACGTTAATGGTGTTTGCCATGTGGCACTTTGCATGATGTCAGCAGTCAACGCGGCTGGCGAACAGATCTATGATGGAACACTTTTTCATGGCTGAAGGGTGCGATCCGTCACGGTTAGAAAAAACCATGGTAGATTCTTTTGTGACGGGGCTTTTACCACGAAGGGCATCCGTCGTATAAGACTTTTTAGCCACAAAAAAGATCCTTCAACCACAAAAATCGTCCATTGTAAAAGCCAACTTTTCTTGTAGTGCACTCTAGTACAAGCGCCTACCTATGAGTCGTTCCCCTCAACACCGGGACGTCGGGTACCATGGACCAACTGGAGCGCCTTTGTACGCTTTCAATGAGAGGCTCATAGTATCGCATGGAGGCCCGTAGAACCTTTGTTCCTTCTCCTGGGTGCTAAGGTACATTACAGGGACCTAGGGAAGGCCCAACCTCAAGAGATCAAAATCACCTGTAGGATTTGTGAGACAACTTATACCAGAGCAGACAAACTTCCAGTCTAGCCCCTTCCCATATAGGAGTAATGTGGTTGCACGTGTTAATTATTCTAGCAAACTGCAAAGAAATGGGTGCATTTTTGAAAACATTTTTCCTCCGCTTTCTTTTCTAAAACAAAACCCTTTTTATTTTCCCAAACTACTCTTGGTAGGTCAAACCTCACCAAGGTTTTACCATAAAACATTTTTGTCAAACTTTTTCGGGGTCTTCACATCCTATAGTTTTGCTTCAGCTAAAAGGGGTTTCCAAGGGGTTTGGTGTCATACACCACCTACATATTGGTACATATTGGTATTGATTCGGAGGATCCAAGTCAATACCATAATATACATACTTAAGAAATAGTAAAACAATGCATATATTTCATTGAATAGGTAAAACCATGCATAATAAAATAGTAGGACAAGGTGTATGAGAAAGAAGGTGGCTTGCCTGATATTAGCAATCTCGTAATATGTCCCTGGACTACTTCTTAGAATACCATAATAATAATAATAATAACCATCTTTTGTGGGTCTTTGATATAATCTCAATTATCGCTGTCAGGGGCACACATGCAAACCAACAAAGAAACAATCAACACAAGGCATACAACATCATTACAATACAGAAAAAACATACTACACGTCATTCAAATCAATAGGTTTTGATAGATTGGGATCATAGCAATTTGAAATACTTTAGTAGCCTTTGTGGAATCTCTTTTATGATCAAATTGCCAAATACCACCTAATGAAGGGGATTTGACTAAGGCTTCGGTTGGTGTGATATCAATGTTCAAAATGATATCATCAGATAGGTATAGAAATAACAAGGCCACCAAAAGTGGTTTCACGATTTTAGCACTTTTATTTATTTAGTTATGATTATTCTAGTGCAAATAACCCTTGTTTAGGTGAATAATTCACCATAAAAGATCTGGAACTCAAATAAATTTTTCCTCGGAGGATATTGTATATATTTGGATGTGTGACTTTTGAGAGTGAATCACCTCAAAATAATTACTAGAATGCCCTTGGGAAAATCCGAAAGTCAAATATGTAAGCAATTTGTCTTTTTCACTAGATTTATTCTATAGAAGATTTTGAGATGAATCCAAAGTCACATGCTAGGTGTTTTCAATACCTTGCTCTAGAAATTGGATTCACCCTTTTTGGAGTTGTAAAACTCCTGTAGTGATTTTCTTACTGAATTATCCCTAGATAGAGATATTTAAATCACCAAAAATCAACAGAGACTCAATAAACAGTGAGCTCTTAGTGTTTGATAGTTATTGGTAAATATCATCACTGAGATTTGGAATTAGGTTAAAACATTCCTGGTTTGACCTAGGGAAATCTCTAAAATTAAAATTGGGGGATTTTTGTCATTTTTGTTACATAAGATTCACAGGGATTTTTGGTATGGGTCCAAGGTGACATGCAAGGTACCTGGGATACCTTGCAGATCATGGTTGTCTCAAGTCATTTGGAGCTGTAATAATCTCTAGAGTAAATATTTTATGAAATGGGTACCTATTGGTATTATTTTCTCCATAAGTGATACAGACATAAATTTGGAAATATTTTGTGCTCCATGGTGAGGAAAACCTCTAAGTACATAAGGAATTTTATATATGGTCATTTGCATCCTTTTACAGTTTTATATGATTTTATTTCAAACTACCAAATAGCACATCTAGTAAAAAGGATAAAGATTTTCACTAGAGATCCCATCGCGTGGGACCGATATGAGGTGAGATGGGCCAGAGGAGGCCGAAGTCGGCCCACCGGCGGAGCTGCATGCAAGAGCTGCCCAATTCAAACGCTCGGGAGGGCCCAACGGTCAGCGAGGGTAAGCAACGAAGGGGTACCGTTGGTTCCTGGCTGTAGGATTAGAAGAGGATGAGCGGCTGCGGTTTGTCTTCCTCCTCTCGATGAGACCAACAGAGAGGAACTCTAGGGCGAGCGGAGCAGCGCAGAAGCTCTCCTACGGGCCGGGAGAGGCATTGTGGGTGGTTAAGGGTGAGGCGGAGTCCGACAGTGATCCCGGCGATGCGTGGAAGGACCCGACTCTACTTCGGGAGAGGACTTGCGCGATGACGCTTGAGAAGAGGTCGTCGGCGCCTTATGGAGGGGATGATCTCTGACGTCCCTAGACAGCAAGAAGGACATGGTTATGTAGATCTAGTTGAGAGAAAGACATGCATGTAGAGAGAGGGGTCGGAGAAGGAAGGAGAAGCCGACCCTTTTCCTCGGATGCTTGCAACACCACGACTATTTTCCTCTTCTCTCGGGCAGTGGGCACGAAGATAGCATTGAGGTGTGTGGTAGCTAAGAGAGGCGATGTGAGGAAGGGGAAATGAGGGGCAGAGGCATGCTGGGGTGGCCTCTGGCCCTTATAAACTGATGAACTAGGGTCCATGGTGGTCTAGTTCCATGGAGGAACTTGTGAGGAGGGCTAGCTAGAGATAGGTCGACTTGGGCGGTGCTGGGGTCGTGTTGTAAGAGCTCTGGCACGAGCAGAGAGGCAGAGAGGAGGTGGGGTTGATGCAGCACACTTATGGAGCAAGTTTGTCCATATGTATTTCTCTCTCTCGCTCACTCTAGGTTCAAAGGACAAAATAAGAGAGGTGGTACTGTATCTCTACAGTGGTACATGACAGGAGGGGTAATAGGGTGATGTGGGTGATCATCTTGGGCATGGATGGTGGTTTGATGGGGTTTTGATTAAGGATTGATCATTATCCATGATTTGTGTTAACTAGACATCATGAAGAACTTCACACAAGTTGATCTTGGCATGATGAGATAATGATGCTGGTGGATGGCTATGGTTAAGGTGTACGTCCAAGATTTATTTGCGATCAGTTTGAGGATTTTTTATCCACTTTGTACCAATTGGTCAAATAGTGCTAAAACTATATATTTGCATTATTGCTCAAATTTTGAAAATTTTGAGTTGAACAAGGTGATTTTTTGGCTTGAGATGGTCCCAAGTATGAATTTACACCTTGGGGATTTTTCCCAATATTTATTGAAGGATAAAAGCACTTAGAACAATTATTATTCCAAATCAGCCATTTAAGAAAATGGGCAAAAAGAAATAACAAAACTCTTCAAAAATATTTATTTTGAGGTGGGAAGATAGGGTGGTATATATAGGCCTCAGATGAGCCTAAAGTTGGGGAAGTGATTTGGAGAAATAAAAACTTTCCTTTATAGATTAAATTTTGGGGTTTTTGTCAAACCAAGGAATTAAATTATTTTTGGGCCAAAAAAATTATGGGAAGCCTTTGGTAAAATTTTATATCTAAGGTAGATAATGTCCACAAGGTGTATCCATCATTTGGAACCTTGGATTATGGTAATCCAACTTGATTTTGAAAGGAAGCAGGAGATAGAGGATCTTAGGCAAAGTTAATTTTATACCAACAAAACCTTGTTGGATTTAGGAGCTCAGAGCTCCCCTTGGGTCATGGGCTATATGGATGGATACAACAAGTGATGTACATAACCATGGAGCAAATATTTGAGTTTGATCATGATTGAGCTCTCCAAGAATTGATGACAAACTTTGAATAAAATAAGGATGCCAAAACAGATTATCAACTAGCCTTCAAAACAATGTGGGTTTTAGAAGAACAAGGATACACATGGAACGGGTGAACTAGGCATTGATAGACCTTTATGACTAGAGAAAAATCATGACAAGAGTTGGTCCAGAGAAGATAGTATGGAGATGTGAGCTTCTGCCAAAGTAGGCATGTTGATAAGATTTGTAGAATAGATTACTTTCTTGCCTACAAAACCATCAAGAACAAGTGGGTTGGAGGATGTGTTGGGTTCGCAGCATAGAAAACAAAAAATTCCTACGATGAGAACTATTCTATGCCAAGATCTATCTACTAGATACAAGCAACATGTGGATATACATCCAAAGAGAACATACCCTCAAAGACCGACAAAGTGTAACGAGATTGAACTCGTGGATGAATTAGACGAACGCTTGTCGATCTCAAGATCGTCTAGAAGTCCTAGCGCTACAAATCAGCAGTGCATCCGTCCTCACACACATTCAGGCCATCGGACAACCTCCACCTCCTCGCTCCAGCGAAGCAGCGGAAGCAGCAACTGCTTCCAAACGAAATGCCACCGGGAACATGTATCTTGCTAATCCGAGACCATGGGGAATAATTCTAGAGGGGGAGAGAGATCCTTCACGAGGAGGTGTGAGTGAGAAGGAGTGAGAGGGGGGATTTATATAGGAGAGGGGGCATCCCCTCCCAATGGTCGGCGCACCATGGGGGTGCCCCCACCTCTTCGTCATTTATGTGGAGGGAGCTCCACTCACATAAATTTCCCGTCCATTTTCTCCACTCAAAAACCCCACTCATATGTATTAAATTTCCACCAAATTTAATACAACTCTCATTTAATAAAACTCTTTTATTTATTTTATTCAGAATTTTTTTAATTACTTTAATTAACAAACATTCACATAAAACCCCTTGCAATATTTCAATATCATATGCAGAACCAATTTCAGCAATTTCACCCGAAACAATTCCGGTGTCTATTGAAATAATTCCAGCGCTTTGTAATTCTTTCGTCTAGAACATATTTGCTCCAAATGGTGTTGGCAACCCTTGAGTGTGTCACCCTACGGTTCGTGATTAATGCAAACATGATCGAGACCCCTCTCAGATCAATAATCAGAAGCGGGACCTGGAGATCCATACTGACTCCCACACATTCAACAGTGACTTCTGTGATCGTGAGAACCTTTAGCGATAGCAACTAAATCCCTTTGTTTCGCGATATATTACATGTCCAAGATTCGATCATCAGTATCTAAATACCTAGTTTGATCTCGTTATCGACATGCACTCTTTTCTCGTTCCCGTGATATAACATTCTAGTGATCACATCACTTGCTTACAAGCTATCTTAATGTGATATCACCGAGAGGGCCTAGAGTATATCTATTCGTCATCAGGATTGACAAATTCCACTCTTGATCCATGAGCCTCAAAATAACACCTTCGGAGTATCTGAACCCACCTTTATAGTCACCCTTTTACGGTGTGACGTTTGATGTTATCAAGTCACTCTTCCGATGTTAGCAATTAATATGATCTCATGGTCTGAGGACTAAGATTACTTCATATGATGTTATAGCAATATAAACATAATGACTTTGATCGTAATGCTATACTTCGGATGAATGTTCATCACATCATTTCACAAATGTTGTGACCTTTTATTAACAACATCCAATGTCCATGACCAGGAAACCTTAATCATCTTGTTAATCAACGAGCTAGTCTATAAGAGAGGCATAACTAGGAACCTTTTATTTGTTTATTAAACACACAAGTATTGACGTTTCCAATCAATACAATTATAGCATGCAAAATAAACATCTATCATATATAAGGAATACATAATAACAACTTTATTATTGCCTCTCAGGGCATATTTCCCTCAGTCTCCCACTTGCACTAGAGACAATAATCTAGTTTACAAAGTGATAAATCTAACACCCATGGAGTTTTGGTGTTGATCATGTTTTTCCCTAGGGAGAACTTTAATTAATGGATCTGCTACATTTAGGTTCGTGTGTACTTTACAAATCTTTATATCTCCATCCTTGACATGCTCGCGGATGGAGTGAAACCGGCGCTTAATATGCTTGGAATTCTTGTGAGACCTTGGTTCCTTGGCATTGGCTATGGCTCCATTGTTGTCACAATAGATCACCATTGGGTCTAATGCACTAGGAACCACACCTAGTTCTGTTATGAACTCCTTCATCCAAACCGCTTCCTGCGCCGCTTCTAAAGCAGCAACATATTCCGCCTACGTTGTTGATCCAGCCACCACAGGTTGTTTGGAACTCCTCCAACTAACTGCTGCTCTGTTCAAGAGAAATACATATCCGGATTGAGACTTAGAGTCATCCGGATCAGTGTCAAATCTAGCATCAACATAACACTTAGCGACCAGCTCTTCTTCACCTCCGTATACAAGAAACATATCCTTAGTTCTTCTTAAGTACTTAAGGATATTCTTGACCACTATCCAGTGTTCTAAACCTGGATCAGATTGGTACCTACTAGTCAAACTAATAGCATGTGCCACATCCGGTCTTGTACATAGCATGGAGTACATTATAGAGCCTATGGCTGAGGCATAGGGGATCTTATCCATTATCTCTCTTTCTTCCGCCATAGCCGGACTTTGAGTCTTACTCAATGTCTTGCCTTGCAACATAGGTAAGAACCCCTTCTTACTTCCATCCATATTAAACTTCTTTAATATCTTATCAAGGTATGTACTTTGCGATAGCCCAATTAGGCGCCTTGATCTATCTCTATAGATTTTAATGCCTAATATATATGAAGCTTCACCAAGGTCCTTCATCGAAAATTTGCTATTTAGATAACTTTTAACACTGTTTAAAAGATCTATATCATTTCCAATCAATAATATGTCATCCACATATAATATCAGAAATGCCACATTGCTCCCACTCACTTTCTTGTAAATACAAGCCTCTCCATAAGTGATCACCTCATCAAAGCACAGATTCCAACACCGGGATGCTTGCTTCAGTCCATAGATGGATCGCTGAAGCTTGCATACCTTATCAGCATCCTTAGGATCGACAAAACCCTTAGGTTGTATCATATACAACTCTTCTTCAATATTACCATTGAGGAACACAGTTTTGACATCCATCTGCCATATTTCATAATCGAAATATGCGGCAATTGCTAACATAATCCTAACCGACTTTAGCATCGCTACGGGAGAGAATGTCTCACCATAGTCAACTCCTTGAATTTGTCGAAACCCTTTTGCAACAAGTCGAGATTTATAGATGGTCACTTTACCATCAGCATCAGTTTTTCTTTTGAAAATCCATTTATTCTCAACGGCCTTTCGATCGTGAGGTAAGTCCACCAAGGTCCAAACCTGGTTTTCGTACATGGATTCCATCTCGAATTTCATGGCTTCTAGCCATTTGTTGGAATCCGGGCTCATCATCGCTTCTTCATACATCGCAGGGTCATCTATTTCATCAATCATGAAATTTATAACAGGATTTCTCTATAGTTCAGGAGCTGCACGTGTCCTGCTTGACCTGCGAGGTTCAGTAGTGTCCTCTTTCGGAGTTTGATGATCATTATCATTAGCTCTCTCTTCATCAGGTGAAGTCAACTCCGAAACAATTTCCGGTGCTACGCCACTCGCCATTTCATGAAGAGAAGGTTCAATAACCTCTTCGAGTTCTACCTTCCGACTACTCACACTTTTCACAAGAAACTCCTTCTCAAGAAAGGATCCATTCTTGGCAACAAAAACCTTGCCCTCGGATCTGTGATAGAAGGTATACCCAATCATTTCTTTAGGGTATCCTATGAAGACGCATTTTTCCGCTTTGGGTTCGAGTTTATCCAGCTGAAGTTTCTTCACATAAACATCGCATCCCCAAACTTTAAAAAATGACAACTTAGGTTTGTTTCCAAACCATAATTCAAATGGTGTTATTTCAACGGATTTAGATGGTGCCCAATTTAAAGTGAATGCAGTGGTTTCTAGTGCATAAACCCAAAATGACAACGGCAAGTCAGTCAGAGACATCATAGATCGAACCATATCCAATAAAGTACGATTACAGCGTTCCGACACACCATTATGTTGTGGTGTTCCGGCAGGCATGAGTTGTGAAACTATTCCACAGTCTTTCATATGTGCGCTAAACTCGTAACTAAGATACTCTTCTCCATGGTCAGACCGCAGAAATTTGATCTTTTTGTTACGATGATTTTCCACTTCATTCTGAAATTCTTTGAACTTTTCAAAGGTTTCAGACTTATGTTTCATCAAATAGATATACCTGTATCTACTCAAATCATCCGTGAAAGTAACAAAATAATGATATCCACCTCGCGCTGACACACTCATTGGTCCACATGCATCAGTATGTATGATTTCCAATAAATCTATCGCCCATTCCATTGAACTAGAAAACGGTGTTCTAGTCATCTTGCCCATAAGGCATGGCTCACATGTATCAAATGATTCAAAATCTAGTGATTCCAAAAGTCCATCAGAATGGAGTTTCTTCATGCGTTTAACGCCAATATGACCTAGACGGCAGTGCCACATATATGCAGATATATCATTATCAAGTTTAATCATTTTAGCATCAGCATTATGAATATGTGTAATACTACTATTGAGATCCAACAGAAATAAACCATTCATCATAGGTGCATGACCATAAAAGATATCATTCATATAAATCGAACAACCATTGTTTTCTAATTTAAAGGAATAACCACTTCGCATCAAACACGATCTAGATACAATGTTCATGCTCAGTGTAGGCACCAAATAACAATTATTTAGATTTATCACTAATCCCGATGGCATATGGAGAGGCAGCATTCTGACGGCGATCACATCAACTCTTGATCCATTGCAGACACGCATCGTGACCTCATCCCTTGCTAGTTGTCGCTTGTTCCGAAGCCCCTGAATCGAGTTACATATATTAGCAACCTATCCCGTATCAAATATCCAGGTGCTACTGTCAGTACTAGTCAAGTACACATCAATGCCATGTATATCACATATACCTTCTTGCTTTGCCGGCCTTCTAGTTTGCCAAATACTTGGGGTAGTTGTGCTTCCAATGGCCAGTCCCCTTGCAATAGTAGCACTCGGTATCAGCCTTAGGGCCAGCTCAGGATTTCTTTTCAGGTGCGGCAACAAATTTGCCGCCCTTCTTTCCCTTCAGTTTGCCCTTCTTGTCTTTTTTGAAACCGATGGTCTTATTGATCATCAACACTTGATGTTCTTTCCTGATCTCCACTTCTGCAGTTTTAAGCATTGACAGAAGCTCGAGAAGAGACTTCTTCATGCCCTGTATATTTTAGTTCATCATGAAGCTCTTGTAGCTAGGTGGCAGAGATTGGAGAACATGATGTATGCCTAAGTCAATGGGAATCGTTATTCCCAAGGACACAAGCTTATCGGCGTACCCAGACATTTTGAGTATGCACCTAAAGAACTTTTCAGAAGCATTATAACTCTCTACGGCAGCATGGGTATCGAAAATCATTTTCAATTCTCCCATGGTATCAAAGGCATTGCCATTTTTTGAAACGCTTTCTAAGTTCTGGCTCTAGCCCATACAGTATGCCGCAATGAACTAAGTTGTGGTCCTCTTGACAAGTCAAATAGACATTATTTTCCTCTTCAGGGGCATCAGGAGCTGCTGGGGGACCTAGCATTGCTTCTAGCACATATTTCTTTTGTGCAGCAGAGAGGAGAATCCTCAAATTCATGGCCCAGTTGGTAAAGTTGCTACCATTTGCCGCAAGTTTCTCTTTCTCCATGAACACATTGAAATTAAAAGCAGGTGGTGCCATCTACAACATAATTTGTAAAGTTTATTTAGACTAAGTTTATGATAGATTGAGTTCAACTAATCCAAATTACAAATGAACTTCCACTCAAAAACGACATCCCTTGTGTCTTTTTGGTGATTACATGAACCAAATCCACTACACCAAGTCCGATCATCACGTGAGTCGGTGTAGCTTCAAAGGCGAGCATCTATATGGGTGATGTCTACGCACTTCTATTCTTGTAGGCAGTTGTTGGGCCTCTAAGTGGAGAGGTTTGTAGAACAGCAGCAAGTTTCCCTTAAGTGGATTACCCAAGGTTTATCGAACTCAGGGAGGAAGTGGTCAAAGGTATCCCCTCTCAAGCAACCCCGCAATCAAGATACAAGAAGTCTCTTGTGTCCCCAACACACCCAATACACTTGCCAGGTGTATAGGTGCACTAGTTCGGCGAAGAGATAGTAAAATACAAGTGGTATGGATATAAGACAACGGTGCCAGAAAATAGCTTGATGGCATGGAAGAGACTGAAGGAAAACTGAAATAAGGATGGAAGCAAGCAAACATGTGACAGGTCTAGTTGCAAACGGTGTTTCAATGCTTAGAAACAAGGCCTAGGGATCATACTTTCACTAGTGAACACTCTCATATAAATATCTTCTCTTTATGATACTACTCTTAGCTACTCTCCGGTTGGACACTCTAATCCATGGTAGGTCTATAACAGCATGCCTCAAAGTTCGCTTTCCTCATCTAAATAACCCCACACTGTCACCTTGAGTTCTAGATGGTTCCAACAAACACCACAATTTCATAGACACATCCAACTCCAAATATAACTCATAACAAGTAATTTTAATATCTAGCCTAAGTGCCACCATGGTGTGCATGCTGACACTTTCACACACATGGGGAGAGCAGAGATCTATTAAAGAACTTGAGTAGCAAGGTAGATTTACTTGATTATAAAGCTCGTGATCACAATATGATCATGCATAGAGAGAGATGAACACATATCTACCGGTAGAACCCTTAGCCTCGAGAGAGAACTACTCCCTCCTCATCATGGGAGTCAGCAACAGCGATGGAGATGGTGGTGGAGATCGATGGAGATGGCTCCGAGGGCACTTCCCCGTCCCGGCAGGGTGCCGGAACAGAGACTTTCTGTCCCCCGAATCTCCCCTTTGGTGGCAGCGGTGCTGCGGAACTTTTCGTGGCTAGAGGCTCGATGATTTAGGGTTTTTGCATCGGGAGGCATCTTATAGGCGAAGAGGCAAGGTCGGTGGGCGGCCAGGGGGCCCACACCACCTGGTGGCGTGGCTAGGGCTAGCCCACGCCACCATATGGTGTAGACACCCTGTGGCCCCTCTCCGTCTCGTCTTCTGGCTCTGTGAGTCTTCCGGTAAAATATCGACTTTGGCTTTTGTCCGGTCCAATTCCGAGAATATTGATTTTTTGACTTTCCTGTAACCAAAAATAGCAGAAAACAGGCATATGGCACAGTGGCTCTTGTTAATAGGTTAGTCCAAGAAAGTGTATAAAAAGTACTCCAAAGTGTGGACAAAACATAAGAAAGTAGATAAAAACCAAGCATGGAACATCAAAAATTATGGATACATTAGCAACGTATCAACATCCCCAAGCTTAACTCCTACTCGTCCTCGAGTAGGTGAGTGATAAAAAGAAAGAATAATTTTTGAGGTGACATGCACCATCATAAACTTGATCAGAGTATTTGTAAAACATTGATAGCTGGGATCATAGTACTTCAACATAGCATGAAAGAAAAAGTTCTAACAATAAGACAAAGCAACTATTGTTGCAACATGAAAAGGCACAAACAAAATATTCATGAATAACAATGCTTTGCAAGATGTTTGTTTGTTTCACATAAAGAAAACATAGCATCATGGTATTCAGCTTGTCCCTCATAGAGTAGCAAACATAAATGCATAGGACACCTTCAAAGTTCATAAGAGTGACTAGATACAAATAGTTTAAAACAAGCAATATCAAAGCTATGCATCAATCAACAAGTCTTGGGACAATGCACATAGAACTAAGAATGGCCACTATGCTCTCAAAGTAGGTGCATAAAGATAGAAGGTGGAGACTTGACATAAAAGTAAAAGAAAGGCCTTCATAGAAGGAAGCAGGGATTCAAGTTTCATAAAGAGCTTCCAAAAATTATGGTACTTATTAGCTTTCAGCTCTCATTGCCCCTATCATAAGCATATTTAGGTGATTAAGGTTAAAGTGACACAACTAAGAGGATATGCTTGACAAGTTATAAGCTGAAATCTCATGCCCCTTACTTACGAAGACTGAACCTCATGCTACTCAACTTTAGTCACAAGTAAGCTCTTGTCATTGTAAGTACATATGTATCATAGAGAACCGCCAACGGGGTACCCCTTGCACATAATACAGGAGCTATCCCATAATCAAAATGACAAGGCAAGCAGACAATGAGCATCTCAACGATCTTTTTATTTGCTATTTGCATAGGTTTTTATTGAGGATGCTTCATAGAGTGCTCATTATGGTTATGCTGCAAGTTTCCACCATGATTAGGCATGGCTTAGGCTAGCGTCCCAGGCATTTCTCTAACAAAAATAAAAACTCCATGATCTTACAAGTTCCCCTTTTATTTCACACCGTCGGGATCCATAAGCAAAAGAACATGATATCAACGGGGTACAAAGTACAAGTGCAATGCTGAAAGCGTTCCCCATGATACATGGTTCTGCTAACTTCAACTTATAAAGCGCAAACATATACGCAACAAAGATGGACGCAATGGTTCAAGTTTATTAAATGCAAGAAAAGTAAAGTGTGCCATCAAGTTCATGAGAGCTTTAATCACTAGTTTTCTCATAACAAGTTTAATTCGGAAGGTAGATAAAAACATGAATATACTTTGAATAGCAAATGCTAATAGGTAGGTATGGTGGACTCTTTGGAATAACTTGGTTTTAGGAGTTGGATGCATGAGTGGAACTCATACTTGGTTATGGAGGCTAGCAAAAGACTAGTAGCGACCAACTAAGAGAGCAATAATGGACATAATCATGCAGAGCGACAAAACATCATTAATCAAAGCGTAAAGTGATACTGAAGTCGAAAACTAAAGGATCATAAAGGCTATGGTGACTTGGGATAGTCATAACATGGTGTGAGCATGCGCCAAGTCAACCCAAATAAAGCATCAAAGGAGAATACCACAATACTATGCTTTAATATGCTAAAACAAAGCATGATTCTTCAAAGGCACATTAAACAATCTCAATTGTTTATAACATGTCATGCTACAACAAAAATCACTAAGCATAAAGCCAAAACAATATCAAGCATGAAATGACAAAGCATAGGCCACAGTCAAAAACAAGCTCCTCTTACCACTTAAGCATGAACTTTTCCTACTCTTTTCCAATCCCAATCGACTTATTTGAAACAACTAACAAAGATAATAATAATAAATAAAGATCAGTGAGATTGTCTCACAAATCCACAAAGAAGAACTAAAAATTTCTAAGCTGAAAGCACAAGAAAACTAAGGCTAAACACAGTGCTAGCAAAAGAGAACACTCACAAAACAATAAGAATGAAAACTAGAGTGTTCTAGGCAATGAAAATGGAGTGTGTCTCTCTCCAAAAGAAGTGTGTTGGGATCCAACCAACTTATTTAAGCAAACAAAGCAAAATAAAACTAAAAACAAAAACAAAGACGCTCCAAGAACAACACAACAGTGCATGAAACAATAAAAATGAAGTGTTTGGAAGAAACCTGAGATTTTTATTGATGAAGAAGGGGATGCCTTGGGCATACCCAAGCTTTGAAGCTTGTACTTCTTGGATATTTCTTGGGGTGACATGTGTGGCATCCCCAAGCTTGAGCTTTAGTCCATTCTTCATCTCATTACATCATTCTCTCCATACACCTGAAATTTTTCCTTCATACAAAACTTCACACAATCTTTATTAGCAACATTAGTGCACTCAAGATAATAAGTCTTTGGGTTCAGTTTCAACACCAATAAAACTTCCATTAAAACACAAGCTACTGTAGCACTTCCCTCAAAAAGCTCAATTCCCCAAAGAGAACCCAAAAAGGAACCAACAAGAAGCAAATGCAAATAATGGCAGAAATCTAATAAAGCAGACCAACAAGTAAAAACCAATTTTTTCGAAGACCTTCTGTTGCTCAAATTGAAAAGTGTTGAACTAATGAAAGTTAGATAACAACCTGGGGCATAAGAAAAAAAATCACGCCTCAAAACGACGTACAGAGATTTTACACGAATTTTTACGGTGAAGCACAAAAATCTGTTTCGGGACAGCAACTTTTCCAAGCATTACTTCTCTCTCATTAGAGGTTACTCTTGGCACAAAAAGCAAATAAAAAGGATAAGGAGAGATTATTACTGAAGCAATAACTTCCAAGACTCAACTAAAACTTTTGGGTTATCTCCCAATAAGTATTTTTCTTTAACGCCTTTAAATTAGGCTTGATAGTTTGAGAAGATGCTCACATAAGATATATGAATTGAAGTAAAAGAGAGAATAAAGAAGAAAATTCAAAACACATTTAAGTCTAACCCACTTCCTATGCATAGGAATATTGTAAAGAAACAAGTCATGAAAGCACAAAGCAACAAGCATAGGAAAGCAAAACAAGTGCAACTTCAAAATTTTCAACATAAAGAGGGGAAACTTAATATTGTTGAGATACATAAAACCATGTTTCCCTCTCTCATAATAACTTTCAGTAGCATCATGAATAAAATTAATAATATAACTATCACAAGTAACATTCTTATCATGAGCCACATGCATAAAAGAATTAATATTCCCCACATAAACATAGTCATTCTTATTAATTGTAGTGGGAGCAAATACAACAAAATAGCTATCATTATTATTTTCATCACCATAATCATCAAATATAGGAGGCATATTGTAATTATAATTAATTTCTTGCTCAATAGTAGGTGGACTGAAAATATCATATTCATCATTGCAATCATCATATATTGGACGTATAGTATCATCATAAGCAATATAATAGCTATCTTCCAAAGCTGGGGAAAGATCATTTTCATAAAAACTAGCTCCCCCAAGCTTAGACTTTTCCATAGCATTAGCAATAATGGTGTCCAAAGAATTCATACTAACAACATTGCTATTAGCATGCAAATAAAGTTCCATAGGTTTTTTAATTTTCTCTTCAAACACTTCATGTCCTAACTCAAGATAAATACTATAAAGCTCTCTATTTTTGTTGTTGTTTTCCATTAAACCTAACTAGTGAAAACAAGAAACAAAAAGACAAAATTGCAGAATCTAAAGGAAATAACTTCGAGCACTCACACCGGAGGATGTGAGTACCTTTTACCTTGCCTCCCCGGCAACGGCGCCAGAAAATACTTTGCTGGTGCGTGGTTGACGTGGGAGCTTATTCTTCTTTGTTCCCCGGCAACGGCGCCAGAAAATAGCTTGATGTCTACACACTTCTATTCTTGTAGACAGTTGTTGGGCCTCCAAGTGCAGAGGTTTGTAGAACAGCAGCAAGTTTCCCTTAAGTGGATTACCCAAGGTTTATCGAATTTAGGGAGGAAGTGGTCAAAGGTATCCCCTCTCAAGCAACCCTGCAATCAAGATACAAGAAGTCTCTTGTGTCCCCAACACACCCAATACACTTGTCAGGTGTATAGGTGCACTAGTTTGACTAAGAGATAGTAAAATACAAGTGGTATGGATATAAGACAACGGTGCCAGAAAATAGCTTGATGGCATGGAAGAGACTGAAGGAAAACTGAAATAAGGATGGAAGCAAGCAAACATGTGACAGGTCTAGTTGCAAACGGTGTTTCAATGCTTAGAAACAAGGCCTAGGGATCATACTTTCACTAGTGAACACTCTCATATAAATATCTTCTCTTTATGATACTACTCTTAACTACTCTCCAGTTGGACACTCTAATCCATGGTAGGGCTATAACAGCACACCTCAAAGTTCGCTTTCCTCATCTAGATAACCCCACACTGTCACCTTGAGCTCTAGATGGTTCCAACAAACACCACAATTTTATAGACACATCCAACTCCAAATATAACTCATAACAAGTAATTGTAATCTCTAGCCTAAGTGTCACCATCGTGTGCACGCTGTCACTTTCACACACATGGGGAGAGCAGAGATCTATTAAAGCACTTGAGTAGCAAGGTAGATATACTTGATTACAAAGCTCATGATCACAATATGATCATGTATAGAGAGAGAGATGAACACATAGCTACTGATAGAACCCTTAGCCTCGAGAGAGAACTACTCCCTCCTCATCATGGGAGTCAGCAACAGCGATGGAGATGGTGGTGGAGATTGATGGAGATGGCTCTGGGGGCACTTCCCCGTCCTGGCAGGGTGCCGGAATAGAGACTTTCTATCCCCCGAATCTCCCCTTCGGTGGCGGCGGTGCTGCGGAACGTTTCATGGCTGGAGGCTCGATGATTTAGGGTTTTTGCATCAGGAGGCACCTTATAGGCGAAGAGGCAAGGTCGGTGGGCGGACAGGGGGCCCACACAACCTGGTGGCACGGCCAAGGCTAGCCCGCACCACATATGGTGTGGCCACCCTGTGGCCCCTCTCCGTCTCGTCTTCTAGCTCCGTGAGTCTTCCGGTAAAATATCGACTTTGGCTTTTGTCTGGTCCAATTCCGAGAATATTTATTTTCTGACTTTCCTGGAACCAAAAACAGCAGAAAATAGGCAGCTGGCACTATGGCTCTTATTAATAGGTTAGTCCAAGAAAGTGTATAAAAAGTACTCCAAAGTGTGGACAAAACATAAGAAAGTAGATAAAAACCAAGCATGGAACATCAAAAATTATGGATACGTAAGCAACGTATCAATGGGCATCATATCAACTATATGACTCATGCTTAACCTTTCAGTCCGTGTTCTGAGGCCATGTCTATACATGCTAGGCTCGCCAAGTAAGAATATTAGTACTCGCGTGTGTAAAACTGTCTTACACGAGTTGTATGAAAGCGTAGAGTCGAGTACACCCGATCATCACGTGATGTCTCGAAACACGATCCATAGAACGGTACTTAAGGAACAACACATTTTTATCTTGATATTTAAATGAGGGGTCATCTTATGATGCTACTAAAACGCTAAACAAGCAATATAAGATGCAAACATCATATGTGTAGAGTGAAATGACATGGTTTTCGCACTTGATCACTATCATGTGCATCATGGTATGATCTTTATCATTCCTTTCTGTGTAAGGCCAAGGTCCATGGAGCTTACACGTTAGGTGTGTTGTAGCAGTATCAACTATACATCAACCTACAACATTACCATATCATGACACTAGCCCAGCAACGATCTAAACTAGACACTTCTAATTTATCAATTGCAAGTTTTACGTGGCTTAGGGCTTTCGAAGATAGAACCGGTCTTACCTACGAACATGAAACCACAATGATGATAATCAAATTATTAGCAACTCGTTGTAAATCAGATATTGACTATAGTAGGAGAGACAGACACCCGCTAACCACTTATGCAAAACTAGTTGCATGTCAAGAGTGGAATAGGTCTCATGTGCGAGGACATGTAAAGTTAGTCCGGGCCGCTTCATCCCACTATGCCACCAATATCCAAAATACATATAAGATGTAATAACATGATCATCATCGCCCACATACTCATATGTGTACTACCTATGCAAAGCATCTACGCATAGATCAGGCTCTGATACGATTATTGGGTTTGCAGCATAGAAAACAAAAAAATTCCTACGATGAGAACTATTCTATGCCAAGATCTATCTACTAGATACAAGCAGCAGGTGGATATACATCCAAAGAGAACATACCCTCGAAGAACGACAAAGTGTAACGAGATTGAACTCGTGGATGAAGTAGACGAATGCTTGCCAATCTCAAGATCGTGTGGAAGTCCTAGCACTACAAATCAGCAGCGCATCCATCCTCTCACACACGTTCAGGCCATCGAACAACCTCCACCTCCTCTCTCTAGCGAAGCAGCGGAAGCAGCAACTCCTTCCAGATGAAATGCCACCGGGAACATGTATCTTGTTAATCCGAGACCATGGGGAATAATTCTAGAGGGGGAGAGAGATCCTTCATGAGGAGGTGTGAGTGAGAAGGAGTGAGAGGAGGCTTTATATAGGAGAGGGGGCAGCCCCTCCCCGTGGCCGGCACACCATGGGGGGTGCCCCCACCTCTTCCTCATTCATGTGGAGGGAGATCCACTCACATAAATTGCCCCTCCATTTTCTCCACTCAAAAATCCCACTCATATGTATTAAATTTCCACCAAATTTAATACAACTCTCATTTAATAAAACTCTTTTATTTACTTTATTCAGAATTTTGTTAATTACTTTAATTAACAAACATTCACATAAAACCCCTAGCAATATTTCAATATCACATGCAGAATCAATTTCAGCAATTTCACCCGAAACAATTCCGGTGTCTAATGAAATAATTCCAGCGCTTTGTGATTCTTTCGTCTAGAACAATTTGCTCCAAATGGTGTTGGCAACCCTTAAGTGTGTCACCCTATGGTTCGTGAATAATGCAGACATGATCGAGACCCCTCTCAGATCAATAATCAGAAGCGGGACCTGGAGATCCATACTGACTCCCACACATTCAACAATGACTTCTGTGATCGTGAGAACCTTTAACAATAGCAACTAAATCCCTTTGTCTCGCGATATATTACATGTCTAAGATTCGATCATCAGTATCTCAATACCTAGTTTGATCTCGTTACCGACATGCACTCTTTTCTCGTTCCCGTGATATAACATTCTAGTGATCACATCACTTGCTTGCAAGCTATCTTAATGTGATATCACTGAGAGGGCCCAGGGTATATCTATCCGTCATCGGGATTGACAAATTCCACTCTTGATCCATGATCCTCAACATAACACCTTCGGAGTATCTGAACCCACCTTTATAGTCACCCTTTTACGGTGTGACGTTTGATGTTATCAAGTCACTCTTCCGATGTTAGCAATGTACATGATCTCATGGTCTAAGGACTAAGATTACTTCGTATGATGTTATAGAAATATAAACATAATGAATTTGATCGTAATGCTATACTTCGGATGAATGTTCATCACATCATTTCACAAATGTTGTGACCTCGTTATTAACAACATCCAATGTCCATGCTCAGGAAACCTTGATCATCTTGTTAATCAACGAGCTAGTATATAAGAGGGGCATAACTAGGAACATTTTATTTTCTTATTATACACACATGTATTGACGTTTCCAATCAATACAATTATAGCATGCAAAATAAACATCTATCATATACAAGGAATACATAATAACAACTTTATTATTGCCTCTTAGGGCATATTTCCTTCAGGATGATCTTGCCAAAAGAGTGGTCCTTGTAGTCCTTAAGATGGTCTACAAGATGGTTCAAGTGCATTTCCAAAAATGCACATGGGTTGGAAATGAGGGAGTCCCAAAGATGTGATATTGATAATGATTTTCTAGATTTAGCCATTTTTGGCGGTTTGAGGGGTTTTGACTATGACATAAGAGGGGGTGGTTTTGAGAGGATGCAAGGTTTCAAATCATCATAAAGTGGATGATGTTGAAGTGTAGGGTGGTTGGAAGGGATCCATGCTTGGATTTGTTCTTCGTTGACTTGGAAGCTTCTAGAAGGGATAATTTCAGAAGTGATCTGGTTGAGGGTTTTAGATAAGACTATGTGAAATTATAATAGGTAAGACTATTACCTGCTTAATAACAAAAGAAAATAATGCTACTCACTTTCGGCGGATCTTGTTGATGAAATGTGTGGAATGCAATGGGACGTATCAAATCATATATCCCTTGTCCACCGTTTAGTAGTACCGGGAGTGGCGATCCTTTGAATAACCTTCATTCCCGGTGTTTGGGAAGGAAGAGAAAAATTCCAAAGTTTGAATTCTACTGTTTTTTGCCACCAATGCCCTAAGTAGTTCCTTCCTATGTACAGCAACGCACATGTCGGAGAAACAGCTAATCCATTGTACCAAGACACACGTACGCAGCGCTGTAGACAAGGGAGTGCCGAGGAGAGATGGATGGTGAGAGGCCGCGAATGATAGAAAAAAACAAATTTGTTTTGCATGCACATAACTCCTGAAATTCACTACTACTAGTAGAGTGTGTACGTTGTAAAGGCTATCGTAGTACCTCATATCAGGAACCCATCATAACTCTGCTTTGACATCACACCGCCTTCAACTTCCCTGTCGTGCTGCCCTCCCTCCCTGCCTTCCTTTTGTTCTCTGACCTCATAGTCTCACCATGGTAGGGACTAATATCCCTGTTGGCCCGTGTGTTGGACTCGTCAATGGATGTGCACTGATCGGAGCAGCTGCGCGGCATTTTAAAGTGTGTCGTGGCTTGGCCATCCTAAAGGGACGAGGAGAGGTAGAGAGAGTTCTTCACTGTGTGTGTCGTGCATGGATGGGAGAGGTGTTCATTGTTGATGGCCTCTTAAAAAGGCTTGCTCAGGACATCCAGGAGTTGCCACGTGCTGTAGGGGCAGCCTGGCAGTTCCCTTCCATTGTTTTTTATAAGAGTTCCCTTCCATCGTTTTTTAAAATAGTTCCCTTCCATCATTGAAACAAGATCAATGGGTTGATACTCCTTCACCCCAAGAGCATCAACAATGAGGATATTGCAGGTACCACCACATGTTGGGGAAGTTTTTGCACATAACCACAGCCATAGACCTTTTCTGCAAAAAATACAGACATTAGCCATAATTTTTGCACATAATACATAACCAGTCATTGAATGTTTCATAGTTTTTTATGGGAAACATTTCATAGTTAATTAGATAATATAGTACTAACATATCATTTTTATATAAAATTATAATAGGTAAAGCTCAAAAAATAATTATAATTTTGAGCCACATCCATAAAGTATCAGGTGTTTATTTAGTTTTTGTAAGTTGTATCATATAGAAATCAACCTATTACCTACCTAATACCCAAAATGCTCTAGATAAATGATATAGAAGACTCTATAATGATAGACAGTGTGTTTTGAGGTTTATACATAGCATTCATTGTGCTAAAGACTATATCAATAGAATCTTGTAGATGTTAGAGTGGAAGGAAAATCCATCGGTTAGCAATGTTGGAATTTCCAGTCTTGATCCAATGATTAAAGTTCAAAGTTATTCGTGTACTATATAGTGGGGTATGCTAAGATAATAAAAACATTTCATTGGAATCTTTGGGGTTTGTCCATAGCGTTCATTGTGCTAAGGACTATCAATAGAATCTTCTACGTGCTAGAATGGAAAAAATATCCAAGAGTTAAGATTGTTAGGATTTGTCAGTCTTGATTCAATTTTCATTATTCAAAGTTACGCGTACACTATATAGTGGTAAGATTTGCAAGAAGTCACATGCTACTACCTACTAGTAAAAGGCACGTGCCACAATCGTATATACTATATGAAATATGATTTAACAAACATTAAGTTATTATTAACCAATAGTCTTGTTAGAGAAAAAAGTCAGACATTAAGTCTATTAATAATAACTATCTACACATATTGAGAATACAACCTATTGTGATATGAATATTTTGGGGGTGGGGGTGCGACATGATGGTTCTAGAACATGGTGGAGTTTTCTCTAGGTACTGTTCAACACGAATCCAGGTGCTCTAAACCATTGGATCTAACAACCCAACAATCAGGAATGGATATTTACTTTGATACTTGTCGGTTATGTGCCACAGCAGACTGATCATGGGATCATGGTGATATGCATAACATAAATTCTCGAAGGATTAATCCAGGGGGCCCACATCTTTCTTCTTGAGGTTTCCCTAGAAGAACTATCGGCAGTTCACTAGCTGAACTCTAGTTTCTTCTTGCTCCTATCTAACTATAACACCCTGGAATCGTCCCTATGCAAATTCCAGTGATTCCCGCCAAACCCGCATAGAAACGATTCAAAGATGCCCACCAGGCACTTGCGTGCGGGTGGAAAACAAAATAATACCATTACATAATAGTCCATGATGGAACCCACAGAAACATATATATATATATACAAGAACGACTCCTCGAGTCAAAAATAGAAATTTACAGTACAATGATCCAAATCACCTTGAAAACAATACAACATCCGAGTATGGACAAGATGCAAATGGGGCTAAGATCCCTGAAGAATAACCAATGGCGTCCATAACCCTGCCCAGGCCAAGCCGGAAGGTTAACCCTGCTAATAACGTCGAGCTAAAACCTATTAAAACAAAGGGGCACCGATAAAGGGCAATGGAAAAAAAGAGTGGTCAGTACTAAGGCCAGTACATGGCGAGTCTAGAATTTGGCGGCTCTCGCCTACATAGGTATGGTGGACTGAAGCGGCAGCAAAGCATACACTAAATAACCTATAGGGACTCGATACAATTGTCGACTATTAGAGAGGAATAAGAAATACATATTTGAAATCAACCTGATACTAACACCAAACATACCCATCCTGGTATATCCCCTGGAAACCAAACGAGGAAGTCAAACCGAGGAACTCACACAGTTAGCAGTTTTATTTCCGACTGCGCATTCGGTTAATTTGGTTAAATCGGTTCGGTTTATATGGTTTTTTGGTAAATACGATTTTAATACTTGGGTAAATACGATTTTGTATAAAAATACGGTTCAGTTTCAGTAATAACCAAACAAATTCGGTTCGGTTTTGGTAATAACCTAACTAACCAAAGTTGACACGATTTTTGAAATAACAACTAAGTTTTATAGACATTTATTTCGGGTTTGTACCTTTTATGACGCAGCTGAATGTATTTCAAGAGAAATAAATAAAAGATAACAAAATTATGGCTAAATAAAAAAGTTGAGAGTTAGTAGGACTTGAACTCACGACCTAGACACTAGACAACAATTAAACACAAGGTCAAACCACCACAATGAAGCAGTTCTCTTGTGTAGAATCACTTTAAATGCTATATACGTGAAGTTGGACTTTATTAAAACGATAAATTCTTTGTTCTGCTAGCCTAATCGGTTTAATTTTGTTTAACCATGGTTTTTCAGTTATAAACTGAAAAAACCGAAGTGCATTCGGTGTGCACATTTGCAAACTGTAACCTTAACCACGAACAAGAAAAACCAGAAATTCGGTTGCGGTTATAGTTTTTCGGTTCGGTTTTCGGTTCGGTTATGTGCAACCGGAGTTTATTCATTCCATTATAGTTGCAGCACTTGCTAGTCAGATATAGATAGCATGAGTCATCCTGATATCATAAGCAGTGGATAGTTTTAGTTAACCATTCTGTTGTAGTTGCACTACTTACTAGTCAAATATAATTAGCATGGAACATCCCAAAACCAGAAGTTGTTGGCACTTTTATTTACTCATTCCGTTGTAGTGAGACTGATTACTAGACATGTCAAAGTCAAATTTATAGCACTACTTTAGTTATGGTTGTCTATGATTGAGATACTGTGCTCCAAATTGTCCATAACAGTAGACACGGCTTTTAGAAAGATTTACCCTGCAGGGGTGCACAAATAGCAACACACGCACGATCAACCTCGGAAAAACCAAATAAAACCCAGTGAGCCATCACGACAAACCATTCACAGGATTCAAAAATTATTTCAGGGGCCCGCTACGAAGTCGGCCGACTCCGCGACGAACCCAGGGTGTGTGGCGATGACTATAAACGACTGGAAACCCGAAAATGTGACTGGGGTTGTCGATACAGTGGAAACATGACATGGGGTTCCTAAACAGTACAGGCGCTCCACGCACAATCGTAAATAAAATAGTAAATTATGGCATAAGTACAGGATAGTAATAAAGCCCCAAACTAGTTTTGGGCCCCAAGAAATAAGAAATGAATCAAGCTCTGGCTAAGGGGATTCATGGTCCCACATGCAAATAGTGCGATAGTCAAGAAACAGGTATCATGTACTCGAGGCCTACGGGACACAAGTGAGCGGTTAAAAACCAAATATTAGCTATTGACCACCGGTGCCTCTACATTAGTTATATCTATTGCCACATTTTAATTTTAAAGTTGAAATTAAAGTCATGATCATCTCCACCATTAAGCATGTGTTAACCTTCCAACAACGGTGGAACGACAACGATGCGAAGCAGCACCTGAGCAAGCAACTATGACTCGCAAGGCCGAAGCAGCACCTGAGCAAGCAACTACGACTCGCAACGCCGACTATCTATCAAACAACAGGCAATAGGATGTGTCCAAGGCAATATAGAGGTTGTAAGGAATATAACTGGTGCACGGAAACTAAAGCATCACAACACGGATAGCAATAGATCAACAGGAGGAAGTAAAGACTATAAATACAAAATAGGTAGAAAGGGAGAGATTGCTCGCCTGGGAAACATTGCCAAAAGGTACATATCTGAAGAACTTGTCGGTACTCGCATCAACTCAACGGCATTATTCGTGAAGAATCACAACATTAAAAGAAACACCGGATGCACTATTTAATACAATGGCAGAAGACCGACATGATATAGGTATGATGCATGCCATAGCAAGAATGCGATGCAACTAGACAATATTAAGCGGAACCGGGACCCCGACAATTAATTAGAAGGTTTGTGTTGTTTAGATGCCCCGCATTTTAAATGTTGTCTCAACATGGCAAAACATAGCATCGGTTCACAACACCATTTGAAATGGAGCCAATATAGGCCTAGAATATCCCGCATATGATCTCTATATTTAATTATGAGGTAAATCGACAAAGTACCCCCGAACAATAAACATGTGTGCGAGTATGGATGAATTAATATGCAACAAGTATATGTCAAATATTATATAAAAAATAGGGATCTCATAAAAGGGTCACACATCAAGGTCCGAAGATCTTGGGGTTCCGAGGGTTCGATGGGGTTCAGGCTCGGCAGGATCGGTCTTTGAATAGGAAGGAGAGAGCGCCGGGTTTGATCTTCGGGGCTGGGAACGGTCTTCGAGGTTCCGGCCATCGGATCCATGTAGGCGCACTCAGGGCCTTGGCATATTCGGGTCCTAGAGGTAGATCTTGGTGACCATACTAGTCGGGGATACTTCGGGTCACATCACCACTTGTCCGACAGGAGATCTTGCTATCAACCTAGCCTCCAGTTCACGCAGTGAGACTCGGGACATCGAGCAGCACCAGAAACCGCCGACAACAAATACTGCAGGATAAACACGACCGATCCTGGCAGCACGGTCGATCTTGGGCACACATGACAAGACCCGCAGGAGGTCTTGGTGGAGCTTGGCGCGGGGCGGCCAGAGGCACGCGGTGTCACCGGCGGGCGCGATGTGTTTGGGGCATAGCACATCGGCGGCCTGAAGAAGAGGTGGCAGAGGTCGGGAGGAGCTCGGTGGGCCGAAGGGGAGGGTGCCCGGCGGTCGTGGATGGGAGGCGAGGAGGCGACGCGTCCTCTGAGGTTGGGGCTCTCGGGGAGGAAGCGAGGGGCTGGCTGTAGGGCGGCCGCAGCAGGCGCTCGCGGAGCTGGCCGACGAGGGGCATGCGGCGGCGCTCCGCTGGGGAATGAAGGCAACAGGGCAAGGTGGCGAAGGAGGACCTCGCATCGGCGGTGCTCGGGAAGGAGAGGAAGGCGAGTAGCGAGCGGCAAGCTTGGGGGAAGGAGGGTGAGGGAGACGAGTGTCACGGTGATGCCGGGCTCACTGGGGACAGGGCACCGGGGCGGCGAAGAGAGGGTACGCGGGCGGCGCTATCAAGCAGCGGCGCACTCGAGCGGCGTAGCGAGCGGGAATGATGATCTAGGGGCGGGGGAAAGCAGGGTCGTTGGGGGCGTCACCTGGGCGAGCTGCGAGGCCCAGGCAGCGGCGCTGCGAGGCAGTTGCGGCGGGATCGAGGGCTGCGGGGAGCTAGCGAGTGAGGAGGAGGATATTACAGAGAGGAAGGAGGTCACGGGGTTGGTGGGAGCGATGAGAGGGTGGGGCCAGGGTCACGCGCGAGGAAGGCCGCATCGGGGTGGCAAGCGGTTGCGGCGGTTGCTCGCGAGCAGAGAGGGCGAGGGGATCATGAGATGAGGGATGGAGGCGTCGGGGTCCCATCGACGTGCGGGGTGGGGCCAGACGCGAGGTCACGATGGAAGCGGTTTCTTCTGATAGGGTCGCGTGTACTGTGTCATCGCGGCAGGTGGGGAGCGGGGCCTCACATGCGAGGAGTGCGGGTGTGGGGCCATGCGAGCGCGTCGCTTAGCGTGCGTGCGGCTGCGTTCCAACGGGCGGTGTACCACAGGGGCGGGTTGGCGTGTCGCATGGGCAGGGCTAGCATGACGTGTCGAGTATGATAGGGTGAGGTGGTGCGGCGCTGCACTGCTTCCTGTGTCGCACGCGCATGGGTGCGTGTCTAGGTAGGGCTGGTGGCAGGAGGACTAGATCGAAACACCGGGCCCAACTTTCATAATGTCTTTCATGGTTTTGAGTTCATAACAACGATTGTCACCTTAATGTCACATTGGAACGCATTGTTTCGGTAAAACGGCTGCCAAATTGTCAACACCGAAATTTTTAATCCCAGATGCCTGTTATGCCATACATCGCAATCCCAAGATTACCATTTTTGCGAGACATAACAGATTGGATATCACAGTACATCATCCATTACAAACCATAATAAGGTCTTACACAAATAGGGGATCTCATGATCCAGTCTTAATATAAACAAGAAGCGGAATAATAAGCGTAGCAGTGGGGTCCATCTTTAGTGTCACAAGCAATGCTGGTGATGGGAGATGATCCTAGTTGTCGTAGCCATCCTATTGTCCTCCTTTAGGGTAGTCCTCCTCATAGTCTGGCCATAGGAATAGCCAGGGACAAAGCCATGAGTACTCTTTAAATACTCGCAAACTATCACTTACAAGTAAGATAGTTCTAGTAGGAATGCTAAATTCTAAGATTATTTGTAAATCTAAGTTTGAAACCTAAGCTGAGTTCAGAAACAAAAAAAGATAAAAAATAAGTTTGAAATCACCTAAGTGGGAACTTAGTTGTCATAGTCACAACTCTGTTGTGGTCAAGTCATGTCGCAATTTATTTCATAAGTCATTTTGAAAACATCTGACAACAGAATAGTATGGCCACTCAAACTGTCCATAACCACGGACGCGGCTATTCGAATAGTTTGACACTCTGCAGAGGTGGTACACTTTTACCACAAGATTCAATACATCTGTCAGGGATAACCCTGAATCATCATACTTAGTATGCAGATAATCAAACATAATCTTTCCTTTACACACTCTAGTGTAAGCACCTCTCCTATGAGTATGGCCTCCCAGCCATGACATTCTGTCATCCTGGGCACTACATAGGTGGACAACATTGAGAGGTAGCCTCAGCTCAAACCTCTCCCGTGAGGGAACTAATAGTAATGCATATAAACTTCTGGCTAAGCCTTACCCAATTCAGGTATTGTGGTTGTACGGTAAAATTATAATGGTATCGCATCCGAACCCAACCATCAGTTTTATAAAAGGGCTAAGGCTCATGCCTCAACATTTTCATCATCATAAACCATTTGTGTTTCTCAACACATGTCAAAACATCTCAATAGAATGACTCATCATTCCAAGGTTTTCACAAGTCATTTTCACCAAGTATTCCCATCTAAAGTGCTCAAGTTTTAGGCTGAGCTCTAAACTACTAAGTTAAGAGTGTTCACTAATGTGGGCTGCTAATCTCAATCTCATGCCATAGAATGACATCTAAGCCTAACTAGATAGGTCAAATAGTTTCCCAGATTGAGAATTCACTCCTAATTTGGGCTGGTTAGACTTCTATGGCATGAGATTGAGAAAAATCCTAATTTGAATTCACTCCGCGGTGCTGAGGACTGCTGACAGGGGGTTCGCCTGTCAGTGGCTCATTACACGCGAAGCGGTATGGGGCGATATGGACCATAGGATTAGAACTAGATCAACGGCTCACGGTCGTCGTCGATGACGGACTCGTCGCCGGCGAGACAGAACCCTAGCGGCTCGGTGGGGGTGTAGTGGGGACGTACCGGGGCTCCAGCTAGTGCAGCAAGGCGGGCAAACGAACGAGATGACGACGGCGAGCTCAGGCGAAGTCGCGGCAGAGGCTGAGGTGGATGAAATCAACGGCAACGTCTCCTCCTCTGCTGCGGCGGTCTCCGGATCAATTCTGGTGAGAGGCTGCTCGAGCTGCTCCGGCAAGAGGTGAGGAAGGACTGGGGTGAGAGGGGAGTGGAATGGTGTGAGGAATTCGTGCTGGGGAGGCTTCCTTTTATAGGTGCGGCGAGGCAGTAGAGAGGTGTGGGCGGAGCTCGTCCGTGACGACGATACAGCGAGCTACCAGCGTGGGCGAGATAGGTGGACGGTAGCTTGCCTCATGGCGGTCCTCTACGGCTTTATGGCGTAGCTAGGGGTGGTGGCAATCGGTCAGGAGCGTCGCGCGCTCTAGGGAACAGAGGTGGTGCTCGACATGGTTCCCGGCGACCATGGGTCGCATGGCGGTGCACGGCCGTGTCTGGCGGGGTGAGGTGGTCAACATAGAGCGGCGTGCGCGGTCTGCGGTCGAGGTGTGGTTTGTGGCGTGCTGGCGGGGAGGGTGCTCTGGCGTGCTCTAGCGCGGCACAGAGACTTAGTGTCGCGTGGCTCTAGGGTGGTCCAGGGGCTAGTAGGGGTCGTGGGGTGGACCGTGGGCGGCGGTGAAGTGGCGCCTTGCTTCTTGGAGCGGCAGAGAGGGGCTTGTGGTCTGCTGTGGCTTGGGCATGATCGACCGGCGATCATGGCCTCGGTGCGGCATTGCACTGGCACCAGGGGCTAGGGGATGGGCTGGTTTTGGTCTGGTTGGGTTTGGGGGAGACCAAGATGATTAATGTGTCTCAAATGGCTCGACAATTTTTGATCCAAAATAGTATTAGTTCGGCCAGTTTGATTCTGCTCGCAAGGTGCTCGACACAATGGCCGCATGAAGGAAACTTTTGAATTTTTGAAAGATTTTTGGTGGTGTGGTTTGTCACATGCTTAAGCATCTGTGGTTGCTTGGGATTTTGAAATGGAGTTCATTTGGATGGTTTTTGAAATAGTGTGATCTAGACATATGAACTAGATTCCATTTTCAATTGTCATTTAAAATTAGAGTTTGAATGTTTTTGGGAGATCACAAAGTGGTCCTTGGTACATCACTACTTGTACTAGGAAGGGGTGCAAAGATCCACAATTGTTTCTGTTGGAAATTGAGTGCTAGGAACACCCAAAGTGGGCTAGGTGATTAAAATGGCAAAACTGACCATTTCCTTTATTTAATTCTTTTTTATTTCTTTTTCTTTGGTATTTTCTTGGGAATGATCTAGATGATGTGACATTCATCATAGAACCATTTTACAACCATTAGAACAAACAATAATGGCCTTTCAAACAACTCCTATTATAAATGCACACACATATGAATGCTTAAGGATTTTAAATGGAAATTTTTTTTGTTAACCCTAAATTGGATAGATTTGATCTTAATTAACCTTGATTAAAATTTTGGTATGTTACAAACCTTCCCCCCTTAAACAAAATCTCGTCCTGAGATTTAAGAAAGAAAACTAGGAACTAAAGAGATCGGGGAACTCAGTCCTAATGCAATCTTCTCGCTCCCAAGTGGCTTCTTCTTCGGTATGGTTGCTCCATTGAATCTTGAGAAATTTGATACTCCGAGTCCTGGTGGTTCTGTAGGCTTCCTCCAAGATACGGATGGGCACTTCACGATACGTCAGATCCTTGTTGATATCAACAGCTCGGTGATCGATGTTCTTGAAAACTTCGGTCTTCTCTGGCACTTCTAGGCATTTGCGAAGTAGCAAGATATGGAACACATTGTGGATGGCTGACATTTCCTCTGGCAGTTCCAGTTGATAAGATACTTCTCCTCGACGATTCAGAATCTTGAAGGGTCCAATATATCTGGGGGCTAACTTTCCTTTTAGACTAAAACGTTGGGTTCCCTTCAATGGCGAAACCTTGAGATACACAAAATCTCTGACATTGAAAGTCAGGTCTCTCCTTCTCTTGTCAGCATAACTCTTCTGTATAGATTGGGCGGTCTTGAGGTGCTCATGGACTTTGTGAACCTTCTCTTCGGCTTCTCGGAGAATGTCGGGGCCAAAAATTTGACTCTCTCCTACTTGCGACCAATTCAATGGGGTACGACACTTTCTTCCATATACGAACTCAAATGGTGCAATTTGCAAACTGGCTTGGTAGCTATTGTTATATGAGAATTCTACAAAAGGCAGACAATCTTCCCATTTTGATCCATACTCTAACACACAAGCTCTCAACATATCTTCTAAGATTTGGTTGACTCTTTCAGTCTATCCATTGGTTTGCGGGTGATAAGCGGTGCTGAAATTCAACTTGGTTCCTAATCCTTCTTGGACTTTCTTCCAAAATCTCGAGGTAAATTGGGTTCTTCGATCCGATACTATGGTATTGGGGGTTCCATGCAAACTGACGATTCTAGCAATGTACAACTCTGCTAGTTTTGAACTCTGGTAGGTTGTCTTGACAGGTATAAAATAAGCTACCTTGGACAGTCTATCAACGATGACCCAGATGGAGTCATTTCCCCTACTAGAAGTAGGCAAACCGGTGAAAAAGTCCATGCCGAAAGAATCCCATTTCCATTCCGGAATCTGCAAGGGTTGCAACAGTCCTGCGGGTCTCTGATGTTCTGCTTTGACTCTTTGACAGATATCACACTTGGTGATGTAGCTTCCGATTTCTCTCTTCATCTTGTGCCACCAAAAATGCTCTTTTAGATCCTGATACATCTTTGTTCCTCCGGGGTGGATAGAATAAAGAGTATCATGAGCTTCTTGCATGATAACTTGCTTTAGGTCCGAATCTGCTGGCACACAGACGTCCTTTGTACCACAGAACTCCTTCTTCGTCTTTGGTGAATCTAGGTACCTTTCCTGTACCAATACGACGTTTGATTCTGTCGATACTTTCATTTCCCTTTTGGGCTTCCTTGATTTGGCTAATCAAAATGGGTTGAAGTTTAATGCTAGCTAGAAATCCTTTGCTAACTAGCTCAGTCCTAAACTGCTCCAACTCCTCATACAAACTTGGCTGCTTCTCCTTGATCTTGGTGTTTAGCCTACACGTCAATCTGCTAAGAGCATCCTCTACCACATTGGCTTTGCCGGGGTGATAGTGAATGTCAAGGTCATAATCCTTGATTAACTCTATCCATCTCCTTTGCCTCATATTCAGCTCCTTCTGAGTGAAAATATACTTCAAGCTCTTGTGATCTGAGTAAATCTTACAGCGATTACCCATAAGATAAAGACGCCATGTCTTTAATGCCAAAACGATGGCTTCTAACTCAAGATCATGGGTGGGGTAATTCTGCTCATGCTGCTTCATTTGTCGAGACAGATATGCAATGACTTTGCCTTCTTGCATCAACACAAATCTAAGACCAATCTTGGATGCATCACAATACACATCAAATGGCTTCTTGATATCTGGCATGATCAATATTGGGGCTGAAATCAATCTCTTCTTGAGCTCTTGGAAACTGGCCTCACATTTGTCGATCCAGTCAAACTTCTTGTCCTTGTTCAACAATTGGGTCATGGGTCTAGCGATGCTCGAAAACCCTTCAACGAACTTGTGGTAATATCCCGCTAATCCGAGAAATGCATGGACTTGGGTTTGAGTGGTTGGGGCTTCCCATTCTTCGACATCTTTGATCTTGGCGAGATCAACAGCGACTCCTCCGGCAGACACAATATGTCCTAGGAATCCTACTTCTTTCAGCCAAAACTCACATTTGCTAAACTTGGCAAACAACCGATGCTCTCTAAGGGTTTCAAGGGTGATTCTCAGATGTTGCTCATGCTCTTCTTCTGACTTGGAGTAGATAAGGATATCGTCAATAAACACAACGACAAACTTATCTAGAAAATTCATAAAGATCTTATTCATGAGATTCATGAAATAAGTAGGGGCATTGGTTAATCCAAAAGACATGACCGTATACTTGTATAATCCATAACGAGTAGTAAAGGCGGTCTTCGGAATATCCGTTGCATGAATCTTAAGTTGGTGATAACCAGTCCTAAGATCGATATTAGAGAACACATTTGCTCCAGTCAACTGATCAAATAGATCCTCTATCTTTGGCAAAGGATACTTGTTCTTGATGGTGACGTCATTCAGCTTCCTATAATCTGTGCACAAACGGTTGCCTCCATATTTCTTGTCGTCGAATAACACTGGCGATCTCCATGGTGATGCGCTTGGTTGAATCAAGCATGTTGCCAACATAGCATCCAACTACTTCTTCAATTCCACTAACTCTGAGGGGTTCATACTATAGGGTCTCTAGGCTATGGGTCCGGTTTTGGGGATTAGTTCAATAATGAACTCAATATCCCTATCCGGGGTCATACCGGGCAATTCATCTGGGAATACGTCGGGGTATTCACAGACTAGTCTGACTTGGTCAATGGTGGGTAGGGCTAGACTCTTATTACACTTGAATTGACGGGGCAAGGTTTTAGATATATGCTCTACTGATACTCCAGAGCTACTGGTCATGGTGATGGCATTCTTGGCACAGTCAGTCAATCCTTTATGCTTTAACATCCAATCCATTCCTAGTACTACTTCCAAACCTTTGGTTCCAAGTACTATTAGATTGGCATAAAAATCTATCCCATGTATTCTGATAGGCATAGCTTTGCAAATTTTTCTAGCTTTTGTAGTTGAACCAAGGATTTGAACTATCATGACATGCTTCAAGTTGGTTGGGTGAATCTTACTAGTGCATGGAAATTCTTCGGTGATAAATGAGTGCGATGCTCCAGAATCAAACAACACTCTTTCTAAAACCGAGTTGACAGAAAACATACCCAGCACTACATCTGGTACTTCTTGGGCTTCTTCGGTGTTCATGTGGAAGAGTCAGCCGTTGCGGTTGTGAGGGTTCCCTGGGGCGAATCTTCTTCCTAATTGAACATGACACTGTTGTTGAGCTGGGGCATTCACATTGGCAGTGGCGGCAATCTTCTTGGGGCACTCATTGGAATGGTGACCGTTCACTCCACATTCGAAACAAGTAACCCGAGACTTTTCTTTCACTGCAACGGGCATAGCATTGCTTCCAGTTCTGGGTGCGGTGTTGTTGTTATTGTTGTTGTTGTTGTGCTTGGGAGGTGTACGGTTGAAATTGCTGGAGTTGCCGGGGTGATTGTTGTTTCCTTCGGACTTCACATTTCCTCTGCTACGATTGGGGTAGCTTGGGCGAGACATTGGGGGTCGATTGTTCCGTGGGGCATATCTGGCAGACGGGTTGGGACGGTACTTCTGGATCCAGCTTGGTGCATCATACGATGTTTGCGGTTGTCGTTTGCTTGATTAATCTTCCCTTCCATCTGAATGGCAGAGTCGACTAGCTCTTCAAGATCCTCGAAATGGATGTTGATGAGGACAGTCTACATCTCATCATGCAGTCCGTTCAGGAATCTCTCCTTCTTCTTGGCCTCCGTGTTGATCTCATCAGGTGCATACCTGGCTAGGGAGAAGAATCTGTCACGGTACTCCACTACAATCATTCTGCCCTGCTTCAACTCTCTGAATTCATCCCTCATTTGGGTGACTAGACCCTGCGGCATGTGGGTGCAGCTGAACTTGATTTTGAAGGCTTCCCATGTCATCACTTGACCATGGTTCATTGTGCGGGTGTTGTTCCACCATGCTCTTGCATCTCCTGCCAAATAGTGGGAGGCAAAAAGAACCTTCTCGTTGGCATCCACTCCGGCTACTTCTAAGTTGTTCTCCATTGTCTGCAACCAGTCATCAGCATCCAGTGGTTTCTTCGAAGTGCTAAAGATTGGGGGATTTGTATTCTGGAAGTTTTTGAGTTTGGATCCATGATGATCCTAATTTCCATGGTTCTGGTTGTTGTGAGCCATCTGGGCGATCTGCTGCAGTGTTGCTAGATTATCTTGGTGCTCTGTCCTACTAGCTTCACGGTCTGCAATGAGAGTCTGCAGAATCTGCAGCATTGGGTCTTGCGATGATCTGCTCCCTCCTTGGTTTCCACGAGTCATCTGAAGATTGAGATAGATAAAGGGGTAAAAGGGAAAGTTCTAAGGTTCATGGTTTTGATTTCAAAGCTAAAACTTTCAGTTGAACTCAGGTTTTGCAACTAACTTCTTTTCATTCATTCAAGCAAAGCACATGATACAAACACACACACACACACACCACAACATCAAAGGAAAACAAATGGTTTTAAGAACCATTCTGTAAGCTACGATACAATGGGACCAATACTCCTCACTCTACGATAGTGCTCTAGTGCATCTACTCATCATCGATGAAGTCGGAGTCATCATCGTCGGTGTAGAAGTCCACGGCATCCTCCTCTAGATAGTCATCATCATTGCTGAGGTAGGAGTAAATATCCCCTTGGATATCTTTACCATCCTCTTCTTCTTCCTTTGCTGCAAGCTGAGCTTCTTGCTCCTTGAGGGTCTTCTCGAGGTCAGCCACCTTCTTGCAAAGACGGTCGATGGTGCGATCCTTCTTGGCACGTTGACGGTGCAGAGACTGGCGATCCTTGACTAGCGGTGAGAAAGTATGGGCCTTCTGGGCGACAAGGGCGAAGTTTTGGGTGGTGACCTCTCTAGCATTGTCCAACTCCTTCTGTCTGTCGTATAGTAGGAAGTCGAGGTTCTCCACTTGACGCTTCAATATTGGATGACTTGGCATCTCTAGCGGCATTCCCATGGAATCACGCCTTGCATAGTGAACAACGCGGGTTCCTTGGATTAGGTTGACACTTTGGGCACACAGACGTGCGAGAGCTTCATGCATTGCCCTGGCTAATCCATCTAGACGGTTGTTCTCTCTCACTGAGAACTGAATCCTCCCAGATACTGGTGCTTCTATCTTGCCTCAAAGATCAGCAGTTACTAGCCATTGTAAATCTCCTCCTGGTGGACCTGGGAGTTGAGCTCCAAGAAATTTTGGATGAGGACGCTCCAAGAACTCAGACAGTGAATCCAGATCCCTCTCGAAGATCAGTTGGCCTCCGTTTCCCAACTAGTAGAACTTGCTGTATTGGGCTTCCATCTATACGAATTTAGGATGAGAAAGTTAGTGAAGTGATCAAGTGTGTCAAAGTTTTATGTAGTATTGTAAGAATTTGGAGGAACATGAATTTTTTTGAGAGAAAGAATTCCCAAGGGTAAGAGAGGAAATAGTTTTCATAAATACTCACTTTGGTTTTTGAAACTAAGTTTTTGTTCGGACGTCCATTCTAACTAGGGTCTCCTATGGGCAGGATGGCTCTGATACCAACTTGTCAACACCCGGATTTTTAATCCCAGATGCCTGTTATGCCATACATCGCAATCCCAAGATTACCATTTTTGCGAGACATAGCAGATTGGATATCATAGTACATCATCCATTACAAACCATATAAGGTCTTACACAAATAAAGGATCTCATGATCCAGTCTTAGTACAATCAAGTAGCAGAATAAATAGCGTAGCGGTGGGATCCATCTTCAGTGTCATAGGCAATGTTGACGATGGGAGATGATCCTATTTGTCGTAGCCGTCCTACTGTCCTCCTTCAGGGTAGTCCTCCTCATAGTCTAGCCATAGGAATAGCCAGGGACAAAGCCATGAGTACTCTTTAAGTACTCGCAAACTATCACTAACAAGTAAGATAGTTCTAGTAGGAATGCTAAATTCTAAGTTTATTTGTAAAGCTAAGTTTGAAACCTAAGCTGAGTTCAGAAACAAAGAAAGATAAAAAATAAGTTTGAAATCACCTAAGTGGGAACTTAGTTGTCATAGTCACAACTCTATTGTGGTCAAGTCATGTCACAATTCATTTCATAAGTCATTTTGAAAACATCTCACAACGGAACAGTATGGCCACTCCAACTGTCCATAACCGCGGACGCGGCTATTCGAATAGTTTGACACTCTGCAGAGGTGGTACACTTTCACCACAAGATTCGATATATCTGTCAGGATAACCCTGAATCATCATACTTAGTATGCAGATAATCAAACATAACCTTTCCTTTACACAATCTAGCATAAGCACCTCTCCTATGAGTATGGCCTCCCAGCCATGACCATCTGTCATCCTGGGCACTGCATAGGTGGACAACATTGAGAGGTAGCCTCAGCTCAAACCTCTCCCGCGAGGGAACTAATACTAATGCATATAAACTTCTGGCTAAGTCTTACCCAATTTAGGAATTGTGGTTGTATGGTAAAATTGGAATGGTATCGCATCCGAACCCAACCATCAGTTTTAAAAAAGGGCTAAGGCTCATGCCTCAACATTTTCATCATCATAAACCATTTGTGTTTCTCAACACATGTCAAAACATCTCAATAGAATGACTCATCATTCCAAGGTTTTCACAAGTCATTTTCACCAAGTATTCCCATCTAAAGTGCTCAAGTTTTGGGTTGAGCTATAAATACTAAGTTAAGAGAGTTCACTAATGTGGGATGCTAATCTCAATATCATGCCATATAATGACATCTAAGTCTAACTAGATAGGTCAAGTTTTATACTCTTTATGCTACCTTTAAACAAATAAAGGACTTTGGTAAAGTAAAGGAAGTAAAGCTTGTGAATAAAACTTGGAGTAGTTATAAGTCAAAATGGTATAACCAAAGCATGCCTAATGCATTTTGCTTGGGTTATCTAGCTTGCAAGGATTAGCTTGCATTGTTAATGATGGCTTGCCTTGGTTGGTGAAGTGGTTGAAATTATCTTCCTACTCCTCTTGGTATAACTCCTCCTCCTCGTAGACTTGGTCGGTACTATCGTATATAAATACATACGGAATACACAATCACCAAACAATGCTTAACTAGTCTACTTAGCACACTAAGGCACACATTTGATGATCTAGTATCATCACAAGGTTTAATGAACTAGCTTCATTCTTTTTATTTGAGAAAAGTAATTTCTACTCATTGAAATTAACTAAGATTTAATATTCTCCAATTAAAATATGGGATCAAGTGGACACATGTCATCACCACATATTCTAACATATGGGAATGTGATTTAAGGGTTGGATCATATTTTAATAAGTTTAAGTTTAATATTTAATGATTTAAAGTGACTAGAAATGCCTATATAGCATTATTTTGGTACTAGTCCAAAGTCACTGCATGCAAACCTTAATATTATTACATATTCAGATATGTATGGTTAAATGTGATTTTTGAGAGTTGGAATCAACTCAAAAGCTATTATGGTTCATTTTATAAAATGTTTGAATGTGCAAAAGCTTCTGTCTTGTTATTTTACCTAGGAGATATCTATAACTCTAAATGATTGAAATACAATGGTCTTGGATACAGATTTTCATTAGCTTTCCAAAAAAATTGGACTCACTCAATTTGGATTTGTAAAACTCTCTAAATTGATTTTCAAACTAAGGGACAGATTCTAGTTCAAGTCTAAAAAGAAAAATCCTAATTTGATTTAACTGGGTCGCGCGGAAAACTAATTGGGCCGACCCAGATTCACTCCTCAACACTGAGGACTGCTGACAGGGGGGTTCGCCTATCAGTGGCTCCTTACACACGAAGCGGTACGGGGCGATATAGACTGCATGATTAGAACCATATCAACGGCTCACGGTCGTCGTCGACGACGGACTCGTCGCCGGCGAGACTGAACCCTAGCGGCTCGGTGAGGGTGCAGTGGGGACGTATCGGGGCTCCAACTAGTGCGGCGAGGCGGGCAAACGAACGAGACGACGACGGCGAGCTCAGGCGAAGTCGCGGCAGAGGCTGAGGTGGCTGAAATCAACGGCAACATCTCCTCCTCTACTGCGGCGGTCTCCAGCTCAATTCCGGCGAGAGGTGAGGAAGGACTAGGGGTGAGAGGGGAGTAGAATGGTGTGAGGAATTCATGCTGGGGAGGCTTCCTTTTATAGGCGCGGCGAAGGGGCAGAGAGGTGTGGGCAGAGCTCGTCGGTGACGACGATACAGCGAACTACCAGCATGGGCGAGATAGGTGGATGGTGGCTTGCCTCCTGGCGGTCCTCTACGGCTTTATGGCGCAGCTAGAGGCGGTGGCAATCGGTCGGGAGCGTCGTGCGCTATGGGGGACAGATCTGGTGCTCGACGTGGTTCCCGGCGATTGTGGGTCGCGCGGCGGTGCACGGTCGTGTCTGGCGGGTTGAGGTGGTCAAGGCGGAGCGGCATGCGCGGTCTGCGGTCGAGGCACGGTCTGTGGCGTGCTGGCGGGGAGGGTGCTCTGGCGTGCTCTAGCGGGGCACAGAGACTTAGTGCAACACGGCTCTGGGGTGGTCCAGGGCCTAGCAGGGGCCGTGAGATGGACCGTGGGCGGCGGTGAAGTGGCGCCTTGCTTCCTGGAACGGTGGAGAGGGGCTTGTGGTGTGCTGCGGCTTGGGCACGATTGGCTGGCGATCATGGCCTCGGTGTGGCGTTGCACTACCGCCAGAGGCTAGGGGATGGGCTGGTTTTGGTCTGGTTGGGTCTGGGGGAGACCAACATGATTAATGTGTCTCAAATGGCTCGAAATTTTTGATCCAAAATAGTATTAGTTAGGACAGTTTGATTCTGCTCACAAGGTGCTCGACACAATGGCCGCATGAAGGAAACTTTTGAATTTTTGAAAGATTTTTGGTGGAGTGGTTTGTCACATGCTTAAACACCTTTGAAAAATCCCAAATAAATGCTAGAGGTTGTGCTTGACCCTATCTATCTAGCAGCACTTATAGACCACCTTGCCAATACCAAAATTAGAACTTTTCCTCAAGATCCTTTTCTTATAAAAAGATGATATTTTGACAAAACTTGATCAAATACTCCACCAAACCCTCACCAACCCCCATACTTGATCATCTAGCACCAAGAAAGCTCTATGGTCATGTGCTACAGTACCACCACTATAGCAACACTCTTCCCCTTTCCCCATAGCCCTTGGAAGAAGAGAGATAAAGATAAAGACCCATTTTTATAAGCTCTTGCATTTAAGGCAGCAGTAACACCAATCCCTCCTCCTCTCTCTCTGGTCGAGATGCTGGCCCCACACACCACCTAGCACCACCCCTACTGCCCAATCCTAGCCCGGCTCCTTTGCCATGTCCAAATATAGAACTTGCCCACCATGGACCACCCCTCCTTGGTTTATAAACCACAGGACACCCCCAGCACCCCTATCTGGCTAATTTCCCCCTCTCCCCTCCACTTACCTCCCAGATCATCCTCTCACTCTCCCCTGCTCTCTACCACCCGAGAGAAGGAGAGAAAGAAGTTTCGGCCTTCTTCAAGAATAGAGCAAGGCTCCTCCCCTCTTGCTTTCTCCCTCTGCATGTCACCATGCTGCAACCTCCTCGATCTCCTCTACTTGACCCTAGTCTTCTTTTTGCCTAGGAACGTCCCTACCGTCGTCCCCGGCGAGCTCCCGAATGCCCTCCGCAGCCATCATCGTGTGAGCAAGCTCCAAGCGTCAAATCCCGTGCTGTCGTACCTCTCTAGAGTCGTCGCCCTGCATCGTGTCGCCTTGTAGCCTTCTCTTTGTCGGAAACCGCCCCCGGGTGAGCCCCTGCACTGCCCCCGCTCGCCCCTAGGGTTTTGCTATTGCCGGACCCTTTCTTTGAGGATGACGACAGAGAGTCGTCGATCCTTACTGGATCCAATGGCCCACAGCGCCGAATACCCTTTCACCGCCCTAGGAGGCTGACGACCGGGCCCCACCTGGCAGCTTCAAGTCGCCGCTCACACGCGCCTCGCCCGCCCTATTGGGTCGAATCCTCTCCACCAGCCTAGTTCCCCTCTCAAATCGTAGCCCAGAAGCCCCCAGCCCCTTTCTTTATTATTTGTTTGGCATATCTGTAAAAGAACAGTTTGGTTTAATTTATAGAATATGAAAAATAGCTAGAAATGCTTAGATCTAAATTTATACAAGTTCCTTAGTGTTTTCCCTAACATGCAGCATCTTTGGTCAAACCAAATATTGTCTAGATTAATTATGTTAAATCAACTGCCAAGAGGTATCTAAAACACTCCCAAAATCCTACTAGTAGTTTTAAAATTCCAATTGGAATGAATCCTTTTTGTGCTGAAAGGTATCCTAGATACCTTGCATGTCATCTTGACCATACCCTATTTTGCTTCCTAGATTGCCCATAGTAAAAATAACAAAAACAACATAGAGATAACTTTAGGAATTTCTCTAGGTCAAACTAAAACTGGTATTGACCTAATTCCAACTCCCAGTACACATGCATACCAATATCTATCAAACCCAGGAGCCCAGAATTTTCGAACGCACTATGGATTCATTATGAATTAATCGGTTCTGGGCATAGTTAATTAACTATTAAAATCACCTCAGTAGTTCTATAAATCCAAAAAGGTTGATTCCAATTTCTATAGAAGGGTATTAAAAATACCTACCTATGTCCTTGGAATCATACCAAAAGCTCTTGTAGATTATTTCTGGTTAAAAAGACAAAAACCTTCCAGAATTGTCTTTGGGTATTTTTCAAGGGCATTCTAGAAAATATTTTAAGGTGATTCCAACTCTCAGTGAATCAGTCCATCAATGCCTACTGAATCATCAATGGAAATAATTTTTGGACCTACAGAAAATTTCTGGTGAATTATTTCCTAAAACGAGAGTTTTATTCACTAGGAAATGCCTAGTAAATCAAGGGAAATTGATAAAATAGTGAAACCACTTTTGTAGGTTCCATTTTATAAATACCTCTTTAAGGGTATCATTTTTATACAATGGTATCATACAGAACCTAGCCTTCTATAACACCCTCAAATCGGCCCTATGCAAGTTTTAGCCCTTTCCGCCAAACCCGCATATAAACGATTCAAGGACGCCCACCAGGCACTTTAGTGCGGGTGGACAACGAAGTAATACCATTACACAACAGTTCTCGATGGGACCCACATAACAGATATATATACAACAGCGACTCCACGAGTCAAGAATACAGATATACTATACAAAGATCCAAATCACCTTGAAACAATAGAGCGTCCGACTACGGACAAGATGCAAATGGGGCTATGAGCCCTGAAGAATAACCAATGGCGTCCATAACCCTGCCCAGGCCAAGCCGGAAGGGTAACCCTGCTAACGACGTCGGTCGCAAACCTGCTAAAAACAAAAGGGGGTGCCGAAAAAGGGCAAAGGAAAAAGAGGAGCGTCAGTACTGAGGCCAGTACACGGCGAGGCTAGAATTCGGCGGTCCTCGCCTACACAGGTATGGTGGGCTGAAGTGGTAGCGCAGCGGCACTAAACAACCTATAGAGACTCGATACAACTGGCGGTTATCACAGAGGGATGAGAAAGACCTATCCGGATCCAACCTGAAGCTAACTCCAGACAAACCCATCCTGGTATTTCCCCCTCGAGACCAAACGAGGAAGTCGGACCGAGGAACTCACATAGTTGGCAATTTTACTCATTCCGTCATAGTTGCAGCAATGACTAATCAGATATAGATAGCATGAGTCATCCTGAAGCATAAGTAGTTGGCAGTTTAATTAACCATTCTGTGGTAGTTGGAACATTTACTAGTCACATATAATTGTCCTGAGGAATCCCAAAACCCAGTAGTTGTTGGCACTTTTATCTCATTCCATTGGAGTTGCGGTACTTACTAGGCAGGTATAGTATGACACAGATCACCATAGATCGACCAGTTGTTGGCATTTTTATTATCCATTCCATTGTAGTGAAGCTGAATTACTAGTCACATATTAAGTCAAATTTATAACACTACTTTAGTTATGCTTGTCTATGATCGAGATACTGTGCTCCAAGTCGTCCGTAACCGCGGACACGGCTTTCACAAAGATTTACCCTGCAGGGGTGCACTAGCAACACACACACGATCAACCTCGGAAAAACCAAATCAAAACCGAACGAGGCTTTCATGACAAAGCAATCACAGGATTCATAAATTATTTCAGGGAGCCACCCCATTAAGCTACCCGCAACAAAGTTGGCTGGCTCCGAGACGGACCCAAGGTTTGTGTGGACGGCTGTAAATGACTGGGAACCCGAAAGTGTGACTTGTCTTGTCGATATAGCGAAAACGTGTCATGAACCTAAACAGTACAGGTGCTCCACGCACAATCGTAAATAAAGCAGTAAAGCATGGCATAAGTGCAGGATAGTAATAAAGCCCCAAACTGCTTTGTGGCCCCAAGAAATAAGAATGAATCAAGCTCTGGCTAAGGGAATTCATGGTCCCATATGCGGATAGTGCGATAGTCAAGGAACATGTATTAAGTACTCGGGGTCCTACGGGACACAAGTGAGCGTGGAAGAACCAAATGACATCTATTGCCCACCGATGCCTCTACATTAGTTATATCTAGCATTTTAATAGTTGTATTCAAAGTCATGATCATCTCCACCATAAACATTTGCCAGCCTTCCAACATTGGGGTACTTGACAACACGAGATCTCACCTGAGCAAGCAACTACGACTCACAAGGCCAACTATCTACCAAACACAGGTATTAGGAGGTGTCCATGGCAAAATAGAGGCTGCACGGGATATAACTAGGGCAAGGAAACTAAAGCATCGTGACACGGATAGCAATAGATCAACAGGAGGAAATAAAAACTATAAATGCAAAATAGGTAGAAGGGGGAGAGATGCTCGCCTGGGAAAACACTGCCGATGGATCATATCCGGAGAACTTGTCGATACTCGCATCAACTCATCGGCCTAATCCGCAAAGAAGCAAACACTAGAAGAAACACCGGATGCAATATTTAATACTATGGCAGAAGATCCGGCATGATTATGATATGATGCATGGCATGGCACAGATGCAATTAGGCAATATTAAGCGGAACCGGGGTACCGACATTTAATTAATAGGTTCAAGTTATTTAACTACCCAGCAATTTAAATTTTGTCTTAACAAGGCAAGACATGGCATCGGTTCGCTACTCAAATTTAAATGGGGCCAATATAAGACTAGAAAAGTCCGCATATAGCCTCCATATTTAATTAGGTGAATCGACTATTTAACCCAACCCACCAGATGACATGTATGCAAGCATGATGATTTAATGATGCAACATGTATATGTCATATTATAAAAAAATAGAGGCTTAGGGTTACACATCTGGGTCCGGAAGATCTTGGGTTCCGGGGGTTCGGGGTCCGGTCTCAGGGTTCGACGGGGATCGGTCTCGGCGGGATCGGTCTCGAGGATCTCGGCGCCTTCGGCTCCGGGAAGGGGAACTTAGCGTGGCGCCAGGTTCGATCTCGGACTCTGGGGGTTTGGGCCTTGGCGTCCGTGACGATGATCTTCGGGTTTCGGTGCTTCCAGTTCCATGATCGGGTTCGGGGTCCGTGTCGGTGATCTTGTTGTTCCGTGACCATCCGAGTTCCATGCCAGAGATCTAGTGTCCGGCCTGTGAATCTTGTGCACCGTTATATCCCAAACATCCAGATGGTCATTAGTTTTGTGCAGACCTGGCGCATACACCACTATAACCACGCATCCATATCTCAACAACACTAAGCCACACTAGCTCTCCTGACCAGCACTTCACTGAGAGCTCGATGAGTGTCGCACTTGCAAGGCAGAGGCTCTTCGGCGGCAGGGTGAGCTTGTGGAGGCCGGGGTAGAGGCGGTGCAGCGTGAGCGGAATAGAGCGGGGCCCAGACGGAGAGAGGCGGGGCAGCAGCGGCTTGCAGTGAGGCGAGGGGCACTGGCTCGACGCGGGAGGGGTCGCCAGGGAGGGAGCTCGCGAGGCGGTGGCATGGAACGGGCTGGCTGTGCGGCACGCAGAGGCGGCCTATGCGACAAGGAGTGAGGGTGCTGAGGAAGCGCGTGGTGGCAGAGCTTGCCGAGGTAGGAGGCGCAGGTGACGGGGATAGCGGCCGACGATGTCGAGGAGCTCGGGCCCAAGGGAGATGGACGTGGACGGGGACGGGCTCCGAGGCGGACGGAGAGGAGGTGGCGGGGAGAGGCGAGGCCCCAGCAGCTGCTCGGAGGGATCCCGCAAGGCGGCGGCCGGAGAGGACGAGGGCGGCCTGGTGGAGGCGAAGATGCGGCGGGCAGTGGCGGTTGCCGACGAGAGAGGGGGAGGGCGCGAGGTGGGAGCTTGGCGGAGGTGGCGCCCGGGAGAGGGAGGGAGGAGGGCTCGGGGCGAGGGTATACATGAGGGAGAGAGCTAAGCGGGGCGGACAGCCGGCGCTGGAGCTCTAGGTGGCAGGGCGACAGAGGGGGATGCGGGGGAGGGAGATGGTGAGGAGGAAGAGACGAGGGGAGGGGTAGGTGGCGTATAGGGTGGGGTCCACGTGGGACCACCTGGTTCTCGCGAGGGGTGGTGGTACGCTCAATAGCGTGTGTTCCAGATGGAGAGCGGTCGGGCGATGCGAAGCGGGACACGACGCGTGTGTGGTGGGGCCGCGGATGGGCAGAAGCGAGCTGGCGGCCGGGAGAGGTTGCATCATGCGTGTGCGTGCGTGCCTAGGGTGTGCGGTGTGTGCAAGGGAGGTTGGGCAGGTGGAGGGGAGTGGGTCCAGGAGGCTGAGGTGGCACACAGGGACTGGCTGGAGTGAGGTGGCAGGGATGGGGAGATGGTTTGGGGTTAGGGTAGGATAGGATTTGGTTTTGTTTGGACCGGGTAGTAGGCTACTGGCTTGCTGGGCTTTTGGCCTGGCAGGCTAGCGGCCTCCCCGGTAAAACATTTTATTTAACTTTATTTTAAAAGATATTTGCAAATAGTTTTTAGACAAACTAGAGATCTTAAAAAGACCGGGGTTTTAATTTGAAATAAAGACGGGGGATATTTAGAAAACAAAAATAGGCTTTGTAAAAATAGTTTGAGTCAAACAGATGCCGGATGACATGACGATGCTCAAATGCAATATGGCATGATGACATTTGCATGCGGTCATGATGATGCAATGCACAAAAACACCGCGATTTTCTAGTAGTGGTTTTAGCGGGATGCCACAATTCGTAACCACTAACAATGGATCTCGCCCTCGAGATCTGCCTCATGGTACCGGAAAGAAGTCCGACGATCAGAATCTTCTCGCTTCGTGTAGATGCTCGCGACACCACTAACAAGAGGTCGTTGTCCGTGATCGTCGAGAGAACACTCCGGGAAACAAAAGACGAAGGTAAAGGTATCCACAAATAAAGCCACCTCTAACTTCGATAGAAAGAGAGAACCGATGCATTCTCAACCACTTCAATGTACGAGAGCAAATAGAATGAGTAGTCGGCATGGGGGCCAATCCATCACACACCCAAACTATTACTCCGCACATTCGGTGGCAAAGCATGCAGCCATTCCCGGAATTAGACTGAAGATCTCGACAAACGAGGTTCAGAACAAAGGAGTGATGCAGGCTCTGCATCGGATCTGGTGTAGATGAGGTCGTCGCGTCGGAAAGCACCGGAAGGCACAAACAAGGAACAAAGAATGGTACCACAGATAAAGGATCACTCAGATAACATGAAGTCCGGAGGTAGAAGCACCGTTACCACATGAGAAAGCGAAACCCTGAAGGTACAACAGAAACCAACCACGAGAAATCTTGGACTCGAAGAAAAGATAAGAGGACAGATCCAAAACACGCTGAGGTAAGAGGAGAACAGCATAGGGGTAAGGAGTAAAAGCAGACCTAATCAGATCTATCCAACCGATTTTGCAAAATAGTTTTGACACTCTACTTCGACCGTTAGCTAGGTTATCCTACATGCTGGACTTGTGGGGTATCGCAACTGCTAAGCTCTGATACCACTCTATAACACCCTCAAATCGGCCCTATGCAAGTTTTAGCCCTTTCCGCCAAACCCGCATAGAAACGATTCAAGGACGCCCACCAGGCACTTTCGTGCGGGTGGAAAACAAAGTAATACCATTACACAACAGTCCTCGATGGGACCCATAGAACAGATATATATACAACCACGACTCCATGAGTCAAGAATACAGATATACTATACAAAGATCTAAATCACCTTGAAACAATAGAGTGTCCGACTATGGACAAGATGCAAATGGGGCTAAGAGCCCTAAAGAATAACCAATGGCGTCCATAACCCTGCCCAGGCCAAGCCAGAAGGGTAACCCTGCTAACGACGTCGATCGCAAACCTGCTAAAAACAAAAGGGGGTGCCGACAAAGGGCAAAGGAAAAAGAGGAGCATCAGTACTGAGGCCAGTACACGACGAGGCTAGAATTCGGTGGTCCTCGCCTACACAGGTATGGTGGGCTGAAGCGGCAGCGCAGCGGCACTAAACAACCTATAGAGACTCGATACAACTGGCGGTTATCAGAGAGGGATGAGAAAGAACTATCCGGATCCAACCTGAAGCTAACACCAGACAAACCCATCCTGGTATTTCCCCCTCGAGACCAAACGAGGAAGTCAGACCGAGGAACTCACACAGTTGGCAATTTTACTCATTCCGTTATAGTTGCAGCAATTACTAATCAGATATAGATAGCATGAGTCATCCTGAAGCATAAGTAGTGGGCAATTTAATTAACCATACCGTGGTAGTTGGAACATTTACTAGTCAGATATAATTGTCCTGAGGAATCCCAAAACCCAGCAGTTGTTGGCACTTTTATCTCATTCCATTAGAGTTGCGGTACTTACTAGGCAGGTATAGTATGACACAGATCACCACAGATCCACCAGTTGTTGGCATTTTTATTATCCATTCCATTGTAGTGAAGCTGAATTACTAGTCACATATTAAGTCAAATTTATAACACTACTTTAGTTATGCTTGTCTATGATCGAGATACTGTGCTCCAAGTCGTCCATAACCACGGACACGGCTTTTAGAAAGATTTACCCTGCAGGGGTGCACAAATAGCAACACACACACGATCAACCTCGGAAAAACCAAATCAAAACCCAACGAGGCTTTCACGACAAAGCAATCATAGCACTCATAAATTATTTCAGGGGGCCACCCCCATTAATCTACCCGCAACGAAGTTGGCCGGCTCTGAGACGGACCCAAGGTTTGTGTGGAGAGCTGTAAATGACTGGGAACCCGAAAGTGTGACATAAGTACAGGTGCTCCACGCACAATCGTAAATAAAGCAGTAAAGCATGGCATAAGTACAGGATAGTAATAAAGCCCCAAACTACTTTGTGGCCCCAAGAAATAAGAATGAATCAAGCTCTGGCTAAGGGGATTCATGGTCCCATATGCGGATAGTGCGATAGTCAAGGAACAGGTATCAAGTACTCGGGGTCCTACGGGACACAAGTGAGCATGGAAGAACCAAATGACATCTATTGCCCACCGATGCCTCTGCATTAGTTATATCTAGCATTTTAATAGTTGTATTTAAAGTCATGATCATCTCCACCATAAACATCTTCCAGCCTTCCAACAATTGTGGTACTTGACAACACGAGATCGCACCTGAGCAAGCAACTACAACTCGCAAGGCCAGCTATCTACCAAACACAGGTATTAGGAGGTTTCCATGGCAATATAGAGGCTTCACGGGATATAACTGGGGCAAGGAAAATAAAGCATCGCGACACGGATAGCAATAGATCAACAGGAGGAAATAAAGACTATAAATGCAAAATAGGTAGAAGGGGGAGAGATGCTCGCCTGGGAAAACACTGCCGACGGATCACATCCGGAGAACTTGTCGATACTCGCATCAACTCATCGGCCTAATCCGCGAAGAAGCAAACACTAGAAGAAACACCGGATGCAATATTTAATACTACTGCAGAAGATCCGGCATGATTATGATATGATGCATGGCATGGCACAGATGCGATGCAATTAGGCAATATTGAGCGGAACCGGGGTACCGACATTTAATTAATAGGTTCCAGTTATTTAACTACCCCGCAATTTAAATGTTGTCTTAACAAGGCAAGACATCGCATCGGTTCGCTACTCAAATTTAAATGGGGCCAATATAAGACTAGAAAAGTCCGCATATAGCCTCCATATTTAATTTAGGTGAATCGACTATTTAATCCAACCCACCAGATGACATGTATGCAAGCATGATGATTTAATGATGCGACAGGTATATGTCATATTATAAAAAAATAGAGGCTTAGGGTCACACATCTGGGTCCGGAAGATCTTGGGTTCCGGGGATTCGGGGTCCGGTCTCAGGGTTCGACGGGGATCGGTCTCGGCGGGATCGGTCTCGAGGATCTCGGTGCCTTCGGCTCCGGGAAGGGGAACTTGGCATGGCGCCGGGTTCGATCTTGGACTCCGGGGGTTCGGGCCTTGGCGTCCGTGACGATGATCTTCGGGTTTCGGTGCTTCTGGTTCCATGATCGGGTTCGGGGTCCATGTCGGTGATCTTGTCGTTCCGTGACCATCCGAGTTCCATGCCAGAGATCTAGTGTCCGGCCTGTGAATCTTGTGCACCGTTATATCCCAAACATCCAGATGGTCATCAGTTTTGTGCAGACCTGGCGCATACACCACTAATTAACCACGCATCCATATCTCAACAACACTAAGCCACACCAACTCTCCTTACCAGCACTTCACTGAGAGCCCGATGAGTGTCGCACTTGCAAGGCAGAGGCTCTTCAGTGGCAGGGTGAGCTTGTGGAGGCCGGGGTAGAGGTGGTGCGGCACGAGCGGAACAGAGCGGGGCCTAGACGGAGAGAGGCGGGGTAGCAGCGGCTTGCGGTGAGGCGAGGGGCGCTGGCTCGACGTGGGAGGGGTCACCGGGGAGGGAGCTCGCGAGGTGGTGGCGCGGAATGGGCCGGCTGTGTGGCACGCAGAGGCGGCCTACGCGGCGAGGAGCGAGGGTGCCGAGGAAGCGCGTGGTGGCAGAGCTTGCCGAGGTAGGAGGCGCAGACGACGGGGATAGCGGCCGACGGCGTCGAGGAGCTCGGGCCCGAGGGCGATGGACGTGGACGGGGACGGGCTCCGAGGCGGACGGGAGGTGGCGGCGAGAGTTGAGGCCCTGGCAGCTGCTCGGAGGGAGCCCGCAAGGCGGCGGCCGGAGAGGACGAGGGTGGCCTGGTGGAGGCAAAGATGCGGCGAGCAGCGGCGGTTGCCGAAGAGAGAGGGGGAGGGCACGAGGCGGGAGCTTGGCGAAGGTGGCGCTGCAGCGCCTGGGAGAGGGAGGGAGGAGAGAGGGGGCTCGGGGCAAGGGTAGCCACGAGGGAGAGAGCTAAGCGGGCGGACGGCCGGCGCTGGAGCTCTAGGCGGCGGGGCGACAGAGGGGGATGTGGGGGAGGGAGATGGCGAGGAGGAAGAGACGAGGGGAAGGGTAGGTGGCGTACGGGGTGGGATCCACGTGGGACCACCTGGTTGTCGTGAGGGGTGGTGGTACGCTCGATAGCGTGCGTTCCAGATGGAGAGCGGCCAGGCGATGCGAAGCGGGACGCGACGCACGCGTGGTGGGGCCGCGGATGGGCAGAAGCAAGCTGGCGGGCGGGAGAGGTTGCATCATGCGTGTGCGTGCGTGCCTAGGGTGTGCGGTGTGTGCAAGGGAGGTTGGGGAGGTGGAGGGGAGTGGGTCCAGGAGGCTGAGGTGGCGCACAGGGAGTGGCCGGAGTGAGGTGGCAGGGGTGGGGAGATGATTTGGGGTTAGGTTAGGGTAGGATAGGATTTGGTTTTGTTTGGACCGGGTAGTAGGCTGCTGGCTTGCTGGGCTTTTGGCCTGGCAGGCTGGCGGCCTCCCCGGTAAAACATTTTATTTAACTTTATTTTAAAAGATATTTACAAATAGTTTTTAGACAAACTAGAGATCTGAAAAAGACTAGGGTTTTAATTTGAAATAAAGACGAGGGATATTTAGAAAACAAAAATAGGCTTTGTAAAAATAGTTTGAGTCAAATAGATGCCGGATGACATGACGATGCTCAAATCCAATGTGGCATGATGACATGAGCATGCGGTCATGATGATGCAATGCACAAAAACACCGCGATTTTCTAGTAGTGGTTTTAGTGGGATGCCACACCTTGGTCTAAAAAACCCTCAACTAAGTAGTTTCTAGACTTTGAATCTTAAAAGAATTTATACAAATGCTACCCAAGCCCATTCCAATCTTTCTAAACCTAACTTATCAAAATCTACTGAAGTAAGTAATGTGTTGAATGTTTGTTTACAGTATGGTAATGATACGGGTATGCCTGGTGTTGATTGTGGCTTTGTCTGCTTGCATGTGCTACCTTGACGATGATAGTTGCGATATTATCGGAGACTAGAAGAAGAGATTATTATTGGTTATTATTTGACTATTATGGTATTTTAAGAAGGAGTCTAGGGACATATATTGCCAGACTATTGATCATAGGCAAGCCACCTTTTTGCTCATAAGCTTTGTCCTACTGCTTTACTTATGCATGTTTTACCTATTTTATGAAAACTGCATTGTTTTATTATATGGTGATCTATAATTGGTAGTAGCTTGGCTCCTCCAAACCATTACACTTTTGTACTACGAAGTACAACCCCCTTGATGACACCTATATGTCTGTAGCATGGTAGATGTAAACCATACCCCTTTGGAGACCCCATTTTAGCCAAAGCAGAAGCCATAGGATGGGAAAACCCTGAAAAATTTTACAAAATGTTTTATGCTGAAACGTTGGTGAGGTTTGACCTGCAAAGAGAAGTTGAGAAAATAAAAAGGTTTTGTTTTACAAAAATGCTGAAAGAAAGAGGAGAAAAATGTTTACGAAAACGCACCCGGTTCTTTACATCTTTAGCTATAACAACTTAACCCGTGCAACCACATTATTCTGGAATGGGACAGAGCTAGACTCGAAGTTTGCTACTCTGGTGCAGGAATTCTCAGAACTACTTCTAAGGGATCATCTCCCTCTAATGTCGGGGTTGCTTACAGAAAGGGTCAACTATTAGATAGTCACCTGGAGGAATTGTGAACTGCCCTCGGGAGCAGCCGGGCGATACTATGAGCCTCTCATTGAAAGTGCCCACTCTGGAGGAGTCAGAATCCACTCCGGTTGGTCCATGGATCCCCAACGTCTCCGTGTTTAGAGGAACAACTCATATGGTAGGGCCTATGCTAGAGTGGCATCCGGATAGTCTTGATCAATTACTTGACCCACGATCAGTGAGGATCAGGGCAGGGTAGTCGGTTGGTGTGGGTAAGTGTACAACCTCTGCAGAGTGTAAATCTATTCAAATAGCCGTGTCCGTGGTTATGGACAGTTGGACAAACTACTATAGAGTAGTGCTGGTTCTGATTTCAAAATGGACTTTGGAAAAGCAATGGCTTTGGAAATGTTCTGACCATGGGATGGTCAGAAAGGATAAATGTTGGGACCATGGGATGGTTGGAAAGAAAGGAAAGGAGTTGGTCATGGGATGACCGGAAGGAGGAATAAATGGGTGACCCAATCCTAGTGTTTTCCAAAACTTCTCAAAAAGGTTTCCAAAATGTTTTACCAAAGTTTTAACAAAGATAGGTAGATGTTATATCAACAAGAGAAACTATTTGAGAAAAGAACCTCTTTTGGAGCCCTCCTACTAACAAAGCTATATTGCATATCCTCTTGTTGTTATTATCCTAAGGTGGTTTGCGAGTACATTCAAAGTACTCACTGGCATTGTCCCTGGCTATTAACTTGGTCAGATATCAAGAAGAAGGTGATGTTGATGACTATGCGAGCTAGGATGTTCTCTTAGTCAGTTGCCTGTAGGTTAAGGCATGGCTTAGGATCTACGCTTGATGAAGTTCCGCTTATGATGATTGATGTAGCCATAATGGCAAATAAGGTATGACATGTATCCGCTTAAGTAATGGAAGTTTACTTTGATACTTGTAGGTTATGTGCGACGACTAACTGATCATGGGATCGTGGTGTATGCATAACGGGGATTCTTAGAGGATTATTTCGGGAGCCCACGGACTTGGTATCAGAGCCATCCTGACTGTAGGAGAACTTTAGTTAGCATGGTCATTAGACAGGAACTATAACACCCCAAAATTTATAATCAAGATTATCAAGTTCTAATCACCCAATTTAGGGTTAACAAAAACTTTTATTAAAAAATATTATGAATGCATGTGTGTTTGCATTAGTGTAGAATTGAGTGTATATGCCATGCTTGATTGTTCTAAATGATGTAAAATGTTTAAAGATGAATACTACATCATCTAGTCCAATTACAAACAAAATCAAAAGAAAAAGAAATCAAATATGAATAAATAAACCAAATGGTCATTTTGACCAAAGTAAACCACTAGGACACTTTGTGTGTTCCTAGAAGAAGATTTATAACAGAAACATTTCTATTTCTTTTCACCCCTTGCTAGACCAAGTAAAAGTGTATCAAGGCCCACTTTACAAACTTACAAAAAATCTTTTAAATCAATTTAAAGTATAGTTGAAAATTGAATCTAGTTCATATGTTAAGATCCCACTTTTTCAAAAACCTACCAAATCATTTCCCCTTGACCTCTCCAAGCAAACATAGACTCTTGAGCTTAACTTAAGATCACTCAAAAAAATTTGAATCAAAAACTCCAAAATAAGATTCATGTGGCATTTCCACAAACACCTGACCTGCACTAATTAACCCTCTGCCTAACTTCACTGTTGTGCATAGTAATCCTCGACCATTTGGTCTCCACTTCACTCCCCTGTCTCCCCTGAGTCTAACCAAGCCCCGGACAAGCCCCCCTTCGCCGTATGCACAGTGGAGCGCCGCCAAAATTTGGTCACCACCGGTTGACCAAGGAACGCTCGCAGCAGACCACCCTGCGCCCATCCAGGATGTCCAGGAGGTGCACCACAGTCCACCGCCACCCCCTGTCCAGGCCACGACCCCAGCCGAGCCATAGACCACCCTAACTACGCCGCGCCCATGACCTCTGTGCCATGTCAAGAGCGCGCTAGCTCGCCGCGCTCGACCAGCTCGCCCAGCTCACGCCTTGCCCTCATCGCGCACGCGCATGCCCACCATGATCACAGCACCCCAACAGACACCCCCGTTCGCCGCCACGCGACCCGCAGCTGCTGCACGCCGCTCCAAACACCTCTGCCCCCACACGCTCCCAAATGAACCACACCGCCCCGTGCCATGCCATTAAACCCATGAGAACCGCTAGGGAACACAGCACCATCCTACGCCCTCGCCCATGCCATTAGCTCGATGTGCCACCGTCACCGTCGAGCTCACGCCGCACTGCTTAGTCCCCTCGCCGCGCTATAAAAGGAGGCCACCCCCGCCTCCATTCTCCACACCATTCCACTCACCACCTCTCTCTGAGCCTCCCACACTTCTCCCTGGAGCAAGACGAGCACCACCACGCCGGAATTTCACTGGAGCCTGCTGCTACTGGAGGAGAAGGGCGCCAGCAATTTCGACCACCCCAAGCCCTTCTGTGACCGCACCTCGCCTTGCCATCGTCTACCACGTCGATTGCCCCTATCGTCGACCCTAGCTGGAGCCCAGGTGAGCCCCGCGATACCCCCACCTCCGCGTTAGGGTTGATTCCTCACCGGAGCTGCTCATCATTGACGATGAACCATGGCCGTTGTATTAGAATTAGATCGTAGGGCTCTGGTTGAAAGATACTATTTCGCTAACTGGTGGACCCCATTTGTCAGTAGCCCGCTGTGCTGTGTAGTGCAGCTGGGCTGGCCCGTTTAACTTCCCGCGCTGGCCTAGAACTTCAAATAATTGTTTTTCCATTTTAGTTAAAACCCTATTCTGTCCACCAATTCAAAAATCAATTCAAAGAGTTTCACTGAACCAAATTGCATGATTCAAATTTTGCTAGAAAGGAAATTAAATTATCCCCGTATTTATTTATAGACGATAGTACCGACCCAATCTACGAGGAGGAGGAGTTCTACTCCGAAAAAGAGGAGGAAAACTTCAATCACTGCACCAATCAAGGCAAGCTAACACTTGGAAGTATTATACCAATGCAAGCTAGAATTATACAAGTTAACTATGAAAGCTTAACCCAAGCAAGATGCATTAGGCATGCTTTGGTTATATACCTTTGATTTATACCCATCCCAAGTTTTACTTGCAAGCTTTACTCTTTAATTTACCAAAGTTCTTTACTTTTAGTTAATGCTTGTGAGGTTTTGGAAAGATAGTATAGATAGCATAAAGAGTATAAAACTAGGCCTATACTAGATGTTATTCTATGGCATGAGATTGAAGAGTAGCACCCTCATTAGTGAACTCTCTTAACTTAGTGGCTAGTGCTAAGCATAAAACTTGATCACTTTAGATGGGAATACTTGGTGAAAATGATTATGAAAACCTTCGAATGATGCTTCATTATATTGAGATGTTTTGACATGTGTTGAGAAACACAAATAAATTTGATGATGAAAATGTTTAGGCATGAGCCTTAGCCCTTTATAAAAACTAATGGTAGGGTTCGGATGTGATAACATTCCAATTTTACCGTACAACCACTATACCTGAATTGGGTAAGGCTTAGCCAGAAGTTTATATGCATTAGTATGGGTTCCCTCGTGGAAGAGGTTTGAGCTGAGGCTACCTCTTGATGATGTCCACCTATGCAGTGCCATGGCTGGGAGGCCAAGCTCATAGGGGAGGTGCCTATACTAGAGTGTGTAATTGAAAGGTTATGATTGATTATCCAAACACTAAGTATGATGATTCAGGGTTATCCCAGATGGATGTATCGAATTTTGTGGTGAAAGTGTACCACCTCTGCAGAGTGTCAAACTATTCGAATAGCCGCGTCAACGGTCATGGCCATAATGTTCCGTCATCAGATGTTTTCAAAATGACTTGTGAAGTGATCTATGGTTTTGACTTGACCATAACAGGGTTGTGAATATGAAAACTAGGTTCCCACTTAAAGTGATTTAGAACATTAAATTAGTTTTCTTTACTTCTAAACTCAGTTTAGATAAATCTGCCTTTTTGCAAATAAACTTAGAGCTTAGGATTTCCTACTAGAACTACCTTACTTATTAGTGATAGTTTGCGAGTACTTAAAGAGTACTCATGGCTTTGTCCCTGGCTATTCCCGTGGCCATACTATGAGGAGGACTATCAGGATGATGGACAGTAGGACGTCTATGACAACTAGGATCATCTCCCATTATCAGCATTGCATGTGACCCTGAAGATGGATCCCACTGCTACGCTTATTATTCCGCTTCTTGTTTGTATTAAGACTGGATCATGAGATCCCCTATTTGTGTAAGACCTTATTATGGTTTGTAATGGATGATGTACTGTGATATCCAATATGTTATGTCTTGCAAAAATGGTAATCCTGGGATTATGATGTATGGCATAACTGGCATCTAGGATTAAAAATCCTGTTGTTGACAAGTTGTTATCAGAGCCATCCTGACCATAGGAGACCCTAGTTAGAATGGATGTCCGAACAAAAATTTAGTTTCAAAACAAAAGAAGTTAGTATTTATGAAAACCTATTCCCACTCTTATCCTTGATTCTTTAAAAAAAAATCATGTTCCTCAAAATTCTTACATTACTACATAAAATTTGACACACTTGATCACATCACTAACTTACTCATTCTAAATTCTTATAGATGGAAGTTCAGTATTGCAAGTTCTACCAGTTGGGCAACGGAGGCCAACTGATCTTCGAGAGGGATCTAGACGCACTGTCAGAGTACCTCGAGCGCCCGCATCCGGAATTCTTCGGAGCTCAACTCAAGGATCACCCAGGAGGAGATTTTCAATGGCTGATAGTTGCAGACCTCAGAGGCAAGATGGAAGCACCCCTTTCTAAGAAGATTCAATTCACCTTGCGAGAGAACAACTGGCTAGATGGATTAGCCAGGGATATGCATGAAGCTCTTGCCCGTCTGTGCGGGAAAAACATCAACTTGATCCAGGGAACTCGCTTTGCGCACTTCGCAAGGCGTGATTCTATGGGAATGCCATTGGAGATGCCAAGAAACCCGGAGTTGAAGCGCCAGGTAGAAAATCTTGACTTCCTGTTGTATGATAGGCAGAAGGAATTGGACAATGCTCGAGCCTATGCCAACCACAACCTTGCCATTGCCGCCAAGAAGGACCAAACTCTCACCATGCTCGTTAAGGATCACCAATCACTTCGTCATCAACGTGAGAAGAAGGATCGCACCCTCAAGCGTCTTCGCAAGAAAGTGGCTGCTCTCGAGACGACCATCCATGAACAGGAAGTCCAACTTGAAGCAAAGGAAGAGGAAGAAGTTGAAGACATCCAGGGAGATCTTCACTCTTACCTCTGGGATGACAATGACTACCTGGAGGATGATGCCACAGATTTCTACACTGATGATGATGATTCCGACTTCATTGATGATGAGTATATGCGCTTGATCAGTACCATAGAAATGAGTTATATCGCTCCCACTGTATCTTAGTTCACAGAATGGTTCTTAAAACCATCTATTTTCCATCTATGTTATGGTGTGTGTTGTATTGTGTGCTTGAATGAACGAATGAGAGGAAGTTGTTAGTTTGAAAAACCTGAGTCAAACTCAAAGTTAAACCCTTTGAAAATAAAACCATGAACCTTAGAACTTTCCCTCTTATCTCATTATCTATCTCAATCTTTAGATGCCTCGTGGAAATCAAGGAGGAAGCAGATCATCGTAGGACCCGATGTTGCAGATTCTGTAGATGCTAGTTTCCGACCGTAAAGCTAGTAGAGACGAACGTCAAGCCAATCTAGCAACTCCGCAACAGATCACCCAGATGGCCCATAATAATCAAGGCCATGGAAATCAGGATCACCATGGATCCAAGCTTAAGAACTTTCAGAATACCAATCCCCCTATCTTCAACAAATCTGAGGACCCCTTAGATGCTGATGACTGGCTGCGAACCATGGAGAACAATCTGGAGGTCGCAGGAGTTAACGCTAATGAGAAAGTACTTTTTGCCACCCATTATCTGGCAGGAGATGCAAGAGCCTGGTGGAATAGCATCCATACCATGAACAACGGTCAAGTCATGACTTGGGACGCATTCAAGATCAAGTTCAGCCGCACCCATGTGCCATAAGGTTTAGTCACCAGAATGAGAGATGAGTTCAGGGAACTGAAGCAAAGAAGGATGACGGTAGTTGAGTACCACAAAAAAAATTTGTCCCTCGCTAGGTATGCCCCTGATGAGATCAACACTAAAGCCAAGAAGAAGGAAAGGTTCCTGAATGGATTGCATGATGAGATGCAAACGGTTTTAGTCAACATCCGTTTCGAAGATCTAGAAGAGCTAGTCGACTCTGCCATCCAGATGGAAGGGAAGATAAACCAAGCCAATGACAACCGCAAGCGCAAGATGATGCACCATATTGGGTCCCACAATACCCAGAAGTATCGCCCCAACCCGTCTGCAGGATACGCCCCAAGAAACAAGAGGCCTCCGATGTCCCGTCCAAGCTATCCCAATCATAGCGAAGGAAACTTGAAGACCAGAGGAAACCATAACAACAACCCCGACAACTCCAACAACTTCAACCGTGAACCGCCCAAGTCCAATAACAACAACAACAACAATACTGCCCCAAGGACTGGAAGCAATGTTGTGCCTGTTGCAGCCAAATACAAGTCCCAGATTACTTGCTTTGAATGTGCAGTCAAGGGTCACTGCTCCAACGAGTGTCCCAAGAAGCTTGCAGCCACCACCAATGCGAATGCCCCAGCTCAGCAGCAGCACCGTGTTCAGCCTGGAAGGAGATTTTCCCCAGGGAACTCGCTCAACCGCAACAGCCGTCTATTCCACATGAATGCTGAAGAAGCTCAGGAAGCGCCTGATGTTGTGCTAGGTATGTTTTCTGTTAACTCAGTACTTGTAATAGTGTTGTTTGATTCTAGAGAATCGCACTCGTTTGTTATATAAGAATTTGCATGCACTAGTAAGATTCAACCAACAAAATTGAAGCATGTTATGATAGTTCAAATACCTAGTTCAACCACCAAAGCTAGAAAAATTTGCAAGGTTGTACCTATCAGAATCCATGGGATAGATTTTTATGCTAATCTAATAGTACTTGGAACCAAAGGTTTGGAAGTAGTACTAGGAATGGATTGGATGTCGAAACATACAGGATTGATCGACTATGCCAAGAAAGCCATAACCATGACCAGTAGCTCTGGAGTATCAGTAGAGCATATATCTGAAACCTTGCCCCGTCAATTCAAATGCAACAAGAGTCTAGCCCAACCAACCCTAGACCAAGTCAGATAGTCTGTGAATACCTCGACGTATTCCTAGATGAATTGCCCGGTATGCCCCCAAATCGGGATATCGAGTTCATCATAGAACTAATTCCTGGAACTGGACCCATAGCCGAGAGACCTTATAGTATGAACCCGTCTGAATTAGTGGAGCTGAAAAAGCAACTTGATGCTATGCTGGAGAAAGGTCTGATTCAACCAAGCGCATCACCATGGAGATCACCTGATCTATTTGTGGATAAGAAAGATGGAGGTAACCGTTTGTGCACAGATTACCGGAAGCTGAATGATGTCACCATCAAGAACAAGTACCCACTGCCAAAGATAGAGGATATGTTTGATTAGTTGACTTGTGCTAGACTGTTTTCTAAGATTGATCTTAGGACTTGGTATCATCAACTCAAGATTCGTGCAACGGATATTCCAAAGACCGCCTTTACCACCAGATATGGATTGTATGAGTATACGGTCATGTCTTTTGGATTAACCAATGCCCCCGCTTATTTCATGAACCTCATGAATGAGATTTTTATGAACTTTCTGGATAAGTTTGTCATTGTTTTTATCGACGATATTCTAATCTATTCCAAGTAAGAAGAAGACCATGAGTTACACCTGAGAACCATCCTTGAAACCCTTAGAGAGCATCAGTTGTATGCCAAGTTCAGCAAATGTGAATTCTGGTTGAAGGAAGTAGGATTCCTCGGACATATTGTGTCGGTAGGAGGAGTCGCTGTTGATCCCGCCAAGATCAAAGATGTTGAAGAATGGAAAGCCCCAACCACTCAAACCCAAGTCCGTGCATTTCTCGGATTAGCGGGATATTACCGCAAGTCGTTGAAGGATTTTTGAGCATCGCAAGACCGATGAGCCAACTGTTGAAGAAAGATGAAAAGTTTGAATGGACCGACAAATGTGAAGCAAGTTTTCAAGAACTCAAGAAGAGATTGATTTCAGCCCAAATCTTGATTATGCCGGATATCAAGAAGCCGTTTGATGTGTATTGTGATGCATCCAAGATTGGTCTTGGATGTGTGTTGATGCAAGAAGGCAAAGTCATAGCATATTTGTCCAGACAATTTAAGCAGCATGAGCAAAACTACCCTACCCATGATCTTGAACTAGCAGCCGTAGTTTTAGCCTTGAAGACATGGCGTCATTACCTTATGGGTAACCGCTGTGAGATTTATTCAGATCACAAGAGCCTGAAGTATATTTTCACACAGAAGGAGCTAAATATGAGGCAAAGAAGATGGATAGAGTTAATCAAGGATTATGACCTTGACATTCACTATCACCCTGACAAAGCCAATGTGGTAGCGGATGCTCTTAGCAGATTGTCGTGTAGGTTAAACACCATGATCAAAGAAGCCCATCCAAGTTTGCATGAAGAGTTGGAGCAGTTTAGAACGGAGCTAGTTAGCAAAGGATTTTTAGCTAGCATTGAACTTCAACCCACGTTGATTAGTTAGATCAAGGAATCCCAGAAAGGAAACGCAAGTATCGATAGAACCAAACATCGTATTGGTACTGGAAAGGTACCCAGATTCACCAAAGATGAAGAAGGAGTTGTGTGGTACAAAGGACGTATCTGTGTGCCAGCAGATTTGGAGCTGAAGCAAGTTATCATGCAGGAAGCTCATGATACTCTTTATTCTATCCACCCCAGAGGAACGAAGATGTATCAGGACTTGAAAGAGCAATTTTGGTGGAACAAGATGAAGAGAGAAATCGGAAGCTAAATAGCTAAGTGTGATATCTGTCAGAGAGTCAAAGCGGAACATCAGAGAACCACAAGACAGTTGGAACCATTGTAGATTCCGGAATGGAAATGGGATTCCGTCAAAATGGACTGTATCACCGGTTTGCCTACTTCTAGTAGGGGAAATGACTCTATTTGGGTCATAGTTGATAGACTGTCCAAGGTAGCCCATTTTATACCTATCAAGACAACCTACCAGACTTCGAAGCTAGCAGAGTTGTACATTGCTAGAATCGTTAGTTTGCATGGAACCCCCAAGACCATAGTGTCGGATCGAGGAACCCAGATTACCTCAAGATTTTGGCAGAAAGTCCAAGAAGGATTAGGAACCAAGTTGAATTTCAGCACAACTTATCACCCGCAAACCGATGGACAGACTGAAAGAGTCAACCAAATATTAGAAGATATGTTGAGAGCTTGTGTGCTAGAGTATGGATAAAAATGGGAAGATTGTCTGGCTTTTGCAGAATTCTCATACAACAACAGTTATCAAGCCAGTTTGCAAATGGCCCCATTTGAATTTCTGGATGGAAGAAAGTGTCGTACCCCTTTGAATTGGTCACAAGTAGGAGAGAGTCAAATTTTCGGACCCGACATCCTATGAGAAGCCGAAGAGAAGGTTCACAAAGTCCATGAGCACCTCAAGACCGCCCAATCTAGACAGAAGAGTTATGATGACAAGAGACGTAGAGACCTGACCTTTAATGTCGGAGATTTTGTGTATCTCAAAGTGTCACCCTTGAAAGGAATGCAACGTTTTCAGCTGAAAGGAAAGTTAGCTCCCAGATACATTGGACCCTTCAAGATTTTAAATCACCGAGGAGAAGTATCTTATCAACTGGAACTTCTAGAGGAGATGTCAGCCATCCATGATGTGTTCCATATCTCGTTACTTCGCAAATGCCTAGAAGTTCCAGAGAAGACCCAAGTTTTCAAGAATATCGATCACCGAGCCATTGATATCAACAGGGATTTGACGTATCGAGAAGTGCCCATCCGTATCTTGGAAGAAGCTTTCAGAACCACCAGGACCCGGAGTATCAAGTTTCTCAAGATCCAATGGAGCAACCATACCGAAGAAGAAGCTACTTGGGAGCGAGAAGATTATATTAGGACTAAGTTTCCAGATCTCTTTAGTTCCTAGTTTTTAGTAAATCTCGGGACAAGATTTTGTTTAAGGAGGGAAGGTTTGTAACACCCCAAAACATATAATCGAGATTATGAAGTTCTAATCACCCAATTTAGGGTTAACAAAAACTTTTATTAAAAAAAAGAATATGAATGCATGTGTGTTTGCATTAGTGTAGAATTGAGTTTATATGCCATGCTTGATTGTTCTAAATGATGTAAAATGGTTTAAAGATGAATACTACATCATCTAGACCAATTACAAACAAAATCAAAATCAAAAGAAATCAAATATGAATAAATAAACCAAATGGTCATTTTGACCAAAGTAAACCACTAGGCCACTTTGTGTGTTCCTAGAAGAAGATTTCTAATAGAAACATTTCTATTTCTTTTCACCCCTTGCTAGACCAAGTAAAAGTGTATCAAGGCCCACTTTACAAACTTCCAAAAAATCTTTTAAATCGATTTAAAGGACAGTTGAAAATTGAATCTAGTTCATATGTTAAGATCCCACTTTTTCAAAAACCTACCAAATCAATTCCCCTTGACCTCTCCAAGCAAACATAGACTCTTCAGCTTAACTTAAGATCACTCAAAAAAATTGAATCAAAAATTCCAAAATAAGATTCATGCGGACATTTCCACAAACACCTGACCTGCACTAATTAACCCTCTGCCTAACTTCACTGTTGTGCACAGTAATCCTTGACCATTTGGTCTCCACTTCACTCCCCTATCTCCCCTGAGTCTAATCAAGCCCCAGACAAGCCCCCCTTCACCGTATGCACAGTGGAGCGCCGCCCAAATTTGGTCACCGCTGGTCGACCAAGGACCGCTCGCAGCAGACTACCCCGCGCCCATCCAGGATGTCTAGGAGGTGCGCCACAATCCACCGCCACCCCTGTCCAGGCCACGACCCCAGCCGAGCCATGGACCACCCTAGCTATGTCGCGCCCACGACCTCTATGCCATGTCTAGAGCACGCCAGCTCGTCGTGCCCGACCAGCTCGCGCCTTGCCCTCACCGTGCACGCGCATGCCTGCCATGATCACAACACCCCAACAGACACCCTCGTTCGCCTTCGCGCGACCCGCAGCTGCCGCACGCCGCCGCAAACACCTCTGCCCCCGCGCGGAGCGCCGCACGCTCCCAACCGAACCACACCGCCCCGCGCCATGCCATTAAACCCATGAGAACCGCTAGGGAACACTGCACCATCCTACGCCCTCGACCATGCCGTTAGCTTGCTGTGGCACTATCATCGTCGAGCTCACGCTGCACCGCTCGGTCCCCTCGCCGCGCTATAAAAGGAGGCCAACCCCGCCTCCATTCTCCACACCATTCCACTCACCACCTCTCTCTAAGCCTCCCACACTTCTCCCCGGAGCAACGCGAGCACCACTGTGCTAGAATTTCACCGGAGCCCGCCACTACTAGAGGAGAAGGGTGCCAGCAATTTCGACCACCCCAAGCCCTGCCGTGACCGCGCCTCGCCTCACCATCGTCTACCACGTCAATTGCCCATGTCACCGACCCTAGTTGGAGCCCAGGTGAGCCCCGCGAGACCCCCACCACCGTGTTAGGGTTGATTCATCGCCGGAGCTGTTCGTCGTCGATGATGAACCACGGTCGTTGGATTAGAATTAGATTGTAGGGCTCTGGTTAAAAGATACCATTTCGTGTTAGAACAGTCGCTGACTGGTGGACCCCATCTGTCAGCAGCCGGCTGTGTTGTGCAGTGCAGTTGGGTTGGCCCATTTAACTTCCCGCGCTGGCCTGGAAATTCAAATAATTGTTTTTCCATTTTAGTTAAAACCCTATTATGTCCACCAATTCAAAAATCAATTTTAGATAGTTTCACTGAACCAAATTGCATGATTAAAATTTTGCTAGAAAGGAAATTAAATTATCTATCCAAGCCCATTGGATTTAAATCATTTAGAGCTAGAGATAATATATAGTAAAAATAACAAGACAGGGACTTTTGCAACTTCAAACATTTTTCAAAAATCAACCATAATAGCTTTTAAGTTTATTCCAACTCTCAAAAATCACATTTGATAATATCTATCTAAATAAGGAAAATATCTAGGTTTGCATGCAGTGACCTTGGACTAGTACCAAAAGAATGCTAATAGGGCATTTCTAGTCACTTTAAATCAATTAAATAATAATCTTAAACTTTATAAAATATGACCAACCCTTTCACATTCCCATGTATTATAATATGTGGTGATGACATGTGTCCACATGATCCCATATTTTAATTAGAGAATATTAAATCTTAATTAATTTCAATGAGTAGAAATTACTTTTCTCAAATAAACTAAATAAAAATAGTTCTTTATTTCATGTGATGATTTTGATGATGCTAGATCATCAAGTGTGAGCCTTAGTGTGCTAATTAGAGCTAGTTAAGTATTGTTTGGTGATTGTGTACCCCGTATTTATTTATAGACGATAGTACCGACCCAAGCTACGAGGAGGAGGAGTTCTACCCCAAAGAAGAGGAGGAAAACTTCAATCACTGCACCAATCAAGGCAAGCTAACACTTGCAAGTATTATACCAATGCAAGCTAGAATTATACAAGTTAACCATGCAAGCTTAACCCAAGAAAGATGCATTAGGCATGCTTTGGTTATATACCTTTGATTTATACCCATCCCAAGTTTTACTTGCAAGCTTTACTCTTTACTTTACCAAAGTTATTTACTTTTAGTTAATGCTTGTGAGGTTTCGGAAAGATAGTATAGATAGCATAAAGAGTATAAAACTAGGCCTATACTAGATGTCATTCTATGGCATGAGATTCAAGAGTAGCACCCTCATTAGTGAACACTCTTAACTTAGTGGCTAGTGCTAAGCATAAAACTTGATCACTTTAGATGGGAATACTTGGTGAAAATGATTATGAAAACCTTGGAATGATGCTTCATTCTATTGAGATGCTTTGACATGTGTTGAGAAACACAAATGGATTTGATGATGAAAATGTTGAGGCATGAGCCTTAGCCCTTTATAAAAACTGATGGTAGGGTTCGGATGCGATACCATTCCAATTTTACCATACAACCACAATACCTGAATTGGGTAAGGCTTAGCCGGAAGTTTATATGCATTAGTATGGGTTCCCTCGCGGAAGAGGTTTGAGCTGAGGCTACCTCTTGATGATTTCCACCTATGCAGTGCCCAGGATGGCAGATGGCCATGGCTGGGAGGCCAAGCTCATATGGGAGGTGCCTATACTAGAGTGTGTAATTGAAAGGTTATGATTGATTATTCGCATACTAAGTATGATGATTCAGGGTTATCCCAGACGGATGTATCGAATTTGTGGTGAAAGTGTACCACCTCTGTAGAGTGTCAAACTATTCGAATAGCCGCGTTCGCGGTCATGGACAGTTTGAGTGGCCATACTGTTCCGTCATCAGATGTTTTGAAAATGACTTGTGAAGTGATCTATGATTTTGACTTGACCACAACAGGGCTGTGAATATGAAAACTAGGTTTCGACTTAAAGTGATTTAGAACATTTACTTAGTTTTCTTTACTTCTAAACTCAGTTTAGATAAATCTGGCTTTTTGCAAATAAACTTAGAGCTTAGGATTTCCTACTAGAACTACCTTACTTATTAGTGATAGTTTGCGAGTACTTAAAGAGTACTCATGGCTTTGTCCCTGGCTATTCCCATGGTCAGACTATGAGGAGGACTATCAGGATTATGGATAGCAGGACGTCTACAACAACTAGGATCATCTCCCATCGTCAGCATTGCATGTGACCCTAAAGATGGAGCCCACTGCTACCCTTATTATTCCCCTGCTTGTTTGTATTAAGACCGGATCATGAGATCCCCTATTTGTTTAAGACCTTATTATGGTTTCTAATGCATGATGTACTGTGATATCCAATCTGTTATGTCTCGCAAAAATGGTAATCCTGGGATTGCGATGTATGGCATAACATGCATCTAGGATTAAAAATCTGGGTGTTGACAGGAACACTATTTGAGAACACCGGCTTTCAAAAAACTAGTTTCTAAATGACCTTTGAAAAGTTCTACTTCTTACCTTACCCTAAGTTAAACGATTTAGAAAATGGTTTCCTCTCACTCTCGTCCAAATTTCTAACCTACGGATTTTAAACAAATAGGACCTATAACTAGGAGAAGAAGAGGATAACGAGATGAAAACAAGCAATTATCACCAAACACAAGGAGACTACAAGTCGCCCTACCAGCGGAATCCTCATAATCAGAAGAAATCATGTGTTGGACTATCAAGAAGCATCCAAGATATGACGAAGGTTTCATCTGCAGGATAGTGACCCAGACCACACCAACGTGACATATAGGATTAATAGTCCTAAGATAGGATTCCCTATATCGCGAGTAGTTAACTCCTTGGTCCCTATAGTTGGTTGTGTTTGTTTGCCTAAGCGCACAACGTGTTGCTTGATATGTGCTGTTCGCGGAGAATAGTGTGATCCCGTCGCTCTGTTCACCCTGTATGTCTGTTGTGGCTTGTTTTGACCTTAGTCAAATGTGGCTCGAGGATCGATACCCCACCTAAGAACTCAAACACCTCCCAGTTAGTTATCGCTAATGAGAATCCATACTAACCTCGGGAGTTATGAAAGCAGAATCCTCGCAAGAACCAGAAGTTCGACAACATCAAGATAGAAACCCTTGAAGACTACTCCTCAGCAGGATGGCATGCTTCGTCAAACTCAACTCTTAGGACTCATCATCCACACTACCCGCCATCATTCACCTGCCAATAGTAGCAAGAATCCCGCCGAAGCTGGAAGTCTACCACCAAAGGATCCACACCATCCACTAGAAACCGCAAGAAGTGCCAACCATAACAAGAAGTGAAGAACTGACTACACTAACTCCCGGTATATTATAGCTTCCAACAGCCCCCAAGCCACTAAATAATTTATTTGATCCCTCTGCCCAAACCGACGAGAAGATTACTCACCAAAAGGCAAGAATACTCCAAAACCTGAGGACAAAGATCCAAAGGCCACGAGTCCACTCCGTCATTGATAAGAAGCAATACAAAGAGATCAAGTGAAGACATCTCCTCCGAAGCTAGATGCTTTTACTCTGACTGAACACTAGAACGAAGTGTCGTTAACCTCTAACCTTCCCAGAGCTAACTATGTATGGCTTCGTTAGGAAACCACCCCGACAAGGTTTATGCAATTGAACGTCACTCGAGGACCCAAATGCAAGACTCAAGGAGATACAATCTTCTTTAGCATTACACCAGCACTTCAAAACAGAAGAACTTCACCCCTCTCGAAGGAGCTTAGTTAAGCTCTAAGGTGGAAAGACTGCGTCCTTTTCCTCTCAAATCTTGAAGACTGTCTACCTGAAGATGTTTCAGAAAGATTTCCCGATTCGACATCTTTTCCCCAAGCAACAACTGACGAGTCATTAAGTGAGACAATAACTAACAATTTACGAAGCCCTCTACTACTTTAGCCGAAGACCCACCTAGAAGACCGCCAAAATTCGCTCACTCCATCAGTTCTAACCTGTTCGAACGATCCGCTAATTCAATTGTCCCGACCGGCTAAGTATGAATGACAGTAGTATATAAGCCCTATAGGGCCTAGTTGCGGACATCATCTGAAGATTCCAACTCTAGAAGAAAGGTTGGCGATAGCCTTCAAACAACATCCGACTACTCCCAGAAGGAAGGACTACATTATCCACGAGCTAACCTAGTCTTGTCCTAAGGGGGAAAGACATCTGCCAGAAACAACCTCAGGAGTTAGGCCAGAAGTCGTGAACTAGGATGTGATAAGGCCTTAATATAAGCATCATAAACCCTTACAGAGAGAAGATCATCCATCGCAATCAGCACTAGAACCTGCCAACTCACCGTGCATTGATACGTCCATAACGTATCTATAATTTTTGATGGTTTTATGCTAATAATATGCTTTTGATACTCATTTTTATATAAAGTTTATGATTTATTTGAACTAACCTACTAATAGTTGCAAAAGTGCACAATGTTCTTGTTTTACACTTTGATGTGTAGGAATTACCAAGAATACAAGTGGAAACCTTGTTGGAGTCAAATTGGGATTTTCCAGAAATCTGTCTTAGAACTCTTTTTGAAGATGGTCACGTTTCGGGTCGAACACGGCGTCAAACGAAAAACTCTTCAACTACAAAGTTGTTGAAAATTTCATGACAAAAGTTCTGGACATAAGATTTAGCTGATTCCGAGTCCGGATGGGCCCGATAGGCCCGATTTACTGCAGCCCAAGATGGGGTGATGGGAATCCGAAAAGCTATATAAAGGGAGGAAACCTAATTCATGGGAGACACCTCCACCCACGAATTTGCAGCCACCAAAGCCATGTTTTTGCCTCCCTCATGGATCGCATCTCCATGGGGAAGGGATCCCAAGGAGCCATGAAGGAAGGGTGCTAAGGGGTGGTGCTCCCCTGTGATACCGGTGGCGGGGAAGGAGTCATTCATGCCGCCGCCGCCTCCTCACCATCTTCACCGCCATCTCCATCGACTCCACCATCATCTCGATCGCCGTTGCTGATTTCCATGATGATGAGGGAGTAGTTCTTCCTCGAGGCTAAGGGTTCTACCAGTAGCTATGTGTTCATCTCTCTCTCTATGCATGATCTATTCTGATCATGAGCTTTGTAATCAAGTAGATCTACTTTGCTACTCAAGTGCTTTAATAGATCTCTGCTCTCCCCATGTGTGTGAAAGTGACAGCAAGCACACTATGGTGGCACTTAGGCTAGAGATTACAATTACTTGTTATGAGTTATATTTGGATTTGGATGTTTCTATGAAATTGTGGTGTTTGTTGGAACCATCTAGAGCTCAAGGTGATAGTGTGGGGTTATCTAGATGGGGAAAGCGAACTTTAAGGTGTGTTGTTATAGCCATACCATGGATTAGAGTGTCCAACCGGAGAGTAGTTCAGAGTAGTATCATAAAGAGAAGATATTTATATGAGAGTGTTCACTAGTGAAAGTATGATCCCTAGGCCTTGTTTCTAAACATTGAAACACCGTTTGCAACTAGATCTGTTACATGTTTGTTTGCTGCCATCTTTATTTCAGTTTGCCTTTAGTATCTACCACGCCATCAAGCTATTTTCTATCACTGTTGTCTTTTATCCATACCACTTGTATTTCACTATCTCTTCGCCGAACTAGTGCACATATACACCTGACAAGTGTATTGGGTGTGTTGGGGGCACAAGAGACTTCTTGTATCTTGATTGCAGGATTGTTTGAGAGGGAATACCTTTGACCACTTCCTCCTTGAGTTCGATAAACCTTGGGTGATCCACTTAAGGGAAACTTGCTGCTGTTCTACAAACCTTTGCGCATGGAGGCCCAACAACTGTCTACAAGAATAGAAGTGCGTAGACATCAAGCTATTTTCTGGCGCCGTTGCCAGGGAGGTAGTAAAAGGTACTCACATCCTTCAGTGTGAGTGCTTGAAGTTATTTCTTTTAGATTCTGCAATTTTGTCTTTTTGTTTCTTGTTTTCACTAGTTAGGCTTAATGGAAAACAACAACAAAATTAGAGAGCTTTAGAGTATTTATCTTAAGTTAGGACATGAAGTGTTTGAAGAGAAAATTAAAAAACCTATGGAACTTTATTTGCATGATAATAGCAATGTTATTAGTATGAATTCTTTGAACACCATTATTGCTAATGCTATGGAAAAGTCTAAGCTTGGGGAAGCTGGTTTTGATGAGCATGATATTTTTAGTCCCCCAAGCACGGAGGAGAAAGTTTACTTTGATGATACTATGCCTCCAATATATGATAATTACAATAATGAATATGATATTTTTAGTCCACCTACTATTGAGGAGAAAATTAATTATGATTACAATATGCCTCCTATATTTGATGATTATGGTGATGAGGATAATAATGATATCTATTTAGTTGAATTTGTTCCCACTACAATTAATAAGAATGACTATGTTTATGTGGAGAGTATTAATTCTTTTATACATGTGGATCATGATAAGAATGTTTTATGTTATAGTTATATTGTTAACTTTATTCATGATGCTACTTAAAGTTATTATGAGAGAGGGAAACATGGCCTTATGTATCTCAACATTATTAAGTTTCCCCACTTTATGTTGAAAGTCTTGAAGTTGCACCTGTTTTGCTTTCATATGCTTGTGGGTTAGACTTAAATGTACTCTGAATTTGCTTCTTGATGCTCTCTTTTACCTCAATTCATATGTCTTATGTGAGCATCTTCTCAAACTATCATGCCTAACTTAAAGGCGTTAAAGAAAATTACTTATTGGGACATAACCCAAAAGTTTTAGTTGAGTATTGGAAGTTATTGCTTCAGTAATAACCTCTTCTTATCATTTTTGTGTGGTTTTTGTGCCAAGAGTAACCTCTAATGAGAGAGAAGTAAGACTTGGGAAAGTTGCTGTCTCAAAACAGATTTTTGTGCTTCACTGTAAAAATTCGTGAAAAATCTCTGTTTGTCGTTTTGAGGCATGAATTCTTGTGCTTCTACCCCAGGTTGTTATCTAACTTTCTTTAGTTTAACACTTTTCGATTTGAGCCACAGAAGGTCTTCGAAAAAATTGGTTTTTACCTGCGGGTCTGTTTTGACAGATTTCTGGCATTATTTGCATTTGCTTCTTGTTGGTTCCTTTTGGGGTTCTCTATGGGGAATTGAGCTTTTAAAGGGAAGTGCTACAGTAGCTTGTGTTTTAATGGAAGTATTATTGGTGTTGAAACTGAACCCAAAGACTTATTATCTTGAGTGCACTAATATTGCTAATAAAGATTGTGTGAAGTTTTGTATGAAGGTAAAATTTCAGGTGTATGGAGAGAATGATGTAATGAGCTGGAGAATGGACTAAAGCTCAAGCTTGGGGATGCCACACGTGTCACCCCAAGAAATATCCAAGAAGTACAAGCGTCAAAGCATGGGGATGCCCAAGGCATCCCCTTCTTCATCAATAAAAATCCCAGGTTTCTTCCAAACACTTCGTTTTTATTGTTTCATGCATAGTTGTGTTGTTCTTGGAGCGTCTTCATTTTTCTTTTTAGTTTTCGTTTTCTTGGTTTGCTTAGTTTTCTTGAATAAATTGGTTGGACCCCCTCTTTCATACATTAGTTTCCAAATAAGATTGGTTTGGATTGGAAAAGAGTAGGAAAAGTTCATGCTTAAGTGGTAAAAGGAGCTTTTTTTTACTGTGGCCTATGCTTTGTCATGTCATGCTTGATATTGTTTTGGCTTTATGCTTAGTGATCTTTGTTGTAGCATGACATGTTATAAACAATTGAGATTTCTTAATGTGCCTTGAAAGAAGCATGTGTTGTTTTAGCATATTAAAGCATAGTATTGTCGTATTCTCCTTTGATGCTTTATTTGGGTTGACTTGGCGCATGCTCACACCATGTTATGACTATCCCAAGTCACCATAGCCTTTATGATCCTTTAGTTTTCGACTTGTAATATGACTTTATGCTTTAATTAATGATGTTTTTCACTTTGCATGATTATGGCCATTATTTCTCTCTTAGTTGGTCGCTCCTAGTCTTTTGCTAGCCTCCATAACCAAGTATGAGTTCCACTCATGCATCCAACTCCAAATAAAACCAAGTTATTCCAAAGATTCCCCCATACCTACCTATTAGCATTTGCTACTCCAAGTATATTCATGTTTTTATCTACCTTCCGAATTAAACTTGTTATGAGAAAACTAGTGATTAAAGCTCTCACGGACTTGATGGCACACTTTACTTTTCTTGCCCTTAATAAACTTGAACCATTGTGTCGTCTATGTTGTATATGCTTGCACTTATATGTTGGGGATTAGTAGAACCATGCTGTCATGGGGAACGCTTTCAACATTGCCCTTGTACTTTGTACCTAGTTGATATCATGCTCTTTTGTCTATGGATATCGTCGGTGTGAAATGAAAGGGGAGCTTGTTAGTCCATGGAGTTATGTATGTGTGTTAGAGAAACGCCTGGGCCGCCGGTCTAATCCATGCCTAATCATGGTGGAAACCTGCAGCGTAACCATAATGAGCAATCTATGAAGCATTCTTCTTATAAAAAGAGAGATTGAGATTGAGAAAAAAGAAAAAAAAGATGAGAAAAGAGGAAAGAGAGAAAAACATCATTTTCCCATGGTAAATAAGAAGATTGCTGAGATGCTCGTTGTCTGCTTCCTTGTCATTTTGATATGGGGATTCTTCCGTATCATCCGGCAAGGGGTACCCCGTTGGCAGTTCTCTATGATACACATGTACTTACTATGACAAGAACTTACCGGTAACTAAACTTGAGTAGCATGAGGAGCGACCCTCGTATCCAAGGGACATGAGATTTCCAACTTATACTTTGTCAAGCATATACTCCATAGTTTGTTCACTTTAACCTTAATCACTTCAAGATGCTTATGATAGGGGCAATGAGAGCTGAAAGCTAATAAGTACCATAATTTTTGGAAGCTCGTTATGAAACTCGAATCGCTGCTTCCTTCCATCAAGGCCTTTCTTTTAATTTTATGTTGAGTCTCCATCTTCTATCTTTATGCACCTATTAAGAGAGCATAGTGGTCATTCTTAGTTCAATGTACATTGTCCCAAAACTTGTTGATTGATTCATAACTTTGTTATTCCTTGTTCTTAAACTATTTGTATCTAGTCACCCTTATGAACTTTGAAGGTGTCCTATGCATTTATGTTTTGCTACACTATGAGGGACAAGCTGAATACCACTCTCATTATGTTTTCTATATATGAAACAAACAAATGTCTTTCAATGCATTGTTATTTATGATCTTTTGTTTGTACCTTTTCATGTTACAACATAGTTGCTATGTCTTATTGTTAGAACTCTATCTTTCATGTTCATGTTTAGAGTACCTTGATCCCAGCTATCATTATTGTAAAAGCATAGTACCTCAAAAATTATATTGTTTTTATCGTTTACCTACTCGAGGACGAGCTGGAACTAAGCTTGGGGATGTTGATACGTCCATAACGTATCTATAATTTTTGATGGTTTTATGCTAATAATATGCTTTTGATACTCCTTTTTGTATAAATGATTTATTTGAACTAACCTACTAATAGTTGCAAAAGTGCACAATGTTCTTGTTTTACACTTTGATGTGTAGGAATTACCAAGAATACAGGTGGAAACCTTGTTGGAGTCAAATTGGGATTTTCTAGAAATCTGTCTCAGAACTCTTTTTGAAGATGGTCACGTTTCCGGTCGAACATGGCGTCAAACGGAAAACTCTTCAACTATAAAGTTGTTGGAAATTTCGCGACAAATGTTCTGGACATAAAATTTTGCTGATTCCGAGTCCGGATGGGCCCGATAGGCCCGATTTACTGCAGCCCAAGATGGTGTGACGGGAATCCGAGAAGCTATATAAAGGGAGGAAACCTAATTCGTGGGAGACACCTTTACCCACGAATTTGCAGCCACCAAAGCCATGTTTTTGCCTCCCCCATGGATCCCATCTCCATGGGGAAGGGCTCCCAAGAAGCCATGAAGGAAGGGTGCTAAGGGGCGATGCTCCCCTGTGATACCGGCGGTGGGGAAGGAGTCCTTCGCGCCACCGCCGCCGCCTCCTCACCATCTTCACTTCCATCTCCATCGACTCCACCATCATCTCCATCGCCGTTGCTGATTCCCATGATGATGAGGGAGTAGTTCTTCCTCAAGGCTAAGGGTTCTACCGGTAGCTATGTGTTCATCTCTCTCTCTATGCATGATCATATTCTGATCATGAGCTTTGTAATCAAGTAGATCTACTTTGTTACTCAAGTGCTTTAATAGATCTCTGCTCTCCCCATGTGTGTGAAAGTGACAGCGTGCACACTGTGGTGGCACTTAGGCTAGAGATTACAATTACTTGTTATGAGTTATATTTGGAGTTGGATGTTTCTATAAAATTGTGGTGTTTGTTGGAACCATCTAGAGCTCAAGGTGATAGTGTGGGGTTATCTAGATGGGGAAAGCGAACTTTAAGGTGTGCTGTTATAGCCCTACCATGGATTAGAGTGTCCAACCGGAGAGTAGTTCGGAGTAGTATCATAAAGAGAAGATATTTATATGAGAGTGTTCACTAGTGAAAGTATGATCCCTAGGCCTTGTTTCTAAACATTGAAACACCGTTTGCAACTAGATCTGTTACATGTTTGCTTGTTGCCATATTTATTTCAGTTTGCCTTTAGTCTCTTCCACGCCATCAAGCTATTTTCTGTCACCATTGTCTTTTATCCATACCACTTGTATTTCACTATCTCTTCCCCGAACTAGTGCACCTATACACCTGACAAGTGTATTGGGTGTGTTGGGGACACAAGAGACTTCTTGTATCTTGATTGCAGGATTGCTTGAGAGGGAATACCATTGACCACTTCCTCCCTGAGTTCGATAAACCTTGGGTGATACACTTAAGGGAAACTTGTTGTTGTTCTACAAACCTTTGCACTTGGAGGCCCAACAATTGTCTACAAGAATAGAAGTGCATAGACATCATGCATCCAAGAAGACTGAAGTTCAACTTTTCTAGCAGGGTAACCTCGTTCAGACGAAGTCGGTAAGTTTGCACGTGAAGACACATAATACTAACTCGACTCAAAATCCCCTAACCCTATCCCTCCTGCATCTCAGGACGAGATTCTTTTAAGGGGGAAAGGTCTTTAACATCCCAATTTTAGTAACCCTGATTTGTTGTCTAGAATGCAAAAATTAGGGGGAACAAAAGCTTTTTCTTGTTTAATGATGTAGTGTTTGCTTGTTTAATTTTGTATGCTTATGCATCTGATTGTGTAGCAGATGACATACTCCTTACCTTACCCTCAGTTGACAAAAGCTATTTAACAAAACTATCATGGCTCATTTTATATGTTCTCAAATGTTCTGGCATTTCAAAACATGAGCTAAGATGCCTTTGCAACCCCGTCTATTTTAGTAGCTTCTATTTACCAAACTATGGAGATCTATAAAGTATAATCCCCTTATGTTTTTAAGATAGAACTTGCAACTACTCTTACCTCTAGGTTTTCCAAAAACATTTTCATAAAACTTTGAACTCCACTCTTGGTAGAGATACCAAGAACTCTCCTCATATTTAAAACCCAACCTTTCAACCTACCCATCCTTACCTCAAGCTAGGCTTGATGGTGACCCTAGTAGTAGATTTGCTTTGCTTGTAAGATGAGTTGCCTTGAGTTGCTAAGATGAACTAACTTGATCTGTTGCTTGAATTGTTTGCTTTGGAAGTAGTATGAGCTACCCTAGGAGATCATCCTATAAGATCAAGATACTTAAGATCACCAAACCCTAAGCAAGAATACAAGCTGGATCTTTTCTATAGATCCTAGGTGATCATCTAAAACCCTTAACCAGATCCTTTCTGAAGTGATCCATTCAAGAAGCTTCCAAGTCAATGAAGACCAATATCAAGCATGGATCTATTATACTCAATCTACACTTCAACCTCATCCACTTGATGATGCTTTGGTACCTTGCAACCCATCAAAAACATTATCTCCTATAGTCTGGAAACTGTTTCAACATCACTTCTTTGAATGCCTATCTTTCTCATCCCTTATGCATTTTTGGAAATGCACTTGAAACAACTTGTATACCATCATAAGGACTACCAAGGACCACTTTTTACCATGGCTAGATCATCCTCCAAACCACTTGTTCTTGATGGTTTTGCAGGCAAGAAAATAATCCTCTCTGCAAAACTTATCAACAAGCCTACTTTGGAAGAATCTCACACCTACATGTTATCTTCTTTTCACCAACTATTTGCATGATTGTGTTCTAAACATAAGGGTCTATCAATCCCTACTTCAATTTTTCCAATTGGGTCTTTGTGCTTCTAAAGCCCACATGGTTTAGAAGGCTATTTGATAATCTGCTACGGCAACCTTATTTTATTCAAAGTTTGGAATCAGTCCTTGGACAGCTCAATCACTATCAACCTCAAACCTCTATACCATGGTCATCTACATCACTTGGTCTACCCATCCATATATCCCATGCCCCAAGGAGATCTCTGATCTCCAAGATCCAACAAGGTTTTGATGGGATAAAAATAATAATGCCTAAGATCCTTATCCCATGTTCTGCTTCAAAATCAAGCATAAATTTGAAAAACCAAGGATGCAAACGATTGATACAGAATGTGGAAATCATCTATATTGGATATAAGGATTTACAAAATATTATATAATTGATTTGACCCAAAAACAATTAAATTCCTTTCTTTTAACAAAAATCTAAAAACTCCTCTAAAAGAAAGTTTATATTTCTCCAAACCACATGTCCAACTTTAAACACAATTGAGGCCTATATATCATAACCTATCTTCACATTCCAAAAATAAATATATTTGAAGAGTTTTAATAATTCCTTTTGCCTATTTTCTTAAATGGCAGAAACAAGAAAATAATTACTTTAAATACTTTTATGCCTCCATAAATTCTGGGAAAATTCTACAAAGTGTGAATTCATATTTGAGACCACATCAAACAAAAAACTTCTCTGTACAATTCAAAAATATGAAATAAATCTAGTTAAACCAATTCAGCACTTTTTGAAAGCTTGAGAATAAATGGGGCTAAACACCTTTGAAAAATCCCAAATAAATGTTGGAGGTTGCCCTTAACCCTATCTATGTAGCAGCACTTCTAGCCCACCTTGCAAAGACCAAAATTAGAACTTTTCCTCAAGATCCTTTTATTGTCAAAATGTGATATTTTAACAAAACTTGATCAAATACTCCACCAAACCCTCACCTACCCCCATACTTGATCACCCAGCACCAAGAAACCTCTATGGTCGTGTGCCACAGTACCACCACTGTAGCAACACTCTCCCCCTTGCCCCATAGCCCTGGGAAGAAGAGAGATAAAGAGAAAGACCCCTTTTTTATAAGCTCTTGCATTTAAGGCAGCAACAGCACCAATCCCTCTCCTCCTCTCTCTTTGGTCGAGATGCTAGCCCCACACACCACCCCTGCTACCCAATCCCATCCCAGCTCCTTTGCCATGTCCAAATATGGACCTTGCCCACCATGGACCATCCCTCCTTGGTTTATAAACCATAGGCCACCCCCAGCACCCCTCTCTGGCTCATTTTTCCCTCTCCCCTCCACTTACCTCCCCCGAGCACCCTCTCACTCTCCCTGCTCTACCGCCCAAGAGAAGGAGAGAAAAAAGTTTCGGCCTTCTTCAAGAATAGAGCAAGGATCCTCCCCCGCTTGCTCTCTCCCTCTGCATGTAACCCTGCTACAACCTCCTCGATCTCCTCTACCTGACCCTAGTCTTCTTTTTGACCAGGAACGTCCCTACTATCGTCCCCATCGAGCTCTCGAACACCCTCCACAGCCATCCTCGTGCGAGCAAGCTCTGAGCATCAAATCCCGTGTTGTCGCACCTCTCTGGAGTCGTAGCCATGCACCACGTCACCCTAAAGCCTTATCTTTGCCGGAAACCGCCCCCAGGTGAGCCCCTGTGCCACCCCTGCTCGCCCCTAGGGTTCCGCCACAGCCGCTAGACCCTTTCCCCTAGGACGATGATGGAGAGCCATCGATCCTAACTAGATCCAACAGCCCATAGCGCCGGATACCCTTTTGCCGCCCTGGGAGGCTGATGACCGGGCCCTGCCTGGCAGCTTCAAGTCATGGCTCCCGCGCGCCTCGCCTACCCTATTGGGCCGAATCCTCTCCACCAACCCAGTTCCCCCTCTCAAATCGTAGCCCAGAATCTCCCAGCCCCTTTCTTTATTATTTGTTTGGTAGATCTATAAAAGAACAGTTTGGTTTAATTTATAAAAAATGAAAAATATCTAGAAATGCCCAGATCTAAATTTATACAAGTTCCTTAGTGTTTTCCCTAACATGCAACATCTTTGGTCAAACCAAATATTGTCTAGATTAATTATGTTAAATCAACTACCAATAGGTATCTAAAACACTCCCAAAATCCTACTAGTAGTTTTACAACTCCAATTGGAATGAATCCTTTTTGTGTTGAAAGGTATCCTAGATACCTTGCATGTCATCTTGACCATACCCTGTTTTGCTTCCTAGATTACCCATAGTAAAAATAACAAAAACCGCACATATATGACTTTAGGATTTTCTCTAGGTCAAACCAAAATGGGTATAGACCTAATTCCAACTCCTTGTACACATTCATACCAATATCTATCAAACCCTAGGAGCCCAGAATTTTCAAAGGCCCTGTCGATTCATTATGAATTAATCGGTTCTGGGCATAGTTAATTAACTAATAAAATCACCTCAGTAGTTCTATAAATCCAAAAAAGTTGATTCCAATTTCTACAAAAGGGTATTATAAATACCTACATGTGTCCTTGGAATCATATCAACAGCTCTTGTAGAATATTTCTGGTTAAAAAGATAAAAACCTTCTAGAACTGTCTTTGGGAATTTTCTGAGGGCATTCTAGAAAATATTTTAAGGTGATTCCAACTCTCAGTGAATCAGTCCATCAATGCATACTCAATCAACTAAGGAAATAATTTTTGGACCTACAGAAAATTTCTGGTGAATTATTTCCTAAAACTAGAGTTTTATTCACTAGGAAATGCCTAGTAAATCAGGGGAAATTGATAAAATAGTGAAACCACTTTTGCTGGTTCCATTTTATCAATACTTATTTGAGGGTATCATTTTTATACAATGGTATCATATAGAACCTGGCCTTGGTCTAAAAACCCCTCAACTAAGTAGTTTCTAGACTTTGAATCATAAAAGAATTTATACAAATGCTCCCCAAGCCCATTCCGATCTTTCTAAACCTAACTTATCAAAATCTACTGAAGTAAGTAATGTGTTGAATGTTTGTTTATAGTATGGTAATGATACGGGTATGCCTGGTGTTGATTGTGGCTTTGTTTGCTTGCATGTGCTATCTTGACGATGATAGTTGCGATATTATCGGAGACCAGAAGAAGAGATTATTATTGGTTATTATTGGACTATTATGGTATTTTAAGAAGTAGTCCAGGGACATATATTGCCAGACTCTGATCACAGGCAAGCCACCTTCTTACTCATAAGCTTTGTCCTACTTCTTTAGTTATGCATGTTTTACCTATTTTATGAAAAGTGCATTGTCTTATTATATGGTGATCTATAATTGGTAGTGGCTTGGCTCCTCCAAACCATTACACTTTTGTACTACAAAGTACAACCCCGTTGATGACACCTATATGTCCCTAGTATGGTAGATGGTATAATACACCATACCCCTTTGGAAACCCCATTTTAGCCGAAGCAGAAGCCATAGGATGGGAAAACCCCGAAAAAGTTTACAAAATGTTTTATGATGAAATCTTGGTGAGGTTTGACCTACAAAGACAAGTTGAGAAAAGAAAAAGGTTTTGTTTTACAAAAATGCTAAAAGAAAGAGGAGAAAAATGTTTACGAAAAATGCACCCGGTTCTTTGCATCTTTAGCTATAATAACTTAACCCATGCAACCACATTACTATGGAATGGGATAGAGCTAGAATCAAAGTTTGATACTCTAGTGTAGGAATTCTCACAACTACTTCTAAAGGATCATCTCCCTCTAATGCCGGGGTTGCTTACAGAAAGGGTCAACTGTTAGATAGTCACCTGGAGGAATTGTGAACTGCCCTCGGGAGCAGCCGGGCGATACTATGAGCCTCTTATTGAAAGTGCCCACTCTAGAGGAGTCGGAATGCACTTCGGTTGGTCTGTGGATCCCCGACGTCCCGGTGTTGAGAGGAACAACTCATAGGGTAGGGCCTATGCTAGAGTGGCATCCGGAGAGTCTTGATCAATTACTTGGCCCACGATCAGTGAGGATCAGGGCAGGGTAGTCGGTTGGTGTGGATAAAGTGTACAACCTCTGCAGAGTGTAAATCTATTCAAATAGTCGTGTCCGTGGTTATGGACAGGTTGGACAAACTACTATAGAGCAGTGCTGGTTTTGATTTCAAAATGGACTTTGGAAAAGCAATGGCTTTGGAAATGTTCTGACCATGGGATGGTCAGAAAGGATAAATGTTGGGACCATGGGATGGTCAGAAAGAAAGGAAAGGAGTTTGTCATGGGATGACCGGAAGGAGGAATAAATGGGTGACCCAATCCTAGTGTTTTCCAAAACTTCTCAAAAAGGTTTCTAAAATGTTTTACCAAAGTTTTAACAAAGATATGTAGATGTTATATCTACAAGAGAAACTATTTGAGAAAAGAACCTCTTTTGGAGCCCTCCTACTACCACAGCTATATTGCATATCCTCTTGTTGTTATTATCCTAAGGTGGTTTGTGAGTACATTCAAAGTACCCACTAGCATTATCCCTGGCTATTAACTTGGTCAGATATCAAGAAGAAGGTGATGTTGATGACTATGCGAGCTAGGACGTTCTCCCAGTCAGTTGCCTGTAGGTTAAGGCATGGCTCGGGCTCTATGTTTGATGAAGTTCCGCTTATGATGATTGATGTAGCCAAAATGGCAAATAAGGTATGACATGTATCCGCTTAAGTAATGGAAGTTTATTTTGATACTTGTCGGTTATGTGCCATGACTAACTGATCATGGGACCATGGTGTATGCATAACATGGATTCTCGGAGGATTAATCTGGGGGCCCCACAAAGAGTATCAACTAAACATCATCTTACAACATTACCATATCATGACACCAGCCCAGCAACAATCTAAACTAGACGCTTCTAATTTATCCATAGCAAGTTTTACGTGGCTTAGGGCTTTCGAAGATAGAACCGGTTTCACGTACGAACATGGAACCACAACGATGATAACCAAATTATTAGCAACTCCTTGTAAATCATATGTTGACCCGCGAGCCACTTATGCAAAACTAGTTGCATGTCAAATGTGGAACAGGTCTCATGTGCGACGACATGTAAGGTTAGTCCGGGCCGCTTAATCCCACTATGCCACCAATATCCAAAATACATAGAATATGCAATAAAACAATCATCGTCACCCACATACTCTTATGTGTACTACCTATGCAAAGCATCTACGCATATATCAGGCTCTGATACCACTGTTGGGTTTGCAGCATAGAAAAAAAATCATACGATGGGAACTACTAAGCACCAAGATCTATCTACCTAGATACAATCAACGGGTGGATTTACATTCATAGAGAACATACCGTTGAAGAGCGACAAATCTTTACGAGGTTGGACTCATGGATGATGTAATCGTACACTTGCTGATCTCAAGATCATGATGAAGTCCAGCAGGTCCAGCAGGTCCAACACCATCAAGTCCAGCACTGCAAAGCAGTGGTGCATCCGTGATTGCACACATGTCCGGTCCACCGAACAACCTCCGCCTCCTCGCTCCAGCGATGTAGCGGAAGCAGCAACTCCTTTAAAACAAAGCCACCGGGAACATGTATCTCGCTAATCCGAGACCATGGGGAATAACTAGAGGGAGAAGAGAACCTTCACGAGGAGGTGGGGAAAGGGGAGAAGATCCATGGGGCTCCTTTTATAGGGGGTGGGGATGGCCATGGATGGACGGCCATGGTGGGTGCCCCCACCTCTCCCTTATTCATGTGGGTGGAGCCTCCACTAAGCCCACTCACATAAATTTCAACTCCACTCACTTGCATTTAATGTCCACTAAATTAAATGCATTTTTCTCTTTAAATAAAACAATTTTATTTATTTTATTCAGATTTTTATTAAATACTTTAATTAACAAACATTCACATAAAACCCCCTGCAACATTTTAGTATCACATGCAGAACCAGTTTCTGCAATTTTACCCAAAACAATTCCGGTTTCCATCGAAATGATTCTAGCGCTTTCTTAAATCTTTATCTGAAACATATTTTCTCCAAACGGTGTTGGTATCCCTTAAGTGTGTCACCCTATGGTTCGAGAATAATGCAGACTTGATTGAGACCTTTCTGTGATCAATAATCAGCAGTGGGACCTAGAGATCCGTACTGACTCCCACACATTCAACGATGACTCTAGTGATCGTGTGAACCTTTAACATCGTAACTAAATCCCTTTGTCTCGTGATATATTACATGTCTGAGATTTTATCATCAGTATCTCCATACCTAGTTTAATCTCGTTACCGACATGCACTCTTTTCTCGTTCCTATGATATACTCCCTCTGTTCCTTAATATAAGGTGTTTAGTTTTCTTGCATGAATATTAGCGCACAAATTGGAAGGGAAAATTTCGTTGCTTTAGGACATGAATACCCCAGGTGATTGGCGTGATATAGAGGGAACATACAAAATCTGGGTATCCCCTCTCTCCTGATCGGATTAATTGCCTTCTAAATAATAGGAACAAATCCCAAAATTCTCTATACACCTTATATTATGGAATTTTTCACAAAAAACTATACACCTTATATTAAGGAACGGAGGGAGTAACATTCTAGTGATCACATCACTTGCTTGCAAGCTATCTCAATGTGATATCACCGAGAGGGACCAGAGTATATCTATCCGTCATTGAGATGGACATCCCACTCTTCATCCATGAGCCTCAACATAACACCTTTGGAGTATCTAAACCCACCTTTATAGTCACCTTGTTACAGTGTGACGTTTGATGTTATCAAGTTACTCTTCTAGTGTTAGGAATTAACATGATCGCATGGTCTAAGGACTAAGATTACTTTGTACGATGTTATAGCAATATAAACACAATGACTTTGATCGTAATGCTATACTTTGGATGAATGTTCATCACATCATTCCACCAATGTTGTGACCTCGTTATTAACAACATCCAATGTCCATGATCAGGAAACCTTGATCATCTTGTTAATCAATGAGCTAGTTTATAAGAGAGGCATAACTAGGAACCCTTTATTTGTTTATTAAACACACATGTATTAATGTTTCCAATTAATACAATTATAGCATGCAAAATAAACTTTTATCATAAACATGGAATAAGATAATAACAACTTTATTATTGCCTCTCGGGCATATTCCCTTCAATCATGTACTAGCTATCAATCCTTCTCAAGTGAGTTCACTTTAGCAGATCCTCTAAATAACTCCATATGTAACTATTATTATCCATGAATGCCTCGATATGAATGAATACGATGCACCAGTATCAAAAAATTACAAGTGTGATGTATGAATTAACTAGGAACTTACTAGTCATGAAGCCTGGCTTGTTAAGTACTTTCTTGATGTTCACATGGTACCTTGAAGCTCCTTCTCTAGGCATTTATTGTCATAATGTCCTAACTCGTTGCACTTGTAGCAGGTGACAAGGTTGAGATCCCTTATAGCCTTCTTTTTGTCATCATATCTAATTTTCTTGTTTCCTTTTCCATTCTTCTTTTCTAGACAGTATGATGCATAATGCCCTGGTTCTTTACAATTGTAGCACAGTAGCTAGATAATATCCCTCGCTTGGGAGTTGTGGTAGTTCTGTTGTAGATGGCTCCATGCATCCTCCACCAAGTTGTGTGATCCAATTTCACATCATCTATTGCATGACAGGATGCCTTGCTAAAGCTTTAATGTACTCTGTGATAGTATGCTTTCCTTGGCGTAGATTGCAGAATCCTCTCTGACGTGAATTCATGAATTCAGATGAAACATGTGCTTCATGAAATAATTTCTGAAACATGTTCCATGTTACTTGGACAGTGGGGTGAGTGACTTGATAGTTGTACCACCACTTTGCTATAGGTCTTTCCAATAATTGAGTGGCAAACCTCACCTTCTCTACATCTGTGCAGCCAACAATCACTAGGCACTAGTTCACTCTTTGCAACCAATTATCTGCCAAAGTAGGCTTGGAGAAGCTTGAGTATCTTGGTGGTCTGAGCATCAGAAAATTGCTGAGTAGGTCATGCTGAGGCGGTGGATTGTTGTTATTGTTCCGGGAGGCCATGAACAGCATCATCACTTGTGCTAGTTGTGCTTGTGCTTCCATGAGCTTCTTCATCTCAGTGGATTGACGACGGGGTGGCATCTATCGGAACAACATAGACGAGTTATAGATAGAAAGAATAGAAAAGTATTACTATCCATAACTATATGAAACAATCAATTGACACACAATCAAACAATCATAACAAGCAAAACTCAAGCCAAAATAATTCTGTTTACGTTCCAGATGTTTTATTTTAGTGTCATAGCATCCACAAAATAGTTTTCTTATGGTTAAAATCGTTTGGGTTTGAACCTACAATCTTTAAAGCAATGGACAAAATCTGTCCTAAAACTACAGCAGTGTTCACGAATTTTATGGGCACCCTAAACTCATCAGGAATTTTTTCTGATTTTTGTGCTTATACTACAGCAAAATACGAACCAGATCCTAAAAATGAGCTCAATACGAGCTACCGGTAACATATGAAAAATCGCACAGTACAACAGGTCAGGCAGAAAACTATAGCGAAATTATCACAAATTTTTAATTCAAAACCTTCATTAACATATTATGAAAACTATCAAAAATATTCTAGAACTTTGGGGTATCAAATAGTACAACCTAAACACAATAAACCAACTATCACACATGTTCTTGCAATAATCGATTGCTAGATATAAACAAAATCATATGAAAACTATATGGTTGTCATCATCTAATTATTCTTTAATCTTGCGCTTTCTCGCACAAGTGTTAATCTACAAGTTTTGAACAAGATGTGATTATAAAAGAGAGATCAAGAATTACAAGAATCTTATAAGTACAAAATTACGAGTTCATCAATAGCAAGAGTCTTCCTTCCATGTTTTAAAAGAGAGGAGTATGGGAATTCAAGTGATAAGAAGATACTGTAAAGAAGTGTAAGAGAATAGATAGAATGAAATAGTATTCATAATTCATATGGTTTTCATATTACAATCCTAGGTCACGATCCTACAGTTAACACACTGCTCTGATACCATCCTATAACACCCTTGGCTGATAAGGTTGAGTTCCTGTGTATAGTGTCAATCCCTGGATCGGTTCACTAGCACACACAGTACAGATGAATATCAAAGAATATAACAGTGCATCATTATTACATGGAATGATCCAAAATTTACAATTATTACATAATGCACAACTCAAAGGCTAGCTCAAATAGTCTAGTAGCATACGGAAGCATAAACAGATAATAGGCTCCATCTTCAATTGCGCCACATGCAAACAAATGTCGAGTGGAGGCTCGCAACCTAAATCATTCACTCAGAATTGGAACATCCTACAACATAAAACGTAGCAGCTCCGAAGGGTGAATACTTGGAATGTATGGCAAGTAGCGCTAAAATTAGGAGACAATAAACCTAGAATCTACATGCGTATTTGGCTAGTGGAGCTTTGGCTAGCTTGCACTTTTCAAATACCTTTATCCTACTTTTATAAACCAATTTGATTCACAGCAACCTATTAAGTTCACCCATCAAGTTTTAGTAATTAGGAAATAAGGATGAGTGAGAATATGTCATAGCCTCGATATCAAGCAACTCAATCGTCCGTAACTGGGGACACGGCTAAGTACTTAGTTTTTACACCCTGCAGGGGTTTGTGCACTTTACCCATGTGACCTGGCCAACCTAGCTCGTACCACCATACTCATATTGTGCGATGATAGGGAGAAGTCCAAGAAGAGACCATACGGGAAGTAGATCCCTAAACCCCACTGCGCACCGGTCCCAACCTACCATTCACTACATCTCTGGCTACATTGGGTTTGGGTCACCGTGACCTACTAAGTCCAACCAGCCACCCATTCTTATTGGCACATGGTTTCACACGTAAGCTACTATAATAAAGAAAACTAATCCTTCTCGGTACCCTGGGCGGCATTCCCCACCATTATTCACACTCTGTTGACAATCCGACCACTCCGCTCAGGTAGTTCATTGGCATTATGTTAGTTTGAATAAACATATACTTCACCATAATGTGATCCCTTTCCCGTCTATACAACATGTCTAAGCACATCTACCTTACGGAGGCTCAACTACAAGGGATTCCTACCACAATATATATAGGATATAACATAGCATAGTAATTCCTACACATGCATCTATAGAAACACACTACACATGCATAAAAAACTAGTAGGACAATGTATGAACAAAATAGCATCTACTTGCCTTGATGGTAGGTGTCCAGAGTACAATCCCCGCAGAAACAAGTGTTGCACTCGTCACAATCTACACAATACAATTGCAACACATAAATAATCATACACAATCATAAACAAATGCACAAATGCACGCATGATGGTTTAATAAAAGATTCAGTAGTATACTTTGATTCTCTGATCATTATATCTACTGATGATATGCATGAAAAGCTTTTAATGCATCAAAACCATTTATTGCATTAATTTGATCCATTTAATAGGCTTTCTTCAATTTAATTTAGCCTTTGTTGTAAACAGTATGATCAATTATTATTAAAATAACTCTTGGATAGATATTTCAATTTAGAGCCAGGAGAAAAAGGATTCATGTCAAAAAGGCTTATAGATATTTTTCTAGAATTAAAATACTAAAATAAGCCTTTAATGTGTCAAACATTATCTACACTATAAACTCCTAATTTTATTCCATAATCATGTTCTACACAATTTTGTGAATCCAGGGGTATATCTTTTGTATTTTTCTAAGCTACAGATTATTTTCTACGAATTAAATGCTCCAAAAAGCGTATTAAACCAATTAAATAATCGCAACAAATACTTACTGTAAATGTCTCATCCAATTACATATTAATGTTCTTCACAAAATTATATTTCCAACGGTGTATTATTTGCAATTTTTGGAGTTGTAAATTAATTTCTATGAATTGTTGAACTTAAATATAATTTCTGCAATTTATAATCCCTTTTCTATTTGCAGAAAATTCAACACTGACTGCGCCGAGTCAGCGCTGATGCGTCGCTGACGTGGGCGCCACGCGGCGTGATGTCACTACGGTACCGGTTCGGTGCTAGAAAGATGCCGGCCGTTGGATTAAAGATTGTCGGACGGTCCACAGTCACCGTGGCGAGCCTCACCGTAAAATTGACGTGGCGGTGGCGAGGTTTCTCCAGACGGCGACGGTGGCGGCGCTCATGGAGATCTCTGGCGGAGGTGAAGTGGCCGATAGGATGCGGTGTTCGATGGCGTACTTTTGGGTATCCTTGCTGGCGTCCCTCACTTCCGTGGGCAGGGATGAAGGGCGGCTAATGGAGTTCAGACTCGGCACAACTCCGACAAGCTCGTGAGAGATCCTTGGGATTCCTACAGTGGGGGAAAAGGGTTAGAAAAGGGCGTCGAATCAAGGGAAAAAGGACAGAGAAAAAGGGAAGGCACGCGAGGTCGATGGCATCGTCCTCGACCTCGATCTGGAGGCTCCAGGGGTGGTGGCAATGGCGAGCTCGAGGGAGGCGGCTAGGGTTCCTATTTGGCAAAAGAAATTGAAGGGGAAAGATGCCCGGGTATATATAGAGGGAGAGGTGGCACAGGGGGCAAGGGCGAACAGATTTCGCATGGATTCGGCGCGGATTCAGTTTGTCGGGTCACGGTGGAGGCGGAATCCGGGCGGAGGTGCAAGACAACAGGGGGCATCACCTGTCGATGGCCCAGTAGTGGCTAACGTGCGGGTCCTGCTGGTCAGGGGCAGAGAGAAGGCGGGTTGTGGTGCTTGGCGGGCTGCTGGCGTCTACTGCTACGGGGCCTGCTGGGCTGCTGGTTGGGGGCGCGCACGGTATATTAGGTAGGCGGCCTGGGCTTGGTAGGTTTGGCCAGGTAGGCTTAGGTTTAGTTTTTTTAATCTTTAGTTTTTATTATTTTCTATTTCTTATTTCCTTTATATCTTTTTCATATAACCTCTAAATAAGATGATTTTTGTCTTCAAATTTTTATAATATTCAGAGGATCAACATAGGATCATACTTGTAATGTTTTCAGTAGTTTGCAATTAGTGGATTTATAAATCCCTTAATTGATCTCTTGTAGGAGACTTTTGACAAATCAAATTTTGGTATTCAAAATAGGGTTTTGGGAATAAATTTTCCATGAATGCCATGATGCAATGCAAATGCTTTTTTCTAGTCCCAAATTTCTAAAATCTTGAGATGTGACATTAACGATAAAGGAAACAAATGAATTTTAAGGCATCTTTATTGCTAGCTTCTCCCATCTAGGATATATATTGACTAATGTGTCCCAAGTCATTTTGTTGTCTGTTCCACTAAGTTTAATAAAATCAGGCACTCTAAAACCCGGTGGGTACGTTATGTTATCGAAGTAATCTAGATAGGTTTTTGGTAGAGGACATGATTAGGTTTCGGTTCAACACTGAAATATTCCTATAACATCTTTTGAATCTCTATCCTGGATTTTTCAAAACCTGGATCGTAATCCAATGAAGACTCCTACGATTGAACCGGTGTGGCGGTTTCATCACTATAGCTAGATTTTATAGCATAATTGTACTCGGTACAATAGGATAAGCTGGCACATTAGGTCTAACTACCGATTAAGGAATACTAGCGATAGGCTTTGGTCGATAAACCAACTGATGATTAGGGTTTGGTAAAGGATTCTCCGATTGAATCGACAATCCTTCATGTGAGCTCGATGCAACACTAGATGTGTTTATAGTCGCATACGCATATTTGTAGTCAGCCTTCAACACTTGTTGATTAGATTCATTAATGCAGAGATCTACAGGGGCCAACTATTCTTCAGATAAATCTTTGATGCTAATAGTAGCCTCAGCATTGAGGGGAGTAATCAGGCTTTGTCGGTTGAAATGATGTTCCCTGAGCGATCCTTTTTGGAAGTCGCCATGAAAATCTCCCAATCATCTGCCTCATTTTCTTCTTGAAGCCGTCGAAGTTCATCTGAGAGCTTCTTTTCCTTCTTCTTCTTTCGGAGCTACTCGATCTGCTATTGACATTGAGCCTTTATTGCTACAAAGGTTTCAAATTGCTCTTCCGAGTGATCATCATAGGCGGGTCATATGATTTTATTACCCGGGGTAGGGATTGCATGAATGGTCATTGTTGCCAAATCTATTGGTGTTTCCCCAGCAAAGTCACCAAAAAGTGTGTTCCACTCTAAATGGGGCCGCACACTCACAAGGATGGATCCTCTTAGTCGGATTGTGGATTCACCAATACGTTTGAAGGAATAACATATAAGGTCTTTACTCGAGTTACCCGGAAGATCAAGGGTGATGCACCTCAATGTGTTTCCAGGAGACCAATCTTACAGCACGATATGCCAGACAGTAAGCCAACGCTTTTTATACAAGAATCCCTAGTTTTTCGAGAAAGCATACATGCATATACTAATCATCTTGACTCCTATGAGATTTGATTGGGCATTACAACATTATACATAGACTATAATCCAAATGCATCTATGACTAATAATCCACCTTCAGGTTATTATCCGAACCCCCTCCAGTATTAAGTTGCAAGCAACAGATAATTGCATTAAGCAAAGTGTGTAAAGTAAACAATACGATTGTTCTATGAACAAAGGATTGTTGATTTCTCCCTAGTAGCAATAGCACATCTAGTACCTTAGAGATTTCTGTCACTTCCACAGATTCCTAGAGGCATGAACCCACTATCGAGCATAAGTACTCCCTCTTGGAGTTGCTAGCATCTACTCGGCCAAGATAGCTACTAACAACGGAAAGCATGCAAGATCACAAATAACATAGACATGATAGAATCAATAATCAATCTGAAATAGCATCTCAATATCCACTTGATCCCCGCAAACACAACATGTAAGATTACAAATAGATGATCTTGGTCATGAACGGAGCTCATAAGATGGTAGCACAAAGGAGAAGAACCAACCATCTAGATACTACATGGACCCGTAGTCTAGGGATGAACTACTCACGCATCACACCAGATGCAGGCATGGTGATGAAGAAGGCCTCTAGGATGATCTCTCCCCTCTAGCAGGGTGTCGGGAAGAGCTTCAGATCCCTCCCGATCTAGGGATGGAGATGGCGGCGGCTACAGACTCTTTCGTGGAATTTTGATCGGGTTCTTAGGGTTTTCGTCCTGGAGGAAATATATAGGCGAAGGGGCAAGGTCGGTGGAGCGCCAGGGGGGCCACACCCCCTGGTGGCGCGGCTAAGGCTGGCCGCGCCACCCTAGGGTGTGGCCGCCCTGGTTCCCCTCTTTGTCTCCCCTCCGGACTCCGTATTCCTTCTGGTGAAATATTGACTTGGGCTTTTGTCTGATCCAATTCTGAGAATATTTCCTTACTAGCTTTTCTGAAACCAAAAATAGCAGAAAACAGGCAACTAGCACTGTGGCATCTTGTTAATTGGTTAGTTCCAGAAAATGTGTAAAAATACTCCAAAGTGTGGACAAAACATAAGAAAGTAGATATAAAACAAGTATGGAACATCAAAAATTATAGATACGTTTCCAATGTATCAACCAGCAGTTACCAAAGTAATCCAGGAGTGGAACACTAGACAACAATCGAGAATATCCTTTAGTACGTAAAAAGCACTAAGGATATGTTTCTCATTTATGGAGGTCACCAAGAGCTCACCGTAAAGGGTTATATCGATGCTAGTTGGGACACTAATCCGGATGACTACAAGTCTTAGTCTGAATATCTATTTATCTTGAATCGAGCAGTGAGCTAGTGGAGTTCCAAGCAAAGGATGGTAGCAGCATATTTACCTGAAGTAAAATATGTGGCTGCTTTAGAAGTAACGCCAGAAGCAGTTTGGATGCAAGAGTTACTCTCCTAGATGGGTGTGGTTCCTAGTGCATTGATTCCACTAGCCCTATATTATGATGACATAGGTGCCATTTCCATTGCCTAGGAGCCACAGTAACACAAGAATAGCAAACATATCAAGCTTCGTGTTAACAACATTTGTGAGCATGTACAACTAGGAGACATAGAGATTTGCAAAGTACATACGGATATGAATGTCGCAGATCCATTAACTAAACCTCTTCCATGAACAAAATTCTTGTGGCTTATAACCACTATTGCGGCCCGATCTTCACATATTCAAGGGGATTTGGGGGAGGAAGCGAAGAACATGATGAACATGCGAGGGGAAATGGATACAAACGCACACCACGCTTAATACAATCCGGTTTAGTCTCTTTGGCTCAAACCACCAAACCAATAGAATTACAAGGGAGAGACCAAAGGTAGAATCCCTTGGAAGAGATAGGCTAGCTCTTGATATAATCACACATAGGGAGATAGTAGCTCAAAGTAGAATCCAACATGGGAGAGACCTAGATGCTACTAGATTCCATACATGGGAGATACCAAGAACTAGGAGAGTGCCTTGATGACTCCAATTAGAGAGGCCTTGCCATCCACATGGGGATCTTCTCCATGAGGAGGGAGAGATGAGCAAAGCTCTATCTTATCTTAGCTTTGACTTCATTCTAGGGTTTACATAAGGAGGTGAGGGCATATATATAGGCTAGCCACTTAAAAGAGTAGTTTAGGAATAACAGGGAGTTTGGGGCATTACATGGTTTGAGGCACAGTCATCATGCGCAGGAATTGTGTTGACCGGTAATAGCGAACCTCGGGTTTGGTAGTACCGGTTTAGCCTCTCTCGGAGTGGTAGCACCGGAACTCACATGGGCATGCAACCTCCAGGTCCGTTAATACCGGTGCCGAGGGTGGTAGTACTGACAATGATTGGTGGTTCTGGGTTTTGGTACCAGCCAGCCCAAAAGTGCTTGGCGTATCACGGAAGGTAGTACCGGTAGTGCCAAGAAGTATTACCAGTGGTGACTTCTTTTTGTGTCTCATCTTCCATGCTTGCGTCGTCCTTAATTCCCTGGGCTTCCTCCCCAGCTTCTATACTTGTTGATACGAACATTGCATGATCATATGATGGGGTATGTAGTAGCATACCATTCAAATGGGTAGTAAGTGGACTCGAGTATAAGATAGAATTCACCTTTATGATCCATCATGACTCGGCGTATGTTGGAGAGAGTGATAAGGTCGGGATACATCATCTCCCCCCTCTTCAAAAAGAATCAGCCTCGACGATAATTTGTCATAAACTTTGGGGTGCTCTCTAGAGCTCATTTTGTCAATGTGTTCTCAATCGAGGTTGAAGTTGGAACACGGGTACCTACACACAACATAGACAAAATAAAAAACATGTGTTCATGGTAGGTAAACACAATATCCATTATTATGCATCTTCTCTTATGTACATCACCATTAGCATGAAGCAATATGTTATAGAAAGCATGGTGATTATGTGAGTAAAAGGTGGGAACATGCTTATCATGGCAAGTATCAAAATATCCAAAATTTGAGAAATCTATGGGGAAATCTCATTATGAACCATATGGTCGTTATTGCAAGCAACAAAGGGAGAAAATGAAGAACTTGCATGATCACGCATTTCCAAAGTACGAGTATGGTTGTTGATTAACATAGGGAAATAGAAATTATTCATTGAGTTTGTCACAATAATTGTAGGATAAAACAAAGATTTGTAGAATGGCATGTCTATGAAAATATCATCGCAATCAAATAATTCCACATGATCATCATTATGCAAGCGCAAAGTATCACATGAGAACATGAATGAAGCATATGCAATGTCATAAGTAGTGTCCATAGCATTCATATCCTCACAATTCATCATGTCCACTAGTTGGAGCATGGCATCATCAACACCCGTATGTTTAGCATGGTCGTACCTCTCATGTGAAGTGGGTGTTGTGGTAGTAGTGTCCTCCATGTGGGCGACTTATTCATCATATATAGGGATGGCATCATCTTCATCCACCATGTACATCTTCTCGATAGGAGGTACCATCTAAAAGCTTGGCGCCTCTTGCTCCAAGGTACCTAGCACATCATGATAAAACACACTAGAGGTAGAGGGTAAGTTGTTAGAAATTGAAATGGCCTCACTTGACCTATCAACTACCACTCTCAACTCACTCGGTGTATCACTCATGTCCTCAAAGTGGAAGCACACAATCTCACATATGGTGGAGTCACTCATCTCACTTTTCTCTCACTCAAGTGGGATAAGTGGCTCTTAAACTCACATGGGATTGGTACCACATCATCACTCAAGCATATGGAAATAGGCTTGGTTTTCTCAACTCCATGCACCTCCTTTGGGGAAGGGAAAATCCCATGCTCACCATCCTCAACCTTATCACCTCCAAAGATGAATGCCTTAAGGGTGAAATCATCACTCTCATCGCCATCAGAGGTATCATATTTTTACTCCATGGTTGTACCACAACCCTTGTCTTTGTCCAAGGTTTCGCACCATGTATTGAAATCATCAACTTCATGAGAGGTCATATCGACGAATTCATCCAACTTGGCAAAGTAGAGATCCATCGCGTCCTTCTCATTTGCTAGCGATCTTATAGTTTGTATAGGGGGCTTCCTTGGAGAAGTTTTGTCATGGAAGTTCTTGGCGTTGGAAGATTCGTGGTGTGGGTGATAGCGTGTTTTCTTGTTCGCCTTCTTTGTTCATGAGGTATCACCAACGTCATATGAGGTCTTCTCTCTTGAGGGTCTTGAAGCTCGTGTAGTAGTCTTCCTCAAAGGATAAGTGGTGTCTTTGATGATCTTCTAGTTAAGCACCTCATGTCGAACTTGTTTTGTTGATGTAGCTTGGTGGTGCCTACTATAAATTCCTTCCTAGTTCTCATGGAAGATAGAACTTGTACGCCATCTTGAGCTTGTAGAACATATAGTGTGTATGCTCTTGAGCTCTTGTTGGTGGCGATGCACTGATGAGTGCATATTTTCATCATGTTTTATATTGTTATTTTGCATTGTAGATGTAGGATCTTGGTATATTACGGCACTCCTGCGCACATTTTATATCTGTTTTTACCAGGATCAGGACAGATGATGGATACAATGGACACAATTCTGGAAGCAGTTGTACTGAGGAGAAAAGGAGTCAAAACAACGTAAATCACTTATTTGGGAAATATTAATAATACCAGAAGAAAATCCGAAGCGATCAAGGGAGACGGACGGTTTAACGACCAACTATACATCAGGAATAAATTTTCCGGCCATATAGTTCATGCCGTATAGTTGGAGCCACCACCACCTCCTCAAATAGTTTCACCCCATGCAACTGGATCAGAGGGATGACATACAGAACACCCAGAAATCATAGAAACCTCACCTCTAGAAGGCATCTGGAGGGGGAACTCGTCCACCGGGGATCCATCTTCGCCTTGCGCAGATCCAGGAGGCTAAGGCATCGATCTTCATCATCAACCGCTGCATCACCACCATCTCCATCCATCCCATCTACATCTTGTCTAGATCTTGTTGTAATTTTCGTACTTGTTGTGGATTTATACAAGTACTATTCATCTATGATGGATTCCATTGCTATTGCCATGATGTTGATTGCCCCCATGTTTAAGTAGATCATTAGTTCTTGGGGAGATGGAGAAACCCTAGTATGAGACTGAAATAAGATAAAGTTTATTATGATATTCATCGCTATGCCCATGTGTTAGATTGTCTTCATCTTGATGTTGAGGGAAGTCGACCTCTCTATATTTGCCTCTCATAGGGACTTGATGGAGGGAACTACTTGTTGGTAGACGGAGGTGTGTTAGCACTTATAGTGACTATAAAGTTGTTGGCACACCTTACATATCAACTTGGGAAACCGAGAAAACTCACGGAACACTATCCATGCCATGGGATACGTCCTACATGATTACGTCCCTTAATAGCACAGTAATTCGATTGATGTCGATTGCTGACTGCTATAGTTATGAGGATGATGTGAGCATCGGTTGCTGCCTATTTTTCCAAATATGGAGTTCCTCCCACACATACATAGTTGAGAAGGTTCATGATAATGATCTTTACCTTAGCTCCTTATAATGCTAGTGGTGAATCCGCTACTCCCTGAGAATGCTTTCCCTATTGCAGTTCCAATATCTCTTACATACGCGATACTTACTTTCTGTATTTAGTTGATTTACTTTACTTATTATTTTTCTTATACCCAAAACCCCCAAACACCTTTTTTACGCAATACTTGCATTTTATCTTATCACTTAGAACTTTATTAAGCATTACTAGTGTAATATTTATTTCAAGAATTATTAGACTTCGGACTCCTGCTCCCTGTGGGATCGATATCTTTATTTCAAAACTAGCTACAACAAATATGTGCACTTGAAGTCATCAAGCTATTTTCTGTCACCGTTGCAGGGGAGCTAAGTGATGTAGGTCTTTTAGTTTTTGCTTATTTATTTTTTTATTTCTAAGTTTTGTTTTGAGTTACAGGTTTCCACCAACATGATGGAGTTTGAGCATATGACTAGTGCTAACACACTTAACCACTTTGGTAATCCCTATGATATTTATAAAAGAGACAACTCTAATGAGAAGACAAGGGGGTTTGAAATAAATCCTCTATTACTTGGTATTCTACACAATAAACAATTTACTGGATATGAAGAAGGTCCTGATCCATATGACCATATTGCATGTTTCAAAGATATATGTGGCACTTTTCAATTGACGGGATATACTGCTGATGAGGTAAGGGTTAAACTTTTTAGTCAGACTTTGACTAGTACAGCTCTCTCATGATATAGATCTTTACCCCCAGAAGCCACTACTACTTGGGATAATCTAGCTTGTGAATTTCTAGCAAAATATTATCCATTATCAAAATCTTTTGGAATCAGGCGTCTTATAATGACTTGGAAGAACCATTTCTAATGAAGGACTAGTAAGAGCTTATATCAGATTTAAAGATTTACTTTACCTATGTCCTCATCATGATTTGCCCGAATGGTTTTTATTGCATATCTTTTATGGCGGTTTAATTGAACCTAATAAAATTGAACTAGACTCTTTCGCGGAAGGAGCATTCATGAATCTTCCTATAACTAAAGATTGGGCTTTACTTAATAGAATTCGCAATCATAGAGTCTCATGGAACTTTGGTCTAGGAAGTGAAGGAGGCGTAGAATAGAACATGATTGTATTCATGACTATAATAAAAAAGGCCATGTTAAAGAATTATCTAAAGAACTTTATTTAGATTCAGATCTTGTGTTGTGATGACCCACAAGTATAGGGGGTGTATCGCAGTATTTTTGATAAGTAAGAGTGTCGAACCCAACAAGGAGTAGAACGTGCTGGCTAGTGGTATGGATCAGGAATTCTCTGCAAATACTTAGCAAACGGATTTTTAGGGGTTTTTGATAAAGCAAGTAAACAAAGTATGAGTAAGTAAAAGACATTAGGAATAAATGCAGCAAGTGGCCCAATCCTTTATGCAGCAAAGGACAAGCCGGTTGTATTACTTAAGATGACCAAACGTTATCGAGGACACATGGGAAGACTGTCAAGTGCTTTCGCTTCATATAGTTGATTAATCTTCTTTAGCTTGCTAAGTGTTGTGTGGGTGAACCTGTGCTAATGTACCGACCTTCCTAGGACTAATACATACTTGTGATTATATCCCTTGCAAACATCCATAAGTACAAGAAAGTAATTAAGGTAGAAACCTAACCATAGCTTTAAACTCTAAGACCCTTACGTCCCTTGTGCAATGGTTTCCTAACGGGGGTTCAGGTTTTTGTCACTCTGGCAACCCTACGATTAGTATCCAAATACACAATGCATTCCCCTAGGCCCATATAGGTGAAGTGTCATGTAGTCGACGTTCACATGACACCACTAGAAGAAGTACACCACAACTTAAATATCAAACTATTGAATCTTTCTCAACACAACTCCACTTCTAACAACATGACTTGTCCCATGTCCTCAAGAACAAAACGAACTACTCACAAGACATCATATGGATCATGATCAGAGATGGAATAATGATGTATAACAATATGAACATAAACAATAATTCAATGGTTCACTCAATAGCATCAACTACAAAGAGTAATCAACACCGGGAAAGTTTCCCCTATGAACTATGCAAGATTCAACACAATTGTTACAGCAATATGGAGATGGTGATGAGGGTGCTGATGGGGATGATGGTGGTGATGATGATGATGATCCCGATGAAGTTCAGCTTGATGGTGGTGTTGATGGCGACGATCTCCCCTCTTCGGGAAGGAATTCCCCCGGCAGAAATCTATCTACTGGAGAGATCTTTCTCTCTCAGTGTTTTCCGCCCCGCAGAGGCGGCAGAATCTTTCTGTGGTCACTCCCTGAGTCTTAGGGTTTCGGGGGGATAATATATGCTAGAGGGGAGTGCCAGGGGTGGACCAGGGTGGCCACACCACCTGGTGGCGCGGCCTAGGCTGGCCCGCGCCAGGGGGTGGTGTGGGCCCCCTGTGGCCCATCTCCAGCCCCCCTTCTGGCTTCCTTCGTCTTCTGGAAAAATAGGATTTTCCATGTATTTTCCCGGATTTTTTGATCTTCACAAATTTTGCCTCCAAGCAGCACCTTTTCCATCAGAATCCTGACTGCAGCGGTCCATGCTCCAAAAGTCATCAACCATGCAAAAACATATGAAATAACATAAGTATCACCTCTCAATACAAAATATATCAATGAATAACTGTGAATTATGCCATAGAATAGTGATGTAAAATGGACGTATCAAGTCCCCCCAAGCTTAGACTTCGCTTGTCCCCAAGCGAAACTAAGCTCAATAAACATGGCCTCGGGTTTATGGAGTGAAGAGTCGATAAAATAATACGGACAAGAAGCATCACATTCATCAATACATAGATCATAATAGAAGACAACTCACTATTATATAACTCAACTTGCAATAAGTAAAGGAAACACAATAAAGATACATAAAGTAAATCATAATGGGTAATGGCAAACTTAGCTCTTGGTCGAAGAATAGTTGATAATTTGCTGGAGTTCACAAATAACTGATTTTCAATGATAGATTTCAAAGTAGTAAACATCAAGATAAGAGCAATGTGCAAAACAAGGAACATAAGAAACATGATTGAATAAATCATCATATGAATGAATGAAACACAACAACTCAAAATACTTGCTGAGATAGAAGGGAATAGGTTTACTGACTCAACTAAAAAGTAAAAGAAAGGCCCTTCGCAGAGGGAAGCAGGGATTGCAAGTCTCATAAAGAGCTCCCAAAAACTATGATACTTACTAGCTTTCGGCTCTCATTGCCCCTATCATAGGCATCTTTTGGTGATTAAGGTTAAAGTGACACAACTAAGAGGATATGCTGGACAAGTTATAAATTGAAATCTCATGTCCCTTACTTATGAGTACCGAACCTCATGCTACTCAACTTCAGTCACGAGTAAGCTCTTGTCATTGTAAACACACGTGTATCATTGAGAACCGCCAACGGGGTACCCCTTGCACATGACACAGGAGCTATCCCATAATCAAAATGACAAGGCAAGCAGACAGTGAGCATCTCAGCAATCTTTTTATTTGCTATTTGCATAGGTTTTTATTACGGATGCTTCATAGAATGCTCACTATAGTTATGCTGCAAGTTTCCACCATGATTAGGCATGGCTTAGGCTAGCGACCCAGACGTTTCTCTAACACACATATAAACTCCATGATCTTACAAGTTCCACTTTTATTTCACACCGCCGGGATCTATAAGCAAAAGAACATGATATCAACTAGGTACAAAGTACCAATGCAGTGTTGAAAGCGTTCCCCATGATACATGGTTCTGCTAACTTCAACTCATATAGTGCAAGCATATACGCAACAAAGAAGGACCCAATGGTTCAAGTTTATTAAATGCAAGAAAATTAAAGTGTGCCATCAAGTTCGTGAGAGCTTTAATCACTAATTTTCACATAACAAGTTTAATTTGGAAGGTAGATAAAACAAGAATTTACTTGGAATAGCAATAATGCTAATAGGTAGGTATGGTGGACACAAATGGCATGGGTTTGGTTTAAGGAATGGATGCACGAGAAGAATTCCCTCTCAGTACAAGTTTTTGGCTAGCAAGGTTGGGTAGCAAGTATAAGAGTTGAAGGAAACAAACAAACATACAATGATAAAGACAAACATGCAATCTTCCTTGGAAGCACAAAAGATCTTAACTAGAGAATACTAGACTCATGAGCAAATCAAGAAAGAAAGATGATGAAATTATTTTTCTTTAGAGGTACTTTTATCTTTTTCATTCAACTCTCAAAAATAGTGTTGCTACTGACCAAGCCAGGTTTGCGAAAACCAACTAAATTAACTCAATGATCCCAAAGTGATACCAATACTAACAACAAGATCAATCATATAACCATGAATTGAAAACTAATATAAGCTATGCAAAAGAGTAAATGATAGAACTTCTCATTAATAATCCATAACGGCAACTCACACCAAGGGATACATATCTAACGAGAGAGGGGACACTTCCATAATGTAAACCATCCTACATAATAACTTCTCTATTCATGATATGACTCTACTAATAAGGTAAAATGATAGAAGATAGTGATGTGATACCGCGGCACTCCCCCAAGCTTGGAACAAACCAAGGGGATGCCAAACCTAATAATGAATTACTCCTTTGGTGGTGGTGGTGTTCTCTCATCATCGTCCGACTTCTAGGGTAAGGGTTTCCCATCAACAAAGGACATCATGGTCTCCAGCATCCTGAAACTTGCAGCAGCACTTATGCATTTAAACCTAATCTCATACTCACAGTTTTGATTCTGAACATCGTAGAGCTGTGCTTGCAATTCGTTGGTTGTTTGGCAGAGTGAGAGGACTTCATCCTTGAGCTCAGTTGTCTCTTCTTGGTGCCCGGTGATAAGTTCGGAACAAATCTTATGGATGATATCCACTTCGCGTTCCGCCATCTTCTTGTACCTAAAGACTTCTTGCTCTAGTGCTTCCATCTATCCTCCAGACTTCCTTCACCTTTAGGGACTCAAACCTCTTTTATCCGTACCTCCCCATCTTCAAGCAACAACTCCTTGGGATGAATCTTCAACTCTCTCATGTATGGGTTGATGATATCTTCTAAGGAATCTCCCTTGGCTGATCCAGTGGAAGACATTGTGGCTCCAAATCTGGGACTCTCCCTGGCAGAAACAGATCAAAACAAAAACACGACGAAAACACGATATAGGAACCTCGGGGGATCTGAGGGGTTATATATTATGAAGTTTCATATCAAAAAGAAGGTACTGGAAGAAAACGAGTCGGAGGCGGAGTCTGGGGTGGACTCACCACCTGGTGGCACAGTCAGGGGTGGGCCCGCACCACAGGGTGGTGTGAGCCACCCTGGCTCCATTTCTGTCCCTTTTTCGCTTCATAGCTTTCCTTATTGACTAAAAACTACAAAAATATAGTCGGATAGTATTTTCGCGGAACTTTTCTTACCAGAACTGTTACCTATTTGGAAACAGACTCTGCAGGTTTCTGAATTTGGTATCTAGTAGAGTCTTCCGGAGTCATCACTTGAATAACATCAATATCTTCATCTTCATACTCTTATTACTGGAGTCATAAAACCTTTCTCTTCCTTATTACACCATTATCTCCACTAACCTGGAAATTTCTTTCACACAAAACTTCACATAGTTCTCATTAGCAACATTAGTATAAATGAAGTGATAAAACCTTTTGAGTCCAACTTCAACTGAAAACCATCAAAACATAAGCTACTGAAGCAACTCCTTCCGAAAACCCAAAAATAATTCAAAAAGGAAATCGAATAAAGAAGCAAATGCAAAAGTGGCAAATTCTATCAAAACAGACTAGCAGGTAAAGATCAATTTTTTCGAAAATCTTCTGTTGCTCAAATCAAAAGTTCAAAACTAACGAAAGTTAAATAACAACCTAGGGCAGAAGCACAAAAAATTACAGCTCAATCCGACATACAGAGATCTCTCACGAATTTTTACGGTGAAGCACAAAAATCTGTTTCGGGACACCAACTTCCCCAAATTTTTCTTCTCTCTCATTAGAGGTTGATCTTGACACAAAAAACAAAAAAAACGGATAAGAAGCGCTTATTACTGAAGTAATAACTTCCAAGACTCAAAGAAACAAAAACAAACTGAAAGCAAAAATAAACTGGGTTGTCTCCCAAAAAGCTCTTTCTTTATAGCCATTAAGATGGGCATGATAATTTTGAAGATGCTCACTCAGGAATATGAATTGTAGTGAAAGAAAGCATTAAGAAGCAAAAATACACACATTTAAGTCTAACCCACTTCCTATGCAAGGGAATTTTGTAAATAAACAAGTTGTTGAAACCAGAGGCTACTTGCATAAGAAGGCAAAAGAAGTGCAGCATAAAAACTTTCAGCATAAAACGAGGAAACTTGATATTATTGAGATACATAAGAACACTTTTCCCTCTCTCATAGTAACTTTCAGTATCATGCATAAACTTAACAATATAACTATCACAAGGGCCATCGTAACAATGATCACTTATTCTAACAGAAAACACAGGAATACTAGCTCTCATAACACTACTTTGTGAAACAATATTAGAGGTATCCTTACAAAGGATAGTGTGTCCCTCTTCTACATATTTAGTGACAAAGTCTTTCACATTTTCTGTTATATGTTCATCAACCATTTGTTTATCAGGTTCAACAGCTTCATTTGTACTTTCATCAACCATACTAGCTATCATAGAATGTTCCTTTATCTTAACTGGGAAAGACATTTTCTCAATATAACGTTCAGGTAAGACATGATTAGCAGTATAAACTTCAGTATTTATTGAAGGAACACTCTTAGCAACATCTTTATAAGGTTCATGGTACTTATTCCACTTCTTTTTAGGCACTTAAATGTAGGAAGAAAAAGCCTTAAAATAAGAACCAATAGCTTGAGAGTCTAGACCATAAGCATTTTTAATATTTTGAAAGTCATCAGTTTCCATAAAATATTCAATGCATTCATAATCATAATTTATACCTGACTTTCTACCTTTGTCATTCTCCCAAGCTTCAGCATTGTCTTGAATACGGTCCAGAAGATCCCATTTAGCTTCTTCTTCCATGCGAGTGAATGATCCAGCACAAGAAGCATCCAATAAATCCTAGTCATGAAGAGAAAGCCTTGCATAAAAGTTATTGATAATAATATTGTTGGGGAGCTCACGAATGGGACATTTGAGCATAAGTAACTGCAATCTTCCCCAAGCTTGAGATGTACTCTCTCCATCAAGAGGCCAAAAGTTGTATATTTGATTCCGATCTTTATGAATCTCACTAGGAGGATAAAATTTTGAATAAAAGAGAGGCACTATTTCCTCCCATTCCAGAGCTTGACCATTCTTCAGCAGCTTATACCATTCCTCAGCTCTTCCTTTTAGTGATAATGAGAATAACTTCTTCTTAACTTGATCTGTAGTAATACCTACACACTTGAACAACCCGCATAATTCGTGTATAAAAAGCAAATGATCACCGGGATGGACAGTTCCATCCCTAGCATAGTAGTTATCCATAACACGATCAATAATTCTTGTAGGTATTTTAAAAACATCATTCTTAGCAGGTGGTGACTTATCTAGTACCTTAGTAGTGGTAGTAGCATTACCAAATAAGAAACCCAGCGAATTATCAATAACGAAAATAAAGCAACTAACAGAAGTAAACAATACTCATAGTAGAAGTTTCCTTTACCAGTTCCAACTCTCCAATAGCGCTTCACTCCCCGGCAATGGCACCAGAAAATAGTCTTGATGACCCACAAGTATAGGGGTGTATCGCAGTATTTTCGATAAGTAAGAGTGTCGAACCCAACGAGGAGCAGAAGGTGCTAGCTAGTGGTATGGATCAGGAATTCTCTGCAAATACTTAGCAAACGGATTTTTAGGGGTTTTTGATAAAGCAAGTAAACAAAGTACGACTAAGTAAAAGACAGTAGGAATAATTGCAGCAAGTGGCCCAATCCTTTATGCAGCAAAGGACAAGCCGGTTGTATTACTTAAGATGACCAAATGTTCTCGAGGACACATGGGAAGACTGTCAAGTGCTTTCGCTTCATATAGTTAATTAATCTTCTTTAGCTTGCTAAGTGTTGTGTGGGTGAACCTGTGCTAATGTACCGACCTTCCTAGGACTAATACATACTTGTGATTATACCCCTTGCAAACATCCGTAAGTACAAGAAAGTAATTAAGGTAGAAACCTAACCACAACTTTAAACTCTAAGACCCTTATGTCCCTTGTGCAATGGTTTCCTAACGGGGGTTTAGGTTTCTGTCACTCCGGCAACCCCTATGATTAGTAGCCAAATACACAATGAATTCCCCTAGGCCCATATAGGTGAAGTGTCATGTAGTCGACATTCACATGACACCACTAGAAGAAGTACACCACAACTTAAATATCAAACTATTGAATCTTTCTCAACACAACTCCACTACTAACAACATGACTTCTCCCATGTCCTCAAGAACAAAACGGACTACTCACAAGACATCATATGGATCATGATCAGAGATGGAATAATGATGTATAACAATCTGAACATAAACAATAATTCAATGGTTCACTCAATAGCATCAACTACAAAGAGTAATCAACACCGGGAAAGTTTCCCCTATGAACTATGCAATATTCAACGCAATTGTTACAGCAATATGGAGATGGTGATGAGGGTGCTGATGGTGGTGATGATGATGATGATCCCGATGAAGTTCAGCTTGATGGTGGTGTTGATGGCGACGATCTCCCCTCTCCGGGAAGGAATTCCCCCGGTAGAAATCTGTCTGCCGGAGAGATCTTTCTCTCTCAGTGTTTTCTGCCCCGTAGAGGCGATGGAATCTTTCTGTGGTTGCTCCCCGAGTCTTAGGGTTTCGGGAGGATAATATATGCTAGAGGGGAGTGCCAGGGGTGGACCAGGACAGCCACACCACCTGGTGGCGCGACCTAGGCTGGCCCGCGCCAGGGGGTGGTATGGGCCCCCTGTGGCGCATCTCCAGCCCCCCTTCTGGCTTCCTTCGTCTTCTAGAAAAATAGGATTTTCCATGTATTTTCTCGGATTTTCTGATCTTCGTGAATTTTGCCTCCAAACAGCACCTTTTCCATCAGAATCCTGACTGCAGCGGTCCAAGCTCCAAAAGTCATCAACCATGCAAAAACATATGAAATAACATAAGTATCACCTCTCAATATGAAATATATCAATGAATAACAGTGAATTATGACATAGAATAGTGATGTAAAATGGATGTATCATGTTGCAAGTTGTTAAAGCTTTTACAGAACATATCAAATCTCCAAAAGAGGGTTTGGTCAAGTATGATCCACCACCCGAACCTAAGAAGAAAAGAGAAGTTAAAGAAACACTGGCCTCCCTAGAACCAACTTATGAGATGCCTTTCCCTAACACTACACAGAAGCATATTTTTGAATATGAACAGGTCAAAGTAGCATAGGAAAAGAAAGAAGAGGAAAGTATTCCAGAAGTCGTGGAACATCTGGAAGAAACCAAAGATGAAGAGGTAACCAAGGAAGAAATTATGGCTATGTATGCACATTGTAACATAGTTGAACTTGATGAAGAGACTTACGTGTTGGTTGAAGGTAAAACAAAGGTAAAAGATGTGGGTAAGCCTATTCTTCCCTGCATATTTAAAGAAACCTCACATTATGGTTTATGTGATCTTGGAACCGAAGTTAATGTTATATCTTATGATTTCTATTTAGAAATAAAATAAGAAATAGAACCGGCTACAATTGAAAATACTGATATGACAATCATGTTAGCCAATAAAAATCTTAGAATTTCAATGGGAGTATTTGAAGATGCAACTGTCACAATTGGCAACAAAAACTTTCCTATCGATTTTGTAGTTGTTGATATGCCAACTAACACTCTTTTCCCAATTATATTTGGGAGGAACTTTTTGAGTGATATAGGTGCCTATGTTGATTTTTAAAATGAGATTGTGTCTCTTAAGCTTGGGGGAGCGAAAAAGGAATTCCACTTTTCCAAATTTAAAGACAGGCCTCCACAAATACAAGAAGAGAAAGAGAAAACTATTGAGGAAATGGCAGCTCTTTTCTTTAGTAATCAAGAAGAAGAAATAAATGAAGACTCAAATTATGAAGAAATAGTTATGGAGGACAAGTCCCTGGAAGAACTAGAAGGTGAACTCGATTCACTGCCCATTTTAGGGCCTCCAACTGATGAGGCTTTTGAAGAGCCAGAAAAGAGAGTGGAGGAGGAATTACCACCCCCAGAGTTGAAGACTCTACCAGATAATCTTAAATATAGGTTTTTAGATGATACAAGTAAATTTCCTATTATTATTAGTGCTAAACTTTCAGGAGAAGAAGAAGAACTCATGAAAATACTCAAGGAGCATTGCAAGGCCTATGGGTACTCAATGGATGATTTGAAGGGCATTAGTCCCATGATAACCGTCCATCGAATATTCATGGAAGAAGGTGCTAAACTAGTTGCAGAATTTAAAAAAAGATTGAAGCCTAAAATGAAGGAAGTGGTAAGGAAAGAAATTGTATGCCTACTGGACACAGGTATAAACTATCCTGTTAAAGAAAGTGAATGGGTAAGTCCTGTTCATTGTGTCCCTAAGAAGGGCGGTTTTACTATTGTTCCTAATGAAAACAATGAATTGATACCTACTAGAACTATTGTTGGGCATAGGATGTGCATAGAGTTCAGGAAATTGAATAAAGAAACTAGGAAAGATCACTATCCTTTACCGTTCATAGATCAAACTTTAGAAAGGTTAGCAAACCACACTCATTTTTTCTAGTTGGATGGATACTCTGGGTTTTCTCAAATAGTTGTTCATCCGGATGACCAACTTAAAACAACTTTCATTAGTCCTTATGGTTTACATGCTTACCGACGTATGCCTTTTGCTTTATGTAATGCTTCAGCTACTTTTCAAAGATGCATGACTGCTATTTTTGTGGATTTTATAGAACCGATAATGGAAGTATTTATGGATGACTTGTCTGTCTATGGAACTTCATTTACTAGTTGCTTGGATAATCTCAAAAGAGTTTTACAGCGTTGTTAAGAAACCAATCTTGTTCTAAACTGGGAGAAGTGCCATTTTATGGTCAAAGAAGGTATAGTCCTTGGACATAAGGTATCAGGTAAGGGAATTGAAGTTGATAGAGCTAAGCTTGAGGCCATAGAGACAATGCCACAACCCAGAGATATTAAGGGTATATGAAGTTTCCTTGGTCATGTGGGTTTTTATAGAAGGTTCATTAGAAATTTCTCTGGAATATCTAAACCTTTGACTAACCTCCTGCAAAAGGGAGTAAGATTTAATTTTGATGATAAATGTCTTATAGCCTTTGATAAACTCAAGAATGCTTTATCCCTTGCTCCTATTATTAAACCTCCTATCTAGGATATGACTTTTGACTTAATATGTGAAGCTAGGAATGATGTTGTATGAGTAACTCTAGGACAATACATTGGTCGCAGATTTAATATTATACATCATGCTAGTAGAACTCTTAATGGTGCTCAAAAGAATTATCCTAAGGAAGAAAAGGAACTTTTTGCCGTATTTTTCTCTTGTGATAAATTTCGTTCTTATATAGTTGATGCAAAAGTAAGAGTTCATACAGATCATGATGGTTTGAAAGAACTCCTTGAGAGGAAAACCATAAGCCAAGACTGATTCGTTGGATTCTTTTACTTCAAGAATTTGAGTTGCAGATTATGTAGAGGCAGGAAATAAAGATGTTGAATGTAGTGTCCATGTTTGCCCAGCAAGACACCAATCTTATTGAGAGGAACTTTAGTCCTGGTGATTTTCGTTTACGAGAATTATTCAATGAACTAAGGTCAATTCATCCAAAAGAAAAGAAGTCTTTGTTGTTGGGGGAGCTTTTCATCCCCGAGTAAGCAAACGGTAAGTTCAAGGTAAGTGTTCTTACTCAAATAAGTGATTAGTTTTCACAAATTTTACTTCTGAAATTTTTGCCTTTGAATTCCTTGTGTTTTTCTGAAGTTTCTGAGGATTTTTACCAACTATACGGGCGCAACTATATGACCGGAGAGGAAGCTCCCGCCGTATAGTTGGTCCTTAAGCTCTCTGTATCCTCTTTGCGAAATTGTTTTCGATGTCTGGAACTATACGGACACAACTATACGACTGGATGAAATAATTCCAGCCGTATAGTTGGTCATCGAACTCATTCGGTTGAACCGGATACTTTTACATTATGTTGAGATTCATCTTTTGTGAACTATTGGTCACTAAGGTGTGGAAGCCTGCTAATACTATTCAGATGGTTGGAGTAAGGTACTATTCATGAACTTATTCTTATGTATCGTATATGATAAACACATGTTGCAACCGCCTCATTTATTTTATCGACTTAGCTTCATGAATATGAGGATCACATCCATTAAGCTAAACCTGCTCGGGACGAGCAAGAGTCTAAGCTTGGGGAAGTTGATGAGTGCATATTTGCATCATGTTTTATATTGTTATTTTGCATTGTAGATGTAGGATCTTGGTATTTTACGGCGCTCCCGTGCACATTTTATGTTTGTTTTTACTAGGATTAGGACAGGTGATGGATACAATGGACACAATACTTGAAGCAGTTGTACTGAGGAGAAAAGGAGTCAAAAACAATGTAAATCGCTTATTTGGGAAATATTAATAATACCAGAAGAAAACCTGAAGTGATCAAGGGAGATAGACGGTTTAACAACCAACTATATGGCAGGAATAAATTTTCCGCCATATAGTTCCCGCCGTATAGTTGGCGCCACCACCGCCTCCTCAAATAGTTTCACCCCGTGCAACTGGCTCAGAGGGACGACATACAGAACACCTAGAAATCATAGAAACCTCACATCCGGAAGGCATCTGGAGGGGAAACTCGTCCATCGAGGATCCATCTTCGCCCTGCGCAAATCCATGAGGCTAAGGCATCGATCTTCATCATCAACAGCTGCATCACCACCATCTCCATCCATCCCATCTACATCTTGTCTAGATCTTGTTGTAATTTCCATACTCGTTGTGGATTTATACAAGTACTATTCATCTATGATAGATGCCATTGTTATTTCCATGATGTTGATTGCCTCCATGTCTGAGTAGATCGTTAGTTCTTGGGGAGATGGAGAAACCCTAGTATGAGATTGAAATAAGATAAATTTTATTATAATATTCATCGATATGACCATGTGTTAGATTGTCTTCATCTTGATGTTGAGAGAAGTCAACCTCTCAATATTTGCCTCTCATGGGGACTTGATGGAGGGAGCTACTTGTTGGTAGACGGAGGTGTGTTAGCACTTACAGTGACTATAAAGCTATTGGCACTCCTTACGTATCAACTTTGGAAACCGAGGAAACTCACGAAACACAATCCATGCCATGGGATACGTCCTATGGGATTACATCCCTTAATAGCGCAGTAATTTGATTTATGTCGATTGCTGACTGATGTGGTTATGAGGATGATGTGAGCAACGGTTGGTGCCTATTTGTCCAAATACAGAGTTCCTCCCACACATACATAGTTGAGAATGTTCATGATAATAATCTTTACCTTAGTTCCTTATAATGATAGTGGTGAATCTGCTACTCCCTGAGAACACTTTTTCCCTATTGCAGTTCCAATCTCTCTTAGATACGCGGTACTTACTTTCTGTATTCAGTTGATTTACTTTACTTATTATTGTTCTTATACCAAAAACACAAAACCACCTTTTTACGCAATACTCGCATTTTATCTTGTCACTTAGAACTTTATTAAGCATTACTAGTGTAATATTTATTTCAAGAATTATTAGACTTTGGACTCATGCTCCCTGTGGGATCGATATTTTTATTTCGAAACTAGCTACAACCGATCTGTGCACTTGCAGTCATCATGCACTTGTCTTAGCAAAATATGAGCTTGTTGGGGCTCATGTGTATTGGTGCTTGTTGGGTAGTTGTGTATTCTTGAGCTTCGTATACCATCGTGGTATATGGTTTCTTTTGATGGATGCGACTTTAAGAGCTTGTCGTTGTTGGCCTCTTGGAGACATGCCTCCGCTTGTATGGCGTAGAAGTGCTCGTTCTCCAGGTGGTTGAAGAAGTCATCGTATATTATGAGGGAGTCTCCATCATAGTCAATGAAGTGTTCCATGTCCTCCACGAATGAGAAGTAGAAGTCCTCATGGTGCTCCATGTGCTCCATGCTTGGGGAGCCATTGTATAGTACACCAAGTCCTCCAAGCATACGGAGCCAGTGTCAGTGTAGTGCCCCGTCATGCCATCTATGATTGTGGAGTCATCCTTGTCGTGGCTCATCATGGATTCTTCTCCATCGATTCCGGAGTCCCTAGACATGTTTCTTAATATACCAAGTGTGGTACAGTGGAAATTGGATTCAAGGATGCTACGCCTTACCTCACCTTGTAGATAGTATTGGATCAATGGTAAGGACCGAGAGCTACCAAAATGCAAAGGAGAAGTGGCGTCGTATCCAAAAACACAAGAAACTTCAAACACACACGGCTTATGATGAGCTTAGGTATGGCAAGTGGCATGCAACTTGGAACAATCGGAAATCAAGAATTGGGACATGGGAACACAAAGGAAGTGACGAGGGGTAACCTCGGCAATGCCCATTATTATGGACTTCTTGTTTCGGGAAAGAAAGAGCATTGGTGATTTGGTCGGCTTAACAGACAAACAAGGGAGGCGGTTTACCCAGGTTTAGGCCCTCTTAGAGGAAACCTGACTTCCTGCTTGTCTTCTCGTATTATCAATGAAGATTACAAACTCATTGAGTCGACTAGATGCGATCTCACCGAGAGAGAGAAAGGCGTGTGTATTGTAAGATTGGATCTATCATGTAAGTACCCTCCTCGTTGGCCCCTCCTAGACTTTATATATGGGGAGGCTAGGTCTCAGGTACCAATACAAGTAGGTTACAAGTTAGAGTTTATATCTAGTCTAGTCTTGGACTTTCCTTGTCTTGTATCACCAGGAGTCTGTGTCCTTGTAGGCTTCATGGATCTTGGCATATCTTTTGGTGAGCCTTCCGTTGGACCGCACAATATAAACCAATAATGGGCACCCTAAGGGTTATTCCCATGATAGTAGCCCCCGAGGCTATGTTCGGATGCTTGCGTCCGAGCATAGGCTCAAAGTCCTTGTTAATATACTCAAAAGGTGAACTCGAAGATTCTTCAGATGCGTCAATTTCTCGGCTGTCTTGTTTGGTTGATGCAATGGATGAAGTTGTCTTGTTCTTGAAGTGATGTTTGCATTTTCATCGGGTGCTCCCAATTGGAGTAACCTTTGAGGATATACTCGGGTAGACTCAAAGTTATGCTTCTTCATTGTAGATACTCTTCTATTGACTCATGTTTGGAGGATTGCAGTTTTTCTATTGGGTGTGCGGCCAGCGCTCCCATTGGGAGTAGCCCCTGAGGCTATGTTCAGATGCGTAGTATCCGAGCATAGGCTCAAATCTTCATCATCCGAGTAATTTCTCGACTCAGGTCTTGTAGGAGGAATTTTTCTATCGAATAGGCAAACTATTAGTTTAATAAGTTTGTAATGGGAATTTTGGTATAACGAGTCTGGTGCATCTGATGGATTAGGAACCAGTTAATTGCTCTTAGGCAAAGACATCATGAACCTACTTCAAACTCGAGTCCCTGGACTCAAATTCAGTATGTACTGGAATAATTCATCTCGGGGCATGGAGGTCTTATTGGGCACTGAATTCCAGGCTCATGTTTTATGGGTACCCAATACGTCCGTCGGGATTTTTGGGGATGGCCCAATCTTTCACGAATCCCTTCAAATCGAGGCGGAGTAAGTGTGGGGGATGAGGGGAGAGAGCAAAAACGCGAACTCACGCGCGAAGAAGACGATGAACACACACACACACATGAAGACACGATACAAGCCAATTGCTCACGCTGGCAGCTACCGGTCCGATGCAATCCATAGGATCGGCGTCAGGCGGAGGACTCTCCTCGAACCGGCACAGCGAGGAGGGAGAATCGGTGATATCTTGACGTCTAGGCAAAGGAACTCCGGTGCCTAGGACTTGTACAACGCGGAGGCACGATGCAAACTCCAACGAGGTTTGGGATATTTGGTGCTCCTCTATCAAAGGGGCATGAGGCAAGAACTAGATAGATCCACAAGGGGTTTCCACTAATTCCAAATATCAAGCCTAGGGTTTACAATAGAGGTGGGGGCTATATATAGACCAACCACAAGTTCAGGGGTAATTTAGGCATTAAAGTAGTGTTCTGGGCGAAGTAGAGGGGTACATGGGCCATAGGGCCTAGCTATGGCTCGCAGGCCCATCTTCAGGCTAGACAGCCCGGGTCGAGTGGACCGGATAGTCCGTGGTGGCCGAACACTCCAGGTAGTATCCAGGTAGTGTCCAAAGTGGCATACTGATTGTCCATGCCAGGATGGGGCTAGGGTAGGCCGGACGCTCCGGCTAGTTCTGGACGGACACTCCGGCTGGGCAGGACACTACGGCTCAGTCAGCTTCAGGACAGAGGCAGCTTCAGGGCTCGTGGGTCGACGCGGTGGGGTTTCGTACCTGATAATGCACAGAGTAGTGGTATGAAGTAGCAAGCCATCCAAGTGTATGTCAAAGTCACATGATGAGAGGAGCGAATTCACCTTAGCTTGAAGGAGCTTGGCTCGGGCACGGGTCATGGTCCACTTGGGGGACTTGGTGGTGTAGATGTAGGAGCATCCGTAGGACGGGCTGCATCAGCCCCCCCCCCCCTTGGGAAAGAGTCGTCCTCGACTCTTCATGGTTGTCATCTTGAACATCTCCATGGTAGGGTGAGAGATCCTTGACGTTGCATGTATTGCTTGCAAGGTACTTGGATGTCGGTATGTCGATGATGTAGGCGTTGTTGTTGATTCTCTTGATGACTTTGAAAGGACCATCTCCTCTTGACTTAAGCTTGGAGTCGCGTTCCTTGGGGAAGCGGTCTTTGCTTAGGTGTATCCACACAAGATCAACTCTCGCTTGTCCTTGTTTAACTTTGAAGCTTGGCGAAGGACTTGTTGTTCGATAGTAGCTCTTGTTTCTTCATGAAGATTCTTCATAGCTTAGGCGCACTTCTCAATGTCCATGTTGGTGCGCTCATGGAGAGGTAGTGGTAGGATGTCGAGTGCGGTGAGGGGCTCGAAACCATAGACGGTCATGAAGGGGCTCATCTTTGTTGTTGAGTGCTTGGCACGGTTTTAGGTGAACCCAACGTGTGGAATGCATTCCTCCCAATCCTTCAGGTTTTTCTTGATCAACACACGAAGGAGAGTCCCGAGGCTTCGGTTGACAACTTCGGTTTGGCCATCGGTTTGAGGATGCGATGCGGATGAGAAATTGAGCTTGACGACGAGCTTGGCCATGAGGGTCTTCCATAAGTAACTCATGAATTTGACATCGCAGTCGGAGACGATTGTTCTTGGCACACCATGAAGACGGACGATTTCCCTGAAAAACAAATTCGCAACATATGAAGCATCGTCGGTCTTATGGCACGGTATGAAGTGTGCTATTTTAGAAAAGCGATCCACAATAACAAATATGGAATCATGACCATGATTAGATCTAGGCAATCCTAACACAAAATCCATGCTAATGTCGTACTAAGGTGTATGAGGAATAGGCAATGGCATATAAAGACCATAGGGGTTAGCTTGTGACTTAGCTTGAACACATGTCGTGCATCGTTGAACGTAGTGCTCCATGTCGCGTTTCATCCTGTGCCAAAAGTAGTGAGTGGGGAGCATGTCCAATGTCTTGTCATGGCCAAAGTGTCCTATAAGGCCGCCACCATGATATTCTTGGAGAAGCAAAAGTTGGAGAGAGGACTTCGGAATGCAAAGCTTATTTTGTTTAAATAGGAAGCCCTTATGCAAATAGAAATCATCCACTCCTTTATCAATGGAGCACTTTGTGAAAATTGGTTCAAAGAACGGGTCGGAAGCATACAAAGTTTTTATTTCCTCAAGACCCAACATGTTGAATTCAAGTCTCGTAAGAAGGCTTCCGTTCTTGCGAGACAAAGCGTCCGCAACTACATTATCTTTGCCCTTCTTATACTTGAAAATGTACGGAAAAGACTCCATAAACTCAACCCACTTAGCGTGTCTCTTACTCAAGTTGGCCTGGCCTTTGAGATATTTCAACGACTCGTGGTCAGAATGTATGATAAATTATTTAGGCCATAGGTAGTGTTGCCAAACTTGAAGGACACGAACTAAGGCAAAAAGATCTTTGTCATAAATCGGATAGTTAAGGCAAGCACCATCAAGTTTCTCGCTATGGTAAGCTATAGGACATCTGTTTTGCATAAGGACTCCTCCAATTCCAAACCCACTAGCATCACACTCTATCTCAAAAGTTTTAGTGAAATCCGGTAACACAAGAAGAGGTGCTTCGGTGAGCCTCTTTTTAAGTTCAGAAAAAGATTTTTGTTGTGCCTTACCCCACACGAAGGTGACATTCTTTTTGGTCAATTCATTGAGAGGACAAGCAATGGTCGATAAGTCTTTCACAAAGCAATGATAGAAACCGGCCAACCCATGAAAACTTCGAAGTTCACTCACATTTCGTGGGATGGACCAATCTCGTATGTCCTTTACCTTGGAAACATCAACTTCAATGCCCTTTGAAGAAACAACAAATCCAAGAAAAATCAACTTGTCTTTAGCAAAGTGCACTTGGTAAGATTAGCATATAGCTTTTCATGTCGAAGGATTTGCAAAACTTCCTTGACATGTTTAATATGGTCCTCAAGTGACTTGCTATAAACAAGTATATCATCGAAATAGACAACGACACTCTTGCCAATGAGAGAACACAAAATATGATTCATGAGGCGCATGAAGGTGGATGGGGCATTAGACAAAGCAAAGGGCATAACCAACCGTTCACAGAGACCAACTTTGGTCTTGAATGCGGTTTTCCACTCATCACCTTTAGCCATGCGTATTTGATGGTAACCACTACGAAGATCAATTTTCGAAAAAATAGTGGCTCCACACAATTCATCAAGCATGTCATCAAGACACGGTATAGGATGGCGATAATGCACGGTGATAACATTGATTGGACGGCAGTCCATGCATAACCATAACGTATCATCCGATTTTGGAACAAGAATCACGGGTATCGCACTTGGACTAGTGCTAACTTGGATCAAACCTTTGTAGATGAGTTGGTTGATTTGACGTTCGATCTCCTTCGTCTCCTCCGGGTTCGTGCGGTAAGCAGCGTAGTTTGGTAAGGGCACGCTGGGGATGAGATCAATGCAATGTTCGATGCCACGATGAGGAGGTAGTCCATGTGGTAGCTCTTCGGGGAACACATCCTTGAATTTCTGAAAAACAATCATCAAAGATGGAGGAACATTGGTTAATTCATTAGTTCCTTGCGCTGGTCCCTTGCAAAGGAGGACATAGTGCAAGATGGATGGGTTGTTCCGCATATCTCACATCTCACTTTTGGTGGCAAGGAGAACACTCTTAGTTTTTTCGCTCGAGTTTGGCTTATGGCTCTCACTCACTATGTTGTGGCTCTCTCGCTCACCACTCTTCTCACAAGTAGGTGTTGGGCTTCGTGCCCTCGCTAAAGCCTTTGCATTGTCCGCAATTATTTGGCTAGGAGTCATTGGTTGCAAAACACATGTTTTGTTGAGCCATTTGAAGGTGTACACATTGGTGCGACCATCATGTAGAGCAGCCTTGTCAAATTTCCATGGTCGACCAAGAAACATGTGGCAAACCGTCATTGGAACTACATCACACTCGACCGTGTCTTTGTAAAGGCCAATGGCGAAGGTGACCGATACGGTATGCTTGATCTTCACGGACCCTTGGTCACTTAGCCATTGCACGTGGTAGGGGTGCTTGTGCAGGTGGAGGGTGAGATTTAGCTTCTCACACAACTTGGTGCTAGCAAGGTTGTGGCAACTCCCTCCATCGATGATCACTTTGATAGATTTTCCATTAATGTCGGCTCGTGTTTGGAAGATATTTGAGAGTTGGTCTTCATGCTCTTGTGCTTGAGTGGTCAAGATCCTTGTGACGACAAGCGATGGACTTGCGTCATGTTCACACCTGAGGAGTTCTTGGTCATCTTCTACTCATTGCCTTGTCATTGCTTCCTTGACTTGGGCATCAAATCCATCTTCACTCAAGTACTCTTCGTCGCCATTGTCATGGATGAACAACACTTTCTTGTTTCCACACTCAGCCGACTTGTGTCCTTTGCCTCCACACTTGTAGCATTCACCGTTGAAAGGTGTATCATTCTTTGCTTGTTTGCCACTTGGGGGTAGTTTTCCTTGTGGAAGTGTGGGCTTGAAGGGAGGCTTGGAGGTACTTTAGGAGCTTCCATTGAAGGTTGTTGGCATAGCGATTAAAGCTTGCTTGTAGGTGAAATATGTCTTGGGCTTGGTGTACTTGATGTCCTCTTGCACTTGACGTTCGACCTTTGTTGCGATGTGCACAAGCTCAACCATGTTGTTGTATGTTTGGAACTCGACGATGCGCTTGATTGGGTGATTCAAGCCAATAAGGAAATGTGCCATAGTTTGCTCTATGCTCTCTTCAATGTTGGCGCGGATTAAGTTGAGTTCCATTTCCTTGAAGTACTCTTCCACGGTCTTTGTCCCTTGGCGCAGTGATTGGAGGTTGTTGAAGAGGTCACATGTGTAGTGCGCGGGAACAAAACGGGATCTCATGTGAGCCTTCATGTCATGCCAAGTTGTGATTGGCGGCTCTTGTCTTGCGTCACAAGCAACTTGAACTTGTTCCCACCAAATGTTGGCATACTCATCAAACTCAAGCGAAGCTATGGCGACCATCTTCTCGTTGCTATAATTGTGCATACGGAAGATCTTGTCGACTTTGAGTGCCCATGAGAGATATTCTTAAGGGTCATTTGATCCTGTGAACTTGGGCATCGTGAACTTGATCTTGCTAAATGTTTCTTCATCATTGCGGTCACGGTAGCGATGGTTGCCATGTTGATGATGGTCTTCATCTTCCATGTGATCATTGCGATGAGCTTGTTGATGATATTGTGGTTGAGGATGTGGAACTTGGTTCTCGCGACCTTATTGCGGAGATTTCTCTTGATGTTGTTGTTGTGGAGCTTGCTCTTGCTCTTGGCGTAGTTGTTGGCGATGTTGAGGCACTTGGGCCCCATGAGGGTGTTGAGGATGTGGAGCCTCATGAAACGGTTGATAACGAAGGGGAGGCTCGTTCCTCGGTTGGTGATGTGGATTAGGCGCACGGGCCTCACGACGAAGATCATGGTCTTGAGCCTCTTGATGTGGTGGGCGTCGCTCAACTTGTACCACTTGGCGCTCCAAGTTTTGGTGGTGTAGAGGAGGCGCCTCATGATGACCATGGTGTCGGTGTGGAAGTTCATGATGGTGATGACGAGGAGGAGGATCTTGGAGAACTTCATGTCGATGGCGAGCTTGATTCTCCCAATTGGAGTCATCACTTGTTATGTCAAGTACGTGTCACGGGCGATGGTGGTGGACTTGCGGTTCTTCTTGTGGTTGCTCTTGTTGGATCACCAATGCCCTTGCGTGATGACGGTGTGCTTCTTGCCTTACTTGTGGCCTTGAAGAGAAATCACCATCATAGCTTGACATTGCAGCATGCCGTGGGGAAGGTACATAGTTCGAAAAACTTCCATCTTCAACCATAGGTGCGTCATTGCATCTTGGAGCACTTGGAAGGAGATATTGTTGAAGTGGAGCGTGATGACGCGAAGATCTTGATGAGATTGATGCATGCGAACGCGGTCTTGCCATTCCATCGATGCGGCGTCGAAGATTGTCATTTGTTTCAGCGACAGAGCGCTAGAGCACTTCATTTTGATGGCCAAAGTTGTGATGCATTGCGTGCATTTGCCGTTCGACGACATCCAAGCGGTTGTCGATGTTCTTGAACTCGGCCTGCGTCTCGCCAAATTGTTCATCTTGTCACGTCTCAAGGGCTTGGCAACGTTCACGGAACTCTTGTCGGACGATGAAGTGACTTGCGCGCATCATGTACGGTCCATGTTCTTCTTCCTAAGGAGGTGGTTGGCTCGACTCACCGTGCCTATCCATCATGCAAAATACAAAGAGTTGTATATGGAGAGCAATATGTGGTGGGGGAAACCTTCAACCTCACCTTGGGGATTGCACCGAACTAGAAACCACAAGTGAGATCTATTAGCTTGCAAAGTGAAAACGCAAAGAAATCTCACAATAAAGGAAGAACTAACTCTCAAAAGCTTATTAGTGGTAGATTAGGATTGTGGAATGCCAATGAACCAACCAAAAGAAAAGGGATAGTCAAAAGTGGGTAAAATCCAAACAAAACTCAAGTCAAAGTCAAAAGGTTAACAACTCGAAAGGGTGACGGGAACCTACGAATATATAGACACACGTGGAGATTGTTGGGATTGACATGACTATGAAAATGAGCAAACAAAATGTCCTAACAAAGACTACGCTCGGTGTCGTGCCAATACAAGGAGAGATCGTTGCTCGTTTGCAAAGAGGAAAAATGAGCAACGGATTTGTGCACTTGCATTGGGCGCTCTTTCTTTCTCTCTTCCTTACAAGCTTGAGACTCTGTTTTGCTATGGGAGACTATTTTTTTTCTTTTTCTTTGTATTTTTTTGCTCTCCCTTGATGCTACCTAGTCACACTTGCTATTGCTCTTGCACTCTCACTATCCAAGGGAAAATGCACAATGCTCAATAAAACACAAGATGAGCCACTCTTGTGGGATAGGTACAGACAAAGGAAGATAGGGGTTAACAAGTTGACGCAAGTTATACCTTAGTTGGTGATGATGCACTTGACGTCGGTGGTGCGGAAGGATGTTCGTGAACCGTGGTGTCAAAGAGCGTGGAGGTTGTCGATGCGGAAGCTTGTTGTTAGTTGCTGACACGCACACGGGACATGAGCAAACAAAGGAAATTACCCAAAGCGAAAAATGAGGCAAAACTTGTCAAAATTGGCGTTCCGGCCAGATACTTCGATCTAGTTAGGTCGGACACTCCGGTCTGGCCAGACACTCCGGTCTGTTTGTGCTGGACACTCCGGTCTGGTCGGGCTGGACACTCCGGTGCGGGTTTCCTACTCGTGTTCTTGAGCGGAAATCCTCGGCTTAAGACCTCAAATCCGTTAAAAACTGGACAAATTAGGCTGGGAAAACGCAGGAGAAAGCTCGACCAATGCCTAAGACAAGGTTTGGTCGGATCAAAACCACAAATGACACTCCAAATCAAGAGATCGATCCAAAGGCAAATTTGGGGATTTTCGAATTTTTGGTGGATAGAAGAAAATTTTGTGGGGAAATTCATGAGCAACGAATCTCTTGATACCATATGTTGCGGGGCAACCTCGGGGATGGCCCGATCTTTCACGAATCCCTTCAAATCAAGCCGGTGTAAGTGTGGGGGATGAGGGGAGAGAGCGAAAACGCGAACTCACGCATGAAGAACATGATGAACACACACACACACGAAGACACGATACAAGCCAATTGCTCACGTCGGTGGCTATCGGTCCGGTGCAATCCCTAGGATCGGCGTTAGGCGGAGGACTCTCTCTCGAACAGGCACGGCGAGGAGGGATACTCGGTGAGATCTTGACGTCTAGGCAAAGGAACTCCGATGCCTAGGCCTTGTACAGCGCGGAGGCACGATACAAACTCCAACGAGGTTTGGGATATTTGGTGCTCCTCTATCAAAGGAGCATGAGGCAAGAACTAGATAGATCCACAAGGGGTTTCCGCTCATTCCAAATATCAATCCTAGGGTTTACAATAGAGGTGGGGGCTATATATAGGCCAGCCACAAGTTCAGGGGTAATTTAGGCATTAAAGTAGAGTTTTGGGCGAAGTAGAGGGGTACATGGGCCACAGGGCCCAGCTATGGCTCGCAGGCCCATCTTCAGGCCGGACAGTCTGGGTCGAGTGGACCGGACAATCCGGGGTGGCCAGACACTCTAGGTAGTGTCCGGGTAGTGTCCGAAGTGGCATACAGATTGTCCGCGCCAGGATGGGGCTGGGGTAGGCCGGACACTCCGGCTGGTTCTGGCCGGACACTCCAGCTGCGCTGGACATTCCAGCTGGAACGGGGTGGACACTCTGTCTCAGTCAGCTTCAGGACAGAGGCAGCTTCAGGGCTCGTGGGTCGACGCGGCGGGGTTTCGTACCTGATAATGCACAAAGTAGTGGTATGAAGTAGCAAGCCATCCAAGTGTATGTCAAAGTCACATGATGAGAGAAGCGAATTCACCTTAGCTTGAAGGAGCTTGGCTCGGGCACGGGTCATGAGTCCACTTGGGGGACTTGGTCGTGTAGATGTAGGAGCGTCCGTAGGACGGGCTGCATCATGTTTTATGGGTACCCAATACATTCATCGGGATTTTTCATCGTATCATGAATACGGATAATAACTAGTAGAGCGTATTCCGGTGCGGTTACTAGGCCTCATAGGACAGATCCTGGGGTCTTACCTTCATGTTGATAAACACGGCATTCATACATTTTATCGCGGCGGAAGTGGCCCGAGAATTCTTAATAATTTATCGACTCCATAGAAGGAATATTTCTGTCAGGTGAGCAAAGATGATCTTCATTCGAGGAGGTTCTCTACTCGGATCTTGTTTGTAGTGGTATAAGTTGTTTTTGCCGACTCCGTTGGAGGATATATTTTCTATCAGGTGCGCGGTTAGCGCTTCCGTTGGGAATAACCCCCAAGACTATGTTTGAATGAGTTGTATCTGAGCATAGGCTCAGAGATCTTCTTCGTTTGAGGAAATTCTCAACTCGCGTCTTGGCGTAAGTTGATGCAGGTGGCATTAATTGACTCCGTTTGGAAGACTCGATAAAATAGCTCGATGTAGCCGATGTTCTTGTAAGCTGTAGAAAATATAAAAAATAGTGAAGTACATGTATATTGTAAAGAATATGTGCCTTTCAGTTTGTCCTAATATTTTCTGATGCCATTGGACTTGAAACTTTTATACTGTAATGTGAGACCTTTTCGTTAGCTTGACGCCCTTAGTCTCAGTACCTTGCCGACCTGTCAGTTGGGCTGCAACTGGGTCGGAGTTTTCAAGGATTTGACATTCAGGCAGAGTCAGCTCCTCCGACAGTCGCGTATGAGGTGTTCGAGTGCATGGAGTCGATGGCACTTAGGTTACTCTAAGAGGGGACAAACCCCGAGTGTTTCGAGTGTGATTAAAATAAATAATTATTGACTCTTGATAGAGGAAACTTAGCTTTATTGGTATGCCATAGATGAAGTCGATACGGTTGTAGGATGCCGAAAGCAATGACGACAGCAGGCTGCCGCAACCGAAGATTTTGGCGGGTAAGTGCACCCGAAGATTTTAGTGGGTTGTTAGAGTAGAAGGAGCCTCCGAGTGTAGATTCGAGGTGGTTGATGTAATCAAGATGGCATTCGAGAGCCGATGCGGTGGACCGGAGTCAATATGGCAGTAGGTCACCGTAACCAAAGATTATGGCAGGTTGCCGCAACCGAAGATTTATAGCGAGCTAGCGCAACCGAAGATTTTATCAGGTTGCCACTACAGAAGATTGTATAAGATCGCCGGAACCGAGGGAGCCCTCGAGGCGCCAGAGCCGAAGGAGCCCCCAAGTCACGCGGTGGAGTTTTACATGTCCCAGGTGTAATTGATGTGTCGTGGGAGCTGATGCAACTGGCGGGTCGTTGCCGCGGAAGCCTATGTGACCGGTCGGTCGGATGGAGTTAATTTCTGTATTTTTGCGGATTGCAATCTACGAATTGAAATTCCTCGTAGTTGGAGATATATCGATTAGTAGACATATATAGAGTAGAATATAATAATTGAAATAAATTTGAGTAGAGAGAGATTGTATTGTGTTAACCCGATGCATGTATGCGTTCCTTGCTTCAACAAATAGATCAGCCACGTTGAATTTTTTTTGCACGTAAGGTGATTTGATCTGATTGCCCGTGGAATTGGCGTAAGTATTTTCTGGATTTGAGGCCCCTTGAACCCGGTGGTGGTGCCGGCTCGAATTCCTATTACTGGATGGATTGCTAAGGGTGGCGCCCGGCCGATTCGGTCTGAATCCTTATTTAGTATTTTTTTATGCATAGAAGACAAGCCGCGTGAAATACTAATCCGACTCAAACACTCTGGTCTTCATAAGTTTCCTTATGGAGGTCCCTTGAGATGCTTCTTTTTTGCTTGATCTGATCGGTATACTTCCTTCTTTTTTTCTTACGTACAAGACAAGGTCTTGTGGAACCTACTGTTTTGACTCACAGTGCTCTTTTCCTTCTACGCCCGCGACTACTCCTTCCTGTTTCTTTTTCCTTGCAGGCGGACGCTGGACCAGATGATTCGATGACTTTGTGGATCAGACAATCTGCATCCGATTACGTCCACAATTGCGAACCCGATTAATTACGTGCTGCCGAAAATCTCGATCATTATTTCTGAAACTGCACACAGGACATATGCTTGATGTCGAGCCTCCGTGTGTAGTTGAAGTAGATATAGTCTGCAGCAAAGTTAAAATAGTCTTCTTGATCCCGGAGTCGAAGTCTTCATCGAGTTCTCCGTCGTCAGTGCTTGATGAAGCTACAATGTGGAGCGCCGGAGCCGATGTTAGCTCTTTGCTCGACCCGAAGGAGACACCGTTGCTTAGACCGGTGAAATCTTCCAGATCTGCGACGTAGTCGTGATTGTTCTTGATGTTTTGTTGGAGACGAGGTTGCCCTTCCAATAGAGCCGATGTAAGACGTCGTTGTTGCCTTAGGCACTGCAATTGCTGCCGACGAACCCGAGTAGATCAGATTCGAGAGGAAGAAAGTTTCCGTGGAACTGATGCGAAAGTTGTGGCTTCCGATCATCGGATCTGTCTCCCGGTTGAGGTTGTCAAAAGCCAGAAGAAGGGCGGGTGGGTGTGTAAGTAGATCGACGAAGCTAGAACGGATCTGACCGCCTCCGATCGTCGAGTTGTTGCTTGATGAAGAGGGAGCCACCAAATTCATGACTCCAGCGCTTAGAGTTCCCACAGATAGCGCCAATTGACGAGGGGTAACCTCGGCAATGCCTATTGTTATGGACTTTGTGTTTCAGAGAAGAGAGAGCGCTGGTGATTTCGTCGGCTTAACAGACAAACAAGGGAAGTGATTTACCCAGGTTCAGGCCCTCATAGAGGAAACCTTACTTCCTGCTTGTCTGCTCGTATTATTAGTAAAGAGTACAAACTCATTGAGTCGACTAGATGCGATCTCGCCGAGAGAGAGAAAGGCGTGTGTATTGTAAGATTGGATCAATCGTGTGAGTACCCTCCTCGTTGGCCCCTCCTAGCCTTTATATATGGGGAGGCTAGGTCTCATATACCAATACGAGTAGGTAACATGTTAGAGTTTATATCTAGTCTATTATTGGACTTTCCTTGCCTTGTATCACAAGGAGTTTGTGTCATTGTAGGCTTCATGGATCTTGGCATATCTTTGGGTGAGCCTTCCGTTGGACCGCACCATATATACCAATAATGGGCACCTGAAGGGTTATGCCCATGTCAGGAAGGTAGATCAATGAGTTTTGCAGTGAATCTATGGATCAAACCTACCAAAACGCTCACAAATTCTAGAGCGTTCCAAATCACGAATACGACAAATTTTGATGGAAATGTTCGAATTTAAGCAAGAAAAATCAAATTGGTGGCTAGAAATTCAGCACAAACTCGAATCCATGGCAACCAGGCTCTTGAAACTAGATGTTGTGGATTATAACCAATATTGCAGCTCGGTCTTCATAGATTCGAGAAGATTTGGGGGAGGGAGTGAAGAACACGATGAACACGCAAGGGGAAATCGATACAAATGCACACCACACCTAATATAATATGGTTTACTCTCTTTGGCCCGAACCACCAAATAAATAGAATAAGAAGGGAGAGACCAAAGGTAGAATCCCTTGAGAGAGATTGGCTAGATCTTGATAGAATCACACATAGGGAGAGTAGCTCCAAGTAGAATACACCATGGGAGAGACCTAGATGCTACTAGAATCCATACATAGGAGAGATCAAGAACTAAGAGAGTGCCTTCACAACTCCAATTAGGGAGGCCTTGCCATCCACATGGGGATCTTCTCCATTGAGGAGGGAGAGATGACCAAAGATCTATCTTATCTTATCTTTGACTTCATTCTAGGGTTTACATAAGGAGGTGGGGGCATATATATAGGCCATCCACTTAAAGAATGGTAATTTAGGCATAACAGGGAGTTTGGGGTGTTAAGTGGACTGAGGCCCAGTAATCATGTGCGCATGCACTATATTGACCAGTAGTACCGGACCTCGGATCCAGTAGTACCAGGTTAGCCTCTCTCGGAGCGGTAGCATAGGGCCTCACAGGGGCGTGTGACCTCCAAGTCCGGTAGTACCGGTGTCAGGTGCGGTAGTACCAGCGACGAGCGGTGGTTCTTGGTTTTGGTACCGGACAACACATAAGTGCTTGGCTAGCTCGGCAAGTTGGCCGGTAGTACCGGTAGTGCCGAGCGGTAGTACCGGTGGCGACTGCTTTCTTGTGTCTCCACTTCCATGCTTCGGTGGTGCCGTCCTTGACTCCCCAGGTTTCTTGCCTAGCTTTTGTACTTGTCGCTGCGATTAAAACCTTGCATGATTGTAGGACGGATTATGGAGCAGCATACCATTCAAATGGGTAGGAAGAGGACTCGGGTATAAGACAAAATTCACCTTTATGGTCCATGATAACTCGGTGTTTGTTGGAGAGAGTGAGAAGGTACTTGATGTGGTTGTGACCGTAGGTTGGGCTACATCAAAAACATGATCAACACCAAGACTCCATGGGTCTAAGATCTTTACCGATGTAACCTATATTATTGGCTTCAATGCAAGTGGCTGACAATTGGGAATATGCCCAAGAGGCAATATAGTTGTTATTATTATATTTCATGTGCATGATAAGTTTTTATTCTCCAGGCTTATGAACTGGAAATTAAATACATGTGTGGATATATAAACAACATCGTGTCCCTAGTAAGCCTCATATGGACTAGTTCTTTAGTAAAGTGATGGTTAAGGTTTCCTAATCATGGACATGTAATGTAAATTGATAATGAGGTCATATCATTAGGAGAATGATGTGGTGGATAGACTCAATAATAAGCATAGTCTTTGATTGTGACACTAAGTTTAATTTATATATTTTTCATAAATGTTAATTATTGTTTCTTTAGACCATGAGATTATGTTACTCCCTGGTACCTGATGAGGACATACCATCTATTGATACAACCACTGTACCTATAGCTACACAAATACAAGAATCAATCACTCGATCTCGTCCCAAACAACATAACTATCAGGTACTTACGTTTCTTGGAACATATCCTCACATATAAGAGAATATGATGATGCCTAAATCAGATGTGTTTGTTACTCTTAGGATTGATGGACCTAGCATGGACAAGAGGGACAAGCATTGGATCATGATCGTGCATGGAGACAGCAGCAAGCATGTGAGGATTGAAGAGGATGCCGCAAGTGGATATTTCGGAACTTTGAAGCCACCATAATGATGATTGAAGACTTAGACGAAATATTCAAGACTTATACTTCATAGATTCATCTGTAGCTTAATATGGTATCGCGTCACCTTTATTTTGGGCCAGGCCCATGTTATTTTCGCAGGAATTAAATAAGCCACTTTTTAGAGTCTGTATTTGAGGAGAAAAAGCCTTCTAGGGTTGATTTGGCCACCATACCTATGTCTGGTTGAAACCCCCACATTTTCCTCCTTAAATACCGCCATAGCCATCACTTTTAGAGGGTGATTTTGTTTACACTAGAAATTAGCCATGATTGCAACTTTGCCAAGACTTGACTATCGCAAAGACCTCCAGTACTTCGCACCTATTCCAGATCCTAGCTTTTTCAATAAATCTTTCATCTATATCTGCAATATGTTGATTGCATTATTAGTTCTTACTTGTTCTCGATTTCATGTAAGAATTAAGACCTTCGCTGGTCAGGCTGATCGTGCTTCTGCAAGATCGGTAACCTCCAGGAGATTTCCCTAGCGATTGCATTGGCACTCGTGCTTGCATGTGTAGTCAGATTGTCAAGCCTGAACTCCACTCAAATTGACTATCTCCATCTCATCGAAAGATTGGACACCTTTTCCCTATCAAGTGGTGTCAGATTTCAGGTTACTCGGTGAGATTTATAATTTTTCCTAGTATAGATTTGTTTTACCTATAACCCATGAAAAAGCCAAAAATACAATTGGAGTTAGATCTACCCATCCCATCACCAATCTCTACCTTGCATTGTCTTTTTAGTTTTGCATCATTGAATTTGTGTATGCATTGCCGCGTCGAGTTGCTAGTCTTAGTGTGTCATCCCTTAGAGTTTAGAGTTCTGGTCACATTAGTCAATGCCGCCATGCTCGCAGATCACCGACATTGCCATACTTCTACCAACATACCCACCACCATATTTTGCCACCATATACTCCTTCCACCATAAACCAACTCCACCACCGCCTCCCTACCGCGACAAGGATCTGACATGTTTTCCTGCTACGGCACGAGTCCGAGTAGACTTGTTATTTCCTTGTTAGTTTTCTTTCCTTCATTATTGTTCTGTGTTGTACTCTAATTCCGCTGAGTTAAAGTTCCGGTCACAAGTCAAAAGGAACGAGAGCAAAAAAAAGTCTAGAAACGCCTCCGAAAAGAATTTATGGCTAGACTAGTTTTCGGCCTTGGGGATCACTTTTCTCCATCGGCCGTTATACGATATTTTTTGTCGCCTGCGCACTTTCTAGAGCACGGTAGAAAATTTTCGACAATTTTTTTGGGGGGCTATCCTGTTTTTAGACCCCATAGATCAGTTCTAGACACTCGCCATTATAGTGATATTGGACATCTCGGTTCGCTTTTCAAGGCACCATATCATCACACCATTGCTTGTTGTGCCACGTCGTGACATCATTAGTGCTCTAGGCTCACGTCTCTAGTACGTTCTAGCCTAGAACTAGCACAGTATTGTCGTTGAGCATCTTTTCAACTTTGCATTGTTGTTTTGATAATTGCTAACCTCCTTTTCTAAGCCTTCCCAGAGTTCCATAGATTTCTCCACGTGCATTGTGGCGACTCCTAGTAATCTCTCGGTTCAATCTTAGGAACCACCATGTGCTCCCACCTTTTCCTCCTATTGGTAAGAACTAATAAGAGCTTTGTTTATTGCTTGACAGATTACATGTGCTCCCACCATATTTCTATACTCGTAGGCATATACACCTGTGCTTTTAAGGACTAACCATGGCAGGACCTGAAGATATACCTATTGAACCGGCAAAACATGACGAATGAAGAGATGCATACTCACTTTACCAATCTTTTGGTAGGGCGCGCGCAAGATGTTGATTCAAGACTGGAGGATGTTGACCTCAAGCTCAACGAAACCATTGACAAAATAGAAGGGCTAGATAAATCCTTCAATGACAAGCTCGATGCCGAGTTTTAGGAGGTCCTCAGCAGGTTACCTGCACCTGCACCTGCTATTACACCACATCCTTAGTGAAGTTTACCCGACCAGATGGGACTTGCACGACATGTTCCACTCACGGGACATCATACTGCTGGTTCATATGCTCCTGCTATAGTTGCACCACCTCCTGTCCCCACCACCGAAGCTGCTCCACCACTGATTGCCGCTGCTACCGCAGCTAACGCTTTCATGAGATATGAGGAGGATGGTGAGTATGAGTATGAATATGATAATTAGTTCGATGAGTATGTTGAATAACCTGCTGGCCATCCTTGGCATTATTACCACAATGCTCGACCACCGGTACGTAATGATGATCCTGTTGCAAAGCTTAAGTTAAATATTCCACCTTTTGAGGGTAGATATAATCCTGATGCATACCTTACATAGGAATTGGAAGTAGACCAATGTTTTGCATGTTTAAGATATCCTGAGCATATGCGTGTTAGTGCTGTTGCTTGCGAGTTTACAAATTTTGCTTCACTTTGGTGGTCTGAGTATTGTCGATTAAATCATGCTAATGTTCCTAGCACTTGGGATGCGTGAAAAACTGCTATGCATGTGCGCTTTGTACCTCCCACTTATCAACGAGATTTTCTAAAGAAATTGACTCGTCTAGAACAAGGAAAAAATTCCATAGAAGAATATTATCAGGAATTGCAAACTGGGATGGTTTGTGCTGGAATTATTGAAAATACGGAACAAATGCTTGCCCGTTTATTTCTTGGTTTAAATAAGGAGATTCAAAACATCTTAGACTATAAAGAATATCGACCATTACCCATTTTTTCATCTTGCTTGCAAAGCTAAACGTGTAGTGCAGGATCGTCACCCACCATGGAGAAGGTCTAATAATTCTACAGGTCATACATTATCATGGATGTCGAGACAATCAACGCCTTCTTCGCGTGGTACACCACCAGCACCTACCACGTCCAAATCCACCACACCTACATCAAGAATGCCTTCGGATTCTCCTCCACCATCGTCTAATGGTCCGGCTTGTAGTTCTTCTTCTATGGGCTCCATGAGAAAGACAAAGGATATACAATGTTACAAGTGTTGGGGATATGGTCATATTGAGAGGATGTGCACAACACAGCGTGTTATGATGGTGTGTGATGATGGTGAATATGATTCATCAAGTGATTTTGATATGATACATTATCTCTTATTGCTTCACGTGACAGGGAATATTTTGATTCTGAAGAAGAGATGGAGGTAATGGGAGCTGAAACTGTTGATCAATACAAGAGTTTAATTGCACAACATGTGTTGACTGTGCAATAGAGCAAAGATGAGCATGATCAACACCACAACCTTTTCCAAACAAGAGGCATTGTCAAAGGACAAGCTATACAGATCATTATTGATGGAGGGAGCTCAAATAATCAGTTGACATGGTAGAGAAACTTGCTCTCCCAACAAGATAGCGCACACATGCATATTACATCCAATTGTTTGAGAGTTCTCGTAAGATAAAGGTAACAAGAACGATACGTGTGCATTTTACTATTGGTACATATTCTCATTTTGTTGATTGTGATGTTGTGCCAATGCAAGCTTGTTCTTTGTTACTTGGTAGACCTTGTCAATTTTATAAAGAATATGTTCATCATGGAAAAACTAATCACTAATCTCTTTTGCATGATGGGAAGAAAATTGGTCTCAAACCTATGACTACTGAACAAATTTTAAAATATGATCTTGCTAGAGCTAGTAGAGCTAAAAATGAGGGGGATGAGTGAGAATCAGATTGTTGCTGCCGATTTTGTACCACCAAAGACCACTAAATCTGATTCTAAACATGCTACTTAAATTCGTTTAAATGGTCCATGTATGCTTGCAAATAAAACTGATGTTGTTGAACTTGATGTAAACAATACTACGTGTTATGCAATTGTGTGTAAAGAGGTTTTGTTTTCATTTGAGGATATGCCTCCCACTTTGCCACCTGTTGTTGCTAACCTTTTGCTGAATATGAGAACATTTTCCCACCTGAGATGCCACTAGGACTACCACCTATTGGAGGAATTTAGCACCAAATTGATCTAATTCATGGTGCCATGCTGCCCAACCACGCGCCATATAGAACCAATCCAGAGGAGACAAAGGAGATACAATGCCAAATTCAGGAACTACTCAACAAAGATCACATTCGTGAGTCTCTTAGCCCATGTGTTGTTCCCATTATTTTGGTACCTAAGAAAGATGGTTCTTCGCGCATGTGTACTGATTGTAGAGCTATCAATAATATTACTATTTGTTGCCGTCATCCTATACCACGTTTAGATGACATGCTTGATGAATTGAGTGGCTCAACCATGTTTTCTAAAGTTAATTTGCGTAGTGGTTACCACCTGATTCGTATGAAATTGGGAGATGGATGGAAAACAACATTTAAACTAAGTTTGGTTTATATGAGTGGTTAGTAATGCCTTTTGGTTTAACTAATGCACCCAACACATTTATGAGATTAATGAACGAAGTTTTACATGATTTCAGTGGATGTTTTGTGATAGTCTATTTTGATGATATTCTGATTTATAGCAAATCTTTAGAGGATCATTTGGAACATTTGCATGTTGTTTTCAATGATTTACGTGATGCATGTTTGTTTGGTAATCTTGGGAAGTGCATGTTTTGGCTATGTTGTCACATCACAGGGTATTGAAGTGTATACAGCCGACATTGAAGCGATTGAGAATTGGCCGCAGCCTAAGACGGTCACATAAATGAGGAGTTTTCTTGGCCTCGCTGGTTTTTATATGCATTTTGTCAATGATTTTGGATCAATTGTTGCACCACTAAATTAACTTACCAAGAAGGATGTGCCCTTTGTTTGGGGTGATGCACAACAACAAGCCTTCATGATATTGAAAGATAAGTTAACACATGCTCCATTGCTCCAACTTCATGATTTTAATATACATTTGAGCTTGAATGTGATGCTAGTGGAATTGGTTTGGGAGGTGTGTTATTACAAGAGGGAAAACATGTTGCATATTTTAGTGAAAAATTGAGTGAGGCTAGTCTGAACTATTCTACTTATGATAAAGAATTATATGTGCTGGTTCAGACATTAGAAACTTGGAAACACTATTTATGGCCTAAAGACTTTGTTATACATTCTGATCATGAATCTTTGAAGCATATTCGTAGTCAAGCTAAGTTGAATCGTTGCCATGCAAAGTGGTTTGAATTTATTGAGTTTTTTCCTTATATTATCAAACACAAAAAGGGTAAAGATAATGTTACTGTTGATGCTTTGTCACGCCGTTATACTTTGTTATCTCAAGTTGACTTCAAAATATTTGGATTGGAAACTATTAAGGAACAATATGTGCATGATGCTGAATTGAAAGATGTGTTGCAACATTGTAGAGATGGTATAGCATGGAACAAATTCGTCTTCAATGATGGACTTGTGTCCTATGCTAACAAACTATGCATCCCAGATAGTTCCATTCGTCTTTTGTTGTTACAGGAGGCACATGGAGGAGTATTGATGGGTTACTTTGGTGTAAAGAATACGGAGGATGTTCTTGTTGCACACTTCTTTTGTCCATGCATGTGTCGAGATGTTGAGAGATTCGTGGCATGCTGCACTACCTGTCAAAAAGCTAAGTCTCGCTTTAATCCACATGGTTTATATATGCCTCTTCCTGTTCCTAGTGTAACTTGGGAGGATATTTCTATGGACTTTGTTTTGGGACTGCCTCGTACATAGAAGGGGAGGGATAGCATTTTTGTTGTTGTGGATCGGTTTCTAAGATCGCACACTTTATTCCTTGTCACAAGACTGATGATGTTGCGCATGTTGCTGATTTCTTCTTTCGTGAAATTGTTCATTTACATGATGTGCCAAATACTATTATTTATGATCATGATACTAAATTTCTTAGACACTTTTGGAGATGTTGATGGGCTAAGTTGGGGACTAAGTTGTTGTTTAGTACTACATGTCATCCCAAAACTGATGGACAAACCGATGTAGTTAGTAGAACTTTGTCTACTATATTGCGGGCTGCTTTAAATAAGAACTTAAAATTGTGGGAAGAATGTTTACCTAATATTGAATTTGCTTATAATCGTTCGCTGCATTGTACGCAAAGATGTGCCCATTTGAGATTGTGTATGGTTTTATTCCTCGTGCACCTATTGATTTGTTGCCATTACCATCTTCATTGCAAAATAATTTGGATGCTACACAACGTGCTAAAATGATATTAAAATTACATGACACTACTAAAGACAATATAGAACGCATGAATGCTAAGTATAAACTTGTTGGGGATAGAGGAAGAAAGCATGTTGTGTTTGATGTTGGTGATCTTATTTAGTTACGTTTGCGCAAAGATCGTTTTCCTGATTTGTACAAGTCTAAGTTAATGCCACGCACTGTTGGTCCTTTTAAGGTGTTAGAGAAAATAAATGATAATGCATATAAACTTGAGATGCCTGCAAATTTTGGTTCGGTTAGTCCTACATTTAACATTGCAGATTTGAAGCCTTACTTTGGTGATAAAGATGATATTGCGTCGAGGACAACTTCAATTCAAGAAGGGTAGCGGTGGTACCGGTGGCGACTGCTTTTTTGTCTCTCCTCTTCCATGCTTCGGTGGCATTGTCCTTGACTCCCCGGGTTTCCTGCCTGGCTTCTATACTTGTCGATGCGAACCTTGCATGATTGTAGGACGGATTATGGAGTAGCATACCATTCAAATGGGTAGGAAGAGGTCTCGGGTATATGATAAAATTTACCTTTATGGTCCATGATGACTCACCATATGTTGGAGAGAGTGAGAAGGTACTTGATGTGGTTGCAACTGTAGGTCGGCTACATCAAAAACATGATCAGTACCAAGACTCCATGGGTGTAAGATCTTTACCGATGTAACCTATATTATTGACTTCAATGCAAGTGGCTGACAATTGGGAATATGCCCAAGAGGCAATATAGTTGTTATTATTATATTTCATGTTCATGATAAGTTTTTATTCTCCAGGCTTATGAACTGGAAATTAAATACATGTGTGGATATATAAACAACATCGTGTCCCTAGTAAGCCTCATATGGACTAGTTCTTTAGTAAAGTGATAACAAGGTCATATCATTAGGAGAATGATGTGATGGACAGACCCAATAATAAGCATAGTATTTGATTGTGACACTAAGTTTAATTGTTATAGCTTTCATAAATGTTAATTATTGTTTCCTTAAACCATGAGATTATGTTACTCCCTGGTACCTGATGAGGACATCCCATCTATTGATACAACCACTATACCTATAGCTACACAAATACAAGAATCAATCATTCGATCTCGTCCCAAACAACATAACTATCAGGTACTTTCGTTTCTTGGAACATATCCTCACATACATGAGAATATGATGTTACGTAAATCAGATGTGTTTGTTACTCTTAGGAATGATGGACCTTGCATGGACGAGAGGGACAAGCATTGGAGCATGATCGTGCATGGATATGGCAACAAGCATGTGAGGATTGAAGAGGACGCCGCAAGTGGAGATTTCAGAACTTTGAAGACACGATAATGATGATTGAAGACTTGGATGAAATATTCAAGAATTATACTTCATAGATTCGTCCATAACTTAATATGGTGCTATGTCACCTTTATATTGGGCTAGGCCCATGTTATTTTCGCCGGAATTAAATAAGCTACTTTTTAGAGTTCGTATTTAAGGAGAAAAGGCCTTCTAGGGTTTCATTCGGCCACCATACCTATGGCTGGCCAAAACCCCAACCTTTTCCTCCTTAAATACCCCCATAGCCGTCACTTTTAGAGGGGGATTTTGTTTAGACTAAATGATAGCCATCATTGCAACTTCGCCAATGCTTGATTATCGTAGAGACCTCTTGTACTTTGCACCTATTCAGGATTCCACCTTTTTCAATAAAGCTTTCATTTATATCTGCAATATCTTGATTGCGATATTAGTTCTTATTTTTTTGATTTTAGGTAGGAATTAAGACCCTCGCTGGTCAGGCTGATCGTGCTTCTGCAACATCGGTAACCTCTAGGAGATTGGCCTAGCGATTGCATTGGCCCTAGTGCTCGCACGTGTATTCGGATCGTCAAGCCCAAACTCCACTCAAATCGACTATATCCATCTCATCAAAAGATCAGTCACCTTTACCCTATTAGTACCATAAGAGTACCTTGTGGACATTAAATGTCATTTCGTCATTGGGTGACTATAAAGGTAACTTTCACGTATCACTAATGGTGCTTGTTGGGTTGCATGAATCAACACTGGGATTTGTCCCTCCACGTGACGGAGAGATATCACTGGGCCCTCTTGGTAATGTAACATCCTAAATAGCCTGCAAGCATGTGACTAATGTGTTAAGTCACATGGATCTTATATTATGAAACAAGCAAAGAACACATGCCTATAACGAGATTAAACTAGGTATAGTGATATCAACAATCGAATCTCGAGGAAGTAATATATCGTGAGACAAAGGGAATTGGATACCGGATTAATTGAATCCTCTATATCATAGTTCAACTGATAAAAGAACTTCGTTGAATGTGTGGTAACCAATATGGACATCCATGGTCCTGCTACTAGTTATTGATCTGAGAGGTGTCTCGATCATGTCTGCATGTTCTCGAATACTTAGTGTTACACACTTAACGCTTCGATGTCACTACGGTTCATTGAGAAAATAAATGGTGCAATCGAATATTGATTCAAAGTCTTAGATGGGATACTAGATGGGATACTAAAATAAACTTGATATTTGGATTTCATATTTGAATTGAAATGAATTTAACATAGCAAGAAATAAAAAGGACTATTTCATTTAGTTAAGCAATATATCCTTATTTTCAAAAAGTGTTGTATTACAATAAGTAAAATAAGTACAAGAAATAAATGGAAAATATTAAACTTTATTACTCAATAAGAATAATACATTGTCTTTATAATAAATAATAAAAAGTAAAATTACAATAAGTGGCAACAAAGAAAGAATGCCTAAACTATATTCCGAGGTGGATACCTAGGTGCCATTATTGTACTATAGATAAGAAATTATCATCAGTCATATTGAGTTAAAACTCACGGTACTTATTTAAAATTGTATCATCATAAAGAATCATCGCACCAGTAACATAACGAGATTATTCTCAATTGAATATCAGTCATATTTCTAGAGAAATCTTTATTGTTGCTAACATCCTTCCTACAGGTTCTACCCATTTACTAGATTTACCAACCTAAGGTCAAAGCATATGCTCTGATACCAGCTGCGGTGACCCAGCATACCACTGCATGACGTAGTACACTATAGTCGTTGACATAACACCAATGAAACATCATTCACTAGTATTACATCCTTCAGAGTGGCACAACAGAAACACAGCAGGTCCAAAACATGACTATAGATTACAACTCGACCCTTTATAAAAGATCCATAGAACACTCTATGTTAAGGAGAGAGAAAGAACTTTTTACAAAGAAGAACCAGAAAGAACAACTAAGAAATTATCTAGCTAGAAATAAAACTATCATCTAAACTAGCTGGCTTGAAATTGCTACTAGTACAATGCTCTAAGGAATTAGGTTTTATGGCTAAAGAGTATACTCCTATCTAATCCGACTTTGCCTTCAATACAATTGATGTATATGTTGACTCCATTTATTTTATGGAAAGACTTGAGCTACCGATGATGGTTTCTTGAGCAGAAATTGATATTGACGTCGTCTTCCACGGCTTAGAATCTAGCAAGGGTTAAGAAGGTACGGTTGAGTACGGGTGTACTCATCAAGTTCCCTAAAAAAGAGTGTATGATGCACTATCTCTATAGCCACAGACCAAAGGTCATTGGCAATGTAGGTTTTCGTAAACATTTCTTCAAAGATTGCTTTTATTCTGAAAACTATGTCCGGCAGCCTTTACAGGTTGACCAGAACCTTCGTGGGTTCCTTTCCTGTCGCGTTTGTAGCTCCTTCCCGGAACAGGGAGTAACATGTCACGGTTCTTACACTCTGCAAAGGTGTGTTGCTTTACCCATAAGAGACCAGATCCTTGTTGCACAACCGAGCGATCTTTCCCATCCACACTTCCTTTGGTGTGGGGCCCAGTAGATGATCCAAGCCAATCAATGCCCCTCTCCGTGACCCCGCATGAAGACACGACCTCCCCAAGCAGATATACCTCCGTTAACCCCCATATAGGCAGATATAACCCTGGCAACCCCTTGAAGACTCTAGTGAGAAGATCATGTCCCTGGCAACCCCCATATAGGTAGATATACCTCCGACAGCCTCTCACAGAAAGTCTAGACACCAATATCATGGGAACTAGGAGTCCCACCCATCTACTGAGTCCCTGCAAGGAAGCTACATCCTCACGATAAGGTCATCCGTCCATGCGAAAGGAAGAAGATCCAGCTGACTTCTCCGTCCCATTTCAAATCTCATGGTTAACGCGTAATATATGGTGCTAGAATCACTGGCGACATTGGTTATTAAGTCCTAGATATTATGTTCCTTTACCACTAGAACTGTATCAATAGATTATTACCATTTGGTAAATAATCCATAATCATATTATTATAAAAATAGTGTTTTCTATCCCTTTTGAAATGCAGGTGATGACAACATTCGAGTTACAAGCATTTGATAGAAAATAACCAAAGGACATGAGCAAGTTTGCACTTGCCTTTTGTGATTGCAAGATTATGCACTCACGATCTTCGAGATACTAGAAGATCCAAATTCTGTAAATAGCATCATTGGTCCGGTAAGGATGAATGTTTAAAGAAGCAATATGCAATTATGCATAAGTAATATAATGCAAGTTTGATAAACTTGAATCCCCGGAATAAGAATCTATGATCTAGGGTTTGAAGTTTGTGATGATTTCTTTGAAATGTTTTGCACTTTTATATATGGTTCACACTAGTGCTTCTTATTAAGGCTTGTGAGAGTGTGTGTAAATACAATAAGTAGCATATAATATTGAAGTACTAAAGTGTGGTATGGTATCTAAAGACTTCTTAAGATCATACAATGATTATATTTAATATTTTTGTGTTAACAAATAATATTCAAAGAGTTCAAAAATTAATTCTATTTAATTTTAACTCTTGTTAATATTTTCTTAAAATTCTATGAAGGAAATAAGATTTTATTTTATGCAAACTTACTTTACTTGACAAAAATACAAGTTAGTATTTTTTAACTTAGTATATCCATTTAGGATCTTAAAAGTGTTTTTTATTCAATTTTAAGTATTTTATTTATTTTTATAAAATTCTAAAAGGAACATAAACAATTTTAATAATAGATCTATGTTTAATTACTTAAAATTATTACTTATTATTTTTATTGGGTAGAGGATATTTTTGTGATTTCACAGATATATTATTTATATTTTTAGGATTTTTATTTATTTTTCTAGAGATCATCTAGTTATAGGGGTATATTTGTAATTATGTATTTTACATAAGTCCTTCTTTTAAAACACGGGCCTGGCCAAGCTCAACCTGACCCGCTTGGGCTGGCAAATGCCCCTGGGTAGTACGGGGTTGCTCACACCCGGCCCAGTACCACCCACTCGCTCTCTCTTCTCTCTCGCGCGACACCCTCTCTGGTCGCTCGATGTCGCCGCTGCCGCAGGTGATTCCGGCCTCCCTAGGCCACCGTGTCTGTTGCTGCGGTGCAAGATGTCACAGATGATGTTGCTGCTCGATGATGTCCTGCTCGATCTGGCATGGGCGCTCTCTGCCACGCTGACCCCCACCTTGTGGCTAGGCTTTGGGGTCCGTCGTGCTTTGGCGCTCCCTAGATGACGTTGTGGTGCTCGTGGCACCACCCTTCCATGGCTGCCACTGCTGTGTGCAGGCGCGGGTTGCAGTGCCCCCTTAGGGTGCTCCCCGTGCCGCCACCTCTCTGTTGTCGACCTCCTCTCTACTTCCTTTTTGATAACCTGACGAGAACCTCGAGTAAGTGCCCTATTCTCCTCTCTGTGCTCTACCTTGCCTCTATTTCATGCCATGTGGTCACTTGCGATGGATTTCCCCATTTAGGGTTCATCCCTAAATTCCTAGGGTTCATTCCCCCAACAGTGGTGATTTAGCATAACTCTAGGGTTAATCTTGCCTATGTTAATCCTTTGATGTCGATCTACTATTAGTTTAGTGTCAATCTTTGTTAAGCATGTTTGTTACTCTGTTCTCTATCAGAGAACACTCTGCTGATCACGCTTTCGTTACCATGTTCTCTGTCATAAAACTATCTGTAAAAGCATGCTTAGTTTAATGTGGATACCCAAGTTGTCGTGGTTATGGATTTACTCCTATGGAGTTGAGTTGGGATTCTCTCTATATTGATGCTTGGTTAATTGTTTACTTGTGAAGCACTGATGTGTTCAGTCTCAAGATTTAATCCTATTACTGTGTAAATCTAAAGTTACTAGTGCTAGTGTTTGCTCTGTGATTAATAAGGAGATGATTTATAAAGAGATGATTCATATATGCTTGTAAGAAAGTTATTAAAATTAGTGGTTTATGTATAGTGTGGCCTAGTGATAGACAACGTTGATCTTTACTGTCCTTTCTAAAATAAAGTGTCCATTTATGATTCCTAAATCATTTAGGAAGATGATTATATTTGTTGAAGAGGATATTCTTGAGCTTGTACTCAAGCAAATATGAACCTGCTAGGCACAGAGGTGCTACCCTTCTGGGAATGTGCCCTGTACCAGCAGCTGTGATGTGTATATATCTAGTTAAAAATAGATCATAGTGTCAGTGATGCTGGTGTAAGACTCTACCTGTGCAAGAACACATGCCTTATATGGCTGTTTATTATTTGTTGTCTAATATGTCCACTTATCATGTGCTTGTAAGAGAATGAATGTGTAAGATGGAAAATGATTAGATCTAAATGTTGCGATATACCCTGATAGCCTTGTCTTGATGTTGCCTTTTACTTCTGGCTTGTGGTAGCCCTAGATTTGTTTTGGCTTCCTCTTGGCCTTGTCTTGCTCCTCCTGGTGCTATTGCTCCTGTGTGGCCTTGTTGTCCACCTAGTACATCCGCCTCCTCAAGTCACCATCTCTGTTGGTGATCTCCTATTTTTTCTGTGGTGGAAAGTGACTTGATCTCTTGATATGGTTGCAAGATCTAGTGCTATTCTTGGATGTGCTGGTGACAAACTGTGGTTGGGTTTTCTACGAAGGGAATAGCAAAGCTTGCTTTGCTCTATGCTGCTGTGATTTAAACTGCCTCTTTGCTCTCTGCTGCTGACACCTCAATGCATGCATTTAGGTGTGTGAACTGCTTCACTATTTGCTTTGGCTATGGATGAGATCAAGTAAATATGGTTTAAACTCCCCCATCCTTTTACTATTACTTATCCTGGTGAAACTTGCGCCTTCAGCCTGTGATGTTGTTCTGAGGCCTTAATTGCTCTAAAGAACCGATTCAGCACTTGATGGATTTGGTCCCTTCTTCGTCTCAGTGATGTTTGGAAAACAGTGCATTACACTATTAAAAACTGAGAGCAAACTAACTCTAACCCCCTCTTTGTTTTATTTCTTTTTCTATCTTATTTGCAGGTACAAGATCAAGGGATCAGGAGAAATAGTTTAGAATTAGTTTAGGATTTTCTTTTATTTACTTTTGTAATATATATTTCTACTCTTTGTAAAGATCAATGTAATATATATTCATTATTTAATAAAGCTTTTTATTTCTTTGACAATATCCTTGTAATGTCTTTACTTCAAATAGATTTGTGTTTATTTAATACATGTGAAATAAAGGAAAGAATTAAGAAGTACTATTTGAGTTATACTCTTATATTGTTATCAATTTCCTTTATTGTTTTATAAATGAAATATATTCAAACAATAATAATAACTAACTCTTTTTGGAAATTAAATAAATACTAATTACCTCTAATTTTCTAACCTTATACAAATGTTTCAAATTTTTAAATATGAAACCAAGTTATTCACCTAAGAACATTCTAATCCCTAAGGATTAAAGGTTGAAGATTTATTTCTAACTAGGTAATTATAGTTGATGACTCAACCCAGAGTGGGATATTGATATAGCCTCATACTGTGATATTGATTAAAGATTTCTCCAGAATTCCTACCCCCATCACTTCACTAAGATCTCTTCTGCCTAAACGAACTAGTCATCTGAGTCCACCATATCCATCATCATATGATGACATGATCATACCATTTCAATAATACTCATTCTCCATGCTTACTCCAATATATAACTTCTATTACTTATCTATCTCTACTGGATCTATCAATGTATCTCTTTCTAACTCCATCCATAAACTCCTTTATATTCACCTTGCATTTACTTCCAAGGCCTGTAATATTACAATCTCCTCTATATCAAATGTGATATTGATCCTCTAGAAGAGATACGGTACTACTCCCATAATACAAGTTTGTTCTTGTATTATCTTGGTTAAACTACTATGCCTTCAACTACTCCATACAACTCATATTATATACTTCATCATACTCTAGCTTGACTTCTCATGATTAAGCTAGATGATTTAGCTTACTAAGGTTTTGCCTAATTTGGTATTCTCACAACACTTCTTCATTATCTAGTCATTTATTGTCAAGTGACTTGAGAATAATGACCACCACCCTTTGATCATACTAAGCTTAGGCTTCTCATTGTCTGAGCAAGATCTATCATCAACTAAGTAGTAAACTTATACTAGTCTCTTTAGAGGGCTTATCTTGTTAAGGAAGCTTACTTTAACTTTATACCTACTTGACTTAACAAGATTATCATTTGATACCCTATTACTACTAGCTTTCTCGTAGCTTTATAATTACTATCTAAACTCTTGAATTTAGGCGCTTCTACTAGTTAACTCATGAGTGATTTAACCCTTCCAACATCAGATGGTTTGATATCCACTAAGGATCACATTCCATGGTTGATAGCACACTCTACCATATCTAGTTCCTTCTTCTTATTAATATACTTAAGGTCTTTGGAAGGTCAATATAATAGGTCAAAGGCTATGAGTCAATAAGTCCTAGGTCAGGAATTGATCACTCAACATTGATGATCAATGAACACTAAGACTTGATTAAATTAGAATGTCACCTATTACTATGGTAATAAGGATATGAGATGAATGATCTTGGCTTGCCTTCCATTCTACTAAATTTGTGATAAGGGTTCATATTTAAGAACTACTATGATACTCATGGTATAAATAACTATGGCAATCAGGTGTATCAAAATTTATTTATGGAGTTTATTAAGTTATCTACTTAACTTGGTATTCACAATTTATGATGGATAATACCTTGATATCATCTTTGGAATATTAAGTATTCATTCTTGAGTTGTGGTATGGAATACCATGTAATGATCTCTAGAAGATCAAATACTCCTTGTTGAGTAGTGTGTTGTGACTTGGTTTTATTACCTTTGATCTACCCTTAGATCAAATTATATTAGCCAAAGATAAGATTTTAGCAAAGGTCATATTGAAACTTATCGCAATCAACTTGATGGTCTACTTCAGTTCCAGCAAGTTAAGAGAAACTTCAATCACGACAAGTTTTTATTTAAAAGCGCGAAAATTATCCAGATTTTCTATGCATCAATGCAATGCACACATCTCATCTCAGCTTACTTCTAAGCACTAATGCTGGGATGTTACAGACTCTCCCCCTTAAAATCAACTTCATCCTCGAAGTTTGTACTCTCTTGCGTTTCGGAAGGAGGTTTTTTACTTATATTAATCTCGACATTTCTCAAATTCCATGGTGATCATAATAGGGAATAATTGTGGTATCCCATATCCAGACCAGTGTTCATGAATCCTCTTCATACTTGACAATATCCACTAGTGTTTCTAATTTACCCTATAGTAGCTTTCACTATATCACTTTGGGGTTATGCCCTTACAGTCCTATTTAGAATTGGTTCACGACACATTTTGTCCATTCCCATTAGGCTTTCTTATTACTCTATACTAGTCCATATTGGAGTACTTTATTCCCTATTTAAGGACAACTTATGAATCGTTTCTTTAAGAACGGGTCTATTGGGTTTAAGCTGTTATATCGTCGTTGATCCTTCATACGGACATACTCTTGAGAGTACTCTTTATACTAAGGTCTTCTTATAACCTTATGAGATCAAGGCTTAATTTTCTCATCGTTTAATAAATCTTTTCTAGCCTGTACTCAGGAAGTTAGATAACAATACTTTATTGTTTACTCTCCTCCTTGGGGTTTCCTAATGGTCTCTAAATTTCATGTATAATACTTATTACTCAATATCTAGGATATTGGTCTTTGTCTAACTTATACTCTCCCTCTAGAAGATCTCATGAAAGAATCTATGGTATATCCACATAATTGTGGATCTCCGAAATGAATCTTCCAACATTACTTTTCTTACTCTTACCTTCTCAGACGTTATCTCTTACTGATAAACCCGATTTCACGAAACGACTTAGACCCATTCGCTTTAATTTTTCATACTTCTTTATGACTCTCTTATCTTAGGCCAAGTTTTATGCTCTTTAACTTATACAATGATGACCTAACTAGCTAAACCGCAAGGATACCAGCTATGGATACTAGCTGCGGATCCTACTATGTGTATGGGTTACCCTACGATCTTTCGACTTCTTACTGGCATTCTCTCTGAGTTGTCAGAGCTTGAATACCACCCTCGTTCCAAGACTTCTTCTTTGCACTGATTCATGATACTTCCATGATATTGGGACAACTACTTTATTAACTTCTGAGCAACATCACCTATCTTGAATGAAATTAAGTTCATTTCTTCATGTTGCTCCACCCTTGACTACACTAGTATTCCTTCTTTTTGCCAGCTCGTAGTGAGTTGGAATTAATCCATCCTTCAAAATGGTGTTGATACTCCTTAGATTTAACTTCCTTCTTCGTGCAAGTCTTTATCTTATTCTTCGGAACTTGCCAGTTCCTTACACGAATTCCCTTTACTATCTAGGTCTATAACATCAAGTAATAACTTGATGATGAAACATGCATTTGCACACCAAGTCAAATTTCATGTACAGATCTAGTCAATCAAGAAAAACCAATAAAACCAAATAATACTCAAACATATACCATGTATTAAACATATGTCTTCGAAATATTACAACTCCCAACCATGGCAAGACACTCCCTTTATACACTACCTCCTTATATTACAAAAGCTCTCTTGCCCATGTGAGCATGTTCTCACTTATTTCAGCAAGCCTCTTAAGCACTACAATACGCATTAACCAATATAAACATTATTCAAGCACTCTACTTTATGGATTACTTCTATTCATACTTTCCTCTCTCACTTTAGTGCTACTGGGATTTTCGTCCACGATGGCGCAAAGTTTGACGGCTGCCTTCTAGTGCATCAGAACATCCAGTAGGTGCGTAACCTTGAGTAGAAGTACCAAGATTGATATTAGCCATTGAGAAATGACTAACATACTCATGAACTTCTCCAGCATTCTTCTTTCTTCCTTCGAGCACATCTTCAAAGTAAGAGGTATTCTCTGCCTTTTCCACAATCCAGTCGTACATATTGGTATAATAACTACCAGGACACTCTTCCAGCTCAATGGGATTATTATTACTCCCATATGGTCAATAAGATTCTATAGGATTATAACTGGTTTCTACTCCCTTACCAGATCCACAGGGTATAGTTTTTCCCACCATTTCTTCATAAGACTGGTATTCCCATCTGGTATTACTCTAACGGCATTGTTGGGATTGTGTGCATTCCAAATTTTCTGCTCCTCCTCATATTTGGTCCATGGGTCTACTGGTTGCTGAGGTTCAACTGGATAATAGGCATAGACTTCAGAGTGTGGGTCATTAAACTCCATTTCTTCAAACACCTCCCCTGAACAGACTAGTTTCGGGTGCTTTGCTTCTTTAGCTAACTTCTTTCTACGTGCCATTGCCTTTGTAGGATTAGTAAAATCCTCAATGACAGTGTCCAACTCTTGAACTAGCACTTGATGAGTGTTATGGAATGTGTTCAGCAAAGACTTGTAGCGGTCCATATACTCTACTGCTAGAGTAGGTTTAGTCCTTACCAGAGCAGAATGATCTAACTCCGAATCAGTACTAAGAGTTTCATGAGGTATAGATGTATAGGCAGTACCTACCAGTGCCTTGGAATTCTGTTCCCTTATCCTGGTTATAGCTAGTACTACTGCAATTTGATAGGTTGTCGCCATACATCTTGCTTCTCCCGATGGCCTTTCTCCACGCACTCCCAACTTCTTGGGTAACATGATCAGGATACGGTACTTGGCCAGTATCCGCCCGTCATAGAAACTGTAAACCTTGACCAGAAGTCGAGACTCACAATCCAGACTCCATAGAAGTTGTCTTAGAGTGATTGTCTAGTCATCTTCATAATCATCTAATGTCTTGTTCAATACTTGAACATTCCGAGGTGGATACCTAGGTGCCATTCTTGTACTATAGATAAGAAATTATCATCGGTCATATTAAGTTAAAACTCATGGTACTTATTTAAAATTGTTTCATCATAAAGAATCATCGCACTAGTAACATAATGAGATTATTCTCAATTGAATATCAGTCATATTCCTAGAGAACTCTTTATTGTTGCTAACATCCTTCCTACAGGTTGTACCCATTTACTAGGTTTACCAACCTAAGGTCAAAGCATATGCTCTGATACCAGCTGCGGTGACCCAGCATACCACTGCATTATGTAGTACACTATAGTCATTGACATAACACTAATGAAACACCGTTCAATAGTATTACATCCCTCAGAGTGGTACAACAGAAACATAGAAGGTCCAAAACATGACTATAGATTACAACTCGACCCTTTACAGAAGATCCACAAAACACTCTATGTTAAGGAGAGAGAAAGAACTTCTTACAAAGAAGAACCAGAAAGAACAACTAAGAAATTATCTAGCTAGAAATAAAACTATCATCTAAACTATCTGGCTTGTAATTGCTACTAGTGCAATGCTCTAAGGAATTAGGTTTTATGGCTAAAGAGTATACTCCTATCTAATCCGACTTTGCCTTGAATACAATTGATGTATATGTTGACTCCATTGATTTTATTGAAAGACTTGAGCTGCCGATGGTGGTTTCTTGAGCAGAAATTGATATTGACATCGTCTTCCATGGCTTAGAATCTAGCAAGGGTTAAGAAGGTACAGTTGAGTATGAGTGTACTCAGAAAGTTCGCTAAAAAAAGTGTATGATGCACTATCTCTATAGTCACAGACCAAAGACCGTAGGCAATGCAGGTTTTCGTATACATTTCTTCAAAGATTGTTCTCACTTTATTTTGACTTGTTCTCACTCTATTTTGACTTGTTCTCACTCTATTTTGATAGCACTTTCACTTTCTTTTGTTCAAGGTTTCTTTTTCAATTTAACTATATAGATAATCTTTCTTTGTAAATCAAACTGTAGACTTACAACATATTAACCAAATTATCTTTATGTGTTCCATTAATACCAATGGTGTGGAAGACTCCTATTGCTATCATCAAGTGCAAGTAAAATTATACTCAAGCCATTCATATATCATTAAAGCAAACACAAACTCAATATTTCTCCATATATAATAATAAACTCGAAATTTCATTAAAGGGATCGACTATTCCTGAAGGGAATTCTAATGATGCAAACTTTATTGCTAGTTTGACTAATGCAAAAATAGTAATAAAAACTTATAAGATAGATTACAAGGTCTTAAAGATCTCCCCAAACTTGGAATCAAGCCAGGCGGGATCAAATAATCCCTTGCGATTATTTGATACCATGATTGTTGTAGGTCACTATGGCAACATGGCATGTAACACCACGGTGCGTAGCTTCTTGTTGGTCTCCTCCAGAGCAGTTATGCGGCTGCAGCACCTGCGCAGATCAGATTGCAGAGTGTCCACTCTATCTGCGAGCTTAGTCACCAATGGAAGGAGGTCTTCCTTCTTCTCCATCTCATTGAGACGGTGACGGACTTCAACGCGATGGAGTAGCTCCTGCTTCTGATATATCTCTAGTGCCCGCACGTGATCCTTGGTCCTGGGGACATCTTCTTCTTCCTCATCCATAATTTATGGATCGGGGAAGTGGAAACCGTACATCCACTCTTCTTGAGGCTTAACCTTCATACGAGCACCAATGGTTGGCTTCGAGAGTGGTGCCTTCGCTCCCTTGCTAGCACCTGCACCAATATTAGATAATTCCTTACGCTTGTGTGGCCTTGGATCCGTGGTGATGAACTTGACCATCTCCACATGCCCTTTTGCATGTGGCTTGGGATCTTCTCTCTCTCTTGTTGAGCTTTCTTCATCACCGCCCAATCGATCTCTAGTGGATCATAGATGTTACGGTGGATGTAGACGTCAACCATGTCATCATCGGAATCGTTGTTGAAGTAGCTTGGCTTGACGTACTCCTTGTACCTCAGGCTAAACCTCTCCACCTCCTCATCATCGTTCTCCATGGACAGGCTGCTAGATCGGTCCCTGGAAGGAGCGATGCACCCCATGGGTTTCCCACGTCCTGGGACGGGATAGAGCATTGCTAGATTAGTTCCTGGAGATTATGATTAGAGAGAGAGTCAATGGGAGTATATAAGGGGGGTCAGAGGTCGGTAAAACTCGCGAGAAACACCAAATTGTCGTCCAAGAAAAGAATCTTAACGAAACAGGGAAAGAAATCACGGATTTGGAAGTGTCTTGCCGCGTAACGACCAACTATACAGGCGCAGCCCGTATAGCTCTAGCCGTATAGTTGGTTCCGACCAGATATTTCCAAATATTTTGAGTCCAGGTCGATTAAATCACGACCTAGAACCGACATTAAGTTTTTTAGATGAATAAACGAAAAGTGTCTGAGAGTTTAACGACAAACTATACGACCAGAATTTTGGCTCTGGTCGTATAGTTGCGACCATATAGATACAAACACCGAAAATCAAAAGTGTCCGAGAGTTTAACGACCAACTATACGGCCGGAATTTTGGCTTCGATCGTATAGTTGCGACTGTATAGATACAGACACCAAAAAGCAAAACTATCTGAGACTTTAACGACCAACTATACGGCTGGAATTTTGGCTCCAGTCGTATAATTGCGACCGTATAGGCTCAGATATCGAAAACAATTTCACAAAGATGATACAAAGAGTTTAACGACCAACTATACGGCGGGAGCTTCCTCTCCGGTCGTATAGTTCCGCCCATATAGTTGGTAAAAACCCTCTAAAACTTCATAAAAACACAAGGAATTCAAAGGCAGAATTTTTAGGAGTAAAATTTGTGAAAACAAATCACTTATTTGGATAAGAACACTTACCTTGCACTTACCATTTGTTTGTTCGGGGATGAAAAGTTCCTCCAACAAGATTGGTGTCCTGCTGGGCAATCATGGGCACTACATCTAACATTTTTATTTCTTGCCTCTGCATAATCTGCAACTCAAATTATTGAAGAGATAGAATCCAACAGATCAGTCTTGGCTTATGGTCTTTCCTCTCTTTAAAACCATCACTATCTGTATGAACTCTTACCTTTGCATCAATTATGTAAGAACGAAATTTGTCACAAGAGAAAAATACCGCAAAAAGTTCCTTTTCTTCCTTAGGGTAATTCTTGTAAGCACCATTTAGAGTTCTACTAGCATGATGTATAATATTAAATCTGCGACCCATATGTTATCCTAGAGTTACTCCTACAACATCATCACTAGCTTCACATATTAAGTCAAAGGTTGTGTCCCAGATAGGTGGTTTAATGATGGGAGCACGAGATAAAGCATTTTTTAGTTTATCAAAGGCTTCAAGGCATTTATCATCAAAATTAAATCTTACTCCCTTTTGCAGGAGGTTAGTCAAAGGGTTAGATATTCTAGAGAAATTTCTAATTAACCTTCTATAAAAACCCACATGACCAAGGAAACTTCTTACCCTAGGTTGTGGCATTCTCTCTATTGCCTCAACCTTAGCTCTATCAACTTCAATTCCCTTACCTGATACCTTGTGTCCCAGGACTATACCTTCTTTGACCATAAAATGGCATTTCTCCTAGTTTAGAACAATATTAGTTTCTTCACAATGCTGCAAAACTCTTTTGAGATTATCCAAGCAACTAGTAAATGAAGTTCCATAGACAGTCATGCATCTTTGAAAAGTAGTCGGAGCATTACATAAACCAAAAGGCATACGTCGGTAAGCATGTAAACCATAAGGACTAATGAAAGTTGTTTTAAGTTGGTCATCTGGATGAACAGCTATTTGAGAAAAAACAGAGTATCCGTCCAAGTAACAAAAATGAGTATGGTTTGCTAACCTTTCTAAAGTTTGATCTATGAACGGTACAGGATAGTGATCTTTCCTAGTTTCTTTATTTAATTTTCTAAAGTCTATGCACATCCTATGCCCAACAATAGTTCTAGTAGGTATCAATTCATTATTTTCATTAGGAACAATAGTGAAACCGCCCTTCTTAGGGACACAATGAACAGGACCTACCCATTCACTTTCTTTAACATGATAGATTATACCTGTGTCCAGTAGGCATACAATTTATTTTCTTACCACTTCTTTCATGTCAGGCTTCAATCTTCTATTAAATTCTGCAACTGGTTTAGCATCTTCCTTCATGAATATTCGACGGACGGCTATCATGGGACTGATGCCCTTCAAGTCATCCATTGAGTATCCAAAGGCCTTGCGATGCTCCTTAAGTATCTCCATAATATTTTTTCCTGAAATTTTAGCACTGATAATAACAGGAAATTTATTTGTATCATCTAGAAACCTGTATTTGAGATTATTTGGTAGAGTCTTCAACTCTAGGGGTGGTAGTTCCTCGTCCTCTCTCTTTTCTGGCTCTTTTAAAGCCTCAGTTGTTGGAGGTCCCATTATAGGAAGTGAATCGAATTCATCTTCTAGTTCTCCTAGGGACTTGTCCTCCATAACTATTTCTTCATAATTTGGATCTTTATTTATTTCTTCTTCTTGATTACTAAAGAAAAGAGCCACAATTTCCTCAATAGTTCTCTCTTCCTCTTCTTCTTGTATTTGTGGAGGCCTGTCTTTAAATTTGGAAAAATGGAATTTATTTTCCGTTCCCCCAAGCTTAAGAGACACAATCTCCTTCTTGAAATTAACATAGGCACCTATATCACCCAAAAAGTTTCTTCCAAATATAATAGGGCAAAGAGTGTCAGCTAGCATATCAATAACTACAATATTGATAGGAAAATTTTTCTTACCAATTGTGACAGTTGCAGCTTCAACTACTCCCATTGGAATTCTAAGATTTTTATTGGCTAACATAATTGTCATACCAGTATTTTCAATTGTAGTCGGTTCTATTTCTTCTTTTATTTCTAAGTAGAAATCATAAGATATAACATTAACTTCGGTGCCGAGATCACATAAACCATGATGCGAGGTTTCTTTAAATATGCAGGGAAGAATAGGCTTACCCACATCTTTTACCTTTGTTTTACCTTCAACCAATAGGGAAGTCTCTTCATCAAGTTCAATTATGTTACAATGTACGTACATAATCATAATTGCTTCCTTGGTTACCTCTTCAACTTTTGTTTCTTCCAGATGTTCCACGACTTCTGGCATACTTTCTTCTTCCTTCTTATCCTGTACTGCTTCGACCTGTTCATATTCAAGAATATGCTTTTGTGCAGTGTTAGGGACAGGCATCTCATTTATTGGTTTTAAGGAGGCCAGTGTTGCTTTATCTTCTCTTTTATTCTTAGGTTCGGGTGGTGGATCATACTTGACCGGACCTTCTTTTGGAGCTTTAATATGTTCTGTAAAAGCTTTAACAACTTGCAACACAAGATCTAAATCTAAATAAAGTTCCTTAGATAATTCTTTAACATGGCCTTTTTTATTATAGTCATGAATACAATCATGTTCTATTTCTACGCCTCCTTCACTTCCTAGACCAAAATTCTATGAAACTCTATGGTCATGAATTCTATTAAGTAAAGACCAAGCTTGGAAGATTCATAAAGGCTCCTTCTGCGAAAGAGTCTAGTTCAATTTTATTAGGTTCAATTAAACCGCCATAAAAGATATGCAATAAATACCATTCAGGTAAATCATGATGCGGACATAGTCATAGTAAATCTTCAAATCTGATATAAGCTCTTACTAATCCTTCATTAGAACGGTTTTCCCAAGTCATTATAAGATGCCTGATTCCAAAAGATTTTGACAATAGATAGTATTTTGCTATAAATTCACATGCTAGATTATCCCAAGTAGTAGTGGCTTCAGGTGGTACAGATCTATACCATGAGAGAGTTGTACTAGTCAAAGTCTGACTAAAAAAATTAACCCTTACCTCATCAGATGTATATACCGTCAATAGAAAAGTGCCACATATACCTTGAAACATGCAATATGCTCATATGGATCAGGATCTTCTTCATCTTCAGTAAATTGCTTCTTATGTATAATACCAAGTAATAGAGGATTTATTTCAAACTCTCTTGTCTTCTCATTGGAGTTATCTCTTTTATAAATATCATAGGGCTTCCCAAAGCAGTTGAGTGGGTTAGCACTAGTCCAATGCTCAAACTCCATCATGTTGGTGGAAACCTGTAACTCAAAACAAAATTTAGCAAGACAGAAATAAATAAGCAAAAACTAAAAGACCTACAGCGCTTAGCTCCCCGGCAACGGTGCCAAAAAATAGTTTGATGACTACAAGTGCCCAGATCGTTTATAGCTAGTTTTGAAATAAAGATTTTGATCCCATAAGAAGCAAGAGTATGAAGTCTAATAACTCTTGAAATAAATATTACGATATAAATGCTAGATAAAGTTCTAAGTGACAAGATAGAATGCGAGTATTGTGTAAAAGGGTGTTTTTGGGTTTTAGGTATAAGAGCAATAATAAAGTAAAGTAAAATAACTGAATACAGAAAGTAAGTATTGTGTATGTAAGAGAGATTGGAACTGCAGTAGGGAAAATGCGTTCTCAGGGAGTAGCGGATACACCACTAGCATTATAAGGATCTAACATAAAGATTATCATCATGAACATTCTCAACTATGTATGTGCGGGAGGAACTCCGTATTTGGACAAATAGGAAGCAACCGCTGCTCACATCATCATCATAACCACAGCAGTTAGCAATCAACATCAATCGAATTACTGTGCTATTAAGGGACATAATCCCGTAGGACGTATCCCAAGGCATGGATAGTGTTCCGTGAGTTTCCTCGGTTTTCTAAGTTGATACGTAAGGGGTGCCAACAGCTTTATAGTCATTGTAAGTGCTAGCACGCCACCGTCTACCAACTAGTAGTTTCCTCCATCAAGTCCCCATGAGAGGAAAATATTGAGAGGTCGACTTCTCTCAACATCAAGATGTAGAAAATCTAACACATGGTCACATCAATAAATATCATAATAGACTTTATCTTATTTCAATCTCATACTAGGGCTTCTCCATCTCCCCAAGAACTAGAGATCTACTCAGACATGGAGGCAATCAACATCATGGCAATGGTAATGGAAACAATCATAGATGAATAATACTTGTATAAATCAACAACGAGTATGGGAATTACAAGAAGATCTAGACAATATGTAGATGGGATGGATGGAGATGGTGGTGATGCAGCGGTGGATGATGAAGATCTATGCCTTAGCCTCCCGGATCAGCGCAGGGCGAAGATGGATCCCCGGTGGATGAGTTCCCCCTCCAGATGCCTTCCGGAGGTGAGGTTTTTGTGATTTCTGGGTGTTCTGTATGTCGTCTCTCCGAACCAGTTGCACGGGGTGAAACTATTTGAGGAGGCGGAGGCGGCACCAACTATACGGCCAGAGCTATGCGGCTGGAAAATTTTCTCCAGTCATATAGTTGGTCGTTGAACCTTCTGCCTCCCTTGTTCGCTTCTTGTTTTCTTCTAGTATTATTAATATTTTCCAAATAAGTGATTTACATTGTTTTTGACTCCTTTTCTCCACAGTACAACTGCTCTAAGAATTGTATCCATTGGATCCATTATCTGTCCTGATCCTGGTGAAATAGACATAAAATATGCGCGCGAGCACCGTAAAATACCAAGATCTTATATCTACAATGCAAAATAATAATATAAAACATGATGCAAATATGCACTCATCAGGGAGATTGGTACTCATAAATTCAGTACTTAGTAACATGGAGTATGTCCCTGGTGATCTCGTTTACCTTCGTGTCACTCCCATGAGAGGCACACACCGCTTTGGTATCAAAGGGAAGCTGGCTCCTAGATACATCGGTCCCTTCAAAATTCGTGGAAGAAGAGGAGAAGTTGCTTATGCTCTTGAGCTCCCGGAAAAACTCAAAGTCCATGATGTTTTCCACATCTCTCAGCTCAAGAAGTGCTTCAAGGATCCCGGCAGGACCGTGGACCATGAGCTTATCAATCTCCAGGAAGACCTGTCTTATCAAGAACACCCCATAAAAATCCTTGAAGTCGTAGAAAGAAGGACTCGCAACAAGTCCATCAAGTTCTGCAAGGTGCAGTGGTCGCACCATTCTGTTGATGAAGCCACTTGGGAACGTGAAGATGAGCTCCGTGCCAAGTATCCTACCCTATTTGTGTCTTCTTCTTCTTCCTAGAATCTCGGGGCGAGATTCCTGTTTAGTGGGGGAGAGTTGTAGCATCCCAATTGTCTAACAATTGTAATGCTACTTGGTCTAGTAATTTAATGGCTACTTCAGATATATAATTGTTGCATCATAATTATATCATGCTCATGTCATCATGCCACCTTGCATTTGAGCATCATATAAAACCCTTTTCATTTGGTTCTTATCTCATATGCATTGTTAATTGTATTTGCCTCTTGATATTGTATTTGCTTCTTGATATATTGTTTAAATGCCCAAGTTGAGTTGGGGCATATCTCTTATTAACTCCACCACCTTTCTTTCACCACCTTATAATTCCACCATCCAACTAAATATGAGCTTGGCACTTATTGGTTTTACCTCTAGCTCATGTGGGTTGGGATGGATCCAATTCTTTTCCACATGCTCTCATCTTGGCATCATGTTGTTTTCACAATTATTGATATATGAGAGCCACATGGCCACCTTTGCATGCCTTGTGAGTGGAACCCTTTGTCCTAGCTTCCATATGGATTATTATGGGTTCATGCTCATGTGGGAATATTTTTGGGACTAATAATCATCTAGTGGAATATACACACTAGCAAGTCCCAAATATAATCAAATGTGATCATCTCCATCTACCTCTCTCTCTTACCCTCTAGCTAAGATCCTCCCTATCATCTACCCCATCATCACCATACCCCCTCTCCTAAACCCTAAACCGAGCATCCCTAGCTCTCACCCCTCTCTCTCGGCCTCTCTCTCCTCTCTCACCACATGGTCCCCTAGCCCCACCCAGCTAGCCCACCTGACCACCCCAACCCTAGCTACCCCAAACCAAACCCTACCCGAGCCTAGCTACAACCCGAGCTCCATGCCACCCATCTCCCTCTCCCTCTCTAGCTCTCTCTCTCGCTGCAGCTCGGCCCCACCCGAGCCTGGCCTCTCTCCTCCTGCCTTGCCCCACCTGGAAGCCTCCCCTACCTGCCCTGCCTGCCCAGACCGAGCACGTGAGAAGGAAGGAGAGGAAAAGTGGCCGAGCCACCTTTTTCATCTACCACCTCCCCACGGTACCTCCTCCCTCTCCCTCGCTTTATCCTCCACCCCCGCCACCTCTCTGCCTCGCCCTGCTACCCCAGATCTACCCCAAGGCCGCTCCCCTTTTTCCCCTGCCTCTCCTACCACCGGCTACACCGTCGCCGGCAAACCCTCGGCCTCCTCTCGGCTACACCGTACCAGGCGACGAGCACGACGTGGAGGTGATCGAGGAGTACAAGGAGGGTTCCCTGCATCGTCCGGTACACGTAGTCGCGAAGGAGAAGCGCCAGAGCCACCAGATCGACGCCAAGGCCGAGCCCAAACCCTAGTCTCCGGTTCGTCTGCGTCGTCGCCAATCCACTACGCCTCGAGCTGATCCAACCGCACCGACGCACTCACGGTGAGCTGGCCAACCTCCCTGACACCTCCGTTTTCCCCGCCGTCGCCTGTGCTCGCCATTAGTTTCTTCGAGCACCCTCTGCGCGCCGCTGCTCGTTTCTGTCCGCTCACTCCCGCCCCGCATAGCACCCTATCTAGGCCACGCCTACCTCCCTGACACCAAGCCCGAGCCACCGCAGTGGCTCCGCCTCTACACGCGCCCGCAACGTCTCTGGTTCGAGCCCGCGCGCCGTGCTCCCCCTTGGCGTGCATCGGCCTGTCGCGCAAGGCGGAGAGAGAAGAAGCACAGTGCAGGCCGAGTCGATTTACGGAAAAACCCCTCTAGCTTTTTATTCCTAAACCCGCGCTCCTCTAGGCCCACAGGTCAGCCTTCGTGGCGTTTTTGCAAAAAGGCTCCCGGAGATTCGTACCCATCAACCCGCAGTCCCCCGCCGAGCTGCGTGGCAGCCCCGCACTCGCCCGCTGGCGTGTGGGTCCGCTTGGGCTCTGGCCCCACCTGTCACTCTCTGTGGCTGGCAGCAGCCGTAGTGAGAAATCTTTTTCTGCGCGCTGTGCTGCTGGGTCAGCGCTGGACCCACCTGTCATAGTCTGTGGCTAGCTAATCCTGTGTAGAAAAAGTATTTTTCTGTATCTGTTTTAATTCAAATCTTTTCAAATTTAATTTCTGTTTTTGAATAACTTTTAAAATATAAATCCAAATAAAACAAATAATATATGTTTTCAAATCAGAAAAATGTGAGGAATTCAAATATGGTCTTCAAAATATATTTTGGACACTTGAAATTTCAAGTTGATTTAAATTACAATAAAATGCCCTTTTTCCTTAATAAATTAATAACTTTTGTTTTATAAGTCCAAATTTAACAAATGATATGTCTAAAATGATTAGCTCGACGAGACCTTTCTGTTTATGCATTCCATCATCTGTTTTGCAGCATGCATCATATAAATATAATGGGTACAGCAACTATTTTGAGGTTAAAATATGGTCAAAACTCAATAAAATGATTTATTCTTGTATTCCACACCTCACCCATGCCATGCTACTTTATTAACATGCAAATTGTGCATCATTCATCATGGCATGATTGTTTGCTTGATGCATTTATATTCATATGCTTGCGCACTTTATTTATGTTGGCCCTTGTTTGTTTGGTTCTTCTTCGAATAGACGCTGAGCAGGGGATATATCAAGCAACCCAGGAGCACTACCCAGATCCTTCTCTCGCTTCAACTGAGCTGCCAGGCAAGCACTACCACATGCTTGCATACATATAGCACCTATTGCCTCTATCTTATTCTTGCATCATTGAGTCGCGATTGCATTAAATTGAATCCCAAGTATTGCATAGCCTTTACTTTTAAACCCCACCGAAGCTTGTTCCTCCATCCCATGAGCCCTTACTACAGGAGTTGCTTGAGCCATGCGAATCGTAGAACATCATGTGTAGGGTATGTGAGTGTCTGATGGATAACGAGGTACCTAAACAACTTAACCTGAGTAGTAATGGGATAACTAATGAAAGTGGCATCGGTGAGCCATAATTGCTATTTGGTTTTTCAGGCTCACTTGTGTCCCGTAGGACCCCGAGTACTTGATTCCTGTTCCTTGAATATTCGCGCTATCCACATCCGGGAGGCTTATGAACCCCCCTGAGCCAGAGCTCGATTCATTCTTATTCCTTGGGGCCACAAACTAGTTTGGGGTTTTATTTACTATTCTGTACTTATGCCATGCTTTACTGCTTTATTTAAATTGTGCGAGGTGATGCACACTGTACTGTTTAGGAAAGCGGAGTGTTTTCGCGGTGTCGACAAGCCCAGTCACATTTTCGGGTTCCCAGTCGTTCACAGCCATTGGCGCAAACCTTGAGTCCGTCTCGGAGTCGGCCAACTTCGTCGCGGGTAGATTAATGGGGTGTCCCCTTGAAATATTTCTGAATCCTGTAATTGCTTTGTCGTGACTGCCTCGTTGGGTTTTGATTTGGTTTTTCCGAGGTATATCGAGTGTGTGTTGCTATTTGTGCACCCCTGCAGGGTAAAACTTTCTGAAAGCCGTGTCCGCGGTTATGGACGACTTGGAGCACAGTTTCTCGATCATAGACAAGCATAACTAAAGTACCGCTTTTAATCTGACTAAGTACTTGACTAGTAAATAGTGTGACACTCATGGAATGGATAATAAAACTGCCAACGGATGGGGGGTTGTTTGTCCGCTTCCTCGTCGGTAAGCGAGGAGGAGGATGGATCTGTTAAGATTACCGTTATAACTGTTGTTATTAATTCACGGACATCCGTCTATCTTTGGTTAGGCGGATGGTTAGCGAGTATCTATAGAATTGCTAAGGTTTATCTTTTGCTGCAATTGCGTCACCCCAGGTTGTGTCCCCTTTAGCGGCATAAAGACTTGCTGAGTACCCCTAGGGTCTCACACGATAAATTATTGGTTCAGATGAACAGGTACATTCGCAAGATGGATACTGGGTGGAAGAGACGGACGACGTGGGCAACGATCATTCGGTGTAGAGATTCCGGGAACGGGGATCCGTGAGATCTGTGGGCGGGATCTGCTTATTTATGGGGCATCTTATGCCGATTTGCTTCTTATCCGTACTCGGATTTTGTCTTCCGCTTCCGCCTGATACTCTGATGTTTGATGTATGAGGAGATATCCTAAACTATTATATCTATCTAGGATATTTGGATCTTGCCGTATGGCGTTGCTATATTTCCTTTCTTTTAGATGGAATGGCTCTGATGTACTATTGTATGGTGGCTTGCATACATACTCATTTGTGTATGTAGTTGATCCCTTCGCCTGCCGATTACGCCGCCCGTTCTTGTCGCGATGTTTGGAAATGGTTGGGACGGCCGAAAGGTCTACCTGTGAGTGGCATTTGGGCCCCACCATACTATTTCAACCATTTCTGCTCATCCAGGCTTGTAACTAGGAGCGTAATTCACCGAGGTAGTTACAAATTGGTATCAGAGCCATCCCGCCCTTCAGGGTCTCAGCCAAATGGTCGTTGTCAGTCTAGCAAATATTTTGGTAGCTATGTATACTAGGGAAAAACAAAACGCGAGAGTAGGACTGCTTCCACTTTTCTTCTTACCCAACCACCACCCTTTTCTGGTAAGGAAGTGTAACGTTTTCAATCCTCTTCTTAAAATTCAAACTAGGATTCACGTGTTCTGGGTTTCCGTAGTACCATAGAAAGTGTGTGTGTGTGAAATTCTTTGTCTATCTGTTGCATCCAAGTTGTTATCATCATCTGCCTTTGGTTATCAATTGTTGGTACATTCCATACCGACAGGCTTTTGCAAGCCGACGCGATCTATCTGATTTCTTGTATACCGACGCGATCTGTCTTACTCTTTGTTATCCGACGTCATCTTGTTCGGGGTGTTCGTTTCCGTAGTCTCTAATCTTTAGGTTCATCGTGAGAAGAAGGTGTTGGGATATGTGTTCTACTTATTCATGTGCGGAGTAATGATTTGAGTGCGGGATGGAGTCGCGACCATACCACTACTCTTATCATTCGCTCTTGTATATTGAATTGGTAGTGTCACTAATCTTGATTCGTTAAGGGATTTTTGCGCATCTATTGGTATTTTAATGCCGAAATTTGTGGAAAAATTTCCTTTGATATATCTGTGTACCACACTCCTTTTCAGTCGTGTGCGATATACTTTATATCTTATAGGTGCTTTGAACTTCGTTGATATTTCAATATCATCTTAGTAAATTGTATCCTTTAATCTTGATTAATTCCATCTTGGTACTATTTTGGATTATTAGTATTCTCCATCATAGTACTGACTTGTGTTTTATATCAATCACAGGATGGCACCACCACGCCGTTCTGAGGAGGACATACAACCTGAACTGGGGGCAGCGTTGTCAAGCATCGCCAATGCCTTGGCAGCAATGCAGCAGAACCAGCAGCGTTTTGAAGAAAGTGTCAGGAGGAATGAGTTTGCTCCGCCACCTCCACCTCCCAAGCGAGGAGACATCAAAAGCTTCCTGAAGTTCAACCCACGCCAGTTTGATGTTTCTGATCAACCACTTGATGCTGATGATTGGTTGCGTGAGATGTCAAGGCTACTGATGACTGCTGATGTTCCTGAGCAAGAATGGGTAAAGTGTGTTACTCACCTTCTGAAGGGAGATGCAGCTCTCTGGTGGGAGAATTACCTGAAGGCAAACTGCACTGGTTTTCAGCCTACTTGGGGACAGTTCACTGGAGCTTTCAAAGAGCAGTATCTGTCAGAAATTGTCATGGAGAGGATGAAGGAAGTGTTTCTCAACCTCAAGCAGGGCAATGATAATGTCAACACCTACATCAGGAACTTCATGAACCTTTCTCGTTATGGTGGCGATGAGATCTCTGATGACAAGAAGAAGCAAAAGAGGTTCAGGCAAGGGCTCAATGCATCAATTAAGTATGCAATCACACATGCAAGGCCGGCGTCTTTTCTGGAACTTCAGCATACAGCTCTGCAGGAAGAGGCAAGTAGGCAAGTGTTTGAGGAGTCAAAGAAACACAGCCGTGATGCAGCAAGCTCTTCAGCTATGTCAGCTCCTTCTAAGCGTCGTGTCTGGGTTCCTAACACCCCACCGTCGCTCCCGGCTTCACCAAGACCTTCAAGCTACGCGGCAAGGCCACCAAACTTCCTCACTGCTGCTCCCAGGGGCTACAACCACCACTACCCTGGAGCGCCTGGCGGAGTCCCTGGCTATGTTGCTCCACGTCCACCTGGTGCTTGTTACACTTGTGGAGACACTGGGCACCAAAGCTGGAATTGTCCGATGAAGAACAAGGCTCTTCCTCCACCACCTCCAAGATCTGCGGCAAGCTCTCCTTTGGTTCGTGCACCACCACCTCGGGCTCTCAACATCAACACCAAGCCCGGGTCTACTGTTGCTCGTGCCAACTGTGTCAACGCCGCTCAAGCTGAGCATGCACCTGGAGTTGTGATGGGTATGCTATCCGTTAACTCAGTTCCTGCAAGAGTTTTGTTTGATTCTGGTGCATCGCATTCTTTTGTGTCAACCAAGTTTGCTGATGAGAATGGGTTAGCTATGGATCCTCTCCTCAAGCGGTTAATGGTCCTTTCTCCTGGAGCAACAATGGCAGCTTCTAAAATCAGCCATGGCAATCAAATTGAGATTGGTGGCTCTTTGTTCTCGGCTTCCTTAATCATTCTGGGCAATTCTGACATTGATGTCATCTTGGGCATGGATTGGTTGACAGCAAATGCAGCTGTGATTGATTGTGCTGAACGCTCGGTTTCTCTGAAGATTCCTGAAGGCCATATAGTCTATTCTCCAAGTCAGACTCCTGCTATCCAGCTTTTCTCTTTGGCGGCTCTGAATGATGATGCTTTGGAAGCTATTCAGAGTGTTCCGGTGGTCTGTGAGTTCCCAGATGTCTTTCCTGAAGAGTTGCCAGGTATGCCTCCGGATCGTCAGGTTGAGTTTGTAATTGAGCTTGAACCTGGTACCGCTCCTATCTCCAAGCGGCCTTATAAAATGGGTCCTGCTAAGTTGGCTGAACTCAAACGTCAGCTTGATGAACAAGAGAAGTTGGGTTTCATTCAGCATAGTACTTCTTCTTGGGGTAGCCCAACCCTCTTTGTGAAGAAGCGAGACCAGACTGATAGACTTTGTGTTGACTATCGGGCTCTCAATGCTAAAACCCTCAAGAATAAATATCCCCTTCCGCGGATTAATGATCTCTTCGATCAGCTAGCTGGAGCTGTGGTATTCTCTAAGCTTGACTTGAGAAGTGGTTATCACCAAATCAAGATTCGCAAGGAAGATGTTCCTAAAACAGCTTTCACCACCCGCTATGGCCTGTATGAGTACACGGTCATGTCTTTCGGTCTCACCAACGCACCTGCCACCTTCTCGAGGCTCATGAACTCGGTTTTCATGGAGTATCTTGATAAGTTCGTTGTGGTCTATCTGGATGACATCCTAGTCTATTCTAAGTCACAATAAGAGCATGAAGAACACCTTCGGTGTGTCCTAAACAAGCTTCGAGAGAACCGCTTGTATGCAAAGTTCTCCAAGTGTGAGTTCTGGCTGCCTCAAGTAACCTATCTTGGTCACGTCATCTCTGCCAAGGGCATTGCAGTCAATCCGGAAACTGTGAAGACAATTGTTGAATGGCTTCCTCCTGTTAATGTCAAAGAAGTGCGGAGTTTCCTTGGTTTGGCTAGTTATTGCCGTCGCTTCGTTCAGAACTTCTCGAAGATAGCGAAGCCTCTTACCGATCTCCTCAAGAAAGGCAAGAAATACCTTTGGACTCCTGCATGTCAAGCAAGCTTTGAGACACTCAAAGAGAAGCTCACTTCCACACCAGTCTTGGTTCCTCCGGATACATCCAAGCCTTTCCAGATATTCTGTGACGCCTCTTTGCACGGATTGGGTGCGGTCCTTATGCAAGAAAAACAAGTTGTTGCTTATGCCTCTCGACAGTTGAAGACGCATGAGATCAACTATCCTACACATGACCTCGAGCTCGCAGCAGTTGTCTTTGCTTTGAAAGTATGGAGGCACTACCTGCTTGGCAACCGTTGTGAGATCTTTTCTGATCACAAGAGTTTGAAGTATATCTTCACTCAGCCTGATCTCAACCTTCGGCAGAGGAGATGGATTGAGGCAATCAATGACTACGATCTGACCATCAACTACACTCCGGGCAAAGCTAATGTCATGGCCGATGCTCTCAGCCGTAAAGCTTATGTCAACAACCTCATGATGGAAGAACAACAGCCTCTCTTGTGCGAGGAATTCCGTCAGCTCAACCTTGAAATTGTGGAACAAGGGTATCTTCTGAACCTTCTAGCAACCCCTCTCTTAGAAGAAAAGGTTCGCTCCTTTCAGCTCGGTGATCCGTACACAAGAAAGATCATCTCCAGGATTCCGCTTCCGAAGTATGAGTCCTTCCACGTCGATGATCAAGGCACGCTTTTCTTTGAACACCGGATGTTTGTTCCGAACTACCCGGGTTTGAGAGAGCAAGTTCTCAAGGAGGCGCATGATTCTGTTCTTTCTATCCACCCTGGCAACACAAAGATGTACATGGACTTAAAAACACAATATTGGTGGCCTGGTTTGAAACGGTATTGTGCCAAGTATGTCTCGGAGTGTGATGTCTGCCGCAGAGTGAAAGCTGTCCATCAGAAACCTTCCGGTCTTCTACAGCCATTGAAACCCCCGGAATGGAAATGGGAGAAAGTGGAGATGGACTTCATCACTGGTTTTCCAAGGTCGCAGAAGGGCAACAATGCAATCTTTGTTGTCATTGACAGGCTATCTAAAGTGGCTCACTTCTTCCCCGTCAAGGAAACAATTTCTGCAATTCAGTTGGCTGAGCTCTATATCAACAGAATTGTCTCTCTGTATGGGGTTCCTCTTGAGATCAGTTCAGACCGTGGAAGCATCTTCACTTCCAAGTTCTGGGAAAGTTTCCAAAATGCTTTGGGAACAAAGTTGAACTTTAGCACAACTTACCACCCTCAGTCGCAAGGACAAGTTGAAAGGATCAATCAGATTCTGGAGGATATGCTCCGTGCTTGCGTCATCTCGTTCGGCATGAAGTGGGAAGAATGCCTTCCTTATGCTGAATTCTCTTACAACAATAACTTCCAGAAAAGTCTAAAAATGGCACCATTTGAGGCTCTCTATGGTCGCAAATGCAGAACTCCGATTGGTTGGTCGGGTGCAGGTGAAAGGATCTTGTTTGGCCCTGACATTGTGACTCAAGCGGAGGAGAAGGTTCACATCATTCTTGAAAATCTGAGGATTGCTCAAATTCGCCAGAAGAGCAATTATGACAGGAAGCACACGGACATGGAGTATGTCCCTGGTGATCTCGTTTACCTTCGTGTCACTCCCATGAGAGGCACGCACCGCTTTGGTATCAAAGGGAAGCTGGCTCCTAGATACATCGGTCCCTTCAAAATTCGTGGAAGAAGAGGAGAAGTTGCTTATGCTCTTGAGCTCCCGGAAAAACTCAAAGTCCATGATGTTTTCCACATCTCTCAGCTCAAGAAGTGCTTCAAGGATCCCGGCAGGACCGTGGACCATGAGCTTATCAATCTCCAGGAAGACCTGTCTTATCAAGAACACCCCACAAAAATCCTTGAAGTCGCAGAAAGAAGGACTCGCAACAAGTCCATCAAGTTCTACAAGGTGCAGTGGTCACACCATTCTGTTGATGAAGCCACTTGGAATGTGAAGATGAGCTCCGTGCCAAGTATCCTACCCTCTTTGTGTCTTCTTCTTCTTCCTAGAATCTCGGGGCGAGATTCCTGTTTAGTGGGGGAGAGTTGTAGCATCCCAATTGTCTAACAATTGTAATGCTACTTGGTCTAGTAATTTAATGGCTACTTCAGATATATAATTGTTGCATCATAATTATATCATGCTCATGTCATCATGCCACCTTGCATTTGAGCATCATATAAAACCCTTTTCATTTGGTTCTTATCTCATATGCATTGTTAATTGTATTTGCCTCTTGATATTGTATTTGCTTCTTGATATATTGTTTAAATGCCCAAGTTGAGTTGGGGCATATCTCTTATTAACTCCACCACCTTTCTTTCACCACCTTATAATTCCACCATCCAACTAAATATGAGCTTGGCACTTATTGGTTTTACCTCTAGCTCATGTGGGTTGGGATGGATCCAATTCTTTTCCACATGCTCTCATCTTGGCATCATGTTGTTTTCACAATTATTGATATATGAGAGCCACATGGCCACCTTTGCATGCCTTGTGAGTGGAACCCTTTGTCCTAGCTTCCATATGGATTATTATGGGTTCATGCTCATGTGGGAATATTTTTGGGACTAATAATCATCTAGTGGAATATACACACTAGCAAGTCCCAAATATAATCAAATGTGATCATCTCCATCTACCTCTCTCTCTTACCCTCTAGCTAAGATCCTCCCTATCATCTACCCCATCATCACCATACCCCCTCTCCTAAACCCTAAACCGAGCATCCCTAGCTCTCACCCCTCTCTCTCGGCCTCTCTCTCCTCTCTCACCACATGGTCCCCTGGCCCCACCTAGCTAGCCCACCTGACCACCCCAACCCTAGCTACCCCAAACCAAACCCTACCCGAGCCTAGCTACAACCCGAGCTCCATGCCACCCATCTCCCTCTCCCTCTCTAGCTCTCTCTCGCTGCAGCTCGGCCCCACCCGAGCCTGGCCTCTCTCCTCCTGCCTTGCCCCACCTGGAAGCCTCCCCTACCTGCCCTGCCTGCCCAGACCGAGCACGTGAGGAGGAAGGAGAGGAAAAGTGGCCGAGCCACCTTTTTCATCTACCACCTCCCCACGGTACCTCCTCCCTCTCCCTCGCTTTATCCTCCACCCCCGCCACCTCTCTGCCTCGCCCTGCTACCCCAGATCTACCCCAAGGCCGCTCCCCTTTTTCCCCTTCCTCTCCTACCACCGGCTACATCGTCACCGGCAAACCCTCGGCCTCCTCTCGGCTACACCGTACCAGGCGACGAGCACGACGTGGAGGTGATCGAGGAGTACAAGGAGGGTTCCCTGCATCGTTCGGTACACGCAGTCGTGAAGGAGAAGCACCAGAGCCACCAGATCGACGCCAAGGCCGAGCCCAAACCCTAGTCTCCGGTTCGTCTGCGTCGTCGCCAATCCACTGCGCCTCGAGCCGATCCAACCGCACCGACGCACTCACGGTGAGCTGGCCAACCTCCCTGACACCTCTGTTTTCCCCGCCGTCGCCTGTGCTCGCCGTTAGTTTCTTCGAGCACCCTCTGCGCGCCGCTGGTTGTTTCTGTCCGCTCACTCCCGCCCCGCATAGCACCCTATCTAGGCCACGCCTACCTCCCTGACACCAAGCCCGAGCCACCGCAGTGGCTCCGCCTCTGTGCGCGCCCGCAACGTCTCTGGTTCGAGCCCGCGCGCCGCGCTCTGCCGCTGGCTTGCATCGACCTGTCGCGCAAGGCGGAGAGAGAAGAAGAATAGTGCAGGCCGAGTCGATTTACGGAAAAACCCCTCTAGCTTTTTATTCCTAAACCCGCGCTCCTCTAGGCCCACAGGTCAGCTTTCGTGGCGTTTTTGCAAAAAGGCTCCCGGAGATTCGTACCCATCAACCCGCAGTCCCCCGCCGAGCCGCGTGGCAGCCCCGCACTCGCCCGCTGGCGTGTGGGTCCGCTTGGGCTCTGGCCCCACCTGTCACTCTCTGTGGCTGGCAGCAGCCGCAGTGAGAAATCTTTTTCTGCGCGCTGTGCTGCTGGGTCAGCGCTGGACCCACCTGTCATAGTCTGTGGCTAGCTAATCCTGTGTAGAAAAAGTATTTTTCTGTATCTGTTTTAATTCAAATCTTTTCAAATTTAATTCAAATTCAAATTTAATTTCTGTTTTTGAATAACTTTTAAAATATAAATCCAAATAAAACAAATAATATATGTTTTCAAATCAGAAAAATGTGAGGAATTCAAATATGGTCTTCAAAATATATTTTGGACACTTGAAATTTCAAGTTGATTTAAATTACAATAAAATGCCCTTTTTCCTTAATAAATTAATAACTTTTGTTTTATAAGTCCAAATTTAACAAATGATATGTCTAAAATGATTAGCTCGACGAGACCTTTCTGTTTATGCATTCCATCATCTGTTTTGCAGCATGCATCATATAAATATAATGGGTACAGCAACTATTTTGAGGTTAAAATGTGGTCAAAACTCAATAAAATGATTTATTCTTGTATTCCACACCTCACCCATGCCATGCTACTTTATTGCCATGCAAATTGTGCATCATTCATCATGGCATGATTGTTTTCTTGATGCATTTCTATTCATATGCTTGCGCACTTTATTTATGTTGGCCCTTGTTTGTTTGGTTCTTCTTCGAATAGACGCTGAGCAGGGGATATATCAAGCAACCCAGGAGCACTACCCAGATCCTTCTCTCGCTTCAACTGAGCTGCCAGGCAAGCACTACCACATGCTTGCATACATATAGCACCTATTGCCTCTATCTTATTCTTGCATCATTGAGTCGCGATTGCATTAAATTGAATCCCAAGTATTGCATAGCCTTTACTTTTAAACCCCACCGAAGCTTGTTCCTCCATCCCATGAACCCTTACTACAGGAGTTGCTTGAGCCATGCGAGTCGTAGAACAGCATGTGTAGGGTATGTGAGTGTCTGATGGATAACGAGGTACCTAAACAACTTAACCTGAGTAGTAATGGGATAACTAATGAAAGTGGCATCGGTGAGCCATAATTGCTATTTGGTTTTTCAGGCTCACTTGTGTCCCGTAGGACCCCGAGTACTTGATTCATGTTCCTTGAATATTCGCGCTATCCACATCCGGGAGGCTTATGAACCCTCCTGAGCCAGAGCTCGATTCATTCTTATTCCTTGGGGCCACAAACTAGTTTGGGGTTTTATTTACTATTCTGTACTTATGCCATGCTTTTCTGCTTTATTTAAATTGTGCGAGGTGATGCACACTGTACTGTTTAGGAAAGAGGAGTGTTTTCGCGGTGTCGACAAGCCCAGTCACATTTTCGGGTTCCCAGTCGTTCACAGCCATTGGCGCAAACCTTGAGTCCGTCTCGGAGTCGGCCAACTTCGTCGCGGGTAGCTTAATGGGGTGGCCCCCTGAAATATTTCTGAATCCTGTAATTGCTTTGTCGTGACTGCCTCGTTGGGTTTTGATTTGGTTTTTCCGAGGTATATCGAGTGTGTGTTGCTATTTGTGCACCCCTGCAGGGTAAAACTTTCTGAAAGCCGTGTCCGCGGTTATGGACGACTTGGAGCACAATTTCTCGATCATAGACAAGCATAACTAAAGTACTGCTTTTAATCTAACTAAGTACTTGACTAGTAAATAGTGCGACACTCATAGAATGGATAATAAAACTGCCAACGGATGGGGGGTTGTTCGTCCGCTTCCTCGTCGGTAAGCGAGGAGGAGGATGGATCTGTTAAGATTACCGTTATAACTGTTGTTATTAATTCACGGACATCCGTCTATCTTTGGTTAGGCGGATGGTTAGCGAGTATCTATAGAATTGCTAAGGTTTATCTTTTGCTGCAATTGCGTCACCCCAGGTTGTGTACCCTTTAGCGGCATAAAGACTTGCTGAGTACCCCTAGGGTCTCACACGATAAATTATTGGTTCAGATGAACAGGTACATTCGCAAGATGGATACTGGGTGGAAGAGACGAACGACATGGGCAACGATCATTCGGTGTAGAGATTCCGGGAACGGGGATCCGTGAGATCTGTGGGCGGGATCTGCTTATTTATGGGGCATCTTATGCCGATTTGCTTCTTATCCGTACTCGGATTTTGTCTTCCGCTTCCGCCTGATACTCTGATGTTTGATGTATGAGGAGATATCCTAAACTATTATATCTATCTAGGATATTTGGATCTTGCCGTATGGCGTTGCTATATTTCCTTTCTTTTTAGATGGAATGGCTCTGATGTACTATTGTATGGTGGCTTGCATACATACTCATTTGTGTATGTAGTTGATCCCTTCGCCTGCCGATTACGCCGCCCGTTCTTGTCCCGATGTTTGGAAATGGTTGGGACGGCCGAAAGGTCTACCTGTGAGTGGCATTTGGGCCCCACCGTACTATTTCAACCATTTCTGCTCATCCAGGCTTGTAACTAGGAGCGTAATTCACTGAGGTAGTTACACCGATCAAGATTCTTTTGGCAGGGGGATAATGAGAAAAAGAAATACAGACTGGCTAAATGGAGTGTGTTATGTCGTCCCAAAGAACAGGGTGGGCCAGGTATTCATGATTTGGAGATCAAGATTACAATCCTCCTTAGTAAATGGCTCTTCAAGTTATTAACTGAAGAAGGGATATGGCAAACTCTTATTAAGAGAAAATATGTTGGTTCAAAAGCATTGTCCCAAATGGTTTGAAAACCGGGCGACTCTCACTTTTGGGCTGGCCTGATGGCGACAAAGAAACATTTTCTTTGCTTTGGCACATTTTCTATTAATAATAGGTCTCAGGTAAGGTTTTGGGAGGATAAATGGTTAGGTAATGCCACACTCCGAGAACAATATCCTGCGTTGTATTCCATTGTCCGTTATAAATAAGAAACGATTGTCACTGTGTTGAAATCTTTTCCACCCAATATAGCATTCAGAAGGGATTTAACTGGCGTCAGACTTGACTCTTGGATCATGCTACTACATCGACTGACACATGTACAATTGTCAGCAAAGCCATATGAATTTCATTGGTATCTAACAGAGAATGGTTTAGCTCTTTATAAAATGCTTTAACCCAGCCAGTAATACAAGTATTAGATAATAGGATGATCTGGAAAATGAAGATACCTCTTAAAAACAAGATTTTTGCTTGGTATCTTCATCGAGGAATTATCCTTACAAAGACAACCTTATTAAGCGGAATTGGCATGGGAATCCGAGTTGCGTGTTTTGTCACCACGATGGGACAATCAAACACCTGTTTTTCCAATGTAGTTTTGCACGGTCTATATGTCAGTCACCCAAGCAGCTTCTGACTTGTCTCCACCATTTAGTATTGCCAATATTTTTGGGAATTGGTTACATGGTATAGATAACAAGTACAAGATACTTCTTCGGGTCAGAGAAATTGCATTTATATGGTCGCCATGGCTATATAGAAATGATAAGGTTTTTAATGATATTAATTGTTCCCTTCCGCGGGTTATTTTCAGCTGTACAAATACCCTTCGGGCTTGGTCGACACTATCTCGTGTGGAGCTTCGCGGCCTTTTACGGAGGTGTGTATGCGGCTGGAGGAGACGGCACTGAACCTATTTACTGGACATAGATGGAAGCATAATCTTCAGATCGGTCCGCCACCAGCACCTTTGGTGTAGTTGCATTTAATCACATCGTTTTGTAACCCGCCATCGACTTTATCTTTACTTATGTTGGATTTGCTGGACTCTTGTCGACTGTTTGCATCCTAGATATACAGAGGCCGGGTGTAATACTTATCTAAGTAATAAAAGCACACTTTATAAAAAAACGAGTAGACGATACGTGGCCACTAATAACTTTATCTCGATCAGATTGATCCCCTCTGAAACGTCGATCAATCTGCGACTCGCCATCCAAAATTGCGCTGATATATTGTTGGTCGATGGATACTTCTATCGAACGATGTTTATGACATTTATATAGATAGCAAAATACCCGCGTGTTGTAGCGGAAGAGAAACAATATGCTTACATACCTCGGGTCGTGGGTAGCGGCGAGCTACACATGTGATGGATGTACCGATGGCAGGCCGCGTCTTGACCAGCTCCAGTGGCACCACAACGTCTTGGCAAGCTCCGACGGCGGGCAGCGTCTTGGCGAGCTCTGATGGCGCTACAGCATCCTGGCAAGCTTCGACGGTGGGCGACGTCCTGGCGTGGCAAGCTCTCCGAAGACGGGCTCCGGTATAACTACAACTGCTCTGATTAGACAAAAACAAAATATAGACCCTCATGTGCAAATAATCAAGAGATCGCAAGTGTTAGTATAGCGCAAGTGTCAGTATGACCGCAACTCTAGTCATGTCAAAACTTTGCACATGAATCAAATTTACTACTCCCTATGTCTTAAAAATGATATCTCAAGTTTGTCTAAATTTGAATGTATCTACACAATAATTTGTGTATTGATATATCAAAATTTAGACAAATCATTGACATCTTTTTGAGGATGGAGGGAGTACTACGGACTCTAAACCTGAGCTCTGTCATAATTTATTGTCCGATCTTCTTACATCTGAACCAAGCAATTAAGCAAGTGTAGCTAACTACCTTTTTTGGTTTAAATGTAGCTGCTGAATTGATTATCCAGGAACCGGGTCATGATTTTCTCTTAATCTAATCAAATCTACAGCAAGCACATGGGAATGTTAATAAAAAAATCAACATGAAAATCAAATTGCTTTTCTACATAGCAACTACACGCGTCCAGTTCAAGACTGGGCACAGTCCTTTGATCGCATCGTCAGCTTGGCAAGCAGCTCCTCGGTAGTATTCAATTAGACAGAATAGAGCCCACTGCGTACACAGAGATCAGCAAGGTTGAGTGGAAGTTAGTTACGTCATGTATACTCACCTAATTCATGATCCATTAAGCTAAGCTGCAGCTTCTCCTTTGTACTTTGATGATGATCGTGTGGATTGTTCCGCGCCCATGCACGCGTTAAATAATCGTGCTGCTGCTTTCCGCCTGCGATCAATCTAAGAATGTTCGGCAGATCGATGGTACCCTCATTCCTTTGCATCCATCAGAGTAATAGATCCTTAGATGCTGGGCGCGTGATGAAGACGATCATGCACCCTTAGTTAATCATGCTGCTGCTGGCTGCCGAAAATTAATCAATTTAGAGAATATACGGCCGACCGGCTGATTGATGGCACCTCTTCCTTTCATCCATCCGAGCAGGGGATCCTTGAAGATGTTGGGGCGCATGATGGAACGATGATGGCATCGTGGAGCTTACCTAGCAGCATGTTGTCCATGATCTTGGTGAACACGCGTACGTGTTGGACCAACCATCCCGGGAGCCGTTGTCCGTCATAGCCGACATCGGCCAGTAGGGGTCGCCTACCAGCCGCAGCTCGGCCTGATGTTCTCTGGTAGGTTTCCCTCAGAGATACGCGTTCTTGATCAGCTCGTCGCGGATTAAGTCTTTCCTGTATGAAATTGTGACACCTAGGGCTGCGATTCGGCATGTTGCGCTCCGCTCCTTGTTAACCTTGCCGTCCGGGCGGTTGAATCGGCGCGTTGCAGGCCGGTGGAGGGAAAGCGCCGATCTGAGACTTTAAGGAAGCAGTCCTTTGATTTTTTATGTTGGCTACCAAAGGCGACGGTGGGTGCTACTGCAGCCAGAGGAAACGGCATCCGGTACAAAAGTAGGTGCCGCGGAGAGGATGGTGGCGGCTTTGAATCTGTCACCGGTGGCGGTTTGGTGACCTGAAGGACGGCTCATTGTCACGGCTTTCAACGGATTCGTGGGCAGCGATCATGCGCCAAACCCTAATCCTCTCTTCTGGCTCAAACGGAATCGTAGGGTTGGAGGCGGTTGCGTCTACGTGCACATACAAAGACGCATGTACCTTTTCTTTTTACTTATCGGTGGCGTTGTTAGTAATATGGGATTTAGTGGAAGGACAAACTTGTTTAAAAAAGAGTTGGACCGCAAGAAACACTCCATCTTTTATTATTAATTAATAGTAAAATGCCCGTACGTTGTATCGGGAGAAACGACAACTAAAATGCTTCAGCGAACCATTCTTGATGAATATCTATAGACTTCTTTTTAATTTCATAGTGATAGTCCAATTTCCCCTAATCTACTAGCCGAGTATCCTTGAAAAAATTGCACACATGCGAACAACAAGGAAGTCCTCTAATGGAAATCCATGTGGTCTATTACACAATTATATATTAATTTAGTTCTAGCAGCATAGTCTACAGGTTGGCATTGCACCGAAAGAACTCCAAAACCGTAATAAACTATCAAGCACGATTGTTTCACCAGCAGAAAACCCATAAAAGATTTTGAAAATTTACCTTCTCATCCAAACATTCAAATCAATTAGGTTCCTCATGGACTACCATCTCCGGTCCTACTCTCTACTCCCTCACTTCTCTACAAGAAACAAACACTGCAAGATTCAGTGTTTGACTGCAAATCCGATGACAAAGAATTATCTCTGCATTTGAACACCACTACCATGAGCAAATCTGAAGCAATGTTTGCTGTAGTAGGGTTATTTTAGGAAGGTGCTTATGACATCAATGGTAAATAAACCAACAGATATATGTGGAGCACGTTTATGTGACCAATGTACACAATTCTATATTCTAATTTAGTTTTAGATATAATAAGTAAGCACAAACAAATTTTGAGCAATTGAAAATTATCTTAAAGTCAGTAGCTCCACAATGCTGCTGCAGGTTGCAAATAGAATATACCTTAAGCTTTGGCTAATAATGGGCAGCCAAAAAATAAGAATAAACATGAAAGAATTCATTTCAAATCTGGAGTGAATTTCTTTGTTTGTTCTGTATTAAAAAATCAACCACAAAGAAGGGTTAAGGAAAAAACCATTGGATGTAGCGGGAGAGAATCACAAAAAATATAACTCCACGGCTGAAAAACTCACACCTCTAGTTATGGCTATTTTTTTAATATATCACCCGTGCACAATTATTGTAGCTTTAACCATTATATAACAAACATTAATGTATACACTGTAGAAGATTAGTTATTCTCAAGACGACTATAATACAAGTAAGGTGTTTGTAAAGAAAGTTCGAAGTTGCTTACCTTTGACAAGAATAATGATCTAACCTAGCTAATCTCAATTGAAGACACAAAGTAAAATGAATGATAATAACTCACTTCCCTACCATTCCAGATACACCTTCAGCAATTTTCTTATTTATGGTTGATTAAGGGAGAATTTAACACCACAAGATGGATCTCTCTTTGAGCAAGAATAGCTAGAGTTTATACGGTGTAATTCTTGCTGCTCAGATCCCGCAAGTAGCATTCACTTGAGTCAAGTTATACAAGTAGGATCACAATCACATAAGCCATGGATTTTTTAATCCACTTTGCAATAAACATATGCAGTTCCAAGAAAATTTAGAACGTTATTGCTAGTAATACCAACCATAACTGAAGTAAATGGAACTGTCGATAGATACTGAAAAATGATCTAAGAAACTGAAACTGTAGCTTTGAAAAACCTTCAGCAAAACAGCAGCCGAAAGAAGGAAGAAGTCCACCAACCAAGTGAGACCAACGCATGAAGTCATAAACCGACCTTACTCAGGAGTAGCCCAGGCATCTTACAACCTTGTCAAGCGTGGCCTTGATAATTGCTTTCTTCCACTTATCAATATCGTTGCCCCCGCCGATCATGCTCGATGTCCCTGCAGTGCCAATGGCCTCCAACCATGGTCAATGTAGCCCGTCAATGCCGACATCTTACAAAGGCAACAACCCAAAGCCATCGGGACTCTGATTCGGCACCCGAACTGGTAACCACTACAAATACAGAAGGATAAAAACTTGAATGAACGAGATGTACAGAAGGAGTTCAGAAAATGTACTCCCTCCGTCTCAAAATACATGTCGCAGGTTTGTCAAAAATTGGATGAATCTATATACAAAATAGTGTCTAGATTCATCCAAATTTTGACAAATCCGAGACATCTATTTTGAGACGGAGGGAGTACAAGAGATCTCTTTCATTATTATCATAAAATAAGAGGACAACGAGACCATGAAGAACTCTATGTCGGCATTAACAATAGGTTGGTGGAGGATGACAGTGAGCTTTCTGAAAAGTTTAGGCTACTACATTCAGAATATTGTTATACATTGTCACCACTTAATTTTGGCCCCAAGATGATCATGCTAGAATAAGATCCTCCCTTTCCAGAACGAGTAGTTCCACTTCATAGCTATACATGTTTTCGCATAAGAACACCAATTGGAAGCAATTCGAGTTTGCTCTTTAATGCTGAATACGATCCTATAATTTCAGTGAATGATTTCTCTACATCCTTTAGTAAAACTACCAGAGATCTGTTTTACTTTCATCTGAGATGTGACCTAACATGCAAGGAGAATCATCCTATTAGTATTACAACATGAGGTTAGCGAATTTCAAACTAAGAGAAGATATTGTACCTCGATTAACCTGGTAATAGCTAGCCTATAACGTTTTGCAAAAAAATCAAACTCTAAGATTTTGTACCTCAATTAAGTAGTTGAGCCTTGAACTTTGCTGCCCAATGATTTTTTTTCATCCAGCAATTTTCCAAAGCTGATGAGCGGACACTACCCAGATTACATCGATTACTCTGACGAAAGCCATTTGTTTGCTTTCCTTAGAAAAAAGAGCGAGCAGGAAGATTGGTTCATGTAAAAGCACTGCAAAAGTTAATGATTGGAGATTAGAACAAATTGAGAATTTCTCCACTATAGTTTCATTGCAGATCCCAAAAGTTAAAAAAGAACGAATCAAGATGGGAAGAACAAAATCAAATCAGATCGAGATTAAGACGGTGAGCGTATCACATCGAGATGAGGAGACCTCCAGTAGTGTCAGGTTGGAGTAGGTGGTGCCGGATCTCGCGAGGGTTGTGGTGGAAGGTATGCTCATGGATGCCACCGCTGGCGCCAACCACATGGTCGCCCCGGCCCCTGCCCCTGCCCTTGCGCTAGATTGGAATTGTCCCCGTAATGGTGGTGAGAAGGATGCCTCCACTGGGAATCCGCCTTCCTCGACGTCGGATCCTGTCATTCGGAACGTGTGCTACGGAAACCCGCCTCCCCGCTGACGGAGCAGGTCGAAGAACGCCTGATGTGGGGGACGACTCTAGGTCTAGCTCCTGTTGAGACGAATCGGCCGAGGCTCCCCGTGAGCAACCTGCGAGGCGGAGGTCATCGATGAGAGCACATAACCGTTCGGTTCGTATTTGGCGGTGGCAGAGCAGGTAAATACTCTGAACTCTCCATCGGACGGAAGACCAACAAAACTATTTGACAATGGCTTTTTACTTACCCGTGGTACCCTAGTTAATATAGTAATGTGGGGTTTGGTGAGAGGGCAAACCTGTCAAAAAAAGTGTTCGACCGGAAAAAACAATTCGTCCTTTATTATTAGGTATAGACTAGCAAAAAAGCCCGTGCTTTGCACCGGGTCAAAATAGATGATTTTTGTTTTTTAGAAACCTCTCAATATACCCGTACTTAAAAAATGCACTATTTTTATACTTGGAAAATTCATATTTTTACCGAAATACATCTTTGTTAAGCTCTATTGTGTTGTAAATTAATTTCTCTTTTATATCGAATGAAAACTCTACTTATGCTTATCTTCTAGCATAACAAAAAGTTATTAAAAAGATTTTAAAACAAACAGAAAATATTTTATATAAAAAAGAGGAGACCATCTCCCACCGGCCAGGCCTAACTGTGACCCAATAGGCAGCCGAGTCGGTGGAACCTCCTCCTTGATCCCGAGAGCCCCACCATAGTCAGCTCGATCCCGAGAGCTCCCAGATCCCCGTCACTGAGCTCGATCCGAACCACCTCGTCGCCAGAAGCATAGGCCCCGCAGCCTCGCTCGATCCCTTCTGCCTCGCCCACGCTCACATCCAAGTGTGGCTAGCAGCGGCCTTACCCCGCGCCACCACGCCTCTCCAGCTACGCCCAACATCGCCGGGAGCACCCCCAGGATGACGAGCACGTATGGCTCAGCCCCGAGCATGCAATTTAACCGCTAGTTCCATTCCCGGCCGGCCACGGACGTCTGCCTCCTCCCCTTTTCCTCTTCGCCGCTCACCCGCCTCCCTCTGTTCCTCCGGCCGGTCTCCCCCAGCGCGCATCCGGACGGACAGAACCTCCGTGGGCAAGTGTGTCCTTTCCGCTTGTTGTCCCGCTCGACGGCCTCAGGTCTTACAGTTGCCACCGTCGTTCCGGAATCCAACGTCATCGCACCTGCGTGCTCGACCTCGACCTACTCGGATCACCGCGCGACTCTTGCTCCTCCGGCGAGCCCCACCGCTCGGCTCGCGCCCATCCCTGCCGCCTTGTTTCCGGACAGTAGCTCGGTCCTCGATTTCTCCAAAGCCGTTCGAGTTTGTTTACGGAACCATGTCATGGGTGGCGATGGAATAAAAGAGGGACATTTTTTTTCACTTGTGGGGCCGTGGGGGTGTGCGGCTTTTGTAGAAAACTTTTAAAAAAATACATGTCATTGTTTTAACGAACGTAGTCAACCATCTCTCGAAATGGATTTTCATACTTCCTCCGTACTGAAAAGGATGCCGCGAATTTATCAAAATTTGTATGAATCTAGATATATTTTACTATATAGATACAACTAAAATTTGAAAATTTAAAACATCTTTTTTAAGACGGAAGGAGTACATAAGTGCATGTACTATTTGGAATACACAACGGTACAACACACTTATCCTCTATGTACTCACATAAGGCAGAGGTGAGCTCAAGTCGGCACGATGGACACCTTGTCAGCCTCACAACGTGCTACTACAATGTTTTTGAAAAAATAAATTTTCTGGAGCGTTTCAAAGTTTAGAGAAACCTTTTTCTTTTCCCTTCTTTTCGTAAAAAACATACTACCTACCATAAAAGGACTTTGATTAAAAAAGAGGTGAGAGATCTTGACCCAGCTAGCCCACGTGTCCCAACCTAACTCACACCGATATCTTATCCTCAACCACTGCACGACATCCACTCGTCCCGTCGCCTGGATCGTTCTCTTCTCCTTACGAGCGTTGCGCCGCCGCTCCAAGCGACCACGCATGTAATGTAAATGTAGCTCACCAAATCCCATCCGCTCACTGTCCCCGCCACCGCCATCATCATCACAACATCAGGTCCTTCCCCGAGCCCTTCCCTCCTGTGAGCCCGCTCTACAAGCTCGGCCGACGCCGACGCAGCTCCATCCCCGCGAATCCCCCTCGCCTCGCCACTCGCCCAGCTTCCTTCTCTGTCCGCTCTGTCCCCCCCATATGCTCGCACACTTCTACCGCTCCGCAAGCTCGGCCGACGCCCGGCGCAGCTCCATCCCCGCGAATCGCCTCGCCACTCGCTAGCTTCCAATATTGTTGTCGCTCACCTCTCGTGTTTCCTGGACCGCTTGATCTGTCCCCGCCGTTTAGCATAGCAACGGTGGACGCCAAGGCCCTCTCTCCCGACGGTGACCCTGCTTATCTGATTCTGAGGCGGCTTAGCTGATTCCAGTTGCTTTGCAACCGCATATAAATTGGTGTCATTTGATATAAAGAAGCGATGTGGGACTATTTGCTCATCGGTACAGAATCAAAACTATTTGCTCATCCGTACATAATTGAATTTATTTATTCGGTTGCGTTAATGGATGAAAAGCCCGGGATGAGACAGGACAGAGGCCAAGTTAGTCTGAACGAATCGTTAATTCACTTATTATCCGGTGCCTGGTGTCCAGCCCAGGAGGCCAACGTCTCAAGCGACAAAAAATAGGACATTTTTATATCCGTATGAAGCGATCGAGTCCATCACGATAGGAAAGCACCCGATGCCCCAGCTCCTCGCTGTCAGCCTATTTTTTTTCTTTTAACCGTTATTTCCACTTGGGGTGGCTCAGTGGGTAATACGTGGTTTTGTGGGAGGGTAAAAGGGTCCAAAAAAGTGTTGGACCGGAAGAAACAATCCATCCTTTATTATTAGATATAGACTAGCACAATTACCCGTGCGTTGCTACGGTCGAATTTTATTATTTGTTACCTCCCACAACCTTAGTGTCGTCCATATCTCTCACGACTCCTAGTGACTTTATGATACGAGGTGATTGTCTTATCTAGAGGCCACTACCGACCAGGGCCAACTTTTTCAGGGCTACATCCAGTGGCAAACCCCAAGAGTTATTCAAAGCCTGGACAAACATTGTATTTGAAGGCTAATGATATAATTTTTTAATCAAATTGTCATTAATAGGCTTGCCGCTAGGCACATGTCCTGTCTTAGGGAGTGTCCTCCTATGGCTACATTCAATGTTCGTAGCCCATGTGGCTGCTCCGATCAACATCGATTCCTTCACGTCTGTAGTTGACTCAACTCATCCTCATCAGAATGTTGTTTTCGTTTGCTAGGACCGGATAAAGAAAATATCCGTCCCTCGTCTCCTCCTATCTCCTCCCTCCTCTTCAAACAAATAGGAAAAATTCCGTCTATCTCCTGCACGTTCCTCATCTCATCCGATTTCCTCTCTCCTATGATCCCTTCTTGGCCCCTCCTCATCAAATTAAAAAATATGATTTTTTTAATTCTCCATTAGAGCTTAATCCCCGTGGGGGCACTGGGGAGTGCGGAGCCACGCAGGAACGGGCACTAGGTAGGCAGGCGGGTGAAATCAAGGGCAGAGCATAGGATTGAGCCGTCGCCTTCCTCGATGCTCGCATCCTCGACCCAGCAATCCCGCCCCCTCGCCACTCGTGACCTCTACCTTGAGCCATTCGACTACACTGCTCACCTACTCCCACCGCAAACCACCTATGGCCAATGGTGGTGTAAAATGCAAAATAACATTATGTACTAAGGCAATGAGGATTGTTTTTCCTATTTGTTAGGGGGTTTTATGCAAAACATCTGATTGGACAAAAATTTGGACCACTCGCTTAGTTGCATCAGGGATCGTCTCGCATCCAACCTTCTATGATAGTGCATGCCAGCGACCGGTACCAAGAGTAGAGCTCTGATCGTGTCGCTTCCAGCTTTTTTTAGAGAGCTTCCGGCCCTTCTATGATAGCATGCCGGCGGCCGGCAGCAATGATAGAGCTCTGGTTTACATTCACATCTGCATCACCGTGGCTAGTGCTATGCAATGATCAAATTCGCGTCCTCAATACGAGCAGAAGGACGCGGTCTAACTCATGAAAAAGGAGATGATACTCCTAATTGTCTTACTGATCACAGTTGATAGAGAGAATATAGTGCAAGTTGAACAAGCCGTCTCACTATCTACCCACCGCCGACCACACCGTCTGCTCCCTTCCCGGCTCTCTTTCTCCACCCCTCAAGCCGTCGTCTCCGTTGCCGCCGGCAGTTGCTCGACAACCTCTCGCCAACGTCGACACCCGCCTTGGAGAGGAGCACCACAAGGGGCACAATCTCCAGAGGCTGCCTTCGGGCTGCCTTGATGCGTCGATGCGCTGCCATAGTTGGAGGCGGTGCCATGCCAAGATCGCTGTGCGCGCCTCATGTCGTTCTGACGGGTGTTTGTCGCTTCCGATCATGGTCCGGTGTGCTGGCGGTAGCGGCCTACAATCACCGGGGCCATGCCACCGACATCGGCACAAAGACGCCAGATACCCAACCGGCCACCTCTCCCTCGGGCGAGGTGAATCTGGCATGTGTTGAATCACGGCTTGAACAGTGGGATTGGGCGAGGTGAATCCGGCATGTTGAATCATGGCCTGAACCGTGGGATCGATGAAGAAATCTCGCGTGAGCCTGTATATTCTTCGATTCAATCCAGATAGCTTCAGAAAACAAAGGTAATGACGGCCACGAGGAAGAGGCGTTTGGCTCGATAGTGTCTCTTTATTGAACTCTCTGCAGTACGTCTTGTTGCAGACTTGCTGAGAACCTTGATTAGAGACGTGTACCAAGACGTCGGGTTTGGTTCGTCTACGGTGGATCGCTGGAATAGAGCATTTAACTCGTATTGGACTCTCCTCCCTCGGCAGGCTGCGAACGTGTGAACGAGAAGGCGCACTGAGGACGGACCAAAGCGCACTACGACGGACCGAGAGAGAAACCTTCCTCCCTTTATTATTAGGTATAGACTAGCACAAATACCCGTGCGTTGCACCGGGAGAGAAAAATATGTCACTACAAGTCACATAAAGTGTGTTCGTTGTTTGTATAAGAGCGTGTCACAACAAGCAGCCAACTTCATCACGCCCGTGGCTTACTTTTGGTAGGCTCAACCAGGTCACCCGACTTACTTCATCACCCTACTCCGCGAAGGTCTTGCCCTCCCTCCGGGTGTGGGTCAAACCCAATTGACCCGGATCGGCTGAATTGTTATGGTAATTTGGTTTTCTTGTTCATGTTGGGTTTATATTTTGTTCTATAGGGGACATACTTGTGTGATGCAACGGGAGAAGAAGAAAATAATTTGGATGAAAACTTGAACTATCCAAAAGTTAACTGCTTTGAGTTTGGAGAATAAGAGTTTATTAAAAAATGTTAGAAATTATTTTTAATGGCATTGCATTGAACAAGGAATCCTATGAGAATTTTCAATATTTTCTGTTGAATCTTGAACATCCAAATATTCAAGTACATGATATGTTGATTTGATCGGTAGACATCAAACACGTACTGATGCACATGGCATCATGATCTGACTAACCCGAAGTTTGTTTTTGTTTAAATGTAAATCAGGTAATAAAACATCCATGTGCTGACTTCAGGATCACAAACATTTAACTTAATTATCCAGAACTTAATCATCTGACCCTATTCATCTAAATTTTTACTATCCGAAGGAAAAATTGCGGCCCAAGGAGGAACATAATACTTACTACGACACAAAGTTAATGTAACAATCAATCTCGACATTGTTCTTCAAAGCTTGGAGGAAAAGCAGCTTGTGCGTGTCATCTTGTAGCCCATGAACTGAGATCATATTGACAGGACACCGAGGCTTTATCATGAAACCATGGACTGCCACTAAACACGAGGTAATAAAGTTGCTAACCAGATGTAATCCTTAGCCCTGCAGGCGAGCACGATGCTACCTTGAGTCCCATCATCCGCAACAACATAGGAAAAATCTCAAAATTGGGCACCATAACACCGCTTGACAATGTCGAGGTCTATATTTTGCAACTTGGACATCTACATACACAGACTACAACAACATCGAATGGGTGCAATATGTGTCTAGGAAAACTGACCTTGATCATCCTGTGGGATGCAGATTGATTTTGTGTTGTTGTTATGTAGGAAGTGATACCCCTCCCCTCCACCACGGTGCTCATGTGTTCTGAGACGGTAGCAGATGCAAAGTGCGTTGGAAGGACCGTGGTGGCGTTCATGCCGATCTATTCAGGCTCTGGCTCCGGACAATGGCGCGACTCAGTCTCCAAGCGCTCGCCGTCGAAGCATACCAGTGTGATCAGCATACCATCATGATCAGCTTTCTCTCTTCTCGCCCACGAACTCGTTGATTTTCCTACTGTCGGCCATGGTCGCGCCATGTTCTCACTTGATCTCTCCTCATCGCTAGGCGATTTGATCCGAGGGAAATCTATTGCTCCCATATTTATTGGCGACTTATCAGAGAGGAGTCGTGCATGACGGGGACACAGGTTGTACGAATCTTGATGACAAAAAAAAATCCCAAACAAATTGGTTTCCTTTACAAATACGACCAGCGATTAGGTGCTCGAGGAAAACGCACATCCTGAGGGACGAAAACAATCCCAATCAAATTGGTTTCCTTTACAAATACGACCAGCGATCGGGTGCTCCAGGAAAACGCATATCCTGATGGACGAAAGCACTACGACGGACGAAGAGAGAAACAGTCCTTGTTTTATTATTAGGTATAGATAGCAAACATACCCGTGCGTTGCACCGGAGGACAACACTTTTCGACGAGAACGGATGGAATCCTAATTTTACCCTATAATATATAGATCGACCATGGTAACCCTAGCCAATAAAAGTCTAATGGTTTGAGTCTTAGGTTTGCATTAACGTTTTTACAGACCCTCCAATTCTCAATACCCAAATTTTCTATGTCGATTTCTTATAGCACATTCCTTTTCTTCTACCTCATGCCGATCCCTTTTTTATCCTCTACCAGCTCTGTCGTGATGGCCCTTCGATCAGACAATGAAAAGGCTATGTATCCTCAAAACTTGGAAGGCTGGGTCTCGATGGAGGGACCGAGGCGACCGCCGCAGACGCACAGTGCCGATGTTAGTCGGTTGAGGGCATGTAATCATCTGATATGCATAATGTTATTTCTTGATAAAACTACTAAATCCAATTGATAAAAATAATTAGTTACCTGATTAGCAGCTTGGCTTCCCATGTCGGGTAAGCTGTAGTAAACAAACATGAAGCTGCTTCACATCTCGTATCAATTTTTGCCTATCAAATTAGTCAAAAATTGTCCCATAAAACAATCTGTCTTCAAGGGAGCAGAGTATGTACCCTGCTAGCCGGCCGGCCGGCCGGCATGTCTCGAGAAAGCCTGGCAGCAGTGAGCTCTCCGCTACCAGCATCTCCTCTTGTAGTCTTTTCGGCAGCATGTCAGGGTCGGATACGTCCACGTTGATCAATGACGGCCCCTCTACCTCTAGACTGGCAGAGCGACGCCGTCTTCTGTGATCCTAACTACGCCATTGGCCACATCGGATCCTGATGGAAGATCCTTTTGCCTCCTGATTACCACCATGTCCTTTTGCCTCCTGATTACCACCATGTTTCTGCGCGATCGTCGCAGTTGTAGGTAAAGATAAACATAAACATAAACAATGGGTATTGCTTCCGGCGTGCGGACGTGGGACAGATGATTTTTTTTTTACTTATCGATGGTATGGGGGTATTAATTGTGTCGGCGGATTTTAACTAAAGGTTGAGTTTATTTTAATTAATTTATTTATTTTGTTTGAAAACATATGGATAACGATATAAAAAAGAATTATGCACATAAACACGGACCCCATACACACCTCATGCACGCATGCCATACAGACAAACGATCCCGGCTCCCGCCAACCCTGCCTGGCCATTCTACACCTGCCACCTACCTCATCACCTCCGGGTTGGAGCCCGAGATCCTATCCCCACCGTGATTCCCTCCTCGCCTCGCTCCATGAGTGCTTTTGACCTTTAGTCGCGTCCACACGGGCCGGCTCTGGCCTTCCTACCTCGCAGCGCCCCGAGCTCCTCCTAGCGTGGCATGCTTCGTTGTCGCTTTCCTGCCATCGACTATGCTTCCCCTTCATCACCACGCCTCCCGCTGCCCGTGGTTGTTGTCTCCTGGCTTGCGACCACACCCGCCGCACGTGCTCACCGTCGTTTGTCCGCACCTTGCAGCTCCCAGGCCATCGTGTGCCCGTCCATACTCTTACCACAAGCACCTGCGTCTCAGATCCCGTGCGAGTTGAGTGAGGCATAGGCAAGGCCGCATAGGCCCAAGCGGCACTGACCGAGAGACTCCGCCGAGACGGAAACTCCAGCAAGCTGTAGCTCGAGATACTCTAATTGGTGTGTCTCACGAGTAGGTTACCTAATCACAGTGACAAAAATAACACGTGATCACAAAGTAAATACTCCATCCATCCTAAAATAACTTACTTCACTTTGTCCAGACACACATGTATCTAGACACATTTTAGTACTTAGATACATGTGTATCTAAAGAAAGTGAAGTCAGTTAATTTGGGATGGAAGGAGCAATAGTTCTGATGAATTATAAAAAAGAAAGAGAAACTGAACTCAGGTATACACTCAGCATTCCCAACTTGGTTTGTACCAACAGTGAACCAAATTGTACCAACTGAAGACTAATTAATAAGGGCTGGTTAATGCAATCGTTGGCATTGATTTAGTACCAACATTTTGCTAGTCAAAATATAAAGTTGGTCCTCAGTAGCTCAAATATATCCTATGTGTCACAGCTAGACCGAACCATGGCAGTACGGATACTCCATCTACAATCCTACTCATGAATTGCTTTATTATTTTCCTTCATTGATTGGAGAACCAGTATCGACAGATTTAGTTCTCTAATGATTCTCTATATATACTTGCCTCAGATATGCTGATCAACATCATCGAGCTGGAGCATCCGAGCTTGCAGCCACCTCCATGGTGGCAACGCAACAACGTCTGAAGTCCAGCCTCGTGTCCAGAATTTGGGTGTTCGCATCGTCTCCACGACTGAGGACACAAATCAATGTCAGAGTTGAGCCTAAAATTGTAGAGCAGTCTGACCCGCTGCTGCTTGTCATAAGATGCTAGATCGCATGGGTGGGACGACCTCCTAGGATGCTAGATCGCGTGGGCAGGGACGCCACCAGCCATTCGGGATGCAGGTGATGGGTTGCCGTCATCCGATGGGAGGCGCCGCCGGCAACGTGGTGCGGTTATGGGATCGCCGCCGGCCACGCGCGTGATGCAGGGAGATTTCTTATAAGAGCGATATGCTGCAGGACCAATATCTCGTTGCAGACCTTGTTTGTGCTGTCTTTTTGACAACTACGTGGTCGTGTGGGTACCATATTCTTTTGTCCCTGGTATGCTGGGCCGTGGTCTAGGCCCATGGATATGCATGAAGCCGTTCGAGTGCAGGAAACCATTGGGATGGAGAGGGGTAGCGATCAGAGGAACAATTGGAATTCATTACTCGTGGTGGTCAGGCAAATTACTACGTTGGTGGGAGGGTAAAACAGTCTAAAAAAGTGTTAGACCAGGAGAAACAATTCGTTTTTTATTTTATACTAGCAAAATGCCCGGCGGAAGAAGTCCAGGTCTGGTCTAGCCGCGTTCTCGCCTACCAGGTCGCCCCGCTCGTCGATCTCGACGACGACGACAAAGCCGGCCCCTCCTACCAGCCGTGGAGGTGCGGCGACGCCGGCCAGGGGAGCTTCCGTCCGCCGCAGCCGCCGAGAGACGACGACGACGACGGCGGCGGCCAGAACGATGGCAGGGCCGACCCCGGCTACACGTCCTTGTAAGGCAACTTCGGCATGTAGAAGCGGCGACGGCATCGGCAAAGTCTACGGCAGCGGCCTTTTTAATGTTTTAGTTTATTATCTAATTTATATTCGATGTAATCCGCCTATATTCACCCATGTTTAATGAAATTCGCCTGAATTTACCAAACTCGTTTGAAATTTAGCCGAACGTGGGAACTCGGCCTGGAAACGCGAGTGGAAAACTCGGCGTTCCCAGTCCAAAATCAAATTTCGTCTCGCCAAAATTTGGTCTAGATTGAGATTCGCCCAACAAGTGGGGATGCTCTTAGTTGCAGCTTATTTTGTACAAGCTAGAGACTTTAATTCATTCATCGTCGATTTTCATATCAATCAACAGTGTCGCTATGTTGATTCTTGAAACAAGTTGTTCCTCAATATTTTAGATAACTCGTGAGATCGAGGTAGGACTATTCATACCATGTCGTAATTCCCTCCAAGCTCTGAGCGACGCCGACGTTCGTGCCCGCTGTTTGTAGCCCCGCATGTCGATTTCGTGTGTCATTTAGGCTGGAACGCTGGGGCTTAATTCCTCGGGTTTTGGGGGCAATTTTCTTGTCGCAATTAAATTGGGGGTATTCTGGTAGTTCTTGAGAAGGATCAGTGCCAATTTCTACCTGATTTAGGGTAAAAGGGTCGCCTTTTGTCATGATGCTACGTTACTGTCATGGTTGATGATACCTAATCTCCTTTTTTCTGTATAAACTTCAGAGATTGCAATGGAGCTGGACATACACGGTCACGGGATACCGGTTACAGTGGTCAGCACGACCTATATGGGCATGAACTGCATGCCGCGGCGGCATGCTGCTCGCCTCGCCTAGGAGGTCAAGATGGACATCAACAAGCCTAACACCTCCCTGGGTAGTTTTCTATTTACGCGTTTTTTTTTTCAAAACGTTATTTTCATTTATCGGTGGCACAATGGGTTATTTGGTGTTTAGTGGAAGGGTCAAGGAAAAAGCCATTACAACAATTAAAAATAGGCCAAACAGTCATAACAAAACAATAAAAAAGCACTTCGAGTTAAAACTTGAAGAAGGTATGGAAAATTTACCTCATGCATAGAAAAATATTGATTGTCCTCCCCCTAGTCTGCCATCTTCCGTACTGGTCCTTGAACACCCTCTATTTCCTACAAATATGTTTTTGTTCATATTAGTACGAGCAATACATTGTACTATTAACCTGCTTGCAAAACAATAGCTGTTCCAGTTTCTAATCTATAGAATAAATATAATAAGCCTGCTATAAAACAATCCTAACAAAGCAATAATAAGCAGTTCCAATTTCAGTGACAGATCTATTTTTAACAGAGATCTAATATGCTAGCAAAACAGTCATAACAAAGCAATAAAAAAGCACTTCCAGTTTTACTAAGAGATCTATTCAAGAAACATAACAGAGATATCGATAGGATACATATGAGAAAGATTAAGCTTGCAGAGCACGTACGCAAGCAGTGCGAAGTTTGGGTCGCAGAAGGATGAAACGATGGCAATGTCGACCTTGAGAAGAATCGATCTGGGATTTCGATCAAGGAAACTCGAGCGAAATCGGTGTGGGATTTTTAGCAAGGGTTTGGAACTCTTTTTATAGTCGTTTTAGAGCAGAGTTTGTATAGGACACTTCTCCTTTTAAAGGAGACCGGAGCAGAGTTTGTATTGGAACAAAGTTCGTATAGAATTGGCAGCAGCATTTTCATCCCATACGCACCAAATCAATCGACAGGCCCAAATTCGTTGCCGTGTTTAAGATGGACACCTATTACATGGAGCCTGAATATTGCTAGGTGTGTTACTACTCAGGCTTGTTCTGAATTTTAGAGTGACTCAAAGAATGTTTCAAAGAGATTTAGGGGAGCATACCTGCTGATTTCCTGGACGTCAATGCTGAGAGAATACGGGACGGCCTCTCCTCACACTCGTCACACTCGTCGCCGTTCACCTTCTACTACAGCGCCGGCGAGCTCGAGCGTCGTCGTCCACCTTCTACCGCAGCGCCAGCAAGCTCCGCTGCTGTCCGACGCGTCGGCATCCAGAGGGGCGAGGGACGGCCTCTCCTCATACTCGTCGCCGTTCACCTTCTATACTGCAGCACCGGCGAGCTCGAGCGTCGCCTTTCACCTTCTACTGCAGCGCCGACGAGCTCCGCTGCTGCCCGACGCGTCGGCATCATCCAGAGGGGCGAGGTGCTTGAGCGCCGCCGGCCATGGTCACGGCGGCTGCCATGGCAGCTCTGGAGGACTGCATCTCCCAGCGTGTGGATGTCTCTCATCGCCGTTCACCTTCTACTGCGGCCGGAGATGTAAAAGGGGCAGAAAGCTCAAGCGCCGCCATGGGTGCGTGTATGCGTGCTGTGTGCGGTAGGTGGCCAGGTTCGTGTCTGCGTGCAGCTGTGTCAAATAGGCAAGCACACTTCTGAAAAACAAGTCAGCTGAATAATGGCCGGCTACATACATGTGCGCAGCTGTGTTGATTTCAAAACTGAAAAGGATGCAGACACGCTGGACTAATATAACGCTGGAAGGAGGGATCAAGCTCGGGGGCGAACAACAGCGCCGGACGCGATCATTTTTTTTAATTTTAATTTTAATAACTTACAGGTGGCGTTGCTTGTAATAGGTGGTTAGGTGGCGTTGCTTGTAATAGGTGGTTTTGTGGGAGGGCAAACCGGTCTAAAAAAGTGTTGGACCGGGAGAAACATTTCGTGCTTTATTATTAAATATAGATATATATATATATATATATATATATATATATATATATATATATATATATATATATATATATATATATATATATATATATATATATATATATATACTAGCAATAGTGCCCGTGCGTTGCACCGGAGAGACTAATCCGATTCACATGAAAAATATTTTGTCTTGCCTCATAACACCGGTCTCGAGCTGAATGTTTTTCTTATCTTAGCCGAACTTATTTACACAAAATCATACAACTATGTGTTGATTTTTTAATTATTTTTTAGGGAACAATTATGTTAAATAACTGAAAGTTGCTTCGAGTGACTTCCTGGAGTAAAAGATCCCTTGCCGATTTATATTTTTGTAGACTTGGCAGACGTATTTAAATCTCGGTGTTGTTCTCTAATGCATCTGTACTTTAACTGGTGAAATAAGACGATCATTTTCTTTAGCATATCCATGTCGCGTGCTTTTTCGTCACACGATGCAAACTCCATTCCCGTGAGGACCCACTATGGACAACATTCGTGCACCGTATATACTCGAATACTTGATCGCATGCACAGCCCGCAATCCCCCCTATTTAGTTTTTTTCGTAAGTTGTACCAAGCGCTTAATTATTTGTTAGCAGAAGCTGGATACTCGTTGGATGACATGGGCCAGAAAGGCACATGCGAACCGAACCAAAGAAAAAAGAAAAATTCTACCTTATCTGTTCGTCCGGTCAACCCACGGACCCGCATTGTCCGCACCTCTCCCGAGTCTCCCCCAAATTTCCCTTGTCGCCGGCCGGCTAGCTGCCAACTCCCCCCGCGCGGGGCTCAATTCCTATCCTCCGTCCGTGCCGCCGGGTTCCTCGCCACCACAACCCAAGTGCATGCCCCCACTTCTCTCCCGCAACACACCGAGCTCCCTGCGCGCCACCCTTCTCTCCCTGCGCGCCACCCTTCTCTCTCGCGCGCCACCCTTCTCTCTCGCGCGCCGCCCGCCCACACCGTCCACACCGTCCCCACCGTCCCCAAGCTCGGCGTCGCGGCCGCTCGCCGGCGAGCCCCTTCCTCTCGATCCCTGTGCCGACGAGCCCTTTCCTCTCTCGGTCCCCGTCGTCCGGCAAGGACACCCGCGGCCCCAGTGACTCGTCCTCGCGTCGCTCGGGTTCTCGCTCCCGAGCTCGCCTCTGGCCGAGGCTGCTGCTCCTATTTCTTCTCGAGGCAACCATTGTCTCATTAACTTCCTATTGCTTGGCTTGTTGACAGCCAACCTGCCTAGGTATTTAAACTGGTGAAATTTGCTGTGAGGAAGCAGTGTGGGACTATTATTGATTCAAAAAATATACGGATCTCCGGCTGCCGCTTTAGTATCAGTCCGACAAAGGGCCGCTGCTTTAGTTTCAGGCCAGCAGGTAGACGGCGATGCAGGGATGAATCATTTCTTACTTACCGGTAAGCATAAGCAAATCAAGGCCTCCTTTGTCGCTGGTTCAGTGGGCTTGACTCTCGTGAGTATCAGCCCATTGCACAATAGCAGGTACGTACGAGCAGGTCGTGCGAAACATTATTAGATTTATCGGTGGCAGCTGTTGTAATTTGGACTGAGAAAAAAAAGTTTGGTGAGAGGGTAAAACGGTCTAAAAAAGTGTTGGACCAGGAGAAACAATCCGTTTTTTATTATTAGTATAGACTAGCATAAATGTCCGTGCGTTGCTACGGGTTAATTTTTACTATACGACAACCTCGTGTAACCCCCTCGTTGCTCGTATCTCCCACAATGTCTAGTGCCGGCAAGGTCATAGGTAACACCCTTATCTCTGGTGGCCACTACTAACCGACGGCGGCTCAGCATCTCTACTCAGCATCTCTACGCATTCTCGTTTTGATAGTTCTCCTTTTCCTTGAACAGTGAAGCCGATCAAAGCAGTGATGACGCACGAGAAAGAGTGTATTGCCGCGTGTCGCCTCTTGGTGTCGGGGCTATGAAGTGGTCACTGGCCTCGCCTTTCGTAAATTCTGGGTTTTGGTTCAAATTTGATTTAAATAACTTTCAAAAAGAAAGGCTTCTCATAGAAGTTCTAAATTCTTGAACATAAAATATAGTTGATAATTTAAAGAGTCTCACTGCAACTGATATACTACATACAGATATACTCTCTTGTTTAGCGGACTTACTCAACAAAATCTATGTTAGTAAACCGAGTTTTCATAAATATATAACTTATTAAGGTTGAAGTTAACAAATGTCCAATGCTCACAAGAAACGGACGATATGCACCTGAAGGCGGAAGTTTTCTTTGATATCCCTGTCAATGGCCAACCACGAAATAGATCTAATAAACCTGTGCGTTTCCTCATGTCAATAGTAGTCTAGCAGATGCTAGGTGCTTCTGCATCCGCCACAAGGTGAGAAGACTTCTTTTCTGATTTTAGTGTGGTATTTCTGTATTTTAGTGCCCAAATTCAGATGATTTTTCTCCAAAGATTGCGACTCATGAGAGGTATTTCGGTTCCCAAATTCAGATAAGTTTTCTCCAAATAGTGCAGCTGACGTGAAGATAGCAGCCACATGAGAGACTAAGAGAGTGCTTTGCCGCGAGCTAGCCATTGGAGACAGGGCTGTGCGGTGATCGCCGCCTCCATCGCGGACGGATGCGTCGCCGCGAGGATTCGGGCCAGGTTTGAGCATGGAGGGCTCGAAAATTTCCTCTGCTTTCAGCACATGGCACTCACAGTGTTGCCGTCGTCCAGGACTTCACCCCGACACAAGGGGCACGCCTCTAGGCCTTCTCTCTGCTGCTATGCCTCGCAATAGCCATTGCCGTCCTCTTCTAGCACCAAGGCGCCCGGCAGCCGTCCTCCTCCGCGTCTCCTGCCATGTGCTCCGGATGGCATCTGAATCTTGGTCGCCCCTGACATGTGCTCCTGTTGGCGCCTGGATACTGGTCGCGTTCCACGCTTTGCGCCAAGGACCTTGCCGCTGTCTCCACCGGCTAAGCCGGCCGCCACCTAGACGCAGCGTCCATCCTCCGCCACCGGATGCAGCTTCTTCGACGACCGCTGCTCGAGCCGCATCACCTACAGTTGTTGTCGAGGCCAGCCACCGCACAGCAAGCGGATCCCCACGTGCCCACATGAGCTCTCCGGCGTTATCTCAAAATTGAACCATTCAGACTCTTCTCCGGTTGATGCTTCCTCGACTCCTCCAATAGAGCAGCGTGTCCAACCGCGTTACCGTTCCTGGGCGAGACCGTTCCCGAGAGGAGGGGGCGGCAACGGGATCCGTCCTTGCGGGTTCTTAGACGGCGGGTTGCGGTGGAGAACGCCGAGGTGAGAGGAACGACGGGGAGAATCATGGGTGAGGGAGATCAATAGGGGGTGAGGTGAGAGTAACGACGACAGATGCAGGTATAGATGATCCTTAATCTCGATCGAATCCCGGCGACGGCGAATCGTGGCTCGGCGTCAACGCGCAGGAGCACAACGACTTCTAGGGTTTTGCTCGAGGCTCTCGAGATTTTTTATTGCCTTCGGCTTGCCGACCGAGCAAAGGAGTTCATGTCGTGCTCGCTATGGGCGCGTGCTCTGAACGGACTCGAGCAGAGATCGTGTCGAAGAGAGACGAGAGGAAAATACGACGGTACGTGGTACGGTAGGTTAGGTGATCGGAGGTCACGAAGAAGTTTTTTTTTTACTTATCGGTGGCACAGTGGGTAATATCTCCAAAACAGAAAGGGTAAAATAGTCCAAAATGGACTGGAAAAAATAATCCGTCTTTTATTATTAGGTATAGATATATAGCAAAAGTGTCCGTGCGTTGCACCGGGAGAAACAAATAATCAATCACTATAGCAAACCATCCTCTACGGCACTTCTTCTCTTTGCGCTGGTCTTTCTCCTATTCATGACAAACATAAGCATATTTAAGAATATTAGATTGCAAGCCCCTCGCTGCACCGACTGCTCGCCATCCTTATTTTTTTAAGACGTGAGTTAAGAGAAATTTAGATGCAATAGAGACATAATATTTGCTAAAATTTTCTAAATTTAGTATTTAAAACATAATATAACTCAAAATTTGCCCAACAATCTAGGGAGTACCATAACGCTAGTTTTTTTTAATTTTCTCCGTAGCATGGGGTGTGGAAATGTGTCACTCTTTATGTCCACAAGATCAATCTCCCTGAAGATTCTGCTGGTTCGTCAGTTCGCCGTGTAAATTCAGGATGATCTTTCTCGGGATCTGGCTCCGGGTCCCCTTCTGGTGTAGACACGGACGATTCCTCCTATGTGGCTCCGCAACATTCGCCTGACCCCAGGACAGCGATTTCCCCTGCCATGCACCACGCGCACCACGCACTTTCTCTTGTCGCATCAAGCACAAGCGAATCCTCCGCGACCATGTCTTCTAAAAGGTAAATATCCCGGTTTCATATGTGAAATTTCTATAGAATCCTTGAAAAAGATTTTTTACATAAGAAATAAAAACTTACTATCTTTAGGATATACTATACCACTGCTTAATCCCTCAGTGGATCAGCTCTATTACATAAGCGGATTCCTAAATGACCCCATTACCTGGAATTATTGTATACATAATACATTCTTGTTAATGTTGCCTTTACTCTGGTAGTTCGTTTGCATGCTAACTATCAGAATATCGGTCATGATTTTGCATGACCTCCACAAGTTTTGATGATGAAACTGTATCAGAATGAAGATAACAAATGGAAGAGTAGTTTTCATTATTACCGCTATTTGATTGCTATGTTTCTAGAAAAACCTAGGAGTACATCTCATATATACATGATGTCATGTTGATGCTCGAGATCTGCTTCTACAGGCGGCGAGATGTCATGTTGCCGCCGACCAAACGATAGAATACCTTCTTGTTGCGTGGGAAACTGCGGCGAGGCCTCATGTCTCTAACTAAAGCTGCTCACGCAAGGAGAGAATCTCTCGGATATATACATGGAATTGTATACATCTATGCTGTCGTGACCTAAGCTGACTTCTTGCTTAACCTCCGCTTCCAACACGGAATGACAGAGAAGCAGTTTCATCGTGGCCGTGATCAGTCCTCTGGTAAAATCTTGCGTCGTACTGATCCACACATTCTGAGTTTCTCGCCCAGGGCCAGTCCTCCTTTGATAAAATCTTGCGTCGTACTAATCCACACATTCCCAGTTTCTCGCCTAGGGCCGCACACAGTAGCAACGATTTCTTGGTGCCTACAAGCCCACAGACTGCTATCTAATGACGTTGAGGTGATGACGATGTATCTTCAAGAGCTCGTCTTGTAGGCAGGAAAGTTGTACCTGTTGATGCTGTACTCCTAGAACTCGTATTCGGTGTACTTATAACTAAAGCATGTAAAATCCTCACAGTATCGTAGAAAATTCGAAGGAAAAAACTAACCCTACAAAAAAGGCTCAAAGATATGCAAATAGGGGAGTTGCCATGCTAATCTTACCGTGGGAGCTTTGTGATCAAAAATTCTTTTCTCTCTCATTGTACAAATCTCATGAATAAAATACTCTTCTAGCTAGGCATATTGTGAGCACGAACTTTGCAGCTGATGATACCAATCGATCGCTTCTTCTCCTTGGAAACTCATCCCACGATGTTTGGCCGATGCCTCCACGGTGTAGGCTCCCTTCAAAATACCCAAAACTGCTACATCACTAAACCATGCATCTGAAATCACATAAATTGATCAATTGGCCACTAAGAATATTTTCCTGGTCAACACGTGAAACTAAATTGAGGTTCTTCAAACGACGCTGGTAAGGGAAAGTAGAAAGTACCAATCTCCCTAAGAAATCCATGAGCAGGAGCCAACAGCCTAGCGATTTCAGCCTAGCCCATCCACGAGCATTAGCTGCCGACGTAGTGCTCCACCTCGATGTTGGACGTCGCCTTTTTTTTGCCAGCCCTAATCCTCGCTCTGGCCGGTCATGAACCTTGGCGTGGTGGCGAGCGCGAGTAGTGTCTCCTTGCGAGACTTGACGCCAAGAACGTCTGGAAGAGATTTGGCCGGAGCAGCAAAGATTGGGGCGGAACAGCGGCAACTCGACCAATTTCTCCCGAGAAGTATTGTCCTGATCGATCGTGGTTCTCCCGATCTAGAGCGCCTCCACCAAATCAGCGATTATATTTGTTAGCCTATGGTAGGGCGCACAGACATGAATAAGACATGCCTGGTATGGATTCCTATGGATGTCCGGTGGAATAGTCCTCTTCGTACACGATACTTTGGTCGTGGAAAACCTTAGCGATCAAGGAACGCACCTACCCACGTGGATAAGGTGGACGTGGTGGCGTTAGTGGTAATACCTGATTTGGTGGGAGGGCAAAACGGTCTAAAAAAGAGTTGGACCGAAAGAAACAATCCGTCCTTTATTATTAGGTATAGACTAGCACAAAACCCGTGCGTTGCTACGGACTAAGAAGTACAATAGTATATATTTATTTATTTATGATATAATAATGTAAACTGATCTCTCATATCAGACTAACTATTCCCGATAATCTTAACTTGCGGTGAAATCAAATCTTAAAAGGTTTATATCAATTTTGTCCAGGTGTTGTTATGGGTCTATTTACTGAATTATTCAGTCTAACATGAATACAAGCTTAAATTCTAAAGCAATGCCATATCATACATGTTGATAATTTAAATAACGAGAATATCACTTGTAGAGTGTACAATGATAGAAAAGTAGTTTTACAAAGCTCTCTAGCTAGATGAAGTAAAATGGGAACTACCAAAAGTACCAAAGAAGCACATAATAATAATTTGCCACAGAATACCTTGTATTTCTGTAGGCCGTGTCCAAGGTGATTCGGCTGAGAAATCAAAAGTTGTTTCTTCTGTAAATTTGAGGTAGAATAAAAAGTATATATTTCTAGAATTGAAATGGTTCAACAAACTATGAGAATTAGGATGAGCATAATATTATATTTTGGCAGAGACTTGTTATCATTATTGTGGGCGTAGAAATCTACGACATGGAGGGGAAATGATGGATATGTATATAGTGTTGTACTGATTATTATCCCAGGGAGTTTCTGATTCAGTCGCACAACGTGACCATGGTCATAGCAGCAGTAGGATTAAACTAATTAATTGGCCATTGCAGTCAAGCTGCTGTTTGATCAGTGCGTCTAGTTTGTCCAAGGCATGATGTCTCTTCAGTGGACTTACCGACTGCAAGAAGAGATTAACAAAAGGCATGAGTAGTGAGAAGAACACTTGTGGTACAACAAATAACAGTAGTAGATCACTAACAATGGCATGACAACAAGAGTCGTGGGTGCTCGTTTGGATAGATCAGCGCTGAATGAACGGGTGACTCGCTGGAGACGGGGAACCGGTTCTTAAGCATCCTCCGCCACGCCGGAAAAGAACTCCACCAGCTCACAAGCGAGGCGCCGACGGCTAGAAGCAAGCGCTAGCAAGAAGAACATCGAAGCGGTTTAAATTTTCTCAAAATCGATCAAATAGAACCTCACATATGTTGGTTTCCTTCAGCAACTGCGACGTCGCTTGGTTCAGATATGCAGCAAGCATCCCACAATCCCGTTTAATTAGCACCGACACCACATACTGTGGTCTGGCTGCTTACTTTATTTCCGACTTAGCTTGTTGATACTAAGGAAAATTTGATACTAAGGCAAATTTGCAATGTATATAAACTGATGAGGATCGATTTAAGGTAGCAGTGTGGGTCTAAAATACCTGGTGTTGGTTTCACTGTGAAGCCGTAGCTAGTGGCCTCGCTGATGTTGGTCTCCGTTTGGTCAGGCCCAGCAGAACCAAACCAAACGGACATGCAAGTAAGCCCAACGTACGTGGACGAGGCTTGCCTGCTCCGCATCCATGCTCCCATCCGTGCGCCCCACCGTGAAAAATAATTGAACGGCTCCCGCTAGCTTGTCCTCCGTGTGTGTTTTCTCTTTCGAGGAAAAATACTAATACTCACGCACGTGGTCGACCAACCACACCACCGCTGGTAAAAGGAGCCAACCGGTATAGGTAATTATTAGTCATATGATAGTGAATTTTTGATACGATCTATTGCTGGGATTCCTTTTTCTTTTCTGGAAAATCACCCTGGGATAACAATGATTGGACACCCGATATGTTTCATTGGCAAAAGAGAGATCTTACATTGGTTTCATTGTTGTAGCTCGCCATCTCCTTGACAATCATCTCGCCGAACGAACCGCGGAATCGTAATGCCTACAAGAAAGGTCGGACATAATTACGAAAGCTTTTCATGGTTGAAATATAGGTATACAGCAAATCGAACCTAGATAAAAGAAATACTTGCTCGTGTACAACAAGTGAAAAAATCCTTGATCGCGTTCAACAGGAACAAACGAGATCGGAAACGTTTATCCTACGAAAAAAAAGGAAACAAACTTGTAGCGAAAAAAAGGTTTCTGTCTAAAAAGGAGCAAGAACGTGTATTGCGGAACCGACGAGAAAATCAACTCTGCGAGAAAAAAGAACCCTAGCTAAACGCGCATGCAGCAGCAGCACAACCGCCTCGATCGGTCCTGCGGGAGGAGGCGATTGAACATAGAACCTGATCGATGACGGAATTATTCACGGCAAGAGACACGGGATCGATCGGTCGATCGAGCACACCTGACGATATCGCGGTGCCGGGGTCGCCGAAAAGAGAAGATCGAGGCGGAGCTCCTCGCGTCCATCCGGGAGCGAGGCTTGTTGGGTCCTCTCGTTTGGTTCTCCGGGCGCGCGCATGGGCGGGGGTGGGAGGCCTCGCTAGCCGCTCGATGCGCCTTCTCCCATGTTATCCACCGTAGTAGTACTCCGTGGGATCGGGGAGACCTGGGAGCCCAATGCCTCCGCGCTATTGCCGATATAGCGAGATCGATCGGCCTCGATCGGCCAATCCTGCTTGTTGGTGGAAGTCCATCCATCGCGCATGGGCATTTCACGCGCGGAATTCGCAACATCACCGATCTCGATCACGTAATAGATTCGATCGCGCGGTCGTGCCGTCTTTGTAGCTTGAGAGGTTGAACCTGGGGCGGCTCCGGACGTCCGCTTGTTCCCCACGCCACCACGTGCGTGAGTGTGCAGCATCGTGCATCCATCCGGTTCTAGAGACTGCGAAACCGGGCGGTTTGGGAATTTCCAAGTCGCCCTCCACCTCGACCTAGGAACCAGTGCGCCCTGCGTCGCCGGCAGGCCCTCCCCTGACAAGTAGCAGCAGAGACGCGACCCAGCGCGTGCAACACCTAGCAGGTCCTCCACCGAGTCGCCCAAGCGTCCAAGGAGAAAGAAAAGAAGAGGATTGGGGAATAGAGGCATCCGCGTCGATTGATTCGTATCTTGGATCGGCCTTCTTCAGATCCCCTAGACACCAACCTAGAATCCAAGTCTACTGCGCCTACCCATACCCTCTCGTACAGGGTCGGTCCAGGAGAGCTACGGAGTATTTTTTTTTACTTGCCGGTGGCGTCCTTGGTAATACTTGGTTTGGTGGGATGATAAAAGGGTCTAAAAAAGTGTTAGACCAGAAGAAACAATTCGTCCTTTATTATTAGGTATAGAAAAGATATATATATAGGTATAGGTATAGCTATAGATATAGGCATAGGTATAGATATAGACTAGCACAAATGTCCGTACGTTGCTACGGCTAAACAACTTTAGCCCTAGATTTGCAGCCAATAGATTAGGACTTTTAAGTTGCACAAAACTTTTCAAGAAGCCACAAAAACCACCAACATATTCAGCTGGCTAATATCATAACAAAGTACTTCCTTATCTGACACCCCAGAAGAGTTTAAATAGTAGAAAATAGACAGGCTTGATATTCTTCATCTTAGGATATTCCATCTCTATAATTTTCTTCGCTTTCTTTTGACAGTATCACTATTTTCTTGGTAACACTATAATATGGGCATGCACCATCAAGATCCCATATTTAAATTTCTAGTTTTCTACAGCCACGTCTTTAAGTTCATTCGACATAGTGTTAACTACTCACTCCGTTTAAAAATATAAAACATTTTAGCTTGGTGAAATGGATGTATCTAGACGTTTTTTAGTGTATAAGTTCACTCCGAACCTCTACGAAGCTATACACTAAAAGACGTCTAGATATACTTAATTCACAAAGCTAAAATGTCTTATATTTCTGAACTGAGGGAGTGCCTAAGAAAACAAACTCTTTATGTTGAGGGAAAACCTCTAGGGCGGCCCGATCTTTCACGAATCCCACTCAAATCAAGGATGGAGTGCGGGGAAAGGAGGAGAGGATGAACACGATGAACTCACGCACGAAGAACGCGATGAACACACACACGCAAAACCACGATACACACCAATAGCTCACGCCGGCGGTCACACACGCAAAACCACGATACACACCAATAGTTCACGCCAGCGGTGACCGGTCCGACGCAATCCCTAGAATCGGCGACGGGCGGAGGACTCTCTCTCGAACCGGCACGGCGAGATGGGAGACTCGGTGAGATCTTGACGTCTAGGAAAAGAGACTCCGATGCCTAGGCCTTGTACAACACGGAGGCACGATGCAAACTCCAATGAGGTTTGGGATATTTGGTGCTCCTTTGTCAAAGGAGCATGAGGCAAGAACTAGATAGATTCACAAGGGGTTTCCACTAATTCCAAATATCATGCCTAGGGTTTACAATGGAGGTAGGGGACTATATATATGCCAGCCACTTAAATAGGGGTACTTTAAAAATAAAAGACAAGTTCTGAACGGACTATGGGTACATGGGCCGAAGGCCCAAAGGCCTTTTACATGCCTGGCGTCGGTCGGACCGGAGACTCCGGTGTGCAGGGTGGATACTCCGATCTAGGCCGGAGAATCCGGTGGATCCTCCAGACCAACCTCTGGAGGGGCATTCAGATTGTCCTGGAGCCTGGTGTAGGGGATCAGATCGGAGGGTGGGCCGGAGTCTCCGGGGTCTTCAGGCTGGAGACTTTGGTAGGTCGGAGACTCCGGTGTGCGCAGGCCGGAGACTCCGGTGTGCGCAGACCGGAGCCTCCGGTCTGAGAAGCTCTAGCGACTTCTGCTTCACGCTCTGCTCCTAGTTCTCCATCCTTGGGTGTTTGGTGATGTGTTGGGGCTTCGTACCTGATGATGCATAGAGTAGTTGCATGAAGTAGCACACCATCCAAGGCGGTATCAAATTGGCACGAGGAGAGGAGCGAGTTCACCTTAGCTTGTAGGAGCTTGGCTCGGGCACGACTCATGGGTCCACTTGGGGGACTTGTTGGTGTAGATGTAGTAGCGTCCGAGTTCCTTGGGAAAGCGGTCTTTGCTCAAGTGTATCCATACAAGGTCACCTTCTTCAAAGATCATCTCCTTCTTGTCCTTGTTTAACCTTGAAGCTTGGCGAAGGACTTGTTGCTCGATAGTATCTCTTGTTTCTTCATGAAGCTTCTTCATAGCTTGTGCGCGCTTCTCAACGTCCATGTTGGTGCGCTCATGGAGAGGTAGTGGTAGGATGTCGAGCGCGTTGAGGGGCTCGAAACCATAGACGATCATGAATGGACTCATCTTGGTTGTTGAGTGCTTGGCACGGTTGTAGGCGAACTCGGTGTGGGGAATGCATTCCTCCCAATCCTTCAAGTTCTTCTTGATCAACACACGTAGAAGAGTTTCGAGGCTTCGGTTGATAACCTCGGTTTGGCCATCGGTTTGAGGATGCGATATGGATGAGAAGAGGAGCTTGACGCCGAGCTTAGCCATGAGGGTCTTCCATAAGTAGCTCATGAATTTGACGTCGCGGTCGGAGACAATTGTTCTTGGCACACCATGAAGACGGACGATTTCCCTAAAAAACAGATTTCCAACATGTGAAGCATCATCGGTCTTATGGCATGGTATGAAGTGTGCCATTTTGGAAAAGCGATCCACGACAACAAATATAGAGTCATGACCATGCTTAGATCTAGGCAATCCTAACACGAAATCCATGCTAATGTCGGACCAAGGTGTATGAGGAATAGGCAATGGCATATAAAGACCATAGGGGTTAGCTTGCGACTTAGCTTGAACACATGTCGTGCATCATTGAACGTATCGCTCCACGTCGCGCTTCATCTTGGGCCAAAAGTAGTGAGTGGAGAGCATGTCCAATGTCTTGTCACGGCCAAAGTGACCCATGAGGCCTTCACCATGAGATTCTTGGAGAAGCAAAAGTTGGAGCGACGACTTCGGAATGCAAAGCTTGTTTTGTTTAAATAGAAAGCCCTTATGTAAATAGAAATCATCAACTACTTTGTCAATGGAGCACTTTGCGAAAATTGGTTCAAAGAACGGGTCAGAAGCATACAAAGTTTTTATTTCCTCAAGACCCAATACGTTGATTTCAAGTCTCGTAAGAAGGCTTGTGTGCTTGCGATACAAAGCGTCCGCAACTACATTATCTTTGCCCTTCTTATACTTGACAATGTACGGAAAAGACTCCATGAACTCGACCCACTTAGCGTGTCTCTTACTCAAGTTGGCTTGGCCTTTGAGATATTTCAACGACTCATGGTCAGAATGTATGATAAATTCTTTGGGCCATAGGTAGTGTTGCCAATGTTGAAGGACACGAACTAAGGCAAAAAAGCTCTTTGTCATAAATCGGATAATTAAGGTGAGCACCATCAAGTTTCTCGCTATGGTAGGCTATAGGACGTTCGTTTTGCATAAGGACTCCTCCAATGCCAATACCACTAGCATCACACTCTATCTCAAAAGTTTTAGTGAAATTTGGTAACACAAGAAGGGGTGCTTCGGTGAGCCTCTTTTTAAGTTCATCAAAAGCTTTTTGTTGTGCTTTGCCCCACACAAAGGTGGCATTCTTTTTCGTCAAATCGTTGAGAGGACAAGCAATAGTGGAAAAGTCTTTCACAAAGCAACGATAGAAACCGGCCAACCAATGAAAACTTCGGAGTTCACTCACATTTGTTGGGATGGGTCAATCTCGTATGTCCTTAACCTTGGAAACATCAACTTCAATGCCCTTCGAAGAAACAACAAATCTAAGAAAAATCAACTTGTCTTTAGCAAAAGTGCACTTGGGAAGATTAGCATAAAGCTTTTCATGTCGAAGGATTTGCAAAACTTTCTTGACATGTGTAATATGGTCCTCAAGTGACTTGCTATAAACAAGTATATCATCGAAATAGACAACAACACTTTTTCCAACGAGAGAACGCAAGATGTGATTCATAAGGCGCATGAAGGTGGATAGGGGCATTAGATAAACCAAAGGGCATAACCAACCATTCATAGAGACCAAGTTTGGTCTTGAAGGCAGTTTTCCACTCATCACCTTCAGCCATGCGTATTTGATGGTAACCACTACGAAGATCAATTTTCGAAAAAATAGTGGCTCCACACAACTCATCAAGCATGTCGTCAAGACGCGGTATAGGATGTCGATAACGCATGGTGATAGCATTGATTGGACGATAGTCCATGTATAACCGTAACGTATCATCCGTTTTTGGAACAAGAATCATGGGTACCGCACTTGGACCAGTACTCACTTGGATCAAACCTTTGGAGACGAGTTTGTTGATTTGACGTTCGATCTCCTTCATATCCTCCAGGTTCGTGCGGTAGGCGACGCGGTTTGGAAGGGGTGCGCCGGGATGAGGTCAATGCGATGTTCGATTCCGCAAAGAGGAGGTAGTCCATGTGGGAGTGATGTCTACGCACTTCTATTCTTGTAGACAGTTGTTGGGCCTCCAAGTGCAGAGGTTTGTAGAACAGCAGCAAGTTTTCCCTTAAGTGGATCACCCAAGGTTTATCGAACTCAGGGAGGAAGTGGTCAAAGGTATCCCCTCTCAAGCAACCCTGCAATCAAGATACAAGAAGTCTCTTGTGTCCCCAACACACCCAATACACTTGTCAGGTGTATAGGTGCACTAGTTCAGCGAAGAGATAGTGAAATACAAGTGGTATAGATAATTATAAGTGGTAACGGTGATAGAAAATAGCTTGATGGAGTGGAAGAGACTAAAGGCAAACTTAAATAAAGATGGAAGCAAGCAAACATGTAACAGATCTAATTGCAAACGGTGTCTCAATTCTTAGAAACAAGGAGGGATCATACTTTCACTAGTGAACACTCTCATATAAATATCTTCTCTTTATGATACTACTCTTAACTACTGTCTGGTTGGACACTATAATCCATGGTAGGGCTATAACAGCACACCTCAAAGTAAGCCTTTCCGTATCTAGATAACCCCACACTGTCACCTTGAACACTAGATGGGTCCAACAAACACCACAATTTCATAAATACATCCAACTCTAAATATAACTCATAACAAGTATTTGTAATCTCTAGCCTAAGTGCCACCATGGTGTACACACTGTCACTTTCACACACATGGGGAGAGCAGAGATCTATTAAAGCACTTGAGTAGAAAATTAGATCTACTTGATTACAAAGCTCATGATCACAATATGATCATGCATAGAGAGAGAGATGAACACATAGCTACCGGTAGAACCCTTAGCCTCGAGAGAGAACTACTCCCTCCTCATCATGGTAATCAGCAATGGTGATGGAGATGGCGGTGGAGATCGATGGAGATGTCTCCGAGGGCACTTCCCTGTCCTGGCAGGGTGCCGGAACAGAGACTTTCTATCCCCTAAATCTCCCCTTCGATGGTGGCGGTGCTGCGGAACTTTTCGTGGCTGGAGGCTTGATGATTTAGGGTTTATGCATCGGGAGGCTTCTTATAGGCGAGAGGGGAGACCAAGGGGTGCCGGAGGGGCCCACACCACCCCCTGGCGCAGCCTGGCCTGGCTCGCGCCACCAGGTGGTGTGGCCAGCCCCTGGCCCCTCTCCATCTCGTCTTCTGGCTCCGTGAGTCTTTCGGTAAAATATCAACTTTGGCTTTTGTCCCGTCCAATTTCGAGAATATTGATTTTTTGACTTTCCTGGAACCAAAAACAGCAGAAAACAGGCAACTGGCACTATGGCATCTTGTTAATAGGTTAGTCTAGGAAAGTGTATAAAAAGTACTCCAAAGTTAGAACAAAACATAAGAAAGTAGATAAAACCAAGCATGGAACATCAAAAATTATAGATACATTTGCAATGTATCAACATCCCCAAGCTTAACTCCTGCTCGTCCTCGAGTAGGTAAGTGATAAAAAGAAAGAATAATTTTTGAGGTGACATGCACCATCATAAACTTGATCAAAGTATTTGTAAAACATTCAAAGCTGGGATCATAGTACTTCAATCATAACATGAAAGACAAAGTTCTAGCAATAAGACAAAACAACTGTGTTGCAACATGAAAAGGCATAAACAAAAGATTCATGAATAACAATGCTTTGCAAGACGTTTGTTTGTTTCACATAAAGAAAACATAGCATAGTGGCATTCAACTTGTCCCTCATAGAGTAGCAAACATAAATGCATAGAACACCTTCAAAGTTCATAAGAGTGACTAGATACAAATAGTTTAAAACAAGCAATATCAAAGGTATGCATCAATCAACAAGTCTTGGGACAATGCACATAGAACTAAGAATGGCCACTATGCTCTCAAAGTAGGTGCATAAAGGTAGAAGGTGGAGACTCAACATAAAAGTAAAAGAAAGGCCTTCATAGAAGGAAGCAGAGATTCAAGTTTCATAAAGAGCTTCCAAAAATTATGGTACTTATTAGCTTTCAGATCTCATTGCCCTATCATAAGCATCTTGAAGGTGATTAAGGTTAAAGTGAACAAACTATGGTGTATATGCTTGACAAAATATAAGTTGGAAATCTCATGTCCCTTTAATACGAGAGCCGCTCCTCATGCTACTCAAGTTTAGTTACCGGTAAGTTCTTGTCATCGTAAGTACATGTGTATCATAGAGAACCGGCAAAGGGGTACCCCTTGCCCGATGATACGGAAGAATCCCCATATCAAAATGACAAGACAAGCAGACAACAAGCATCTCAACAATCTTCTTATTTACCATGGGAATATGGTGCTTTTTTCTCCCTTTCCTCTTTTCATATATCTCTTTTTTTTCTCTTTTCTTTTTCTCCTTTTTCTCAATATCTGACTCTTTTTTTATAAGAAGAATGCTTCATAGACAGCTCATTATGGTTACGCTGCAGGTTTCCACCATGACAGCATGGATTAGACCAGCGGCCCAGGCGTTTCTCTAACCCATATACAGAACTCCATGGACTTACAAGCTCCCCTTTCATTTCACACCGCCGACATCCATAGACAAAAGAGCATGATATCAACTAGGTACAAAGTACAAGTGCAATTTTGAAAGCGTTCCCCATGACAGCATGGTTCTGCTAATCCCCAACAAATAAGTGTAAGAATATACAACATAGATGACACAATGGTTTAAGTTTATTAAGGGCAAGAAAATAAAAGTGTCCCATCAAGTTCGTGAGAGCTTTAATCACTAGTTTTCTCATAACAAGTTTAATTCGGAAGGTAGATAAAAACATGAATATACTTGGAATAGCATATGCTAATAGGTAGATATGGTGGACTCTTTGGAATAACTTGGTTTAGGGAGTTGGATGCATGAGTGGAACTCATACTTGGTTGCGGAGGCTAGCAAAAGACAGGGAGCGACAAACTAAGAGAGCAATAATGGCCATAATCATGCAGAGCGACAAAACATCATTGATCAAAGCATAAAGTGATACTACAAGTTGAAAACTAAAGGATCATAAAGGCTTATGGTGACTTGAGATAGTCATAACATGGTGTGAGCATGCGACAAGTCAACCCAAATAAAGCATCAAAGGAGAATACCACAATACTATGCTTTAATATGCTAAAATAACGCATGATTCATCCAAGGCACATTAAGCAATCTCAATTGTTTATAACAATTCATTCTACAACAAAGAATACTAAGCATAAAGCCAAAACAATATCAAGAATGGCATGACAAAGCATAGGCCATAGTCAAAAACAAACTCTCTTTAACACTTAAGCATGAACTTTCCTACTCTTTTCCAAACCAAACCAAACTATTTAAAAACCAATGTATAAAAGAGGGCGTCCAACCAATTTATTCATCAAACTAAGCAAACCAAGCAAACGAAAAACCAAAACGAAAATGAAAAAGAAGAAGCTCCAAGAACAACACAACTGTGCATGAAACAATAAAAATGAAGCGTTTGGAAGAAACCTGGGATTTTTATTGATGAAGAGGGGGATGCCTTGGGCATCCCCAAGCTTTGATGCTTGTACTTCTTAGATATTTCTTGGGGTGACACTCGTGGCATCCCCAAGCTTGAGCTTTAGTCCATTCTTCATCTCATTACTCATTCCTTCCATACACCTGAAATTTTTCCTTCATACAAAACTTCACACAATCTTTATTAGCAACATTAGTGCACTCAAGATAATAGGTCTTAAGGTTCAGTTCCAACACCAATAAAACTTCCATTAGAACACAAGATACTGTAGCACTTCCTTCAAAAATCTCAATTCCCTAAAAGAACTCAAAAAGGAACCAAGAAGAAGCAAATGCAGTAAATAGCAGAAATCTGTCAAAACAGACCAGCAGGTAAAGATGAATTTTTTCGAAGACCTTCTGTTGCTCAAATCAAAAAGTGTCGAACTAACGAAAGTTAGATAACAACCTGGGGAAGAAGCACAAAACTTCATGCCTCAAAAGGACGTACAGAGATTTTACACGAATTTTTACGGTGAAGCATAGAAATCTGTTTCGGGACAGCAACTTTCCCAATCATTACTTCTCTCTCATTAGAGGTTACTTTTGGCATAAAAAGCAAATAAAAATGATAAGGAGCGGTTATTACTGAAGTAATAACTTCCAATACTCATCTAAAACTTTTGGGTTATCTCCCAATAAGTACTTTTCTTTAACGCCTTTAAGTTAGGCATGATAGTTTGAGAAGATGCTCACAAAAGAAATATGAATTGAAGTAAAAGAGAGCATCAAGAAGCAAATTCAAAGGACATTTAAGTCTAACCCACTTCCTATGCATAGGAATATTGTAAAGAAACAAGTCATGAAAGCACAAAGCAACAAGCATAGGAAAGCAAAACAAGTGCAATTCCAAGACTTTCAACATAAAGAGGGGAAACTTAATATTATTGAGATGCATAAAACCATGTTTCCCTCTCTCATAATAACTTTCAGTAGCATCATGAATAAAATTAGCAATATAACTATCACATAAAACATTCTTATCATGAGCCACATGCATATAATTATTATTACTCTCCACATAAAAATAGTCATTCTTATTAATTGTAGTGGGAGCAAAATCAACAAAATAGCTATCATTATTATTCTCATCACCATAATCATCAAATATAGGAGGCATATTGTAATCATAATAAATTTTCTCCTCAATAGTAGGTGGACTGAAAATATCATATTCATCATTGTAATCATCATATATTGGAGGTTTGGTATCATCATAAGCAATAGAATAGCTATCTTCTAAAGCTAGGGAACTAAAAAGATCATTTTCATAAAAATAGCTTCCCCAAGCTTAGACTTTTCCATAGCATTAGCAATAATGGTGTTCAAAGAATTCATACTAATAACATTGCTATTAGCATGCAAATAAAGTTCCATAGGTTTTTTAATTTTCTCTTCAAACACTTCATGTCCTAACTCAAGATAAATACTATAAAGCTCTCTAATTTTGTTGTTGTTTTCCATTAAGCCTAACTAGTGAAAACAAGAAACAAAAATACAAAATTGCAGAATCTAAAGGAAATAACTTCGAGCACTCACATCGAAGGATGTGAGTACCTTTTACCTTACCTCCCCGACAACGGCGCCAGAAAATAGCTTGATGTCTACGCATTTCTATTCTTGTAGACAGTTGTTGGGCCTCCAAGTGCAGAGGTTTGTAGAACAGCAGCAAGTTTTCCCTGAAGTGGATCACCTAAGGTTTATCGAACTCAGGGAGGAAGTGGTCAAAGGTATCCCCTCTCAAGCAACCCTGCAATCAAGATACAAGAAGTCTCTTGTGTCCCCAACACACCCAATACACTTGTCAGGTGTATAGGTGCACTAGTTCGGCAAAGAGATAGTGAAATACAAGTGGTATAGATAATTATAAGTGGTAACGGTGATAGAAAATAGCTTGATGGCGTGGAAGAGACTAAAGGCAAACTTAAATAAAGATGAAAGGAAGCAAACATGTAACAGATCTAATTGCAAACGGTGTCTCAATTCTTAGAAACAAGGAGGGATCATACTTTCACTAGTGAACACTCTCATATAAATATCTTCTCTTTATGATACTACTCTTAACTACTCTCCGGTTGGACACTCTAATCCATGGTAGGGCTATAACAACACACCTCAAAGTAAGCCTTTCCACATCTAGATAACCCTACACTGTCACCTTGAGCACTAGATGGGTCCAACAAACACCACAATTTCATAAAGACATCCAACTCCAAATATAGCTCATAACAAGTATTTGTAATCTCTAGCCTAAGTGCCACCATGGTGTGCACGCTGTCACTTTCACACACATTGGGAGAGCAGAGATCTATTAAAGCACTTGAGTAGCAAAGTAGATCTACTTGATTACAAAGCTCATGATCACAATATGATCATGCATAGAGAGAGATATGAACACATAGCTACCGGTAGAACCCTTAGCCTCGAGAGAGAACTACTCCCTCCTCATCATGGTAATCAGCAATGGTGATGGAGATGGCAATGGAGATCGATGGAGATGGCTCCGAGGGCACTTCCCTGTCCTGGCAGGGTGCCGGAACAGAGACTTTCTGTCCCCTGAATCTCCCCTTCGATGGTGGCAGCGCTGCGGAACTTTTCATGGCTGGAGGCTTGACGATTTAGGGTTTAGGCATCGGAGGCTTCTTATATGCGAGAGGGGAGACCGAGGGGGTGCCGGAACTTTCTTTTAGGATTTAGGGTTTAGATACATTTTTTGATGTTCCATGCTTGGTTTTATCCACTTTCTTTTGTTTTGTTCCAACTTTGGAGTACTTTTCATATGATTTCTTGGACTAACCTATTAACAAGACCCATAGTGCCAGCTGCCTGTTTTCTGCTATTTTTGGTTCCAGGAAAGTCAGAAAATGAATATTCTCGGAATTGGACGGGACAAAAGCCAAAGTGCATATTTTTCCGGAAGGGGTCAAGTGCCAGAATACGAGACGGAGAAGGGCCAGGGGCCGGCCACACCACCTGGCCACGCGGCCAGGCTAGGCCCGTGCCAGGGGGTGGTCTGGTGGCTCTCGGCACCCCCTCGGCCTCTCCTTCCGCCTATAAGTTGCCCTCGGGACGAAAACCCTAGGTACCCGGTCAAAAATCCACGAAAGAGTCTGTAGCCGCCGTCATCTCCATCCCTAGATCGGGAGGGATCTGAAGCTCTTCCCGGCACCCTGCCGGAGAGGGGAATTCACCCTGGAGGCCTTCTTCATCACCATGCAAGCCTCGGGTGTGATGCGTGAGTAGTTCATCCTTGGACTACGGATCCATGTAGTAGCTAGATGGCTGGTTTCTCCTCCTTTTTGCTTTCATGTTTAGATCTTGTGAGCTCCGTTCATGATCAAGATCATGTATTTGTAATTCATACATGTTGTGTTTGCGGGGATCCGATGGATATTGAGATGCTATTTCAGATTGATTATTGATTCTATCATGTCTTTGTTATTTGAGATCTTGCATGCTTTCCGTTGTTAGTAGCTATCTTGGCCAAGTAGATGCTAGCAACTCCAAGAGTTAGTATTTATGCTCGATAGTGGGTTCATGCCTCTGGTAATCTGGGGAAGTGACAGAAATCTCTAAGGTACTAGATGTGTTGTTGCTACTAGGGAGAAAACAACAATCCTTTGTTCATAGAACAATCGTATTGTTTACTTTACACGTAGTTCGTAAAGCAATAATCTGTTGCTTGCAACTTAATATTGGAGGGGGTTCGGATGATAACCTGAAGGTAGATTATTAGTCATAGATGTAGTTGGATGGAGGTCTATGTATTATGTTGTAATGCCCAATCAAGTCTCAAAGGAGTCAAGATGATTAGTATATGCATGTATTGCTTTCTCGGTGTTTGTCAATTGCCCCGCTGTAATTTGTTCACCCAACATGTTATCTATCTTAAGGAGAGCCACCTCTAGCGAACTATGGATCCCGGTCCTTGCCTTTTACATACAATCTACAATCTTTTACTGCTTTGTGTTTACTTTCTGCAAACTTTTACTTCTTTCCATTCGATACATTTAATCCTTTGTTTTCCGCAAAACACGGTGAGATTGACAACCTCATCGGAAGTTGGGGACAAAGTTTTGTGGTTGTGTTGTGCAGGTCTCCATGTTGCTACTAGCACCGGTAGTGCGCCCTGCCAAAGCTCAGCTAGTAACACCTTTGGGGTGTTTCCTTGATCCTACTGGTTCGATTAAACCTTGGTTTCATAACTGAGGGAAAACTTACTGTTGTGCTCATCGTACCTTCCTCTTGGGGTTTCCAACGAGCTCTACGTTGAAAGTCGAGCGCATCAAGATTTTCTGTCGCCGTTGTCGGGGAGTCAATGACATCTTCACAAAGGGAGTCCCTCATAACCAATCTCTTTACTTTGTTGTTTTTGTTTTGCTTAGTTTTCTTTTTGCTTTGTTTGCTTGTTTCTTTATCAAAAACACACACAAAATAGTTTTACTAGTTTTCTTTCTTATTTGAAAACACACAAAAATTAGTCCCTACTATAGTTGTTGGTCTGTTATTGTCTTGCTTTATCATGCTTTCTATAAATAGTTGGTTTTCTTTGAAACTGAATCTTATTGGCAATTTGGGTTCACGGAAGAACACAAGTATTATTATCAGGAACACCACTTGTCACAAAAAGGAAAACTCTTATGGGAACAAATTGATAAATTGTATACCATTGCTATAAACGTGTGCTCTACCTATAATGTTACTTATTGCTTTGATAAATCTTGTTGCTGTAGGAGGTATAAACACCTCCCTTTTCAATGTGAGTATAATGATAATGTTACCATATCTTCTTATGTTAAGGGAAATTATGACTTTTATGATGTGGAACAAATTGAAGAATTTATTGCTTGGAAGGGTGCATTCGAACTAGCTTATTTGCTTGAAAATACTGATGATGCACCATATAAATATGAGGTTTATGATATACTTCAATTTTGCTTTGATAACTACAAGGAAGAAAATGGCTATATTCTTGAATATCTTAATAGATGCTCTCCACCAATGGAAGAGACTAATGCCTTGCAGGAGGCTATGGAAGAAGAAATTGCTGAAACTAGAAGTTCATTGGATGAAAAAGAGGAGGAGAGTGGTGATCAAGAGGAGGAAGAATGGATCTACCCATCCCTACCTTCTAATGATAGTAACTCTTTACCCCTTATATTTGATTGTCCCCCATGCTTACCGAAGGAGGACAAATGTCATGTTCCTGAGGATTATTTTGAAAATGTTTATAATAAAGCTCTAGTGTTTGTAGATCATGAAAAGCATGCTTTATGTGATAGTTATATTGTTGAGTTTATTCATGAGGCTACTGAAAATTATTATGAGAGAGGAAAATATGGTTGTAGAAGTTTTCATGGTATTGAAACACCTCTCTATGTGCTGAAAGTTTTGAAATTATTCTCATTTTATCTTCCTATGCATATCACTTTGCTCTTTGTGTATTTATTTGCATACAAGATTCCTATGCATAGGAAGTGGGTTAGACTTAAACGTGTTTTGAATTTGCTTCTTGATGCTCTCTTTTACTTCAATTCATATTTCCTATGAGAGCATCTTCTCAAATTTTCATGCCTAACTTAAAGGCGTTAAAGAAAAGTACTTGTTGGAAGATAACCCAAGAGTTTTAGATGAGTCTTGGAAGTTATTACCTCTGTAATAACCTCTCCTTATCCTTTTTATTTTCTTTTTGTGCCGAAAGTAACCTCTAATGAGAGTGAAGTAATGATTGGGAAAGTTGTCGTCCCGAAACAGATTTTTGTGCTTCACCGTAAACATTCCTGAGAGAGCTCTGTATGTTATATTGAGCTGTAATTTTTTGTGCTTCTGCCCCAGGTTGTTATCAAACTTTCGTTAGTTCAACACTTTTTGATTTGAGCAACATCAGGTCTTCGAAAAAATTCGTCTTTACCTGCTGGTCTGTTTTGACAGATTTCCGCCATTTTTTGCATTTGCTTCTTGTTAGTTCCTTCTTGAGTTCCTTTGGGGAATTGAGCTTTTTGAGGGAAGTGCTACAGTATCTAGTGTTCTAATAGAAGTTTATTTGGTGTTAGAACTGAACCTTAAGATTATTTATCTTAAGTGCACTAATGTTGCTAATGAGATTGTGTGAAGTTTTGTATGAAGAAAAAAATTCAGGTATATGGAAGGAATGAGTAATGAGATGAAGGATGGACTAAAGCTCAAGCTTGGGGATGCCACGCATGTCACCCCAAGAAATATCTAAGAAGTACAAGCGTCAAAGCTTGGGGATGCCCAAGGCATCCCCTTCTTCATCAATAAAAATTACAGGTTTCTTCCAAACGCTTCATTTTTATTGTTTCATGCACAATTGTGTTTTTCTTGGAGCGTCTTCCTTTTCGTTTTCGTTTTGGTTTTTAGTTTGCTTGGTTTGCTTAGTTTTCTGAATAAGTTGGTTGGACCCCCTCTTTCATACAATGGTTTGCAATTAGTTTGGTTTGGTTTGGAAAAGAGTAGGAAAGCTCATGCTTATGTGGTAAAAAGAGCTTGTTTTTGACTGTGGCTATGCTTTATCATGCCATGCTTGATATTGTTTTGGCTTTATGCTTAGTATTCTTTGTTGTAGCATGACTTGTTATAAATAATTGAGATTGCTTAATGTGCCTTCGATGAACCAAGCGTTGTTTTAGCATATTAAAGCATAGTATAGTGGTATTCTCCTTTGATGCTTTATTTGGGTTGACTTGGCACATGCTCACACCATGTTATGACTGTCACAAGTCACCATAGCCTTTATGATCCTTTAGTTTTCAACTTGTAGTATCACTTTATGCTTTGATCAATGATGTTTTGTCGCTCTGCATGATTATGGCCATTATTGCTCTCTTAGTTTGTCGCTTCTAGTCTTTTGCTAGCCTCCACAACCAAGTATGAGTTCCACTCATGCATCCAACTCCCTAAACCAAGTTATTCCAAAGAGTCCACCATACCTACCTACTAGCTTATGCTATTCCAAGTATATTCATGCTTTTGTTTACCTTCCAAATTAAACTTGTTATGAGAAAACTAGTGATTAAAGCTCTCACGAACTTGATGGCACACTTTACTTTATTGTCTCTAATAAACATGAACCATTGGGTCCTTCTTTGTTGCGTATATGCTTGCATTTTATAAGTTGAAATTAGCAGAACCATGTACCATGGGGAACTCTTTCAACATTGCACTTGTACTTTGTACCCCGTTGATATCATGTTCTTTTGCTTACGGATCCCGGCGGTGTGAAATAAAAGTGGAACTTGTAAGATCATGGAGTTTGTATATGTGTTAGAGAAACGCCTGGGCCGCTAGCCTAAGCCATGCCTAATCATGGTGGAAACTTGCAGCATCACCATAATGAGCACTCTATGAAGCATCCTCAATAAAAACCTATGCAAATAGCAAATAAAAAGATCGCTGAGATGCTCATTGTCTGCTTGCCTTGTCATTTTGATTACGGGAAAGCTCCTGTATCATGTGCAAGGGGTACCCTGTTGGCGGTTCTTAATGATACACATATACTTACAATGACAAGAGCTTACTCGTGACTGAAGTTGAGTAGCATGAGGATCGGTCTTCGTAAGTAAGGGGCATGAGATTTCGGTTTATAACTTGTCAAGCATATCTTCTTAGTTGTGTCACTTTAACCTTAATCACCTTCAAGATGCTTATGATAGGGGCAATGAGAGCTGAAAGCTACAAGTACCATAATTTTTGGAAGCTCTTTATGAGACTTGAATCCCTACTTCCTTTTACAAAGGCTTTTCTTCCACCATTATATTGAGTCTCCACCTTCTATCTTTATGCACTTACTTTGAGAGCATAGTGGCCATTCTTAGTTCTATGTGCATTGTCCCAAGACTAGTTGATTGATGCATAACTTGATATTGCTTGTTTTTAACTATTGTATCTAGTCACTCTTATGAACTTTGAAGGTGTCCTATGCATTTATATTTGCTACTCTATTGAGGGACAAGCTGAATACTATTATGCTATGTTTTCTTTATGTGAAACAAACAAACGTCTTGTAAAGCATTATTATTCATGAATGTTTTGTTTGTGCCTTTTCATGTTGCATCATAGTTTCTTTGTCTTATTGCTAGAACTTTGTCTTTCATGTTATGATTGAAGTACTATGATCCCAGCTTTGAATGTTTTGCAAATACTTTGATCAAGTATGTGGTGGTGCATGTCACCTCAAAAATTATTCTTTCTTTTTATCACTTACCTACTCCAGGACGAGCAGGAGTTAAGCTTGGGGATGTTGATACATTGCAAATGCATCTATAATTTTTGATGTTCCATGCTTGGTTTTATCCACTTTCTTGTGTTTTGTTCCAACTTTGGAGTACTTTTCATATGATTTCTTGGACTAACCTATTAACAAGACCCATAGTGTCAGCTGCCTGATTTCTGCTATTTTTGGTTCCAGGAAAGTCAGAAAATGAATATTCTCGGAATTGGACGGGACAAAAGCCAAAGTGCCTATTTTTCCGGAAGGGATCAAGTGCCAGAATACGAGACGGAGAAGGGCCAGGGGCCGGCCACACCACCTAGCCGCGCGGCCAGGCTGGGCCCGCGCCATGGGGTGGTCTGGTGGCTCTCGGCACCCCCTCGGCCTCTCCTTCCGCCTATAAGTTACCCTCGGGACGAAAATCCTAGGTACCCGGTCAAAAATCCACGAAAGAGTCTGTAGCCGCCGTCATCTCCATCCCTAGATCGGGAGGGATCTGAAACTCTTCCCGGCACCCTGCCGGAGAGGGGAATTCACCCTGGAGGCCTTCTTCATCACCATGCAAGCCTCGGGTGTGATGCGTGAGTAGTTCATCCTTGGACTACGGATCCATGTAGTAGCTAGATGGCTGGTTTCTCCTCCTTTGTGCTTTCATGTTTAGATCTTGTGAGCTCCGTTCATGATCAAGATCATGTATTTGTAATTCATACATGTTGTGTTTGCGGGGATCCGATGGATATTGAGATGCTATTTCAGATTGATTATTGATTCTATCATGTCTTTGTTATTTGAGATCTTGCATGCTTTCCGTTGTTAGTAGCTATGTTGGCCAAGTAGATGCCAGCAACTCCAAGAGTTAGTATTTATGCTCGATAGTGGGTTCATGCCTCTGGTAATCTAGGGAAGTGGCAGAAATCTCTAAGGTAGTAGATGTGTTGTTGCTACTAGGGAGAAAACAACAATCCATTGTTCATAGAACAATCGTATTGTTTACTTTACACGTAGTTCGTAAAGCAATAATCTGTTGCTTGCAACTTAATACTGGAGGGGGTTTGGATGATAACCTGAAGGTGGATTATTAGTCATAGATGCAGTTGGATGGAGGTCTATGTATTATGTTGTAATGCCCAATCAAGTCTCAAAGGAGTCAAGATGATTAGTATATGCATGTATTGCTTTCTCGGTGTTTGTCAATTTCCCCGCTGTAATTTGTTCACCCAGCATGTTATCTATCTTAAGGAGAGCCACCTCTAGCGAACTATGGATCCCGGTCCTTGTCTTTTACATACAATCTACAATCTTTTAATGCTTTGTGTTTACTTTCTGCAAACTTTTACTTCTTTCCATTCGATACGTTTAATCCTTTGTTTTCCGCAAAACACGGTGAGATTGACAACCTCATCGGAAGTTGGGGACAAAGTTTTGTGGTTGTGTTGTGCAGGTCTCCATGTTGCTACTAGCACCGGTAGTGCGCCCTGCCAAAGCTTAGCTAGTAACACCTTTGGGGTGTTTCCTTGCTCCTACTGGTTCGATTAAACCTTGGTTTCATAACTAAGGGAAAACTTACTGTTGTGCTCATCGTACCTTCCTCTTGGGGTTCCCAACGAGATCTACAATGAAAGTCGAGCGCATCAGCGTCTCGTGATGACCATGGTGTCGGTGCGGACGTTCATGACGGTGATGACAAGGAGGAGGATCTTGGAGAGCTTCACGTCGATGACGAGCTTGATTCTCTAAATTGGAGTCATCACTTGTTGTGTCAAGTATGTGTCGCGGGCGATGGTGGTAGACTTGTGGTTGCACTCGCGGTTCTTCTTGTGGTTGTGATTGTTGGATTTCTAGTGCCCTTGCATGATGACGGTGTTGCTTGTGGCCTTGAAGATAAATCACCATCATAGCTTGACGTTGCGGCGTGCCGTGGGGAAGGTACATAGTTCGAAGAACTTCTATCTTCAACCACGGGGGCGTCATTGCGTCTTGGATCACTTGGATGTATATCTTGTTGAAGAGGTGCATGACAACGCGAAGAACTTGAAGTGCTTGATGCGCGTGAACGTGGTCTCGCCATTCCGTCAATGAGGCATCAAAGATTGTCATTTGTTTCAGCGACGGAGCGTTGAAGCGCTTCATTTTGGTGGCCGAAGTTGTGATGCATCACATGAATTTGTCATTCGAGGACGTCGAAGCGGTTGTCGATGTTCTTGAACTCGGCTTGCGTCTCGCCAAATTGTCCATCTTGTCGCGTCTCAAGGGCTTGGCAACATTCACGGAACTCTTATCGAACGATGAAGTGACTTGCGAGCGTCATGTACGGTCCTTGTTCTTCTTCTTGTGGAGGTGGTTGGCTCGACTCACCGTGCCTATCCATCATGCAAAACACAAAAGTATTGTATACGTAAGTGGAATATGGTGGTGTTAGCCTTATACCTCACCTTGGGGATGGCACCAAACTAGAAACCACAAGTGAGAGCTATAAGCGTGCAAAGTGGAATTGCAAAGAAAACTCACACTAAAGAAAGAACTAACTCTCAAAAGCATGTTGGTGGTAGGTTAGAATTGTGGAATGCCAAAGAACCAACCAAAATAAAAGGGATAGTCAAAAGTGGGTAAAATCCAACAAAACTCAAGTCAAAGGCGAAGGTCAACAACTCAAAGGGGTGACAGAAACCTACGACTATATACACACACGTGGAGATTGTTGGGATTGACACGACTATGAAAATGAGCAAACAAAAAGTCCTAATGAAGACTAAGCTCGTTGTCATGCCAATGCAAGGAGAGACCGTGGCTCGTTTGCAAAGAAGAAAAATGAGCAACAGATTTGTGCACTTGCCTTGGGCGCTCTTCTTTCTCTCTTACTTACAATCTTTGAGACTCTCTTTTGCAATGGGAGACTATTTTTTCTTTTTCTTTTGATTTGTATCTTTTTTTTGCTCTCCCTTGATGCTACCAAGTCACTCTTGCTATTGCTTTTACACTCTCACTATCCAAGGACAAGTGCACAATGCTCAAGCAAACACAAGATGAGCCACTCTCGTGGGATAGGTACACACAAAGGAAGATAGGGGTTAATAAGGTGATGCAAGTTATACCTTCGTTGGTGATGATGAACTTGGTGTCGGTGGTGCGGGATGATGTTTGTGGGCCGTGGTGTCGATAAGCGCAAGGTTTGTTGATGTGGAAGCTTGTTGTTAGTTGACGGCACGCACACGGGCACAAACAAACAAGAGGAAATTAGCCAATGCAAGATTAGAGGCAAAACTGTCAAAATCAGGCGTCAGGGCCGGAGACTCCGGGGTTCTAGGCCGGAAACTCCGGTCCAGGCCGGAGACTCTGGTGTGGATTAGCCGGAGACTTCGGTGTAGGTCGGAGACTCCGGTGTGCATGCCGGAGACTCTGTTCTGGAGTCAGATCGTGAACTGCTAGTGTTCTTGAGCGGAAATCCACGCCTTGGGTCCTCAAATCCGCGAAAAATTGGCCAAATTGGGCTAGGAAAACGCAGGATAAAGCTGGACCAACTCCTAAGACAAGGTTTGGTCGGATCAAAACCACAAATAACACTCCAAATCAAGAGATCGATCCAAAGGCAAATTTGGACTCTTTTTGGGGATTTTTGAATTTTTGGTGGATAGAAGGAAAAATTGTGGGGGAATTCGTGAGCAACGAAGCTCTTGATACCAATATGTTGAGGGCAAACCTCTAGGGCAGCCCGATCTTTCACGAATCCTACTCAAATCAAGGATGGAGTGCAGGGAGAGGAGGAGAGGATGAATACGACGAACTCACGCACGAAGAACGCGATGAACATGTTGGAGATATGCCCTAGAGGCAATAATAAATATAGTTATTATTATATCTTTGTGTTTATGATAAATGTTTATATTCATGCTATAATAGTATTAACAAGGAAACATTAATACTTGTGTGAATTGTAAACTTAAATTGAAGTCCCTAGTATAGCCTCTATACTTCACTAGCTTGTTGGTTAATAGATGATTGTGGTTTCCCTATCATGAACATTGAGATGTTATTAACAACAAGATCATATCGTTAGGAGAATGATATGGTGGACATACTCCTATAGATAAGCGTAGCATAAAGATCAAGTCATTTCAATAGTTCAATTGCTATATGCTTTCTGATACATAGTAACCTAATTCCTTCGACCATGAGATCATGCATATCACCTTTGCCGGATGGATGCTTTGATGTCATCAAACACCACACCGTAACAGGGTGGCTATAAAGGTGGCATTGAGTGTTCGGAAAGTATTGGTTGAGACACATGGATCAAGAGTGGGATTTGTCCATCCATATGACGGATAGATATTCTCTGGGCCCTCTCGGTGAAATGTCATCCAATTAGCTTGCAAGCATGTGACTAGGTCACAAGGGATCACATATCACGGGAACGAGAAAAGAGTACTTATCAGTAACGAGGTTGAACTAGGTATGTAGAGATACCGACGATCATAACCTCGGATAAGTAACATATCGTGAGACAAAGGGAAATTGGTATCGTATGTAAGTGGTTCATTCGATCGCAAAGTAATCGTAGAAATATGTGGGAGCCATATGAATTTCCAGATTCCTCTATTGGTTATTGTTCGGAGAAGTGTCTCGATCATGTCTGCATAATTCACGAACCGTAGGGAGACACACTTAAGGATTCGACGTTGTTTGAGTAGTTATGGTATTATGAGAAAGAGACCGAATGTTGTTCGGAGTCTCGGATGGGATCCGGGATATCACGAGGTGATCCGGAATGGTCCGGAGAATAAGATTCATATAAGGAAAGTCCCGTTTCGGAGTTGGGGAATGGTTCCGGTGTTTTCATCGGGAACATTCTAGAAGGTCCCGGAATGTCCGGCACTCCGGGGGGGGGGAATTGGTACATGAATGTGTCATTGCATGTTGGAATGATTGCATCATGTACTAAGTGTTCTCGCTGTCCGAAATAAAGGGTTAATTCAAATCCTAATTGGAAAAGTCAAACTGCCAGTTTTCGGTCAAACTGCCAGTTTCGGAAAGTGGAGAAAGAGGAGGAGAGGTGGAGGCCGAGTTGGAGGAGGGTTCCTCCCCTAGGCCGGCGCACCTCCCTAGGCCGAGTTGGGGAGGAACTCCTCCCCATGGCGCCGGCCCTCCCACCTATAAAAGGAGGGGCAGGGCCTCCTCCTCTAGACACAACAACACAAGTTTCCTATCCTCTAAACTAAACCCTAGATCTAGACCCCGGTTTAGAGCTATTCGGTTTAGAGCCTTCTAATTGGTTTAGAGCCCTCTAATTGGTGTGTCTAATTACTAGACCACTAATAGCCTCTCTCATAAGCTCCACCATACTCGCACCGGCTTAAGGCGAAGCCCTGCGGGATTTCCCCTCTACTTCCGGTACCACGCCGTTGTGCTGCCGGAATCACGAGGAGAATGCTACAACCTCCGCTGCCTGCTGGAACAAGGGAGAGGAAGGTCTTCGTCGAGTACCGAACGTGTGACCGACTGCGGGAGCGCTGCTGGAACGTGGCGCTAGAAGGATCGTCTACGCGATCTTGAGATCGGAAAGAGTACGACTACATCACCCACGAGAATCTGCTCTCGTTAAACACTTTGGAATCTTCGAGGGTGAGTTATTCCATCGACTCGTTGCTACAATCTAGTAGATAGATCTTGGCTTGTTTGTTTGTATGCGATAGAAAATTTTTGTTTTCCATGCTGCGAACCCCTACAGTGGTATCAGAGCCGTGTCTATATGTAGATCTGTTGCACGAGTAGAACACAATGGTCATTGTGGGCGTTGATGCTTTTATTGTAGATTGCTTTGCGTGTACTTTGCATCTTGCGGTATGTTGGGATGAAGCGGCCCGGGCTAACCTTACATGACATCGTTCATGAGACTTGCTCCACGCTTGACATGCAACTCGTATTGCATAAGTGGCTTTGCGGGTGCCTGTTTCTCCTAGCATAGTAAAGATCCAATTTACAACGGGTAATCAACAATGCTAGTATCAATGTTGTGGTTCTTGTTCGTAGGTTAGAACGACACTTATGGAAAGCCCCAAACCACGTAAAACATGCAAAGAAAGTAGAAGCGTCTAACTTTGTTTTGCAGGGGTGTGCAGTGATGTGATATGGCCATGATTGTGATTATATTTGATGTATGCAATGTTCCTTATTGTAAGTTGGCAACCGGCAGGAGCCATATGGTTGTCTTTAATTTCTGTTAAGACCTGCGTGTCTATTCAAAATAGTTGTAATAGTTGAAGCTGGTGGACGACAACCATGAAGAAGCGTCATTGACCTTGATGCTATACCGGTGATGATGGAGATCATGTTCGTGCTTGAAGATGGAGATCGGAAGCACAAAGAAGAAAGGCCATATCATATCACATATTATGAATTGCATGTGATGTTAATCCTTTATGCATCTTGTATTGCTTAGTAGACGACGGTAGCATTATAAGATGATCCCTCATGCACAAAATTTCAAGTTCTAAAGTGTTCACCCTTAGTATGCACCGTTGCCAAAGCTTGTTGCTTCGAAGCACCACGTGATGATCGGGTGTCTTTGATTCCGCGGGTGAATACAACGTAAGCAAGCCAGATTTGCTTATGCGGTAGCTAAGGTTTGATCTTGACGAGCCTAGCATGTACAGACATGGCCTCAGGAACACGGATCACCGAAAGGTAAAGCATGAGTCATATAGTAGATATGATGAACATGTCGATTGTTCGCCATTGAAACTATATCAACTCTCGTGATGATCGGAGTTGATGTAGTGGATTTGGTTCGTGTGATCACTAAAACAATGTGAGGGATGTTGTTTTGAGTGGGAGTTCACCTAGATTAATTTAATTATTAATTAGAACTCAATTTATCATAAACTAAATCAAAGTGAATTTGCATAGTTGTTGTAGTCATTGGCATCCGTTTACCACCTTGCGCTTAGTTATAATTGAGATGATAGAACTATAGAATTCTGGTTAGTTACTTTACGAACTGGTATCGTATTGTTTTGAAGTGTTAATCTAAAGTTTAAAAGTCCTATTGCAAACTTTCAGTAAGTTCCGGTTACTCCATGAAGTTTAATAATTGGTATTAAATCAAGAGTAACAATTCCAAGTGTTAGTATATAAAGTATCATGTTTGTCTCCATGATTCTTGATATTTAAAGGATTGTCTTAATATCAAGGTTATCTAGGATCTGAAAGAGTTGTTTCAGAAACCATGATGTGTGGAAGATATTGTGATATCTGAAACAAAGTTTTGGTTGCAACATGATAGAGTATAATATGGCAAAAGTCATGTTCTCATATTTGATGAGAATTTGCAAAAGGTTGGAGACACTAGTTATCCTAATCCTCCAAAAGGTTTTGGAGAGCAACATTATACTCGCGATTCACCGTTATAAGCTAAAAGTAGCTTGGTCATGGACGATTCCATGATAAAGGTGAATATTTGATGTAGGTAAAATGTTTACTACACCAATAGATTACTAAAGAAAGGAATTTGAAAGAACACCAAACATTTGATGATGGTGATCTACTTCAAAGTGCAAATCCAAAGACATTGGTATTTAATTATACACGCTTTGGACTATGTGTCATATGTATGACTCCACTATTAATGTTGATAGATTCTTTCAAACAGAAAAGGAAATACTGAAAGAGAATCTCAGAAATATATGGCAGAAAAGAAAAGACTAGAATTGTTCAGTTTAAGTATATAGATGATATACATGTTATGGCTATATTCTTTGCTCATTAAACAATGTGGTTCTTAAGTATTTTATACTGAATTTGTTGGTATGAATCGTCATACGAAACAACACAATTCATGAACTACAATGGCCTAAGTAACTAGCAAAAGAATATGTGATGATGTTCATCAAGAACAAATAAAGGGTTATTGTGTTGCTCGTTAAACATCAAAGCTTGCCTTCAAGATTTGTTTCATCAGGTATTATGAGAACAACAGGGTTGTTCAAATAATTGCCGTAATCCATAAAAGATGGATGATTTACAAATCTCGTTGGAGAAATCACATCCATAAAACTAGTGCTAAAAAAAATGTCGAAAGACAAATTGATTGAAAGATCACTTAGGAAGTGACATCGCAGTTTAAATTATATTGGAAAGAAAACATGAAGAAACTCCATGTGGATGGAATTTTGGAGTCTTTTGATTTTTGATCAAATGACGTTTGTGAAACTTTCCTAGAGAATAATTAAAACTTCGTTCATAGGCCAAAAGGGAACGAAAGACTAGCTTATTGGAACTTGTGCATATTGTTGTACGAACTCCATTATGTGTAGTCAAGAGCGATGGATTTCAACTTCATATGCTTTCTCCGAAAATTTGAGTGAATATATGAATATTTACTTAATAAGGATGAAGTATGAAATATTTGAAAAATTCAAAGATTTCAAGATGAAGTGCAAAATCATTGTAACAAGAATATAAATAGTTTATGATAAGATCATAAAGGAAGATATTTGAGTTACAAGTTTAGCATAATACCTAAGATTTAAGGAATCGTTCCGTGGATTTGCATTTCCCGAAACACCATAAGAGTATGGAGCGTTCGAGATATGTAATTAAAACCTTGTTTGACATGGTAAGATCAAAGGTGTAAAATATAGAACTGCCATTATATTTTAAAGATTAAAAGCTTTAGAGACTACCGCTTTTCCACTAAAAAGAGCTCCATCATAATCCGCTGAAATGACACCATATAAAGTTATGGTTTGGGATAAAACCCAAGTAGTCCTTTCTTAAACATTGGTATGCTATGCATAAGAAAGATGTTTGCAACCAAAGTCGGATAAACCTGTCTTTGTATTACTGTTAAGTATTCCTCCATAACACCGGAGACAAAAGTGTTTGTCGCTTAGAACGTCAAGTTTCTTTGAGAAGGAATTTTTCGTGAAAAGTTAAGTGGGAGGACAATAGAACTTTGATAGGGTTAAAAGAACCTTAGCTATATGATCAGAGTTGCGCAGCACCGAAAAGTGTTCCGGAGGCAGCAACTAATGCTCATGGCTCATGTACCTCAAAAGGATGTGGTCATTGAGATCTAAGTTCCTATTGAAACAAGTAGGTCGAGTAAACAATCAAATACTAAGATTTGAGGGTTGAATCATTATTTGAGAATAATGAACGGACTACATGCAAAGAAGCGATGATGGGCCCTGACTCCGTCAAATGGCTTGAAGCCATAAAATCCGTGATAATTCCATACACGAGAAATCAAGTTTTGAACTTGAAGGTCCCTCGAGAAAGGTGTAAGACCTTACAGTTGTGTTTGGATCTATAAAGAAGTAGACATGGATGTTTCACATCTATGAAATAGTCGACATGTTGGGAAAGAGTTCACAACAATGTTCAAAGATTGACTATGACAAGATTTGATCTTTCATAGCGATATTTAGTCTATACGGATTAATATAGCAACCACTACATATAATTTTGTTATGTGGTAGTTGAATAAACAAAACAAGTTCTTCTAATAGAATTGTTACCTAGGACGTGTGCATGACATGGTCCAAAGGGTTTTGTTAATTCAAAGGATGCTGAATGCATATGCAAACTTCAATGGTTGAAGTAAGCATAGCGGAGTTGGAATCTTCACTATGATGAAACTGTTAAAAGAGTTTAATTTCATCAAAGACAATGAAGATACTTGCATTTGCAAGAAATTAAGTGGGAGCGCTAAGACATGTTTCTAATACATTATGTGGAAGACATATTGTTGATTGGAAATAATGCATCTTTTATTAACACATATTAAGAATTTCATCCTGATGAAAGACTTAGGCAAAACCCAAATATTTGGCATCAATAGATGCTAATATGGTTGTGCCAGAAGTACATAAACGAGATATTGAATGAGTTCAATATAGAAACTACAAGAAAAGGTTCTTGTCGCACAGAAAGGATTGAAAGAGTTCAATGTTGATGATATATTCAAGTGTATTGACATTTGGTAAGTGAAACAAAGATTCAAGTATAGATTGATACTTGATATATGAAATCGCAAAGAGTGTTTATATCAATCATACTGTGGTATGTACAAATCCAGATATGTCCTATGCTCTAAAAGTTATGAGCATATACCAGAATGATTCATAAGATGATCATTGGACGATAGTAAGGATATTCTTATGATCTTTTTGGAAGAACTAAGAGTATATTATTTGTAGAAGTGACAAATAGATGGTTAGTTCATTGTAAAAGTACTACATTGATACTAGTTTTGTCACAGAGTACAAATTAAGTTTATCTCAATCTAAATTAAGGGTGGCACAATATAATGGAAAGTGAGTTCCATAAATGGATTTGGATGAGTTCCAAAGTTAAGACATTGTGACAGATACTTCAACAAAAGGCTAAGTATATGACTGCTATTATAGCAGCAAAAGAGGGCATTTGTGTCAAGTAGTTTGTTATCAAACTAGGTGTAGTTCACAGCGGGATAATACTATGAAGATATATTGTGCGACAATATTATCAACATGTTTTAACCCCAAAGAACTAAAGGTCACACCGAAAGACCAAATTATACAAAGCCATCTCATTAGAGAATGAGTGATGCGTAGAGACGCAAAGACATGCAATTACACACGGACCTGGAAGTGTCAGATCCGGAGATCAGTTGACCACTAGCAATCGTGTACATGCAAACACCGGAAAGCCATAGGTGTTGAATACACAAAGGTTTGAAACTAGATTATTGACTCTAGTGCAAGTGGGAGACTGTTGGAGATATGCCCTAGAGGCAATAATAAATATAGTTATTATTATATCTTTGTGTTTATGATAAATGTTTATATTCATGCTATAATAGTATTAACAAGGAAACATTAATACTTGTGTGAATTGTAAACTTAAATTGAAGTCCCTAGTATAGCCTCTATACTTCACTAGCTTGTTGGTTAATAGATGATTGTGGTTTCCCTATCATGAACATTGAGATGTTATTAACAACAAGATCATATCGTTAGGAGAATGATATGGTGGACATACTCCTATAGATAAGCGTAGCATAAAGATCAAGTCATTTCAATAGTTCAATTGCTATATGCTTTCTGATACATAGTAACCTAATTCCTTCGACCATGAGATCATGCATATCACCTTTGCCGGATGGATGCTTTGATGTCATCAAACACCACACCGTAACAGGGTGGCTATAAAGGTGGCATTGAGTGTTCGGAAAGTATTGGTTGAGACACATGGATCAAGAGTGGGATTTGTCCATCCATATGACGGATAGATATTCTCTGGGCCCTCTCGGTGAAATGTCATCCAATTAGCTTGCAAGCATGTGACTAGGTCACAAGGGATCACATATCACGGGAACGAGAAAAGAGTACTTATCAGTAACGAGGTTGAACTAGGTATGTAGAGATACCGACGATCATAACCTCGGATAAGTAACATATCGTGAGACAAAGGGAAATTGGTATCGTATGTAAGTGGTTCATTCGATCGCAAAGTAATCGTAGAAATATGTGGGAGCCATATGAATTTCCAGATTCCTCTATTGGTTATTGTTCGGAGAAGTGTCTCGATCATGTCTGCATAATTCACGAACCGTAGGGAGACACACTTAAGGATTCGACGTTGTTTGAGTAGTTATGGTATTATGAGAAAGAGACCGAATGTTGTTCGGAGTCTCGGATGGGATCCGGGATATCACGAGGTGATCCGGAATGGTCCGGAGAATAAGATTCATATAAGGAAAGTCCCGTTTCGGAGTTGGGGAATGGTTCCGGTGTTTTCATCGGGAACATTCTAGAAGGTCCCGGAATGTCCGGCACTCCGGGGGGGGGAATTGGTACATGAATGTGTCATTGCATGTTGGAATGATTGCATCATGTACTAAGTGTTCTCGCTGTCCGAAATAAAGGGTTAATTCAAATCCTAATTGGAAAAGTCAAACTGCCAGTTTTCGGTCAAACTGCCAGTTTCGGAAAGTGGAGAAAGAGGAGGAGAGGTGGAGGCCGAGTTGGAGGAGGGTTCCTCCCCTAGGCCGGCGCACCTCCCTAGGCCGAGTTGGGGAGGAACTCCTCCCCATGGCGCCGGCCCTCCCACCTATAAAAGGAGGGGCAGGGCCTCCTCCTCTAGACACAACAACACAAGTTTCCTATCCTCTAAACTAAACCCTAGATCTAGACCCCGGTTTAGAGCTATTCGGTTTAGAGCCTTCTAATTGGTTTAGAGCCCTCTAATTGGTGTGTCTAATTACTAGACCACTAATAGCCTCTCTCATAAGCTCCACCATACTCGCACCGGCTTAAGGCGAAGCCCTGCGGGATTTCCCCTCTACTTCCGGTACCACGCCGTTGTGCTGCCGGAATCACGAGGAGAATGCTACAACCTCCGCTGCCTGCTGGAACAAGGGAGAGGAAGGTCTTCGTCGAGTACCGAACGTGTGACCGACTGCGGGAGCGCTGCTGGAACGTGGCGCTAGAAGGATCGTCTACGCGATCTTGAGATCGGAAAGAGTACGACTACATCACCCACGAGAATCTGCTCTCGTTAAACACTTTGGAATCTTCGAGGGTGAGTTATTCCATCGACTCGTTGCTACAATCTAGTAGATAGATCTTGGCTTGTTTGTTTGTATGCGATAGAAAATTTTTGTTTTCCATGCTGCGAACCCCTACAGAACACACACACGCAAAACCACGATACACACCAATAGCTCAAGCCGGCGGTGATCGGTCCAACGGAATCCCTAGGATCGGCGACGGGTGGAGGACTCTCTCTCTCGAACCGGCACGGCGAGATGGGAGACTCGGTGAGATCTTGACGTCTAGGCAAAGGGACTCCGATGCCTAGGCCTTGTACAACATGGATGCACGATGCAAACTTTAACGAGGTTTGGGATATTTGGTGCTCCTTTGTCAAAGGAGCATGAGGCAAGAACTAGATAGATCTACAAGGGGTTTCCACTAATTCCAAATATCATGCCTAGGGTTTACAATGGAGGTGGGGGACTATATATAGGCCAGCCACTTAAACAGAGGTACTTTAGAAATAAAAGACAAGTTCTGGACGGACTACGGATACATGGGCCAAAGGCCCAAAAGCCTTTTACATGCCTGGCGTCGGTCGAACCGGAGACTCCGGTGTGCAAGCCGGAGACTCCAGTCTAGGCCAGAGAATCCGGTGGAGCCTCCGGACCAACCTGCGGAGGGGCATTCAGATTGTCCCGAAGCCTGGTGCAGGGGTCAGACCGGAGGGTGGGCTAGAGTCTCCTGGGTCTTCAGGCTAGAGACTCCGGTGTGCGCAGACTGGAGTCTCCGGTCTGAGCAGCTGCAGCGATTTCTGCTTCACGCTCTGCTCCTAGTTCTCCATCCTTGGGTGCTTGGTGATGTGTTGGGCCTTCGTACCTGATGATACATAGAGTAGTTGCATGAAGTAGCACACCATCCAAGGAGGTATCAAAATGGCACGAGGAGAGGAGCGAGTTCACCTTAGCTTGTAGGTGCTTGACTCGGGCAAGAGTCATGGGTCCACTTGGGGGACTTATTGGTGTAGATGTAGTAGCGTCCGTAGGACGGGCTGCATCACTTTATGTACTATAATTGTAGAAAATCTGATTGATACATAAGTGTTCTAAATTGCAGAATTTACCTCTATATACTAACTGGCCAAATTCAACTAGACATGAATTGACTCAGTAGCACAACAACAACCATAAAACTCAGCGGTTTGATCTTGGAGTTGGTCATAGAACTGTCCTCATAGTCCGGCCCATGGATTTTGCGTCTTCCAATTTAGAACACCTGTGAACTTTGTCCACATGAAAGAAGTCCATCCTTCAAGGAGCGCTCTGTACTAAATATAATTGACCAATTGTGCCTGAAATTTAAGGTCTCCATTAGATACAAAACTTTGCTTCAGTTCTGAAGCATAAAACTTCAAAATCACTGATGCCCAGAATTGGTCCTTCTTGATTAACTTCAAGGCTTCAACCTTCTGAGTGACCCTGCTGCAATCATCGAATTTCAGTCCCCAAACATACAGATCATAATTCGGTGACACCATATCCAGAAAATCAATCTCATAGAGCATGTGATGCGGAATCAACTAATCCCCGTTGATTGAAATTCCCTTTGCTTCGTGCATGGTGCTTGTACAACCGCATCAGACAACCAAATCCAATTGTTTTCGAGATCTGAAGCAATCAGCGCATAAAAAGAGATGGAGCAAAATCCTAGCTTTGACAAAGCACCGCACCAGAACGGACACTCACACGGGCTAAAACTAAAATTCCTTGAGGGATGGGGCAGAAAAGTCGAACGATGATGACAGTACCTTGCGAGATGAGGCGCTCTACGGCGACGTCGGCGTCCATGCCCTTGAGATTCGACCGGAGAAGAGGAGCTTGGTACATCTCGGCCTTGGTGTTGTCGTCCAGGATCCCCTTGAGCTTAAGGCCAGAGGGATCTCCGCCCCCTCCACAGCTGCTCCGCGGGGCTACTGCTGCGGCCTCCTGTCACACCCCCACCCCCACCCCCTCCCTCGGCCTCTGCCCCTCCCATGATGGTGCTCTGATCCAACAACGAGGTGCTCCAGTAAGGAGACATGTTTTCTACCGGCCGGTGACGACTGTGCTCTGAGAGGATGTAATCTGGCAAGGGACCTTGCGAACAACCTTTCCACCTAATCCTCTCTCAAATCCTTAATCTCGATCGAATACCGACCACGTCGAATCGAGGCTCGGCCTCAACACGGAGGAAAACGGATTCTAGGGTTTTGCTCGAGTCTCTCGAGACTTTTTATTGCCTTCGGCTAGCCGACCAAGCAAAGGAGTCCATGTCGTGCTCGTTATGGGCGCGTGCTCTGAGCGGAGTCCGTGTTGGAGCAGATCTCGTGTCGAAGAGAGACGAGACGGACGCCGGGGTCAAACCATGACGGTTATTTGACTATAACCGGGGTATATACATAACCGATGGCAGCTGCTGGTAATACGTGGTTTTGTGGGAGGATAAAAAAATCCAAAAAAGTATTGGACCAGGAGAAACAATCCGTTCTTTGCACCGGAAGAAGTGCTGGGTATAGGTATAGATATAGATTAGATAAAATACCCATGCGTTGCACCGGAAGAAAAAATGGATGTCTTATTGAGAGTGCATGAGGATTATCGTCGGCAGGTTATGTTGGATATTATCCTCCGATTTGCTGGAATTATAGGGTGATGGCAACTTCCCGTTTTTCAATTTTTTTTCCAATGCCACATGTCAAATCGCCGTTGAGTCGCTCCACGAGCCACCGCGATTGAAGTCCAAGCTATCTCACGACCAAGTATTCTTATTGTATTTCTAGACCGTAGAGAATTACTCGGAATCAGTAACTTTATAAATTATTTAGTTTTAATTTTGCAATGTCGTATTATGTCGATACTTGTAAACTAATATATTTGCTGTCGTTATCTTTACAACTCTTAATTTATAATTTTGTTTTATTTAACTAACACTTTGACTTCATATAGTTTCACGGGTCATATGCTATTTTCTTCTTTACCTAATTATTTAGCCCGGTATGGTTAATTTTTTCCGGAACAATTCACACGCGTAGCTTTCCTTTTATCCAACGTTTTTCTCTCTTATTATTCGTTCAATGCATGCTCCTGGTCGTGCAGGTGTACCTTTGTCCTTTGACATACTCATTTGTACATCTCTCTTATGAAAAGCAACCGAGGGAAATTCCGTTTCTCTTCTCTACCTACTTAAACTTCAGCATTGTGCCTCACATCTGTGAAAAATTCAGCTGTACTAAATCTACTTGAAATTAACCCTATATCTTTCTCTCTAACTCCCCTGGAAATATATCTTGAATCCACCAAAGCAAAAGCAGCAGACCGCCTCTTCTTCCTCGCTAAGTGCTTTCCATAATCTCCAGCGGCAGGGGCATCCGTGCGGCCGTGCCCATAACTTTCTCCAATCCTCTCTACGCAGTGACCCACGCGCCCAGCTCATCCCCTCCTCTCTGCCTGCCATGGAAGAGCTTATTCTTTAACGTCTCACTCTCACTATCTCTGAATCATTGAATATGTAGCTAGCTGCCCTGATTCTGTGTAGAACTGGTAAACCTCATCGACTCCAACCTCCACACCTCAGCCACTCACTACCGAAGAAACGTGGAGCGAAAGGAGAGATACACCACGTGACAGAGAGATCTCAGCCTCTTCTGCTCATCCTACTCTCCATATGGCCAACCGTCGGAGAACGCTCACTACTTGTCAGTGCACGATTCCGTCGAACAGGTAGCGTGCGGGAGCTCGTGCGTTGAGCAGGGTCGTTGTGGAGGAGCTCGGTGATACCGCCGTGCACACCTACTCCCGGAAGTAGGCAGTGTCGGGGGCGCGCCGGCGACCTTGAGGCGGATCCAGGAGGTCATGGAGGCGGGGAGCACAGAGGATTTTGAATGCAGGGCAGTGCGTTGTGTGTCGGGTCTCGGGGGAGCCGAGGCGTCCTGCGCTGGGTCTCGGCGAGCTATGCCTAGACGTCGCCACTGAATCTATACAGAGGGCGCATAGGGTTGGACATTCCTAGACACTTGGAGCATCGCTGGGAGAGAGGGGCCCTCCGCGTCGTGCGTGCCGTTGGAGGATGACCCAGGGATCCGCACCATTAGGTCTTCGCAAATGACACCGCCGCGCCGAAGATCGTGGGTCTGGACCGTGTCGGCCACCCTCGTCTCAGGGTGGAGCTCGTTGTCCGCCACAAGATGGGGAGGAGTCCAAGGGCATGTATGTATAATTGGTTGGTAAGACTGTCTTATCTTAGTTTCGACACGTAAGCTAGATATAACATAAAATATGATGTATAATAGGTTATTTTTAGCCTTATCTTTAATAAATAGACATCCTAAATTTTTGGTGAGAGAGATTGTTGCTAAGAGATGATCTCTTAGCTAAGAGAAGGCAAACTTTTTTTTTGTTCTCTCTCCTCCATGTCACCTATCATCCTACATGGCATTGCTATGATATGACTAAGATATAAGCACTGTATGTGCCCCAAGAAGGGTGCACGACGTCGGGGAGGGGTTGAGGGAGCCTCACCGGGAGAGGCGGCGTGCTAGTCAACGGGTAGGTGCCGACGCGTGGGTGTAGGGGCAGGCGTACGTTCTTTTAAGGGTTAATTGGTTTTATGCCACTCTCAATTCCACCATTTGCACATATGCCATTAAAAAACATAATTTGAGAAAATGCCACTCCAACTTTGCAATACCTCCACATATGACATTCTCTACATTTAAGAGAATACCGGTTCTTAAAATATGTGTATTTTAGTGTGTATTGCAGTATTTACTTTGTTAGCACTTTTTGGCTCTTTTTGGTGCCAAACAAATTCAAAAAAATTCAAATTTTGACAAAAAATGAACTTTGCAGAAAAATCTGAAAAAATTATAGAAAATCAAACACACTAAAATGAGTCTATTGTTCTAATTTAAGACAATTCTAGACAGATTTGGATCGATAAACTGGCATTTTCTGTTTTGTCCAGATTTTTGTCAAAATTTGGCTGAAAAATCAAACCTCTCAGAAAAATCTGAAAAAATATAGAAAATTAAACACAATAAAACAAGTCTACTATTATAATTTGAGCAATTTCTGGGTACATATTGTCCTTTAAACAAAGGTGTGAAGTTCTCTCAGATACTTGAACACCAATTACAGAAAAATTCGGCAGAGTTTCCACACAAATTGTCATAGATAGGTCCATAGCAATTAGCTCACAAGAAAATAGTCACAAACAAATAATTCACAAGATACATAGTTTCACAAGCATTATGATTGAATCAGCCACCAAGCCAAAAAAGAAGGCTTCTTTTTGCACCATACGCAGGCTTGCACTACTGAAGGTGAAGGTGGTGGAGGTGCCAGAGGTATAACAGTCGCAAATAGAACATTCTTTTTGGGTTTCTTCGTTGTAGATGAAGTCTTCTTCACCGGGGTCTTTTTCTTGGCCTTCACTTTGTTGGAGATATGCCCAAGAGGCAATAATAAAAGTGGTTATATTATATCTTTGTGTTTATGATGAATGTTTATATCCTATGCTATAATTGTATTATTAGGAAACACTAATACTTCTTAGTTTTGTAAACATAAAAGAGTCCCTAGTAAGCCTCTTGTTGAACTAGCTTGTTGATTAATAGATGATCATGGTTTTCTGATCATGGACATTGGATGTTATTAATAACAAGGTTATATCATTAGGAGAATGATGTGATGGACACACACCCATAGTAAGTGTAGCATAAGATCAAGTCATTAAGTTCGTATTGCTACAAGCTTTCAAATGCATAGTAACCTAATCCTTCGACCATGAGGTTATGTTAATCACCATCACCGGATGGGTACTTGGATGACATCAAACACCGCTTCATAACTGGATGGTTATAAAGGTGTCATTGGGTATTCTGAAAGTATGTGTTGAAGCGCATGGACCAAGATTGGGATTTGTCCATCCATATGACGGATAGATATGCTCTGGGCCCTCTTGGTGGAATGTCATCTAGTTAGCTTGTAAGCATGTGACTAGGTCACAAGGGATGACATAACATGGAACGAGTAAAGAGTACTTATTAGTAACGAGGTAGAACTAGGTATGGAGATACTGACGATCAAACCTCAGATAAGTAGAGTATCGCGTGACAAAGGGAATTGGTTTTCGTATGTTAATGGTTCTATTGATCACGAAGTCATCGTTGAGTATGTGGGAGCCGTTATGGATCTCCAGATCCCGCTGATGGTTATTGATCGGAGAGGTGTCTTCATCATGTCTGCATATTCACGAACCGTAGGGTGACACACTTAAGATTCGATGCTGTTTAGGTAGATATGGAATGTGTGTTGGAGACTGAATGTTGTTCGGAGTCTCAGATTGGATCTAGGACATCACGAGGAGATCCGGAATTGTCCGGAGAATAAGATTGATATAACGGAGATCATTTTCTAGGTTCGGAAATGTTTCGGAGTGTTTATATGGGGATTCTAGAAGGTTTCGGAATGTTTCGGAAGGTTCTAGAAAGTTCTGTGGAGTTTACTTGAAAACCAAGAAAGGAAAAAGGGAAACTTGGGGGGGAAGGAAACTCCCCCCAAGCCCTTCCTTGTGCGCCGGCCCTAGAGGTGGCCCTAGGGGTAGGAACCCTAGGCGCCACCCATCCCTCTATTAATAGAGGGGTGGAGGCGCCCCCCTGGCCCCCTTCCACTCCTTGCCCTAGCCGCCTCTCTCCTCCTCCTTCGCTCTGCTCTGGCTTAGGCGAAGCCCTGTAGAATTCTCTACTCCACCACCACCACCACGCCGTCGTGCTGTTGGGATTCCGTAGAGAGATCTACTACCTCCGCTGCTCGCTGGAACAGGGAGAGGAAGGTCTGCATCGACTCCGCACATGTGACCGATTGCGGAAGCGCTGCCGGAACGCGGCGCCGGAAGGCTCGTCCACTCGATCTTGAGATCGGCAAGTAATCATCTACATCAACCACGAGATCCGATCTCGCACAAGGCTTTCGGATCTACAAGGGTTAGTACAGATCTATCTCGTTGCACATGTCTAATAGATTAGGTCTTGGCTTTTATCTAGATTAGATCTGGGTTTTGTTCGTTCTTGCGGTAGAAATTTTTTGTTTTCCATGCTACGAACCCATCAGTGGTATCAGAGCCGTGTCTATGCGTAGATCTGTTGCACGAGTAGAATACAATGGTTTTGTGGGCGTTGGTGCTCATGCCGTCTTTTGCTTTGTGTACTTTGCATCTTGCGGTATGGTGGGATGAAGCGGCTCGGACTAACCTTACATGTCATCGCACATGAGACTTGCTCCACGCTTGACGTGTAACTTGCTTTGCACAAGTGGCTTTGCGGGTGTCTGTCTCTCTCACCATAGTATAGATCCAATTTACACTTTGCACTTGATAGCACTTGTATCAGCGTTGTGGTTCAGTTTCATAGGTAAGATCCGTTCTTATTCGAAAACCCCAAACCACGTAAAACATGCAAAGAAAATTAGAGGCGTCTAACTTGTTTTTGCAGGGGTTTTGTGATGTGATATGGCCATCATGTGATTGTAATTATATTTGATGTATGCAATGATCCTTGTTGTAATATGGCAACCGACAGGAGCCTAATGGTTGTCTTTAATTCTGTTAAGACCTGCGTGTCTATTCATCTTGTAATAGCTTTATTCCAAGTAGTTGTAATAGTTGCTAGTGATGATGGACAACTATGAAGCGGCACCACTGACCTTGACGCAATGCTGGTGATGATGGAGATCATGTCCGTGCTTTGGAGATGGAGATCAAAAGCATAAAAAGAAAGGGCCATATCATATCACACTAATTATGAATTGCCTGTGATGTTAATCATTTATGCATCTTGTATTGCTTAGATCGCGACTGTAGCATTATAAGATGATCCCTCTCACTAAATATCAAGTAATAAAGTGTTCGTCCTTAGTTGAAACCGTTGCTAAGACTCGTCGTTTCGAAGCATCTCGTGATGATTGGATGTGATAGATTCTACGTGTACATACAACGGGTGCAAGCCAGTTTTGCACATGCGGAAACTAAGGTTAATCTTGACGAGCCTAGCATGTACAGACATGATCTCGGAACACGGAATACCAAAAGGTAGAGCATGAGTCATATAAATGATATGATGAACATGAAGATTGTTCACCGTTGAAACTACATCTTCTCTCTGAAGATCGGACTTGGTGTAGTAGATTTGGTTCGTGTAATCACTAAGACAACGTGAGGGGTGTTGTTTTGAGTGGGAGTTCATCTAGTTAATTTAAGAATTAAAAATGAACTCATTTTATCATAAACTTAGTCTAAACTACTTGCAAATTTGTTGTAGATTATGGCGAACCTCTCCATCAATTTCAATGCGTTCCTAGAGAAAGAAAAGCTTAAGAACAATGGAAGCAACTTCACGGACTGGCTCTGTGGACTGAAGATTGTCCTCAGGGCTGGTCAATTGACCTATGTGCTCGAAGCACCGCTAGGTGACCCACCTACAGAAGATGCCACCGATGACGTAAAGAATGTTTACGCCACTCGAAAAAATCACTACTCCACAATTCAGTGTGCCATCCTATACGGTTTAGAAACGGAGCTTCAGAAGCGCTTTGAGCACCACGACCCGTTTGATATCATCAAAGAGCTCAAGCTGATTTTTGAGACTCATGCGGCCGTGGAGAGCTATGAGGCCTCCGAAAAGTTCTTTAACTGTAAGATGGAAGAGGGCAGCTCCGTTAGCGAGCACGTGCTCACCATGTTTGGGCACGCAAACAAGCTCCAAGAGTTGGGGATAACGATTCCTAATGAGTTAGGGATTCACCGTGTCCTCCAATCACTTCCACCTAGTTATAAGAACTTTGTGATAAACTACAATATGCACTGCATGAACAAGACGTTGCCTGAACTATCGTCTATGCTGAAAACTGTTGAAGTGGAGATCAAGGAGCACCAAGTGTTGATGGTCAATAAGACCACCAATTTCAAGAAACAGGGCAAGCCTAAGAACAAGGGCAACTTCAAGAAGGACGGCAAGAAAGCTGTCGCGCCTGCTAAGAAGCCCAAGGCTGGTCCTAAGCCTGAAACTGAATGCTTCTACTGCAAGGGTGCTAGTCACTAGAAGCGTAACTGCCCCAAGTACCTGGCGGATCTAAAGAACGGAAACATCAAGAAGAAAGGTATATTTGATATACATGTTATTGATGTGTATCTTACTAGTAATCATAGTAGTGCCTGGGTATTTGATACTGGTTCGGTTGCTCATATTTGTAACTCGAAATAGGAACTGCAGAATAAGCGAAGACTGGCGAGAGACGAGGTGACGATGCGCGTTGGAAATGGCTCCAAGGTTGATGTGATCGCCGTCGGCACGCTCCCTCTACATCTACCATCGGGATTAGTTTTAAATTTAAATAATTGTTATTTGGTGTCTACGTTAAGCATGAACATTATATCTGGATCTTGTTTATTGCGAGACGGTTACTCTTTTAAGTCCGAGAATAAAGGTTGTTCGATTTATATGAGTAATATCTTTTATGGTAATGCACCTGAGATGAATGGTTTATTATTATTGAATCTCGGTAGTAGTGATACACATGTTCACAACATAGATGCTAAATGAATAAAATTGAATGATAATTCTACATACATGTGGCACTGTCGTCTTGGTCACATTGGAGTGAAGCGTATGAAAAAACTCCATTCTGATGGACTTCTTGAATCACTTGATTTTGAATCACTTGAAAGATGCGAAGCATGTCTAATGGGAAAAATGACTAAGACTCCATTCTCTGGAATAATGGAGCGAGCTACGGACTTATTGGAAATAATACATACTGATGTATGCGGCCCAATGAGTGTAGCATCGCGTGGTGGATATCGTTATGTTCTCACTTTCACGGATGACTTAAGTAGATATGGGTATGTCTACTTTATGAAACATAAGTCCGAAACTTTTAAGAAGTTTAAGGAATTTCAAAGTGAAGTGGAAAATCATCGTAACAAGAAGATTAAATTTCTGCGTTCTGGCCGCGGAGGTGAATATCTAAGTTATGAGTTTGGCATGCATTTAAAGAAATGTGGAATACTTTCGCAATTGACACCGCCAGGAACACCACAGCGTAATGGTGTGTCCGAACGTCATAATCGAACTCTCTTAGATATAGTTCGGTCTATGATGTCTCTTACAGATTTACCGCTATCATTTTGGGGCTATGCATTAGAGACAGCCGCATTCAGTTTAAATAGGGCACCATCTAAATCCGTTGAAACGACACCGTACGAATTGTGGTTTGGAAATAAACCTAAGTTGTCGTTCCTTAAAGTTTGGGGTTGCGAAGCGTATGTAAAGAAGTTACAACCTGATAAGCTTGAACCCAAAGCGGAGAAATGCGTCTTCATAGGATACCCTAAAGAAACAATTGGGTATAGCTTCTATCATAGATCCGAATGGATCCTTTCTTGAGAAGGAGTTTCTCTCGAAGGAAGTGACTGGAAGGAAAGTAGAACTCGACGAGGTTATTGAACCTTCTCTCGGAATTGAGAGTAGCACAGCACCGGAAGATGGTTTTGTGCCGCCTGCACCAATTGGAGAGGAAGCTAATGATGGTGATCATGAAACTTCGAACGAAGTTGCTGCTGAACCTCGCAGGTCAACGAGGGTTCGTACCACTCCTGATTGGTATGACGCTGCCTTGAACGTCATGTTGGTGGACAACATTGATGACCCTGCGACGTATGAAGAAGCTATGGTGAGCCCAGATTCTGACAAATGGCTAGAAGCCATAAAATCCAAAATAGGATCCATGCACGAAAACCAAGTGTGGACTTTGGTGTACTTACCGGATGGCCGTAAGGCTATCGAGAACAAATGGATTTTCAAAAGAAAAACAGATGCTGATGGTAATGTTACCGTCTATAAAGCTCGACTTGTCGCGAAAGGGTTCCGACAAATTCAAGGAGTTGACTATGACGAGACATTCTCACCAGTAGCGAAGCTAAAGTATGTGAGGATTTTGTTAGCAATTGCTGCATATTTTGATTATGAGATTTGGCAGATGGATGTCAAAACAGCGTTCCTTAATGGAGACATTGAGGAAGAGTTGTATATGGTACAACCCAAGGGTTTTGTCAATCCTAAAGAAGCTAACAAGGTATGCAAACTTCAGCGCTCCATTTATGGACTGAAGCAAGCATCCCGGAGTTGGAATCAACGTTTTGATAAAGTAATCAAAAACTTTGGATTTATACAAACTTATGGAGAAGCTTGTATTTACAAGAAAGTGAGTGGGAGCTCTATAACATTCCTAGTACTGTATGTAGATGACATATTGTTGATTGGGAATGATATAGAACTTCTTAATAGTGTCAAAGCCTATTTGAATAATAGTTTTTCAATGAAGGATCTTGGCGAAGCGGCATATATTCTAGGCATCAAGATTTATAGAGATAGATCAAGACGCCTAATAGCGCTTTCACAAAGTACATACTTGGACAAAGTTCTAAAGAGGTTTAGAATGAAAGAGAGCAAGAAAGGGTTCTTGCCCATGTTGCCAGGTAAGACCTTGAGTAAGACTCAAAGTCCAGCTACGGCAGAAGATAGAGAGAAAATGAGTAATATTCCCTATGCCTCGGCCATAGGTTCTATCATATATGCCATGCGGTGTACAAGACCAGATATAGCACATGATGTTAGTTTGACTAGCAGATATCAAAGTGATCCTGGAATGGAGCACTGAACAACGGTCAAGAATATCCTAAAGTACCTAAATAGGACTAAGGATATGGTTCTTTCTTATGGAGGTGATGAACAGCTTATTGTAAACAGTTACACTGATGCTAGTTGGAACACCGATCCAGATGACTCGAAATCACAGTCTGGATACGTATTTATTTTGAATGGTGCTGCAGTGAGCTGGAGGAGTGCCAAGCAAAGCATTGTGGCAAAATCTTCAACTGAATCGGAATACATAGCTGCTTCGGAGGCTGCACAAGAAGCCATATGGATGATGGAGTTCATTACCGAACTTGGCGTGGTTCCTAGTGCGTTGGACCCGATGGCCATCTATTGTAACAACACAGGTGCCATAGCTAATGCACAGGAGCCAAGGTCACATAGCAAGCTGAAGCACATCAAGCTACGTTTCCATGCTATTCGCGAGTATGTCCAAGATGGTGACATAAAGATTTGCAAAGTACACACTGATCTGAATGTGGCGGATCCGTTGACTAAACCTCTCCCTAGAGCAAAGCATGACCAACACCAGAACGCCATGGGTGTTAGGTATATTACCATGTAATCTAGATTATTGACTCTAGTGCAAGTGGGAGACTGTTGAAGATATGCCCAAGAGGCAATAATAAAAGTGGTTATTATTATATCTTTGTGTTTATGATGAATGTTTACATCCCATGCTATAATTGTATTATTAGGAAACACTAATACTTGTGTGTTTTGTAAACATAAAATAGTCCCTAGTAAGCCTCTTGTTGAACTAGCTTGTTGATTAATAGATGATCATGGTTTCCTGATCATGGACATTGGATGTCATTAATAACAAGGTTATATCATTAGGAGAATGATGTGATGGACACACACCCATAGTAAGTGTAGCATAAGATCAAGTCATTAAGTTCGTATTGCTACAAGCTTTCAAATGCATAGTAACCTAATCCTTCGACCATGAGGTTATGTTAATCACCATCACCGGATGGGTACTTTGATGATATCAAACACCGCTTCGTAACTGGATGGTTATAAAGGTGTCATTGGGTATTCTGAAATTATGCGTTGAAGCGCATGGACCAAGATTGGGACGGATAGATATGCTCTGGGCCCTCTTGGTGGAATGTCATATAGTTAGCTTGCAAGCATGTGACTAGGTCACAAGGGATGACATAACATGGAACGAGTAAAGAGTACTTATCAGTAATGAGGTAGAACTAGGTATGGAGATACCGACGATCAAACCTCGAATAAGTAGAGTATCCCGTGACAAAGGGAATTGGTTTTCATTTGTTAATGGTTCTATCGATCACAAAGTCATCGTTGAGTATGTGGGAGCCATTATGGATCTCCAGATCCCGCTGATGGTTATTGATCGAAGAGGTGTCTTCATCATGTCTGCATATTCACAAACCGTAGGGTGACACACTTAAGGTTCGATGCTGTTTAGGTAGATATGGAATGTGTGTTGGAGACCGAATGTTGTTCGGAGTCTCAGATTGGATCTAGGACATCACGAGGAGATCCGGAATTGTTCGGAGAATAAGATTCATATAATGGAGATCATTTTCTAGGTTCGGAAATGTTCTGGAGTGTTTATATGGGGATTCTAGAAGGTTTCGGAATGTTCCGGAAGGTTCTAGAAAGTTCTGTGGAGTTTACTTGAAAACCAAGAAAGGAAAAGGGGAAACTTGGGGGGAAGGAAACTCCCCCCAAGCCCCCCTTGTGCGCCGGACCTAGAGGTGGCCCTAGGGGTGGGAACCCTAGGCGCCACCCCTCCCTCTATAAATAGAGGGGTGGAGGCGCCCCCTGGCCCTCTTCCACTCCTTGCCGTAGCCGCCTCTCTCCTCCTCCTTCGCTCTGCTCTGGCTTAGGAGAAGCCTTGCAGAATTCTCTACTCCACCACCACCACCACGTCGTCGTGCTGTTGGGATTCTGTGGAGACATCTACTACCTCCGCTTCTCGCTGGAACGGGGAGAGGAAGGTCTGCATCGACTCCACACGTGTGACCGATTGCGGAAGCGCTGCCGAAACGCGGCGCCGCAAGGCTCGTCCACTCGATCTTGAGATCGGCAAGTGATCGTCTACATCAACCACGAGATCCGATCTCGCACAAGGCTTTCGGATCTACAAGGGTTAGTACAGATCTATCTTGTTGCACATGTCTAATAGATTAGATCTTGGCTTTTATCTAGATTAGATCTGGGTTTTGTTTGTTCTTGCGGTAATTTTTTTTTGTTTTCCATGCTACGAACCCATCACACTTGTGTGGTAGCTTTTCTCACGGGTGTCTTGTTCTTGGTATTTTCTAGTGATGTAGCCTTGCTTGGACTTCTCTTTTCTTGTAGAAATCTTCACATATGTCTTCTTCTCGGTTGGTGTTTTGGACTTTTCTGGAGTTGTTATAGCCCTTTTCCTGCATTGACGACATATGGTTTAGATTGAGTACTAACATAGACAAGAAGTGTTTAGTAAAGAAAATTGAAAAACACATATACCAAGTCACCTTTTGTTTGACGACATAGATGGATCCGGTTCATCTTCGGGTATATCATCATCTACTGCCACATATTTAGGATCAGGAGCTCTACATGTCTTCTCCATGTGCCCGGGTTCCTTACACCTCTTACATTTCACTATTTTCCTTCCAGGTTCTAGCCATCCCCTGATTTTTTGAACTCTTGGCCTACCAGCCATAGCCTTCTGCAATGGAGGGTGCACCTTGAATCCCAAATCTACATGTATCCACTATGACTTGTCTGTTATCGAAGGGATTCTCCCGGTATATGCTGCCTTGAACTTTTCCACGGAATAGTAACCATCCACATGTTGAGACATCCGCATGGACATCATACATGTACTCATCATCTACTCCTACATACTCCTCAACTATGTCAAATGGATCAGAATCTATAGCTGAGGTCGATGGAACCACTTGTGCAGATTGTTTTAGTGGCGAGGTTGAATGAGATGCTTCATTCTTACTAGGAGTTAGAGGACAATCTTGGAAACCCATCAGCAGCACATCATCATCCGGAATTGTTGGCTCAAGCACATGATCAACATTGTCAAGCATAGACATAGGAGTTTCGGAACAAGAGTTGTCATGCACAATAACAGCAAGTGCAATCTTCCTCTTGGTCTATACATGTCAAACATCACATGAAATTTGTCGTTTTGAGTCAGTCTAACATCTTGCACCATTATCACATTAAAATACCACATAGTGATAATCTGATCCATACCAACTCTCAACTCTCAACTTAACCCATCCATGAGCACATCCACAGTAAAATCATTTGAGTTTACATTCCATTTAACTGTTTTCCCCTTCACATATGATTTCCTACCGTTGGATTCCTTGAGCACAAATCCTTGAACAATAATGTCTAAGCTAAATGTATTTGTCAATTGGATCCTACAAATTTCATGAAAAAAAGAAATTAAAAGAGGTAATGCACATATATCTGTACGTTCACAAGGTTAGACAGAGAACTCACTCGTACGGGCACTAAGGGGCCGCAGCTGTCTTCATCCTGTAGCCTGCAGCTGCGGCGCACCTCCGGCCGCGTCGCACGCGCCTCCGCGTGGAGCAGCAGCGGCGCACCTCCGGCCGCGTCGATTGCAGCTAGGTCGAGCCGTAGCGGCATGGCTGCGCCGCCCTCGCTTGCCTCCCCACGCCGCCCTCGTTCGCCTATGTTCAGCCGCCGCCGCCGCGATGTGGTGGTTAGGGTTGGTTCACCCAGGTCGGGCGAGTTGCTCCTAGACGGGTGTTTGACCCAATAGATCGATCTGTATTATAACCGTATACATCTGGTATTGTACAAAATGGCACCGGTAGAAGTATTGCAAAGTTGGAGTGGCATTTTCTCAAGTTGTATTTTTTAATAGCATATGTGCAACCGATGGATTTGGGGTGGCATAAAACCAATTAATCCTTCTTTTAATTGGACGAAACGGTATGAAATTAGTGATGGCATTGGTGGGTAATATCTCCGAAACGTCAGGAGCAAAATCGTCTTAAAAAAGGCTGGTCACAGAAACGATCCTTCATTTATTATTAGATATAGATATATATTAAGGTATAGATATAGATGTAGACTAGCTGAATACCCGTGCGTTGCCACGCTCTTTTTTTCTGAATAGTTTAACTCTCTAATAATTTCAGAACAAAAAGTTTTGCTATATTTGTGTTATTCGTGTGTCTTTTTTTCCATAATCTAACTTTTGTCCATGTCTGATTCACAAAATGAAAACATTTCTTAAAGTAATATTTATCCACAAAAATTGCACTAATTCGATATTATACACTTAAAAATAACACATTCATCGGTTGAAAAGAAAAAGAAATGAAATGAAAAAAACATGTGTGCTACATTTGGTAGGAAAGTATTTCAAAAACCAAAGTATTGTAAAACTGGATTCTTTTAGCATCGAGGGACGAGGCTTAAGATACCACTGTTTTTACAAATCGGGATATTTTAAAGTATTTTGATTTTTTTCCTGTTTGGCCAGTGCTATAATAACCACTTCTACCGCCAGGATCATCCTGCACAAAGACGCACTACTAAAAGAATGTAAAATCGCCACTACCATCTCGCCGGCACTGACGAGGAGTTCCCCTGCCAATGCTGCCACAGCCTTGACATTGTGCCCGTCCGTGCCGCCGATGTCATTTGAAAGTAACTTGTAGTATTTGTCGCACGGATCTTGCGATTAACATCATCTCAGCAGCAGCATCTCTCTTAGAGCATCTCTAACAGCTGCCCCATTCGGTGGCATGCCCCATAAAACTACCTAATTGGGCATGTTTTGGTCAAAAAAACCACCAGGTGCTCCATCCACATTTCGTTCCCCTTTTTTGAGGGAGAGGAGAGAGGGGGGGGGGGGGGCATATGTACGGCAGACGCGCGGTTGCGGCATTTCCCCCGCGACTCAACCGCCACGTGAAAGTTCCCCATCCAACTCCCACCCGCGCGTGTTGCAGCCGCCGACATCGAATCCACCACCGCCTAGCCCCGTATCCTCCAGATTAGGCCACCACACGTCCTTCCCGTAGTCGAATCGACCTCTGCGCGTCTTCCCCGCCGCCGAATAGTCCTCCGAGATGCCGCCGCCAGCCGAAGGGCTCCTCCTGCTTCCTCGGCGTCAGGATGAGGCTCCGGCCATTTCTCCACCGACATCAGCCATGACAACGTTCACTGGTGGTTGGGCACCTTCAATTCAGCCGAAGAGACGGCCCACGCTCACGATGCGGCAACATGGAGTTTCGGCCGGCCCAGCCATGACATGAACATCCCGAAGATCGAGCCGGCGGCGGATGCGGAGTTTGTCCAGCCGCTGATCCACTTCGTCGACCACGAGAGAAGCACCGGGCCGCGAGCAGGGCGCATGCAGTCACGCTCGACGGCCTGCAAATGCAGCAGCTGGTCCGCGACCACCCGGAGTTCAGCTGGAGCTCGACACAGCGCACGAGAAGAAGAAGAAGCTGCGCCGCGATGGCGCCGGTGCCGGCTCATTCAATGTTGCGCCGCCCTCCACCGTCGATGTCATGTCTAGTTCCTCGTCAGAGCTAGACACTGATTTTTAGGACATCGGCGGCTCCGGTGACGATTGGGAGTAGTAGCTAGTCCTAGTAGTTTTCCATTGACCTAGCTATGTTGAATCTAGCTCTCTATGTTGAATCGAGTTTAAAACTATCTATGAAACGTGTGGCTCCATGTTGAATCTATTTAAATTTGAATTCAAAATGCATATTTGTGACTGGAGTAGCCAGTAAAGTGGCGACCGATTTGGTGCCCCATTTCTCAAAAAGTGGTGCCCCATATGGCAAATCTTTTTTGGCTCACGGGTGTATTTGCATCTATTATAAGAAAACATATTTTAAAATGTCAAAAAAATCGAAAAAATATCTATATGTACGTTCGAACATTTTATGTTTGTTCACAAGTATTTGGGATAAAAGAATATTTTTTGTGTCATGTATAAAAAAATAAAAAAATGTCACGTACATAGGACTAGGACTATTCACAGGACATTTTTATCTTTTTACACGGGGCACGTATCTTTCATCCCGAAATCATGTAAACGAACAAAAAATATTTGAATATATATAGATATTTTAAATATTTTAAAATATAATTTCTCACTATGGGTGCAAATGCAATTGTGAGCCGCCTTCTATCCCATATGTCAAATTTACTGCCCCATTTTAGAGATACTCTTTACTAAACTCAGATACACCTTTTCGCTGAATAGAGTTTTTAAATAGGGCAGTGGTAGGTGTCCCCCGGGGGGATAATTTCTCCCGGGTTGCCAGACTGCCACGTGTCCCCAAAAATAGGTCCAATCCCGCTTTTGCTACGAAATCACTAATTTTTGCTTAAAAAAATTTCGTTTTTGCTACGTGTAGCAAAAAAAGGGTAGCCCAAAAAATAGAAAAACAGACTGGACCTCACCGGAAATTTTGCCAGAGACCTCGCTGACGACCGCGTAGCAAAAAAATTGTGCTAATGTAGCATATCCGACCTCGCCGGAGACTCGCCGGAGAATTTTGCCGGTAGACCTCACCGGAGATCGTGTAGCAAAAACGTTACACTATTAGCAAAACCGTAAAACGGTGGTAGCAAACAAAATGTGTTGATGTAGCAAAAAATAGATTTCTCCGAAGACATCGCCGAAGATCTTGTAGCAAAAAAGTTGCTACCTAGCAAAACGACTTCTCCGCAGATTATCGTCGGTCATCTGGTAGCAAAATATTTACAATATTATAGCAAAAGCACACAACAATTGGAGCAAAAAAAATATATGTATGTAGCAAATCCTACGGTCGTAGCAAAAAAATCCCAATATGAAAATCCGCCACTCCGTTCGTAGCAACGACGATGACCATAGGTAGCAACGACGATGGCCGTAGGTAGCTAAAACGCCGACCGTCTGCAGCAAAATCTCCCGGTGTAAGTAGCATGCACAGAGCGCGGGGCGAGGCGGGGCGAGCTCCAGCGGCGGAGAGCGGATGGGGGATGTGGCAGCGAGAGCTGGGCACCGGCGGCGTGGCGGCGGGCGGCGCGCGATGAGAGGGTGGTCGGCGCGACCTGCTGGCGGCGAGAGCTGGCGGCGGGCGGCGCGCGGCGTGACCTGTAGGGCTGCAGCACGGCGGCGCGACGAGAGGGTGGCAGCGCGGCGGAGCGACCTGCAGGGACGAGAGGGTGGCGACGCGGCGGAGCAACCTGCAGCGACGAGGGCAGGCAGGGTGGGCCATCACGGAGTGCCCGCGAATGGGACGACCCGGGGATGAAAACGTTTCATCCCGAAGGAGGTGTATCATTTTCCTTTCAAATAGAAGAATACAATAACAGACTGAGAGCCACATGCACCGGCACGAGCCATGAGAGCAGCGCAGCCGGTCCTGCCCCTCCCCCGGATCCATATTATCCATTATCGGTGCTGCTGGCTAGCTGATTGCTGCATACGCACGCGTACAACCCTGCTAACCAGCTCCGCACGTCGTCGCGTAGCTCGTGCGCGGCCGGCCGCTCGGTCACGCGGGAAAAACTTACCTTTTTTGCCGGGAAGAGACCCCAACCGTTTTGTTTCTTCGACCACGGCGGAGCGAGCTCGGGCGCAAGTGGAGCGGGGCGGTGATGCATGGAATCGACGGCGGGGAGGTGAAATAGAACCGAAAGTGTCCTTGATCAGCATATCTATATTCATATCTATATCTATACCTAATAATATTAAAAAGGCTAAGGTTTCTCTCTTCGTCCATCGTAGTGCGCCTTCAACCGTCCATCAATACGCATTCTCGTCCCTATGTACGCAGCCCGCGTGAAGAGAGTCCAATACCAATCAAATTCTCTCCTCGCCGTCTATTTGGCCGGGCAAACATAGGACTCTTAATCAACTTGCCGACAAAGGCAAGGCGAGTTAAAAGAAAGGACGTGCCTATATTAAAAGAAAAGGGATTCTCGATGTGCTCGTTCGTAGGCAGGCGTCCTCGCGCTCACGGACGACGGCATCCTCCTTGAGCTAGGCTGCGATTTGTCTCCACGCTGTCTGCTATGTCGCGCACTCCCTGCACTCCGGCAGCATGCTTGTCGCCGTCTCGTCGATGGACGCCTCGTGCTCCCGAGCCCGTCTCCATGCGCTCATCGGCGGTGGCGCGTCTCTCCCGGCGCTCGATGATGAACGCCTCCTCCTTGCGAGCGCCTCTGTGTGCTTGCCGGCGATGGCTCCTCGCTAAGTGCTCGGCGATTGTGGACTCCTGAGATGCGTGCTCGACGGCGGGGACCTCCTCTGCTGCTGCATGCTGGCGCAATAGTAGCCTCCCGATGCACGCGCGGCAGGAGCCTTCCGATGCATGCTCCGCTACAGCGGCGGCCTCCTCGTCTCGTGCTTCTCCGGCACGGTGCTCGTCAATCCTCCTTGCACTGGTTTTGTTCCGTCTCGAGGGGAACGTGTGATTCAGAGAAAACTGATAAGGGTCAGGTGATGTCTATAAGGATGCCTTTTTCCGAATCGTCACGCCGTGCGGCGCTTTTTTGCGAGCTTGCTTTTTCATTTCCATGTGGGAATGACACGATCATGGGATGCTATGAGAAATTGTTGTGACCGACTTAAATGCAATTTTTTTAGAGATTTACATATTTGAAAGTTAATAATGAGATCGTCGAGTTTGAAATGATTTCCCTAGCGATCTAGAGTGAGAAGTTGCATATGAATAGTTATTTTCAGTACATGCGGCGAGATTAAACTCTCATTTCAGAACTTATTTTACCCTATCTAAAGAAATATGTACTGCATATAAGAAAACTTTATACATTGTGAGTTGTCTTCAAGGAACATGCCTAATGCAAAGAGGTATACCACCAACAACTAACACATGTTCATGGAAAACCTAACCGTTTCTCGAAGATACATCAAAGACTTGCAAGATTTAGCAACATGTCCAACTTAAACCCAAAGTGATGCTGATTATAAGATACTCTAACCAAGTCAATATTTTGTGTTCTTGCGCAGCATCGCGCGGGCATTGTGCTACTCTATATACCTAATAATAATAAATGATAGATTGTTTTTCCCGGTCCAACATTTTTTAGACCCTTTTACCCTTCCATATAAATACATACTACGCATTTTGTCCCAACCAGCCGCCACCCTAAATTTCCTTTTGTTGCACCGTTAGAATCCTTTTCAGATACGATTGATTCAATCTGTTTTGAGCCCGTATACAAAGCACTATCCAAACGTCTCGTTATTTTGTTATTTTCCGTTTCTCGGACGTAAGTATTGGACCCGACTCGGTCTTCTCGTGCCTTCTCTAAGACAATAAAATCGATCTAATCTTACGATGCCTTCTCTAAGCCAAGAAATATGTGAGCGATCTGGCTGCCCCGCATCAAATCGATCTAATTCTATGATCGATGTTCCAAGCTAGCGATTCATCAATCCAGGCTCAACATGATGGTTCTATACGGCATGTACAGCAACGTGACGCCAGTGAACACGTGAAGTGTGCCTTCTCCGACAAATCTAACTCTGTGGTTCTACGGCCGCCTGGGGCACATGTGCTCGCACTTCCGGATCTAATGGCCGGTGGCAGTTCAAGGGGAGCACAATGCCAACAATACATCACATGCAGAACATGAGGCACCATATCAGCACCGAAGTGGTCGACCCGGAACTTTGGCACAACATGGGCAACAGCTGGCACTAGCGTTGTCAGATTTCTTTGGCAACTCGGCCAGATCGGGGCCTCCATGGGATATGTTCGACCCCTACTCGTCCACGGAGTGGAGAGCGCGTACCGTTTCCGTGTTGTTGTTGACATCACATCCGCTCCATGAAACCCCAGGACAAGACGACAATGTCGGCACGTCCACGGCCGAACGATGACGCTGCAGCTTGGCAGCCGGTAGATCAGCCTCCTATGAGCCATCGTCCTTCGAGCATCCTTCAAGGCGACCACCTGATCAGCCATCGCCCGCCAGTTTCAATCCAGGCTCAACATGATGGTTCTCGACGGCATGTACAGTTGCGCGACGATAGTGAATACGTGCAGTGTGCCTTGTCTGATAAATCTAACGGTGTGGTTCTACGGCTGCCTAGGGCACCCGTGCTCGCACCGCCGCCGCTTCCAGGTATATGCAGCATAGCACCACGAGTTGACCGCTTTGCAGCGTCGACGGTAGTTTAGCCGCCAATGTCGGTTTAGATGTGTGGCATGTAGACGAATTATAAGCAACTTCTGATCAAAAGAGCAGATGGTGTGGCAAGAATGGCATGCATGGGGGCAATGCTAGAGAAGCTCATGCCCGCTCGAAGTGGTCCGATGCTTCTTATTTTGTCTTTGCCTCTACACTAGCTTATTGCGGAACATCCATTATTATCTTTTTTATTATTATCTATATCTATCAATACCTAATCTATCTATACCTAATAATAAATGACGAATTGTTTCTCCCGGTCCAACACTTTTCCGTTTTGCCATCCCACCAAAGTACATAATACCACCAGCGCTATCGGTAAGTAAAAAAAACATTTTGATTTTTTCTGCCCCTATCCGTCTAAGAAATTTCTGTCCGCTACGGCACCAACAACAAACTCAACCTGCATGCATCGATCCAGGAGTTATGGAGACCGCGCGTACAAGCAATGCACCAGCCGGAACACCGGAGCTAGCCACAATATGCCTGCTCGCATGTGCATGCGCGGATGTATCGAACTTCCTACTACTTGCTAGCTTGGCTAGCTAGCTCTGCATACACGCATCTAGATCGTTCCATATGGATACCATCCGACCTCGGCGCCGTCCTCCGGCCCTGCGCTGTCGTGTGCACTCCCGACGATTTTATTGTGCTTTGTTCGGTCGTCGCTGGTCATAAGAAACAGACCAGCGCTATTTGTCTGCAAAGCCTCTGCGTCCACACTGCCGTCACAGCGTCACGCGTGCGTGCTCGTTATCAGAATGCCGGAGAGCGATGTGTTCGCGTGCTTGCTCGTGGTTAGCATGCCGTTGAGCGCGCCCAAGCCTAACGGGGCAGCAACGGTGTAGCATCCATCTGTCTAACATATGTAATACTACATGGTCTAGTAATATAATTGCTACTTTCTACATATAATTGTTGCATTATAATTATATCATGCTCATGTCATCATGCCACCTTGTATTTGAGCATCATATAAAACCGTTTTTATTTGGTTCTTCTCTCATATACATTAGTAATTGTATTTGGCCCTTGATATATTGTATTTGGTTATTGATAAATGCTTGATGCCCAAGTTGAGTTGGGGGCATATCTTTTATTCAACTCCATCACCTTTCTTGTCACTACCTTATAATTCCACCATCCTATGTACCATGAGCTTTTACTTTCTTTTGGCATTTAATCTAGCTCATGTGTATTGAGATGGATCCAATTCTATTTTCTTTAGCTTAGCCTTAATCCATATTTTGGAATGCATGTATATAAATGCTATGGTCATTATTTTATTTTCACAATATAAAACATGGCATTTAATCCCTGGGCCATGCAAATCACCACCTTTTGTTTGTATTTTTGGAAATGGGGCATGGGTCTTTGTGAAACCACTCTTGTTGGCTCTTTATTTATTGCTCTTGCTAAACCCTCATCATCTTGATCATGCAATTGATCATGCATCAACAAAACCACCTCCCCATCCCTTTTCACCTCTTGGATTGATCTTGTTTTCTTGCCATGTGCACCAAGACCCTCATCTCACTCCATATCCATCTTCTTTTCCCTTTAATCAAAATTGCAGAAATTTTTCCAAAAAAGGTTTATTTGATGGGCTTGCTTGAATCTGCAACAAAACAAAAACAAAACAATTAAATAAATAAAAGAAAAGAAATCAAGGGAGAGCCCCAGCAGTAGTCCACCCCTACCTGGTCGCAGCCCAGCAGCAGCTCCGGCCCGCCCTTCTTTTCCTCCTGGGCCGACCCTTTTCTTTCCCCTGGCCCGATACCCCGTCGTCGTTTACCGCCGTCTCCCTCTGTTCCTCTTCTCCGTCGCCTCCCCTCTCTGCTCAGCGACAGACGGCAGCGGGCAGGTGGCCGTCCCCGTCGTCATCCGTGTCAGCAAGCACGCCGCACGCATGACCCTCCCCGCCCTTATCTTCTCGCGCCTCGCTGTCGAACCCTAGCCCCTTTTCTCGTTCCCCCCTCGCCCTCTTCTCCTCCGTACCATGGCCGCCGCTGGTCAGAGCGCCGCGACGTCGCTTCCGTACTAGCTGGAGAGCGAGGACTCACCGGGAAGCACCGCCACGGACCTTGGCGTCGTTCCAGTCTGCTAGGAGGAGCCGGACTCGCTCGAAGCTGCCCCTCGCCGGTGAACCGTGCACCACCGCCGCGACATTGTCGTCCCCTCCGCTCCGGCCATCCCATCCCCTGATTCCCTGGGGAATCAGACAAGGTGAGTGTTCCCCTCGTTTCCTTCCCCTCTTCCTCCCCTCCGCGTGCCGAGCGCCGCCCGATTTTGGCCCCGCCGGTGATGTGCCCCGCCGACGAGCAGTCTAGCCCGTGCGCTCCCCCGCTGTTTCCCGAGGCGCTCCATCCGGTACAGTCCATCTCCGACGTCCCTTCTTGAACGAGATCCGTAGCTGGTAGACCCCTCTCCTCGTTTTGTTTTGGAATCAACGCGAGATACGCCACCGTTCCGCCGCAAACCTCGCCGGAAAACCTCGCCGCCGTCGGGACCGTCGCGGTTCAGTACGCGTAGGGTTCAGTAATCAGCCGTAGCAGTTTTGCAGAACCCCCCCTCGCACCTTATGTCGATCACGTCCAAGTCCTCCGTAGCCCCAGCGACCCCACGAGTCAGCCCCTGTGTGGTTTTGCTAGAAGGCCCCCGAGGTTGTGGTTTTCTCCACCCTCACTCCCTCGGATCACGTGGCAGGCCCCCGCTGGCGCGTCCGTGTGTGGCCCCACGAGTTGGCCGGTCCCGCCCGTCAGTCTCTGCAGCTGGCTGAGTGGGCGGTAAGAAAAGGTTCTGCGCGCCGAATCCGCCCAGTCAGCAGCGACCCCACCTGTCTGTGACTGTGGCTAGGAGAGGACGAGTATAAAAAGTTTTTCCGTTTATCTGTTATAATAAAACAAATTCAGAAATGTTTTAATATGATTTAATTTCTGTTTTTAATAACTTTTAAATTATAAAACCAAATATTACAAATGATATATTTTTTGAATCAGAAAAATGAGAGGAATTCAAATATGCTATTCAAAATAATGTTTGAGCACTTTAAAATTTCGAGATGATTAAAATTACAATAAAATGCTCTTTTTCTTAATTAATTAATAACTTTAGTTTTATAACTCCAAATTTAACAAATAATATGTCTAAATCGATCAGCGCGACGAGCCCGTTATATCTATGTACTCCTTGTTTTGAATTGCAGCATGCATCATATAAATATAAAGTATACATCAACTTATTTGAGGATAAAATGTGACTGAAACTCAATAAAATGCTTTATTCTTGTACTCCACACCTCACCTATGCCATGCTACATTATTGCCATGCAAATTGTGCATCATTCATCATGGCATGCTTGTTTGCTTGTCGCATTTTAATTCATATGCTGGTGCACTCTATTCATGTTGGCCCATGTTTGTTTGGTTCTTCTTCGAATAGACGCCGAGCAGGGGATATATCAGGAATCCCAGGAGCACTACCCAGATCCTTCTCTCGCTTCAACTGAACTGCCAGACAAGCACTACCACATGCTTGCATACATATAGTACATATTGCCTCTATCTTATTCTTGCATCATTGAGTCGCGATTGCATTAAATTGAATCCCAAGTACTACATAGCCTTTACTTTTTAAACCCCAACGAAGCTTGTTCCTCCATCCCATGAGCCATTACTACAGGAGTTGTTTGAGCCATGCGGGTCGTAGAACAGCATGTGTAGGGTATGTGAGTGTCTGATGGATAACGAGGTACCTAAACAACTTAACCTGAGTAGTAATGGGATAACTAATGAAAGTGGCACCGGTGAACAATATCTGCTATTTGGTTTTTCATGCTCACTTGTGTCCCGTAGGACCCCGAGTACTTGATTCCAGTTCCTTGACTATTCGCACTATCCACATCCGGGAGGCCGTGGACCCCCCTGAGCCAGAGCTTGATTCATTCTTATTTCTTGGGGCCACAATTAGTTTGGGGCTTTATTACTATCCTGTACTTATGCCATGTTTACTGTTTTATTTAAGATTGTGCGAGGAGCACCTGTACTGTTTTGGATCGTGACACGTTTTTGCTATATCGACAAGCCAGTCACACTTTCGGGTTCCCAGTCGTTTACCGCCGTCCACACAAACCCTGGGTCCGTTCCGGAGCCGGCCAACTTCGTTGCGGGTAGCTTAGTGGGGTGGCCCCCTGAAATATTTCTGAATCCTGTGATCGCTTTGTCGTGAATGCCTCGTTGGGTTTTGATTTGGTTTTTCCGAGGTTGATCGAGTGTGTGTTGCTATTTGTGCACCCCTGCAGGGTAAATCTTTCTGAAAGCCGTGTCCGCGGTTATGGACGACTTGGAGCTCAATTTCTCGATCATAGACAAGTATAACTAAAGTACCGATTTTAAATTGACTAAGTACCTGACTAGTAAATAGTGCAACACTCATGGAATGGTTAATAAAAACTGCCAACGGATGGGGGGTTGTTCGTCCGCTTTCTCGTTGGTAAGCGAGAAGGAGGATGGATCTGTTAATTATACTGTTATAACTGTGGTTACTAATTAACGGATATCCGCCTATCATTGGTTAGGCGGATGGTTAGCGAGTATATTTAGACTTGTTAGTTATTTATCTTTTGCTGCAATTGCGTCACCCCAGGTTATGTCCCCTTTAGAGGCATAAAGACTTGCTGAGTACCCGTAGGGTCTCACATGATAAATTGTTTGATTCAGATGAACAGGTGTACTCGCAAGATGGATACTGGGTGGAGGGGATGGATGATGTCGGCAACGATCACTCGGTGTAGAGATTCCGGGAACGGGGATCCGTGAGATCTGTGGACGGGATGCGTTTATTTATGTGGCATCTTATGCCGATTTGCTTCTTATCCGTACTCGGATCGTGTTTTCCGCTTCCGCCTGATACTCTGATTTTTTATGTATGAGGAGCTATCCTAAAATATTATCTCTATCTAGGATATTTGGATCTTGTCGTATGGCGTTGCAATATTTCTATTTCTTTTAGATGGAATGGCTCTGAGGACTGTTGTATGTGGCTTGCATACATACCCACTTGTGTATGTAGTTGATCCTTTCGCCTACCGATTACGCCGCTCGTTCTTGTCCCGATGTTCTAAAAATGGTTAGGACGGCCGAAAGGTCTACCTGTGAGTGGCCCTTAGCCCCACCGTACTATTTTAACCATTTTCGCTCATCCAGGCATGTAACTAAGAGCGTAATTCACCGAGGTAGTTACAATTGGTATCAGAGCCATCCCGCCCTTCAGGGTCTCAGCCAAAATGGTCGTTGTCAGTCTAGTAAATATTTTTGGTAGCTATGTATACTAGGAAAAAAATAAAACGTGAGAGTAGGACTGCTTACATTTTTCTTCTTACCCACCCACCACCCTCTTTCTGGTAAGGAAGTATAACGTTTTCAATCCTCTTCTAAAATTCAAACTAGGATTCGCGTGTTCTGGGTTTCGTAGTACCATAGGTTGTGTGTGTGTGTGTGAATTCCTTGTCTATCTGTTGCATCCAACATGTTATCACTATCTGCCTTTTGGTTATCAACTGTTGGTACTTTCCATACCGATAGGCCTTTGTAAACCGACACGATCTATCTGATTCGTTGTATACCGACGCGATCTGTCTTACTCTTTGTTATCCGACGTTATCTTGTTTGGGGTGTTCGTTTCCGTAGTTACTAATCCTTAGGTTCTTTATAAAAGAAGGTGTTGGGATATGTGTTTTACTTATTCATGTGCGGAGTAATGAGTTGAGTGCGGGATGGAGTCGCGACCATACCACTACTTTTCTCATTCGCTCTTGTATATTGAATTGGTAGAGTTACTAATCTTAATTCGTTAAGTGGTTTTGCGCATATAGTGGTATTTTAATGCCGAAATTTGCGGAATTTTTTTCGTTGTTAGCTTGTGTACCACACTCCTTGTTCAGTCATGTGCGTTATGCTTAATATCTTCTAGGTGCTTTGAACTTTGTTGATATTTTAATATCATCTTAGTAAATTGTATCCTTTAATCTTGGTTAATTCCATTTTGGTACTATTTTGGATTATTATTATTCTCCATTATGGTACTGACTTGAGTCTTATATCAATCGCAGGATGGCACCACCACGCCGTTTTGAGGAGGACATACCACCTGAACTGGGGGCTGCGTTGACAAGTATTGCTAATGCCTTGGGTACAATACAGCAGAACCAGCAGCGTTTTGAAGAAAGTGTCAGGAGGAATGAGTTTGTTCCGCTACCTCCACCTCCCAAGCGAGGAGATATCAAAAGCTTCCTGAAGTTCAACCCGCGCCACTTTGAGGTGTCTGATCAGCCACTTGATGCGGATGATTGGTTGCGTGAGATGTCAAGGTTACTGGTGACTACTGATGTTCCTGAGCAAGAATGGGTAAAATGTGCCACTCACCTTCTGAAGGGAGATGCAACTCTGTGGTGGGAGAATTACCTCAAGGCAAACTATACTGGTTTTCAGCCTACTTGGGAACAGTTCACTGGGGCTTTCAAAGAGCAATATCTGTCAGAAATTGTCATGGAGAGGATGAAGGAAGTGTTTCTCAACCTCAAGTAGGGCAATGACAATGTCAATACCTACATCAGAAACTTCATGAACCTTTCTCGGTATGGTGGCGATGAGATCTCTGATGACAAGAAGAAGCAAAAGAGGTTCAAACAAGGGCTCAATGCATCAATTAAATATGCAATCATACATGCAAGGCCGACATCTTTTCTAGAACTCCAACATACAGCTCTGCAGGAAGAAGCAAGTAGGCAAGTGTTCGAGGAGTCCAAGAAACACAACCGCGATGCAGTAAGCTCTTCAGCTATGTCAGCTCCTTCTAAGCGTTGTGTCTGGGTTCCTAACACCCCACCGTCTCTCCCGGTCCACCAAGACCTTCAAGCTACGCGACAAGGCCACCAAACTCCTTCACTGCTGCTCCCAGGGGCTACAACCACAACTACCCTGGAGCGCCTGGCGGAGTCCCTGGCTACGTTGCTCCACGTCCACCTGGTGCTTGTTACACTTGTGGAAACACTGGGCATCAACACTGGAACTGTCCAATGAACAACAAAGCTCTTCCTCCACCACCTCCAAGACCTGCGGCAAGCTCTCCTATGGTTCGTGCACCACCACCTCGGGCTCTCAACATCAACACTAAGCCCGGGTCTACTGTTGCTCGTGCCAACTGTGTCAATGCCGCTCAAGCTGAGCATGCACCTAGAGTTGTGATGGGTATTCTTCCCGTTAACTCAGTCCCTGCACAAGTTTTGTTTGATTCTGGTGCTTCACATTCTTTTGTTTCTCATAAGTTTGCGCATGAGCATGATCTGGCTATGGTTCCCTTATTGGATCGTCTGGTGGTACAATCTCCTGGGTCAAACATGAGGGCTGATCATATTAGCCATGGCAATCAAATTGAGATTGGTGGCTCTTCGTTCTCGGCGTCCTTAATTATTCTGGGCAATTCTGACATTGATGTTATTTTGGGCATGGATTGGTTAACAGCAAATGCAGCTATGATTGATTGTGCTAAACGCTCGGTTTCTTTGAAAATTCCTGAAGGCCAGATAGTCTATTCACCAAGTCTGACTCCTATAATTCAGCTTTTCTCTTTGGCGGCTCTGAATGATGATGCTATGGAAGCTATTCAGAATGTCCCCGTGGTCTGTGAGTTCCCAGATGTCTTTTCTGAAGAGTTGCCAGGTATGCCTCCGGATCGTGAGGTTGAGTTTGTGATTGAGCTTGAACCTGGTACCGCTCTTATCTCCAAGCGGCCTTATAAAATGGGTCCTGCTGAGTTGGCTGAACTCAAACGTCAGCTTGATGAACAAGAGAAGTTGGGTTTCATTCAGCACACTACTTCTTCTTGGGGTAGCCCAACCATCTTTGTGAAGAAGCGAGACAAGACTGATAGACTTTGTGTTGACTATCGGCCTCTCAATGCTAAAACCATCTAGAATAAATATCCCCTTCCGCGGATTAATGATCTCTTCGACCAGCTAGCTGGAGCGGTGGTTTTCTCTAAGCTTGACTTGAGAAGTGGTTACCATCAAATCAAGATTCGCAAGGAAGATGTTCCCAAAACAGCTTTCACCACCCGCTATGGCCTGTATAAGTACACGGTCATGTCTTTCGGTCTCACCAACACACATGCCACCTTCTCGAGGCTTATGAACTCGGTCTTCATGGAGTATCTTGATAAGTTCGTTGTGGTCTATCTGGATGACATTCTAGTCTATTCTAAGTCAAAGGAAGAACATGAAGAACACCTTCGGTGTGTCCTAAACAAGCTTCATAAGAACCGCCTGTATGCAAAGTTCTCCAAATGTGAGTTCTGGCTGCCTCAAGTCACCTATCTTGGTCACGTCATCTCTGCCAAGGGCATTGCCGTCAACCCAGAAACTGTAAAGACAATTGTTGACTGGCTTCCACCCAAAAATGTCAAAGAAGTCCGGAGTTTCCTTGGTTTGGCTAGTTACTGCTGTCGCTTCGTGCAAAACTTCTCGAAGATTGTGAAACCTCTTACCGATCTCCTCAAGAAAGGCAAGAAATACCTTTGGTCTCCTGCATGTCAAGCAAGCTTTGAAACACTCAAAGAGAAGCTCACTTCCACACCAGTCTTGATTCCTCCAGATACATCAAAGCCTTTCCAGATATTCTGTGACGCCTCCTTGCAAGGATTGGGTGTGGTCCTTATGCAAGAAAAACAAGTTGTTGCTTATGCCTCTCGACAGTTGAAGACGCATGAGATCAACTATCCTACACATGACCTCGAACTCGCAGCAGTTGTCTTTGCTTTGAAAATATGGAGGCACTACTTGCTTGGCAACCGTTGTGAAATATTTTCTGATCACAAGAGTCTGAAGTATATCTTCACACAGCCTGATCTCAACCTTCGTTAGAGGAGGTGGATTGAAGCAATTAATGATTTCGATTTGACCATCAACTACACTCCGGGCAAAGCTAATGTCATGGCCGATGCTCTCAGCCGCAAAGCTTATGTCAGCAACCTCATGGTGGAAGAACAACAGCCTCTCTTGTGTGAGGAATTCCGTCAGCTCAACCTTGAAATTATGGATCAAGGATATCTTCTGAATCTTCTGGCAACCCCTCTCTTGGAAGAAAAGATTTGTGCTAGTCAGTTGGGTGATGCTTACGCCAAAAACATAATCTCCAACATTCAACTGCCGAGGTATGAGTCCTTCCACGTCGATGATCAAGGAGCTCTATTCTTTGAAAACCGGATGTTCGTTCCGAACGACCCGGGATTGAGAGAGCAAGTTCTTAAGGAGGCGCATGGTTCTGTTCTTTCTATTCACCCTGGCAGCACTAAGATGTACATGGACTTGAAAACACAGTATTGGTGGCCTGGGTTGAAACGATATTGTGCCAAGTATGTTTCGGAGTGTGATGTCTGCCGTAGAGTTAAAGCTGTCCATCAGAAACCTTCCGGTCTTCTACAGCCATTGAAACCCCCGGAATGGAAATGGGAGAAAGTAGAGATGGACTTCATAACTGGGTTTCCAAGGTCGCAAAAGGGCAACAATGCAATCTTTGTTGTCATCGACAGGCTTTCTAAAGTGGCTCATTTCTTTCCCGTCAAGGAAACAATTTCTGCAATTCAGTTGGCTGAACTCTATATCAACAGAATTGTCTCTCTGTATGGGGTTCCTCTTGAGATCAGTTCAGACCGTGGAAGCATCTTCACTTCCAAGTTCTGGGGAAGTTTCCAAAATTCTTTGGGAACAAAGTTGAACTTCAGCACAGCTTACCACCCTCAGTCGCAAGGACAAGTTGAAAGGATCAATCAGATTCTGGAAGATATGCTCCGTGCTTGCGTCATCTCTTTCGGCATGAAGTGGGAAGAATGCCTTCCTTATGCTGAATTCTCTTACAACAATAGCTTCCAGAAAAGTCTAAAGATGGCACCATTTGAGGCTCTCTATGGTCGCAAATGCAGAACTCCGATTGGTTGGTCGGGCGCAGGTGAAAGAACATTGTTTGGCCTCGACATTGTAACTCAAGTGGAGGAGAAGGTTCACATCATTCTTGAAAATCTGAAGGTTACTCAAAGTCACCAGAAGAGCAACTATGACAGAAAGCACACAGACATGGAGTATGTCCCTGGTGATCTCGTTTACCTTCTTGTCACTCCCATGAGAGGCACGCACTGCTTTGGTATCAAAGGAAAGCTGGCTCCTAGATACATTGGTCCTTTCAAAATTCGTGGAAGAAGAGGAGAAGTTGCTTATGCTCTTGAGCTTCCTGAAAAACTCAAGGTCCATGATGTTTTCCATATCTCTCAACTCAAGAAGTGCTTCAAGGATCCCGGCAGGACCGTGGACCATGAGCTTATCAATCTCCAAGAAGATCTGTCTTATCAAGAACACCCCATAAAAATCCTTGAAGTCGCAGAAAGAAGGACCCGCAACAAGTCCATCAAGTTCTGCAAGGTGCAGTAGTCGCACCATTCAGTTTATGAAGCCACTTGGGAACGTGAAGATGAGCTCCGTGCCAAGTATCCTACCCTCTTCGTGTCTTCTTCTTCCTAGAATCTCGGGGCGAGATTCCTGTTTAGTAGGGGAGAATTGTAGCATCCCATCTGTCTAACATATGTAATGCTACATGGTCTAGTAATATAATTGCTACTTCCTACATATAATTGTTGCATCATAATTATATCATGCTCATGTCATCATGCCACCTTGCATTTGAGCATCATATAAAACCCTTTTCATTTGGTTCTTCTCTCATATGCATTAGTAATTGTATTTGGCTCTTGATATATTGTATTTGGTTATTGATAAATGCTTGATGCCCAAGTTGAGTTGGGGGCATATCTTTTATTCAACTCCATCACCTTTCTTGTCACCACCTTATAATTCCACCATCCTATGTACCATGAGCTTTTACTTTCTTTTGGCATTTAATCTAGCTCATGTTGGTTGGGATGGATCCAATTCTATTTCCTTTAGCTTGGCCTTAATCCATATTTTGGAATGCATGTATATAAATGCCATGGTCATTATTTTGTTTTCACAATATAAAACATGGCATTTAATGCCCATGCGTGGGCCATGCAAATCACCACCATCCTATTCTTTGGTTTTGTTTGTATTTTTGGAAATGGGGCATGGGTCTTTGTGAAACCACTCTTGTTGGCTCTTTATTTATTGCTCTTGCTAAACCCTCATCATCTTGATCATGCAATTGATCATGCATCAACAAAACCACCTCCCCATCCCTTTTCACCTCTTGGATTGATCTTGTTTTCTTGCCATGTGCGCCAAGACCCTCATCTCACTCCATATCCATCTTCTTTTCCCTTTAATCAAAATTGCAGAAATTTTTCCAAAAAGGTTTATTTGATGGGCTTGCTTGAATCTGCAACAAAACAAAAACAAAACAATTAAATAAATAAAAGAAAAGAAATCAAGGGAGATCCCCAGCAGCAGCCCACCCCTACCTGGTCGCAGCCCAGCAGCACCTCCGGCCCGCCCTTCTTTTCCTCCTGGACCGACCCTTTTCTTTCCCCTGGCCCGATACCCCATCATCGTTTACCGCCGTCTCCCTCTGTTCCTCTTCTCCGTCGCCTCCCTTCTCTGCTCAGCGACAGACGATAGCGGGCAGGTGGCCGTCCCCGCCGTCATCCGCATCAGCAAGCACGCCGCACGCATGACCCTCCCCGCCCTTATCTTCTCGCGCCTCGCTGTCGAACCCTAGCCCCTTTTCTCGTTCCCCCTCGCCCTCTTCTCCTCCGTACCATGGCCGCCGCTGGTCAGAGCGCCGCGACGTCGCTTCCGTACTAGCTGGAGAGCGAGGACTCGCCGAGAAGCACCGCCGCGGACCTTGGCGTCGTTCCAGTCTGCTAGGAGGAGCCGGACTCGCTCGAAGATGCCCCTTGCCGGTGAACCGTGCACCACCGCCGCGACATCGCCGTCCCCCTCCGCTCCGGCCATCCCATCCCCTGATTCCCTGAGGAATCAGACAAGGTGAGCGTTCCCCTCGTTTCCTTCCCCTCTTCCTCCCCTCCGTGTGCCGAGCGCCGCCCGATTTTGGCCCCGCCGGTGATGTGCCCCGCCGACGAGCAGTCTAGCCCGTGCGCTCCCCCGCTGTTCCCCGAGGCGCTCCATCCGGTATAGTCCATCTCCGACGTCCCTTCCTGAACGAGATCCGTAGCTGGTAGACCCCTCTCCTCGTTTTGTTTTGGAATCAACGCGAGATACGCCACCGTTCCGCCGCAAACCTCGCCGGAAAACCTCGCCGCCGTCGGGACCGTCGCGGTTCAGTACGCGTAGGGTTCAGTAATCAGCCGTAGCAGTTTTGCAGAACCCCCCCTCGCACCTTATGTCGATCACGTCCAAGTCCTCCGTAGCCCCAGCGACCCCACGAGTCAGCCCCTGTGTGGTTTTGCTAGAAGGCCCCCGAGGTTGTGGTTTTCTCCACCCTCACTCCCCCGGATCCCACACGTGGCAGGCCCCCGCTGGCGCGTCCGTGTGTGGCCCCGCGAGTTGGCCGGTCCCGCCCGTCAGTCTCTGCAGCTGGCTGTTATAATAAAACAAATTCAGAAATGTTTTAATATGATTTAATTTCTGTTTTTAATAACTTTTAAATTATAAAACCAAATATTACAAATGATATATGTTTTTGAATCAGAAAAATGAGAGGAATTCAAATATGCTATTCAAAATAATGTTTGAGCACTTTAAAATTTCGAGATGATTAAAATTACAATAAAATGCCCTTTTTCTTAATTAATTAATAACTTTAGTTTTATAACTCCAAATTTAACAAATAATATGTCTAAATCGATCAGCGCGACGAGTCCGTTATATCTATGCACTCCTTGTTCTGAATTGCAGCATGCATCATATAAATATAAAGTATACAAAAACTTATTTGAGGATAAAATGTGACTGAAACTCAATAAAATGCTTTATTCTTGTACTCCACACCTCACCCATGCCATGCTACATTATTGCCATGCAAATTGTGCATCATTCATCATGGCATGCTTGTTTTCTTGTCGCATTTTAATTCATCTGCTGGTGCATTCTATTCATGTTGGCCCATGTTTGTTTGGTTCTTCTTCGAACAGACGCCGAGCAGGGGATATATCAGGAATCCCAGGAGCACTACCTAGATCCTTCTCTCGCTTCAACTGAACTGCCAGGCAAGCACGACCACATGCTTGCATACATATAGTACATATTGCCTCTATCTTATTCTTGCATCATTGAGTCGTTATTGCATTAAATTGAATCCCAAGTACTGCATAGCCTTTACTTTTTAAACCCCAACGAAGATTGTTCCTCCATCCCATGAGCCATTACTACAGGAGTTGTTTGAGCCATGCGGGTCGTAGAACAACATGTGTAGGGTATGTGAGTGTCTGATGGATAACGAGGTACCTAAACAACTTAACTTGAGTAGTAATGGGATAACTAATGAAAGTGGCACCGGTGAACAATATCTGCTATTTGGTTTTTCATGCTCACTTGTGTCCCGTAGGACCCCGAGTACTTGATTCCTGTTCCTTGACTATTCGCACTATCCACATCCGGGAGGCCGTGGACCCCCCCTGAGCTAGAGCTTGATTCATTCTTATTTCTTGGGGCCACAATTAGTTTGGGGCTTTATTACTATCCTGTACTTATGCCATGTTTACTGTTTTATTTAAGATTGTGCGAGGAGCACCTGTACTGTTTTGGATCGTGACACGTTTTTGCTGTATCGACAAGCCCAGTCACACTTTCGGGTTCCCAGTCGTTTACCGCCGTCCACACAAACCCTGGGTCCGTTCCGGAGCCGGCCAACTTCGTTGCGGGTAGCTTAGTGGGGTAGCCCCCTGAAATATTTCTGAATCCTGTGATCGCTTTGTCGTGAATGCCTCGTTGGGTTTTGATTTGGTTTTTCCGAGGTTGATCGAGTGTGTGTTGCTATTTGTGCACCCCTGCAGGGTAAATCTTTCTGAAAGCCGTGTCCGCGGTTATGGACGACTTGGATCATAATTTCTCGATCATAGACAAGTATAACTAAAGTACCGCTTTTAAATTGACTAAGTACCTGACTAGTAAATAGTGTAACACTCATGGAATGGTTAATAAAAACTGCCAACGGATGGGGGGTTGTTCGTCCGCTTTCTCGTTGGTAAGCGAGAAGGAGGATGGATCTGTTAATTATACTGTTATAACTGTGGTTACTAATTAACGGACATCCACCTATCATTGGTTAGGCGGATGGTTAGCGAGTATATTTAGACTTGTTAGTTATTTATCTTTTGCTGCAATTGCGTCACCCCAGGTTATGTCCCCTTTAGAGGCATAAAGACTTGCTGAGTACCCGTAGGGTCTCACACGATAAATTGTTTGATTCAGATGAACAGGTGTACTCGCAAGATGGATACTGGGTGGAGGAGACGGATGATGTCGACAACGATCACTCGGTGTAGAGATTCTGGGAACGGGGATCTATGAGATCTATGGGCGGGATGCATTTATTTATGTGGCATCTTATGCCGATTTGCTTCTTATCCGTACTCGGATCGTGTTTTCCGCTTCCGCCTGATACTCTGATGTTTGATGTATGAGGAGCTATCCTAAAATATTATCTCTATCTAGGATATTTGGATCTTGCCGTATGACGTTGTAATATTTCTATTTCTTTTAGATGGAATGGCTTTGAGGACTGTTGTATGTGGCTTGCATACATACCCACTTGTGTATGTAGTTGATCCCTTCGTCTGCCGATTACGCTGCTCGTTCTTGTCCCGATGTTCTGAAAATGGTTAGGACGGACGAAAGGTCTACCTGTGAGTGGCCCTTGGCCCCACCGTACTACTTTAACCTTTTTCGCTCATCCAGGCATGTAACTAAGAACGTAATTCACCGAGGTAGTTACAAACAGCTCCCATCCGATGCGATTGTGCATGTCCACGAGTAGTCCACCAGGGCAGCAGTGGCTCCCATCCGATGCGATTGCAGCATGTTGATACGTTGCTAACGTATCCAAAAATTTTGATGTTGCATGCTTGGTTTTATCTACTTTCTTGTGTTTTGTTTCAACTTTGGAGAATTTTCTATACACTTTCTTGGACTAACCTATTAACAAGTGCCACAGTGTCAGTTGCCTGTTTTCTGCTGTTTTTGTTCCAGGAAAGTCAGAAAATCAATATTCTTGGAATTGGACCGGACAAAAGCCAAAGTCGATATTTTACCGGAAGACTCACGGAGCCAGAAGAAGAGACGGAGAGGGGCCACAGGGTGGCCACACCATATGGTAGCGCGGGCTAGCCCTGGCTGCGCCACCAGGTGGTGTGGGCCCCCTGGCCGCCCATCGACCTTTCCTCTTCGCCTATAAAATGCCTCCCGATGCAAAAACCCTAAATCATCAAGCCTCCAGCCATGAAAAGTTTCACAGCGCCGCCGCCACCTAAGGGGAGATTCAGGGGACAGAAAGTCTCTGTTCCGGTACCCTGCCGAGACGGGGAAGTGCCCCCGGAGTCATCTCCATCGACCTCCACCACCATCTCCATCACCATTGCTGATTCCCATGATGAGGAGGGAGTAGTTCTCTCTCGAGGCTAAGGGTTCTACCGGTAGCTATGTGTTCATCTCTCTCTCTATGCATGATCTTATTGAGACCATGAGCTTATAATCTATAGATCTACCTTGCTACTCAAGTGCTTTAATAGATCTCTGCTCTCCCCATGTGTGTGAAGTTGATAGCATGCACACCATGGCGACACTTAGGCTAGAGATTACAAATACTTATTATGAGTTATATTTGGAGTTGGATGTCTCTATGAAATTGTGGTGTTTGTTGGAACCATCTAGAGCTCAAGGTGACAATGTGGGGTTACCTATATAGGAAAAGTGAACTTTGAGGAGTGCTGTTATAGCCCTACCATGGATTAGAGTGTCCAACCGGAGAGTAGTTCAGAGTAGTATCATAAAGAGAATATATTTATATGAGAGTGTTCACTAGTGAAAGTATGATCCCTAGGCCTTGTTTCTAAGCATTGAAACACCATTTGCTACTAGATCCGTTACATGTTTGCTTGCTTCCATCTTTATTTCAGTTTGTCTTTAGTCTTTTCCACGCCATCAAGCTATTTTCTATCACCTTTACCATTTATAATTATCTATACCACTTGTATTTCACTATCTCATCGCCGAACTAGTGCACCTATACACCTGACAAGTGTATTGGGTGTGTTGGGGACACAAGAGACTTCTTGTATCTTGATTGCAGGATTGCTTGAGAGGGAATACCTTTGACCACTTCCTCCCTGAGTTCTATAAACCTTGGGTGATCCACTTAAGGGAAACTTGCTGCTGTTCTATAAACCTGTGCACTTGGAGGCCCAACAACTGTCTACAAGAATAGAAGTGCGTAGACATCAAGCTATTTTCTGGTGCCGTTGCCGGGGAGGTAAGGTAAAAGGTACTCACATCCTCCGGTGTGAGTGCTCGAAGTTATTTCCTTTAGATTCTGCAATTTTGTCTTTTTGTTTCTTGTTTTCTCTAGTTAGGCTTAATGGAAAACAACAAAAAAATTAGAGAGCTCTATAGTATTTATCTTGAGTTAGGACATGAAGTGTTTGAAGAGAAAATTAAAAAACCTATGAAACTTTATTTCCATGCTAATAGCAATGTTGTTAGTATGAATTCTTTGGACACCATTATTCCTAATGCTATGGAAAAGTCTAAGCTTGGGGAAGCTGGTTTTTATGAAAATGATCTTTTTAGTTCCCCAGCTTTGGAAGATAGCTATTCTATTGCTTATGATGATACCAAACCTCCAATATATGATGATTACAATGATGAATATGATATTTTCAGTCCACCTAATATTGAGGAGGAAATTAATTATGACTACAATATGCCTCCTATATTTGATGATTATGGTGATGAGAATAATAATGATAGCTATTTTGTTGAATTTGCTCCCACTATAATTAATAAGAATGACTATGTTTATGTGGGGAGTATTAATTCTTTTATCCATGTGGATCATGATAAGAATGTTTCATGTGATAGTTATATTATTAATTTTATTCATGATGCTACTGAAAGTTACTATGAGAGAAGTTGCACTTTGAGAGGAAGGGACTACCTCTTTATGTTGAAAATCTTGAAGTTGCACTTGTTTTGCTTTACTATGCTTGTTGATTTGTGCTTTCATGACTTGTTTCTTTACAAGATTCCTATGCATAGGAAGTGGGTTAGACTTAAATGTGTTTTGAATTTGCTTCTTGATGCTCTCTTTTACTTCAATTCATATTTCTTTTGTGAGCATCTTCTCAAACTATCATGCCTAACTTAAAGGCGTTAAAGAAAAGTACTTATTGGGAGATAACCCAAAAGTTTTAGATGAGTTTTGGAAGTTATTATCTCAGTAATAACCACTCCTTATCCTTTTTATTTGCTTTTTTTGCCAAGAGTAACCTCTAATGAGAGAGAAGTAATGCTTGGGAAAGTTGTTGTCCCGAAACAGATTTTTGTGCTACACTGTAAAAATTCGTGTAAAATCTCTGTATGTCGTTTTGAGGCGTGAATTTTTGTGCTTCTGCCGCAGGTTGTTATCTAAGTTTAGTTAGTTCAACACTTTTCGATTTGAGAAACAGAAAGTCTTCGAAAAAAATGGTTTTTACCTGCTGGCTGTTTTGACAGATTTCTGCCATTATTTGCATTTGCTTCTTGTTGATTCCTTTTTGAGTTCTTTTTGGGGAATTGAGCTTTTTGAGGGAAGTGCTACAGTAGCTTGTGTTTTAATGGAAGTTTTATTGGCATTGGAACTGAACCTAAAGACTTATTATCTTGAGTGCACTAATGTTTCTAATAAAGATTGTGTGAAGTTTTGTATGAAGGAAAAATTTCAGGTGGATGGAAGGAATGAGTAATGAGATGAAGAATGTACTAAAGCTCAAGCTTGGAGATGCCACGCGTGTCACCCCAAGAAATATCCAAGAAGTACAAGCGTCAAAGCTTGGGGATGCCCAAGGCATCCCCTTCATCAATAAAAATCCCAGGTTTCTTCCAAACACTTCATTTTTATTGTTTCATGCACAGTTGTGTTGTTCTTGGAGCGTCTTCTTTTTCGTTTTCGTTTTGGTTTTTTGTTTGCTTGGTTTTCTTAGTTTGCTGAATAAATTGGTTGGACCCCCTTTTTTCATACATTGGTTTTCAAATAGTTTGGTTTGGATTGGAAAAGAGTAGGAAAGTTTATGCTTAAGTGGTAAAGAGAGCTTTTTTTTGACTGTGGCCTATGCTTTGTCATGCCATGCTTGATATTGTTTTGGCTTTATGCTTAGTATTCTTTGTTGTAGAATGACTTGTTATGAACAATTGAGATTGCTTATTGTGCCTTGGAAGAATCATGCGTTGTTTTAGCATATTAAAGCATAGTATTATGGTATTCTCCTTTGATGCTTTATTTGGGTTGACTTGGCATATGCTCACACCATGTTATGACTATCCCAAGTCTCCATAGCCTTTATGATCCTTTAGTTTTCAACTTGTAGTACCACTTTATGCTTTGATCAATGATGTTTTGTCGCTCTGTATGATTATGGACATTATTGCTCTCTTAGTTGGTCGCTCCCAGTCTTTGCTAACCTCCGCAACCAAAGTATGAGTTCCACTCATGCATCCAACTCCTAAAACCAAGTTATTCCAAAAAAAGTCCACCATACCTACCTACTAGCATATGTTATTCCAAGTATATTCATGTTTTTATCTACCTTCCGAATTAAACTTGTTATGAGAAAAATAGTGATTAAAGCTCTCACAAACTTGATGGCACACTTTACTTTTCTTACCCTTAATAAACTTGAACCATTGTGTCGTCTATGTTGTATATGCTTGCACTTATTTGTTGGGGATTAGCAGAACCATGCTGTCATGGGGAACGCTTTCAACATTGCACTTGTACTTTGTACCTAGCTGATATCATGTTGTTTTGTCTATGGATGTCGTCGGTGTGAAATGAAAGGGGAGCTTGTAAGTCCATGGAGTTATGTATATGTGTTAGAGAAACGCCTGGGCCGCTTGTCTAATCCATGCTGTCATGGTGGAAATCTGCAGCGTAACCATAATGAGCTGTCTATGAAGCATTCTTCTTATAAAAAAGAGTCAGGTATTGAGAAAAAAGAGAAAAAATAAAAAAAGAGATATGAGAAAAGAGGAAATAGAGAAAAAAGCACCATATTCCCATGGTAAATAAGAAGATTGCTGAGATGCTCGTTGTTTCCTTGCCTTGTCATTTTGATATGGGGATTCTTCCGTATCATCACGCAAGGGGTACCCCATTGGCGGTTTTCTATGATACACATGTACTTACGATGACAAGAACTTACCGGTGACTAAACTTGAGTAGCATGAGGAGCGGCCCTCGTATTCAAGGGACATGAGATTTCCAACTTACACTTTGTCAAGCATATACACCATAGTTTGTTCACTTTAACCTTAATCACTTCAAGATGCTTATGATAGGGGTAATGAGAGCTGAAAGCTAACAAGTACCATAATTTTTGGAAGCTCTTTATGAGACTTGAATCCCTACTTCCTTCTATGAAGGCCTTTCTTTTACTTTTATGTTGAGTCTCCACCTTCTATCTTTATGCACCTACTTTGAGAGCAGAGTGGCCATTCTTAGTTCTATGTGCATTGTCCCAAGACTCATTGATTGATGCATAGCTTTGATATTGCTTGTTTTAAACTATTTGTATCTAGTCACTCTTACGAACTTTGAAGGTCTCCTATGCATTTATGTTTGCTACTCTATGAGGGACAAGCTGAATGCCACTATGCTATGTTTTTTATGTGAAACAAACAAATGTGTTGCAAAGCATTTTTATTCATGAATCTTTTGTTTATGCCTTTTCATGTTGCAACTTAGTTGCTTTGTCTTATTGCTAGAACTTTGTCTTTCGTTTTTTGATTGAAGTACTATGATCCCAGCTATCAATGTTTTACAAATACTTTGATCAAGTTTATGATGGTGCATGTCACCTCAAAACTTATTCTTTCTTTTTATCACTTATCTACTCGAGGACGAGCATGAGTTAAGCTTGGGGATGTTGATACATTGCTAACGTATCCATAATTTTTGATGTTCCATGCTTGGTTTTATCTACTTTCTTGTGTTTTGTTCCAACTTTGGAGTACTTTCTATACACTTTCTTGGACTAACCTATTAACAAGTGCCACAGTGCCAGTTGCCTGTTTTCTGCTGTTTTTGGTTCTAGGAAAAAAAGTCAGAAAATCAATATTCTCAGAATTGGACCGGACAAAAGCCAAAGTCGATATTTTACCGGAAGACTTACAGAGCCAGAAGACGAGACGGAGAGGGGCCACAGGGTGTCCACGCCATATGGTGGCGCGGGCTAGCCCTGGCCGCACCACCAGGTGGTGTGGCCCCCCTGGCCGCCCACCGACCTTGCCTCTTCGCCTATAAGATGCCTCCCGATGCAAAAACCCTAAATCATCAAGCCTCCAGCCACGAAAAGTTCCACAACACCGTCGCCACCGAAGGGGAGATTCGGGGGATAGAAAGTCTCTGTTCCGGCACCCTGCCGGGATGGCGAAGTGCCCCCGGAGCCATCTCCATGGATCTCCACCACCATCTCCATCACCATTGTTGATTCCCCATGATGAGGAGGGAATAGTTTTCTCTCGAGGCTAAGGGTTCTACCGGTAGCTATGTGTTCATCTCTCTCTCTATGCATGATCTTATTGAGATCATGAGCTTGTAATCTATAGATATACCTTGCTACTCAAGTGCTTTAATAGATCTCTGCTCTCCCCATGTGTGTGAAGTTGATAGCGTGCACACCATGGTGGCACTTAGGCTAGAGATTACAAATACTTGTTATGAGTTATATTTGGATTTGGATGTCTCTATGAAATTGTGGTGTTTGTTGGAACCATCTAGAGCTCAAGGTGACAGTGTGGGGTTACCTAGATAGGAAAAGCGAACTTTGAGGAGTGCTGTTATAGCCCTATCATGAATTATAGTGTCCAACCGGAGAGTAGTTCAGAGTAGTATCATAAAGAGAATATATTTATATGAGAGTGTTCACTAGTGAAAGTATGATCCCTAGGCCTTGTTTCTAAGCACTGAAACACCGTTTGCTATTAGATCTGTTACATGTATGCTTGCTTCCATCTTTATTTCAGTTTCCTTTAGTCTTTTCCACGCCATCAAGCTATTTTCTATCATCATTGATAACCCACAAGTATAGGGGGTGTATCGCAATATTTTCGAGGGAAGTGAAACCCAATTTATTAATTCGACACAAGGGGAGCCAAAGAATATTTATAAGCCTTAACAACTAGGTTGTCAATTCAGCTGCACCTGGAAACAATCTTGCTCACAGCAGTTTATCAGTAGCAACAGTTTTGTAGTAGGAATAGTAAAGTAGTAGCAGTAGTAAAGTAAAGACAGCAGTAACAATAGCAGTAAACAGTAGGATTCAAGTGCGGTAGGCATAGGGATGGATGGATGTGCGTTGCATGGACAAGACAATTCACATAGCAATCAGAACATAGGACAATTGCAGATAAATAAGAATAAGCATCCAAGTACTAGATAATCCTAGGCATGTGTTCCATATATAGTCATACGTGCTCGCAATGAGAACTTGCACAACATCTTTTGTCCTGCCAGCCCGTTTGCAGCGGGGCCTCAATGGAACTACTGGCAATTAAGGTGCTCCTTTTAATAGAGCACCGGAGCAAAGCATTAACACTCCGTGAACACATGTGATCCTCACATCAAAGCCATTCCCTCCAGTTATCCCGATTTCTGTCACTTCGGGGCCATTGGTTCTGCACAACAACGTATGTATACAACTTGTAGATAAGACCAAAAACAATACTATCATAATGAATCAATAACATGTATAGATCTGAAATCATGGCACTCGGGCCCTAGTGACAAGCATTAAGCATAACAAGTCGCAACAAAGTCATAAAGCACTAATAGTAGATACTAGGCACCATGCCCTAACAATCTGATGCCATCGCATGAACGATCTCATCCAATCCCTACCATCCCCATAGCCTACAGCGGGGGATTACTCACTCATAGATGGGGGAAACATGGATGGTCGATGGAGAAGCGATGGTGATGATGATGGCGATGATCTCCTCCAATTCCCCGTCCCGGCAGGGTGCCAGAACGGATTTTCTGGTGCTGTTTCGTGGAATCTGATGGTGGCGGCAGAGCGGAACTCCTTCTAGAAAAACGTCGAACCCCCCCTGAGTTTTTAGGCCAGAAGGCAACTTATAGGCGAAGAGGGAGACCGAGGGGGAGTCTGGGGCGGCCAGACCACCCCCTGGCACGGCCTGGGCTTGCCCGCGCGGCCAGGTGGTGTGGCCTGGGCCCAGCCCCCCTCCGTCTCGTATTCTGCCTCCAGGAGTCTTCTGGTGAAATAGGATTTTTGGCATATTTTCCGGGATTTTTCCTGATAGTTGATTTTCTGCACAAAAAGTAGACACCGGGGCAATTCTACTGAAAACAGCGTCAGTCCGCGTTAGTTGCATCCAAATCACACAAGTTTAGAGGAGAAACAATAGCAAAAGTGTTTGGGAAAGTAGTTACGTTTTGGACGTATCAACTCCCCCCAAGCTTAGCTTATTGCTTGTCCTCAAGCAATTCAGTTGAAAACTGAGTGCGATAAAAGAACTTTCACGAACATAATTTCTTCATATGATGTATATATTCTCAGCATGTGATCAACTACTTAGACAATTCATAATAAGGAGTCTGCAACTAAGTTTACAAAATAGGCATTGCAAGCTATGAAGAGATTCCAACTCAAAAATAATAAGTAGCATGAAGCATAAACATAAGCAACATTACAATGCTCATAACAAGGTATGATAGAGTGGTATCTCGCTTGCCTTTGTGCCAAGGCACCTCTGAAGTTCATGTGAAGACTAGAAGTAAAGATGTCAAAGATGCAAGGATCATAGTCATAAGACAAATAGTCAAGTAATGAGACAAGCACTAAGAATGACAACTATGCTCTCAAGAAGGTGCTCAAAGAATATGTGGAGACTCAATAAGTAAAAGAAAAGGTTTTGAATAATTTGAAAAGCTTCTAGATGCTGAAAGTATGGTACTCATTAGCTTTGAGCTCTCATTGCCCCTATCATAAGCATCTTTAATGTGGTTAAGGTGAAAGTGAGGTTCAATATGAGTTATATGCTTGACAGACTATAAACTGAAAATCCCATGTCCCTTGAGTACTGATACATTGCAAATGTATCTATAATTTTTCATGTTCCATGCTTGGTTTTATCTACTTTCTTATGTTTTGTCCACACTTTGGAGTACTTTTCATATGATTTCTTGGACTAACCTATTAACAAAGATGCCACTGTGCTAGTTGCCTGTTTTCTGTTGTTTTTGGTTCTAGAAAGTCAGAAAATGAATATTCTTAGAATTGGACGGGACAAAAGCCAAAGTTCCTATTTTACCGGAAGACTCACGGAGCCAGAATACGAGACGGAGGAGGGCCAGGGCCTGGCCACACCCCCTTCCCCAGGCGAGGGCAACCCTAGGCGCGCCAGGGCATGGTGTGGGCCCCCTGGTCAGCCACCGACCTTGCCTCCTTCGCCTATAAAGTCCCCCCGAGGCAAAAACCCTAAATCATCAAGCCTCCAGCCACGAAAAGTTCTGCAGCGCCGCCGCCACCAAAGGGGAGATTTGGGGGACAGAAAGTCTCTGTTCCGGCACCCTGTTGGGATGGGGAAGTGTCCCCGGAGCCATCTCCATCGATCTCCACCACCAACTCCATCACCATTGCTGATTCCCATGATGAGCAGGGAGTAGTTCTCTCTCGAGGCTAAGGGTTCTACCGGTAGCTATGTGTTCATCTCTCTCTATGCATGATCATATTGTGATCATGAGCTTTGTAATCAAGTAGATCTACCTTGCTACTCAAGTGCTTTAATAGATCTCTGGTCTCCCCATGTGTGTGAAAGTGACAACATGCACACCATGGTGGCACTTAGGCTAGAGAGTACAAATACTTGTTATGAGTTATATTTGGAGTTGGATGTCTTTATGAAATTGTGGTGTTTGTTGGAACCATCTAGTACTCAAGGTGACAGTGTGGGGTTTTCTAGATGGGAAAGACTTACTTTGAGGTGTGCTGTTATAGCCCTACCATCGATTAGAGTGTTCAACCGGAGAGTAGTTAAGAGTAGTATCATAAAGAAGAATATATCTATATGAGAGTGTTCACTAGTGAAAGTATGATCCCTAGGCCTTGTTTCTAAGCATTGATACACCGTTTGCAATTAGATCTGTTACATGTTTCCTTGCTTCCTTCTTTATTTCAGTTTGCCTTTAGTCTTTTCCCACGTTAACCAGATGCCAGCAAGCTATTTTCTGCCACCGTTACCACTTATAATTATCTATACCACTTGTATTTCACTATCTCTTCGCCGAACTAGTGCACCTATACACCTGACAAGTGTATTGGGTGTGTTGGGGACACAAGAGACTTCTTGTATCTTGATTGTAGGGTTGCTTGAGAGGGGATACCTTTGAACACTTCCTCCCTGAGTTCATAAACCTTGGGTGATCCACGTAAGGGAAAACTTGCTGCTGTTCTACAAACCTCTGCACTTGGAGGCCCAACAACTGTCTACAAGAATAGAAGTGCGTAGACATCAAGCTATTTTCTGGCGCCGTTGCCGGGGAGGTAAGGTAAAAGGTACTCACATCCTCCGGTGTGAGTGCTCGAAGTTATTTCCTTTAGATTCTACATTTTTGTGTTTTTGTTTCTTGTTTTCACTAGTTAGGCTTAATGGAAAACAACAACAAAATTAGAGAGCTTTATAGTATTTATCTTGAGTTAGGACATGAAGTGTTTGAAGAGAAAATTAAAAAACATATGGAACTTTATTTGCTTGCTAATAGCAATGTTATTAGTATGAATTCTTTGAACACCATTATTGCTAATGCTATGGAAAATTCTAAGCTTGGGGAAGCTAGTTTTTATGAAAATGATCTTTTTAGTTCCCCAGCTTTGGAAGATAGCTATTCTATTGCTTATGATGATACCAAACCTCCAATTTTTATGATGATTACAATGATGAATATGATATTTTCAGTCCACCTACTATTGAGGAGGAAATTAATTATGATTACAATATGCCTCCTATATTTGATGATTCTGGTGATGAAAATAATAATGATAGCTATTTTGTTAAATTTACTCCCACTATAATTAATAAGAATGATTATGTTTATGTGGGGAGTATTAATTCTTTTATGCATGTGGCTCATGATAAGAATGTTTCTTGTGATAGTTATATTGTTAATTTTATTCAAGATGCTACCGAAAGTTATTATGAGAGAGGGAAACATGGTTTTATGTATCTCAACAATATTAAGTTTCCCCTCTTTATGTTGAAAAATTTGAAGCTGCACTTGTTTTGCTTTACTATGCTTGTTGATTTGTGCTTTCATGACTTGTTTCTTTACAAGATTCCTATGCATAGGAAGTGGGTTAGACTTAAATGTGCTTTGAATTTGCTTCTTGATGCTCTTTTTTACTTCAATTCATATTTCTTATGTGAGCATCTTCTCAAACTATCATGCCTAACTTAAAGGCGTTAAAGAAAAGTACTTATTGGGAGATAACCCAAAAGTTCTAGATGAGTCTTAGAAGTTATTACTTCAGTAATAACCGCTCCTTATCCTTTTTATTTGCTTTTTGTTCCAAGAGTAACCTCTAATGAGAGAGAAGTAATGATTGGGAAAGTTGCTGTCCCGAAATAAATTTCTGTGCTTCACCATAGAAATTCATGTAAAATCTCTGAACGTCCTTTTGAGGCGTGAATTTTTGTGCTTCTGCCCCAGGTTGTTATCTAACTTTCGTTAGTTCAACACTTTTCGATGTGAGCAACAGAAGGTCTTCGAAAAAATTCGTCTTTACCTGCTGGTCTGTTTTGACAGATTTCTGTCATTATTTGCATTTGCTTCTTGTTGGTTCCTTTTTGAGTTCTTTTGGGGAATTGAGCTTTTTGAGGGAAGTACTACAGTAGCTTGTGTTTTAATGGAAGTTTTATTGGTCTTGGAACAGAAATTAAAGACTTATTATCTTGAGTGCACTAATGTTGCTAATAAAGATTGTGTGAAGTTTTGTATGAAGGAAAAATTTCAGGTGTATGGAAGGAATGAGTAATGAGATGAAGGATGGACTAAATCTCAAGCTTGGGGATGCCACGCGTGTCACCCCAAGAAATATCCAAGAAGTACAAGCGTCAAAGCTTGGGGATGCCCAAGGCATCTCCTTCTTCATCAATAAAAATCTCAGGTTTCTTTCAAACACTTCATTTTTATTGTTTCATGCATAGTTGTGTTGTTCTTAGAGTGTCTTCTTTTTTGTTTTTGTTTTTGGTTTTCGTTTTCTTGGTTTTCTTAGTTTTCTGAATAAATTGGTTGGAGCCCCTCTTTCATGCACTGGTTTTCAAATAGTTTGGTTTGGATTGGAAAAAGAGTAGGAAAGTTCATGCTTAAGTGGTAAAGAGAGCTTGTTTTTGACTATGGCCTATGCTTTGCCATGCCATGCTTGACATTGTTTTGGCTTTATGCTTAGTATTCTTTGTTGTAGCATGACTTGTTATGAACAATTGAGATTGCTTAGTGTGCCTTGGAAGAATCATGCGTTGTTTTAGCATATTAAAGCATAGTATTATGGTATTCTCCTTTGATGCTTTATTTGGGTTGACTTGGCATATGCTCACACCATGTTATGACTATCCCAAGTCTCCATAGCCTTTATGATCCTTTAGTTTTCAACTTGTAGTACCACTTTATGCTTTGATCAATGATGTTTTGTCGCTCTGCATGATTATGGCCATTATTGCTCTCTTAGTTTGTCGCTCCCAGTCTTTTGCTAGCCTCCACAACCAAGTATGAGTTCCACTCATGCATCCAACTCCCTAAACCAAGTTATTCCAAAGATTCCACCATACCTAACTACTAGCTTATGCTATTCCAAGTATATTCATGCTTTGTTTACCTTCCAAATTAAACTTGTTATGAGAAAACTAGTGATTAAAGCTCTCACGAACTTGATGGCACACTTTACTTTTCTTGCCCTTAATAAACTTGAACCATTGTGTCGTCTATGTTGTATATGCTTGCACTTATTTGTTGGGGATTAGCAGAACCATGCTTTCATGGGGAACGCTTTCAACATTGCACTTGGTACTTGTACCTAGTTGATATCATGCTCTTTTGTATATGGATGTCGTCGGTGTGAAATGAAAGGGGAGCTTGTAAGTCCATGGAGTTATGTATATGTGTTAGAGAAACGCCTGGGCCGCTGGTCTAATACATGGTGACATGGTGGAAACCTGCAGCATAACCATAATGAGTTGTCTATGAAGCATTCTTCTTATAAAAAAAAGAGTCCTATATTGAGAAAAAAAGAGAAAAAGAAAAAAAAGAGATTATGAAAAGAGGAAAGAGAGAAAAAAGCACCATATTCCCATGGTAAATAAGAAGATTGCTGAGATGCTCGTTGTCTGCTTGCCTTGTCATTTTGATATGGGGATTCTTCCGTATCATCGGGCAAGGGGTACCCCGTTGGCGGTTCTCTATGATACACATGTACTTACGATGACAAGAACTTACCAGTGACTAAACTTGAGTAGCATGAGGAGCGGCCCACGTATCCAAGGGACATGAGATTTCTAACTTATACTTTGTCAAGCATGTACACCATAGTTTGTTCACTTTAACCTTAATCACTTCAAGATGATTATGATAGGGCAATGAGAGCTGAAAGCTATTAAGTACCATAATTTTTGGAAGCTCTTTATGAGACTTGAATCCCTGCTTCCTTCTACAAAGGCCCTTCTTCCACCATTATATTGAGTCTCCACCTTCTATGTTTATGAACTTACTTCGAGAGCATAGTGGCCATTCTTAGTTCTATGTGCATTGTCCCAAGGCTAGTTGATTGATGCATAACTTGATATTGCTTGTTTTAAACTATTTGTATCTAGTCACTCTTATGAACTTTGAAGGTGTCCTATGCATTTATATTTGCTACTCTATGAGGGACAAGCTGAATACTATTATGCTATGTTTTCTTTATGTGAAAGAAACAAACATCTTCCAAAGCATTGTTATTCATGAATCTTTTGTTTGTGCCTTTTCATGTTGCATCTTAGTTTCTTTGTCTTATTGCTAGAACTTTGTCTTTCATGTTATGATTGAAGTATTGCGATCCCAGATTTGAATGTTTTGGAAATACTTTGATCAAGTCTTTGATGGTGCATGTCACCTCAAAACTTATTCTTTCTTTTTATCACTTACCTACTCGAGGACGAGCAGGATTAAGCTTGGGGATGTTGATACATTGCAAATGTATCTATACTTTTTGATGTTCCATGCTTGGTTTTATCTACTTTTTTTTGTTTCGTCCACACTTTGGAGTACTTTTCATATGATTTCGTGGACTAGCCTATTAACAAAGATGCCACAGTGCCAGTTGCCTGTTTTCTGTTGTTTTTGGTTCCAGAAAGTCAAAAAATGAATATTCTCAGAATTGGACGGGACAAAAGCCAAAGTTCCTATTTTACCAGAAGACTCACGGAGCCAGAATACGAGACGGAGGAGGGCCAGGGCCTAGCCACACCCCCTCCCCCCAGGCGAGGGCAACCCTAGGCGCGCCAGGGCATGGTGTGGGCCCCCTGGACGGCCACCGACCTTGCCTCCTTCGCCTATAAAGTCCCCCCGAGGCAAAAACCCTAAATCATCAAGCCTCCAGCCACGAAAAGTTCTGCAGCGCCGCCGCCACCAAAGGGGAGATTTGGGGGACAGAAAGTCTCTGTTCCGGCACCCTGTTGGGACGGGGAAGTGCCCCCGGAGCCATCTCCATCGATCTCCACCACCATCTCCATCACCATTGCTGATTCCCATGATGAGCAGGGAGTAGTTCTCTCTCGAGGCTAAGGGTTCTACCGGTAGCTATGTGTTCATCTCTCTCTCTATGCATGATCATATTGTGATCATGAGCTTTGTAATCAAGTAGATCTACCTTGCTACTCAAGTGCTTTAATAGATCTCTGGTCTCCCCATGTGTGTGAAAGTGACAACATGCACACCATGGTGTCACTTAGGCTAGAGACTACAAATACTTGTTATGAGTTATATTTGGAGTTGGATGTCTTTATGAAATTGTGGTGTTTGTTGGAACCATCTAGTACTCAAGGTGACAGTGTGGGGTTTTCTAGATGGGAAAGACTTACTTTGAGGTGTGCTGTTATAGCCCTACCATCGATTAGAGTGTTCAACCGGAGAGTAGTTAAGAGTAGTATCATAAAGAAGAATATATCTATATGAGAGTGTTCACTAGTGAAAGTATGATCCCTAGGCCTTGTTTCTAAGCATTGATACACCGTTTGCAATTAGATCTGTTACATGTTTCCTTGCTTCCTTCTTTATTTCAGTTTGCCTTTAGTCTTTTCCCACGTTAACCAGATGCCAGCAAGCTATTTTCTGCCACCGTTACCACTTATAATTATCTATACCACTTGTATTTCACTATCTCTTTGCCGAACTAGTGCACCTATACACCTGACAAGTGTATTGGGTGTGTTGGGGACACAAGAGACTTCTTGTATTTTGATTGCAGGGTTGATTGAGAGGGGATACCTTTGACCAGTTCCTCCCTGAGTTCAATAAACCTTGGGTGATCCACTTAAGGGAAAACTTGCTGCTGTTCTACAAACCTCTGCACTTGGAGGCCCAACAACTTTCTACAAGAATAGAAGTGTGTAGACATCAAGTACGAGGGCCGCTCCTCATGCTACTCAACTTTAGTTACCGGTAAGTTCTTGTCATCGTAAATATGTGCGTATCATAGAGAACCGCCAACGGGGTACCCCTTGCCCGATGATACGGAAGAATCCCCATATCAAAATGACAAGGCAAGCAGACAATGAGTATCTCAGCAATCTTCTTATTTACCATGGGAAAATGGTGCTTTTTTCTCTCTTTCCTCTTTTCATAAATCTCTTTTTTTCTTTTTCTCAATAGCTATCTCTCTTTTTTTATAAGAAGAATGCTTCATAGATATCATTATGGTTACGCTGCAGGTTTCCACCATGTCAGCATGGATTAGACCAGCGGCCCAGGCGTTTCTCTAACACACATACATAACTCCATGGACTTACAAGCTCCCCTTTTATTTCACACCGACGACATCCGCAAAAAAAAAGAGCATGGTATCATCTGGGTATATATTTACAAGTGTTGAAAGCGTTCCCCATGACAGCACGGTTCTGCTAATCCCTAGCCTATAATTTGCAAGCATATAACTTTCATGGACAGTCACAATGGTTCAGGTTTATTAAGTGTAGAAAATAAAGTGTGCCATCAAGTTCGTGAGAGCTTTACTAACTAACTGTCTCATAACAAGCAAACATTTTATTAGGAAGAAAACAAGGCATATTGAATATGCACGGGCGTAGCAAATGATGCTAATAGGTAGGTATGGTGGACACTTTGGAAATATTTGGTTTAGGGAGTTGGAAACTTGAGTAAAACATACTCAGTGTAAGTGAAGGATAGCAATAGTAAGGGAGCGACAAACGAGAGAGCAATAGCTATCATAATCATGCTTGCAACAAAACAGGACTAAACATGGCATGAAAGTGATTCAAGATCCTCAAGGCAAAATAATTCATCGAGGCTTAACTGATTATTTCAGTCATGTGCATGCGTGAGCATGTGCCAAGTCAATTCAAATGAAACATTCAGAGGAGGATACCACGGTGTCATACCGAGTTATGAATAGAGTAATGCAAGCAAATATTCGCATGACATGCTACAAACTATTAGCAAGCTAGAACTAATCATACGGAAGCAAGAACTACTAAGCATCCAAAGATAACATACACCCTACACGAACAGGCTAATCATGCCCACAATGATGAGTATATGTACAAAAATGAAAACAAGTAGAGTTCGTTACCAGCCTCTTACCACGCCACAAGTTGTCATTAATCCCCATTATTGCTCTTCACTTGTGTGGCTTGAATAATAATATGAAACCAATATCCACTGAGGACTGCTGAACCCTGTAGCAAACTCACAAAACCAAAGAAGAATGACAGATATTTTTGTTGTTTTCGATTTTTAAAACAAGAACCAAAAAGGAAAAACAAGAAAAGCAAAATCTTTTTGGGTTTTTCGAATAGTTCAAACAAAGCAAAAAGGGAAAAACAAACCAAGGTGAAAAGAAGAAGAAGCAAACCAAAGAGAAACAACAGAAATATTTTTGGTCTTTTTGTGTTTTAGAAAGCAAAAGCAAAGAAAGAACAAAAACTAAAAAAGAGAACGAAACATGAATATACAAAGTACCGACGCGACATGATAAGGAGATGAGTGCGATGTCGGCGTACCTCCCCCAAGCTTAGGCTTTTGGCCTAAGTGGGTATCAATCCCAAGCCGGCCAGGATGACGTGTCACCGTAGTATGACGAGGAGGTACCCTCGTCCTGGTGCGAGCTCGAGTACGTCCCTTCGTAGTGTGTGGAGTAATCGTAGGAGGCTACATCCTCCTGGTGCTGCTTGTGGAAACCCAACAAGCGAAGCTGCTCGTCCACCTCCTCCTTGGAGCGCGACCACGGTCTCTTGTGAACACTAAACAAAGAAGACTGTGGCAAAGGGATATCCCTCTCATCCCCGTCAGTAAACAGCATCCTATATACTAGACTGTCCAAATCAGAAGCAGTAGTGACAAAGTGATGAGTTTTCATAGCAACAAGGTCAAGCCTTTGTGGTGCCAATACAGTATCATTGGGGTCCACTGAAATCTCTAATGCATCGACCATACGTGAGGCAATGATGCCCCCATAGATAGGCCCCTAGCAGCTAGGCAGTTGATACGTTGCTAACGTATCCATAATTTTTGATGCTCCATGCTTGGTTTTATCTACTTTCTTGTATTTTGTTCCAACTTTGGAGTACTTTTTATACACTTTCTTGGACTAACCTATTAACAAGTGCCACAGTGCTAGTGGCATGTTTTTTGCTGTTTTTGGTTCCAGGAAAGTCAGAAAATCAATATTCTCGGAATTGGACTGGACAAAAGCCAAAGTTGATATTTTACCGGAAGACTCACAGAGCCAGAAGATGAGACGGAGAGGGGCCACAGGGCGGCCACACCATGTGGTGGCACGGGCTAGCCCTGGCCGCGCCACCAGGTGGTGTGGGCCCCCTGGCCGTCCATCGACCTTGCCTCTTCGCCTATAAGATGCCTCCCGATGCATAAACCCTAAATCGTCAAGCCTCCAGCCACGAAAAGTTCTGCAGCGCCGCCGCCACCGAAGGGGAGATTCGGGGGACAGAAAGTCTCTGTTCTGGCACCCTGCCAGGACGGGGAAGTTCCCCTGGAGCCATCTCCATCGATCTCCACCACCATCTCCATCGTCGTTGCTGATTCCCATGATGAGGAGGGAGTAGTTCTCTCTCGAGGCTAAGGGTTCTACCGGTAGCTATGTGTTCATCGCTCTCTCTATGCGTGATCATATTATGATCATGAGCTTTGTAATCAAGTAGATCTACCTTGCTACTCAAGTGCTTTATTAGATCTCTGCTCTCCCCATGTGTGTGAAAGTGACAGCGTGCATATCATGGTGGCACTTAGGCTAGAGATTACAAATACTTGTTATGAGTAATATCTGGATTTGGATGTCTTTATGAAATTGTGGTGTTTGTTGGAACCATCTAGTGCTCAAGGTGATAGTGTGGGGTTTTCTAGATGGGAAAGGCTTACTTTGAGGTGTGCCATTATAGCCCTACCATCGATTAGAGTGTTCAACCGGAGAGTAGTTAAGAGTAGTATCATAAAGAGAATATATTTATATGAGAGTGTTCACTAGTGAAAGTATGATCCCTAGGCCTTGTTTCTAAGCATTGATACACCGTTTGCAATTAGATCTGTTACATGTTTGCTTGCTTCTATCTTTATTTCAGTTTGCCTTTAGTCTTTTCCCACGTCAACCACACGCCATCAAGCTATCTTCTATCACCATTACCACTTATAATTATCCATACAACTTGTATTTCACTATCTCTTCGCCGAACTAGTGCACCCATACACCTGACAAGTGTATTGGGTGTGTTAGGGACACAAGAGACTTCTTGTATCTTGATTGCAGGGTTGCTTGAGAGGGGATACCTTTGACCACTTCCTCCCTGAGTTCGATAAACCTTGGGTGATCCACTTAAGGGAAAACTTGCTGCTGTTCTACAAACCTCTACACTTGGAGGCCCAACAACTGTCTACAAGAATAGAAGTGCGCAGACATCAGCGGCGAGCAATAAGCGAGCCAATATTGTACCGAGTATCATTGTTGAGCGCAGCAGCAAGGAAAGCTAAATGATAGTTGGAGATATTATTTGTGTTCTCCCTACCAAGTACGCTAGTAGCAAGATAATATGCAAAGTATCTAAGAGCAGGGAGTTGGATATTTCTTATCTTTCCGCGCTGCGCCACGCGGTCATCATCATTGGTCACCCCTCGGTAAAGCTCCAGCAAATCAGCGGGTCGCCCTTGAATTTTCTTCACGGTCCTTGTCATGCTTACACCTACAATACTGCAAAATCTTTCCAATGGCATGGTAAAGGGCAGATTATAAATTTTGAAAGAGACAGTTGACTGATAGGGCGTGTTAGTAAACATGAAGCTCTCGACAAAGGTTTTGGTGAGCATAGCATATTGCTCACTCTCATCTTGCATATATGAGGTCAAACCAACCCTCTCAATTAGTAGCAAGAAATCATCAAGAATCCCTGTAGCTTGTAAGAAAGTAAAACAAGGAAAAGTGGATGGGTGAGCATCCCCATCATCCCTTTCATTACCAATACGAGTTGCAATGAGATCTTCGTTGTATGATGGCCTAAACTGAGGGGCTGATCTTGAGGGCCTCGACCTCCTAGGTCATCCCTCTCAAATATCTCTCCAAAGGTATGGTTGTTCATGATTGGTATTCTGAAATTTAAACACCTATTAAACAAGTGATTGCAAAGTGAATATAATGAAGGATACTACTCATAGGGACTTGTAAGAGGCCTAAACATGCATCAAAACTATATCTCTAAGCATTAAGCAAGCTTACAAGCTCTCATAACCTGTCACCTACAGCAGCAAAATACTCAAGAAATAATCCACTAAACACAAATCTACTTGGACAAGGGGAGGAGTCACATACCAGAGAACAAGTGCTCCAAATTTCAGCAACAAAGATGGGCTGAGCAAGGAGATCGAAAAAATCGAGAGCAAGCACAACAAGAACGCGATTTTGAGCAATGAACTGGAGCTTACTCGGGAGAGAGAAGAAAGTGGCCGGTGAGAGAGTTAGTGGAGGGCCAGGGGTGGCCCATACCATGGCATGGCGCCACCTAGGGCAGGCCGCACCACCAGGTGGTGAGCCTGCCTGGTGGGTCCCCCTGGTACCTCCCAGGCACTACTCTGCCCCTTTTTCATGTAAAAAATTAATAAGAATTTTCTGGAATTTTTCGAGACACTTTATTTTTGGGCATTTTTCAGGTATAGAAGAATGATTTTCTGACAGACAGATTTTCTTGGAAAATGATGCAAGGACAAAACAAAGCTAGAACTACAGAAGTTCGAAGACACTCTAACATACAAGCAACTAACAACAAAAAGAAAAACTAAACGAAAACAAAAGATAAAATGGATAGAATAGAAGTAAGCGGAGATAATCATAGTGAAAACATTGTTTTGTTCAATAGAATCCTTTTGTTAACAAGGTTGATTAGGTCTTGCTACCAAAAAAATTCCATATGAGACAAAACTTTGTATTCCACTAATGATTATGTTACCTCAACCTTGATAGCGATGGTCCCAATCATAATAGTTTCAAATTTTTCTCTTGGTATAAGACAATATATTTCTCCAACTTGAATGCCCTCAACATGTTCAATTGAATTCAAACCATAAGTCCTTTCAATCTTCTTGGGGAAATAGACAGTATGTTCCTTGTCATTAACACTGAAAGTCACCTTTCCTTGATTACAATTAATAACAGCCCCTGCAGTATTAAGAAAAGGTCTCCCAAGAATAATAGACATATTATCATCTTTAGGCATTTCAAGCACAACAAAATCAGTTAATATCAAGAAATTATGAGCCACTTGAATAGGTACATCCTCACAGATATCAACAGGAATAGTGGTAGATTTATCAGCCATTTGCAAAGATATATCAGTTGGTATTAATTTTTCTAGTTGAAGCCTCTTATAGAGAGAGAAAGGCACAACACTTACTCCAGCTCCCAAATCACACAAAGCAGTTCTAACATAACTATTCTTAATAGAGCAAGGGATAGTTGGAATCCCTGGGTCTCCAAGTTTCTTTGGAACCTTACCATTAAAGGAATAATTAGCAAGCAAAGTAGAAATTTATTCATTAGGGATCTTCCTTTTATTCGAGACAATATCCTTCATATACTTTGAGTAAGGAGGCAATTTAATAGCATCAGTCAAAGGAATTTGCAGGAATAAAGGTTTCATCCACTCACAAAACTTATTATAGTGTTCATCCTCCTTTGACTTGTGTTTCTTATCAGGGAAAGGCATAGGTTTTTGGACCCAAGGTTCTCTTTCACTACCATGTTTCTTAGCAATAAAATCTTCTTTAGTGTATTTAGTATTCTTAATCTGCTTTTCAGGTTCTTCAACTTTTTCTTTATTTGGAGCTTCATTTTCTTCATTACCACTTTCAGTTTCAGCATCAGAAATAGATATACTATTAGGATCTATAGCAGGTTCAGAGGGTTCTACAATAGTTTTATGTTTCTTTTTCCTTTTCTTACGAGTAGAACCACTACTTTCAGCTTGTTGAGAATCCTGCTTAATTCTTTTGGGATGCCCCTCAGGATATAGAGGATCCTGGGTAGCAGCACCACTTCTAGTTCTAATTTCATAAGCATGTTTTTCTTTAGCAGCATTAACTAGCAAGTCTTTTTGCACTTTAACGAGTTGATCTATTTGAGTTTGAACCATTTTAAAGTGTTTAACAATCATTTTAACATCATTAGAGGTTCTTTCCACAATATCTTTCAACTCAACAATAGCTCTAGTGTTTTCCACAATATCTTTCATCAAAGTGTTGGAGAGAGTGTACCTCAATAGTGGATGAGTAGGGGATAGGCTTACATAATTCTTCTATAGGAGGTAAATTCTTGACATCTGCAGCTTTAATTCCCTTCTCCTTAAGACATTTCTTAGCTTCCTTCATCACTTCATCATTTAATTCAATAACTCCCCTCTTCTTTGATGTTGGAATAGGCACTGGTATAGTAGGTTCAGGTACAATTACTTCAGCTATAGCTTGTTCAGGAGGAGTCCAATCTTCATAGTTCTTGCTTATTTTAGCCATTAATTCCTCAGCTTCCTTAGGAGTCCTATTCCTAAAAACACAATCAGCACAACTATCTAGGTATGTCCTAGATTCCTCGGTTAGTCCATTATGAAATATATCAAGAAGCTCATTCTTAGGTAATGGACTTCCAGCCTGTGCATGAATGAAAGTAAAAAACCTTGCCCAAGATTCGGGCAATACCTCTTTTTCTCCCTGTTTAAAATCAAAAAGTTCCTGCAAAATAGCATGTCTAGCACTAGGAGGAAAATATTTCTGCAGGAAAGTACTAATCAAGCAATCAGGGCTATCAATAGATCCAGGAGGTAAATTACTAAACCAAGTTTTAGCTTCTACTTTTAGTGAAAAGGGGAAAATCTTAGCAACAAAGTAAGTAGGCATCTTAATATCATCAGAAAACAAGCCACTCATGGTAAAAAGTTCATTCATATGTGCTACCGCACTTTCATTCTTAGTCCCACAAAAAAGTTCTTTCTCAACAATAGCTATGTAAGATAGATCGAGAGAGAAATTATAATATTTATGTATAATGTTTATGGGAGAAGCAGCAAATTTAGAAATAGGAGACAATTTGGGTCTAATAGTACGCCTCTCAAGGAGACTCTTAGCAGCGCTCCTATCATGGGTGTTTTTACATTCTTTAATAAATTCATCGGTCATCTCAACATAACCATCTTCAATATCATAACTTTCACTAGACTCAGGTGAACTATTAGACCCAATAGCAGTAAACAGTAGGATTCGAGTGCGGTAGGTATAGGGATGGATGGACGGGCGTTGCATGGACAAGACAATTCACATAGCAATCAGAACATAGGGAAATTGCAGATAAATAAGAATAAGCATCCAAGTACTAGATAATCCTAGGCATATGTTTCATATATAGTCATACGTGCTCGTAATGAGAACTTACACAACATCTTTTGTCCTGCCAGCCCGTTTGCAGCGGGGCCTCAAGGGAACTACTGGCAATTAAGGTGCTCCTTTTAATAGAGCATCAGAGCAAAGCATTAACACTCCGTGAACACATGTGATCCTCACATCAAAGCCATTCCCTCCGGTTATCCTGATTTCTGTCACTTCGGGGCCATTGGTTCCGGACAAGAACGTGTGTATACAACTTGTAGATAAGACCAAAAACAATACTATCATAATGAATCAATAACATGTTCAGATCTGAAATCATGGCACTCGGGCCCTAGTGACAAGCATTAAGCATAACAAGTCGCAACAAATTCATAAAGCACTAATAGTAGATACTAGGCACCATGCCCTAACAATCTGATGCCATTACATGAATGATCTCATCCAATCCCTACCATCCCCATAGCCTACAGCGGGGGATTACTCACTCATAGATGGGGGAAACATGGATGGTCGATGGAGAAGCAATGGTGATGATGATGGCGATGATCTCCTCCAATTCCCCGTCCCGGCAGGGTGCCAGAATGGAGTTTCTGGTGCTGTTTCGTGGAATCTTATGGTGGCGATGGAGCGGAACTCCTTCTAGAAAAACGTCGACCCCCCCTGAGTTTTTAGGTCAGAAGGCAACTTATAGGCGAAGAGGGAGACCGAGGGGGAGTCTGGGGCGGCCAGACCACCCCCTGGCGCGGCCTGGGCTTGCCCGCATGGCCAGGTGGTGTGGCCTGGGCCCAGCCCCCCTCCGTCTCGTATTCTGGCTCCGGGAGTCTTCTGGTGAAATAGGATTTTCGGCATATTTTCCGGGATTTTTCCTGATAGTTGATTTTTTGCACAAAAAGTAGACACCAGGGTAATTCTGCTGAAAACAGCTTCAGTCCGCGTTAGTTGCATCCAAATCACACAAGTTTAGAGGAGAAACAATAGCAAAAGTGTTTGAGAAAGTAGATACGTTTTGGACGTATCAACTCCCCCAAGCTTAGCTTATTGCTTGTCCTCAAGCAATTCAGTTGAAAACTGAGTGCGATAAAAGAACTTTCACGAACACAATTTCTTCATATGATGTATATATTCTCAGCATGTGATCAACTACTTAGACAATTCATAATAAGGAGTCTGCAACTAAGTTTACTTAATAGGCATTGCAAGCTATGAAGAAATTCCAACTCAAAAATAATAAGTAGCATGAAGCGTAAACATAAGCAACATTACAATGCTCATAACAACGTATGATAGAGTGGTATCTCGCTTGCCTTTGTGCCAAGGCACCTCTGAAGTTCAAGTGAAGACTAGAAGTAAAGATGTCAAAGATACAAGCATCAAAGTCATAACACAAATAGTCAAGTAATGAGACAAGCACAAAGAATGACAACTATGCTCTCAAGAAGGTGCTCAAAGAATATGTGGAGACTCAACAAGTAAAAGAAAAGGTTTTGAATAATTTGATTGCAGGGTTGCTTGAGAGGGGATACCTTTGACCACTTCCTCCCTGAGTTCGATAAACCTTGGGTGATCCACAAGGGAAACTTGCTGTTGTTCTACAAACCTCTGCACTTGGAGGCCCAACAACTGTCTACAAGAATAGAAGTGCGTAGACATCACATGTCCACGAGTCGGCGACCATGCCTTGAGCAGCTCCACTCCGCGTGGGCAGCAGCGGCTCCCATCCAATGTGATTATGGCATGTCCACGAGTCGTCCACCACACCTTGAGCAGATCCACCTCTGCGCCACATCTTGAGAAGCTCGGCCCCAATCCGATGCGATTTTGGCATGTCCACGAGTCGGGCGCCTCACCTTGAGGAGCTCCACCTCCACGCCGCATCTTGAGAAGCTCCGCCGCCCCATGCCTGCTTCGACTTGCCTGGAGGCGGCCATCGCTAGCTTGGAGGCGTGTTGTTCCCGCTAACATTTAATCCTGATCACGGTGATTGATCATTTACCCTCATCATTCTCCGGCGGTGGTGACACCATGCGCCTGCGCATTGAACAAAGCTGGTGACGAAGAGTAGTCGGATGCACGACCCAGCTATTGGGAATATTCCCTAGAGGCAATCATGGTTGATGATATTTCCCAAAGTATTCATAAAGTAAAGGTGTCCCTATATGAACATCAGATATATATCACGGAATGCGTGATTCAGTTGTGGAACTATGTATTTATGATTGTGCATATTAGATTGTCCTTGGTCGTTGAGGTTGTGCTGGACACACAACTTAGACCAATGTGCAAGTCGGCTGATGACACGGTTCCACTTGTCATGGGCATGGTGATGTTATTCCGACTTACACTGATTCGGCTAAAGAGTTTAGCGAGTCGGACTGACCCACAGTTGAGATGAAACGAGCATGTTGTCATTTGCAGTCTCAAGCAATGGAATCCTTTGACCTGAGGTGATTGCATGATCCGAGTTCTGGATCGCCAACTTAGGTTCTATCAAACGTTGTTCCGTAAATGGGCAGTTATAAAGGTAGAGTTCGGGTTGGTTGTGAAGCAAGCTGCGTGACGTGGATTACCAAGATGGGATTTTCCCCTCCGTAATGGAGAGATATTCTTTGGGCCCTCTCGTGTGATATGATTCGGAAGCATGGCCATGCGCTACTCAGTTAAGTGTTAACTGAGGAGTCAGGCTAAGAGTTAGTCCAATGAATCACATATCATGGTACGAGAAGAGAGTTAATCTATTAAAGGGATGACAACTACTCGCCTATAGCTTAACAGATATATCGTGTGGCAAAGGGACTTGGACGAAAGTCACATTGAAGGTTCGTCTTCTGACTTTACGGCACTTGGGAGATGGCACGTCTTGCTAGAGGCCGCTACCATCTATCGACTTGAGACCGAGTGTTCATGGGAGTGAGTTGGACTCAAATCCATGACGGGATACTTGGAGGAGTAGCTCATGTCGTGTCCAGGTGTACGTGAACCTACAGGGTCACACACTTAAGGGTAAGGAGCCTATGTGGATTAGATCCATATGGAGATTGGAATACGGCCTAGATGGGCCTCAAGAGTTGAGCCCAACTAGGAGTGTATATAAGTGGAGTGACAAGGGATAGTCCCTGACCTAGCCGTCACTTTCTCCACTTCCATTTCGGTCTAGACAGGATCTAGCAGTCCTATATCCGAAGCTCCTTCCTGTATGTGTGGATACCGGTAGAGGCGTTGCACGTGCGGCGCTGGAGATGGGGAAGCTCATGGGGATCTGACGAAGGAGTTCTTGGGATTCGCAATGGCTGTCCGGGGATCGTTCGGCACTGCTTCGACGCGCTACATCAACTTTCGCATCTACGCTTCTAGCGGTAATCTCGTGGCCTATAACCTGAGCTAGATCTTGGGAGTTCCGCATTAGGGAAAAAGTTTTGTTTATCTCTGCGTGGCCCAACAGTGGTATCAGAGCGAAAGCTTCTAGTTTTTGGCTCTAGATCTGTGCATATGTGACATGTACGAGGTGGTGGATGAGATCCACTTAGGGTTTCGGTGGTCGATCTATGAGATAGATCGGTTTTGTGCAAGATTGATTAGATAAATCACACTCGGGGGTGCATGGAAGATCAGGTGCGGATGATCAATGAGATTGGTCAGATATGCACAAGGATCAGATTTGGGTAAAAGTGTTTTATCCAATGAAGGAATCCATGGTTCGGACTGCCAGCTTCGCCCTGTGGTAGCGCATTAGATGTCGTTGCGAGGTTCACAACGCCGGTAGATATCGTATCTATGCATAACTTGTTTTTGCAGGAAGTTGTGAATGGTATGGCTTATATGCATGTGATGTGTGTAATCCATATGTGATCTGTGTATCACGGGTTTGTCAGCCGGCTGGAGCCAAAGTGTTGTCACTGTTATTGTATAACGACCTGCGTGTCGGCATGAGATGCCATCTTCTTGTATACTCCTTAGTGCTAGTGTAGCATGTTTGGAGGACTTGAAGGACACTGCAGCCAAAGGCATGATGAACAGGTTCATGGAGATGGAGATTGCCATGAAGGGAGCCATACCATTTCACATTATAATTGGATTATTTTGTGTGATTGTTATGTCTCTAGTTTTACCTCTATGAGATAGTGGTTAAATTTAATCCCTCAAAGAAGGTCTAGTCGGTCTCCCCGCCAGTGCTGCACCATCACAAGTCGGACATTCTTGGTAGTGGGCTCATAAAATTGAGGTGCTGCCAATTCTCTTCGACTAGATGGGTTCGAGTTGGACTCTTACAGTGGAAGCACTTGGTAAGCTAGACAGGTCTATCACAACGGTTGTGGGGCTCAGGGAGAGGGCGATCGAGAGCCGGGGCATGAGATGCCACCCGACCAACAGGAGTCGTATGAGATGCGATTGGAAAGAGTTGCCTACCTAGATCACTTGACGGCTAGCGGTGATGCTAATGCTCACTAGTCGGCTTGCTTATTTAGGATCCTGAATCACTAAGTAACCATCAGAAGGATGTTGGTTCTAGTAGGAGCATAAGTATTAAAATGTTTAATACGCCTGCTCTTTTATGAATACTTGTCTTAAGTGTTTTGCATATTTCTGTTGTAGATAATGGCACCTAGTAGCAGTCTCCCTCAGTTATCCAGTTTTGGTTTGAGGACCATCCGAGAGAAAGATAAACTTAATGGGACAAACTTCACTAACTGGTATTGTAATCTGAGAATTGTTCTCAAACAAGAAAAAAGGGACCATGTTCTAGACAACCCGCTTCCAGATGTGCCGGATGAGAATGCGAGTGTCGCAACAACCAATGCCTACCGTAGAACATGTGCTGAGTCTATAGAAATTAGTTGTCTTATGCTTGCTCACATGGAACCGGACTTGCAGCAGCAGTTCGAGAATGTTGAGGCCTACGATATGATCGAAAGCCTCAACAGTATGTTCGAGGCTCAGGCAAAGACCAAGAGGTATCAAGTCTCTCAAGCTTTGCTGATTTGTAAGCTTAAGGATGGTGATCCACTGAGTCCGCATGTGATCAAGATGGTTGGTTACGTCCAGTCTCTGGAAAGGCTTGGCTACCCCATTAGCAAAGAGTTCGCTACTGATATAATTCTGAACTCTCTTCCTTGTGTGGATGGTCAGTTCATATTGAACTACCACATGCATGGTATGGATAATAAGCTCACTAAATTACATGGGATGCTTAAGCAGGCAGAGGTTGATCTCAAGAAAGTTACTAGCCAAGTGTTGGGGATATACTTTTCGGGTATCCTCACAGTCCTCACTGACCAGGGTGGCCCACTTCGGGTTAGAGCTTTGCTTCACGGGTGGCCCAGTCAGGGATAAGAGACAGAGTCCAATCCGGCTACGGGAAGGCCCAGAAGACTTACCGACTTAGGCCCATAGTGTTACTTGTAGTTCAAGATGTACTCTGAAACCGACTCTCAGTCGTAGCCGGATAGATCTCTCCTGTAAACCCTAGGCTGGATATCTATATAAGCCGCCCTAGGGAGAGCTTTTAGGGCACCCTCAATAGTCTACAATCTCAACTCGCACAAGTGAACCCTTGTAACCCATATTCCGGCTCTGCCGTATTACTGGATTGCTAGCAGGAGTAGGATCCGTCCAAAGCCAGTGGATTCGAACCTGGGTAAACTTGTGTGCTTACTGTCCCGGAACACCGTAAGTCTCACACCCCTCTCTTCCACACGCCTTGAGGACCCCCTCATGGCGTACTTGTCATCAATCTGACGATAGTTGGCGCCCACCATGGGGCAAGTGAGCTTCAGATCTATGTTCCGAGCGAAATATGCAAGAATTAGAATCGGCGAGACTATCGCCGCCGATCGCATCCTATACGCCAGCGATGTCCCTCTCATCATTCTCGACGAGACATGGATTCCGGCTAGGGAGGCTGTGACTGCCTACATCATCATGTCTTTTGGCGAGATCGATGTTTACATCGGTTTTGCTGAACCTATCCCACCCACCCCAGCGGTGATGATAGAGGCAGAAGAATCTTCTGGATCCCCTTTGTCCGTGGAGGCAGCAGAGTTCCGGATCTCAGAAAACCCTAATCCCACCCAGCCCGCACCAGTTGCGGAGATAGTGGAGAAATCCGAGCCTGAAGAAGACCTAGCGGTCCAAGTCGAATCTGGAGTGGATCTCCTTAGAGAAGCCAAATCCCAGATCGACCCACCCGCTGAAATCGAAATCCAGGAGGAGCATATCAACGACACTGATTCCGGCTCTGATGACGCCAGGACAGATAGGCTTTTCCTAAGGTACACGCTATGACGTATGATATTGCAAAACTCAGGCGTGGACGCAATTCTTGAGACCATCAAAAGTTTCGACGAAGCTGATCGCGAAAGCCGCAGGTACCTCAGGAAGCACGCGTCGCACTTTGTCGGATATGTGGGATCCGGATCCGGCTCTGCCGATGCTGGAGACAACACTGACTCTATGCTGGAAGCAATTGGAACAAACGCCGACGTACCCGCATCCTCGGATGAATCGATGACGTCAGCAGATTTCCGAAAGTTCTCCGCGGAATATGAAGAGGAGTATAACTCCAAAACTGTAGAGGAAGGAGAAGCCATGGATGAAGGATCCCGGGAACATTGTCCCAAAGTGCAGGATGACATAGAAGTCGGAGATAATCCCGAAGTCCAGATGTCCGAAAGTACCGATCAGAGCTTGACTCCGGGAAACGGACCCAAAGCCGTCTTTGCTACCGACACTGCCAAGAAGTCAAAGAAGAAGAACAAGACCCCAGCAAAATACCCTCTAGCAGAGGAGGTGATTGCCTAGGAATACGAGTAAGACTCGGATGGAGCACTTATCCCAGAAGAGCCCAAAAATGAAGAGTCGATGGATGGACATGTGATCACTGAAGGTACGCGTAAACTCATCGATGCTGCATTAACCACACCTATTCCTACAGCTGCAGAACTTACTGGTGAAGAACTGGACGAGTGGGCACAGGCCCTAGAAGTGCGTCGTCAAGTACTCCTCGATGAAGCCAAAACATTGAGGAGGAAAAGAAACGCATAGCATCTGCGGAGAAGTACAACTCCAGGCAATACCAGAAGACTAGGAAGCGTCATACTAATGACAACCAATTCCCGCAGATCCACGCCGTCCTTTTCGGAGAAGAGATGGGGAAGCCTCGAAAATATAGCAAAGGGGATTGGGTATATCCAACCCCAGTATAGAATACCGTGGCGGCCCGAGAAATTCTATCGGCTAATCCAGGCCCGCAGGAGATCCGGTTGGGAATCAAACTACTCAACAAGGGACTGGAGCAGCAAAAGGTCGCCATGTCCAGAAGTCAAAAACTGGTCTCTAATTCCGACCAATGTCGCACAGATCCGGCGCGGGCTGACGTAAGACCCCAACATGTTCCGGAGCAGCACCATCGCCCCGATCGCCAGGAAGACAATTACTCGAGAACCAGATCTTCGGGACAGCACCACAAAGCTGCCCATGGCTGGCGTAACGTTAACCCAGTTGCAGAGCAAGAGGCAATTGCTGCACTGAATCCGAGGAACCCGCCCCGGCGAGAGTCGAAAGACTGCAGGGATGATGATAAGGAGAAACGTCGGGAGGAGGACCGACAAAGAATGCCACCTCCTAGACATGAAAGCCGTCCGGATGACGGACGAAGGAATGACGGACACCATGCTGGGACAAGCCGGCAGGGGGCTCGTCATGATGAAGACCCTCCCCGGAACCAGAATAATGACACTCCAGACGGAGGCCGGCGATCAGCCGGAAAAAACCTAGTTGCTCCACCCTCTCCGCCAAGTAGCCATCACAACGCCCCCAGGGAGGCAATGGAGGGCGTCGTGGTGGAGGAGGTGGTGGAAGAAGCCGAAGTCCGGCTACAAGGCACCGCAGCCACAACCGACACTCGGGACAATCTCTATCCCCGAATGACGCAAGGCACAGGATCAACTCCAACAAAGGGGCGCGGTGCTACGAAAATGATGATATCTACGTGGGCCCAAAATGCTTCGGACCATGCATCAGAGCTACAAGATTCCCAGAAGGATTTGCTATCTCAAGACAGCCAAGCCTACGACAGCATTGCTCGGACAGATACCTGGCTACAGGATTTCTTCCAAGCTTCCTGCATCGCCAAAGGCGGAAATATCCTGGTCGCAACCCGATATCTCCCACTTATGTTGCGGAAGATGGCACGATCATGGCTTAATGAACTTCCGGAGAACACTATCCACAACTGGTATGACATGCAAAGTGCGTTCTTTCAGAATTTCGAAGGCACATATCGGAGGCCTTGTACGGTCGGAGACCTGCAACGTTGCACCCAGAAGGCCGGAGAAACTTGCCGGGATTACCTCGGTCGATGGATCGACACCAAGAACTCCTGTGAGGGAGTAAATGATCAAACTACGATTGAAGCTTTCATCACAGGTCTCCCAATTGGTTTACTACATCATCGCTTGAAGTGTGACAAAGTTACTGACTTGGGAGAGATGATAGAAACAGCGAGCAAGTATGCAGATGCTGACGACGATGCAGAGGGATTATTCAACGCCCTAGCTGTGTCACAGTCGGCAAAACAACCAAAGAAACAAGCTCAGAAGCGCAAAAATACCTCGGAAGAGAAACCTAACGCGGAAACAGCAGTGGTTACTGCTACTTTCGGGTCTGTAGGACGAGGAGGACGCGGCGGAGGACGCGGGCGTGGCCGTGGGACTTCGAGAGTTCAAGGTAGAGGAGACTAGCAACCAGGAAAAACCTACACTTGGCCCGACATTGCCAACAACCCATGTGTGCATCACCTAGACGCCAATGGGGGCTCGTCCCACACCAACACAGAGTGTCGTTTCAATGACGACATCAAAAGAGACCGCATATGAAAAGAACACAGAGCTAAGTGGAAAAAGGGAAAGAAGAATCCCGAAAAGGATAAAGAGACCAAGGAAGATTCCGACATGGAGGAAGCCGATGCTTCAAATCCCAAGCCGGAGGGGAAGAAAAAATTTCCGACCAAAAAAGACACTTACGTCACCTTCCTCGGATCTCAACCAGCAAAGGTCAAGAAAGCAGTTCTACATGAACTCAACACAATAGTTCCGGCTGTCCCCCAATACCTGGACTGGTCGGAAGTGGCAATCACATTTGACCGTGCTGACCATCCGCCTAAACTACACAGGCGAGGAAAATACGCCTTAATCGTTAATCCACTTATTGACGGTTATGGTTTCTCCAAGACCCTCATGGACGGTGGCAGTAGTATCAATATTCTCTATGTCGAAACGCTGCGCCGGATGAAGATCTCGGAGACCCAGCTAAACCATAGCTCTGTGATCTTTCACGGAGTTGTCCCAGGAAGACAAGCTAATTCCCTGGGAGAAATCACTTTGGATGTTACCTTTGGAACTCCAAAGAACTATCGGACGGAGGCACTTTCCTTCGAAGTGGTCCCGTTCAAGAGCGCGTACCATGCTATATTCGGACGTCCGGCTTACTGGGCTTTTATGGCTCGTCCGTGTTACATTTACAATATGATGAAAATTCCAGGTCCCAACGGCGTAATCACCATCAGGGGAGACCCGAAGAAAGTGCGAGAGTGCGAGGATGGAAATGCTGCCTTTGCTAAAGCCGTGATGCACGCCCAGGAGTACCAGGAGATTAAGAAGAGCATAGATCCGTCCGAGATGCCCGCAACAAAGAAGGAGGGGACAAAGCCGAATTCGGAGTTCAAGGCATCAGAAGAGATGAAGAAGATGCCGTTGAAGGATGATGACCCCTCCAAGGTGACCCAGATAGGCGTAGGCCTAGATAGCGCATAGGAAAGCGCGCTCGTCAAGTTCCTCAAAGCAAATCAAGATATCTTCGCATGGCAGCCATCTGACATGACTGGAGTACCTAGGTAACTTGCCGAGCACTCTCTAAATGTAAACCCGAATGCTAAACCCGTCAAACAGTCCTTACGATGTTTTGGCGATGAAAAGCGTAAGGCAATAGCTAAGGAACTATCACGGCTCGAGTTAGCCGGATTCATAGAAGAGGTCATCCACACTGAGTGGTCGGCCAATCCTATAATGGTCCCTAAAAATGACACCACTGATTTAAGGATGTGTGTTTATTATACTGCCTTGAACAAGACTTGTCCAAAAGATCCATTTGCTCTACCTAGGATTGATCAAGTTATCGATTCTACGGCAGGCTCGGAACTCCTCTGTTTTCTCGACGCATATTCCGGTTATCACCAAATCCGGATGAAGGAATCTGACAAAGTCCAAACCTCATTCATAACCCCTTTCGGAAACTTCTGTTTTGTTACGATGCCTTTCGGGCTGAAGAACGCAAGAGCTACCTACCAGCGCATGATGCAGCATTGCCTCCACGACCAACTCGGACGCAATGTACATGCATACATGGATGATATTGCGGTGATGTCCAAAAAGAAGGAAACGCTGATTTCTGACTTGGAGGAAACGTTCGCCAATCTACGAAAATACAACATCATGCTTAATCCGAAGAAATGCTTCTATGGAATCCCAGCCGAAAAATTGTTAGGTTTCATCGTGTCTCAAAGAGGCATAGAGGTGAACCGAGACAAAATCAAGGCTATACTCAATATTTCCAGGCCAACTCGCCTGAAGGACGTACAAAGACTAACTGGTTGCATCGCGGCAGTCAGTCGGTTTGTAAACCGACTCGGTGAAAGAGCCGCACCATTATACAAACTCTTGAAAAAGACCAAGGATTTTGTGTGGACCGACGAAGCTGAAGCTGCACTACAAGACCTGAAGAAAGTACTCTCATCTGCTCCTATCCTTGCTGCACTGGAACCACAGGAACCGATGTTGCTTTATCTTGCTGCGACAAACAAAGTCATTAGTATCGTCATGGTAGTGGAGAGACCGGAGGAAAATCAGGAGCACTTGGTGCAGCGTCCGACGTACTTTGTCAGTGAGGTTCTGACAGAATCAAAACAACGGTATCCGCACTATTAAAAGTTGGCTTATGGTGTTTTCCTAGCATCCCGTAAGCTACGACACTACTTTCAGGAGCATCCAATTACCGTGGTGAGCACAGCTCCCATGAGAGATATAATCAACAACAGTGACGCCACAGGACGCGTCGCCAAATGGGGCATAAAGCTTTCAGCTTTCAATATTGAGTATAAACCCCAGACAGCAATCAAATCCCAAATCCTTGCCAACTTTGTTGCTGATTGGACAGAGACGAAGGAGAATATGACCCTCCCTGAGTCGGAATATTGGACCCTATACTTTGATGGGTCTAAGGCTCGAGGGGGCTCGGGGGCTGGTGTGGTGCTCAAATCACCCAAGGTGATAAACTTCTATACGTGTTGCAAATCCACTTCACAGTGACAAACAATATTGCCGAGTATAAAGCACTGTTGCATGGAATCCGGATTGCTAAGGATATCGGCATCCGACGTTTGATGTGTTACGGAGATTCGGATCTTGTTGCTCATCAAGTGTCGGATATTTGTAATGCAAATAAACACATGGCAGCATACAAAGCTGTCGTGGATGATTTATCTAAATCGTTCGAAGGGTTTGAGGTTCAACACATCCCTCGAGCAGAAAACAAGGAAGCAGGTGCATTATCTCGGATAGGCTCTGCACGGAAAGAGGTCCTGGATGGCGCTTTTTTAGAGCACCTCAAAGTTCCCTCAATAAAGGGAGTGGATGAGGAATATCCGATCAAATCCGACTCAACTCTAGTAGCAGTCCTGGCTATAATTCCTAGCTGGACACAACCCTACCTTGATTATCTGGTAGATGGAAAATTACCTGAAGATGAGGTTCTGAGCCGGCAGATTATCCGACGAGCAAAAGCCTATACTATAGTTAAAGGTGAGCTCTATAAGCGGAGTGTTTCTAGGGTTTTTCAGCGCTGCGTATCTCTAGAAGAAGGAGTGGAGATCTTAAGAGAAATCCACGAAGGCGAGTGTGGTCACCATGCTGCAGCCAAATCTTTAGTGGCAAGAGCTTTTAGACATGGATTTTTCTGGCTTACAGCTTAGGCAGATGCCGAACGATTAGTCAAGACGTGCAAGGGCTGCCAAAAGTACGCCAAACAAGCTCATGTCCTGGCTGATCAGTTGCGAACAATACCTATAACATGGCCTTTTGCGGTCTGGGGGCTTGATATGGTAGGAACGTTTAAACGGGCTCCAAGTGGATTCACTCACCTCTTAGTGATAGTGGATAAATTCACAAAATGGATTGAGGCTAAACCCGTCACTAGTTGTGATGGAGAAACAGCCAAAAGATTTCTTGAGGATGTTATAATCCGGTATGGTTATCCGCATAGCATTATCACGGACAACGGGAGTAATTTCTCTATGGGAGAATTGGCCGAATTCTGCAATGAGCAAAATATCCGGCTTGACATTGCGTCAGTCACACATCTACAGGCTAACAGACAAGTTGAAAGAGCAAATGGTTTAATCCTACAGGGCCTAAAACCGAGACTCGAAGCACCACTACGACATGCTGCGAGGGCTTGGGCAGAGGAATTACCCTCTGTAATATGGAGTTTGCGAACAACTCCGAACAGGTCAACCGGATACACACCTTTCTTCTTGGTCTATGACGCATAAGCAGTTCTTCCTAGTGATTTAATTCATACTTCTCCTAGAGTGGCCGCGTATATCAAAGAAGATGCCGAGATTTCTCGACAAAATGATCTCGACTTAGTCGAAGAAGTTCGCATCGTTGCTGAAATGAGATCAACAGCCTATCAGCAGAAGTTACGGAAGTATCATAGCCAGAGAGTCAGAAACAGATCTTTCAATAAAGGTGATTTGGTTCTCTGGCTTGTGCAACAAAGAAAGCACAAACTTTCCCCAGTATGGGAAGGGCCCTTTTTAGTTAGTCGAGTATTGCACAATGGTTCGTACTACTTAACTGACATGAGGCCAGTCAAAGAAAGACCTGCTACTAAGAAGAGAAAGAGAGCTAGAGGCAGTACAAATCCGGATGAATTAGACAAACCATGGAATATTGCTCAGCTACGTCCCTTTTATTCTTAGTTTATCCTTCTTTGTAATCATACATATGTACATGCTTTGTGAGAAATAAAAGTCTTGGTTGCCTCAAGTTTTTTCTGAGAAGTTTTTACCTTCTTATTTCCGAATAAACATGTCATAGTCAAAAATCCCAGAATACTTGAAAGTATTTTATGCTCATGTTTTGTTCTAGTTTAGATTTCCGATTCTAAAAATGCTACCTTCGGGTATAACTCTAAAAATTTCTAGTCTATAATTTGGTTATTTGTCTGATTGCCGGATGCGGGTATTTTCCGAGTAGTGAATTGTTGGTACTGGAAGCTGGCTTTGTTTCCGAGTTTAAACTGGTTTAGCAATTGAGCTTCGTTGCTCGACAAAGTTTCTGTGCAGAAGGTTTAGCCGGTTCACGAAAGGGACGAGGCAGAAAGCCAGATAAACGATAAGTGTAGACGAAAAAGTATAAATGCTTATGTAAACATTTCAGGCACACAAAAATTTAAAGCCAAAAGTGCTGAATAGATCAAAAGCTTAGCACTAGCAAAATTATAATATTGCATATTTTACAGACCCATAAATGTTTCTCGAAATAATACATTTGCTTCTGATAATTTAAGATGCATGAGAGGATGCAGGAGCTGCCGGCTCACTGGACGCATTATCCTCGGTTTGATAACGATCCGAGATGTTCAGATCTGATACAGTCTGTTCATCATCGAAAAGTTTAGTTGCTTCTTCCGGAGGCGGAGGCGGTGTGTCCACGCGAGTGAAGAAGGGAGTGTCGTAGCTCGTTAAGTCAGTCACGCGACACCCATATCCGGCGCAGGAGTCCATGATGGCCTTGATGTCTTGCTCATGTCCGTCTTCATCTACTGTAGAGCACCCTCTGGTCACTTTCCATATCTCCATGCTTCCATGGTGGCTCATGACCATGGTGAGAGTGTTCTGCGCCACGGATCGCGCGTAGGACATATTCCAATCCTGGACAAGCTGCGACATATCCTTCGATTTGTCCTGCACCTAAAAATCTAACATGCTAGGCATATCCGGAATCTTGAGAGCTTCACCAATATCCTCAAGGGATTGGCGGAAGTCATGAAGCAGATCACCGACTTGGGTAAGCCGGTGGGTGAGAGGCTCGACAGATGTAGCATCCCAATTGTCTAACAATTGCAATGCTACTAGTCTAGTCTATATATATGCTACTTCCTACATATAATTGTTGCATCATAATTATATCATGCTCATGTCATCATGCCACCTTGCATTTGAGCATCATATAAAACCCTTTCTTTGGTTCTTCTCTCATATGCATTATTAATTGTATTTGCCTTCTTGATATTGTATTTGGTTATTGATATATTGTTTAATGCCCAAGTTGAGTTGGGGGCATATCTTTTATTCAACTCCATCACCTTTCATTTCACCACCTTGTAATTCCACCATTCCATTTACCCATGAGCGTGTTTTTTCTTTTTCCTTTGATATTTATTCTAGCTCATGTGGGTGGAATGGATCAAATTATATTTTATTTAGTTTGGCTCTACTCCATATTTTGGAATGCATGTATACAATGCCATGTTGTATTATTATTGTTGTCACAAGAATAAAACATGGCAATGAATTAACATGCATGGACCATGCACTTTTGTTTCCACCTCTTCCTTTTCTCTCCTTTATATGTCATTTGGTTTTACATGAGTTGAAGCAACCCTAAACCACTCTTTTTTCTCTCCTCCACCCTCACCCTCTATCCATCACCCAAACCCCACCCTTTTGCTTGCCCTTTATTTTTTTTGTTCATGCCCAAAACCCTCTCTCCCTAGCTCTTTCTCTTTTCCTCTTTCTTCAAACCCTAACCACCCTAGCTCTAACCCATCTCTAAGCCGAGCCTCCCTCTCTAGCTAACCCTAGCTACCCGACCCTCTCTCTCGGCCTCTCTTCCTTTCTCTATGCCATGCAGGCCCCACCTACCCTACTCCTAACCCTAGCCATGCCGAGCATGCCAAGCTACACCCGAGCCCCTCTCCTCTCCCTTTATCTCTCACTGCCGGGCCTGTCCCCACCTGCGCCCCGCCTTGCCCTCTTCCTGGCCCACCTGCCATGCTCCTGCTCTTCCCAAGCCGAGCCCCAGCTCCTGCACGTGAGGAGGAAGAAAAGGTGCCGAGCCACCTTTTTGCTCTTCCCCGCTCCCACACGGCACCCTCTTCATCCCCGTCTCTATCTACCCCTTTTCTCCCCCGTCTGGTAGCCCCAGATCCACCCTAGGGCCCTGCCCTCTCCCCTCCTTCTTCTTCACCGACACCAACTCCTCTCGCCGGTCACCGCCAGTACCTCCGCCGTCTCTTCGTTCCAGCCAGCAAGTGTGTCATGGAGGTGGTCGAGGAGACCAGGAAGGCTCCCCTGCTTCCCCCTGTACGCGCCAGCGAGGAGGAGGAGAACCAGATCCACCAGAACCATCACCGCGCTGCCGAAACCCTAACTCCGGTCGGCCGCCTGCTACGTCGACGATCGACCGCTCCGCTGCCCGAACCACCACCGCCAGCAGCTTCGCGGTAAGCCAAACTCTCTCCCAGACATCCTCGCCGTCGTCGCCGTTGCCTGGTCGCGCCTTGCGTTCCGTCGGGCACTCTCGGTGCGTTGCTAAGCGCGGGCGTCTGCACGCCTCCGCGACGCGAACCACTCATCTAGCCGTGCTCCCCCGACCTGTCAGCAATCCCCGCCTACCGCAGTGGCCACCGCCCCCCAGCGTGAGCCCCAGGTCCCCGGTTCGATCCCCGCCCCGCCATGGCCGCACGCGGATCTGGCCCCCAGACCGTAGAAGATCCACAGTACGCGGCCCCCCGTTTTGCACTTCCCCCTGCTTCTTTTGCCGCCTCAACCCGCGGTACGCGCGAGCCCACCTGCCAGCCGCTGTGTAAATTTTTACAAAACCTCCCCCGCAGTTTTTGCACATCAACCCGCGCTCCAGCACGACCCCACCTGACAGCCTCTGCGGTTTCCGCCACAGGCACGTGGGCCCTTAACCACCGGACCCACCTGTCACCATCAGTGTCTAGGTAGCACCGCGGTGAGAAAAACCTTTTCCTGTGCGCATGTGGCCCAGTCAGCAGCTGGCCCACCCGTCAGCGACTGGGGCTGGGTCTGTCTGAGTATAAAACGTCTTCTGCCTTTCTGTTTTAAAATAAACTTTTCCAGAAATTGTTTAAATTCAAATTCAAATCTGTTTTTAATAACTTCTAAATTATAAATCCAAATAATACTTATGATATATGTTTTAGAATCAGAAAAATGTGAGGAATTCAAAAATGCTTTTCAAAACCTTGTTTGAGCACATTAAAATTTCGAGATGATTAAAATTGCAATAAAATGCTCTTTTCTTAATTAATTAACAACTGTAGTTTTATAACTCCAAATTTGACAAATAATATGTCTAAATCGATCAGGCGACGAGCCCGTTCTATCTATGCATTACATGTTCTGAATTGCAGCATGCATCATATAAATAATAAGTATACAGCAAGTGTTATGAGAGCAAACCGGGCTAAAAACTTAATAAAATGCTTTAATCTTGTACCCCACACCTCCCCCATGCCATGCTACATTATTGCCATGCAAATTGTGCATCATTCATCATGGCATGATTGTTTGCTAGTCGCACTTTAATTCATATGCTTGTGCACTCTATTTATGTTGGCCCCTGTTTGTTTGGTTCTTCTTCGAATAGACGCTGAGCAGGGGATATATCAGGAATCCCAGGAGCACTACCTAGATCCGTCCCTCGCTTCAACTGAGCTGCCAGGCAAGCACTACCACATGCTTGCATACATATAGTACCTATTGCCTCTATCTTATTCTTGCATCATTGAGTCGCGATTGCATTAAATTGAATCCCAAGTACTGCATAGCCTTTACTTTTAAACCCCACTGAAGCTTGTTCCTCCATCCCATGATCCATTACTACAGGAGTTGTTTGAGCCATGCGGGTCGTAGAACTGCATGTGTAGGGTATGTGAGTGTCTGATGGACAATGAGGTACCTAAACAACTTAATCTGAGTAGTAATGGGATAACTAATGAAAGTGGCACCGGTGAGCAATATCTGTTATTTGGTTTTTCATGCTCACTTGTGTCCCGTAGGACCCGGAGTACATGATTCCTGTTCCTTGACTATTTGCACTATCCACATCCGGGAGGCCTTATGGACCCCCCTGAGCCAAAGCTTGATTCATTCTTATTTCTTGGGGCCACAAAGTAGTTTGGGGCTTTATTACTATCCTGTACTTATGCCATGCTTTACTGCTTTATTTAAGATTGTGCTTGGAGCACCTGTACTGTTTAGGATCGTGACACGTTTTAGCTGTATCGACAAGCCCAGTCACACTTTCGGGTTCCCAGTCGTTTATCGCCGTCCACACAAACCCTGGGCCCGTTCCGGAGCCGGCCAACTTCGTTGCGGGTAGCTTAGTGGGGTGGCCCCCTGAAACATTTCTGAATCCTGTGATCGCTTTGTCGTGAATGCCTCGTTGGGTTTTGATTTGGTTTTTCTGAGGTTGATCGAGTGTGTGTTGCTATTTGTGCACCCTTGCAGGGTAAATCTTTCTGAAAGCCGTGTCCACGGTTATGGACGACTTGGAGCACAGTTTCTCGATCATAGACAAGTATAACTAAAGTACCGCTTTTAATTTGACTAAGTACCTGACTAGTAAATAGTGCAACACTCATGGAATGGTTAATAAAACTGCCAACGGATGGGGGTTATTCGTCCGCTTTCTCGTTGGTAAGCGAGAAGGAGGATGGATCTGTTAATATTACCGTTATCACTGTTGTTCTTATTTAACGGACATCCGTCTATCTTTGGTTAGGCGGATGGTTAAGGAGTATCTATAGAATTGTTAGTTATTATCTTTTGCTGCAATTGCGTCACCCCCAGGTTGTGTCCCCTTTAGAGGCATAAAGACTTGCTGAGTACCCCTAGGGTCTCACACGATAAATTGTTTGATTCAGATGAACACGTACACTCGCAAGATGGATACTGGGTGGAGAAGACGGACGATGTTGGCAATGATCACTCGTTGTAGAGATTCCGGGAACAGGGATCCGTGCGATTTATGGGCGGGATGTGTTTATTTATGTGGCATCTTATGCCAATTTGCTTTTTATCCGTACTCGGATCTTGTCTTCCGCTTCCGCCTGATACTCTGATGTTTGATGTATGAGGAGCTATCCTAAAATATTATCTCTATCTAGGATATTTGGATCTTGTCGTATGGCATTGCAATATTTCTATTTCTTTTTAGATGGAATGGCTCTGAGGACTGTTGTGTGTGGCTTGCATACATACTCATTTGTGTATGTAGTTGATCCCTTCGCCTGCTGATTACGCCGCTCATTCTTGTCCCGATGTTAAGGAAATGGTTAGGATGGCCGAAAGGTCTACCTGTGAGTGGCATTTGGCCCCACCGTACTATTTTAACCATTTTCGCTCATCCAGGCTTGTAACTAAGAGCGTAATTCACCGAGGTAGTTACAATTGGTATCAGAGCCATCCCGCCCTTCAGGGTCTCAGCCAAATGGTCGTTGTCAGTCTAGCAAATATTTTTGGTAGCTATGTATACTAGGGAAAAACAAAACGCGAGAGTAGGACTGCTTCCATTTTTCTTCTTACCCACCCACCCACCCTTTTCTGGTAAGGAAGTGTAACGTTTTCAATCCTCTTCTAAAAATCCAAACTAGGATTCACGTGTTCTGGGTTTCCGTAGTACCATAGAAAGTATGTGTGTGTGTGTGTAATTCCTTGTCTATCTGTTGCATCCAATTTGTTATCACAATCTGCCTTTGGTTATCAACTGTTGGTACATTCCATACTGACAGGCTTTTGAAAACCGGCGCGATCTATCCGACTCCTTGTTAACCGGTGCCATCTTGTTAAGGGTGTTCTTCCTTCCAGCATGGTTTCACAGAATGCGGAGTGCTAATCTCTATCTGTTAAGTGATTTTGCGCATCTATTGGTATCTGAATGCTGAAAAATGCGGAAAAATTTTCTTTGATACATCTGTGTTTCCACACTCCTCTTCAGTCGTGTGCGAAACATTATTTATCTTCCTTTCATTGGCATGATCATGCTAACCCATTCTTTTGTCACCGGCGCTTAATCCTGGAGTTTCACTTCATCTTCAAATTCTCTTGGGCTAATTACATAACATGTGTCGATCCGATGCTGGTGATTGTAATTTGGTTCTCGGCATAGCTATATGACACTTATCATGAGTGGAATATGGACAATGCTATCGACCCTATCCTCCAGATGATGGCGGTTATCTCCTGTGATTTTGAGTTATACCGTGATCATATCGTTATCATATTCAAGTATCTTTGGCAATCCGGAGTTTCTCAAGGCACTACGGTGGTTTATCATCTGTTTATCATGCTCCACATCTTTTTGGGAACTCCATATCTGCAAAATTCTCTGTGATACGAGGGAATTGCATCTTTTCGCCTCTGATAGTTTTTCTTAAGGTATGAGCTATCTTCGTTTCTTTATCCAAGGTCTCTTTATCTTTGTAACCGGTGACACAATCGACAATGTGAACCAGGCAGCATTTCGTGTTCTCTCCCGAAGGACCAGATAATCTATTCTTCTAGTGCATCTTCTTCGACACGAACCCGTGCTCTTAATATTGATCTTTCTAAGAGCGTTGAGCTTAGGAAGTGTTTCGAGCATTTGTTCGTTTCCCTCGCCTCTTGAACTTGGTATTCTGGGAATATCTTGTTAATCCGTGCTGGTATATCTTCATGATATGCTTTCTTATTCTATATCAATGGAAGGACATGGAAGATCAATTATGTCTCTTTGTCTCAAGCTTCGTGAACACTGCCTGTGTGCAAAGTTCTCAAAGCATAATTCTGGCTTTTTGAAGTCACCTATCTCGACCACGTCCTTCTGCTAAATACATTACTTCAATACTGGAATCAGCAAGTCCATTGTTAATTCCACCTTCCATCTTCAATCAAACCCGGAGTTTTCCTTGTTGGCGAGTTATCATCGTCGTTCCACCGAAGATTTCCTCAAAACTGCTAAACCTCTCTCAATCATTTCAAGAAGAACATGGAGTCCTTTTCACCTCTCTCTCGTTAAATAATCTCTTGAAACCCTCTCGCTCTATCGTCTATGCTCAATCCACCAGAGGCCATGAAGACCTTCCAGATCTTGGATTCCTTCTGTTCAAGTTGGTGCTATCTTTTCTGTAGCTGTTGAATCTTGCAGTTGTTCTCTGTAATCTTCCTTCATATCTTTCCGGTGGCTTGGTACTTCTGACATGACGACAACATCATCATCTTTATCTATCTGTGAATCCGGCGAATCGTTTGCATCTATCCTTGTTTTCTAACGAAATTCCATGAGTTATTGTCAATACCTTCAGTCTGTTTAGTAGTTGGGTTGCATGATTTTCTTATTCATGTACGGATTAATGCTTTGGGTTCGGGATGGAGTAGATACCATACCACTACTCTTATCATTCGCTCTTGTACATTGAATTGGTAAATTAATGTGATTTCACTCATTCCACAGAAGTTAGAAGTGGCCTTTATCCCTCGATACTTTTACTTCCGTCCTTGTTTTTCCGGAGTGCTCTCTCGAAGAAAGTAATCAATAATCTCTTGTTGGTGGTCTGTCTATTCTAGATGGAGCAAAATCTTCAATTATCTGGTGGAAACAGACGCAAACTCTTTTTTGTCCTCGTCATTCTACCGATGCTCGACATCCCCAAACAAGATGAAAGGAAACTATCTCTCTCTTTGTTTCATCAATTCTTTTTCTGTGGTAAAGCCAATTATGGTTGATGCCATCAGTCGCAAATCTATTGCGTTAGCCTCAAGGCTAAAGAAAGCAATAAGTATCTCTACAATAAACTCCAGATCCTCCATACTCTTTGCTTCTCGGGATTCCACCATGATCTAGCTTCACATCCGTCTCTGGAAGTTATATCCGCGCACCTCAATTGCGTGATCCTTGGTTCTTACCGTTGCAACAAGAATCTAATCTGACAATGTCTAACTAAATCTTTCTGTTGATATCAAGGAACTCTATTGTTTGAAGGCAATATTGTTTCTGAACTTCATTTCTCAAATCCGAGAGAAGATACGATGCTATTGTCATAGTGGTTCAAAACCGCTCCAACCTAGCTCTTTTCTTCCGGCGAGACAAAGATTCATCCTCTCTAGTATCGGTAAATCTTTAATCTTAACGGTGTGTCTTTTCTTTATCCATGATACATCATCTTGTCCTTTTCTTTCACAAGTGGTTCTATCCTTTTATCATGTTTCTTGAGAAAACTGGAGCTATGTTCATCCTATCCATCTTGTCTCACGACAATCCTTCAACTTTTCTAACCGTTGTTTCTCAAGCAAACGCAAGGCTCGCAACAAGTCTAGCAAGTTTTGCAAGGTGTAAGGGGCGCACCATTCCGTGTTTCATCAACTTGGGAACGTGAGGGTCACCTCTGTTCCGAACACCCGCCTCTCCTTGTGTTGTTTTTTTTTCCTAGGAATCTCGGGGCGAGATTCTTGTTTAGTGGGGGAGAGTTGTAGCATCCCAATTGTCTAACAATTGCAATGCTACTAGTCTAGTCTATATATATGCTACTTCCTACATATAATTGTTGCATCATAATTATATCATGCTCATGTCATCATGCCACCTTGCATTTGAGCATCATATAAAACCCTTTCTTTGGTTCTTCTCTCATATGCATTATTAATTGTATTTGCCTTCTTGATATTGTATTTGGTTATTGATATATTGTTTAATGTCCAAGTTGAGTTGGGGGCATATCTTTTATTCAACTCCATCACCTTTCATTTCACCACCTTGTAATTCCACCATTCCATTTACCCATGAGCGTGTTTTTTCTTTTTCCTTTGATATTTATTCTAGCTCATGTGGGTGGAATGGATCAAATTATATTTTATTTAGTTTGGCTCTACTCCATATTTTGGAATGCATGTATACAATGCCATGTTGTATTATTATTGTTGTCACAAGAATAAAACATGGCAATGAATTAACATGCATGGACCATGCACTTTTGTTTCCACCTCTTCCTTTTCTCTCCTTTATATGTCATTTGGTTTTACATGAGTTGAAGCAACCCTAAACCACTCTTTTTTCTCTCCTCCACCCTCACCCTCTATCCATCACCCAAACCCCACCCTTTTGCTTGCCCTTTATTTTTTTGTTCATGCCCAAAACCCTCTCTCCCTAGCTCTTTCTCTTTTCCTCTTTCTTCAAACCCTAACCACCCTAGCTCTAACCCCTCTCTAAGCCGAGCCTCCCTCTCTAGCTAACCCTAGCTACCCGACCCTCTCTCTCGGCCTCTCTTCCTTTCTCTATGCCATGCAGGCCCCACCTACCCTACTCCTAACCCTAGCCATGCCGAGCATGCCAAGCTACACCCGAGCCCCTCTCCTCTCCCTTTCTCTCTCACTACCGGGCATGTCCCCACCTGCGCCCCGCCTTGCCCTCTTCCTGGCCCACCTGCCATGCTCCTGCTCTGCCCAAGCCGAGCCCTAGCTCCTGCACGTGAGGAGGAGGAAGAAAAGGTGCCGAGCCACCTTTTTGCTCTTCCCCGCTCCCACACGGCACCCTCTTCATCCCCGTCTCTATCTACCCCTTTTTTCCCCCGTCCGGTAGCCCCAGATCCACCCTAGTGCCCTGCCCTCTCCCCTCCTTCTTCTTCACCGACGCCAACTCCTCTCACCGGTCACCGCCAGTACCTCCGCCGTCTCTTCGTTCCAGCCAGCAAGTGCGTCGTGGAGGTGGTCGAGGAGACCAGGAAGGCTCCCCTGCTTTGCCCTGTACGCACCAGCGAGGAGGAGGAGAACCAGATCCACCAGAACCATCACCGCTCTGCCGAAACCCTAACTCCGGCCGGCCGCCTGCTACGTCGACGATCGACCGCTCCGCTGCCCGAACCACCACCGCCAGCAGCTTCGCGGTAAGCCAAACTCTCTCCCAGACATCCTCGCCGTCGTCGCCATTGCCTGGTCGCGCCGTGCGTTCCGTCGGGCACTCTCGGTGCGTCGCCGAGCGCGGGCGTCTGCACGCCTCCGCGACGCGAACCACTCATCTAGCCGTGCTCCCCCGACCTGTCAGCAATCCCCGCCTACCGCAGTGGCCACCGCCCCCAGCGCGAGCCCCAGGTCCCCGGTTCGATCCCCGCCCCGCCATGGCCGCGCGCGGATCTGGCCGCCAGACCGTAGAAGATCCACAGTACGCGGCCCCCCTTTTTGCACTTCCCCCCTGCTTCTTTTGCCGCCTCAACCCGCGGTACGCGCGAGCCCACCTGCCAGCCGCTGTGTAAATTTTTACAAAACCTCCCCCACAGTTTTTGCACATCAACCCGCGCTCCAGCACGACCCCACCTGACAGCCTCTGCGGTTTCCGCCACTGGCACGTGGGCCCTTAACCACCGGACCCACCTGTCACCATCAGTGGCTAGGTAGTGCTGCGGTGAGAAAAACCTTGTCCTATGCGCATGTGGCCCAGTCAGCAGCTGGCCCACCCGTCAGCGACTGGGGCTAGGTCTGTCTGAGTATAAAACGTCTTCTGCCTTTCTGTTTTAAAATAAACTATTCCAGAAATTGTTTAAATTCAAATTCAAATCTGTTTTTAATAACTTTTAAATTATAAATCCAAATAATACATATGATATATGTTTTAGAATTAGAAAAATGTGAGGAATTCAAAAATGCTTTTCAAAACCTTGTTTGAGCACTTTAAAATTTTGAGATGATTAAAATTGCAATAAAATGCCCTTTTCTTAATTAATTAACAACTTTAGCTTTATAACTCCAAATTTGACAAATAATATGTCTAAATCGATCAGCGTGACGAGCCCGTTCTATCTATGCATTCCATGTTCTGAATTGCAGCATGCATCATATAAATAATAAGTATACAACAAGTGTTATGAGAGCAAACCGGGCTAAAAACTTAATAAAATGCTTTAATCTTGTACCCCATACCTCCCCCATGCCATGCTACATTATTGCCATGCAAATTGTGCATCATTCATCATGGCATGATTGTTTGCTAGTCGCACTTTAATTCATATGCTTGTGCACTCTATTTATGTTGGCCCCTGTTTGTTTGGTTCTTCTTCGAATAGACGCTGAGCAGGGGATATATCAGGAATCCCAGGAGCACTACCCAGATCTGTCCCTCGCTTCAACTGAGCTGCCAGGCAAGCATTACCACATGCTTGCATACATATAGTACCTATTGCCTCTATCTTATTCTTGCATCATTGAGTCGCGATTGCATTAAATTGAATTCCAAGTACTGCATAGCCTTTACTTTTAAACCCCACCGAAGCTTGTTCCTCCATCCCATGAGCCATTACTACAGGAGTTGTTTGAGCCATGCGGGTCGTAGAACTGCATGTGTAGGGTATGTGAGTGTCTGATGGATAATGAGGTACCTAAACAACTTAATCTGAGTAGTAATGGGATAACTAATGAAAGTGGCACCGGTGAGCAATATCTGTTATTTGGTTTTTCATTCTCACTTGTGTCCCGTAGGACCCGGAGTACTTGATTCCTGTTCCTTGACTATTCGCACTATCCACATCCGGGAGGCCTTATGGACCCCCCTGAGCCAAAGCTTGATTCATTCTTATTTCTTGGGGCCACAAAGTAGTTTGGGGCTTTATTACTATCCTGTACTTATGCCATGCTTTACTGCTTTATTTAAGATTGTGCTTGGAGCACCTGTACTGTTTAGGACCGTGACACGTTTTCGCTGTATTGACAAGCCCAGTAACACTTTCGGGTTCCCAGTCGTTTACCACCGTCCACACAAACCCTGGGTCTATTCCGAAGCCGGCCAACTTCGTTGCGGGTAGCTTAGTGGGGTGGCCCCCTGAAACATTTCTGAATCCTGTGATCGCTTTGTCGTGAATGCCTCGTTGGGTTTTGATTTGGTTTTTCTGAGGTTGATCGAGTGTGTGTTGCTATTTGTGCACCCCTGCAGGGTAAATCTTTCTGAAAGCCGTGTCCGCGGTTATGGACGACTTGGAGCACAGTTTCTCGATCATAGACAAGTATAACTAAAGTACCGCTTTTAATTTGACTAAGTACCTGACTAGTAAATAGTGCAACACTCATGGAATGGTTAATAAAACTGCCAACGGATGGGGGTTATTCGTCCGCTTTCTCGTTGGTAAGCGAGAAGGAGGATGGATCTGTTAATATTACTGTTATCACTGTTGTTCTTATTTAACGGACATCCGTCTATCTTTGGTTAGGCGGATGGTTAGCGAGTATCTATAGAATTGTTAGTTATTATCTTTTGCTGCAATTGCGTCACCCCCAGGTTGTGTCCCCTTTAGAGGCATAAAGACTTGCTGAGTACCCCTAGGGTCTCACACGATAAATTGTTTGATTCAGATGAACAGGGACACTCGCAAGATGGATACTGGGTGGAGAAGACGGACGATGTTGGCAACAATCACTCGGTGTAGAGATTCCGGGAACGGGGATCCGTGCGATCTATGGGCGGATGTGTTTATTTATGTGGCATCTTATGCCGATTTTCTTCTTATCCGTACTCGGATCTTGTCTTCCACTTCCGCCTGATACTCTGATGTTTGATGTATGAGGAGCTATCCTAAAATATTATCTCTATCTAGGATATTTGGATCTTGCCGTATGGCGTTGCAATATTTCTATTTCTTTTTAGATGGAATGGCTCAGAGGACTGTTGTATGTGGCTTGCATACATACTCATTTGTGTATGTAGTTGATCCCTTCGCATGCCGATTACGCCGCTCGTTCTTGTCCCGATGTTCTGGAAATGGTTAGGACGGCCGAAAGGTCTACCTGTGAGTGGCATTTGGCCCCACCGTACTATTTTAACCATTTTCGCTCATCCAGGCTTGTAACTAAGAGCGTAATTCACCGAGGTAGTTACAATTGGTATAAGAGCCATCCCGCCCTTCAGGGTCTCAGCCAAATGGTCGTTGTTAGTCTAGCAAATATTTTTGGTAGCTATGTATACTAGGGAAAAACAAAACGCGAGAGTAGGACTGCTTCCATTTTCTTCTTACCCACCCACCCACCCTTTTCTGGTAAGGAAGTGTAACGTTTTCAATCCTCTTCTAAAAATCCAAACTAGGATTCACGTGTTCTGGGTTTCCGTAGTACCATAGAAAGTATGTGTGTGTGTATGTAATTCCATGTCTATCTGTTGCATCCAATTTGTTATCACAATCTGCCTTTGGTTATCAACTGTTGGTACATTCCATACTGACAGGCTTTTGAAAACCGGAGCGATCTATCCGACTCCTTGTTAACCGGTGCCATCTTGTTAAGGGTGTTCTTCCTTCCAGCATGTTTTCACAGAATGTGGAGTGCTAATCTCTATCTGTTAAGTGATTTTGTGCATCTATTGGTATCTGAATGCCGAAAAATGCGGAAAATTTTTCTTTGATACATCTGTGTTTCCACACTCCTCTTCAGTCGTGTGCAAAACATTATTTATCTTCCTTTCATTGGCATGATCATGCTAACCCATTCTTTTGTCACCGGCGCTTAATCCTGGAGTTTCACTTCATCTTCAAATTCTCTTGGGCTAATTACATAACATGTGTCGATCCGATGTTGGTGATTGTAAGTTGGTTCTCGGCATAGCTATATGACACTTATCATGAGTGGAATATGGACAATGCTATCCACCCTATCCTCCAGATGATGGCGGTTATCTCCTGTGATTTTGAGTTATACCGTGATCATATCGTTATCATATTCAAGTATCTTTGGCAGTCCGGAGTTTCTCAAGGCACTATGGTGGTTTATCATCTGTTTATCATGCTCCACATCTTTTTGGGAACTCCATATCTGCAAAATTCTCTGTGATACGAGGGAATTGCATATTTTCGCCTCTGATAGTTTTTCTTAAGGTATGAGCTATCTTCGTTTCTTTATCCAAGGTCTCTTTATCTTTGTAACCGGTGACACAATCGACAATGTGAACCAGGCAGCATTTCTTGTTCTCTCCCGAAGGACCAGATAATCTATTCTTCTAGTGCATCTTCTTTGACACGAACCCGTGCTCTTAATATTGATCTTTCTAAGAGCGTTGAGCTCAGGAAGTGTTTCGAGCATTTGTTCGTTTCCCTCGCCTCTTGAACTTGGTATTCTGGGAATATCTTGTTAATCCGTGCTGGTATATCTTCATGATATGCTTTCTTATTCTATATCAATGGAAGGACATGGAAGATCAACTATGTCTCTTTCTCTCAAGCTTCGTGAACACTGTCTGTGTGCAAAGTTCTCAAAGCGTAATTCTGGCTTTTTGAAGTCACCTATCTCGACCACGTCCTTCTGCTAAATACATTACTTCAATACTAGAATCAGCAAGTCCATTTGTTAATACCATCTTCCATCTTCAATCAAACCCGGAGTTTTCCTTGTTGGCGAGTTATCATCGTCGTTCCGCCGAAGATTTCCTCAAAACTGCTAAACCTCTCTCAATCATTTCAAGAAGAACATGGAGTCCTTTTCACCTCTATCTCGTTAAATAATCTTAAGGAAGCATAAACCCGGATCGTATATCCTACTTCATTCTTGGGGGCTAGAGGATATGATATGAAATGCAATAAATAAAATCGTGAGTTGGAATTCTGACTTACATGATGTTCATGTGTGAGCTTTCTTAGACACATGTTCACCTCGGTGGTAACCTTCTCGGCGAGGGTGAGTGGAATAACCGTAGGTGGTAGAAGCACACCAGCTCTAAGTTCCTCGTCGCGAAGACAGACTTGTTCAAGAAGGTCGAAGTATTTGATGTACTCCGCCTCTTGCGCTTCTTCTTCGGCAGAGAGATTTCTCTTCTCCAGGCATTGCCAGGCCAGCCGTTGGATCTCCTCTGCAGATTTCCGGGACGGGCCAAATTTGGCAAGCCCCGGATTGTTAAGGAGGTTTTCTGCAAAGGTCTCTACCGAGGGATCATTACCCGAAGAGGGTTCACCCTTATCTAAACCTGAGCCACTCTTGGTGGCGTCAGTCTGCGACTCAAGGGTCGCTGGCCCCAAGGTAGGAGCCGGAACTTCTGCGACAGCCAGCGAAGGAGTAATCACCAGCGTTGCAGAGGGTTGTGCGGCAGGAGTCGGAGGAGCCACGGCAGGAGTAGCTATGGTCAGCTTCGTCTGTCGCAGGGGCTTCGAAGAAGTTCCCTTCCCCTTTCCCTTGATGAGCTGCTTAGCTCTGAGAATGTAATAGAATAGAAAACATTACATCTTGGAAGAAAATTCGAGAAAGGTACAAAGGCAAAATTTGTGTTGAAAGTTACCTCTTCACGATGGGTACCTCCTTTGTGCCGACGGCCACTTTCGGAGCTTTGCGCTTCCTGGGCACAATGTCCGACAATGGGACCAGTTCCGCCTCCTGAGAAAACTCTGGAGGATACCCCTCGAGTGGAGCAAATTCCGACTCGGGGAGGTCGGCAAGCTGAAAAGAGGAAAACATCTCAGTATTGCGAGATAACTTAAAAGATGGAACACGTAAAAGGGTTTATTATTAAAGCTTACCGGAACCAAAGGGTCTTCCGCTGTATGCATGTCCAGAGACAAGTCCAGAATCTTCCTTTCAATCCGCTCCTTGATCAGCCATTTAATCTGGCTTATGTAATCCTGTGGCTTTAAAGCCTTAGGACTGATGCAGAGGGAGTCGTTTTTTGACGCTGTCATGGTATGCATCAGACGGTCGCCGTGGTGTTGGAGAGGCTGGATCCGACATGCGACCCATCATTGGACTAGGTCGGATCCTTTCAAGCCCTTGTGTTTTATCAGATATTCGATCCGCCTCTTAGCAAGGATCAGATCGTCACTGAGAGACGGAGGAGCCTCGTCGCAAGACGATTGGGCCGTGGCGGCTCCGTCGATGAAAGCCGGCAAAGCAGTAGCTTTGCCAGGAGCCGGAATATCCTTATGATAGAAGAAAGTGGCTGGCCATTGTTTGACCGAGTCACTAGCTGAAATGCGAGGATAACTACGCTCGCGTCTGAGAGAAAGGCTAATAGTACCGGTAATATACGGATTACCAGCAGTGATAGAGTTTCTATGGACATGGAAGTAGAAACGAAACAAGGTGAGACTCGTCCTAATGCCGAGATACCCCTCGCACAAAGCTGCCAAAGGAGTCATTTCTAAGAGAGAGTTCGGGGGAAGATGGTGGAGTTGCACACCATAGTGATCAATCACCTCGGAAAAGAATTCCGAGGGAGGAAAGGACAGACCTCTGTCGAGGTGGGTGCCGAAGTGGACCCGCTCGTTGGCGCGCGGGTGGGGGATGGTTTCGCCGAAGCCGCTCCGCCAGTCGTCGGCGCGGAGGAGACCTTCATTCTCCACGACTTGGAGTTTCTCGTCTTCGAGGAGGCACGGGATCCATATTCCCCGGTTGCTTTCCTTCTCTGCCGCCACCGTTGCCGCCACCAAGCCGGAAGAGGAAGAAGAAGCCATTTCTCCGGTGCGCCGGTGACCTTAGATGGGCGGCGCTAGGAAATCTAGGAGGAAGGGAGAGCTCTGTGTGCTGGGGAGATGTGGAGGAGAAGAAACGGCAATAGAACAGGTGAAGAGAGGAGAAGGAGAATCCTCACCCCTTATAACCACCTACCTGCGCCAAGATTCGTGCAAACCGCACTGTGTAAATGCCACGCGTCATGGAAGGAACTGGGAAAGACCCACATGATGATTGCGTCGCCTCGATCTCCGCGTACGCATTAAAACGACGCCTCGGTTCCGCGAACGGCGGACCCACCAACGGTCGTGCTGACAGGATGTTTGTGAGATGACGTGACTTGACCATGACGAGTGTCAGATGACGTTAGAGACCAAGTTCCGGCTTAGTTTGAAATCAAGCTAGAAAATCCGAGTAACATGTTGATAGGTCCGACTTATTTTTAAGACCCGGATCGTATTTTTTGTTGTGAAGTTTCAAGAACCCTTCAATATTCTGCAAGCCGAAGATCAAGCTAGACGATGATGAATCCGACTTTGGATCTTGGAGACTTCCGGGGGCTGCTGTTGGGGATATACTTTCCGGGTATCCTCACAGTCCTCACTGACCAGGGTGGCCCACTTTGGGTTAGAGCTTTGCTTCACGGGCGGCCCAGTCAGGGAGAAGAGACGGAGTCCAATCTGGCTACGGGAAGGCCCAGAAGACTTACCGACTTAGGCCCATAGTGTTACTTGTAGTTCAAGATGTACTCTGAAACCGACTCTCAGTCGTAGCCGGATAGATCTCTCCTGTAAACCCTAGGCCGGATATCTATATAAGCCGCCCTAGGGAGAGCCTTTAGGGCACCCTCAATAGTCTACAATCTCAAGTCGCACAGGCGAACCCTTGTAACCCATATTCCGGCTCTGCCGTATTACTGGATTGCTAGCAGGAGTAGGATCCGTCTAAAGCCAGTGGATTTGAACCTGGGTAAACTTGTGTGCTCACCGTCCCGGAACACCGTACGTCTCACACCCCTCTCATCCACACGCCTAGAGGACCCCCTCATGGCATACTTGTCATCAATCCGACGACAGTTGGCGCCCACCGTGGGGCAAGTGAGCTTCGGATCTATGTTTCGAGCGGAATCTACAAGAATCAGAATCGGCGAGACTATCGCGATCGATCGCATCCTCTACGCCAGCGACGTCCCTGTCATTGTTCTCGACGAGACCTGGATTCCGGCTAGGGAAGCTGTGACTGCCTACACCATAATGTCTTTTAGCGAGATCGATGTTTACATCGGTTTTGCTGAACCTGTCCCACCCACCCCAGCGGTGATGATAGAGGCAGAAGAATCTTCTGGATCCCCTTTGTTCGTGGAGGCGGCAGAGTTCCGGATCTCAGAAAACCCTAATCCCACCCAGCCCGCACCAGTTGTACAGATAGTGGAGAAATCCGAGCCCGAAGAAGACCTAGCGGTCCAAGTCGAATCTGGAGTGGATCTCCTTGGAGAAGCCAAATCCCAGATCGACCCACCCGCTGAAATCGAAATCCAGGAGGAGCATATCAATGGAACTGATTCCGGCTCTGATGATGCCGGGACAGATAGGCCTTTCCTAAGGTACACGCTACGATGTATGATATTGCAAAACTCAAGCGTGGACGCAATTCTCGAGACCATCAATAGTTTCGATGAAGATGATCGTGAAAGCCGCAGGTACCTCAGGAAGCACGCGTCGCACTTCGTCGGATATGTGGGATCCGGATCCGGCTCTGCCGATGCTGGAGACAACAGCGACTCTATGCTAGAGGCAATTGGAACAAACGCTAATGTACCCGCATCCTCGGATGAATCGATGACATCAGGAGATTTCCGAAAGTTCTCTGCGGAATATGAAGAGGAGTATAACTCCAAAACTACAGAGGAAGGTTAAGCCATGGATGAAGGATCCGGGGAACATTGTCCCAAAGCGCAGGATGACATGGAAGTCGGAGATAATCCCGAAGTCCAGATGTCCGAAAGTACCGATCAGAGCTTGACTCTGGGAAACGGACCCGAAGCCGTCTTTCCTACCGACGCTGCCAAGAAGGCAAAGAAGAAGAACAAGAAGAACAAGACCCCAGCAAAAGACCCTCTGGCAGAGGAGGTGATTGCCGAGGAATACGAGGAAGACTCGGATGGATCACTTATCCCAAAAGAGCCCAAAAAAGAAGAGTCGGTGGATGGACACGTGATCACTAAAGGTGCGCGTAAACTCATCGATGCTGCATTAACCACACCTATTCCTACAGCTGTAGAACTTACTGCTGAAGAACTGGACGAGTGGGCACAGGCCCTAGAAGCGCGTCGTCAAGTACTCCTCGATGAAGCCAAAAACATTGAGGAGGAAAAGAAACGCATAGCATCTGCAGAGAAGTACAACTCCAGGCAATACCAGAAGACCAGGAAGCGTCATACTAATGAAAACCAATTCCCGCAGATCCACGCCGTCCTTTTCGGAGAAGAGATGGGGAAGCCTCAGAAAGATAGCAAAGGGGATTGGGTATATCCAACCCTAGTACAAAATACCATGGTGGCCCGAGAAATTCTATCGGCTAATCCAGGCCCGGAGGAGATCCGGTTGGGAATCAAACTACTCAACAAGGGACTAGAGCAGCAAAAGGTCGCCATGTCTGGAAGTCAAAAACTGGTCTCTGATTCCGACCAATGTCGCACAGATCCGGCGTGGGCTGACGTAAGACCCCAGCACGTTCCGGAGCAGCACCATCGCCCCGATCGCCGGGAAGACAATTACTCGAGAACTGGATCTTCGGGACAGCACCACAAAGCTGCCCGTGGCTGGTGTAACGTTAACCCAGTTGCGGAGAAAGAGGCAATTGCTGCACTAAATCCGAGGAACCCGCCCCGGCGAGAGTCAAAAGACCGCAGGGATGATGATACGAAGAAACGTCGGGAGGAGGACCGACAAAGAATGCCACGTCCTAGACATGAAACCCGTCCGGATGACGGACGAAGGAATGACGGACACCATGCTGGGACAAGCCGGCAGGGGGCTTGTCATGATGAAGACCCTCCCCGGAACCGGAATAATGACGCTCCGGACGGAGGCCGGCGATCATCCGGGAAAAACCTAGCTGCTCCACCCTCTCCGCCAAGTAGCCATCACAACAGCCCCCGGGGAGGCAATGGAGGGCGTCGTGGTGGCAGAAGCCGAAGTCCGGCTCCAAGGCACCGCAGCCATAGCCGACACTCGGGACGATCTCTATCCCCGAATGACGCAAGGCACAGGATCAACTCCAACAGAGAGGCACGGCGCTACGAAAATGATGATATCTACGTGGGCCCAAAATGCTTCAGACCACGCATCAGAGCTACAAGATTCCCGGAAGGATTTGCTATCTCAAGACATATCCAAGCCTACGACGGCATTGCTCGGCCAGATACAGGATTTCTTCCAAGCTTGCTGCATCACCAAAGGCGGAAACAGCCTGGTCGCAACCCGATATCTCCCACTTATGTTGCGGAAGACGGCACGATCATGGCTTAATGAACTTCCGGAGAACACTATCCACAACTGGTATGACATGCAAAGTGCGTTCTTTCAGAATTTAGAAGGCACATACCGGAGGCCTTGCACGGCCGGAGACCTGCAGCGTTGCACCCAGAAGGCCGGAGAAACTTGCCGGGATTACCTCGGCCGATGGATCGACACCAAGAACTCCTGTGAGGGAGTAAACGATCAAACTGCAATTGAAGCTTTCATCACAGGTCTCCCAATTGGTTTACTACGTCATCGCTTGAAGTGTGACAAAGTTACTGACTTGGGAGAGATGATAGAAACATCGAGCAAGTATGCAGACGCTGACGACGACGCAGAGGGATTACTTGTAACACCCTCGCCTGATAAGGCTGAGTTCCTGTGCATAGTGCCAATCCCTGGATCGGTTCACTGGCACACACAGTACAGATGAATACCAAAGAACACAATAGTGCATCATTATTACATCGAATGATCCAGAATTTGTAATTATTACATAGTGCTTAGCTCAAAGGCTAGCTCAAATAACAAAGTAGCATACGGAAGCATAAACAGATAGTAGGCTCCATCTTCAATTGTGCCACAGGCGAACAACTGTTGAGTGGAGTACCGCAACCAACAAAACTACTCAGAGTAATCGAAAAAATAACCTGCAACATAAAACGTAGCAGCCCCGAAGGGTCAATACTTGGAATGTACTGGCAAGTGAAACTATGAGAGAAGCAGCAAGACTAATATCTACATGCATATCTGGCTTGTGGGGTTCAAGCTTAGTTGCAGCAGCAAAATACTTTATCCTATCTTTTGTAAATCATTTGTAAAACATTTGATCTTCATCACACAACCCAATTATGTTTCAACCACAAGTTTTAGCAATTACAAGTTAGAATGAATGAGAACATGTCATAGCATCCATAATTCAGCAACTCAATCGTCCATTACCGGGGACACGACTAAGCACTTAGTTTTACACCCTGTAGGGGTTGCACACTTTACCCATATGACTTGGCCGACCCGCTCGTACCACGAAACACATATTGAGTCATGATAGGGAGAAGCCCAAGAAGAGACAATTCGGGAAGTAGCTCCCCAAGCCCATCCACGCACCGTACCAACCTATCACATTCACTACATCTCTGGATACGAAGATCTCAGGTCGCCACGACCTACTAAGTCCATCCAGCCACCCATAACTCACTGACATATGGTTGCACACGGAAGATACCAAATCAAGAAACTAATCATTTCTCAGAAACCTGGGTGGCCATCCACAAGTGAGCTACTCGGGTAAACCATAGACATGGGCCCGGCTTTCATGAACCAAGCAATTATCAATCCACCCAGAGAGTTCATTAATTAAGTTGTTTTAAAACTTTCCAAACACGTTCTTTCAAAACAACTTTATCACGGTGTATCCCACCCTCGTCTACATAAGCACACTACTTACGGTGGCTCACCTAACGAGAAAGGCTACGACATAGTAGGATATAGCATAGCAATAGATATAACTTGTAAAAACAAAACAAGCTACAATGCATATAGAAAGTAAATAGGACTTTTATGAAGCTCCACTTGCCTTAGTAGATGTCAGAGTCAAACACACAATCCGGGCAATCACAAGGGTCACAATCCTCACAATCTACACGAAAGCAATGCAACAAATAAACAACAACACATAGAGATCAAACCAGTGCAACAAATACATGTATGACACTTTAATAAAAATTTCGGTAGCTATTTAATGTTCTCTGATCATTAAACTACAGATGACATGCAAGGAATGATTTTTAATGCATTAAAACCATTTATTGCATTAATTAGACCCATTTAATAGGATTTATGCAATTTAATTCAACCTCTGTTGGCAACAGTGTGGTAAATTCTTGGTAAAATATTCCTGGACAGAGGTTTCAATTTAGAGCCAGTAGCAAAAGGATTCAGGTCAAAATAGTTTACAGATCATTTTGTAGAATTAAAATACTACAAAAAGCCTTTAATGTGTGAAACATTATCTGTATCGTAAACTTGTAATTTTATTCCAGAATCATGTTCTATACACTTTTGTGAATCCAGGGGTATATCATTTATATTTTTCTGAGTTGTATTTTATTTTCTGTGAATTAATTGCTCCAAAAAGGTATTAATGCAATTTAAATAATCACGACAATTACTTAAGGTAAATGTCTGATACAATTACATATTAATATTGTACACACAAAATTGTGAATCCAAAGGTATATTATTTGCAATTTTTGGACGTAGTATGAATTTTTTATGGATTTTACAAGTTAGATCTATAATCTGTAATTTTAAATTCGAACGGAATATTCCTGGGAATATTCCGCTGACTGGACAGGTTGACCGTGCAGTCTGACTGGGACTAGACGCTAATCTGACGATGACGTGGCGGTGACGAGGCAACTGACCGGGATGATTGAATCCGGACCGTCGAGATAAGATCCGGTGGCTAGGAGAGAAGTTGGCTCCAAAACGGCTCGATTTTGGCTCACAAAGGATTAAAAATAGATCTGTGTTAGAGAGACAAATCCGTAGATCAAATCGAAAAACTTAAAATATGAAAGTTGTGGAGAATCATTAGATCTACCTTTTCACCAAAGGAATTTAGATTTGAAGAAACGAGCGCGAGAAGATCTTGGAATTATGCCATCAGATCTGAAATATTATGTTGCGAAATTCTCCGGCTGTGGTTGATAAAAAGAGGTGAGGTTTGTCGGAATTGAAATATGTCGACGATATCTACAACTTTCATGTTGAAGCCGAAGACATCCGACGAAGTTTAGATAGGTTTAGAAGCAAAATACGATTCAGTAGGGTGTAGATTCGGGATTTCGAGAAGGAAAAGTGTTATAGCTGTGGCTCCGGGGAATTATTTAGGCTTTTAGGATGGTGGGAAGATAAATCTTGAAGTAGAGAACAAGTAGAAATAAACGGAAGTCAATTCAAAATTATAGATAAAAAGTTATAGGTGTTTGAATAGAGATAGATTTGAGAAAAATGATTCCGCACGAATTTTGATGCAACCTGGGCATCGATCCTTTCTCCCCCTGCGCTGGTGGTTCGGTCGGCTGAATGGGCCGGCCCATTTCGGTTTTTTTTATTTATATTTTAGTATTTTCTTTATATCTTTTGCATACGAACTCCAAAAGACATGATTCTTGTCTTTAAATTTTTCTAAAATTCAGTAGATCAATATAGGATTATTTTTGTCAATAATTTGACTTCTTCAAAATAGTGATTTCATAAAACCCTGTGTATTCCTTTTGTAGATGCATTTTAGCAATTCAAAATAAGGGTTTACACTAGTGTTTTGCAACCTAATTTTTTCTATGAATGCAAATGATGCAATGCAATTGCATTTTTTTCTAGTCCCAAATTTCTAAAATCTTGGGATGTGACATTACTCAACGCCCTAGCTGTGCCACAGTCGGCAAAACAACCAAAGCAATAAGCTCAGAAGCGCAAAAATACCTGATACATTGCAAATGTATCTATAATTTTTGATGTTCCATGCTTGGTTTTATCCACTTTCTTGTGTTTTGTTCCAACTTTGGAGTACTTTTCATATAATTTCTTGGACTAAACTATTAACAAGAGCCACAGTGCCAGCTGCCTGTTTTTTGCTGTTTTTGGTTCCAGGAAAGTCAGAAAATGCATATTCTCGGAATTGGACGGGAGAAAAGCCAAAGTGCCTATTTTTCCGGAAGGGATCAAGTGCCAGAATATGAGACGGAGAAGGGCCAGGGAGCCACCACACCACCTAGCCGCACGGCCAGGCCTGGCTCGTGCCAGGGGGTGGTGTGGCCGCTCCCGGCACCCCCTCGGCCTCTCCTTCCACCTATATATTGCCCTTAGGACGAAAACCCTAAGTACCCTATCAAAAATCCACGAAAGAGTCTGTAGCCGCCGTCATCTTCATCCCTAGATCGGGAGGGATCTGAAGTTCTTCCCGACACCCTGCCGGAGAGGGGAATTCACCTTGGAGGCCTTCTTCATCACCATGCAAGCCTCCAGTGTGATGCATGAGTAGTTCATCCTTGGACTACGGATCCATGTAGTAGCTAGATGGCTTTCTCCTCCTTTTTGCTTTCATGTTTAGATCTTGTGAGCTCCGTTCATGATCAAGATCATCTATTTGTAATTCATACATGTTGTGTTTGCGGGGATCCGATGGATATTGAGATGTTATTTCAGATTGATTATTGATTCTATCATGTCTTTGTTATTTGTGATCTTGAATGCTTTCTGTTGTTAGTAGCTATCTTGTAACATCCCAAAACTTTAATCCAAGCTTAACAAGATCAAATCATCCAAAAGTAGGGTTAACAAAAACTTTTCCAAATTTAAAATGAAAGCATTCGTATATGTATGCATTTAAAATAGGAGTTGTTTGAATTGCCTTGATTGATTGATCCAATGCTTGTAAAATGTTTCTTAGGTGATTTAAACATCATCTACATCATTCCCAAACTTTTCCTAAAGAAAATCAAATCAAAAAGAATTAAAGAGGAATGGTCATTTTGGCAAATTTAACTCTCATGCCTACTTTGGCTATTCCTAGTACTCAATTCTTAACAGAAACAATTCTTGATCTTTGTACCCCTTGCTAGTACACATAATGAGGTACCAAGGCCCACCTTTGGATCTGCTAAAAACATTCTATTAACTATTTTAATTGGCATTTGAAAATTGAATCTAATGCATATGCATAGATCACCCCTATTTCAAAAACCATCTTTTTGAGCTCCACTTTCAAAACCCTTGCAACCAGAGACTACCTATCACTAGTGGAGATCACTCAAAAATTGTGAACTCAAAATTCAAAACTTTTTCTCTTGCGGCCATTTCATCAAACACATGGCAGGCAGAATCAAACACAAATAGATAGCTCATTATTTCTACAGAGTTTAGCCACCCATTTGACCACAAAACACTCCCTCTGTCTCCACTTGATTAAACCATGCCATTACCACCCCAACCCCTACACCCTAGTGGCCAGACTAAGCCATGCCGAGCCATGCCTCGCCGGCCAACCCTTGCCCCGTTGTAGCCGACCACCTCCCCCTCTCTCTCCATGTCTAGGAGGTAGCCAGCACCTCACCGCCCCTCTCTGTCCCCTGCCCGAGCCAAGTGCTGCCATGGACCACCGAGGAAATCCTGCGCCCAGTGCCACCGCACCATGCCGATGCTGCCCGCAGAGCATGCTCTGTCCCTGCGTGCACAAGCCGCCGCTCGACCGCAGCCCGTGCTCGCCGCTCCGCCTTGACCTGACAAACACCCCAGACATCCCCGTTCGCCACCCAAAGCCTCACAGCCACCGCTCGTCGTGGACACCGCCGCTTCGGCCGCTCAGAGCGCCACCTCGCCCAGACCGCGTACCACCGCCCCTACGGCCGAATTCACTTCCTAGAGCACCGCCAGGGAACCGCCCATCGATCGCCACCCCTAGCCATGCCTCTAGCTCGCCGTAGCCATGTTGCCACCGTCGACCGCCCATCCCGCTCGGTCTCACTGTCGAGCCTATAAAAGGAGCCCTCCCCAGCCATTCTTCTCCACACCATTCCACTCCCCTCACCTCTCTGAACCTCACCCACCTCTAGCCGGAGCAAGTGGAGCAGCAGCTCGCCGGAATTGGAACCGGAGTCGCCACCTCTGGAGGAGAAGGGCGTCGTTGATTTCGACCGCCCCAAGCTCCGCCGCAACCGTGCCTCGCCTCGCCATCGTCTTCCACTTTGTTTGCCCGCCTCGCCGACCCCGCTGGAGCCCTGGTACGCCCCCAGTAGACCCCCACCGAGCCGCTAGGGTTCGAGCTCGCCGGCGACCTGTTCGTCGTCTATGACAGCCCTTAGCCGTTGATCTCGCTTCTAATCGCACGGCCCATAGAGCGCGTACCATTTCACGTGTTAAGTGCCGCTGACATGCGGGACCCCCTATCAGCTGAGCCCCGTGCCGCGGAGCGCCACTGGGCCGGCCCATTTATTTTCCCGCGCTAGCCCATAGATTCAAATCTGGTTTTTTTCCTTTTTTAAATCTAGTTTCTGTCCACTATTTCAAAATTCAATTCAGAGAGTTTTAGAAATCCAAATTGTATGAAACCAATTTTGTCTGAAAGGTATTAAAATGATCTATCCAAGCCCGTTGGATTTAATTCTATTAGAGTTATAGATCTCTCCTAATAAAAATGAGAAGACAGAAGCTTTTGCAACTTGAAACATTTTTATAAAATCAACCAAGTTAGCTTTTGAGTCGATTCTAACTCTCAAAAATCACATTTCATCATATCTATCCAAATATGTAATAATATTAAGGTTTACATGTAGTGACTTTGGACTAGTACCAAAATAATGCTATATAGGCATTTCTAGTCACTTTAAATCATTAAATAATGAACTTAAACCAAAGTAATATTGATCCAACCCTTAAATCTCATTCCCACATGTTAGAATATGTGGTGAGGACATGTGTCCACATGATCCCATATTTTGGTGGTGAATATTAAATTTTAGTTAATATTTCAATGAGTAGAAATTACTTTTCTAAAATAAAAAGGTTGAAACTATTGAATTAAACTTGTGATACTTGTGATGATAATAGATCATCAATTGTGTGTTCTAGAATGCTACTTAGACTAGTTAAGTATTGTTTGGTGATTGTCTACTCCCTATGTATTTATAGACGCTAGTACCGACCAAACTTTCGAGGAGGAGGAGTTCTACCAAGAAGAAGAAGAAGAAGAAGAAGAAGAAGAAAACTTCAACCACTACACCAACCAAGGCAAGCTATTGTGAGCAAGCTAGATTTAAAACTAGATGGTTTAGCAAAGATGCCTTAAGCATGCTTTGATCACACCCCTTTAACTATTAGTACCCCAAGTCTTATTGACAAGTTTTACCTCCCTTAGTTCACACAAAGTTCTTACTTGTTTTGAAGGTAGCATAAAAAGTATAAAACTTGACCTACTTAGAAACCTTTAGATGTCATTCTATGGCATGAGATTGAACCCATCACTTCCACCTTAGTGAACACTCTTAACTTAGTATCTTAGTATAGATCAAAACTTGAGTCACTCTAGATGGGAATACTTGGTGAAAATGAATTATGAAAACCTTAGAATGATGAGTCATTCTATTGAGATGTTTTGACATGTGTTGAGAAACACAACTAGTTTATGATGATGAAAATGACGAGGCATGAGCCTTAACCCTTTTATAAAACTGATGGTTGGATTCGGATGCGATACCATTCCAAATTTACCGTACAACCACATTACCTGAATTGGGTAAGGCTTAGCTAGAAATTTATATGCATTAGTATTAGTTCCCTCACGGGAGAGGTTTGAGCTGAGGCTTCCTCTCAATGATGTCCACCTATGCAGTGCCCAAGATGACTGATGGTCATGGTTGGGAGGCCATGCTCATAGGAGAGGTGCTTGTACTAGGGTGTGTAAAGGGAAGGTTATGTTTGATTATTTGCATACTAAGTATGATGATTCAGGGTTATCCCTGACAGATGTATCGAATCTTGTGGTGAAAGTGTACCACCTCTGCAGAGTGTCAAACTATTCGAATAGCCGCGTCCGTGGTTATGGACAGTTGGAATGGCCATACTGTTTCGTTGTCAGATGTTTTCTAAATAACTTGAAACGAATGATGAACTTTGACTTGACCACAACAGGGTTGTGTTGATGATAATAACTTCCCAACTTAAGTGATTCTAGAACCTTATTTTATATTTCTTTGCTTCTGAACTCAGCTTAGGTTTCAAACTTAACTTGATAGTTAACTTAGATTCAGCACTTTAACTTAGAATTATACCCCTTGTTAGTAGTAGTTTGCGAGTACTTCAAGAGTACTCATGGCTTTTGTCCCTGGCTATTATCATGGCTAGACTATGAAGGAGATTATCAAGATGATGGTCAGCAGGACGGCTATGATAACTAGGACTATCTGCCTTCGTCAGCATTTCCTGTGCCCCTGAAGATGGACCCCACCGCTACGCTTATCGTTTATTTCCGCTGCTTGTTGTATTAAAGAGTAGATCATGAGATCCTTATTTGTGTAAAACCTTATGTATGGTTTGTAATGGATGATGTACTGTGATATCCATTCCGTTATGTCTCGCAAAAATGGTAATCCTGGGATTGCGAGGTATGGCATAACGGGCATCTGGGATTAAAAATCCGGGTGTTGACATATCTTTGCCAAGTAGATGCTAGCAACTCCAAGAGTTAGTATTTATGCTCGATAGTGGGTTCATGCCTCTGGTAATCTGGGGAAGTGACGGAAATCTCTAAGGTACTAGATGTGCTGTTGCTACTAGGGAGAAAACAACAATACTTTGTTCATAGAACAATCATATTGTTTACTTTACACGCAGTTCGTAAAGCAATAATCTGTTGCTTGCAACTTAATACTGGAGGGGGTTCGGACGATAACCTGAAGGTGGATTATTAGTCATAGATGTAGTTAGATGGCGGTCAATGTATTATGTTGTATTGCCCAATCAAGTCTCAAAGGAGTCAAGATGATTAGTATATGCATGTATTGCTTTCTCGGTGTTTGTCAATTGCCCCGCTATAATTTGTTCACCCAGCATGTTATCTATCTAAGGAGAGCCACCTCTAGTAAACTATGGATCCCGGTCCTTTTTCTTTACATACAATCTACAACTGTTTACTTCTTTGTGTTTACTTTCTGCAAACTTTTACTTCTTTCCATTCGATACGTTTAATCCTTTGTTTTTCGCAAAACACGGTGAGATTGACAACCTCATCGCAAGTTGGGGACAAAGTTCTGTGGTTGTGTTGTGCAGGTCTCCACATTGCTACTAGCACCGGTAGTGCGCCCTGCCAAAGCTCAGCTAGTAACACCTTTGGGGTGTTTTCTTGCTCCTACTGGTTCGATTAAACCTTGGTTTCATAACTGAGGGAAAACTTGCTGCTGTGCTCATCATACCTTCCTCTTGGGGTTCCCAACAAGCTCTACGTCGAATGACGAGCACATCAAGATCTTTTCTGGCGCCGTTGCCGGGGAGTCAAGGACATCTTCACAATGGGAGTCCCTCATAACCAATCTCTTTACTTTGTTGTTTTTGTTTTGTTTAGTTTCTTTTTGCTTTGTTTGCTTGTTTTGTTCTTCAAAAAAAAACACAAAAAATTAGTTTTAATAGTTTGCTTTCTTATTTGAAAACCCAAAAAAAATGACTACTCTTGAAAACACTAAGTTGTGTGACTTCACTAGCACCAACAACAATGATTTTATGAGCACACCTATTGCTCCACCTGTGGCTGAAAATACTTTCTTTGAGATAAAACCTGCTTTGCTCAATCTTGTTATGAGAGAACAATTTTCTGGTATTGGTAATGAAGATGCTGCTTCCCATCTAAATAACTTTATTGAAATTTGTGAGATGCAAAAGCATAGGGATATAGATGGTGATATTATTAAGCTGAAATTGTTTCCTTTCTCTTTGAGAGGAAAAGCTAAAGAGTGGTTGAATTCCTTAACTAGGAATAGTATTGATTCTTGGACTAAGTGCAAAGATGCTTTTATTGGAAAATACTATCCTCCTGCTAAGATTATATCCATGAGAAGTGAAATAATGAAGTTTAAACAACTTGATAATGAACATGTTGCTCAAGCTTGGGAAAGAATGAAATCTTTGGTAAAGAATTGTCCCACTCATGGACTGACTGCTTGGATGATCATCCAAACTTTTTATGCAGGATTGAACTATTCTTCAAGGAACCTATTGGATTCTACTGCTGGAGGTACCTTTATGACCATCACTTTGGGTGCTGCAACAAAACTTCTAGACAATATGATGGTTAATTATTCCGAATGGCATACTGAGAGAGCTCCACAAGGTAAGAAGGTAAATTCTGTTGAGGAAACTTCCTCCTTGAGTGATAAGATTGATATTATTATGTCTATGCTTGTTAATGGGAAAGCCCATATTGATCCAAATAATGTTCCTTTAGCCTCTTTGGTTGCTCAAGAAGAGCAAGTTGATGTGAACTTCATAAGAAATAACAACGTTGGCAACAATGCTTATGGAAATTCTTACAACAATGTTAAGAGTGCTCCCTCTGAACTTGAAGTTATGCTTAAAGAGTTTATTAGTAAACAAACTGCTTTCAATAAAACTATTGAGGAAAAACTCTCTAATGCTAAAATAAATATAGCATCTTTGGCTGAAGCTCAATCTTCTTTGAATAAAATGGCTGCTAAACCTAAAACTAATGATAATCCCTTTGCAGCTACCAATGCTATACAAGTAAGAATTGATGAAAATGTTAGACTATTAGCTGAATTACATGCTAAGTGGGAAAGAGAAGATGAAATTGCTAGAAACATTAGTGTTTTTACTATCACCACCACTAGTGTTGAGGCTAGTAATAGTTCTACTACTTTAGATGATAAAGTTGATTTTGATCTTGATGGTTGCAATATCTCTGAAGTTATTAAGTTCCTACAAAAGCTTGCTAAAAGTTCTAATGCTAGTGCTATGAACATGGCCTTTACAAAACACATTACCGATGCTCTCATAAAGATTAAGGAAGAAAAGATGAAAGATAAAGCTTCTATTCCTATAAAACAAGAGGATGGTTGGGAACCCATCATTAATATGAAAGTGAATGACTTTGATTTCAAAGCTTTGTGTGATCTTGATAGTAGTGTTTCTATTATGCCTAGAAGGATTTATGATATGCTTGATTTGCCTCCTCTTGAATATTGCTATTTGAATGTCCCACTTGATGATAATGTTAAAAAGAAACTCATGGGGAGTCTTAATGATGTCTTATTATGGTTAACGATTCCTATGTCCCCGTTGATTTCTATGTTTTGGATGTTGAATACAATGCTTCTTGTCCTATTACTTTGGGAAGACCTTTTCTTAGAACTGTTGGTGCCATCATTGATATGAAAGAAGGCACCATTAAATATCAACTCCCACTCAAGAAAGGTATAGAACACTTTCCTAAAAAGAGAGAAAAGATTTCTTTTGCTTCTCCTAAGAAAACAAAATTTGGTCTTAATGCTTCTTCATTTGAGAACACTTGATTCTTTCTTTGCTTCGTATGCCTAACTTAAAGGCGTTAAAGAAAAGTACTTATTGGGAGATAACCCAAAAGTTTTATATGAGTCTTGGAAGTTATTACCTCAGTAATAATCTCTCCTTATCCTTTTTATTTTCTTTTTGTTCCAAGAGTAACCTCTAATGAGAGTGAAGTAATGATTGGGAAAGTTGTTGTCCCGAAACAGATTTTTGTGCTTCGCCGTAAAAATTCGTGAGAGAGCTATGTATGTCGGATTGAGATGTAATTTTTTGTGCTTCTGCCCCAGGTTGTTATAAAACTTTAGTTAGTTCAACACTTGTTGATTTGAGCAACATAAGGTCTTCGAAAAAATTCGTCTTTACCTGCTGGTCTGTTTTGACAGATTTCTGCCATTTTCTGCATTTGCTTCTTGTGGGTTCCTTTTTGAGTTCTTTTGGGGAATTGAGCTTTTTGAGGGAAGTACTACAGTATCTAGTGTTCTAATGGAAGTTTATTTGGTGTTATAACTGAACCTTAATACCTATTATCTTGAGTGCACTGATGTTGCTAATAAAGATTGTGTGAAGTTTTGTATGAAGGAAAATTTTCAGGTGTATGGAAGGAATGAGCAATGAGATGAAGGATGGACTAAAGCTCAAGCTTGGGGATGCCACTCATTTCACCCCAAGAAATATCCAAAAATTACAAGCGTCAAAGCTTGGGAATGCCCAAGGCATCCCCTTCTTCATCAATAAAAATCCCAGGTTTCTTCCAAACGCTTCATTTTTTATTGTTTCATGCAGAGTTGTGTGTTCTTGGAGCATCTTCTTTTTCGTTTTTGTTTTAGTTTTTAGTTTGCTTGGTTTTCTTAGTTTTCTTAATAAATTGGTTGGACCCCCTCTTTCATACATTGGTTTGCAAATAGTTTGGTTTGGTTTGGAAAAGAGTAGGAAAGTTCATACTTATGTGGTAAAAAGAGCTTGTTTTTGACTGTGGCCTGTGCTTTGTCATGCCATGCTTGATATTGTTTTGGCTTTATGCTTAGTATTCTTTGCTGTATCAGGACTTGTTATAAACAATTGAGATTGCTTAATGTGCCTTGGATGAATCATGCGTTGTTTTAGCATATTAAAGCATAGTATAGTGGTATTCTCCTTTGATGCTTTATTTGGGTTGACTTGGCGCATGCTCACACCATGTTATGACTATTTCAAGTCACCATAGCCTTTATGATCCTTTAGTTTTCAACTTGTAGTATCACTTTATGCTTTGATCAATGATGTTTTGTCGCTCTGCATGATTATGGCCATTATTGCTCTCTTAGTTTGTCGCTCCCAGTCTTTTGCTAGCCTCCACAACCAAGTATGAGTTCCACTCATGCATCCAAATCCCTAAACCAAGTTATTCCAAAGAGTCCACCATACCTACCTACTAGCTTATGCTATTCCAAGTATATTCATGCTTTTGTTTACCTTCCAAATTAAACTTGTTATGAGAAAACTGGTGATTAAAGCTCTCACGAACTTGATGGCACACTTTACTTTATTGCCTCTAATAAACTTGAACCATTGGGTCCTTCTTTGTTGTGTATATGATTGCACTTTATAAGTTGAAATTATCAGAACCATGTTTCATGGGGAACGCTTTCAACATTGCACTTGTACTTTGTACCCCGTTGATATCATGTTCTTTTGCTTACGGATCCCGGCGGTGTGAAATAAAAGTGGAACTTGTAAGATCATGGAGTTTGTATGTGTGTTAGAGAAACACCTAGGCCGCTAGCCTAAGCCATGCATAATCATGGTGGAAACTTGCATCATCACCATAATGAGCACTCTATGAAGCATCCTCAATAAAAACCTATGCAAATAGCAAATAAAAAGATCGCTGAGATGCTCATTATCTGCTTGCCTTGTCATTTTGATTATGGGAAAGCTCCCGTATCATGTGCAAGGGGTACCCCATTGGCGGTTCTTAATGATACACATATACTTACAATGACAAGAGGTTACTCGTGACTGAAGTTGAGTAGCATGAGGATCGGTCTTCGTAAGTAAGGGGCATGAGATTTCGGTTTATAACTTGTCAAGCATATCTTCTTAGTTGTGTCACTTTAACCTTAATCACCTTCAAGATGCTTATGATAGGGGCAATGAGAGGTGAAAGCTATAAGTACCATAATTTTTGGAAGCTCTTTATGAGACTTGAATCCCTACTTCCTTTTACAAAGGCTTTTCTTCCACCATTATATTGAGTCTCCACCTTCTATCTTTATGCACTTACTTTGAGAGCATAGTGGCCATTCTTAGTTCTATGTGCATTGTCCCAAGACTAGTTGATTGATGCATAACTTGATATTTCTTGTTTTTAACTATTGTATCTAGTCACTCTTATGAACTTTGAAGGTGTCCTATGCATTTATATTTGCTACTCTATTGAGGGACAAGCTGAATACTATTATGCTATGTTTTCTTTATGTGAAACAAACAAACGTCTTGCAAAGCATTGTTATTCATGAATGTTTTGTTTGTGCCTTTTCATGTTGCATCATAGTTTCTTTGTCTTATTGCTAGAACTTTGTCTTTCATGTTATGATTGAAGTACTATGATCCCAACTTTGAATGTTTTGCAAATACTTTGATCAAGTATGTGATGGTGCATGTCACCTCAAGAATTATTCTTTCTTTTTATCACTTACCTACTCGAGGACGAGCAGGAGTTAAGCTTGCGGATGCTGATACATTGCAAATGTATCTATAATTTTTGATGTTCCATGCTTGGTTTTATCCACTTTCTTGTGTTTTGTTCCAACTTTGGAGTACTTTTCATATGATTTCTTGGACTAACCTATTAACAAGAGCCACAGTGCCAGCTGCCTATTTTCTGCTGTTTTTGGCTCCAGCAAAGTCAGAAAATGAATATTCTCGGAATTGGACGGGACAAAAGCCAAAGTGCCTATTTTTCCGGAAGGGATCAACTGCCAGAATACGAGATGGAGAAGGGCTAGGGAGCCACCACACCACCTGGCCGCGCGGCTAGGCCTGGCCCGTGCCAGGGGGTGGTGTGGCCGCTCCTGGTACCCCCTCGGCCTCTCCTTCCACCTATATATTGCCCTCAGGACGAAAACCCTAAGTACCCGATCAAAAATCCACGAAAGAGTCTGTAGCCGCCGTCATCTCCATCCCTAGATCGGGGGGTCTAAAGCTCTTCCCGGCACCCTGCCGGAGAGGGGAATTCACTCTGGAGGCCTTCTTCATCACCATGCAAGCCTTCGGTGTCATGCGTGAGTAGTTCATCCTTGGACTACGGATCCATGTAGTAGCTAGATGGCTGGTTCTCCTCCTTTGTGCTTTCATGTTTAGATCTTGTGAGCTCCGTTCATGATCAAGATCATCTATTTGTAATTCATACATGTTGTGTTTGCGGGGATCCGATGGATATTGAGATGCTATTTCAGATTGATTATTGATTCTATCATGTCTTTGTTATTTGTGATCTTGCATGCTTTCCGTTGTTAGTAGCTATCTTGGCCAAGTAGATGCTAGCAACTCCAAGAGTTAGTATTTATGCTCGATAGTGGGTTCATGCCTCTGGTAATCTGGGGAAGTGACAGAAATCTCTAAGGTACTAGATGTGCTGTTGCTACTAGGGAGAAAACAACAATCCTTTGTTCATAGAACAATCGTATTGTTTACTTTACACGCAGTTCGTAAAGCAATAATCTGTTGCTTGCAACTTAATACTGGAGGGGGTTCGGACGATAACCTGAAGGTGGATTATTAGTCATAGATGTAGTTGGGTGGCGGTCTATGTATTATGTTGTATTGCCCAATCAAGTCTCAAAGGAGTCAAGATGATTAGTATATGCATGTATTGCTTTCTCGGTGTTTGTCAATTGCCCCGCTGTAATTTGTTCACCTAGCATGTTATCTATCTAAGGAGAGCCACCTCTAGTGAACTATGGATCCTGATCCTTTTTCTTTACATACAATCTACAACTGTTTACTTCTTTGTGTTTACTTTCTGCAAACTTTTACTTCTTTCCATTCGATACGTTTAATCCTTTGTTTTCTGCAAAACACGGTGAGATTGACAACGTCATCGCAAGTTGGGGACAAAGTTCTGTGGTTGTGTTGTGCAGGTCTCCACGTTGCTACTAGCACCGGTAGTGCGCCCTGCCAAAGCTCAGATAGTAACACCTTTGGGGTGTTTCCTTGCTCCTACTGGTTCGATTAAACCTTGGTTTCATAACTGAGGGAAAACTTGCTGCTGTGCTCATCATACCTTCCTCTTGGGGTTCCCAACGAGCTCTACGTCGAATGACGAGCACATCAATACCTCGAAAGAGAAACCTAACACAGAAACGGCATTGGTTACTGCTACTTTCGGGTCTGGAGGACGAGGAGGACATGGCAGAGGCTGCGGGCGTGGCCGTGGGACTTCGAGAGTTCAAGGTAGAGGAGACCAGCAACCAGGCAAAACCTACACTTGGGCCGACATTGCCAACAACCCGTGTGTGCATCACCTAGACGCCAATGGCGGCTCGTCCCACACCAACGCAGAGTGTCGTTTCAATGACGACATCAAAAGAGATGATACCGCTGGCTATAGAGCTAAGCGGAAAAAGGGAAAGAAGAATACCGAAAAGGATAAAGAGACCAAGGAAGATTCCGACATGGAGGAAGACGATGCTTCAAATCCCAAGCTGGAAGGGAAGAAAAAATTTCTGACCAAAAAATACACTTACGTCACCTTCCTCGGATCTCAACCAGCAAAGGTTAAGAAAGCATTTCTACATGAACTCAATGCAATAGTTCCGGCTGTCCCCCAATACCTGGACTGGTCGGAAGTGGCAATCACATTTGACCGTGCTGATCATCTGCCTAAACTACATAGGCGAGGAAAATATGCCTTAATCGTTAATCCACTTATTGACGGTTATGGTTTCTCCAAGACCCTCATGGACGGTGGCAGTAGTATCAATATTCTCTATGTTGAAACACTACGTCGGATGAAGATCTCGGAGACCCAGCTGAACCATAGCTCTGTGATCTTTCACGGAGTTGTCCCAGGAAGACAAGCTAAATCCTGATGACCCACAAGTATAGGGGGTGTATCGCAGTATTTTCGATAAGTAAGAGTGTCGAACCCAACGAGGAGCAGAAGGTGCTGGCTAGTGGTATTGATCAGGAATTTTCTGTAAATACTTAGCAAACGGATTTTTAGGGGTTTTCGATAAAGCAAGTAAACAAAGTAAGAGTAAATAAAAGATAGTAGGAATAAATGCAGCAAGTGGCCCAATCCTTTATGCAGCAAAGGACAAGCCGGTTATATTTCTATAGATGACCAAACGTTCTCGAGGACACATGGGAAGACTGTCAAGTGCTTTCGCTTCATATAGTCGATTAATCTTCTCTAGCTTGCTAAGTGTTGTGTGGGTGAAACTATGCTGCGTATCTCCGGAAGAAGGAGTGGAGATCTTAAGAGAAATCCACGAAGGCGAGTGTGGTCACCACGCTGCAGCCAAATCTTTAGTGGCAAAAGCTTTTAGACACGGATTTTTCTGGCTTACAGCTCAGGCAGATGCCGAACGATTAGTCAAGACGTGCAAGGGCTGCCAAAAGTACGCCAAACAAGCTCATGTTCCGGCTGATCAGTTGCGAACAATACCTATAACATGGCCTTTTGCGGTCTGGGGGATTGATATGGTAGGACCGTTTAAACGGGCTCCAAGTGGATTCACTCACCTCTTAGTGATGGTGGATAAATTCACAAAATGGATTGAGGCTAAACCCGTCACTAGTTGTGATGGAGCAACAGCCAAAAGATTTGTCGAGGATGTTATAATCCGGTATGGTTATCTGCATAGCATTATCACGGACACGGGAGTAATTTCTCTATGGGAGAATTGGCCGAATTCTGCAATGAGCAAAATATCCGGCTTGACATTGCGTCAGTCGCACATCTACAGGCTAACGGACAAGTTGAAAGAGCAAATGGTTTAATCCTACAGGGCCTAAAATCGAGACTCGAAGCACCACTACGACATGCTGCGGGGGCTTGGGCAGAGGAATTACCCTCTGTAATATGGAGTTTGCGAACAACTCCGAACAGGTCAACCGGATACACACATTTCTTCTTGATTTATGGCGCATAAGCAGTTCTTCCTAGTGATTTAATTCATACTTCTCCTAGAGTGGCCGCGTATATCAAAGAAGATGCTGAGATTTCTCGATAAAATGATCTCGACTTAGTCGAAGAAGTTTGCGTTGTTGCTGAAATGAGATCAACAGCCCATCAGCAGAAGTTACGCAAGTATCATAGCCAGAGAGTCAGAAACAGATCTTTCAATGAAGGTGATTTGGTTCTCCGGCTTGTGCAACAAAGAAAGGAAAAACTTTCCTCAGTATGGGAAGGGCCCTTTTTAGTTAGTCGAGTATTGCATAATGGTTCGTACTACTTAACTGACATGAGGCCAGGCAAAGAAAGACTTGCTACTAAGAAGAGAAAGAGAGCTGGAGGCAGTACAAATCCGGATGAATTAGACAGACCATGGAATATTGCTCAGCTACGTCCCTTTTATTCTTAGTTTATCCTTCTTTGTAATCATACATATGTACATGCTGTGTGAGAAATAAAAGTCTTGGTTGCCTCAAGTTTTTTCTGAGAAGTTTTTACCTTCTTATTTCCGAATGATCATGTCATAGTCGAAAATCCTAGAATACTTGAAAGTACTTTATGCTCATGTTTTGTTCTGGTTTAGATTTCCGATTCTAAAAATGCTACCTTCGGGTATAACTCTAAAAATTTCTAGTCTATACTTTGTTTATTTGCCTGATTGCCGGATGCGGGTATTTTCCGAGTAGTGAATTGTTGGTAATAGAAGCCGGCTTTGTTTCCGAGTTTAAACTGGTTTAGCAATTGAGCTCCGTTGCTCGGCAAAGTTTCTGTGCAGAAGGTTTAGCCGGCTCACGAAAGGGACGAGGCGGAAAGCCAGATAAACGATAAGTGTAGACGAAAAAGTATAAGTGCTTATATAAACATTTCAGGCACATCAAAATTTAAAGCCAAAAGTGCTGAATAGATCAAAAGCTTAGCACTAGCAAAATTATAATATTGCATATTTTACAGACCCATAAATGTTTCTCGAAATAATACATTTGCTTCTAATAATTTATGATGCAGGAGAGGATGCAGGAGTTGCCGGCTCACTGGACGCATGAGCCTCGGTTTGATAATGATCTGAGATGTTCAGATCTGATACGGTATGTTCATCGTCGGAAAGTTCAGTTGCTTCTTCTGGAGGCGGAGGCGGTGTGTCCACGCGAGTGAAGAAGGGAGTGTCGTAGCTGGTTAAGTCAGCCACGCGACACCCATATCCGGCGCAGGAGTCCATGATGGCCTTGATGTCTTGCTCTTGTCCGTCTTCATCCACTGTAGAGCACCCTCTGGTCACTTGCCATATCTCCATGCTTCCATGGTGGCTCATGACCATGGTGAGAGCGTTCTGCGCCGCGGATCGCGCATAGGACATATTCCAACCCTGGACAAGCTGCGGCATATCCTTCGCTTTGTCCTGCACTTGAAAATCTGACATGCTAGGCATATCCGGAATCTTGAGAGCTTCGCCAATATCCTCAAGGGATTGGCGGAAGTCATGAAGCAGATCACCGACTTGGGTAAGCCGGTGGGTGCGAGGCTCGACAAAGGTGGAGTCCGTCAAGTTCGGAGGACCTGTACACAAAAACAATTAATAAAAATCCGACATTGAAAGAGTCGAAGCATAAAGACAAGTCAGAAAGATGGAAACATACCGAAGATGACATGGTCAACTTTGGTCTTCTCTTCTCGAAGACTCTGGAGTTCAGCCTGGAGCGCCTCGGAAAGGTCCTTCTCTCTCCATAGCTCGTTGTTGAGATCCGAGATTCTCTGATCTTGAGCAGCAATCTTACGATCACGCTCATCAGAGGCCATGGAGGAAGACTCGAGAACTTGAGCGATGCTCTTCTCATGATCCGCCTTAAGCTTCTCCAGCTCTTGGCAAAGTGCTTTGTTCTCCACCACCAAGGTTTTGAGGTTCTCGGCCTCTTCAATCATAGCGCAGCACTATTTTACCAGTGCTGTAAGTCAAAGAAGAACAACAGTTCAGAAAAAATCCGACTATGAAAACACAAAGACAAACTTTGAGTCTCGGAATGTTTACCTTCGGCCTCATCCTTGGAGACCTTTAGCTCAGCATTTTCAAGTTAGAGAGCTCTTATCCCTCTCCGCTTATTGCAGATGTTCTTCAACAAATCCTGGTTATATGAATTAACTTTCTGTAAGTCAGAATACCCAGAGTCAGAAGTCTACTGAAGACTCGGGCTAATATTGTTACTAATATCAGCACAAGCCTTGGGGGCTACACTAGTTCATTCTTTGGCATCCTAAGGAAGCATAAACCCGGATCGTATATCCTACTTCATGCTTGGGGCTACAGGATATGATATGAAATGCAATAAAGAAAATCGTGAGTTGGAATTCCGACTTACATGATGTTCATGTGTGAGCTTGCTCAGACACATGTTCACCTCGGTGGTAACCTTCTCGGCGAGGGTGAGTGGAATAACCGGAGGTGGTAGAAACACACCAGCTCTAAGTCCCTCGTCGTGAAGATGAACTTGTTCAAGAAGGTCGGAGTATTTGATGTCCTCCGCCTCTTGTGCTTCTTCTTCGGAAGAGAGATTTCTCTTCTCCAGGCATTGCCGGGCTAGCCGTTGGATCTCCTCCGCTGATTTCTGGGACAGGCCAAATTTGGCAAGCCCCGGATTGTTAAGGACGTTTTCGGCAAAGGTCTCTGCCGAGGGATCATTGCTCGAGGAGGGTTCACCCTTATCTAAACCTGAGCCACTTGTGGTGGCGTCAGTCTGCGACTCAAGGGTTGCTGGCCCCGAGGTAGGAGCCGAAACTTTTGCGATAGCCGGCGAAGGAGTAATCACTAGTGTTGCAGAGGGTTGTGCGGCAGGAGTCGGAGGAGCCACGACAGGAGTCGTTCGAGACATGTGAATCCTGCCTTCTAGGCAAGATGACCAAGACACCTTTTGCAAGGAGTTGTGAAAGGGCGTCTGACTTGTTGGGACTAGTACATAGTGATGTATGTGGTCCAATGAGCGCGACAGTCAGGGGTGGTTATGAGTACTTCATTACCTTCACTGATGATTTGAGTAGATATGGATATGTCTACTTGATGAAACATAAGTCGGAAGCCTTTGAAAAGTTCAAAGAATTCCAGAATGAAGTACAAAATCAACTCGGCAAGAAAATAAAGTTTCTTCGGTCGGACCGAGGAGGCGAGTACATGAGCCACGAGTTTGATGACCATCTAAAGAGTTGTGGAATAGTTCCTCAGCTCACTCCGTCGGGTACACCGCAGAGGAACGGTGTGTCGGAACGGTGGAATCGGACCTTGTTGGACATGGTACGATCAATGATGAGTCGGACAGATCTACCTTTATCATTTTGGGGTTATTGTCTAGAAACGGCGGCGTTCACACTAAACAGAGTACCATCAAAATCGGTAGAGAAGACACCACATGAGATGTGGATAGGCAAGAAGCCAAGTTTGTCTTTTCTTAAGATTTGGGGTTGTGAAGCATTTGTCAAGCGACTTCAGTCGGACAAGCTTGCAGCCAAGTCAGATAAGTGCATTTTCGTTGGGTATCCAAGGGAGACCTTGAGTTACTACTTCTACAACCGAGAAGAGGGCAAAGTGTGTGTCGCTCGGAACGGTGTCTTCCTTGAGAAAGAGTTTCTCAGTCGGGAAGTCAGTGGGAGTACGGTGCGGCTCGAAGAAGTTCGAGAGGAACCGGTCAGTAGCGATTTGGTAAAAGCCTTGGAGGTTGAACCAGTCGTGGTAGCTGAGCCGGCAGCTGCACCTCCACTACGAAGATCGGCAAGATTGCGAAGTGTTCGTGATGTATTACTGTTAGACAGTGATGAGCCAGCAACTTATTCGGAAGCGATGGTGGGTTCTGATTCTAAGTCATGGCTTGGAGCCATGAGATCTGAGTTAAAGTCCATGGATGATAATCAAGTTTGGAGCTTGGTTAATCTGATAGACGGTGCAAGACCCGTCGAGTGCAAATGGGTCTTTAAAAGGAAAACTGATATGGATGGAAACGTTTCTATCTATAAAGCACGGCTTGTCGCGAAGGGGTTCTGGCAAATTCAAGGAGTTGACTATGATGATACTTTCTCACCAGTAGCGATGCTTAAATTAGTTCGGATCATGTTAGCTGTAGCAGCCTATTTCGACTATGAGATATGGCAGATGGATGTCAAAACGGCTTTCCTTAATGGAAAATTAACCGAGGATGTGTATATGATACAGCTTGAGGGTTTTGTCAATCCGGCTAATGCTAACAAGGTATGCAAACTTCAGAAATCCATTTATGGATTGAAGCAAGCATCTCGAAGTTGGAATATTCGCTTTGATGAGGTAGTCAAATCGTTTGGCTTCATCAAGAGTGATCATGATTCTTGTTTATACAAGAAGTTTAGTGGGAGCAACGTAAACTTTCTGATCTTATATGTGGATGACATATTATTGATTGGAAATGATGTCCAGATGTTGCAAGAAACCAAGGAATCATTGGAAAGGAGTTTCTCAATGAAGGACTTGGGTGAGGCAACTTATATACTAGGAATCAGGATCTATAGAGATAGATCCAGACGGCTCATTGGATTGAGCCAAAGTACATATTTGGACAAAGTGTTGAAGAAGTTCAACATGGAATCGTCTAAGAAGGGGTTCTTACCGATGTCCCATGGCATAAAACTTAGCAAGACTCAGTGTCCTTCGACGACTGATGAGCGAAGTAGGATGAGTGTGATTCTGTAAGCTTCGGCAGTCGAGTCCATCATGTATGCCATGATTTGTACTAGGCCGGATGTTTCCTATGCTCTAAGTGTTGTGAGCAGATACCAGGCTGACCCTGGAGAAATCCACTAGGCAGCAGTTAAGAATATTCTTAAATACTTGAGAAGGACTAAGGATGTGTTCCTAGTTTATGGAGGTGAGGTTGAACTCAGTGTAAGGGGTTACACGGATGCGAGTTACCTTACTGTCTCAGATGATTCTCGTTCGCAATCTGGGTACGTGTTCATAATGAACGGAGGGGCTGTGAGCTGGAAGAGTTCCAAGCAAGAGACCGTGTCTGCATCTACAACAGAAGTTGAGTATATTGTTGCCTCGGAGGCAGCAAAGGAAGCTGTTTGGATCAGGAATTCCTGATTGATCTTGGTGTGGTTCAGGGCTCCTCCAATCCGTTAGACGTGTATTATGACAACAATGGTGCTATTGCACAAGCCAAGAAACCTAGACAACACCAGAAGAACAAACATATACTCATGTGATACCACCTGATTCGCCAGTTCGTGGATCATGGTGATATCAAGTTATGCAAGGTACACACGGATGCAAACGTTGCAGATCCGTTGACAAAGCCACTTCCACAGCCTAAGCATGAGGCGCACGTAAGAGCCATGGGGATTAGATGCCTAGACATGTGATGTCGGATGATTGACTCTAGTGCAAGTGGGAGACTGTTGGGAATATGCCCTAGAGGCAATCATGGTTGATGATATCTCCCAAAGTATTCATAAAGTAAAGTTGTCCCTATATGAACATCAGATATATATCACTGAATGCGTGATTCAGTTGTGGAACTATGTATTCATGATTGTTCATATTAGATTGTCCTTGGTCGTTGAGGTTGTGCTAGACACACAACTTAGACCAATGTGCAAGTTGGCTGATGACACGGTTCCACTTGTCATGGGCATGGTGATGCTATTCCGACTTACACTAATTTGGCTAAAGAGTTTAGCGAGTCGGACTGACCCACAGTTGAGATGCAACGAGCATGTTGTCATTTGCAATCTCAAGCAATGGAATCCTTCGACCTGAGGTGATTGCATGATCCGAGTTGTGGATCGCCAACTTAGGTTCTATCAAACGTTGTTCCGTAAATGAGCAGTTATAAAGGTAGAGTTCGGGTTGGTTGTGAAGCAAGCTGCATGACATGGATTACCAAGATGGGATTTGCCCCTCCGTAATGGAGAGATATTCTCTGGGCCCTCTCGTGTGATATGATTCGGAAGCATAACCATGCGCTACTCAGTTAAGTGTTAACTGAGGAGTCGGACTAAGAGTTAGTCCAATGAATCACATATCATGGTACGAGAAGAGAGTTAAGCTATTAAAGGGATGACAACTACTCGCCTATAGCTTAACAGATATATCGTGTGGCAAAGGGACTTGGATGAAAGTCACATTGAAGGTTCGTCTTCTGACTTTACGACACTTGGAAGATGACACGTCTTGCTAGAGGCCGCTACCATCTATCGACTTGAGACCGAGTGTTCATGAGAGTGAGTTGGACTCAAAGCCATGATGGGATACTTGGAGGAGTAGCTCATGTCGTGTCCAGGTGTACGTGAACCTACATGGTCACACACTTAAGGGTAAGGAGCCCATGTGGATTAGATCCATATGGAGATTAGAATATGGCCTAGATGGGCCTCAAGAGTTGAGCCCAATTAGGAGTGTATATAAGTGGAGTGACAATGGATAGTCCCTGACCTAGCCGTCACTTTCTCCACTTCCATTTCGGGCTAGACAGGATCTAGCAGTCCTCTATCCGAAGCTCCTTCCTGTATGTGTGGATACCGGTAGAGGCGTTGCACGTGCGGCGCTGGAGACGGGGAAGCTCGTGGGGATCTGACAAAGGAGTTCGTGGGATTCGCAACGGCTGTCCGGGGATCGTTCGGCACTGCTTCAACACGCTACATCAACTTCCGCATATGCGCGTCTAGCGGTAATCTCGTGGCCTATAACCTGAGCTGGATCTTGGGAGTTCCGCGTTAGGGAAAAAGTTTTGTTTATCTCTGCGTGGCCCAACACCAGCACCACCGGCCTCTGTTCGGTCATCTCGACCACGCCCACGTGAAGCGGCATAACTAACATGCCGCTGGTTTCAGACATAGCAGGGCGTGTCTAGGTTAGCTCCTCCGTGTGGCAATTGATTAGCTTTTGCAATAGTGGCTTTTTTAACTCTCAGCTGGGATATGAAAAAAGGACCGCATGCATGCATTGGCCAAACCTGGACTCGACCATTGTCACACGTGCATATGAGCCAAGACCTAACGTCAATTATACACATTCCGTTGCTTCGACCGTGTCAGGTATAATTAAGAACTGGTACATCTCAAATTTAGTCCCACCCCTCTCCATTAGACCAAACCCCACCGGTTTATATACCTGGACAAGTTGACTTTAGTATCAGCAAGTCAAATCAGGAACATCAAGCAGCACTCTGATTAAACGAGGGAACGCGGGCATAATTAAAGATGGGATTGAAGTTGGCTAAATTGGATTATGGTCATGCTTTGAATAATTATTAAATAGAAGAGCCGAGATGACGGGCATTAGATTGACTAATGGAGGGATATACTTGTAGAAAGTTGGCTGGAGAGTGGGCATGATTTAAGATGGGATTGAAGTTGGCTAAATTGCATTGTGGGGCCATGCTTTGAATAATTATTAAATGGAAGAGCCAAGAGTAGACCATGGTATTGACATAATAAAAAGAGCGTTATTAGTTAGCTCCAGCGAATGATCTTCCTGCTACTCCCGACAAAATAGCCAACAAACTTGTTCTCTCACAGCAATGCGCGGGCATTGTGCTAGTCTATACCTAATAATAAATGACGGATTGTTTCTTCCAGTCCAACATTTTTTTGAACAGGTTTACCCTCCCACAAAACATAAAATTACTTATGGTGCCGCCCGTAAGGACAAAACCGTATGACTCGAGAAAACCAGACCATTTTCCGATGAATCAAACCCGCACACGCAAGTAAAAAAAAGGCCGCACGTGACCGCCCAGCACAATCGTCCATTGATTGGGCCATCGCACGCATCGCACGCGCAAGTATATACAACGAACGACTATGCCGGTGACTGCTTTTCTAGATGCAAATATGTAATAGTCCCATATCGCTCCCTCCTACCAAATCGCACCGATTTATATACATTTGCAGGATGCCTGAAAACAGCAAGCCGACCCAAGAATCAAATAAGAAGAACATCCGTATTGATCGATCTGAAATCAAAGGAAGTGCCTCAACGAGGAGAGAGGGCCACACCTATTTGTCTAATTATAGATGATGAGATCCGCACGGTGGTCAGATGAAGGAGGTGCCCGCTCGACGGCGCTCCGGGGAGGATTCGCTGGTTCCTTGTGCTCACGCGAGTGTAGAAGGCAAAGGCGAGAGATGGGGAGATGCGGCAAGCAGGCTCCCGACTGCTCTACTCTATCCTGATAGCATTGTAGGAAGTGATTTGGGGAAAGTGCCTCCACCACCGCACGGGAGAAGGACCTTATCTTTTTGGGCTTTTTTTTTAGTTTTAAGTTAGGCTATAGGTACGACAATTTCCTTACATCCATATCTATACAACGTGGGCTCACACATGAATTACCAGGGGCATCGCGGCCTTTCCTTGTGTCAGCGGGAGAGGAGTTACTGAATCACATGTCTCCCAGATCCTGCATTTAAAATGTAGGTCGCCCATGATGCCCATAGCTAAGATACGAGTCAAAGGAAAGTGCCTCTGATTTCATCAGCTCAATACCTGGCGCATGCGAATTAATTGATGAATTTCTAATTTATGTTTACATTGGCAAAGTCGAGTAGACAAGTATCAAAAGTGCACGCAAATAGTATTCTCTAGATAATATACTACTTGTATTATATAGTAGCTACATTTTCGTAAGTACAAAAGAGAAATGCATAGTCCAATTTCAAAGATAAAAGAAGGACCATGAGTTGATGAGAGGAAACATGGAGCTGCAAAACCAAATACTACGGATGGAGTATAAAAGAGCATATGAAGAAAACTCTAATAAAAAATAAAATAGTATAATGAAAAGGCTAACTGAGGTGATTATGCGGGTCGATTGATTTTGCATTTATTTTTTCTCTCCCATTGGAATGTACGGATATTTTTTCTATATATATTAATTAATTACTGAATATGTTTTCCTTTACCATGTCAAGAAATTAAAATGATCTAAATGGATCAACACTCAAAGCATATGTCCATGTCAATGCCAAGCTAGCAATATGCGATTTGTGCATCCTTTGATCGATATATCTGAGTCTGACCTAGCGGTGTTGACCAAAATCCTCTAACGAAGATAGATAGGAGGCCTACACGTGTTGATTCCCCTAATAAAGATTAGCCACTAGATGCATTGGTTAATTTTTATCCATATATAGCTTTAAATTTATTTGACCATAGCAAACGAATATTCAAGTAAAATCGCTCGATTCTCTGATCAACAGCCTCTTCCGCAGTAACGCGCGGGCATTGTGCTAGTCTAATCTAATAATAAAGGACGAATTATTTCTCCTGATCCAACACTTTTTTAGACCTTTTTGTCTGCAACCAAAATATGTATTAGCCACCCGTACCACCGGTGAGTGAAACAACGTTTCCATCGTTAGTTTTATGTTTTAGCGCCCACCGATCAACCACATCTATTCCACCCCGACTCCGCAAAACTCCACCCGTGCCACGACTAGCTGGTACGTCCACGTGCGATGGAACTCCTTCCTCAATTTTGTACGTCTCTTACCGTATCGTATGAGATCTGGTCTCCCTATCCTGCTACGAAGAGTCCCACACAAGGTCTATAAATCTATATAAAGGACAATGCTACACGGTGCGCGCGCACTAAACAGTCTTCCAGGGTGCCCCTCCCGAAAGCGGAAAGAAGAAGTTGTTCGCCTCTACAAGTTACCAGAAACGGAAGTTCCGGTCCCCCAACCCCAGAGCAAACAAACAATAGTTTCGTCGCGACATGAAAAGAAACTACCCGCTAGTACAACACGCTTGTACAACACGAAACCCTAAAACACTGACCGCAGCTCTGGTACTGGTAGGTCCATTGCTAGTTCATGATAGAAAAATGCTCCACATCTGGTTGGCAAAAGCCAAGAAAAATCACAGATACATCTGCATCATCCTTGTGGTGTAATAAATTACATCACTATGCTTTGCATCCCATAGCTCAAAATTTGGCGGGGTGGTCGACAAAAGATACCCTTCACTAGTCCTCTCCCTGCTGCCGGTAGATGTAAAATATCACCGATTTTACATCTATGTCACTGTGTGTTGACAGTGCAGGGAAAAAATACACCTACATTAGATCATGGTATTGAGGAAAGTTAGAGCATGGGATAAAAATGGAAACAAAGAAATAGATGTGACAAATCCATTCTATGTATAGATCATGTAGATGATGCATGTAACTAATGCACTAAAACTACATCCATACAAACATTTTTAAAATGCATTATGCTGATTTAATAAACATTCAAAAAATACATCGTACACAAAATCATATAGGCTATGGATGTAACAAAAATATCTCCATTACAACTAAAACTCCATCCACGAAACACATGTTGGTTATGTGAATAAAAAGAAGTTGGGAAAAATTACATCCTATATAGTTATTGTTAAGCCCAATGGATGTAACAAAATAGCTTAGTACAATTAAAACTACATCAAAAAGCACATGTATTGATGTCCCGGTTTTATGTGGAAATTATTAACGTCCTAGTTGGAAATGTTACACCCTCTATAGTTGTTGTATAACATGTGGATATAAAAAAATAGTTCCGGTACAACTAAATTACATCAAAAAAACATATGATAGTCGAATCTACTGTTTGTGAACAATTTACAACATACGATTCATCCACGTGGGGAAAACTATAGAAAAATGGGGTACTAACAGATTGCATCAACCCAAGCCTTCTGAAAGGAAAATCGTGCAAAACATATCCACAAATCAAACTACCGACACGAGCGCCATAAATTGAACAATGAGTTGGAATTTGGTTTACTTGTAGAAATGTATCAGTTCATAGTACGTACATTTTGAGTCATACGTTTTACTCAAAGCACGAATATCCAATTGACTAAGCATTTATTCTTGAAGGACACAGCCACTGTAACTAGCTTATTTTTACTATACCACTCAACCGTGTATGCCAAGACATTAACTTATCTAAATACAGTGAGTACAAAATATGAAGCACACCTCCAACTACATGTGAAGAAGACTATCGTTAAGTGTTCAGAGATGAAGTTACACCTTTCAAATACTACTGGATGTGCTGATTACATGCATTTAGAAGACCTAATGTCAATTCAAACAAAAAAATGCTGCAGGAATTATTCGGATTTGATTGCTTGTACGACTATTTGCAAAATAGCCTCTCCTCTCTAGTGATACAAGCCACAGTTTTAGATTTGCATTTTTTAACCCAGAAAACATAAGTGAGATAACCTGCAAAAAGTTCCTTATTTTTCAGGTTTAGCACTATATCTGAACTGGTATTGCCCAAGAGTGAGTAGTTTTGTAGTACTTGCTACTTCATGTTTGTAGATGATATAGAAATCTCCAAATATAACAGATCTAGAACCGTGGCTTGTGACACTAATTGTTTTAGAGACATAGAACTATTGTTTTGATGTATAAATACACAAAGGGAAGAGACAAAATGAAATTAAGTGATGCATATTACACACAAATTACATCTCCATAGTACAAAAACTAAATCGTATGGTATCATGGACCAGTGAACAAGGTACAAAAAATGATTGCGGGATGTATTAAAATAAAACAGTGGATCCACTATGCACAAGTAGTAAGCCATCAAGCAGATTTTTAAGCAGGCAGCACTACAGCAGCAACAAACAGCTGCCCCAACACAAGTAGTAGAACATAAATCGAAGCTGGAGCTTACCTAGAGTCCTGGAGGCGAACGACCGAGATAGGGAGGAGCTCCAGGGTGTAGCCGATCTTATGCCACCGTTCTCCTTCCCCACCCGCCCCCCAATGCCTTATCCTCCTCTCCCCTCTTCCGCACTCATTGTTGCCAAAGGCGAGCTCGAGGTCGTCCCGGAGGAGGAACGCCGTGGAGAGTATGATGAATGTGACGCTGACGGCGAGCACGAATCGGAGGTTGGCAGTGGCAGCGGCGGCAACGACGAGGTCGGCGAGGAAGAAAGCGAAGAGGAGCACCCACTAAATCATGGCGTAGTGGAATCGGAAGGTGCGGATGGTGCGCACGGCGAGGACGTCGGCGGCCTCGGCCCCGGGGGATGGAAAGAAGGTGGAAGGCGGAGCGCGAAGCGGGCCAGAGCGCGGCGGATCGTGGCGAGGCCGTTGGCAGCCATCCCTCGCGATGGCCGGCAAGATTCCACCATGCTCTGGAGGGACGAGGGTGCTCTTGCCTTCGGGGCTCATCTCTGCTGATAGGACTTGGTTTCCACCATGCGCGGATAGGTCTGGTGACGACTCGCTGGGCAGCGTCGATTTCCGGATCAACGCCTCAGCGCGCGCCGCCCAGCTCTTGATCGTGGAGGTTTCACTTCGAGAACTAACACTACCGGACGACGTCGTCCTTGTCAAAGGCGAGGGGCGACAGTCCGCACGTTCGACGCCCTTAATTGGAGCCACCGCCTGACAAACAACCGTGCAAGACGAACGGCCGCCCGGCGTGGCTTTCCTCATCGGCTACTCCAGGCGACGTCTGTGTCAAGTGGATTGATTCGGCCGCCCCTAGAGCTAGCTAGCTGGAGTAACACTTTTTTTTAGCAACGCCAGCTGATGTTTTTCGCTGCTGGAGTAACTATCTACCTTATCAGTGTCCACGATCGGCATTATTAAAATGAATTAGGCCACCAAGAAAACTGCCAGCAGACTTTAACCTTGTTCCCCACCTGAACATCTTTCACATCATACTGCAAGAAATACTTGGCCGACATGTTTAAGTACAAGAGGGTTATCCGATGGCAGATGAGGCTGGGCAGAGCTCGATCATCATGTGGACCTGCAGTACAAGACTTAGCCATAGTAGATGAAACGTGTTTCCAAAGAAATAAACCCGTGCCTAGCTTTGGCCAATCAGGTACAGCAACAAAAAATTATACCAAGCACAGAATAAGAAAAATTCAAGTGGAGTGCTCCTGTGCTTTCCGTCCGTTTTTTGACACGCTTTTCAAAGCAGCCTGACGGCTGAGATTAAGGGAACTGACATCAGATCCCGATCCGCATGATCCAAACCCAAACCAGATGTGATTAGCACCCTTAATCTCAGCCGTCAGGCTGTTTTGGAAAACGTGCCAAAAAAAGACGGAAAGCACAGGAGCACTCCTCAAAATTCAATTACACTTCAAAAATATTTACGCTTCTAATCTAACCATGTTGGCCTCACCGACAACTACGACAAGATCATCTTGGACGAAGTCGAGGCAGACGCCTATGCCGGTGAAGAGATGGACAAATTGGACACGAAAATCACATTATAAATGGGAGCTTCAAGACCGAGAGGAAAAAAATGGCATTCTACAAACTCATGGATGATATGATCAAACTCATGGATGATATGATCAAGAACATTGAAGAGCAAGGGAGGGGGGGGGGACAGGCTCCATCAAGACCACATGAGGTCGAACAAGATATTATGTTCTTGAGGGTGGGGAAGATAACGGCCAAGAAAGAAGAGTTATTCTTGATAGCAGAAGAAGTCGGAGTTGGACTATGATGTCTAAGTCAGACTGCTAGCTTTTTATTCCCGTTGCAACGCACAGATATTTGTGCTAGTCTTTTAAATTTTAGAAAAGAGTGGATCGTGATAGAGTACGATGAGCGATGACGAAAATCTAGGGGGTGGCGAAAACCACGGTAACACAAATTATATACTTCCTCCGTCCTAAAATAAGTAACGTTTCTCTATCTAGATTCAGATGTATTTAGACATGTTTTAGTGTCTAGATGCATGTGAATTTAGACAAAGTCACGTCATTTATTTTGTAACTGAGGGAGTATGTAACTGAGGGAGCAGTAGAGATAGAGACTATATATATATATATATATATATATATATATATATATATATATATATATATATATATATATATATATATATATATATATATATATTTCCCTGTGATAGGGTCGTCCTCGATTTTTTATTGGACGGTTTTACCCTCAGCGTTTTGAGAAATAACAACAACCCCACCGACAGGTGGAATATTTGGTCGGTCAGCGTAAAGAAAAAGAAAAGCCATCCCCGGAGGAGGGGATCTTCTCCACGCCCGAGCGCTTCTCGCTGCGCCCGTTCCGCCTCCATCCTGAGCGCGCCGCGCCCCACTACGCCTTCATCCCGAGCGTAGGTCTTCTCTCCGGATCCCCGCATCGCGTCCTGCTCCGCCTCCGCGGGCCTTCTCTCCGGTAGGCACCCTCCGCCCCTTTCCACATCCACGTGCGCATTCTCTCCGCCGGCGCCCTCCCCCCCTGCCGCATCTATGTGCTCCTCTCCGGTCGGCGCCCTCCACCCCTGCCCCATCCGCGTACTCCAGTCCACTGCAGCTGGCCAGCTCTCGCAACCATGACCGATCTCGCTATGGCGTGCACGAGCCGGTCGTCGCCGCAGCCCTCCTGCTACCCCTGATCTCCTACCTCAGCCTCGCCTCCGCCGCCTCTTCGGTCAGTCCAGAGCCACGCCCTGATGACAGTGACCCCACATGCGCAGGGGATCTCCCTTCCCTGCCGTCATTGACGCTGTGCGGGCTGCCTGGACCTGGCCGCGGCAAGCAGCATGCTGGTCTATCTCACTCCTGTAACTGATGTCCATGTTCCCTCTGTATTTTTTGCAGGCGGAACTGTCTAGCTCGAGGACGCGAAGTCTTCTCCAGGACGAAATCTCCTCCGAGAAGAATTCAACACGAAGTTTGCTTGTTTTCTCCTCTCTGGGGCGGCGTGGAGCCGTGGAGTAGTAGATCAGGCTAAAAAAGAAAAAAAAATAGGGATCGATGTACTGCTGTCACCACGGCCAATCGAATCCTGTGAGGCATCAGGATAGCGGAACAACCTGGTGAGCGGGCGGGCGGACGGCGGCTGTCCTGGCTGGTTCGTTTTCTAGCCTTGGGTGCTTTCTTTCGATTTGGGGATTTTTTTGGGGGAACGTTGCCATGTCCGCAGGGAGGAGAAAACAACTAAGATGTGTTTTTCCGTGTTGAAGGATTTACTCAACCTTTGATCAATTGTTTTGTCACCTGTTGCGTTTAATGAGATTCATGAGAATCGCTGGGTTTATGTTGCCGAAACTACAACAACGGCGACCTGTGGCCGACCGATCTACTTTTAGCTCTGTGAATAGTACGATGTTGTCTGTATATGCACATTAATTCACCGATCTGACCTGTGTACTTTATTATAAAGCGGGACAAAGGCTTGTTTCGACAAGGAGGACCTGAACTCAGCATTCAGGATTGGTCGAGTTATTTTCCTGTATCAATTCCGGTGGTGGTGAATAGGGGTGACATGACATGCACTCGCCGTGGTGGCCGGTTGGGCATGGCGTACGGAAACTGCTGGAGCACCACCGATGACAACCAGGACAACTGGAGAGATTAACAGCTGATCTCGCATTTCTGGAGAGATTAACAGCTGATCTCGCATTTTCCCATTGGACTAGCATTGGTTCTCAGTGAACTGGCTGAGCTCAATGAGAGATTAACAGGTGAGCTCAATGATGACCAGCTTTTATGGCTCCACTCGTGCTTTCCCATTGAACTGGCATTCATTCAGATCGTGGTGTTTCAGCATGACGTCGCGTGCCCCTGCGGCTGGAATGCTCAGTCCCAGAAAGAAAATGAGTTGATGGACGGGGATCTTAGCTTGTTTCCTGACAATGTGGTAGGTGTTGTCTGATGCAGCTAGAAACATGTTGGAAGCGGGCAACAAAGGGATGAGCAACAACAACAACGAGTACATATGTCACTTCAACATCTGGTCGGTATTGTGGGATCACGATATATCTAGCGGTTAACTTAAAACTAAATGACAATAAAAAGCTACAGTATAACAAATATTTGCGAGCGGTTAGCTTCTTTTTGTTAGAAAGTTTGTTTCGTACCCGCGGTAAGTTCAATTATTTTCTTAGTGAGGTTCTTTTTATCGAGGATTTCACTCATTTGCATTCCAAATTTATTTTTGGCTGGAAAATTTTACAAGTGAAAAAACAGTTTTCTCCCATGAAAAGTTCACTTCTCAATATTCTGGAGGTTCATATTTTATGTCTGAAAAATTCACTTTGTCCATTAAATATATGTGAGGCGTAGGAGAAGTTTAACGAAGGGAGGCAATTTAGTTAATCAAGTCTTCATTTTAAATTTGATAATATCATCTACAATACACCATATGTGTTGTCTTTGTTATTGTCTAAGAATATACATGTAAATACATTTATTTATATTATTTAATACGCCAACATATCTCTCCATACAGGAAGACCATTTTTTGATTTGCTAAAGCTTAAACAAGGTGACAACAAATGTTCGACCGGTATGTTCGCATCATTTTTTCTTAGTCCGTAGCAACGCACGGGCAGTCAGCTAGTATATATATATATATATATATATATATATATATATATATATATATATATATATATAGGAAAATGATACAGTTAACCGGGGGGATCGCGCGTCTCGCATCCTCCGGTTGATGAGGATATATACAGGGATTATGATGATTCTGACTGCCTGAACTGGAAGAAAATATTGAGTCAAATTAATAATGACTATCAGGTGAATTCACTCTTAATTGAACCTGATGTTTTACTTAATGAGAATTTTATACTATCTAAGTCTATGCATCTTTGTATGATCAGGTTTATTGATAACACAAGCGTTGCGCGAGGAGGAGGAGAGTTGCAGCAAGAAGGACAAGCGCTGATTTCCAATATCAACAAGTGCGCGAGGGAGGAGCGGGAGGCATGCGCACTAGGAGGCAATAAGGAAATCACGTATGAGCAAGAGAGAGATGGCGCACCAAGAATTACATGTTTGAGGTGTTCCACGACGTTTGGACTGCGTGCCAATAAGGCCGAACCCATGTATGGGTCGGTATGTATCAGTTTGAGTCGAATCGAGTCAGTTTGGGCCAAGTTATGGCTGTTTTTAGACCCGTTTAGAGGGGAGGACGCCCCAGCCCTCATATAAACCTCCATAGCCGTTACAAGTTAGGTTTTCAGACCACGTTAAAACATTTTGGAGTTGTTTCTTTCATAGAACCTCGGAATTACCCTGTGTTTGAATCTACCAACTATAATTGAGTGTGATCTGTTGTTTCATTGGAAATTAGTAGATTGCAGACTATCGTTCATGGTCACGGCTGCGTGCGCAAGAGTGTGGTGTTGTGAATATCCTACAAGGTTTGAGATCTGTTGCACTGGCATCAGGGATCGAGCGGGAGAGATCATAGCTACGCACTAGTTATCTATCATCCACCATCATCATCGTCATCCGCTTACTGAGAAGATCGGGCCACCCCATATCATCTTGGTATCAGAGCGCTGGGTTTACTCGGTGAGCAATATCATCTTGGTATCAGAGCGCTGGGTTTACTCGGTGAGCAATATCATCTTGGTATCAGATTTTCTCGTTGCCTCGGTAAGCAATCCACAATCCATCCATAGATTAGAGAGTGTTTTTCATCCTATACAGAAAAAGCCCCACAAAACGAGTTGCCATAGCCTAGATTACATCGTAATCGAGTAATAGTTGTTGGTCGAGTTCCTCTATTCGATTAGATTTAGATCTGTTCTTCGTAGATTTGTTTTCTAGTTGTTCTAGTTGTTTTCCACCATCTTTTTCCGCTACCATCAAGTCAGATCCGACCAAGTAAAGAGTCCTAGTTGCGTACTGCTTGGCAAGTCGAAATAAAAAAATTGGCTCGCTGCCTCACGCCTGACCGCAGACAGGTCTGTGCTCCAGCGTGAAAAAAAAAATTGGACCGTTGCCTCACCACAGACCGGTCTGCCCTCATACGAGAAAAAAAAATTCTGCCGCCATCCTGCCGCGGCAGGATTTTAGGCCGTTTTTCTGCCGTGGCAGAGACCAATTCTCAGGTCATTTTTACTGAGTCCACATAGCGTACCTATCCTTGTGAGCCTTAGTAAGCCTTTCTTTGTGCCTAAAACTATCCTACGAGACTAGCGTGCTTAGTGCTCTACGGGCTGCTCAGTTTAGCAATCTTGTGCCCGTTTCGTTGAGACATTGCTAGCGTCTCTCCTTGTGCATTGCAACTCGAGCGTTCCTCCGACATACCTCACTTTACTGAGCTCATTTTCATAGTTGCAATTGCCCCATTTATCTCCACCGTGTGTGTTTCCGTGGGTCTTTGTCATACGATCAGCACTAGGACTTGTTTGCGGTGTAGTTAGGATACCATACCTACAGCTCCACCATAAATAACCTGTGTGCCCTGCGATCGTTCTCTATACCTTTGGTATTCACTTCATCATATCAGTGAATCAGTCTTTGATTTCGAATTAGTAAGCATCACTATTCACTTTGGAACGGTAAGATCTGCTTTCTTGTCCGTTTTTGAGTGAGTTGTGAGTGTGCCACCAAAACAATTTTATGTTTTTGCACTAATGTACTAATCATGACTTCTACTAGTGTTGATGTGATGCAGAAATCAGATGATGTCTACCATGACTATTTAGCTATTGTGGTTGGCATGGCATATGGTTCAACTACAATCAAGTGGCGATTGGAAAGTTCCGCCACACCCACAGAATATCAGATTTGGGAAATTGATATGGGATTTGGTTTTGCGAGATGTCGTACTTTCGATAGCAATTTTAATAGCCATATAGAATACATTCTTGCTCACCGACGTGTGGATGAAGAGGTAGCTCGTTGGTGGAAGGACGCAAGGATTGTGTATGGTGTCATGGGTAAAAAAATCCTTTGGGAAGATTTCAAGCAATTTCTACGTTCTATGTTTTTGAACAACTACAAATGGCCTATTCCAGAAATTTTGAGAGTGGACACTGATGAGACATGTGAGTTGTCTACTAACGTAATCATGTCTACTCCTAGTGTTGTATCTTGTGATGTACAGGTTGCTTTTGAATAAAGGGAGCCGCCTATTTTACAACCTGCATCACACGATCTGGTATTGTCACTTGAGAAGGATGTCGTAGTACCTACTACAACTGAGAAGATTGTTGATGACATTGGTACTAATTTGGAGCTCCAACCAACATGTGCGACATATTGTGAGTCTATTCCTTTACTGAAGCCTCCTTGTGATTTGCCTTACACTATTGTTTCAGCACCATGTGATAGTTTACCAAATTCCAATTTTGATCATGTGGTACTGATTACACATAAAGAAATACTTGCTCGAATACCACCTGCTGATATTGTGTTTTCCATCATGCTAAATGAACCTATGAGTATGAGTTGTGCTATGGACAAGATTTCTGAAATTTCATGTCTAAATTCTAGCACATATTCTCCTTGTTTCACTTTCAATCTAATTGGTGAATATAGCATGCATGAAAATTTTCTTGTGGATCACATATGCATTACTTGTGATAGAATCGTTGAACTGAAACATGTTGTTTTCAGCCATACTTGTTGTGTGTCGATGACTTGTTGTGGGACATATGCTGAAATTTGTGATAGTATGAAACTAAAGTCAGATCTAGTTAATATAATACAGCCAACACAAGTAATTTTACCTATGTTGGATCGTTGTAATCTTGCTAGAATAGAACCCAAGTTTTCATATCCTTTGTGTTTGTCCTAAAAGTCTTTGTCTAGTTGTGCTACTGCTCTATACTTCACTTATATTTGTAAATTGAGTTGCATCTTCCATACTGGACAACATGATCATGTTTATATTAATCAGAGTAGCGCAGTTGAAGCATGGTGTGAATCAGTTTGGTTTTCACACATATTAAATTGGTTAGATCTTGTCCACAAATTTGATCATAGATCTTCTTTAAGAAAACTGAATTTAATATTGAAGAACAAGACTATCTATTTAGTTGTTTTTCACCATGATCATGATTCTTTGTACTTCACTTATACCTGCAATTTAAGTTGCTTGATGTATACTGGACATACTTTTCATGTAAACAATAATAATACAACATGTTATATATACATATACTTTGCGTACACGTTGTTCTTTTTGTTTCTCCCACTTTCAGCTTACCTAAAGCCGAGGACGGCTTTTCATGAAGAAAGGGAGGATGATGAGGATATATACAGGGATTATGATGATTCTGACTTCCTGAACTGGAAGAAAATATTGAGTCAAATTAATAATGACTATCAGGTGAATTCACTCTTAATTGAACCTGATGTTTTACTTAATGAGAACTTTATACTACCTAAGTCTATGCATCTTTGTATGATCAGGTTTATTGATAACACAAGCGTTCCGCGAGGAGGAGGAGAGTTGCAGCAAGAAGGACAAGCGCTGATTTCTAATATCAACAAGTGCGCGAGGGAGGAGCGGGAGGCATGCGCACTAGGAGGCAATAAGGAAATCACGTATGAGCAAGAGAGAGATGGTGCACCAAGAATTACATGTTTGAGGTGTTCCACGACGTTTGGACTGCGTGCCAATAAGACCGAACCCATGTATGGGTCGGTATGTATCAGTTTGAGTCGAACCGAGTCAGTTTGGGCCAAGTTATGGCTGTTTTTAGGCCCGTTTAGAGGGGAGGACGCCCCAGCCATCATATAAACCTCCGTAGCCGTCACAAGTTAGGTTTTCAGACCACGTTAAAATATTTTGGAGTTGTTTCTTTCATAGAACCTCTGGAATTATCCTGTGTTCGAATCTACCAACTATAATTGAGTGTGATCTGTTGTTCCATTGGGAATTAGTAGATTGTAGACTACCGTTCGTGGTCATGGCTGCGTGCGCAAGAGTGTGGTGTTGTGAATATCCTACAAGGTTCGAGATCTGTTGCACTGGCATCAGGGATCGAGCGGGAGAGATCATAGCTACGCACTAGTTATCTATCATCCACCATCATCATCGCCATCCGCTTACTGAGAAGATCGGGCCACCCCATATCACCGGTTCTTGGCGCTGACGCGTGTCTGGCCTCGCGTGAGACACGAGGTAGGGTCCACCACCGCTATCTTATCCCCACGCACGACAGAGTCTTCCTTTCCTTCGCTCGTTCCTAAACCAAAATTCATGGCATCTCGACCAAATCCACGTCGGGCCGCGCTGCTTCTCGCCTTGCTTGCTTCCCCAGCTCCTCCCTCGGGGCGCCGCCTTGCTCCTTCCCCGGCGCGCTGCCCGTTAAGATGCCTGAAATCCCTCGCTGCCTCCTTCGAACGCCCATCAATCTGTCGTGCACGTGATGTTGCAAGGCAGCGATGGCGGAGGCTGCTACACGACGGGGCAGCGGCTGCTGCACAGACAGTGGCGTCCGCTGCTACACGTGGCTACGGAGGCTGCTACACGATGGGCGGCGGCTACTACACGCGGCGACGGGTCGACGCCGGCGCAGCCATGGCGGCTTCTACACGCGGTGGCGTCCGCTGCTACAGGACAGGGCGACGACTGCTACACGCGGCTATGGCGGCTGCTACACGATGGGGATGGGGCGGCGGCTGCTACACGTTTTGATGCCGGAGCGGCCATGGCGGCTGCTACACGCGGTGGCATCCGCTGCTACACGACAGGGCGACGGCTGCTACACACGGCGACGGGTCGACGCCGGCATGGCCATGGCGGCTGCTACATGGGCGCGGACGCGCTGCTACACCGGCGAGGCGCCTCTGCTACATGAGCGTGGACGAGCTGCTACATCGGCGAGGTACCGCTCCTAAAAGGGACACCGCCGCACCGGCATTGCTACATCAGCGAGGTGTTCTGCTACACGGGTGAGGTCGTGCTGCTACACCGGCGAGACGCCTCTGCTACATGGGCGAGACACCCCTGCTACAAGGGGCACCGCCGCACTGGCTTTGCTACATGCAGACACCAACGTTGCTACATCGGCTAGGCGGCTGTAATACCCTCGAATCGGCCCTATGCAAGTTTTAGCGCTTCCCGCCAAACCCGCATAGAAACGATTCAAGGACGCCCACCAGGCACTTTCGTGCGGGTGGAAAACAAAGTAATACACTTACACATTAGTCCACGATGAAACCCACAAAACATATATATACAACAACGACTCCATGAGCCACGAATACAGATATACAATACAAAGATCCAAATCACCTTGAAAACGATACAACGTCCGAGTACAGACAAGATGCAAAATGGGGCTAAGAGCCCTGAAGAATAACCAATGGCGTCCATAACCCTGCCCAGGCCAAGCCAGAAGGGTAACCCTGCTAACGACGTCGATCTCAAACCTGCTAAAGCAAAAGGGGTGCCGACAAAGGGCGAAGAAAAAAGAGGAGCGTCAGTACTGAGGCCAGTACACGGCGAGGCTAGAATTCGGCGGTCCTCGCCTACACAGGTATGGTGGACTGAAGCGGCAGCGCAGGGACACTAAACAACCTATAGAGACTCTATAATACTGGCGGCTATCAGAGAGAGATAAGAGAGACCTATTCGGATCCAACCTGACACTAACACCAAACATACCCATCCTGGTATTCCCCCTCGAGACCAAACGAGGAAGTCAAGCCGAATAAACTCACATGGTTGGCAGTTTTATTTAATCTTTCCATGGCAGTTATCCAACTTACTAGTCATCTCAGATGTAAGTCAAATTATAACAGTAAACTTTAGTTATAGTTGTCTATGATCGAGAAATTGTGCTCCAAGTCGTCCATAACTGCGGACACGGCTTTTCGAAAAGATTTAACCCTGCAGGGGTGCACCAAAGTATCCACACGCACTTCGACCCTTTTTGCCAGATTAATTAGCATACACCCATCGGTATGTCGGCAGGGCCTAAGTCATGACATTTCCCAGACCCAAAGCAAGTACATGGGGGGCCACCCCACTAAGCTACCCGCAACGAAGTCGGTCGGCTCCGAGGTGGACCCAGGGTTTGTGCCAATGGCTGTAAACGACTGAGAACCCGAAAGTGTGACTGGGCTTGTCGATACCGCGAAAACATTCCACATCCTAAACAGTACAGGTGCTCCAGGCACAATCTTAAATAAAGCAGTAAAGCATGGCATAAGTACAGAATAGTAATAAAGCCCCAAACTACATGTGGCCCCCGATACAATACTTTGAAATCAGGTAGTAAGCCGATGGGGGTGCCCACACACCCCACCTGTGGTTAGCGCGCTCGATCTCGGAACAGGTGTCAAGAACTCGGGTCCTAGGGAACACCAGTGAGCGGTTAAGAACCAAATATTTACTATTACCCACCGGTGCCTCTGCATTATATCTACCATCAACATTAATTCATAAACTGTAATTAGAATCATGATCAGCTCTACCATTAAACATCTGCCAACCTCCCAACAACTGTGGAACATCGACGACGCGAAGCAACACCTGAGCAAGCAACTACGACTCGCAGGGCCAACTGTCTAACAAGCAACAGGCAATATGAGGTGTCCCAGGCAATATAACGGCTGCAGGAATATAACTGGTACGGAACACTAAAGCATCGCGACACGGATAGCAATAGATCAACAGGAGGAAATAAAGACTATAAATGCAAAATATGTAGAAGGGGAAGGGATGCTCGTCTAGGAAACACTACCGACGGATCACCGAAGATCGGGTCGACACTCGCATCCACTCATCGGCATAATCCGTGAAGAAGCAAAGCACTAAAAGAAACACCGAATGCACTATTTAATACTACTGCAGAAGATCGGGCATGATGCATGTATGATGTATGACATGGCAAAGATGCGGTGCAACTAGGCAATATTAAGCGGAACCAGGGCCTCGACAATTAATTAGACGGTTCAAGTTGTTTAAATACCCGCAATTTAAATGTGGAATTAACAAGGCAAAACATGGCATCAGTTCGCTACACAAATTTAAATAGGGCCCATATAAGACTAGAATAGCCGCAGATAGACTCCATATTTAATTATTAGGTGAATTGACAAAATAACCCGCACCCACAAATTATGTATGCATGCATGAACAATTTAATTATGCAACAAGATAGATGTCATTTATAAAATAGGGGTCTCGGAAAAAGGGGTCACACATCGGATAGACGATCTTGGTTCCAAGGGGTTTGGTTCGGTCTTCGCGGGTCTCCGTGGATCAGGGGTCTTCGGGGTTCGAGGCCTTCGCGTGTCAACACATGTCGTTCTTGTCCATCGGATGGCGAACTTGAATAGACAACATCGGGTTCCAGGTAGCACACACAACATCTCTTCACGGTCATTGTCTTATCATCACCACAACAACATGGCCTTCGGGTTTGCACACACCTCTTCACATCATATGTAGCACACTACCACATACCATCGCCGCATCATCTGTACTCCACTCCTCGCAACCAAACGTCAACGTGGATCAGCAAAGCATTTTACACCACGAGAATCCACACGGAACCGAAGGCGAGATACACGCCAAAAGATGGCCACCTACACAGTTATTCTCTGAAGAAAAACGAGCGTAGCAGCGGCCTCGCGAGAGGGACGCTAGGGCGGCAACGTTCGGCGGCGCCACGCACAGAGGAAGGGGTGACGCGGTTGCGGCTCGCTGACGGGAGGAGGCCGGCGGCAGAGCACCTGGTGGCCAGCGGAGGCGCGAGCGGGCGGCGACACGAGGAGAGCCTGTAGGGGCGGAGGCTGACGACGATGTAGCCGAGGATGACCTGGCCTTGGCGGTGGCCGGAACAGGGCGAGCGGCGGAGGGCGTGGCAGCAGGCGCCGGGAGAGACGAGGAAGGGTGGATGTGTCGCGTCGAGGCCTAAGGTCACGCGATGGCCGGGGATGGCAGCGAGGTGCGGCGAGGTCGAGGATGGTCGGGGCGTCGACAGGGCCGCGCTTGTGGTGGCTCGTGGGGGGGGGGCAAAGAGGCGGCGGCGTGCGGTCTCTGGTGGAGGCGGGGAGAGGGCGCCGGCGCATGGAACCAGGATCGGTGGTGCAGCTTGATGGAAGGCGGGCTCGACGGCGGCGCCCGCGGAGCTTGGCGGGAGGAACTCCGGTGAGGTCTGGCTCGAGGAGGGCTGCAGAGGAGCGGCGAGCGGTTCCAGGGCTTGGTCGAGGGCGGGCTCTGAGTGGCGGCGCGGGGCAGGTTCGCGTCGAGGCAGGGAGGCGGCGCTGCCTGCTCTGGGCGAGGAAGAGCGACGGGGGGAGGAGGGGATCGAGGCTGGGGTTGGGGTAGCAGTAGGTGGGTGGGCTCGGGACACAACACGGGAGTGTTGGGCTGACTGCGGGGTGGGGCCAGGCTGGCGGGCTGGCGATCGCGTCGACTCGGCGTACGGCCAACACGCTAGGGGTGGCCAGGATAAGCGTGTTTGGTCCAGGGGAAGAGGTGGTTGCGGTCGGATTGATCGGTGGGATGGGGCCGGCCGCACCGCGCGCGTGATGTTTGATTGCACCGCGGGTGAGTGCGTGCTAGGCTAGGTGGTGGTGGCGGCACAGGTTGGAGGGATTAGGGTTTGGGTAGGATAGACTAGGTTTTGTCTTAGATGGGCTGGGTTGTAGGTGGCCTGCCCTAACGGCCGAGCTGCCTCCCCGGTCCAAAAAATTAGTTTTATTATTTATTTTTATTTTAAAGTCCTTTTGTAAACTATTTTTAGACAAAACAAAATACCTGGAAGAGGTCCGAAGTTTCGATTTGAAATAAAGACGGGGCGTTTAGAAAACAAAACCAGACTTTTCAAAAATAGTTTTCAAACAAACCATGCATGATGATGACGATGCTCAAATGCAATGTGGCATGATGACATGAGCATGCGGTCATGATGATGCAAACAACAAAAACACAGCAATTTTCTAGTAGTGGTTTTACTAGGATGCTATAGCGGCGCTGCTACAAGAGGGGCAAAGGTATTGCTACGAGGCCACCGCCTCCGACCACTGGCGCTGCAGCACGTGACCACGCTGGCTTATTCTCCGACGACGACGTCCCCGCCATGGGAGGCGAGCAGGGTGCTGCCAAGGGGAGGGAGGCGGTGCTGCCATAAAAAGGTGGATGTACTACGAGCAACGTGCTTCCTGGGGGGCGTGGATGTCGCCTGAGCTGGACGCCGCCGCTTGCCGGAGCTAGAAGCGCTCGCCGGCGATGGATGTCAGTCAGGGCCGAGCTGCCCCTATGGGTCAGGGACCGATGCAAACCGAGTGAGGGCATGGGTCATTACCTGCCTTTTTTACTAGCTGTGGGGTTTGATTTTTCTCTTTTCCGATGCACGTGAGCGGTTGGTCTACGAGGACACGTGTCGAGCGGGGGAGACGGGGATCGGAAGTCCCAATCCCCCGGGGACGCGTAGCACGACCCATATGTATCTATCTACTAATTTTCTCTGAGGTAGGTTCGTTCGTCTAGCAAAAAATTTCGTTCCGATTTTTTTCTGACGCTTTTGCCCCTGCTCTTTTGAAGTTTTTACCTACCTTGCCACCGCTAAGTGGATAGCCCTATTTGCTCCCTTGCCCTCGTCCGCCGGTCCCCATCCTCCTTCTCTCGTCCCCGCGTCGCCCTCCTCCGCTCCTGCTCGATCCCGAGCCGCCGCCTCCCGCCTGTCCCAAACTCCACGCGGCGGTGTTTGGCGCGGCAGCGCAAGGCAGGATCCTTCCCTCTTCCACGGTGCCTGGGCGGGCAGCTCCATGGGCTTGTGCTTGGTGGCCTAGGCTCGGAAGCCAGCGGGAGCGGTGATCTAATCAGCAGCGACGGACGACGGGGGCGGTGGCGTCTCAGCGTAGGCACATAGGAACGGGGATTCTCTTTGAGCACCAGATTTGTGAGACAAACCCCAAGATTTGGATGCGGAGTAGGCTGATTTTAGTGAAATTAGTTGTTCTAGAGCCATGGAAACTTGAGGATATGCATCGGCAGTACAGGGGGAAGGCAGAGCAGAGAGAGAGGTAGGGAGGGGAGATGTTGTTGGCCGGTATTCCCAAAGCCGGCGTCATGGGCGACGGGAACGAGATGCTGCGCCTCAGCATCGTGCATCGCGTCGGCGTGCGCGCTGCTGGCCTGGGTCGCGGCGGGGCTGCTGGAGTGCGTGCACGCTGTGTGCCTGGCCTGGGATGCGGCCGGCGCGGGCGATGCTGGGCAAGGTCGCGGCGGGGCTGCTAGAGTGCGTGCATGCTGTTGGCCTGGTCGGGGATACGGCAGTCACGGGGCTGCTGAACTGCGTGCACCCAAGGCTTTGCTGCTGAGCCGTCTGGCATTTTTTTTACAAAATAGCTAGCTGACCCGTCTGGCATTTTTTTTTACAAAGATAGCTAGCTGACATTGTTCTTGTGTTTGCAAAATAACTTTTGAGCAACCCTAGCTCATGTTTAATTTGATCTAAAATTTCGGTTTATTGCCATCTATAAAATACCTTTACTCGCAAACTGCCGAAAATCATGGATGCCACAGGAAGTACATCATGTTCGTTGATAACAAGGTGAGGTAGGACACATTGCGTGGCTACAAATGTTACGTTACCGAGGCAGATAAAATAAACACCCTCTGTGCCCGAGAAAATGTGACACCGACACAGCGGCGTTCCTGATCGGGAAAATCTGATTATTGAGAACTTGGACAATACATATTTTATTTTTGCAAGAAATATTTATCTTTGGTTCGCTTTTGTATAAGTGTGCCGTAAATTGAGACGGTCACTGTAGAAATCTTCCCATATGATTTTTCTAGACAGTAGCGTGAGTTTCTACAATATTTGCTTCCATCAATTATGTTTAGGATTTAGCTCTTCAATTTTTAATATGTCTTTCTTTTTAGATCACACTCTCTATGTTTGCGAATAGATATTGGTGCACATGGTTCTGCTCTTCTACAAAAAATCAAAAATCATATGTTTCAGTTCCAAAAAATTCTAAAAATAAATTAGGATATAGCCCGTGAACTATACTACAAACGTGCAATTTTTTTTAATGTGGAACAAAAATGATAAAATTGTAGATCTATAGTATAGTGATTTCAAATCACAAAAAATTCACACTTTGTCATTTTTATGTAGCTCGGAGTACAAAACATTTTGAATTGAGATTTTGCATGTCTATGAAATACATCATTAGCAACTTTTAGGATTCTATTTCAATTTTTTAAAAACTTATAGGTATAGCTTTTAAATTTTTTAATATGCAGGGTGCACTAGATCTCGGGAAGCAAAAGGACATTCCGCTATGTCCACCTAAAAAAGTTATATTTGTTATATTAACTTTGACCAACAATTGTTCAATAAATATAATGTTATACCACATGAAATTTTTGAGAGTGGATCATCGGAATGAAACGAGTATATGTCAATAGAGACACTAAGGTCTGGCATGATTGCATTGGAAGGAAACAAAAGTTTTACACAATCAAGAGAGAATCATCCATTTTCTATGATTGTTCCATATGGTCACAATTAAATTTTATATCGATATATTTGTTTTACCTTTATTTATTTATTACACATTACATTGAAATATGCAAAGTAAATTTAATTTTCTTAAATACTATGTGAAAATTTATATGTATTTTATATTTAAACGTGGGATATGTACAACGCTAGAAAAATTGCCGTATTGTCCTGAGTAGGTTAGTCACACACAATTTGGTTCCGATATTTCCCTAGACCTTTTTGCCCCTGGCATTTCTACAGTTTTACTCGCCCTGTCACCGCTAAGTGCAACCCTCTATTCCTCTTCCCGTCCACCGCGCGCGACCCAGCACGACCCAAGTCCCATCGCCGTCAGCCTCCGTTCCCATCCGACACGAGAGAGAGACCAGGTTGTTTAGGTCGTCCATGGTCCGCCGCCGGCCAGGGCTCCCCGCAGGCCGCCCCCCTCACCGCCGCCAGCACACCTCCGTTCCCAGATTCTCCTCCGTTCACCGGCAATTTGATCGAGCTCCAGCGTTGGGCGTCACCGCCGCTAGACCAGCAATCGTCCGCCCTCCCGTCCTCCTGTGGCGAGGTAGCCGGCCCATCCTCCTCTGGCAAGGTAGATGAGGTAGCCACCTCTGCCCTCCCATCGCCCTCCTCCTTCTGCGAGGCACGACCCAGCTCTTCCCCAAGTTTGGACACGAGCTCCCTTGATAGCGTTGTCGCGTCGTGAGCAACGCCGGTGCCCGTGCCGCTACCGCGTGCCTCGGCAGTTGGTGGAGCCGTAGCGGGGAGGACGGGTGTGAGAACCAGGCTTCGCGTGCCCAATTCTTGTCCACATGGTGGACTACCTCCACTGGATCGGCACCTATGCGGCCTTCTTCTTCGTCGCAACATTGTTCCCAGTGTTCCAATGTTCTGTAGCTGTTGTTCTGTTTTCATTCGAGGAATCATAGATGCACTATGGGAACACGGAAGGCACCGTCAGGTCAGGGTCGCAGCCATGCCTGGCTGCTTGCATCTCCGTTGATTCCTCTTCTGCCCCTCAAATTCTTCCATGGACTCCCATCGATGGATATCTGACTTTCCAATTCAGCAACACCAAGATGCCACCTCGCCGGTGGACCGTGGGCGGCACCAAATCCTCAGATCAAACGCATATCCCTGTGTTGATTAGACAACGCATCCAAGAACATGGCTGTTACAATTGCGACAAGAAGATAACGAAGAACGAAAACAAAACACAGCAAGGGGACACAGATTTAACGTGGAAAAACCTCTCCAACAAAGAGAGGAAAAAAACCACGGGCGCCAGCCAGCGAAACTTCACTATATCGAGGAGTGTTTACAAACGCCGGGGATTTTCACAGATGCAACTCTCCCAACCGGCGGCTTACAAGGGGTTTATACACTCGGCCCAAGCCTCCCGGCGACGGGCCTCGCTCCACTCGTCAGAAGTTGGCTTATACTTTGTAGAATTTGGATCAACATATAACAAACTCCACCTTGAGACAAATTCCTCCTTGTAGCATCAACAGCAACCATCTCCCTGAACAAACAAAGCAAATACTTTCGGCGTCAATAGCCACTTGGGCTAATTAGTTAAACCAACTAAGTTCGAGCAAAGCTCAAACTTAGCAACAGGAACAGGTTTAGTCATCATATCAGCAGGATTATCATGAGTGCTGATCTTGCATACCTTTAATTTACCTTGAGCAACAATGTCTCTAACAAAATGGTACTTGACATCAATGTGCTTAGTTCTCTCATGGAACATCTGATCTTTTGTAAGGTATATGGCACTTTGACTGTCACAAAACAAAGTAATGCAAGAATCATCTCCACAAAGCTCAGCAAACAAACCTTTCAACCAAACAGATTCTTTGCAAGCTTCAGCAATAGCCATGTATTCAGCTTCAGTAGGAGATTGTGCAACAACAGCCTGCAATGTAGCCTTCCAGCTAACAGCACAACCTCCAACATTAAACACATAACCTGTGAGGGATCTTCTCTTATCCAAATCGGCAGCAAAATCTGAATCCACATAGCCAACGAGTCCCTCACCGGTCCTGCCAAACTTCAAACAAGCATTGGAAGTGCCAAGAAGGTACCTGAAAACCCACTGAACAGCCTTCCAATGTTCTTTACCAGGATTAACCATGTATCTACTTATCAAACTCATAGCATATGATAAATCAGGACGAGAACAAACCATGGCATACATCAAAGAACCAACAGCACTAGAATATGGCACCTTTGACATGTACTCAAACTCTTCATCAGTAGTAGGACATTGAGAAACTGACAATTTAAAGTGAGGAGCAATAGGAGTACTAACTGAGTTGGCACCATCCATATTAAAACGATGAAGAACTTTCTTAATGTAACTTTGCTGACTAAGAAATAACAAACCAGATTTTCTATCTCGGGTAATCTCCATACCTAAGATCTTCTTAGCAGCACCAAGATCCTTCATCTCAAACTCACTACTTAGGTGTGCCTTCAAAGTAGTGATTTCTTTCATGCCCTTGGCAGCAATTAACATATCATCAACATATAGCAGCAAGTATATAGGTGACTCATCAACAAACTTGATATAAACACAACTATCATATTTAGACCTCTCAAAACCATGTGAGATCATAAATGAATCAAACCTTTTATACCACTGTCTTGGAGATTGCTTTAAGCCATAAAGAGACTTCTTTAATTTGCACACAAAATCCTCTTTACCAGGCACTATGAACCCTTCTGGTTGGTCCATGTATATTTCCTCATCAAGCTCTCCATGCAGAAAAGCAGTCTTGACATCTAACTGCTCAAGCTCAAGATCACGCATAGCCACAATACTAAAGAAAGTACGAATGGAACTATGCTTCACAACTGGAGAGAACACATCATTGTAATCAATACCTGGAATCTGGCTGAACCCTTTTGCTACTAACCTTGCCTTGTACCTTGAAGGCTCTTTGGGAGATAGACCTTCCTTTTTCTTGAAGATCCACTTGCAGCGGACCGCCTTCTTTTGTTTAGGCAAGCGCACAACATCCCATGTGCCATTTTTCTCAAGCGATTGCATCTCTTCTTGCATAGCAGATACCCACTTCTCGCGGTCAACGGATGCAATGGCTTCATTATATGTAGCAGGTTCAGAATCGTTCTCCACCTGTTCAGCACAACTCAAAGCATAATGTACAAGATTACACTCTTCAATTAAACGACGAGGTGGAACTATGTTACGTCTCGGTCTATCAGCAGCAATAGATTCCTGTGGCTGCTGCAAAACAGTAGGTGAGTGCTGAACAACATCATCATCAATATTTTCCTCATGAGTATCATCAACAACAGCATTATTATCAACAGTTTTCTGCAGGTGCTCCACCTGCACACGAACTCCCTCCTCTCCAATAGCAACAGGAGAGGGATCTGATGGCAAGCTGTCATGATACATAACGGATTCATTGAAAACAACGTTCCTACTCAACAAAATCCTTTTTGTTTCAGGGTTCCATAGTTTATATGCCTTAACTCCTGAACCATAACCAAGGAATATGCACTTGACAGCTCTAGGCTCTAACTTTCCATTATCAACATGAGCATAAGCAGTGCAACCAAAAACTCTCAACTGTGAATAATCAGCAGGTAAACCTGACCATACCTCAATAGGAGTTTTCTTCTCAAGTGGAATAGAAGGTGACCTGTTGATGAGGTAACACGCTGTGTTGGCTGCTTCAGCCCAGAAACGCCTATGCATACCTGCATTAGACAACATACAACGAGCCCTCGAGATGATGGTTCTGTTCATGCGTTCTGCCACGCCATTCTGCAGAGGAGTATATGAGATGGTGTGATGCCTGATCATGCCATCGTTACTGCAAAACTCCTCAAACTCATTAGAACAGAATTCCATACCATTGTCAGTACGTAGTACCTTTACCTTCTTCTCAGTCTGTTTTTCAACCATAACTTTCCACTTCTTAAAAGCATCAAAAACATCAGATTTATGCTTCAGAAAATAAGGCCACACCTTTCTTGAGTAATCATCAATAATAGTAAGCATATAATTAGCACCACCAATAGAAGTCTTACGGGACGGACCCCATACATCAGCATGCACATAATCTAATATGCCTTTGGTGGTATGAACGGAAGCATTGAATTTAACTCTTTTATGCTTACCAAAGATGCAGTGCTCACAGAACTCAAACTTACTCAAGTTGCAACCATCAATCAGCTCTCTCTTGACCAACTCTGCCATGCCTTGTTCGCTCATATGCCCAAGATGCATATGCCATAGATGTGTTTTACCACAATCATCAGAATCATTAGAAGTAACAGCAGCAGCAATACCAGGCAAAGTGCTACCTCTAAGAACATATAATTTAGCAGAATTCATATCACCTATCATGTGAATAAGAGAACCTTTTGATACCTTCAGAACTCGATGCCCACCGGCATACTTGTATCCATCAACGTCCATGGTACTCAGGGAGATCAAATTTCTGGCCATGCTTGGTATGTGCTTCACCTCACTCAACGTGCGTGTCACGCCATCATGTGTCCTAATCTTAACAGATCCAACACCAACGATATGGCATGGGTTGTCATTCCCCACACGCACAAAATCTCCAGTCTGCACAGACTCATATGAACTGAACCAATCTTTGTTACAGCAAATATGAAACGAACATGCAGTATCAAGTATCCATTCATCATCACGAGAAGCACAAGCAGCAAAAACAGCTAAGCATTCACCACCAGAACTATCAGAAACAACAGCAGCCTTACCATTGCCTTGATCCTTATCTTTCGGTTGGTAAGTACCGTTCCTTTTCTCCTTATTCTGCAGCTTCCAGCAATCATCAATAACATGATTAGATTTCTTACAATACCTGCAGAACTTGTCCTTTCCCTTGGACTTCGAACGACCTCTGCCGTCTTTGCTCTTATCTCGGTTGCCATGGTTGTTAAATCTCTGCTCGGTCCTGCCACGAACCTGCAGAGCTTCAGCCTTGGAGGACGCCCCATCTGCCTGCACCATAGATTTCATCTTTTCCCTCTGTTTGAGGGCATCTTGCACTTCATCAAGGGTTATCTTCTCACGGCTCAACAACATTGTATCATGAAAGTGTGTATAAGAACTAGGCAGCGAGCATAAGAGTAATAGGGCTAGATCCTCATCATCATATTTTACTTCCATAGATTGCAAATCAGAAATAATCTCTCTAAAAAGAGATAAGTGATTCATTACCGATCCACCTTCCTGCAATCTATGCGAGAACAACTTCATCTTCACATGCATCTTACTGGTTAGATCCTTTGACATGCAGATCGTTTCCAGTTTTTCCCATAGGGCAGCAGCAGATTTCATCTCCAGTACTTCCTGCAAAATATTATTGGACAGATGAAGTTGAATCAAAGACAAAGCCTTACGGTCCTTCCGCTTCTCTTCAGCGGACCAGGTCTTAGCATCCTTTTCACCGAATCCATCCAGCGCTTCATCCAGATCAGAAGTTTGGGCGAGAATCGCCCGCATCTTCACCTGCCACAAGGAGAATCTTGTGGTGTAGTCCAGCTGTGGTAGATCGAACTTCAATGACGACATGTCGCAAACCCTAGATTAGAACCTGGGGCTCTGATACCACTTGTTACAATTGCGACAAGAAGATAACGAAGAACGAAAACAAAACACAGCAAGGGGGACACAGATTTAACGTGGAAAAACCTCTCCAACAAAGAGAGGAAAAAAACCACGGGCGCCAGCCAGCGAAACTTCACTATATCGAGGAGTGTTTACAAACACCGGGGATTTTCACAGATGCAACTCTCCCAACCGGCGGCTTACAAGGGGTTTATACACTCGGCCCAAGCCTCCCGGCGACGGGCCTCGCTCCACTCGTCAGAAGTTGGCCTATACTTTGTAGAATTTGGATCAACATATAACAATGGCCAAGGCCAAGCTTCAGTTGTCGGCACTCGATTTTGTGAGAAAAGAGAAGAGGATTTTCTTTGTCTTCCGCAAAACGAGCCATGTACTAGAATGTATTGTGGTCTGTAGAGATGGGGTGTGCCTGGCTAGGCTGGGTGAATTGAAGGGCTGAATTAAAACGGTGGCTAGTTACATATGACCAATTCTCTCACTCTTAGAGCATCTCCACTCTGGAGCCTCAAAGGCCTCCATAGTATTTTGGGAGCGCTGGCATAAAATTTCGAGCGCAGGCACGCGTCCTAATATTCTTTTGGCGTCGGCGTGGCCCAGTTATTTATCCGGCGGCCCCAGGCCAAACCCAATGTACAGGGAGACGAGCAAGAGCGCCGAATGGACGCGTGGCAGGACGGGTGACGGGAAGAGAAGGCGGGAGCGCGGGCGCCAAACCCGCCCGGTCAAAGCTGGCCCGCATGGCAGCCGCATAGAGCCGGTCTTCTTCCTCGCCATCAACGCCGAGTAATGGCGCTGCTTGCCGCAGTCTTTCCAGCGAACGGCAGCGGGCGGTGCAGCCGACGCGTCCCGTCAAAAGGGCAGGGCGGCGTTAATACCCGCCGCTCGCCTCCCCCTCCTTCCCATTATAAAAACCCGCGGCGGTTTCCATTGTCACCGCACACGCATTATCTTGACGGCGAGCTCCACCATCTCCTTCTCCAAGCGTCGTCTTCTTCTCCCTTGGCGATGGCGGGCTACGACGGCCAACGGCTTTGGCCGCCTCTAGCTCCACGTCGATGAGGCGCATGCGCTATGGAGCGCCGGCTACCCCGTCCCGCCGGCTTTTCGGCTTCTGACGGGGTGGGCGGTGAGCCGTGACGGCCTTCCTGTGCTGCCCATCCCCACCGGCGCGGCCCAAAGAGCCGCGATCTACGAGCACTACTGGGGGTCGCTCATCGACGAGGAGCGCAACGACCCCCAATGGGATCCCGATAACCTCCAGGTGTGGGCGGCCTTCTTCGCGCGACAGCGCGAGGAACGCATCGAGGCCTACGACGGTGTTGGCCCTATGCCGGCGAACTTCAACAGCGAAGGCCGGAAGCGATGGTGGAGCGCTCCGGGGCGCACCCTCTCCTGGGTCCTGGACCACATCGCCAAACAACCCGTCGTTGGTGATGCCGCCGCTTATCCCGCGTGATTGCCAGTGCTGGGGGCCCCGCCGCGCGTCGTCGATGTCCTCCTCCTCCTCCTCGCGCTCGTCGGCGTCCCTGGCGCGGTACTCGCCGTACTCCTCGCCGTCGCCACGCTACCATGGGATGCTCGCGCCGGTGAAGGACGAGCAGGCGAGCCCACCACGCAGGCGCCACACGCCACCCTCCCCGCCTCGCTGCCTCCGCTTGGGCAGGCCCAAGCCCGAGCCCAAAAAGGAGTGGACGCCACCGCCGGAATACAAGGCGACAGCGCTCCAGCTGGTGGACGGCGAGGACCCGGAAGAATTTCCGGGCCAGAGGATGCTGGAACGGGCATCCTTCAACGCCGTCCTGCCGGCCACCGACGAGTTCGCCGCCAGGTGGTCCGCAGGACTGGCGGCGGGAGCAGGACGAGCACGCCAGGCGCCACGGCCTCGTCGTCGACATCGATGACGACGAGGGGGCGGCTGGTCCTTCCACGAGGCCGGTGCGCAGGACCAGCGGCGAGGGGTGCAGCCGTCTATCGCCGGCGAAGGACGAGCCGCCCAGCGACGACGACGATGAGGACGGGCTATTCGACTACGCCGCGGCGATGTACCGCCGACTCAGGATCGGCCATGGCCGCCATTAGATGACGTTTTTTTTGTAATTTTTTGTTAAATTTAAACTGTTCGTCTATGTTTTGTTGAAATTTGAACTATTTGTCCAAATTTCTGTTAAATTTAAAATATTTAAATTTTATTATGAGGGGCACGGCTGGGAGCCGGTGCCTCCCCATTTGGCAACATCGCGCCGGCGTCCCCCATACGGGCAAAAAAAGGGCCACGCCGGAGCCCGTATGAGGGTTACGAGTAGAGATGCTTTTACACAATAACAAAGAAATTTAATCCGGTGGTATCAGGAGCATGCACCCACCAAAAGTGAGAAAACGTCTACTAATATATGAAAAGAGTCCTCCTAATTTTCTTTTATTTGAAAAGAGTGAAAATTAATACTCACATGCTTGCCTTTTCACACACATAGGAGGAGCTCGCCGTCGGCATCCCCGCTGCTGACCAACTCGGAGATCGGCCAACACAGGCGACCATGCTGGAACTCCTGACTCCAATCAACGTCAGCGGCGGACATCCACCACCGGACTCTTTCTGGTCATCTCAAAAAATGTATACTTCTTTCTAGGACTACATGGACATGGGAAACCAGATACTTACACTTCAGCCTTTTGAGCAGTTGCATACTTTTTTTGACAGACCTGCAGCTAACTAACGAGAGAACTCACAGAGATTGACAAGGTGATTTGCTTGCGTAAAACGTTGCAATTTTTCTCCTTCTCCTCTTATCTTATTTATACAGAGTCTAAAACTAAAACGTGAGAGAGAGTCCGAGCTCCACTCGCCACCTCCCGAAATCGTTGCTATGCTCGCATGTCCTCGTGCCATCCCACGATGCTTGCACAACGGCCTAACTAACTAGCTACTGCTAAGGAAACAGATAAACGGTCATGCCACGAACAGGCTCGTGCCCACGCCGTGTTTATTCCTAACTGAATCTACTGCAACTAGCTGACTGACTGACGAAACCTGTCAACAGCCTAAAACTCGTCAGGGTTATAAGCAACAATTCCCCTCCTAGGCTTGACGACCTGACGAGACCTCCATGACACCGAGCTTGAGCCTCATCTCCATGAACTTGGCACGGCCCAATGCCTTGGTCAGAATATCGGCGAGCTGAGCATCGGTGCCGACGTGCTGGATGTCCACCTTGCCTTCCTCGATGCACTCACGAATGTAATGAAAGCGAGTATCAATATGCTTACTTCGCTCGTGATGCACCGGATTTTTGCTCAATTCGATCGCAGACTTGTTGTCCACGCGTAGCTTCACCGTCACCGGAGGCTTGCCGATCAGCTCGCCGAGGAGCCGGCTCAGCCACACCCCTTGGCATGCTGCCGTTGCCGCCGCAATGTACTCTGCCTCGCAGGAGCTCAACGCGACAACCTTCTGCTTCTGCGATGTCCACGTGATGATGCCGGAGTTGAGGAAGAACGCGACACCGGTCGTGCTCTTGCGATCATCCACGTCGCCAACGAGGTCGCTATCGCTAAACCCCGCCAGCACTGGCTCCTTCGTCGTGCCCTTCATGTAGCAGCAGTCGTACCCGACCGTTCCACTGACATAGCGCAGAATTTGTTTCACCGCTGCCCAGTGCGATGCCGTGGGAGCCTTCATGTATCTGCTCACCATGCCGATGGCGTGCGTGATGTCAGGCCTGGAGTTGCAGAGGTAGCGTAGACTCTCGACGATGTTGCGATAGCGTGTGGCGTCCACAGTGTCGCCAACACTGACCTTGGACATCTTCAAGCGATTCTCCATCGGCGTGTGGCAGGCGTTGCAGCCTGTCATGCCCGCCGTGTCCAAGATCTTCTCAGCGTAGGCGCTTTGACAGAGTGAGATCATGCCAGCGCCCTGTTTCACCTCGAGCCCAAGATAGTAGCTCAGGAGGCCGAGGTCACTCATGTCGAACAGATTGTGCATCTGCTCCTTGAACACATCGATGTCCTTCTCGTTCGTGCCGGTGATGATTAAATATCGACGTAGACGCCAACGATCAGCGTGGCCTTGTCGTCGTTCCTTCGGTACACAACGTGCTCGAGAGGGCTCCGCTTGAAGCCGAGCGACAACAGAGAAGCGTCGAGCTTGGCGTTCCATGCTCGTGGCGCCTGCCGAAGCCCATAGAGAGCTTTGTGAAGCTGGAGCACCTTGTCTTCGTTGCCGGTGCTGGTGTAGCCCGGTGGCTGGTGCACGTAAACCTCCTCTACGAGATCGCCGTTCAAGAAGGCGGACTTGACATCCATGTGGTGCACCTGCCAGCCACAATGCGCAGCAATGGCAAGCAGCAGCCGCACAGTCTCCATCCTCACCACCAGCGCGAACACCTCGTCGAAGTCCACTCCCTACCGTTGAGCTTACCCCTTTGTGACAAGACGCGTCTTGTGCTTGATCACGTGGCCATCTGGGTCCTTCTTCGCCTTGAATACCCATTTGAGTCCTATTGCTCGATGGCCTCTCAGGAGTGTGGTGAACTCCCACATTCCGTTGCCTTGGATCGACGCCGGCTCGTCATCCATGGCGTGCCTCCAGCACGCCTCAGATAGCGCGGCGTCGACACTCGTAGGCTCCTTAGCTGCAGCAAGGCACAACTCGTCACCATTGTGGCCGTCAGCTTCCACCGTCATGACGAAGTCCTCGTACTGCTTGTTCGGTTGCACGATGTTGTCCCGTGCCCGTGTGACCATTAGGTGTAGTTGGCGTGGCGGTGAGGCGTTCACCATGGCTGGCGTGGACGGTGTTCCTGATGCAGGCGTGGAAGACGATCCTGGCATGCCTCCGTACGCGATGGAGGATGGTCTAGCTGGTGTCGTAGGCGTCGTGGTCGCTAGAGTGCGCGGAGGCATTTGCTCTATCGCGGTAGAGGATTCGGCCACTTTTCCTGCCGCGACATCACTTGCCGTGGTGCCGCCTGTTGATGGGACTGTCAGGAATTCGACGTGGAACAGTGCTGCCTCCTACGCACCGTCAGTCTTTTCCTAGTCCCACCCCGCGCTCTCATCGCAGATGACGTCGTGCGTGACATGCACGCGTTTCTTGACGGGGCCGAAGACACGGTACGCCGCCGTGCCGGGCTCATACCCGAGGAAGACCATCGGGCAGCTCCGGTCATCCAGCTTCGCCAGGTGAGGTTTCGCGATCTTGACATGTGCTACGCAGCCAAACACATGTAGATAACTCACATCTGGCTTATAACCATGCCATACCTCGAAGAGGGTCTTGTCGTCGATGCTCTTCGTGGGTGAACGGTTGAGGATATAAACGGCCATCGTCACCACCTCTCCCCAGAAGCTTGCAGGCATCCCCGCCGCCATCATGCTGCGTGTGGTGGAGACGATCGTCTGGTTTCAAATCTCCACGACACCGTTTTGCTGCGGAGAGTACGGCGCCGTGAGCTGCCTATCGACGCCCTCGTCAGCATAGTACGTGGCGAACGTGGCCATCGTGAAATCGCCACTATGATCTGTGCGAAGTAGGCGCAGTTTGCGCCCTGTTTCCACCTCCGCCCCTGCCTTGAACTGCTTGATCGACGTTGCTGCTTGATCCTTCGTTGTTAGGATCCGGATCCACATGTGGTGGCTCAGATCATCCACGAGTAGGAGGAAGTAGCGCTTGCCGGCGTGCGTGGCCGGCGAGATGGGACCGTAGAGGTCGCCATGCACCAGGTCGAGCAGGCCTATGGCCCGCTTCTTGGCGTGCTGGGGGAACGATGAGCGTCACTGCTTCCCCACCATGCAACCATCGCACAGTTGCTCCACGTTCTCAATCGGCAGGAGGCCACACACCATGCCGTGGCGCGAGAGCTTCCATAGGGCATCGAAGTTGAGGTGCCCATAGCGCGCGTGCCATGTCCATGAGTCGTCACCGTGCACTGCGGCAAGGCACACATGTTCGGCAATGTCCAGTTTGACGACGTACAACCGATTGCGTGCCCGGGGCACCCTGGCGAGAAGGTGTCGTTGTCGATCATGCAACTTTAGGTACCCATTGGCGATGGCGATCTGGCACCCGTTCTTGTCGAGTTGCCCGAGGCTGATGATGTTGCTCCATAGCCGCGGGATGAAGTATATGTCGGTGAGGGTACGGTGCTCTCCGTTGGCGTACGCGAAGAGGATTGTCTCGCGCCCATGGATGTCCACCACCGACCCGTCACCAAACTTTACCATGCCGGTGACGGTCGTGTCCATCTCGGCGAAGACTGACCGGTGGCCACTCATGTGGTTGCTGGCCCCCGTGTCGAGGAACCAGCTGTCGTCGTGGCGTGGCTCGCTGGTGAGGTAGACCCGTTCCTCTATGAGCTCGATGTGTGCGTGGTCGCGGTGCACAATCGCCGTCGACGCGTTCACGCACGCCGTCAGCAGCGGAGCCTCGGTGACGGTTGCCATCAGCAGAGATGGGCTGTCATCGTTGCTGAGGGTGCAGGCACGAGCGAGAAGAGCAGCCGGTGCGTCCTCCTCGGCCTGAGCTAGGTGAGCTTGCACACGCCCTTGCTGCTGCCCCTTGCATTCGCGACGAGGTTCCTTGCAGTCTCTGCTGAAGTGTCCCGCGTACTTGTTGTAGTTGAAGCACTTGATTTGCGACATGTCGCGGTCGCCACTGCCCTTGCTACTCTGCTGCTTGCCGCAGCCTTTTCCTTTGTTGCTGCCGTTGCTAGAGCTGGAGCCCTGCCCCTGCTCCTTCTTCATGCCACGTGCGATCCACTCCTCCGTGAGGAGCAGCTGGCTGCCGGAGTTGTCCGAACTGTCCACGCCGCACCGTTGTGCTACCGAACGGAGGCGCCCGATCAGCTCCTCAACGGTCATGCCATTGAGATCGAGCAGTGTCTCGATCGAGCATGCGATCTGCGAGTACTGGGAGGGAACTTCACGAAGAAATTTCTGAACGACATTTACCTCCTCGACGGTGTCACCCAGCATGTGCAGGTTGTTGATGAGCTGCATGATGCGCATGCCGAACGCGTCCAGGGATTCGCCGTCCTTGAACATGATTGCCTCGAACTCCATGCGCAGGCGTTGCGTCGTTGCATCCCGTGCGCGGTTGAATCCCATGCGTAGGAGCTTGATGGCCTCCTAGGCATCGGCCGCAGTCTCCTTGACTGCGAGCACCGGCACCATCTCCGGTGGCACCGCGCGGATCAGTGCGGAGAGCACCACCATGTCCTCGCGATCGCCCGGCTCGCCCATGCTGGACACGGCCTCCCAAAGGCCCTGTGCGCGCAGGTTGATTTTCATCACCAGCGCCCACTCAATGTAGTTCGTGGACGTCAGCATGGGGTAGACGATGTTGCCGTCGCCGCCCTGGATCACCCGTTCGTGGATGACGATTTTGTTGCCGCCCCTCCTGCTCGGGCTCCTCCTGCGTTCACGTCTGCGCGGAGTGCGTGAGGGTGATCTTGCCGGTGGTGGAGACTTGTCGCGGTCATCCCCCTTGCCGTCATTCCCCTTGCCCGTGCCGTCAGTGTTCTTCACGCTGCCGGCCATTGCGGATCGACCAGACCTCGCGAACGAGGCTCTAATACCACTTGACAGACCTGCAGGTAACTCACTAGAGAACTGACAGAGATTGACAAGGTGATTTGCGTTGCGTAAAACATTGCAACTTTTCTCCTTCTCCTCTTATCTTATTTATACAAAATCTGGAACTAAAACGTGAAAGAGAGTCCGAGCTCCACTCGCCACCTCCCGAAATCGCCGCTATGCTCGCACGTCCTCGTGCCATCCCACGATGCTCGCACAAGGGTCTAACTAACTAGCTACTGCTAATGAAACAGATAAACGGTCATGCCACGAACAGGCTCGTGTACACGTCGTGTTTATTCCTAACTAAATCTACTGCAACTAGCTGACTGACAGACGAAACCTGTCAACAGCCTAAAACTGTCTGAACTTCGGTCGTCAGGGTTATAAGCAACATTTTTCAGATAATACCGCCATTATTCAGCAAAATCACACACTTTTTCAGCAGTTTCACCGGTCGATCAGGTGTAGTGTTAGCTTAGCTTCACACGTGTCTTTATTGTTGACTAGTAGAAGATACGTGCATAGCACGTCGCATTTTATAATAAGACTACAAATATAATTAAAAGTTTTGCATCAGTTTACAATCATGGACACCAAAAATCTATCTACTAATTTCTCTTGGTACGTTCGTCGTCTGAGTTTTTTTCCGTCTGCCAATGTTTGACTATTTTGCCCCTGAAGGTTTGGAGGTTTTACCGGTAGTGCCACCGCCCAGTCAACCAGCCTCGCTGCCCCGAGACCCTATCCCGCGATCCCCTTCCTCCTGTCCACTGCCGCCCCTGCTAGCGCGTGCCGCCGCCATGTCCCCGTTGCCAAGTTCCGCCACCAGCATCTCTCCCCGCGTGCCCCCGCTCTCCGCGGTCTGCCGCCGGCTGCCTCCTCAGCGCGTCACCGCCTCCCCATCTTCCCCGTCGACGGCGAGCGTGGTCGCACGTCCCTTCTTCCCCTCTGCCCAGCTCAAATTCGTACGTCGTGCAATTTTCCCATCCTTCAGTATTAAAAACTTTTTCCTGCAGTCCAAATCAAAACGGCATCTGCAAACTTCCCGCGTCAGCAGAGCCGCAGGCTGCATCGGCACGGTCGATTCCGCAACTTCTCCCAGGCCCGGCTCTTGCTTCGTGGGCCGCAGGGAGTCGCCGGTGGGGGAGCTCTGGCTGCGGAGTGTGGAGGAGGTGCCGGTGCTGCGGCGGCAGCCACGAGAGTGAGATGGACCTAGCCCTGCTCGTCAGCGACTTCGTGGATGGAGGGAGCGGGGACTCGCTTGACAGTAGCGACTGTGAGTCCGGCCTCTCTGACCTCACCGATATGATCTCGGTATGTTTGTTCGTTGCTTACCCTCTAACCTCCCCTACTACTCCCTTCTCTAATCTGCTCTGCCCGTGTGAAATTGTTTTGGCCGGCGAGCATGGATTGAAATTGTCGTTGTCACTGCAAGAAAATGACAATCAGTGCTTGAAGCTATGGCATGGTTGGAAGTTCTCTCAGAAATTACCTTTATGCGAATTTTTTGATTTGAGAACATGGCTTGCAGTCACATAAATTGGCCAATAAGTACATGTGAAGCTACGGTGCGGTTGGAACTTCTGGGACTGCATAACTGCTGCTTTCTTCATCAGAATTGTCGTTACTATTTATGCTGCTGCTGCTGCCCTGTTTCTCTGAGTTTGCTTGCCTCGTGACAAGGGTGCAAGGTAAACAATGAGTTTGCTTTGTTGCGATTGTCATTTCAATTGTCTATGAATAAATTGATAGTTACCACTAAACCAATGGTGCAGTACATGTGAAAATTAGAATATCAAATACATTATGGGTACATGTGAAAATTCTTGTTAGATTATTTTACTATTTCAATTTGTTTATCCTTTGCAAGGATTAGGTGCAGTCATATAGTATGGAATTATGTTCCTCTAATTTTCATACGTTGTGTAATTTTCTGAGGAAAAAAGTTTGTTCGAACTCGAGTTCGATCGGAAGTCCTTTAGCATTAAGCAGAAGAAGACTAGAGATTACATTCTTGCCGACCATGCCCGTCTGATTAAACTCGATGGTACAAAGAAGATACAAGAACGAGAAAACTAGAGAGAGGAATGAAAGTAGTTAGACAAAACGGCCATGTGCACTGGTCAGAGTTTTGTTAGAACAACTATACTTCATTTCCTTTTCACTTACATGGAGTCATGGGACAAAGTATTGTGCTATCGTAAAGACCATGCCGTTGATTTGTTAAACTTTTATGAAAGAATCAAAGAGACGGTTGATAGAAACTTTTTTCCGCAAGGTTGATAGAAACAATATGACAGTATCTATCCTTACATGAATGGAAACTACTCACCGTCATGTCTGAAACAATTTCTTAAATAAGAACCTGTCATGCACGAATCTTGAACCAAATCCAACGATTCAAGAATTGGCCGAGGTCTAACTCATTTCTCAGTCAATTAAAAATTAGCAAAACAGAAATTTCAATCAACTATGGTACATGCATATTTACTAGAGATATCTTTAGAGTGATTTGTACAAAATTTACAATTTAGTAACATAATCTATATTATTAAAAGGCTAGCCGTATGTTCGTCCTAATTTCCGTCTGCGATAATACGCCTTCAGGCTGCGGAGCTGCTGTGTTGCGCGTGGAGGTGCAGGCCTCCTGCCAGTTATGCATGTAGGCGGCACCGGAGCTGCTGTGTTGTGCGTGGAGGTGCAGGCCTCCTGCCAGTTATGCATGTAGGCGGCACCGGATACGGACAGGACCGGGGAGCAGAGGCGCGGAGGTGGACGAGAGCGCTCGGGCTGCGGAGTTCGGCCCAACATCCTCCTCTAAAGATTCCCACCAAGAGCATGAGGCTGACAAGGTAGATTTCTGTACCTCATGTTCTTGCTTCAAATATTTCCCCTCAGCCTGTAAAAGTTTCCTTTAAGCCCATCTCTTTTGTTAGCAAGAGCTTTGACACATGTTAGCAAGAGTTTTGACACACGTGTATGATGACAAAAAGTGCAGTATCACCCTGAAGCAGTAATTTTTTTATCAAGTTGCATGTGTAGTATTCGTCGGTATGTTAAAGTTTAGTAATTCCGAGGACAACAGAGATTGGGAAAAATGGTTTGTTGATTATGAATAGAGACCATATGTCGCTCGACAGTTTTTCTCAATTTTAGTACAATTGTTTCATTTGTTTGTTCATATAATTTGTTGTTATACCGTGGCAACGCACACAAGTAAAATTTGCTTTATAGAAGCAGCTACTTTCGGGCGCTATTTGACACCTTGCCGGTGTCATTTTGGAAATTCTTTCTAAAGATCTACTCCCTCAGTTTGAAAGAATAATATGTTATAGTCTTTTTCTAAAACATATGTATCTAGACTTATTTTTTCTGGGGAACCTGATCTATGGGTGGATTTTTTAGTAAAAATAGTGTTTTCAGAAGATTAAATTAGGGTTTTGGTAGACATCTTTTTGACGTCTACATCAATGGACATGGCATCGTTTACAATAAGTGATCTTCGGCCCTTCGTTCGACGACGAGATCTTCCCGACGTCAATGGTGGTGTTGTAAGATTGAAGTTCTATAGGTACGGTCTTTCAGATCTTGCTTCATCGGATCGATCTTGGATTTTTTCTCATGGTTACCGCGGGGAGGATTATCCTCGCAATATTCATCCCGGCTGCTACGTCCTCGACAATGGAGATTCGTACTCTCGATTCCCCTGCGACATCGATCTGGCTGTTCGGTTTCTTTTCCCTGGAATACTGGTGGTGGTGCTCTTGCCGATGTTGTCTAATTACTCTTGTCGTGGGAATGGCCACGACGGTCGCTACCAGGGATAGCGATTGATAGTATTGGGGGCGAGAGCTGGCGGCCATCTGCGGTGCGAGATGGGGGCGGATGCACATGAGTTTACCCAGGTTCGCCCCCCCAGAGTGTAAAGACCTACTCCTGCTAGATTGTATTGGCGGAGAGCAAGTTACAGGGGTGGCAAGCTCGGTGTCTAAGCAGCGAGTCGCTAGAGGGGGTGTATGATGGAACGTAAGTTCTCAAGGAACACTAGGGAGGTTTATATAGAGGATACCTCGCTAGGGTTTATAGTATACAACCGAGCAAGTTATGGATTCGGAGGCTTTTGACCTAGTCTGACTAGGCTTCAGCTATGCTTCTAGGCCCCCAGTCTCCAGTCGCCATGCCTTCTCTTTAGTCACGTTCCAGTCGCCGTCCTACAGGCCCACTCGTGAGACCTTCGACCCGATCGAAACGTCCTGCTGGGCATACCCTATTCGGCATATCCCCATCAGTAGTCCCCAAGGCCATCATTGATTCAGCGCAGGTGTTTATTTGGCAGTCGGAGTAGGCGAGTCCAATTTGTATACCCAGTCGAATCGGTGATGGACTCTGTCGAGAATGGAGGAAATTTTCCACCCGGTTTCTAGTCGCGGCTTTAGCGAACGTATCCTCGCTCGAATCGCTGCCCCTGTCGATTGGACAGGGCGTACCTGCAGGCGAGTCGAGTCAAAGAAGTTGGACCGTCAGCTCGGTCAAACTAGCCGTTGGGTAATCCAACGGTAACTTTGGCACAATTACCGCGGGTAACGGCTACCCCGAGATTGGCGGGTAGCACTTCTTTATAAGGAGAGTGACAGAAAATTCCTGTAGATCCTCTCCCACATTCCTCACTTTCGTGCATCCCATTCTCTCCGTCTCTTCACGATCCAGGTTCCCCGGACCGTGCGACCTTGTTTTTCCCTCGATGGCGCCTCCGAAAGATCTATGGGGGAAATGCAAGTGCACCACGGCGCAACTCAAATCATTTGAGGACACGGGGGTCCTCTGCAAGGGGAATTGGCGAATTCCCGCACCCTCTGAGACTGAGCCGAAGTCGCGCACCAGCGAATTCATCTGCTTCCTGAGCCATTTGGAGAGGGGCTTGGGATTCCCGACCTCGGTCTTCTTCCGGTGGTTCTGCGCGTACTACGCGATCAAGCCGTCGGACCTTGGCCCGCACAGCATCGAGCAGCTGGCGATCTTTGTCACCTTCTGTGAATACTACCTTGGCTGCAGGCCATACTTCCCGCTCTGGCTGGAGCTGTTCCACGGTCACATTGGTCGCGACGGATCTGGCGGTCCCATCTTGGCGGCAGGCGGTGTCACATTCCAACTGAAGCCGAAGGCAAATTTCTTCAAGCTCCTGCTACCGGAGAAGGCCGCGAGCGAGTGGAAGAAGAGTTGGTTCTACGTGAAGGAAACCACCCCCTCCGGCGAAGTGGCGCTTCCCGAGTATGTCGCGGAAAGGAGCAAACCTCACCGGCTGATAGCGGACAGGCTCCCTGACGATCAGAGGATGGCCGTCGCAGAGATGATGGACCAGATCCAGGTGTTGAAGGACAAGGGGTTGTTGCCGATCAATCTGTACAACTTCTGGCTCGGGCGTCGCTTGGTCCCATTGGCGACCCGACCCAACTGGATGTATGAATACACCGGGAAGAATGATCCTTCCCGGACCAGCAAGGAGTCGTGGGATGCTGCGGACTACAAGGCCGCCTTGAAGAAGATCACCGACGCGGAGTTACCACCACGTCGGCCGGGCTCGCCCCGTACGTGCCTGAGAAGAACGAGGCTCCTACGGTAAGCCGCTCTCGTTAGCTTCGTCTTCAATCATGACTTTCGCGGGGCAATTTGCAACCGCGGCTTGTAATGTTCACTCGTAGCCCCTAATCGGACCACTCTTTCTTGCCCATTCTCAGTTGTTTCAGGTCCTCGAAGGCTGGCTTCCCCCACTCGATGAAGATTCCCAAAGAACTCGAGGAGGGGACCGACGGGGAATCCTCCGAGAGTGAAAGGAGAAGAGAGGGAGGTTCCTCCCTTAGCGCCCACAGCCTGCAAGACTCGCATGCAGAAGCAACACGAGGTCGAGGCGAGTCGTAGTCTTGAAGACGATGAAATCTTGCAGGAGCATAGTTCACGGAGAATGGCCACGCCGGCGAAGCCCGCGCGAAAACAGAAGTCGCCCACGAAGAAGTGTAGGGGTTCCGCGCATAAAAACAATAAATTTTACTCTATGCCCCTGAACCCCTGAAGCTGCCAGGACCTATCTATTAGTAATACAGTAATGGGAGGGGCTTTTCATGAACTTACCCTTGAAGAGCGAAAAGCATTGTCAACGCTCAGGAGAGCGTGGTTGATGTAGACGAGCCGAAGCCGACCTCAAGGTCGTGATGAAGTCCTTGCGCTCCTTCTGGCTCCAACGACATGAGTGCCTCAAGTGCAACACCTCGCGGGGAGTTACACATGTCCGGTGCCTGACGATGACTCCCGCTTCCCCGATCCAACAACAGTTGCGGAAGTAGAGCTCCTGGATCCGAATCCCGCAGCTCGACGGCGCTCCGTGGTGAAGATGTCTCTCGCTCGCGCGGTCCAGACTTGGGACCACAGTCACGAGAGAGAGAGAGAGAGAGAGAGAGAGAGAGAGAGAGAGGGGAGAGAAAATATCAATTAGAGGTCCTCCCAAAAGTGGGGAGACCTTTATTGATTATTGGTTGTATTTTTCTAGGCCAAATACCCCACTATATATAGGGGGAGGGGAGGTACTACCTCCCCTCAAGTCCCGGGGTGGGACTAAAGGAGAGGAGGGGGGAGGAGGTGGCTGTCGGCCACCTAGTGGGCCCCGTGGGGGGGGGGGGGGGGGCTAGGCCCAGCCGGCCTCCCCCTTTGGCCCCTCTCCCTCTCTCCTTTCCCCTAATGGGCCCTCTCCCTCCGGAATTAGCCCATTAAGCCTTTTTGAACTTTAATTGATTTTCTCTTTATTAAATAATTATGAATAAATTATTAAATCAATATTTAACATTCATTGACATATCATTTAATCTCCGTGGCCATGGAACACCTTCCACCTCCACACCGGACATCCTCCGGACTTACCGAAACCCTTCCGGTTTTCTCCCTTCTATTCTTCGGTGATTCCACCGATCCTATAAACACTCTCTAAGCATCATCAAGCCCTTAAGCGTGATACCCCACAGTTCGGGAACACTCCAGACATGGTCGGGACACTCCCGCACCAATGATCGACAGAGGGACCTGGATGGCCATGTGACCCCTGTGCGTTCCACGAAGATCTTTTGTCGTTTGAACCGGGACAGTCGTGTCTTATTCCCTTTGTCATTTGATACTTGCATTGCCCGAGGTCTGATCAATGACATCACCATGTCGTGTTCAATCTCGTTACCGAACAACGCTACTTGACTCGTTCCGACAAGTGATATCCCCGTGATCTAACCACACGCTGCGCAGCTATTGGATATAACTTCTCCGAGTGGGCCCTTGAGTATCTTCCCGTCACATGGACGGACAAATCCCGCTCTTGACATATATTGCCTCTACGGTTTCCTCTGAGTACCTGAACACACCTTTGTAACCACCGTTTTACCAGATGGCGTTTGATGCTATCTAAACACTCTCAGGAGAGAGTGATTGATATACCCTCATGGTCTAAGGAATAGTCTACGAGGATCCATTTCTAATCATCGTAACTTGAACTTCGTGACATGATCGGGTCATGATGTTTAGGTTGGGTATTGGTTCATCATCTCATTCTCCGAATGAGATGACCTCATTTCCAACTGGCATAAATGCCACATGATCAGGAAACATGATCATCCGTTGACCAATGAACCAGTGACTAGAGTTTCACTGGGAACTCCTGGTTATTTGTATATCACACGTGTATTGATGTTTCCACTCAATACAGTTATAGCATGATATAAAACTTAATCATAAACTATATGAAATATGATAATAGTCCTTACTACTATTTGTCTCTAGGGCATATTTCCAACAGTCTCCCACTTGCACTAGAGTACAAATACACTAGCTGCATTTTGTTCTCAATCATTGGCACCATATACCCAGTACCCTGAACATGCTTGCTCATGGAAGAGGTTGAGTCTTGGGTCTGTACTTTACAGTCCCAAATCCTTTGCAACTTACTAATGTCACCTTGATTGACATTAATACTTTATCATCACATGATAGCATCTGTGTGTATGCATCATTGCTATGGCAACAGAATGAGGCCTGATTCCAGGAGCCTATAGTGACGTTAGATCAACCTCGAGGGCTTTCTCATGGGTACTGTGCCCTGGGACACATCATTCTACGTCAAAAGCGAAATAGCCCCGCCATAACATTATACAACACTTTAGATGGTACCCTTATCTATTATTATAAATGTATTCATCGAAACTCCCGTGCACTCTGTGAACTTTCGATGTTTTGTTCACCTCGCCTCCTACTTGACTTTAATTGGTATCTACAGGATTTTCCAACATATTCCCTTATAACATAACTCTTTATTCTTTAAGATATGTTATCCTTTATGGATTTGGAAAATATGTCTACAGTTATCTACCAGACACCGTGGACAAAAACTTAGCTCAAACGTTCTGTGATTCGAACTTAATCACTTTCACACGTTCCTTATTTGGATTACATATTATGCTAAGTTATCATCATGGTTTACTAAGACAGAACCCATGTCTCAACATAGTGGATGACGATCATCCTTTTCTTTCTTTCAACCATTGATGTCAAACTTAATGTTATTCCTAATTTGAGTTATTAAGGACTGGTTCCTTAATTAACTTCTATTCTAAAACCCATTTCAGAATCCCTTAAGGAATACTACATACTATCATAATACACCTATTATCAACTTCTACATCTTATGAATCATTATTCATAAGTATTTGCGCCTTTCATTCTTAACACGTTTAAGAATTACTCTATAAGCGCCCACTCAAAATATGTCAATCACATATTGTTTCAGGAAGACTTTCATAGCTCCCACTCAATTTAATGCAAATTGCATATCCACTCACTATTTTGAACAACTTCAAAATCTTTGATCAAATATCAAATTTGGAGTTTTTACTATGAGATACTAGTACTTTACTAGTTTTTAAATCCAATTGACATTTAGCACACATGAATCAAATTCATTTGAATTTGTCCAATACTTGACAAATTGTGCTTTAGTCATTTACCCCCTTTTCCTACTATGGCTTTGTAGTCATTTGGGAAAATTCAAGTAACCCCTTTTACTTGTGAGATTCAGCAACGAATTGCTTTCTAATCTCAAGGGAATTTTACTTCTAGGATTTCTCATGATTTAGTTTACCATTATTTCCTTTGTAGTTTGTAGGTATGTCATATTTCAAAAATCATGACAAGTGATTCACAAATGTCTCCATACAATATATGGATTTACATTTTGAATCCTACTTCATGTAGTGAAAAAAATAGTGGAGGGAAAAACACAATGATCAAAATCATTGATTCTTTCCTTCTGTGCAGAGAATCATTCAGGATCATTGTCCGTTGCGCTTCTCAACACTCTGATGCAAGGTTTTGAATCCTCATCTTGTTTTTCACTAATTTCCATTTGCTTCATAATTGAGAAACATCACTAAAAGTGAGCTCTCTCAAGAATGCACCAAAATCCCAGCAATACGAATCTTGCTTCCTTTTTGGTTTGAGCTATGGGTTTCGTATTCAAAGTTTCCAATGAATACTCTACAAGGACTTATTCGCTATTGTTTTGGTTATATCGAATAACCCCAAAACTTTCACGAATTCTAATGGTTTACCAATTCTAATTGAGTGCTAACTAATGGTCTCTACATATACACTACAACGATTTTTTTGGTGCCTTCTATTCAACCCCTTTGATATCTAATATCACATTGTGATGCTTTGTATTTTGACGTTTCAAAACACTTTGCATTTCACAATTTCTTTCATGCCATTCTTATAAATTTGAATATCATTACTATTGATCAAATCATAGTAATTGTATTCTCTTTTACATTTATACCCTTTGTTGATGAAATGCTTTGATCAAATCAAATAGTTTCATATTCATGTTTCCTTTGGTAAACTACTTTATGTTATGGGGTAACCCCGTGGGTGGCCTGATCTTCATGGATCTCGTGGTTAAATCGATGGGAAAGCGAGGGGAAAGGGAGAAGGTAGCGGAAGCGGACGCACATCTCGCGAAGAACACGATGAACACACGCAAAACACACACGATACAAGGCCGATTGCTCTCACCGGTGGCTGCCGGTCCGATAGAATCCTCGCAAGGAAAGATCGGTCAACGTGCTCCCTCGATCCCACACGGAGAGGGAAGAACACCTTGGAGAGGGTCTTGACGTCTTGGCAAAGGGACACCGATGCCAAGGCCTTGTACAACAAGGGAGGCACGATGCAAACTCCAACGAGGTGGTGACGATAGTCGATCCCCTTTGGTAGAAGGGGATGAGGCAAAACTAGAGATTCCACAAAGGGGGTTGTCTTTAGTCTATCATCTATGCCTAAGGGATACAATGAGGGGTGGGGGCTCTATTTATAGGCCACCCACAAGTTCAGGGGTAGTTTGGGCATAAAACTAGGGTTTGGTGCGAAATAGAGGGGTACATGGGCCAAGGGCCCAGCTGTTGGCTCGCAGGCCCATCACTTGGGCCGGACAGTCCGGGTCGGAGTGACCGGATAGTCCGGGGTGGCCGGACACTCCAGGTAGTGTCCGGGTAGTGTTCGAACTGGCCTTCTGAATGTCCACGCCAGGTTGGGGCTGGGGCAGGTCGGACACTCCGGCTGAGTCGTGCCGGACACTCCGGATGGATTCGGGCGGACACTCCGGTGCCGTCAACTTCAGGACAGATGCAGCTTTAGGGCTCGTGGGTCGACGAGGCGGTGGTTCGTACCTGATGATGCACAGAGTAGTGGTATGAAGTAGCAAGCCATCCAGGTGTATGTCAAAGTCACATGATGAGAGGAGCGAATTCACCTTATATTGAAGGAGCTTAGCTCGGGCATGGGTCATCGGTCCACTTGGGGGACTCGGTGGTGTAGATGTAGGAGCGTCCGTAGGACGGGCCGCATCAGCTCCCCCCTTCAAAAAGAGTCGTCCTCGACTCTTCATGCTCATCCTAAGAAGATGATGTCGAGAGACCTTCTTGATCCTGGGGTTCACCATATAGTCATCCTTGAGAAGCTTGATGTGGCAACTCTTCAATGTTCCTTCACCTTCCATGAATCCTACAAATCTCACAACAAAAGCGAAACAACACTCAAAGAGTAGCCAATTCATGAAGATTATAGCATGAGTCCTCAGGTAGAAGGAAGTCACCTTATAATGTAGAGATAGCTCATTGAAGGGTAGCCCTAGGTAACTCTCTTCGATTCGTCTTGTCAACTCTTTGTCCATAGAGGTTGACGCATATGCAATTGTACCTTCATACAACAAAGACCAAGCAACATATGTTTGTGTGTGATAGAGGAGCATGTCATTTGTGGCATGTCCATTCTTGTTCACAACACTATTAGCACAACTCAAGTATAGCAAACAGAATGCATATGCAAGGTCAAAATGCATGGGAATTGTTTGAACATCATCCAAATGTGGGAACTCAAAAACTCCATATAACATCTTAGTGTGGCACTCAAAGCAATTGACTAAAATATTGATCAACATCTTTGATGCAAAGCTAGGAGAATTCGGCAAAAACACATGAGGAAGAATATCCAAAGCAACATCATTATGTGTGCAAACCAACCATTGGAAAGAACAATTGTTCAATATGTTGGATGACATACACATATCATCAAAAGCCAAAATCATGGGGGTATGAGTATCGCAAGCGGTAGCAAAAACAACATGTTTGCAAACAAACCATATGAAAGAGTAAGTGATCCTTATGTTTGTTGCAACAACAATACGAGAGACTTGGAAGCTCCCATGACAATACATGCTCAAAATGGCATTATGGTTACACACAAAACATTGGAAAGAGAAATTGTTCAACATTTTTGTGGCAACACACAAAGCATAAATATCCAAAATCAACAAGACATGATTGTCACAAGGTGAAAGAATACCATCAACATGCTTGCAATCAAACCATAGGAAAGAGCAATTTGTCAACATGAAAGATGCAAAGCATGCAAAAGGTATCAGAGTTGGGTTCGATCTTGAACTCACTTGGGGGATGCTCTCTAGAGCTCTTTTTGTCAACTCGTGCTCAACCGAGGTTGACATTCTCATGAGGGTACCTACACACATCAAACACAAAAGGAAGAACGTGTGTGCATGGTAGAGAAACACATCATCCATCATGACGTATCTCTTCTTGTGCACATCACCATGAGTGTCAATCAAGTGTAAAATAGATGCATGGTGAGTATGCAAGTGGGGAACATGCTTATCATGGCATTTACTAAAATCTCCAAAAGTTGAGAAAGCTATGGGGGCCATCTCAGTATAAACCATATGAGAATTATTGTTGCAAGCAAAACAAGTGAAAGAGCAATTATTTAACTTATTGCAAGCAACGGGAAAGATTGTAAAACATTCATGACAAAGCATGATTCGAGGGGTACCATTGGTAACATCATTGCAAGCAAAACATTGGAAAGAGCAATTGTTCAACAAAGTGCAAGCAATGATATCATCAACGTAACGTTTAGAGCATGGCATGTCTATGGCAACATCATCACAATCAAATAATTTCACATGCTCAATATTATGCAAAGGCAAAGTATCACATGGAAATATCAATGAAGCATATGTGATATCATAAACATCATCCATAGCATGCCAATCATCACAAGTCATCATGTCCACTAGTGGGATCATGGCATCATCAACACCCTTATTTTTACCTTGTTCATACCTCTCATATGAAGTGGGTGTTGTGGTAGCATTGACCTCCATGTGGACGACTTCTTCATCATGTATGGGGATGGCATCATCTTCATCCACCATGTACATCTTCTCGGTCGGAGGCATCATCATCTCCAAGATTGGCGTTCTTGATCCATGGAACCTAGCACATCATGAGAAAACACACTAGAGGTAGAGGGTAAGTCGTTAGAAATCAAAGTGGTCTCACATGACCTATCAACTACCACTCTCAACTCACTAGGTGTATCACTCATGCCCTCCAAGTGGAAGCACTCAATCTCACATATGGTGGAGTCACTCATCTCACTCTTGCTTTCACTCAAGTGGGCTAAGTGGCTCTCATAATCACATGGGATTGGTACCACATCATCACTCAAGCATATGAGGGTAGGTTCGGTTCTCTCAACTCCATGCGCCTCCTTTGGTGAAGGGAAAGTCCCATGCTCACCATTCTTGACCTTGTCATCACCATCTTATGGTGTAGGCCCTTGTCTTGGAGCTTGCTCATCCTTTGCCATAGCCTCCTTGGCTTGCGTAGACATCCTCTTGGCGTACTCGTCCAACTTGGCAAAGTAGAGGTCTTCATCTTCCTCATCCATGAAGTTGCATGCGTCATCTAGGACGTCAAGTTTGGGTGTTGAAGCTTGATGGCGTGGAGGAGAGCTTGCTCTTGGTGCCATTTTGGTGGTGTCACAAGTCGTAGAAGGAGCCTTATGATGGTGTCGACGGAGGTCATTGGCATGCCTTGCCAAAGGTTGATGTAGATGGCGCACTTGGTCATCCACATGACGCTCGCGACGATGCTCCTTGTCCTTGGCACTCTTATTTTCATGGTGGTGCCTTCTTGAGCTTGGTTGAGCATTATGGATGGTGCTCAACATGTATTCTCCGTTTTCATGGCGATGATGCCTTGAACGACGTCTTGTATCCTCTTGATGTTGGTGATGATCTCGAGAGGATGTTTGTCGATGAAGATTCTTGCCTTGTGGCGCCTTGTGTGGAAGATGATGTTTGGGCGCCACTCTTCTTGGAGTAGATGGCATTTGATGCCTTGGAGGTAGATGCACTTGACGCCTTGGAGATGGTCGTGCTTGGCACCTTGGAGATGGTGGCGCTTGATGGCTTGGAGGTGATGGCGCTCGTCGCCTTGGAGATGGTGGTGCATGACGCCATGTAGGTGGTGGCGCTTGACGCCTTGGAGGTGGATCATCGAAGTAGGTGGTGCCCTTTGGTGTGACATGCTTGGCCTTGAAGGTCATGGTTTCTTGATGATGCGTCTCCGCTAGCTTGGCGTAGTAGTCCTCCATCTCCAAGCGGTGGAGGTATTCTTCATGGATCATGGAAGAGCCCTCGAAGTGGGTGAAGCTCGCCAGGTCCTCCATGCTTGGTGAGGCGTCGTCGTTGTAGCACTCGAAGTCATCCATACTTGGGGAGTCGTTGTTGATGTAGTACTCCATATCACCCAAGCACGTGGAGCCATTGTCGGTGTAGTGCTCCATGTACTCCATGCATGAGGAGCCATTGTTGATGTATAGCTCCAAGTCCTCCATGCTTGAGGAGCCATAGTTGATGACGTGCTCCATGTCTTCCATGCATGTGGAGCCATTGTCGGTGTAGTGCTCCATCATGTCCTCTATACTTGTGGAGTCGTAGTCGTGGTGGCTCATCATGGATTCTTCATAGATAGCATCCTCGGTTTCGGAGTCCCTAGACATGATTCACAAGACCAAGTGGTGTATATGGAAGTGGTAGGGGGTTAGGGATGCAACTTCAAACCTTACTTTACCTTGGAAGATAGTATCGTGCAAGTGGTAACACTTGAGAGCAATCAAAACCAAGCAAAGTGAAGTTCATGCGGAACACCAAAACCAACTAACCACTAAAATACACACACACAAAGCTTATGGTGGATAGGTATGGAAGGTGGCATGTCCAAGAACAATCCAAAATCAAGATATTATAATGGCAAGTAAAGAACCACGATGATCACAAAGCAAAACAAGTCAATCCACAAGATAGGAATATATACAAGGAAACACACACGGTGGGATAAATGGGACTTGTGCGACGGAGAAAGTGAGCTAAGAACCAAATGATTACCTAGCGAAGACTATAAGCTCATGTCGCACAAGTGCAAGGAGAGATGCTAGTTCGATTGCAATAAATTGGTGGGCTATAAGATATGCACAATAAGTACCACCTATTTGATGTTCATCGAGCTTGCGCTTCCTATTCTATGAGGCACTTGTTTCTTTCTTCTTCTTTTTTTCTTTTTTTCTTTTTTTCTTTTTTTTCTATTTTTTTCACTTTTCTTTTCTTTTTCACTTGCCCCTTCCTTGTGCCAACAACTATACAAGATAACTATATGAGATAGCACGCTCAGAACTTTTGCTCGAAATTCTACAAGGTATCAAATGCGCATAGCCCAAGAAATCATAGGAGGAACTAGTCTCAATAGGTGTTTGTTGAACGCAAAGATAGTGTGGCTCACAAAGGGACGCAAGTGGGGAGAAGACGCGGAATTTTTATACCTTTCATCGACGATCTTCACCCTTTATTGGTGGATTTTGCCTTGCTCACAGAATTTTGATGGAGTAGATAGCATGAACCGCAGAGATGATGATGTAGAGCTCTTTCTCCTCTTCAAAACGAGCTAAAGAACACCAAAATCCGAGTTCGTATGCAAAAGTTATGCTCAAAACCGTGAAGCAGATTTTTCTGTCAGCAGGGGGCGGACAGTCCGGGGCGCGTAGGCCAGACAGTACGGCCGGGGCGGAGATTCCGGCCAATTTATGCCGGATACTCCGGTCCGTTTTGGCCAGACAGTCCGGTCCGGTCGAACCAGAACTTCCAGAACACGAATGGGACGAGTTTTGGTGGAAAAACTCGAACCAAAACCTCAAATTGATGGGGGAAATCAAGGAATTAGGCTATGGAAACGCAGGGGAAGGTGGATCAACAAGTTTAGCAAGTAATCCATGGATCAAAACCTATCAAAACACACTCAAATCACAGATCGATCCAAAACACGAAATTGGGGCTATTTTTTGGGGATTTTCGAATTTATCGGGAAAAGACCAAATCGATGAGAAATCCGCGGCAACCAAAAGCTGCTGATACCAGATGTTATTGGTTGACACAAGATCCACTCGATTTTGTGGCTATTTTTGTGGTTTTTCAAGAAAAAATTTGGTGGGGAAGAACGAGGGTGAAATCCGTGGCAACTTGGGCTCTGATGCCAGATGTTATGGGGTAACCCCGTGGGTGGCCCGATCTTCACGGATCTCATGGTCAAATCGATGGGAAAGCGAGGGGAAAGGGAGAAGGTAGCGGAAGCGGACACACACCTCGCGAAGAACACGATGAACACACGCAAAACACACACGATACAAGGCCGATTTCTCTCACCGGTGGCCGCCGGTCCGATAGAATCCTCGCAAGGAAAGATCGGTCAACGTGCTCCCTTGATCCCACACGGAGAGGGAAGAACACCTTGGAGAGGGTCTTGACGTCTTGGCAAAGGGACACCAATGCCAAGGCCTTGTACAACAAGGGAGGCGCGATGCAAACTCCAACGAGGTGGTGACGATAGTCTAACCCCTTTGGTAGAAGGGGATGAGGCAAAACTAGAGATTCCACAAAGGGGGTTGTCTTTAGTCTATCATCTATGCCTAAGGGATACAATGAGGGGTGGGGGCTCTATTTATAGGCCAGTGATACATTGCAAATGTATCTATAATTTTTGATGCTCCATGCTTGGTTTTATCCACTTTTTTGTGTTTTGTCCACACTTTGCAGTACTTTTCATATGATTTCTTGGACTAACCTATTAACAAGAGCCACAGTGCCAGCTGCCTGTTTTCTGCTGTTTTTGGTTCCAGGAAAGTCAGAAAATGAATATTCTTGGAATTGGACGGGACAAAAGCCAAAGTGCCTATTTTTCCAGAAGACTCCAGGAGCGAGAATACGAGACGGAGGAGGGCCAGGGGCTGGCCACACCCCCCAGTCGTGGGCTGGGCCTGGCCACGCCAGGGCATGGTGTGGTGGCCCCAGGCACCCCCTCGGTCTCCCTCTTCGCCTATAAGAAGCCTTTTGACCTAAAAACTCCAGGGGGTTCGATGTTTTTCCAGAAGGAGTTCCGCTCCGCCGCCACCACCAGATTCCACGAAACAACACCAGAAACTCTGTTCTAGCACCCTGCCGGGACGGGGAATTGGAGGAGATCATCGCCATCATCATCACCATCGCTTCTCCATCGACCATCCATGTTTCTCCCATCTATGAGTGAGTAATCCCCCACTGTAGGCTATGGGGATGGTAGGGATTGGATGAGATCGTTCATGTAATGGCATCAGATTGTTAGGGCATGGTGCCTAGTATCTTTTATTAGTGATTTATGACTTTGTTGCGACTTGTTTTGCTTAATGCTTGTCACTAGGGACCGAGTGCCATGATTTCAGATCTGAACATGTTATTGATTCATTATGATAGTATTGTTTTTGGTCTTATCTACAAGTTGTATACACACGTTGTTGTCCGGAACCTATGGCCCCGAAGTGATAGAAATCAGGATAACCGGAAGGGAATGGCTTTGACGTGAGGATCACATGTGTTCACGGAGTGTTAATGCTTTGCTCTGGTGCTCTATTAAAAGGAGCACCTTAATTGCCAGTAGTTCCCTAGAGTCCCCGCTGTAAACAGGCTGGCAGGACAAAAGATGTTGTGCAAGTTCTCATTGCGAGCACGTATGACTATATATGGAACACATGCCTAGGATTGTCTAGTACTTGGATGCTTTATCTTATTTATCTGCAATTGCCCTATGTTCTGATTGTTATGTGAATTGTCTTGTCCATGCAACGCCCGTCCATCCATCCCTATGCCTACCGCACTCGAATCCCACTGTTACTGCTTTTGTTACTACTATCTTTGCTTTACTACTGCTGTTACTTTGCTATTCCTACTACAAAACTGTTGCTACTGATAAACTGTTGTGAGCAAGATTGTTTTCCAGGTGCAGCTGAATTGACAACTCAGTTGTTGAGGCTTATAAATATTCTTTGGCTCCCCTTGTGTCGAATCAATAAATTGGGTTTCACTTCCCTCGAAAATACTGCGATACACCCCCTATACTTGTGGGTCATCAAGACTATTTTCTGGCGCTGTTGCCGGGGAGCATAGCTTTATTTATCAAGTCCACTTGGATTCACTATTGTTCAAGCTAAGTTTATTTTTGCCTTGTTTGCTTGTTTCTTTATCAAAAATACAAAAAAAAATTAGTTCCTACTCTAGTTGTTATTTTCGTTGGTCTGTTATTGTCTTGCTTTATCATGCTTGTTGTCAATGGTTGGTTTCTTTGAAACTGAAGCTTATTGGCAAGGTGGGTTCACGGAAGATCAAAAATATTATTATAAGGAACACCGCTTGTCACAAAAAGGGAAACACTTATGGGAGCAAGTTGATAGATTGTATACCATTGCTAGAAACGTGTACTCTACTTATAATGTTACTTATTGCTGTGATGAATCTCGTTGCAGAAAGAGGTATAAACACCTCCCTTTTCAATGTGAGTATAATGATAATGATACCATATCTTCCTATGCTAAAGGAATTTATGACATTTATGATGCGGAACAAATTGAAGAATTTATTGCTTGGAAGGGTGCTTTTGAACTTGCTAGTTTGCTTGAAAATATTGATGATTCACCTTATAAGTATGAGGTTTATGGTATACTTAAATTTTGCTTTGATGATTACAAGGATGAAGATGGCTATATTCTTGAATATTTTAATAGATGCTTTCCACAAATGGAAGAGACTAATGCCTTGCAGGATCCTATGGAAGAAGAATTTGATGAACCTGAAATCTCATTAGATGAAAAAGAGGAGGAGAGCGATGAACAAAAGGAGGAAGAATGGATTAGCTACCCATGCCTACCTTCTAATGAGAGTAACTCTTTATCCCTTACATTATTTGATTGTCCTCCATGCTTACTAAAGGAGGATGAATGTTATGTTCCTGAGGATTCTTTTGAAAGTGTTTATAATAAAGCTCTAGTGCTTGTAGATCATGAAAAGCATGCTTTATGTGATAGTTATATTGTTGAGTTTCTTCATGAGGCTACTGAAAATTATTACGAGAGAGGAAAATATGGTTGTAGAAGTTTTCATGGTATTGAAACACCTCTCTATGTGCTGAAAGTTTTGGAGTTACTCTTGTTTTATCTTCCTATGCCTGTCACTTTGTTTTTTGCAAATTTATTTGCATACACGATTCCTATGCATCGGAAGTTACTTAAATGTGTTTTGAATTTGCTTCTTGATGCTCTCTTTTACTTCAACTCATATTTCTTATGAGAGCATCCTCTCAAACTTTTATGCCTGAAGATGATAATATGTCTACTATTCTTGGGAGACCTTTTCTTAAATACTGCAGGAGCTGTTATTAATTGTAATCAAGGGAAGGTGACCTTCAATGTCAATGACAAGGAACATACTATCTATTTCCCCAAGAATATTGATAGACTTATGGTTTTGAATTCAATTGAACATGTTGAGGGCATTCAAGTTGGAGAAATATATTGTCCCATACCAAGAGAAAAATTTGAATCTATTATGATTGGGACTATTGCTATCAAGGTTGAGGTAACATAATCATTAGTGGAATACAAAGTTTTGTCTCATATGGAATTGTTTTGGTAGCAAGACATGATCAACCTTCTTAACAAAAGGATTTCATTGAACAAAACCATGTTTTCACCATGATTATCCCCGCTTACTTCTATTTTATCCATTTTTCAGTTGCCTAACTTAAAGGCGTTAAAGAAAAGTACTTATTGGGAGATAACCCAAAAGTTTTAGATGAGTCTTGGAAGTTATTACCTCTGTAATAACCTCTCCTTATCCTTTTTATTTGCTTTTTGTGCCCAGATTAACCTCTAATGAGAGAGAAGTAATGATTGGGAAAGTTGTTGTCCCGAAACAGATTTTTGTGCTTCACCGTAAAAATTCGTGAGAGAGCTCTGTACATCGGATTCAGCTGTAATTGTTTGTTCTTATACCCCAGGTTGTTATATAACTTTAGTTAGTTCAACACTTTTTGATTTGAGCAACATAAGGTCTTCGAAAAAATTCGTCTTTACCTGCTGGTCTGTTTTGACAGATTTCTGCCATTTTCTACATTTGCTTCTTGTTGGTTCCTTTTTGAGTTCTTTTGGGGAATTGAGCTTTTTGAGAGAAGTGCTACAGTATCTAGTGTTCTAATGGAAGTTTATTTGGTGTTAGAACTGAACCTTGAGACTTATTGATCTTGAGTGCACTAATGTTGCTAATAAAGATTGTGTGAAGTTTTGTATGAAGGAAAAATTTCAGGTGTATGAAAGGAATGAGTAATGAGATGAAGGATGGACTAAAGCTCAATCTTGGGGATGCCACGTGTGTCACCCCAAGAAATATCCAAGAATTACAAGCGTCAAAGCTTGGGGATGCCCAAGGCATCCCCTTCTTCATCAATAAAAATTCCAGGTTTCTTCCAAACGCTTCATTTTTATTATTTCATGCACGGTTGTGTTATTCTTGGAGCGTCTTCTTTTTCGTTTTTCGTTTTGGCTTTCGTTTGCTTGGTTTGCTTAGTTTTCTGAATAAATTGGTTGGACCTCCTCTTTCATATATTGGTGTTCAAATAGTTTGGTTTGGTTTGGAAAAGAGTAGGAAAGCTCATGCTTAAGTGGTAAAGGGAGCTTGTTTTTGACTGTGGCCTATGCTTTGTCATGCCATGCTTGATATTGTTTTGGCTTTATGCTTAGTATTCTTGGCTGTAGCATGACTTGTTATAAACAATTGAGATTGCTTAATGTGCTTTGGAAGAATGATGCGTTGTTTTAGCATATTAAAGCATAGTATTGTGGTATTCTCCTTTGATGCTTTATTTGGGTTGACTTGGCACATGCTCACACCATGTTATGACTATCCCAAGTCACCATAAGCCTTTATGATCCTTTAGTTTTCAACTTGTAGTATCACCTTATGCTTTGATCAATGATGTTTTGTCGCTCTGCATGATTATGGCCATTATTGCTCTCTCGTTTGTCGCTCCCTTACTATTGCTAGCCTTCACTTACACTGAGTGTTTTACTCATGTTTCCAACTCCCTTAAACCAAATATTGCCAAAGTGTCCACCATACCTACCTATTAGCATCATTTGCTACTTCAATGCATATTCAATATGCCTTGTTTTCTTCCGAATAAAATGTTTGGTTATGAGAAAGTTAGTTAGTAAAGCTCTCACGAACTTGATGGCACACTTTATTTCCTGCATTTAATAAACCTGAACCATTGCGTCCTTCTTTGTTGCGTATATGCTTGCGCTTTATAAGTTGAAGTTAGCAGAACCATCTATCATGGGGAGCGCTTTCAACATTGCACTGGTACTTAGTACCTCGTTGATATCATGTTCTTTTGCTTATGGATCCCGGCGGTGTGAAATAAAAGTGGAACTTGTAAGATCATGGAGTTTGTATGTATGTTAGAGAAACGCCTGGGCCTCTAGCCTAAGCCATGCCTAATCATGGTGGAAACTTGCAGCATAACCATAACGAGCATTCTATGAAGCATCCTCAATAAAAATCTATGCACATAGTAAATAAAAAGATCGCTGAGATGCTCATTGTCTGCTTTCCTTGTCATTTTGATTATGGGATAGCTCATGTATCATGTGCAAGGGGTACCCCGTTGGCGGTTCTCTATGATACGTATATACTTATAATGACAAGAGCTTACTTGTGACTGAAGTTGAGTAGCATGAGGACCGGTCTTCGTAAGTAAGGGGCATGAGACTTCGATTTATAACTTGTAAAGCATATCCTCTTAGTTGTGTCACTTTAACCTTAACCATTTAAAGATGCTTATGATAGGGGCAATGAGAGCTCAAAGCTAATGAGTACCATACTTTCAGCATTTGGAAGCCTTTCAAACTTTTCAAACCCTGTTCATTTCCTTGTTGAGTCTCCACACATTCTATGAGCACTTTCTTGAGAGCATAGTGGCCATTCTTAGTTCTATTTGCATTGTCCCAAGACTTGTTGATTGATGCATACCTTGATATTGCTTGTTTTAAACTATTTGTATCTAGTCACTCTTGTAAACTTTGAAGGTGTCCTATGCATTTATGTTTGCTACTCTATGAGGGACAAGCTGAATGCCACTATGCTATGTTTTCTTTATGTGAAACAAACAAATGTCTTGCAAGGCATTGTTATTCATGAATCTTTTGTTTGTGCCTTTTCATGTTGCATCATAGTCTCTTTGTCTTATTGCTAGAACTTTGTCTTTCATGTTATGATTGAAGTACTATGATCCCAGCTTTGAATATTTTACAAATATTTTGATCAAGTCTTTGATGGTGCATGTCACCTCAAAAATTATTCTTTCTTTTTATCACTTACCTACTCGAGGACGAGCAGGAGTTAAGCTTGGGGATGTTGATACATTGCAAATGTATCTATAATTATTGATGCTACATGCTTGGTTTTATCCACTTTCTTGTGTTTTGTCCACACTTTGGAGTACTTTTCATATGATTTCTTGGACTAACCTATTAACAAGAGCCACAGTGCCAGCTGCCTGTTTTCTGCTGTTTTTGGTTCCAGGAAAGTCAGAAAATGAATATTCTCGGAATTAGACGGGACAAAAGCCAAAGTGCCTATTTTTCCAGAAGACTCCAGGAGCCAGAATACGAGACGGAGGAGGGCCAGGGGCTGGCCACACCCCCCCCCAGGCGCGGGCTGGGCCTGACCACGCCAGGGCTTGGTGTGGTGGCCCCAGGCACCCCCTCGGTCTCCCTCTTTGCCTATAAGAAGCCTTCTGACCTAAAAACTCCAGGGGGTTCGACGTTTTTCTAGAAGGAGTTCCGCTCCGCCGCCACCACCAGATTCCACGAAACAGCACCAGAAACTCCGTTCTAGCACCCTGCCGGGACGGGGAATTGGAGGAGATCAACGCCATCATCATCACCATCGCTTCTCCATCGATCATCCATGTTTCTCCCATCTATGAGTGAGTAATCCCCCGCTGTAGGCTATGGGGATGGTAGGGATTGGATGAGATCGTTCATGTAATGGCATCAGATTGTTAGGGCATGGTGCCTAGTATCTTTTATTAGTGATTTATGACTTTGTTGCGACTTGTTGTGCTTAATGCTTGTCACTAGGGATCGAGTGCCATGATTTCAGATCAGAACATGTTATTTATTCATTATGATAGTATTGTTTTTGGTTCTATCTACAAGTTGTATACACACGTTGTTGTCCGGAACCTATGTCCCTGAAGTGATAGAAATCGGGATAACCGGAAGGGAATGGCTTTGACGTGAGGATCACATGTGTTCATGGAGTGTTAATGCTTTGCTCCGGTGCTCTATTAAAAGGAGCACCTTAATTATCAGTAGTTCCCTAGAGGCCCCGCTGCAAACGGGCTGGCAGGACAAAAGATGTTGTGCAAGTTCTCATTGCGAGCACGTATGACTATATATGGAACACATGCCTAGGATTGTCTAGTACTTGGATGCTTTATCTTATTTATCTGCAATTGCCCTATGTTCTGATTGTTATATGAATTTTCTTGTCCATGCAACGCCCGTCCATCCATCCCTATGCCTACCGCACTCGAATCCCACTGTTACTGCTTTTGTTACTACTATCTTTGCTTTACTACTGCTGTTACTTTGCTATTCCTACTACAAAACTATTGCTACTGATAAACTGCTGTGAGCAAGATATTTTTCCAGGTGCAGCTGAATTGACAACTCAGTTGTTAAGGCTTATAAATATTCTTTGGCTCCCCTTGTGTCGAATCAATAAATTGGGTTTCACTTCCCTCGAAAATACCGCGATACACCCCCTATACTTGTGGGTCATCAGCCAACCACAAGTTTAGGGGTAGTTTGGGCATAAAACTAGGGTTTGGTGCGAAATAGAGGGGTACATGGGCCAAGGGCCCAGCTGTTGGCTCGTAGGCCCATCACTTGGGCCGGATAGTCCAGGTCGGAGTGACCGGACAGTCCGGGGTGGCCGAACACTCCAGGTAGTGTCCGGGTAGTGTCCAAACTGGCCTTCTGAATGTCCATGCCAGGTTGGGGCTGGGGCTGGTCGGACACTCCGGTTGGGTCGTGCCGGACACTCTGGATGGATTCGGGCGGACACTCCGACGCCGTCAGCTTCAGGACAGATGCAGCTTTAGGGCTCGTGGGTCGACGAGGCGGGGGTTCGTACCTGATGATGCACAGAGTAGTGGTATGCAGTAGCAAGCCATCCATGTGTATGTCAAAGTCACATGATGAGAGGAGCGAATTCACCTTATCTTGAAGGAGCTTGGCTCGGGCACGGGTCATCGGTCCACTTGGGGGACTCGGTGGTGTAGATGTAGGAGCGTCCGTAGGACGGGCCACATCACTTTACACATTTAAACGATCATTTAATGATAATTACCATTTTCATTAAAACACAATACATCGAATATGTATTCACTTTTAACAATTCATCAAACACTCTGTATTCAAGTATTACACGATGTTCAAGTTATTTCGTCGAACTTAGGCATGATTTATATGTGACAAGAAATCGAATGACTTTCACATATTATCACATAACTTTGAATTTAAACAATGGTTTCATTCATTTAATGAAATATCATTAAGTTGGGTATTTTAAACAAGGCATTTTTAACATTTTACAAATGTTCATGCATTATCAATTAGTTTCAAACAATTAGGATAATTCACACATAATCAAACAAGATATGAACACGAATAGAAATCATTCATAAAAGTGGAACAACTGTTTGTTACAAACTGATATGAATAACCGTCTCACGAAGTGTGAGACAAACTAAGGAAGTTCAAATCTCTCGATTACATTAATCATCCTAAAACACAAACTAAGTGATAAATGTCGAGGGAGAGTGTCGTTGGCCATCATCATCATGCTCGCCATCAACACACAATGTCACCTCCTCTCCAGCAAGCACCTCTCATGCAGAAGGACCTGTTTTCAGTAAAACAGAACAAGTATCAGATATACTTAACACTGCAATGTGTTTGCAAGATTATAACATTTATAAAACTATATATCAAATATATACCTTTGTCGTTGACGACCTGAGCGACATCTGGTTCAACCAACACATTCCTGAGATGTGTCATGAACCGGTGGAACTCCATTTCCGTGTTGCCCTTCATTACGCAAGTCCTGACTTGTGCTTGGTAGCTTGGTGGCATCGACCGCAGCATAGCAGCATTTGCAAAAGAGCCTGAAATCCAGACGTCTAGGAAGTATGCTGGCCTCATGTACACATCATGCATGTGCTGCAAGTGGCTATCTAGTGACAAGTTCTCCTCCATCTTAATGGAGAGGAAGTCTCCCATCAACTCATGCTCCCAAATGCGTGTCTGATCCACGAAATGTGTCCTAAGCTATAGCATCACCGAACGAGGGTTGACATCACCCATGAAAGGCCATAGCTCGTCCACCATTCCGAAACGCATCACAACTGAAATATAGGAGGCCATCTCCTGATGGAGATAGCGGTCTTTCCACTCCTCTAGGGTCTCAAGGTCTGTGGATGGATCCAGATCCATCCCATCGAGTATGTAGTCGACCATGTCATTCTCGCTAAGGAGAACATGGAGACTGGCAACCAAAATGGAGAAGTTCGATCCATCTAATCTAAGCTTCTCTCCTTCTAACCATTCAATTGTCAACACGAAAGAGCCCATCTACATTTATAATTGCAAAAGGATTTTAGACTAAGTTTATAATTAAATGAGTTAATAATAACTCCACTCAGAAACACCTATCCCTAGTGAGGGTTCCTAGTGATAACACGACCCCTATCAGCCACATCTCCCCCGATCATCACGGCCATCAATGTGGGTTCAAGGGTGGACGCTAAACGTCGGTCACATCATTCATGCGACTCGTGCTCGATCTTTCGACCATCCGTGTTCCGAGGCCATGTCTATACATGCTAGGCTCGCTAACTCAACCTCAGTGTTTATGCTGTGCAACATGGCTTGCACCCACTGTATGTGAACGTAGATATGTCTGACACCCGATCATCACGGCCTGCCTCATACCGAAGAACTTTCTTGGTGGTGCACACTAAGGGGGAACACAATCGTTGGTTATTTTAACAGGGATCATCTTATTAGGCTACCGTCGAGTATCTAATACAGCACACAATAAGACATACAAACAATAACATTGAATGTAAATGCTATGTGATATGGTCCTTCACGTCGTGATCTCCATCCACCGTCACCGGGTTCCGGTGCCGTAGACACTAGGGTACCGGTGTCATTCTGGCGTGGTAGTTCGTCACCTCCGTGACTATCTACTACTACGTAACAAAAGGTAATTACTTTACCTTTGCCACAACCATATCACAAAGCAACGCCCCCCTGCAAAACAAAGTAAGACGCCTCTACTTTATATTTGCAAGTTTTACGTGCCTGAATGGGCTTTCGCACAAGAACTGTTCTTACCTATGAACTTTCAGCACAACGCTGATCAAGTAGTTGTCTATACTACACCCCTTTCGGGGCCCTCCGTTGCAAATGGTATACCAACTAATGCGAGAGAGACAGACACCCTCCTAAGCCACTTTATACGGTACAAGCAGTATGTCAAGCGTGGACCAGTCTCGCGAATGAACGCGTAAAGTCGGTTGGGGGCCGCTTCATCAAGCATTACTGCGGTATACACAAGTACACGTGGGAGGGTAACAACTAAAAGATCAACGCCCACACGCTACATCTTGTGTGTTCTACCCGTACTAGCATTACTACGCATAGATCTAGCTCTGATACCACTATAGGGGTTCCGCGCATAAAAACAATAAATTTTACTCTACGCCCCTAAACCCCTGAAGCTGCCAGGACCTATCTATTAGTAATACAGTAACGGGAGGGGCTTTTCGCGAACTTACCCTTGAAGACCGAAAAGCGTTGTCAACACTTAGGAGAGCGTGGTTGATGTAGACGAGACGAAGCCGACCTTAAGGTCGTGATGAAGTCCTTGCGCTCCTTCTGGCTCCAACGACTTGAGTGCCTCAAGTGCGACACCTCGCAGGGAGTTACACACGTCCGGTGCCTGACGATGACTCCCGCTTCCCCGATCCAGCAGCAGTTGCGGAAGTAGAGCTCCCGGATCCGAATCCCGCAGCGCGACGGCGCTCCACGGTGAAGATGTCTCTCCCTCGTGCAGTCCAGACTTGGGACCACGGTCACGAGAGAGAGAGGGGAGAGAGAAAATATCAATTAGAGGTCCTCCCAAAAGTGGGGAGACCTTTATATATTATTGGTTGTATTTTTCTAGGCCAAATACTCCACTATATATAGGGGAAGGGGTGGTACTACCTCCACTCAAGTCCCGGGGTGGGACTAAAGGAGAGGAGGGGGGAGGAGGTGGCCACCGGCCACCTAGTGGGCCCCGCGGGAGGGTGGCTAGGCCCAGCCGACCTCCCCCTTTGGCCCCTCTTCCTCTTTCCTTTCCCCTTTGGGCCCTCTCCCTCCGGAATTGGCCCATTAAGCCTTTTTGACCTTTAATTGATTTTATCTTTATTAAATAATTATGAATAAATGATTAAATCAATATTTAACATTCATTCACATATCATTTAATCTCCGTGGCCATGGAACACCTTCCACCTCCACTCCGGACATCCTCCGGACTTAATGAAACCCTTCCGGTTTTCTCCCTTCTATTCTTCGGTGATTCCACCGATCCTATAAACACTCTCTAAGAATCATCAAGCCCTTAAGCGTGATACCCCACAGTTCGGGAACACTCCAGACATGGTCGGGACACTCCCGCACCAATGATCGAAAGAGGGACCTGGATGACCATGTGACCCCTGTGCGTTCCACGAAGATCTTTCGTCGTTTGAACCGGGACAGTCGTGTCTTATTCCCTTTGTCATTTGATACTTGCATTGCCCGAGATCTGATCAATGACATCACCATGTCATGTTCAATCTCGTTACCGAACAACGCTACTTGACTCCTTCCGACAAGTGATATCCCCGTGATCTAACCACACGCTGCGCAGCTATTGGATATAACTTCTCCGAGTGGGCCCTTGAGTATCTTCCTGTCACATGGACGGACAAATCCCGCTCTTGACATATATTGCCTCTATGGTTTCCTCTGAGTACCTGAACACACCTTTGTAACCACTGTTTTACCAGATGGCGTTTGATGCTATCTAAACACTCTCGGGAGACAGTGATAGATATAGCCTCACGGTCTAAGGAATAGTCTACGAGGATCCATTTCTAATCATCATAACTTGAACTTTGTGACATGATCGGGTCACGATGTTTAGGTTGGGTATTGGTTCATCATCTCATTGTCCGAATGAGATGACCTCATTTCCAACTGGCATAAATGCCACATGATCAGGAAACATGATCATCCGTTGACCAATGAACCAGTGACTAGAGTTTCACTAGGAACCCCTGGTTGTTTGTATATCACACGTGTATTGATGTTTCCACTCAATACCGTTATAGCATGATATAAAACTTAATCATAAACTATATGAAATATGATAATAGTCCTTACTACTATTTGTCTCTAGGGCATATTTCCAACAAGAAGCTGGCTCCAAAGCCGGTGTCGCCACCCAGGTCGGTGGTGGCATTTGGGTCGGATGACGAGTCCGATGATGTGACCAAGACCTCGCCCGAGATCCCGGAGGGCATGACCCCGATGATGGGACCGAAAGTTGCAGACGCGGTGGTGGAGATGGAGGTTCCGCTCGCGGAGATCACGCCAATAGTCCTAGCTGCATCGGAACCAGGTGCCGCTGAAACTGCGGCGTCAAGGTCGCCACAGCCGGCGGGGATGACCGTGTCATCCGGGCCGGAGATTCCTCCGACCGCAGCTTCATCATCGAATAAGCCCGTAGTGTCATGGGTCGCAAGTGTCTTTGAGAAGGGGCTCTCGTGCAAGCTAGGCCCGAAGCTAGATAAGCCTACTCACATCAGCACGGGGCTATGTGTTCTTCCGGTCGCCAAGTGAGTCCAGTGTTCTCTTTTCCGTTCTTGGATGTTTTCTTTGCATGATTCCTTTGTTGATCTTGGCAATTTTGCAGGTCTGGTGCCAAGAATATAGGTTGTCCTAGGGTAGCTAAGATTGCGCCAGTTGTCGCCATAGAGGAGGAGGCCGACACCTCCAGGAAGAGGAAGCCTGTTACAGAGGTCGCACCCATTGAAGGCACGAAGAAGAAGAAAGGAGATGTCGCCGATGCTACAACAGAGGACAACGCGGTGGAGGATGACCCTGCTGCCCATGCCGAGGAAGTGAAGGCCATCCAATTGGAGCCGGACAAGGGGCTCTATCGACAGAAACGTTGGCCCCAATGACCAGTGCTCCGACGAGGGCGGCTGTGTCGTTTCCACGCTTCATGGTGAAGGGGTTCCCGTTCATGGCGGAGAACCAGTCTCCACAGATTCCAGAGATCGTTGATGAAGACGTTGGGCCTCGTCACGGGCGCACATCCTTTGTGGTTCCTTCAACGGATGCCATTGAACTTCATGGCATGCTCGGTGCCACCATTCATGTATGCCCAGTCCCCGAGTGCCCGATCACTGAGTTTCATCGGTTGGGCACTGAAACTCTTCTAGTCGCCAGTCCTCGAGTGTCTAGTCGCTGAATTTCAGCAGCTAGGCACTTAAAATTGTCGGCGTCTAGTCCCCGAGTGTCTAGTCGCTGAATTTCAGCGGCTAGGCACTTAAAATTGTTATCGTCCGGTCACTGAATGTTTGTTCTATTTGCAGGGAATGCAGAGGGAATCGTCTGATCGGCAAGCCATGAAGGAACGCCTGGAGCTGGACCTGCGCGTGGCACAGGAGGCCAACCGACGACTGCAGGAAACTGCTGGTGAATTGTTGTTCTGTTTGGCGAGCTCGAGCCGTTGGCACTTACACGAGACTGACTTGTGTTGCTCTTTCTTTGTAGATGGTATTCCGGCTGCTATTGCCAAGGCCCGTGAGGGGTATGTCTCGGCTGTTGAACTAGATGTAGCGAAGGGGCGGATCGACTCGTTGGTGAAGGAACTGGAGGAGGCGAAGGCGTCGATGGTATCTTCTGAAGAGAGGGCCAAGGCTGCAGTCGCTGCGGCGGAGGAGGAACGGAAGGCCACCGACTTGGTTATCCTTGGGTTGCAGGGTGACCTTGGTGCCCTTGAAAAGCATGTGATGGAGAACTGCGGTAAGCTCCTTGGTAAGTGTCCCTTCTTCTCTTTCTTGTATGCGGCGAGTCCCCGAGCGGGGTGGTTCGTAATGATGTTGAGTTCCTGACGTGCAGCTCTGATAGGTCAAAGCGACCCGGTGGTGCAGACCTACAATGCCTCGCAATGTGTGACTATGGTGGTGAACGCGGCCACCGCCTCGGCACTGTGCGTCCAGGACATTCTTCAAGGGATGTCCCCCACCGAGGTTATTCCTGGGGGTTGATTGAAGTGTGGCGCTATCTGGAGGAGTGGATGGCGCATTCGGCCTTCAGGCACGGGGCCACTACGGGGTTGAGCCTGGGGCTCGCGCATTTCCCCGACGACTTCGACCTCGACGATGTCACCAGTGGCTACCCTTTGACGACTGGCTCGGTGGAGATGTCGGAGGTTCTGAGGCTGGCCGCCAAGGCTGCTCCATTCGTGGATCGGGTGCTGGCAATGGGGGACTTGTTGCCATACCAGGAGACGCTGGTAGCATTGGGCGACCCTGAGCCGGAGCATCGCGACCTAAAGTCGGAGCAGCCCTTGCGATCGGTGTTGTCGAAGTTGCTGACGACGTACCCGACGAATCCATGGGAGCCATTCATTCGAGTCAAGGGCGATGGCGGCGCTTCTTCATCAAAGCCTGCAAAATAGATCGCTGCCCTAGGGGGCTTTTGTAACTTATGCCGAATGGCCACTTTTGTAATATGAACAATACATATGTATGGAAGTAAGAAGAGTCAATCGACTTGCAATGCATGGTCAAGTATGTTATATGTTGATTTTTATTTGAGCGAGTCCCCAAGCGCGTCCGCCCTTTAATGGGGTATAACTCGTTTATGTGCATGTGTGTTTGCTTTGAGTTTTTGTTTTGGTTAGGGCTGATTTGTCATGGCGCATAGACTGCCTTGCGACTCTGAGGGAGCTTTGTACTTAGCTATTTTCCTGGGCGCAAGCAGGGTCGGTTTAGGCGAGTCCTCGAGCGTGATACTTAGCCGTTCTATGCGCGTGCCCATTGTAGGATCTGATACGTTGTTTGTAACGCGTCTCTACCCCTGGCTCGGAAAGCCAGTCACGTGGCGAGTCCAAGGCAACTCTCTTACTTGGTGTGTTCTCGAGCCGCGTGAGGTTTTCTTGTTGTGAAGTCCCCGTGCGTGGTACTTAACCGTTCGAGTCACTTTGCACGAGGATGGGGAGGACATGTCGCTGTGAGAAGCATTTATCAGTCATCTTGGCCTGGTAGGCCAATCGAGCAAGGCGAATCCGATGGTGGCTCCGGGGTGGCGTGTTCGTGGATGACACAAGGCCCGAATATCTTCGGTATCCTTGGGTCGCACTACTTAGCCATGCTGGTTGCTTGACCAAGGGTTGACTTCCGTAGGTAGCATATTGCTGAATGTACGAGTGCGAGTGGCACAAGGAGATGGCGAGTAGACACAATTTGTGCGATCCGAATGTATTTCATTATATAGCAGTTGAGTACAAGTTTGAGTTCTATGTATAGAACTTCTGGAGGAGGTTTACATTCCATGGCCTCCCGACCTCGAGTTGGCCGTTGCCGAGGACATGCCCTATCGCGAATGGCCCCTCCCATGGGGGAGAAAGCTTGTGCATGCCCTTCTTGTCCTAGACCAGTCATAGGACCAGGTCTCCTTCCTGGAAGGTGCGGGGTCCGGACTCGGCGGCTATGGTAGCGGCGGATTCCCTGCTGGTAGATGGTGGTGCGGGAGCGATCTAGGTCATGTGCCTCGTCGAGCTGGTCGATTTCATCTTGGCGAGTGATCTCGTTTGCCGCCTCAACATAGTTGGCGACCCGAGGTGAGTCGTGCTCCAGGTCGGTTGGCATTACAGCCTCAGCGCAATACACCATGAAGAAGGGCGTGAACCCCGTGGAGCGGTTGACGGAGGTGTGGATTCCCCATATTACGGAGGGGAGCTCTTGGACACAGCATCCTGGGGTTCGCTCGAGTGGCACCTGAAGTCGCGGTTTGAGCCCATGGAGGACACTTTGATTGGCGTGTTCCGCTTGGCCGTTCGACTTGGGGTGGGCAATCGAGGCGAGGTCGAGTCGTATGTTGTGCTCCTTGCAGAATTCTGCCATGGCGCCCTTGGCAAAGTTGGTGTAACACCCTCGAATCGGCCCTATGCAAGTTTTAGCCCTTTCCGCCAAACCCGCATAGAAACGATTCAAGGACGCCCACCAGGCACTTTCGTGCAGGTGGAAAACGAAGTAATACCATTACACAACAGTCCTCGATGGGACCCACAGAACAGATATATATACAGCATGACTCCAAGAGCCAAGAATACAGATATACACTACAAAGATCCAAATCACCTTGAAATCGATACAACATCCGAGTACGGATAAGAAGCAAATGGGGCTAAGAGCCCTGAAGAATAACCAATGGCATCCATAACCCTACCCAGGCCAAGCCGGAAGGGTAACCCTGCTAACGACGTCGATCTCAAACCTGCTAAAACAAAAGGGGTGCCGACAAAGGGCAAAGGAAAAAGAGGAGCGTCAATACTGAGGCCAGTACACGGCGAGGCTAGAATTTGGCGGCTCTCGCCTACATAGGTATGGTGGGATGAAGCGGCAGCGCAGCATGCACTAAACAACCTATAGAGACTCGATTCATCTGTCGGATATTAGAGAGGGATAAGAAAGTCCTATTCGGATCCAACCTGATACTAACACCAATCATACCCATCCTGGTATTTCCCCCTCGAGACCAAACGAGGAAGTCGGACCAAGGAACTCACACAGTTTGGCAATCTTACTCATTCAGTTATAGTTGCATCACTTACTAATCAGATATAGATAGCATGAGTCATCCTGAAGCATAAGTAGTGGGCAGTTTTAAGCACCATTCCGTTATAGTTAGAACATTTACTAGTCAGATATAATTGTCCTGAGGAATCCCAAAACCCAGCAGTTGTTGGCACTTTTATCACATTCCATTGGAGTTGCAATACTTACTAGGCAGGTATGGTATGACACTGATCACCACAGATCCACCAGTTGTTGGCATTTTTATTATCCATTCCATTGGAGTGAAGCTGAATTACTAGTCACATATTAAGTCAAATTTATAACACTACTTTAGTTATGCTTGTCTATGATCGAGATACTATGCTCCAAGTCGTCCATAACCGCGGACATGGCTTTCAGAAAGATTTACCCTGCAGGGGTGCACAAATAGCAACACACACGATCAACCTCGGAAAAACCAACTCAAAACCCAACGAGGCTTTCACGACAAAGCAGTCACGGGATTCATAAAATATTTCAAGGGGCCACCCTAGTAAGCTACCCACAATGAAGTTGGCCGGCTCCGAGACGAACCCAGGGTTTGCGTCAATGGCTATAAACGACTGGGAACCCGAAAGTGTGACTGGGCTTGTCGATACCGTGAAAACACTCCGCATCCAAAATAGTACAAGTGCTCCACGCACAATCGTAAATAAAGCAGTAAAGCATGGCATAAGTATAGGATAGTAAATAAAGCCCCAAACTAGTTTGTGGCCCCAAGAAATAAGAAATGAATCAAGCTCTGGCTAAGGGGATTCATGGTCCCATGTGCGGATAGTGCGATAGTCAAGGAACAGGTATCAAGTACTCCGGGTCCTACGGGACACAAGTGAGCGTGGAAGAACCAAATAACATCTATTGCCCACCGATGCCTCTGCATTAGTTATATCTAACAATTTAATTTCAAGTTGTAATAGAAGCCATGATCAACTCCACCATAAACATCTGCCAGCATTCCAACAACTATGGTACTTGACAACACGAGATCGCACCTGAGCAAGCAACTACGACTCGCAAGGCCAGCTATCTACCAAACACAGGTAATATGAGGTGTCCAAGGCAATATAAAGGCTGCAAGGGATATATCTGGTACGGAACACTAAAGCATCGTGACACAGATAGCAATAGATCAACAGGAGGAAATAAAGACTATAAATGCAAAATAGGTAGAAACGCGGAGAATGCTCGCCTAGGAAAACACTGCCGACGGATCATATCCGGAGAACTTGTCGGTACTCGCATCCACTCATCGGCCTAATCCGCGAAGAAGCAAACACTAGAAGAAACACCGGATGCAATATTTAACACCACGGCAAAAGATCCGGCATGATCATGATATGATGCAGATGCGGTGCAATTAGGCAATATTAAGCGGATCCGGGGTCCCGACAATTAATTAGGCGGTTCAAGTTATTTATCTACCGTCCAAATTAAATGTTGGCTTGACAGGACAAAACATGGCATCGGTTCGCTACACCAATTTAAATGGAGTCCGGAATAAAACAAAAGTATCCCGCATATTGACTCCATATTTAATTATGAGGTGAATCGGCATCATGCCCCCAAACCACAGACAGGTATGCATGCATGAACAATTAATATGCAACAAGTTTTACATATAGCATTTATAAAATAGGGGCTCAGGAAAAGGTTCACACATCTGGGTTCGGGAGATCTTGGGTTCCGGGGGTTCGGGTCTGGTCTCAGGGTTCGACGGGAACGGCGAGGTTCGGATACAATATGGAGAACTTGTTGTGTTGTGATGGAGAAATTGGGTCCCAAGCGGCCGATCTTGTCGTCGATGGCGAACTTGAGTAGATCAGGTACCGGGGGTCTTCGGATCCGTGTAGGAGATCTTGACGCCTATGACGAAGAACTCGGGTTCCGAAGGAGGTCTTGGCGTTTTGAGATGAAGCGCTTGGTAGTTCTGAGAAGGAGGTCTTATCGCATCCGATGGATCGGTCCTCGGGGTCAGAGAACTTGGCGTGCCAGGGTTCGGTCTTCGGAGCCATGATGGAGTAGATCTTCATGCTCCGTATCGAAGATGTTCGGTGTTCGCGTAGGAGATCTTGTCGATGACAAGGATGCCCTTGTCCAACTTCACGTCCTCATCCGCCAGAAGGTTCGAAGTCGAGATCACGATACTCCACAACAACAGTAGTTGCACCACGCTACGGCACATCCGGATGCTAAAGATGTGTCGAAGCCGCAACAACATAATCAAAACAACCCACACAGGCACGACGACAAACTCCTCGAGGGCGAGCTCGGGACCGTGCAGTTGCGCTAGACATGGACGATGTGGACTTGCAGCTTCAGGTGCAACATGCGACGATGGATGAGGGTGGCGGAGTGCTACTGAGAGGTGGCAGAGGTCCGGGGCCCGCTGGTGGGTCTCTGCGTCGAGGGAACAGAGTGAGAGGCGAGGTCAGCAGCAACACTGCGTTGGCGACGAGGTCGAGTGGGGAACGAGGACGTGCTCGCCGAGGAGGGGACCACGCCATGGAGGCCGGTGGCAGAGCTCGGGAAATTCAAGGCGGCGCGGGAGGCGGACAACGATGCAGGGAGGCCGAGGCAGGCGAGCATGCGCGGGCTCGCTGACGACACGGGCTCGGGAGGAACCCCTGCAGGCGGAGGCGCGACGAGGAGGTGGCGTTCGGCAGCGCATCTCAATAAAGAGGCGGGTTCGAGCAGAGCTCGAGCTCGGGCCAGAGGGAGACGCCGGCGGCTGCTCGAAGGGGAGCCCGCGAGGCGGCAGCGCGACGACGGTTCAGGGCCAGGCGAGCGGCGGAGGGGGTCGACGACGAGGAGGCGCGGGGCCGACGACGCGCTGGAAGAAGGCAGAGGAGGGCCGGCGCTCGAGGAGGTCGCGGGTCTGGGAGGGAGGCGACCGGAGGGCGGCGGCGGCGCATCTGGTGGCGGGGACGGACGGCTCTGCGGGGAAGGAAGGGGGTCGAGCGGGGAAGGTAGGAGACGGCAGCGGGGACGGGTCGCGTGTCCGTCGCGCACAGAGAGAGGGGCATGCGCGTCGGGGTGGGCCAGGTCACGGGAGGAGCGGGGTGGTTGGTGGGAGTGGGGTGCACGTGGTGGGGCCAGGCGGCGTGGGGTTGGTTGCTGCATGCGTTGCAGCGTGCGCGTGTGCGTGCGTGGGGTTTGGGGCCAAGGGGTGGGGCCAGGCGACGACCAGGTGGTATGGGGGAGAGTGCAGGTGGTAGCGGGGTGGAGAGAGGGAGGGGTGGCTGGCGGTTGGTGTGGGTGAGAAGGGTAGGATAGGGTTGGAGATTAGGGTTTGGTTGCTGTTGGGTAGTAGGTGGCTGGTTGGGCCTTTTGGGCCTGGCCGGCTGCCTCCCCTAATAAAATATTTGTTTTATTTCTATTTTACAAAACCTTTCGCAAACAGTTTTTAGACAAAACAAAATATTCGAAAAAGGCCGGGGTTTTAATTTGAAATAAAGACGAGGGATATTTAGAAAACAAATATAGGCTTTTAGAAAATAGCTTTAGGCAAACAAAATGCAGGATGACATGACGATGCTCAAATGCAATGTGGCATGATGACATGAGCATGCGGTCATGATGATGCAATGCACAAAAACACAGCGATTTTCTAGTAGTGGTTTTAGCGGGATGCCACAATTCGACACCACTAACAATGGATCTCGCCCTCGAGATCCGCCTCGTGGTACCGAGAAGAAGGTCGGTGATCTGAATCTTCTCGCTTCATGTAGATGCTCGCGACACCACTAACAAGAGGTCGTTGTCCGTGATCGTCGAGAGAACACTCCGGGAAACAAAGGACGAAGGTAAAGGTACCACAAATAAAGCCACCTCTAACTTTGATAGAAAGAGAGAACCGATGCATTCTCATCCACTTCAATGTACACGAGCAAATAGAGTGAGTAGTCGGCATGGGGGCCAATCTATCACGCACCCAAACTATTACTCCGCACAATCAGTAGAAAAGCATGCAACCATTCTCAGAATCATACTGAAGATCTCGACAATCGAGGTTCAGAACCAGAGGGGTGATGCGGGCTCTGCATCAGATCTGGCGTAGATGATGTCGTCACGTCGGAAAACACCGGGAGACACAAAAAAGGAACAAAGAATGGTACCACAGATAAAGAATCACTCAGATAGCATGAAGTCCGGAGGTAGGAACACAGTTGCCAAAGGAAGAAGCGAAACCCTGAAGGTACGACGGAAACCCAACCATGAGAATTCCTGGACTTGAAGAAAAGATAAGAGAGCAGATTCAAAACACGCAGAGGTAAGAGGAGAACAGTAGAGGGGTAAGGAGTAAAATCAGACCTAATCAGATCTATCCAACCGATTTTGCAAAATAGTTTTGACACTCTAGATCGTCCGTTAGCTAGGTTATCCTACAGGCTGGACCAGTGGGGTATCGCAACTGCTGAGCTCTGATACCACTCTGTAACACCCTCGAATCGGCCCTATGCAAGTTTTAGCCCTTTCCGCCAAACCCGCATAGAAACGATTCAAGGACGCCCACCAGGCACTTTCGTGCAGGTGGAAAATGAAGTAATACCATTACACAACAGTCCTCGACGGGACCCACAGAACAGATATATATATATACAGCACGACTCCAAGAGCCAAGAATACAGATATACACTACAAACATCCAAATCACCTTGAAATCGATACAACATCCGAGTATGGATAAGAAGCAAATGGGGCTAAGAGCCCTGAAGAATAACCAATGGCGTCCATAACCCTGCCCAGGCCAAGCTGGAAGGGTAACCCTGCTAACGACGTCGATCTCAAACCTGCTAAAACAAAAGGGGTGCCGACAAAGGGCAAAGGAAAAAGAGGAGCATTAGTACTGAGGCCACTACACGGCGAGGCTAGAATTCGGCGGCTCTCGCCTACATAGGTATGGTGGGCTGAAGCGGCAGTGCAGCATGCACTAAACAACCTATAGAGACTCGATTCATCTGTCGGCTATTAGAGAGGGATAAGAAAGACCTATTCAGATCCAACCTGATACTAACACCAATCATACCCATCCTGGTATTTCCCCCTCGAGACCAAACGAGGAAGTTGGACCAAGGAACTCACACAGTTTGGCAATCTTACTCATTCCGTTATAGTTGCAGCACTTACTAATCAGATATAGATAGCATGAGTCATCCTGAAGCGTAAGTAGTGGCAGTTTTAAGCATCATTCCGTTATAGTTGGAACATTTACTAGTCAGATATAATTGTCCTGAGGAATCCCAAAATCCAGCAGTTGTTGGCACTTTTATCACATTCCATTGTAGTTGCAATACTTACTAGGCAGGTATGGTATGACACAGATCACCACAGATCCACCAGTTGTTGGCATTTTTATTATCCATTCCATTGGAGTGAAGCTGAATTACTAGTCACATATTAAGTCAAATTTATAACACTACTTTAGTTATGCTTGTCTATGATCGAGATACTGTGCTCCAAGTTGTCCATAACCGCGGACATGGCTTTCAGAAAGATTTACCCTGCAGGGGTGCACAAATAGCAACACACACACGATCAACCTCGGAAAAACCAACTCAAAACCCAACGAGGCTTTCAAGATAAAGCAGTCACAGGATTCACAAAATATTTCAGGGGGCCACCCCACTAAGCTACCCGCAACGAAGTTGGCCGGCTCCGAGACGGACCCAGGGTTTGCGTCAATGGCTGTAAACCACTGGGAACCCGAAAGTGTGACTGGGCTTGTCGATACCGCGAAAACACTCCGCATCCAAAACAGTACAGGTTCTCCACGCACAATCATAAATAAAGCAGTAAAGCATGGCATAAGTACATGATAGTAAATAAAGCCCCAAACTAGTTTGTGGCCCCAAGAAATAAGAAATGAATCAAGCTCTGGCTAAGGGGATTCATGGTCCCATGTGCGGATAGTGCGATAGTCAAGGAACAGGTATCAAGTACTCGGGGTCCTACGGGACACAAGTGAGCGTGGAAGAACCAAATAACATCTATTGCCCACCGATGCCTCTGCATTAGTTATATCTAACAATTTAATTTCAAGTTGTAATTAAAGCCATGATCAACTCCACCATAAACATCTGCCAACATTGCAACAACTGTGATACTTGACAACACGAGATCGCACCTGAGCAAGCAACTACGACTCGCAAGGCCAGCTATCTACCAAACACAGGTAATAGGAGGTTTCCAAGGCAATATAAAGGCTGCAAGGGATATATCTGGTATGGAACACTAAAGCATCGCGACACAGATAGCAATAGATCAACAGGAGGAAATAAAGACTATAAATGCAAAATAGGTAGAAAGGGGGAGAATGCTCGCCTAGGAAAACAGTGCCGACGGATCATATCTGGAGAAATTTTCGGTACTCGCATCCACTCATCGGCCTAATCCGTGAAGAAGCAAACACTAGAAGAAGCACCGGATGCAATATTTAATACCACGGCAGAAGATCCGGCATGATCATGATATGATGCAGATGCGGTGCAATTAGGCAATATTAAGCGGAACCGGAGTCCCGACAATTAATTAGGAAGTTCAAGTTATTTGTTTACCCTACAAATTAAATGTTGGCTTGAAAGGACAAAACATGGCATCGGTTCGCTACACCAATTTAAATGGAGTCCGGAATAAAACAAAAGTATCCCGCATATTGACTCCATATTTAATTAAGAGGTGAATCGGCATAATGCCCCCAAACCACAGACAGGTATGCATGCATGAACAATTAATATGCAACAATTTTTATATATAGCATTTATAAAATAGGGGCTCGGGAAAATGTTCACACATCTGGGTTCGGGAGATCTTGGGTTCCGGGGGTTCGGGTCCGGTCTCAGGGTTCGATGGGAACGGCGAGGTTCGGATACAAGATGGAGAACTTGTTGTGTCGTGACGGAGAACTTGGGTCCCAGGCGGTCGATCTTGTCGTCGATGGCGAACTTGAGTGGATCAGGTACCGGGGGTCTTTGGATCCGTGTAGGAGATCTTGACGCCTGCGACGAAGAACTCGGGTTCGGAAGGAGGTCTTGGCGTTTTGAGATGAAGCACTTGGTGGTTCTGAGAAGGAGGTCTTGTCGCATCCGATGGATTGGTCCTCGGGGTCGGAGAACTTGGCGCGCCAGGGTTCGGTCTTCGGAGCCATGATGGAGTAGATCTTCATGCTCCGTATCGAAGATGTTCGATGTTCACGTAGGAGATCTTGTCGATGACAAGGATGCCCTTGTCCAACTTCTCGTCCTCATCCGCCAGAAGGTTCGAAGTCGAGATCACGATACTCCACAACAACAACAGTTGCACCATGCTACGGCACATCCGGATGCTAAATATGTGTCGAAGCCGCAGCAACAACATCAAAAGAACCCACACAGGCACAACGACAAACACCTCGAGGGAGATCTCGGGACCGTGCAGTTGCGCTGGACTTGGATGATGTGGACTTGCAGCTTCAGGGGCAACATGCGACAATGGATGAGGGTGGCGGAGTGCTACTGAGAGGAGGCAGAGTTCCAGGGCCCGCTGGTGGGTCTCTTTGTCGAGGGAACAGAGTGAGAGGCGAGGTCAGCAGCAACGCTGCGCTGGCGATGAGGTCGAGTGGGGAACGAGGACGTGCTCGCCGAGGAGGGGACCACGCCATGGAGGCCGACGGCAGAGCTCGGGAGAGTCAAGGCGGCGCGGGAGGAAGACGACGAGGCAGGGAGGCCGAGGCAGGTGAGCATGCGCGGGCTCGCTGACGACACGTGGTCGGGGAGGAACCCCTACAGGCGGAGGCGCGACGAGGAGGTGGCGTTCAGCGGCGCATCTCAACAGAGAGGCGGGTTCGAGCGGAGCTCGAGCTCGGGCCAGAGGGAGGCGCCGGCGGCTGCTCGGAGGGGAGCCCGTGAGGCGGCAGCGCGACGACGGTTCGGGGCCGGGCGAGCAGTGGAGGGGGTCGACGATGAGGAGGCGCGGGGCCGGCGACGCGCTGGAAGAAGGCAGAGGAGGGCCGGCGCTCGAGGAGGTCACGGGTCTAGGAGGGAGGCGACCAGAGGGCGGCGACGCCACATCTGGTGGCGGGGACGGGCGGCTCTGCGGGGGAGGAAGGGGGTCGAGCGGGGAAGGTAGGAGACGGCGGCGGGGACGGGTCGCGTGTCTGTCACGCACAGAGAGAGGGGCATGCGCGTCGGGGTGGGCCAGGTCACGGGAGGAGCGGGGTGGTTGGTGGGAGTGGGGTGCACGTGGTGGGGCCTGGCGGCGCGGGGTTGGTTGCTGCACGCATTGCAGCGTGCGCGTGTGCGTGCGTGGGGTTTAGGGCCAAGGGGTGGGGCCAGGCGACGACCAGGTGGTGTGGGGGAGAGTGCAGGTGGCGGCGGGGAGGAGAGAGGGAGGGGTGGCTGGCGGTTGGTGTGGGTGAGAAGGGTAGGATAGGGTTGGAGATTAGGGTTTGGTTGCTGTTGGGTAGTAGGTGGCTGGTTGGGCCTTTTGGGCCTGGCCGGCTGCCTCCCCTAATAAAATATTTGTTTTATTTTTATTTTACAAAACCTTTCGCAAACAGTTTTTAGACAAAACAAAATATTCAGAAAAAGACCGGGGTTTTAATTTGAAATAAAGACGAGGGATATTTAGAAAACAAATATAGGCTTTTAGAAAATAGTTTTAGGCAAACAAAATGCAGGATGGTATGACGATGCTCAAATGCAATGTGGCATGATGACATGAGCATGCGGTCATGATGACGTAATGCACAAAACCACAGTGATTTTCTAGTAGTGGTTTTAGCGGGATGCCACAGTTGGTGTCGTTGTCCATTATGATGTTGTGCGGGTAGTCGTGCCGGTATATGAGTTCGCGAAGGAACTTGGTGGCGGTCTTGCCGTCGCACTTCTTGATCGTTTTGGCTTCGACCCACTTGGTAAACTTGTCGATCGCGACCAGGAGGTGGGTGAAGCCGGATGGGGCCTTCTTGAATGGGCTGACCATGTCCATGCCCCATACAACGAATGGCCAAGTGATGGGGGTGGTCTTGAGTGCCGAACCAGGAAGATGTGTCTGGTTGGTGTACTTCTGGCACTCGACGTCGCCGGCATGGATTTCTTGGAGGATCTTGTGTCCGTCTTCTGGTTGTACGCAGCGCTGGAACACGCCGGTCACACTGCGTTTGTGGAGCTTGCCGTTTATGAGGACGAAGGATTTGCAACGGTGCATGATCATTCGCGCTTCCTTCTCGTTGCTTGGAAGGACCTTGTGCTCGAGGAAGGCGACATATGGTGCGGTCCAGTCGCTGGGCTCAATGACAATGGCGACTAGGGCGGGCTCGGCTGCAGTGGTATCCTGATGTTGATCTCCTTGGGCAGGGAGACCGAGGGTTTGTGGATGATGTCGAGGAAGACTCCTGCGGGCGGCATCTGCCGAGCCAACCCGATGCGGGAGAGGGCATCTACCTCCTTGTTTTTGCGCCTGTCGATCCACTCAACTAACTAGTCGGTGAAGTGCCCTCCCAGCTGGTCTACCGCTTGGCGGTATGCTATCATTGTCGGGAAGACGGCATCACAGGTCCCCACGACTTGGCCGGTGACTAGGTTGGAGTCGCCGTAACACCGTAGGCGATTGATGTTCATCTTCTTAGCGACCCGCATGTCGTGAAGGAGGGCCTCGTACTTGGCCATGTTGTTGGTGCAGGGCTTGAAGTCGAGGTGGAGCACGTAGCGGAGCTTGGCCCCCTTGGGAGAGGTCAGTATGACCCCGGCCCCGGTTCCATCGGCGTTCTTGGAACCGTCGAAGTGGAGCGACCAGTAATGGAGGTAGGGAGGCTTCTCCGACTGCTGTGCTTCTTCCCAGTCGGCGAGGAAATCGTCTAGGGCCTGCAATTTGATCGCTTTGCGTGGCTCGTACTTGATGTTGTGGATGCCGATCTCGACGGCCCACTTAGCGACTCGCCCAGTCGCCTCGCGGTTGCGGATGATGTCCTGCAGCAGCGCAGAGGAGACGGCCATGATGGGGTGCTCCTGGAAGTAATGCGGGAGTCGCCGCTGGGCCTTGAAGACCGCATACACCAATTTTTGGTACTGTGGGTAGTGCTGTCTTGAGTCTGGTAGGACCTCACTGATGTAGTAGACGGGGCGTTGTACGGGGAGCTCCTTGCCCTCTTCTGGCCGTTCAACGGCCATTACGGTGCTGACGACTCGAGTGGAGGCCGCGACGTAGACGAGCATTGGCTCTTTGTCGATTGGGGCGGCGAGTAGTGGAGCCGCGAGTAGCACTTCTTTGAGTGCCATGAGCGCGTTGTCTGCTTATGTGTCCCATTTGAACGTGGGGTTCTTGCGCATCAGGCGGTATAGGGGCATTGCCTTCTCGCTGAGCCGAGGGAGGAAGCGACTAAGAGCCACGACTCGCCCAACCAACTTCTGGACGTCGCGTAGGCACTCGGGTTTCTCGAGCCGCGCGATGGTGTCGATTTTGGTGGGGTTGGCCTCGATGCCTCACTTGGAGACCACGTACCGCAGGAGCTGTCCGGTGGGGACGCCAAAGGTGCATTTCCCTAGGTTGAGCTTGATGTTGTACCTCCGCAGATTTGCGAAGGTCTCGGCCAGGTCGGCGAGCAGGTCGTCCTGGCGGATGGATTTTACCACCATGTCATCGATGTAGACGTGGATGTTGCGGCCAATTTGGCTCACGAGGAACTCCTACATGCACCTTTGGTAGGTGGCGCCGGTGTTCTTGAGGCTGAACGTCATGGTCGTGTAGCAGAAGGCGCTGAATGGCATGATGAACGCCGTCTTATCCTCATCCTCGACCGCCATTTTGATCTGGTTGTAGCCAGGATACACATCGAGGAAGCACAACGACTCCGATCCCACGGTCGAATCGATGATCTGGTCGATGCGTGGTAGGACGAACTCCTCCTTTGGGCATGCGTTGTTGAGGTTGGTGTAGTCGATACACATTATCCAGGTGTTGTTCTTTTTCAGGACCAGGACTGGGTTTGCCAGCCACTTGGAGTACTTGATGGGCCGAATGAATCCTGCGGCTAGCAGATGCTGTACTTCTTCGGCGATTGCTCGACGACGCTCTTCATTGAAGGGCCGCAGCGACTGCTTCATTGGTCGCACTTTAGGGTCGGTGTTGAGTTTGTGCTCAGCGAGTTCCCTCGGGACACCAGGCATGTCAGATGGTTTCCATGCAAAGATGTCGCGATTCTCATGTAGGAACCCAATGAGAGCGCTTTCCTATGCGAGGCTCATGTGCGCCCCGATGGTGACCGTATGGCTGGAGTCGCTTGGAACAAGCTCGATGGTGTGAGTGTGCTTGGTCGCCTCGAAGGTGGAACTTGCGGCGGTTGGCTTCTTCAGGATGTTGGGGTCATCCTTGTCGATGTTGCTCACGTATTTCGCGAGCTCGTCCGTGTGGTTTGTTTTCACGGCGATGATGGTGTCGGCGAGCTCGGCGCCTTTGTCTTTGCACTCCACGGCCATGTCGGGGTCGTCGTGGACGTTGATAATCCCGCTTGGCCCTGGGAGCTTCATCATGTTGTAGGCGTAATGTGGGGTCACCATGAACTTGGCGAACGCGTGGCGCCCTAGGACGCAGTGGTAGGGGCTGTGGAAGTTCACCAGCTCGAAGACGATCCGCTCAGTGCGGAAGTTTGCTGGTGTGCCAAAGGTGACTGGCAGCGTCACCTTGCTGATCGGATACGCCTTCCAACCGGGGACGATGCCATGGAAAGTGGTGAGTGTCGGTTCGATCGCCGACTCCAGGAGGTGGAGCCTCTTGAATGTGTCCAAGTACATGATGTTGATGGAGCTTCCACCGTCCATCAGCGACTTGGGCAGCTAGTAGTCGGCCACTTTGGGCCTGACCACCAGGGCGACTCGCCCTAGGTACTCGATTCTAGGCGCGTGATCCTGGCGACTCCAAGTGATGCTTTGCTCGGACCAGTTGGGGAAGCGGGGGATGTCGACTTGGGTCATCGCATTGACGACGACTGCATGACCGAGCACCTTCTTCTCGCGTTTGGTGCCGAGACCAGTGAAGGTGTGTAGCGAGCCGACGATGTTTCCGAACCCGCCAGCTTTGCCGTTGTCCCTTGGTGGGTTTTTGTTGGGGTCCTCCCTTGCTCACCTTGCCTTTTCGGTCTCCTTTAGAGAATGGCAGTCCACGGTGGTGTGGGTGGCAGGTTTCCCCTCCCTGCTGTGGTAGACGCAGGGTTGGTTGAGTAGGGCGGCAGGGTCGAATTTCGGCCTCGTCACATTGTTGGCGCGGTAGTTTCTTCCGTCACGGCAGAAGTTCTTCAGGTCGCGTTGGTCATAATTGGCGTTAGCGACGAAGTCGACTCGCTCATCACCACGGCGCTTGCCGGTGAGGCGAGTGTTGCTGTAGTGCATGTCGCGCTGTCGCCCGTTGTCGTGGCCGCTAGTGCGGCATCTTCCTCCCTACTCGTCGTCGGAGTCCTGGTTGGGGTCCTTCTCCGCGTACCGCTTGGCGATCTTGAGGAGGTCGGGGATGTTGTCGAGCATTCGGTAAACCCTCTTAATCTTAGCGACTAGGGGTTCGTACCGGCACGCGTTCTTGAAGCAGTGAATCACCATGTCCGGGTGAATGCTGGAGGCGTTGATCCATAGTTCCTGCCACCTCTAGATCCTCAATGGTGGTGGCACGGGTGTAGGAGCCCTCAAAGTGCCTGACAAAGGCGTCCCGCATCTCCTCCCACGAGTCGATGCTGTCGGCGGGGAGGGTGTTGATCCATTGTCTGGTCGCTCCCTCCATCATTAGGGGGAGGTAGCGAGCGGCTAGCAGGTCGGCGTGGCCGGCGATTCCCATCGCCATGAGGTACGTGTCTAGCCACACCGCTGGGTCGTACGTGGGGTCGTACTTTTCGATCTCCTTGGGCGCCTTGAAGTTGGCGGGGTACTTCTCGCCTCAGATCATTGGCTCGAAGCACTGGGGGCCGAATCGGCTGAGCGAGCCCCTGGGTTTGGGGTCACCGTGGTTGGTGAGGGTGTGGCTCAAGTTGTTGGGATGGCGCGCCCGCCAGGCCTAGTTGTTGACGATGTGCGTTCGAGCGTCGATGGGTTGCCCGTTGGCGGTGACTGTGTTGTTCACCGGCTGCGGCTCGTTAGTGGAGAGCGCGGGGTTGGTGGCCCGTGGCTGGTGCGCCAGGGGCTGGAGTGGTGGGCAGGTGATAACATTGGCGACGGTTGGAGGGCTGCTTGAGGCTACCCTGCTTGCTGATGAGCGGGAATACATCGACCCCCATGGGTCGACTCCTGCGGCTTGCTGCTCGACGACCCTGGCGAGTAGGGACTTAGCGTACTGGATCTGCAGCGCGCCCTCTCCTTGGATGTCGAGGTGGGCGACTGCGGCGTCGGCTGCGATGACGTTGTCCATTGGAGTGGAGTACAGTGGGAGCCCGTTGGCGTCGCGGGCCTGTGGCGAGATGATGATTCACGGTTGGTCCGGTAGGGGCGCGCGACCAATGGGTGGCGATGGGGCCCTAGTCGCCGGTGCGCCGGGTGGTGGTCTGTTGCTGCCACCTGGCGGCGCGTTCTCGCAGTATTCGCGCTCGGCTGCACGTGCGGGGTCACTTTCGTCGTTGAAGTTCAGGACACGGCCCTGGACGTTGGAGTTCAGGCGGGTCCTGATGTGGCGTTGATGGTAGAGCGACAACTCTTGCGCTGTTTCCCGCTCGAGGCGACATTTCTCGCGCTCGGCAGCTCCCCGCGCCGCGCCTCCTCCAGTCGCAGGCAGGCCTCCTCCACCTTCGTGGCCATGGCGGTTGGTGGGATCGTCATGGAGAACGGATTTGGCGGGACGGCCATGCTACCCGCCATGTAGATCACATTGAAGCGATTGGATCTGGCACAGAAGTCCTCAGGGGACTCCGAGCCGGAGTCGGAATCGAAGATCCCGAGGATGGAGGGATCTTCGAAGTCCTCAGGGTTCGAGACCCGCGTGATTGAGTCCTCCCGTGACGCTATGGTGATGGATCCATCGACCGAGGCAGGGGTCACGGAGTCGACGTCATCGTGGAGAGCCGCGTCGTCCGTGGCGGCGTTAGTCCCGACCACGTTGCTAGCAGCCGAGTCGTACTCGGTGGCGAGGCGGTTGATGGAGCGGACCTGCTCCTCTGAGAGCAGATCGCGGCGTGGCGGTGATCCGCCGATGATCATCATCCCCGCCAGGTCGACTGCGTTGGTGAAGCCGACGAACAAGCTGATGGTGCCAATCGGCATCATCGCGCTATGCGTGATCGGGCGCGACGCCGGGATGTAGCTGCTAGGCAGGATCTGCAGGATCCCGCCACTGGCGATCATGCGGCCGGTGGCGATCGATCGATCGATTGGTGTGTAGGGTCTCGCCGCAGAACTCAGGCCAGACCGGCCAGGCCCCACGGTGGGCGCCATTGTCGTGGGAATGGCCACGGCAGTCGCTACTAGGGGTAGCGATTGATAGTATTGGGGGCGAGAGCTGGTGGCCATCTGCGGTGCGAGATGGGGGCGGATGCACATGAGTTTACCCAGGTTCGGCCCCCCGAAGGGTAAAGACCTACTCCTGCTAGATTGTATTGGCGGAGAGCGAGTTACAGGGGTGGCGAGCTCGGCGTCTAAGCAGCGAGTCGCTAGAGGGGGTGTATGATGGAACGTAAGTACTCAAGAAACCCTAGGGAGGTTTATATAGAGGGTACCTCGCTAGGGTTTACAGTATACAACCGAACAAGTTATGGATTCAGAGGCTTTTGACCTAGTCCGACTGGGCTTCAGCTACGCTTCTGGGCCCTCAGTCTCCAGTCTCCGGACCTTCTCTTCAGTCACGCTCCAGTCGCCGTCCTGCAGGCCCACTCGCGAGGCCTTCGACCTGATCAGAACATTCTGTTGGGCATACCCTATTCGGCATATCCCCATCAACTCTAATGGTTGCGCGCGGTGCACACGCACGTAGCCTTGGCATTGCGGCTCAAATTAAAACTATGGGAGAATCCTCATTAGTATTTGCAGGTCTATGGTTTGACATCTATGTGATGTTTATTTGGCTGTCTTCATACAAGTGCAAGATTTTGTCATGGAAGAAGAAGATTTTGAAGACCTTTCAGATTTACTCGTTTTCTTTTAGACTTTATTTTGTAGTCGTGGAAGATAGTTTATGTATCTCTACCATGTACTATTTGTTGCTATAAATATATATGGTATTGATCATAAAAAAAAACTTATTTTTTGACGAAATTTGATCAATCTATTAAATATCATCAACAAGAGTACAAAGATTCCTAAAATTAAACTTACACACTAAAATACGTCTAGATACATGTGTTTTAGAAATAAACTAAAACATCTTGAACTGTTTTACAACGGAGGGAGTAGTACCGTATTTTATTGTCAAGTTGGCTGGATTTTTTTTTCAAGAGTTGGTTGGATTATCGAAGTTGGTTGCGTCCACATGAAACAAATACAGCTACGTCGTTGAGTGATTTGATTGTAATAACTTCATTGCCTATGTATTTTGTATCTCTACCTATTGAGCATTTACTAACGGAACAGTCATGCAGCAAATTTCCCATTGGTCAAACGTGAGGGTGCAGACAGCAGCGTCGCGAGAAGTCTGCAATGTCCTATCAGCTATTGTTTAAGTCTAGAACGTCCTGTCAGCCTATTGTTTTGGCGGACATCTGTACATAGCGAATCCATAGAATTTGAGCTGTCGGATCACTTCGGCGGGTAATGATGGATGGCAGATTTTGATCCAACGGAACAAATCAACGGCTAATATTTGATCCTCCATCTTCGCGTATTCGTATTCGTGTATGGCCAATCCAAATTTAAAAACTCGTATACTATAGTAGTAGAGATAAATGCAAAAGATTTATGTATCTTAGTTTGACACCGTTTTCAATCACTTGAGGTGCTTGCGTGGTCCATGTCTCTATTTTCTCTACTTTTCAATTGCGATTAGTAATACAGTAGAATAAAAATTGTCATATCGCATCATTAGCTATCTATGGATATAGAAAATATTTTAATTTAATTGGATCGTTGATAAATTAGTTTGTATCTCTTTGCAGTGCCGATAATCATGGCGATCAAAAGACAATCATGGAAATGGATGCTTCCGACACAAAATTAGCTATGCGGAGTGCGAACTCGACATGGCCGACAACCGCTATCGTGATGCAATCGTGTCTAGGAGCAAGGTATATATATGCTCATTCTTTTTCATCTCCTATTGCGACGCACGGGCATATTTACTAAATCTGCGCCGCAGGCGCCTGTTACTTTGCTCTGTACGGCGGCATGTCCATCTCAGGATGAACGGCCCCGATCCACGCGGGTGGGCGACGGCAGTTCGCGTAGACATCGCGAACGAAAACTGATCTCCCACTTCTGCCGTGGCCTGGGCCCACATGTCATTGGCAATAGTCGTCGTTCCCCTTCCCGACCGTTTCGAGACGAGGGCCGAGTGAGCAGTTCGTCATCATCTTCTCTGCTCCGCTCTTTCGGCGCCACCCCGGCGATTCCGCGACGAATCCTGGCCGATTGGCGGGCCTCGGGCGAGTTCTCTGGCGTCGAGCTCACGAGCGCAGGTCTGGCCCTCCAGCTCCCTCTCTCTCGCTCGATTTCCTTCTCGCTCGAGTGTCGAACGTAGCAGTAGTTGACGGTCGTCGTTTGTGCTCTTTTCAGCACCGAATCCCGCACAATTGGCGAGCCTCCGACGAGTTTTCCGGCGTCGAAACCGCGAGCGCGGGTCTGGCACTCCTCCTTCCTCTCCCTTGCTCCATTTCCTCTTCGTTCTATCTCACTCGGTAGTCGGAATGGCATAGTGCCGTTGGGGCTCGTCGTGTTTTTCGTTGCGGTGTGGGTGGGGTGGTGGTGGAGAGGGGATGGGGGCAACGTACTTGGCGGCGGAGCATGGCCTGATTCGCTTTAGGCGATGGAGGTATGTGTCGGCGTGTAGGGGCTGGTTCTATTTGGGAGCATCGGAGGTGGGTTCTGGGTTTAGGCGGCGGTGGATGTCCTGGTTAGTAAGGTTTTGGAGGAGGATGAGGTGGCCGTGTTTTCCGGGGTAACTGCACGGCATGGTTTCGGTGAAGGTGGTGGGGAGGGGATTGGGGCGCCGTACTTGGTGGTGGAGCACGACCTGATTCCTTTGGATTTAAGCGGTGGAGGTCTGTGTCGGCGTGTACGGGTTGGTTCTGTTTTGGGAGCATCGGAGGTGGGTCCCAAGTTTAGGTGGTGGTGCATGTCCTGGTTAGTAAGGTTTTGTAGGCGGATGAGGTGGCCGTGTTTTCGAGGAAATTACACGGCGTGATTTCGGTGAAGGTTTGTGTTCCGTGATAGGGACGTCCGAGGCAGTGCGGTGCTCTGCCTGGTCGGAGTTGTGTAACATCCATGACATGATTGTTTGGAGGTGGTGTGCTGTGTACTGGCCGACTTTATATGGTGGCGGTGTTCTGCCTGGTTCAGATTAGATTAACTGCAAATTTGGGAGTGGTTTTTGTTAGTAATGTGTCCTGCGGCATGGTCCCGCAACCTGTGGATTTAGTATCGTATGAGAATTCTAGAACATTAATCATTTTTTGTGGACGGGGTTTTCAGTTTGTAGTACATATGTGGACCGTGGTATGTGGACTATGTTTATGTGCAATCCATATTAGTTAGACATGGCATTGTTTACATTTCTACCATGTTTGTTGTTTGCTTCTTTAATTTTTTGTATTGTAAGTTTTCTAGTTACCTTCTTCAAATCAATTTGTTTGCCATGAGCATGTTACCTCATTCTTTGTAGATGCTGATATGTTATTACTTCATTTTGTTGCTATTTCAATGGTTCTGAATATTTTTGACTTTTTGTTGTGTTTGCAGGAGGTACAATGGCGCCGAAGAAGAGGAAAGCAGTCAGATCCCCTACGGATGATGGTGATGGACCTCCTGTGATGAATAAGCGTATTCGGAATAGGGCTTTGCCCTCTGCTTTTGTTAAGATATATGGCAAATTGATGGACGATCAGAAGGCAACAGTGGTTGCGATGGAGTTCGATAGCATGCTTGATATCAAGTGTTTCTATCTGCATTCTGGTTTGATCAAGTGGCTGGTGAGTTTGTATGATCCGAGTACTCATGAGTTTGTCATCCCTGGTCGCGAAAGGATCCCATTGGATGATCGTTCAGCTTTCCGCACCCACGGTTTACCCATTGGCAGCGAGGAGGTTTTCTATGGTGTCGATTCTGATGCTGAAGCTAGTCTTGGTCCTACATTGTTCCTTGATGATGTGTCCACCCCTTTTGTTTCTCAAGTGTGCGAGCTTCTAGTGGATATGACCGCTTCGGATGATATATTCAAACAGATGTATTTGATGTTCCTTGTTTCCACAATCCTTAGGCCTACGACGCGGAACCGTGTCAGCAACTGGGTTTACCATGTGATGGTGAGTTTCTTCTTTTTAATGGTGATTTCACTTAGTATGCAATAGTGGATAACTTCTTCACATCTATGTGGATAACTTTTAGTTTTCAGTATGGATCACTTGTGGTATCTTCTATGGGTAACTTAACTCTGTATGATTTTATCCCTTTTGCTATATGTTCCATGTGTTGTTTCGTGGATAACTCTTAGTGCACTACTTGGGTCATTGCAGTAAAGCTTGACGAGTCACTTGTGGTATCTTCTATGGGTAACTTAACTCTGCATAATTTTATCCCTTTTGCTATATGTTCCATGTGTTGTTTCGTGGATAACTCTTAGTGCACTACTTGGGTCATTTCAGTAAAGCTTGATGGATCACTTGTGGTATCCTATATGATCTAACTTAACTCTGCATGATTATATCCCTCTTCCTATATATTCCATGTGTTGTTTAGTGGATAACTCTTGGTGCATTACTTGGGTCATTTCTGTAAAGCTTGATGTGTAAGTTTATATATGTGTATTTACTTTCCTTTTCATGTGTCCTTTTTCTGTTTTTTGATGTGGATACTTTCTAAAGTATTCTTTTGGGTACATATTATGTGTTTTTTGGTGGTTACTTTTTTTGCATTTAGTTTTGGGTCACCTCTATATTCTTCTGTTTTTTATGTTTTGCAGGCGAATATCGCCAATGTGACTGACCTGAACTGGTGCAAGTTTTTGGTTGACGAACTCTATAATGCACTTTCTGAGGGGAAATTTAACAAGGGTTGTCTGTTCTATCTGCAGGTATATTCATGGAATGTAAAATTTGTTTACTGTTTTATATACTTGTATTCTTTTATGTTCAGAAGTGATAAAATTTTGTTTTTGTTTTTGTTTTTTATGTTCGTGCAGCTACTGTATGTCGACTCTCTTGATATTAGTGGCCTGGGCATTGATCTGCGAGAGGGTCATTTCGCAGTCAACATTTGGTCTGCTGAGAACATTGACAAAGTTTTGGCTGCTGATTTGAACCGAGATGGATCGTATGGCAAGCTCGGGGTATTTTTTTGTCTTATTTCTTTATTTGTTTCATGTTTTCCTCTCCAGATTTTTATCTTTTCTATTTTCTACTTAATACTCATTTTTATTGTGACCTATGCAGCTCAAACCTGAGTTTGGTGTTAATTCATTGTTTGGAGGTGCCGAAGGTTTTGATAGGTGTTTCAACACCAATTCACACCTAGCTTGCCCCAATCAGGTGTGTTGTCTGCCATTAGTTTTCACTACGTAACATAAATAAATCATATCTTTTAAATGTACAAGCTAAGTTACTCTTTTCTTATTCTGTTTTTTGTGGGTAACTTTAGTTGTATGGTTTGGATAACTTCAGTTGCACTATGTGGGTAACTTTTATGCTACAACAGGAGTAACTTTATATGTTATAGTGTGGATAGCTAAATTTTCTTTTGTGGGTGACTATATTTTTATGTCATGTTTGTCACTCTATATATTTTATGTCATAACTTGTGTACGTTTTTTATTTTTTTGTTTTTCAGCATAGATCACAGATTTCCAATCTAATTGGGTGTTTTGCATCTGATATTGTTAGAGCGTTGAGCTCGCTTGTATAAGGATGGACATCCCTTCAAGGAGAGGCTTTGTCTGGGATGTCAGATCAGTTTGCTGGTGTTGCTGTAGATATTGTTAGCAGTATGCCGTCTCCAATCCCTCCAATCCCTGCTGGTGCAGATATTACACGCGCTGCAGGCGGTCGTGGGTGGGGTGCGTAGGCCAGACGTTTGGGGGCACCACAGAAATCTGTTGCCCCTGCTGTGCGCGCTCTGCAAGTGGTCGTGGGAAGGGCGTTCAAGACAGAGCTCCAGGGTCTCTAAAAATATCTGATGTCCCCTAAATGGATGCAGTCTTTCCTGATAATGATGATGACATCGATGAGGAAGATATCAACAATTATCTCTTTGTTCAGAGGAATGGACAGGGCCAGTCTTCGCGCTCTACCGCGGTGTTTATCCTCATCCTGCGCCTATTGTTTCTGATTTGATGCCATCGTCGGAGCCGATAGCTGACCGATATTACTCGCGTTGAAGGAGCAGTCAGCGGTGTAGATGTTGCTGATGCGCCGGTTGGTGATCCATCTGTAGCTACTGTTGTGTTTGGTGAATCTACTCCAGGGGTTACGAACCCTCTGGTCGACACCCCTACAACGGCTGTAGCAGCGCACCACACCGTTATTGATGGCGGTAAAGGTCTCGATGTTAAGAAATTCTACAGGCGCAAAAAGAAGAAGTCTCATATGGTTCAGTCTATTGCTAAAATTGATGAAGCGCTGATCCTGGCTGATGTTCCTGTTGAAAATCCCAAGGATGGGAAAAATAAAAAATTACAGTCTGCTGGGTCCATCGACAAAGCTATAAAATCTATTGTTTTGGATGCGCTTGGCATCACCCTTGGTGCGGCAGTATCTGCGATGATCGGTGTTCCCAGTTCAAAGAAGTCTTCATCTAATATGTACGAGCAATTTTTTAGTATTTGTCAGTTTTGTTTATGGATTACTTTTTGTGTTTAGGTTGGATAACTTTACATGTTCTATATGGGTAACTTTATATATACTTTGTGGGTAACTTTATTTACCTTTTGAAGTTTTTATCCTTTTTTGTGAATAACTTTATCATATTTTTGGTGGATTACTTATATGTGTTTTCATGGGCAACTTTCTGTTTTGTTTAGGAATGACACTCCAAAAAGGAAGGCAGATGCGTTGAAGAAGAAATTGGAACCTGTGAGTTCATATCCCCATTTAGGAAGAAAATGTTATGATCTTGTTGTTGATACCCCCTCGCCTTCTGCATATGCTCCTTCTTTTCCGCTACCACTGGTCAGATATGCTCCAGGTTCACCCGAAGTTGTATCCACGATGTTAGTGGCCCCTACAGAAGTTGTATCCACGGTGTCGGTGGCCCCTCCACCTTCCGACGTTGGTGATGTTAATGCTGTTGTAAGTTCGCTGAAGCTGTCACTACTACAGCAGCCAGGGTTCCATATGATATGACTGATTTTGTGAATGGGTCAACAATCTTTGCCAACTTTGTGCCGCCAACCATTCATGGTAATGTGCAGTCGCAAGGAGAACCATCTCACGTATCAGACAGTACATGTTTCTATTACCATTGTTTTTCTGGTACTCATTTCTTTATCACGTATAACTTTTGCATTATGCTGTGTGTAACTCAAAATGTTATGTACTCTGATCTGTGCCTTTTTTCCAGTGTCCTGAATATTATGTGGTGTTGTATGACTGAAAAACATCATGATTTTGGGTAACTTTTATCTCTATAAAATGGTTTACTTCTAGTTTTCTTATTGGATAACCTTGTAATATTCTATTTGTGTTTTCTGATTACTTTACTTTTTTTAGTGCTTTTATGTTTAATTCTTCAATGTGGGTCACTTTTAGAACTGTTTGTCGATAACTTTAACTATTGTCTATGGGTAACTTTTACTCTTTTGGGTGGATGACTTTAAATATTTTCTATGGGTAACTTTTAGTCTTTTAGGTGGATAACTTTAACTTTTATGTGTGGGTAACTTTTAGTGTTTTAGGTGGCTGACTTTAACTATTATATGTGCGTAACTTTTAGTGTTTTGGATGGATAACTGTTTCTGTATGCATGATGGATAACCTTTTTGCTCATACTGGTTTGGCAACTTCATATCTTTATCTTGTGTTTTCTATTAACTTTGAATGCTTTACTGTTTTTGGTTCCATTTTTTTGGTTGTTAATCTAATCTCTCATTTTTTATTTGGCTCAAAACGACAAAGGTGTTAGACATGCCCCTGCTGACATGTCTTCTTATGGATCAGTACCTGCATCAACACTATTCTCTGCCCCTACTCGTGAGATGTCTATGCCGATGTGGAACTTCACGAGCCAATCGCCAGTCTCCTCATCTGAGTTTGTTGATCCATCCTCTTTAGATGATACTGTCATGATTGCTAGTCTTCAGGACGGGGCTCCTCAGTAACCAGCAAACGCTGCAATGCCCTATATTCCTGTGGCTGTGGTCCCTGATCATGGCACTCATCAAGTCAGCACAACAACTGCTTTGGTGAGATGTGTTCCTATTGCTGCGCCGTCTGTAGCTGTACCTTCTAGTGGTGTCTCACTTGCTGTTGGGCCGTCTGTTGCTGCTGCGCCAAGATCTGGCTTTACAAGTGCTGAATGGTTTGCTGCATCTGGTACTTCTGATCATGTCAGAGATTTCTTCGACGTATTTGAGGCTGAAACTATTATCCCACTGCCGTGGACACCCTCCACTTCAACTGGTAAGCATTCTACATGATGATCTTTGTATTTCAAATTCTTTTATTTTAGTTTATGGTTAATTATTATGTGTTGTCTTTTTATGCAACCAATGGATCATTAATTCTTAATAACTATGTTTTTTGTCTGTGTTTTTGTGTGATATTTTTCCATTTCTTCCTTCCTTGCTCCTCCCTTTTGCCCGACACATTTAGAATTTATCAACCTAAACAACAGGAAAAATGATGGCGGAGGCGCAAACGATGGATCGGGTTACGTGCGCAAGATCGTGGTGTTGTGAATATCCTACAGGGTTCGAGAGCTATTGCATTGGCATCAGGGTTCGAGCGGGTGAGTTCATAGGTACAGGCTAGTTATCAATCATCCACCATCATCATCGCCAACTGCTTGCTGAGAAGATCGGGCCACCCCTTATCACATGGCTGTAGGATCCTCACGAAACTCTCTCATATCTTCCTTGGTGGCTAATATCAAAAGATTAGGCACTCTATAACTTTTCATTATATCATTCTTTTTGGGCTCATTTACATTATTCACAACTGCAACACTATCTCGCCTATCTATAGATGCATCCGTCAAGTTCACCTTTATCTTTTGGCGGGACTCATTGACAATCTGCATTGGCATCAGGGTTCAAGCGGGAGAGTTCATAGCTACATGATAGTTATCTATCATCCACCATCACCATCGACAAGTGCTTGCTGAGAAGATCGGTCCATCCCATATCATTTGTTCTTTTTATCTTTTTTCTAGCTGAGAACAAATCAACTGATTCGGATAAGGGAAAATTCATATGAAGCAAGAAAGTGATGCTATTTCTCTTGATGATCTACTAGCTGACAAGGCAAATGATGATTCATACTACCAGATAATTGGGTCTCGGAAAGGTACTATGTTCTATCTTTTATTTTTTTATCCAGCTTCTGTTCATTAAGTTGTTTTGTACCTTCAGATTATGTTTTTAAGTATGTCTTTCTAGGTTTTAATGTGCTCTGGTTTCCTGTTTTTATTGCAGTTGTACCTGATTACTGTACTCCGGCTAGTAGCACTAGTGGACGTAACTTCATTGCGGAGAGTGTTACTCCGGCTACCCGCCTGCGCACTGTGAGATTTATTCAGCCTTCCAATGCTCTTAAGCCGCTTTTTTTGTGCACAATAACAACCGAGTATGAAGACTCCATATATGAGAAAGTTATTGTCCACCACAAGGATGAAGATATGTCAAGAATCAAACGGTATATAATTCTTTTCTTTTTTGTTGTGGGTAACTTTTAGCATTCTGCATGGATAACTCTCTCATAATATTGTGGGTAACTTGTACTATGTTTGGTGGATAACCTCCTTTTCTCTGTAAGTGTTATTCCTTCTGTTCTTTTATGCATGTTTTATTATGTGGATAAGTTTACCTTCATTATATGGGTAACTTTAGGTTTACTGTGTGGATAACTCTTACTGTTGTTGGTGGGTGATTCTTCCATACGTATGGTGTGCATTATGTCTAGGGGTATTTATTTCAATGTATGGTGGATCACTTGTTTCTATTTTGTTGGACAAGCACTTACACTTTAATTTGTGTTTTGTTTTTGTCAATTTGTTAATGCATGTTTTGTGTGTCACTTTCACTGCATTTGGTGGGTAACTTTAAAAGTATGATCTGGGTAACATTTAGTAGTCTATATGGGTACCTTTTTTACATTTGATATCTGTATATCTTTTTTCCAAAGTTGTTTGCGACTTTATTTTTTGTATGTGTTTTTTAGTTCTTTTTTCCTATGCCTTTCTGTTTTTGTTCCATTCATTATATTAATCTAGCCTCTCATGTTTCTGTTGTAGCTCAAGAATTTGACACATTGAACCGATGTGGATAAATACTGAAGAACTTGCTGGCAGTGTGATGCCGGGCGGCCAGCTCTCGAACACCATGTGTGACATTGCTATATCTGTCATGCAAGACACTTGCCCAAAAAAGGTCATTTTCCCTACATTGTGACAAGGTATTTGATGGATCGGAAGTTTAGCTGCAGGCTCTTGTTGACGCACTTCAGGAAAGATACGTTGTAAAAGCTCAGTCACAAAGATCTTGTATGTGTATTATGTCCTTGGTCTTATGCTCTTTTTCTGTTTTATATGGGTAACTATTGTTTATGTAGGTGGATCACTTTCTATTTCCATGTATGGATAATTTTTTTAGAGCTAATGCGTGCTATTTTCTTATTATTTTTTGTTTTGCTTTTTGCAGCTATCGTTCCCTGTTCTTCAGGATCTTGGTACAAAAGAGTACCCTATGGGGCATTGGTACATGATTTCTCTCAAGATGCCTGAAAAAGGTTTGAAATTCTTGACTCTCTTTGTGGGCCAACTAACTTGGAGATGATCGAGCATGCAAACCAGCTTGTCGATGCAATTAAAACAATGTACCATGTGAACTACTCTGATTCAAGATGGCAGATTGATGGTTTCTAGCTTGAGTATGTTCCGGTACCGAAGCAAGAGAACGGGTCAGTGTTATTGTTTTGCAATTTTTTTCCATATGCCATGTTCTCTGTAAGTATTATTTATTCTATTTGGTTCATCGCTGACTGGTTCTTTGTATTCATTTTACTCTGTAGTACTTGTTGCGGCTTGTTCATGCTGAAAAATCTAGAATTGTGGAACGGCAGTGTGGTTCTTGCAGTCTATTAAGAGCAGATCCTAGCATTCAGGAAGATTCTTACAACTAAGGGCATGTACAGTAGTGCTAAGTCAGCTGTCTGCAACGGAAGGTTATAGATAGTTTTGATGACGTGGAGAGGAGAGAGAGTGAGGCTGTCTATAAAGTTCTAAACAGTCTATAGTAATCTTACAGACAACTTACAGGCGGTATTTTGTTGTTGTATGCGTGGTGTCTGTAATTTATACTCACAAATAGTTGGCTAAAAATAGATATCTTACAGACAGACTATTGTATAAGTTGTCTATAATATTGTCTATACAGACACCACCTGTCTAAACCAATGTCCATGCCCTAAGTGGTTGGAGCATGAGCACAACCGCCTATTAAATTGGAGGAGTCTGTTGGATGACAACATGCTTTGAGGTAACTCAGCCATGGATGTTTTTGGTATGTCTGTATGATTCATATATACTAGGTTACCCACATGTTTTTAGGGTTCTTTACTTTGCCACAAATCCTGCAGTAGGTTATGCGTAACTTTTATAGCAGACAGTGAATAAGCTATGTGTTGAATGGTGGATTATTTTTAGTTGTTCTATTGATATCTTTGAAGTTGTAGCCTGATTTTTGCTCATCTGATATTTTCTTGGTTTTACTTCTGTTGATTTGGGTTGATAACTCTAGTACATCATTATGTCTTATATTTCTATGTGCAAATTTGTTGGTAACTTAATTGTTGGTTTTGTGGGTAACTTCTGTGTAATCTTGTGGGTAACTTCTATGTATAACTTCTATGTAATTTTGTGGGTAACTTCTGAACAAACAGTGACATAATGATTCCATACACTTACAAGACCATAATGATTACAAATTTTTAGGGATTCCATATTCATTGCATTCATTTACAATGGTTAATACACCAACTTAGCGTAGTTCGTTACACGGGTATGATTACATGTTTCACTTGGGTTATCCCTGTAGCTTCAGCTTTTCCTTGCAACCTTTGACGGTGTGTTCGGTTGATTGGCAGAAGCTATATTTTTTGGTTTCTTTGCAGCAAGATCTAGCGGATTTTTGTTTGTAATTTCTTGTGGTCGCCCTCTTGTGTTTGATACTGGCGGGTTCTGTATATGCTGTGTAGATGACACGTTAGACCCTGAGTTGGTTGACTGCGGGAGAGAAATTGTATTGTTGTTTGTCTTGCGCTTTCTTGATGCAGATGGGGTGCTTTTTGCTGGAGGCACGTGTGCATCTGGAGCGCTGTATGACGACATTGTTATTGCTGCCTCTTCTGCTTCTCTTTCTTTCTTTTGATCTCGTCTTGTTATGACATCAAGCTCTTCCTTCATGGCTTTCAAGTGTGTTCTTACTATTTTCTTACCATCGTCCATCTTTACAGCCACCTTTGCTACCTTAGTGAACTCGTCCCTCAGTATCGCAAACACCATCAGATTGCGTTGTTCTACTGAAATTTCTCTTAGCTTTGGCTTTTCGCTGCCACCTGTTTCCCCTAGCGCTACCGCTGCATCCCAAGTCCACCTCTTCAATATGTATGTTTCTGGGATGTCATAGACTCTAACCTCTATCATCACCTCTAGTATATGGCAGCACATCATACCGTCTCGGTCAAACTTGTACACTCACATGTGTAAACCTTGCTGACATAGTCTCCGTGCAGCTTATAAACTCGAGTTCCATAGAAAGGGACAGGACCACCTATAGGGGATAGGTCAAACTCGTACCCACCCATGTGTCTGCACTCGTAAGACGGAGATTCTTGCATCTCAGACTGAAACTTGTAGAATATGTTCCGTGTGTAGATCTTTGCCATTATGCGCTCCATAGGGTTCCGACACCAGAATGGTGGATCTGTGGGCGGAGCTGTTTCTGCCTTTGCCTTCTCCTCGGCATTGTTAATCTTATCTTGGATTGCATTGTACTGCTTTAGGAAGTCGAATATCAAGTTTTTGGGGTTGATGTATCTCTTCAGGACGGCGATGAATCCTTCGCTCCTTGCGGTGGTCTGAAGGAAGGGGAAGAAAGCATGCATAAAGTACGCCGGTACCCAGCATTTTCTCTCCTTCCATATTGCAAACAAATCTGTGTTATCTTTCACTCCATAGATATTCATCATATCCATCCAATTTTGATCAAACTCTTCTGGTGTTAGGCTGTTATTCACACAGGCATTGAATGCTTCCAGCAGCTCTGGGTTTTTTTTCCCATGAAAGGGCCAATCTGCTCAGTTGCTTTATGCATGACGTGCCACCTGCAGTTCCTATGAATAGAATTAGGGAACACAGCTTTAATGGCCTCTTTCATGCCAGCGTCTTGTCTGTTATTATGTTCTTTAGCTATACGCCGCCCATATCTTCAAGGAACATCTTCAATAGCCACACAAAGCTATCTTTCAGCTCATTACGGACGAAACTATAGCAAAGCTGAATCGACTATCCATGGTTATTTATGCCAATAAACGGAGCACATGGTATCTTGTACCGGTTTGTGAGGTATGTGGTGTCAAATGAGATGAAGTCGGAATATGACTTATATGCTCGCCATGCTGCTCCGTCCATCCAAAAGATTTTCTCGACTCGACTCTCCTTGTCGAGCGATATCTTGATGAAGAAATCTGGGTCATCCTTTTGTAGTTTTGCAAAGTATTCCGGTGTGTCCTGCATGTCATGGTGATTATGTTCATCGTGGAACTTGGCCCTCAGGTTCGGGACGTCGTTAGCTATGTATGGCACCTCTGATAGGCCGCCATAGAACTCTGCCATTAGCTGCATCTGCTGGGATGTCGGTATGTTGCAGGTGTGCAACATCCTCAAGAACACCTGTTCCTCGGGTGGTATGCCGCGGTGGGAGCACAAGAACCTTGTCAGCGATGGTTTGAGGATTAGTGGGTGATTGTGTTCGTCATCAAAATCTTCCACATGATACCATGCGTCTTTCCTCTTTATATACATGCGTGCTTTGCAACCAGTTCTAGGACGTGTGTTGTACTTTCTTGTTGGAACCACGGATTTTGGGTTTTTGCTAATTTATGCTTCTTTTTCTTATGGAGTTTGCCAGCGCAGGTGCACACAATGTTCACCCTGTTGTACTCACTATCGTCTGCAAAATGTCTCCAGTCAATTCTGATTCCAAATCCCTTTCTCTGTGCATATGCCCTGTACTGTTCTTTAGCTGCTTCGAAGCTTTCAAACCACATCCCATGAAATGGTGCCTGTGGGGTGGAGTGTGCAACATCTTCGTTATCATTATTTCCCCCTCCCTTGTCTGATCTCAGTGTGATATACGTGGGTTCATCAATTGTTTCTTCTGTTTCTGTTGCTGGTCCATATCTGTGCACGGTATCAATGCTATCATTCATAGTATGAACATGGTGAGATCCACCCCTGGAAGATAGGAAAAAATAGTAGTCAATATCATTTTGTTTCTAGCTCATGTGGGTAACTTTACAACTAATGTACGAGTAACTTGTATTGTGGGCACTGGATTACTCCAGCTCAGATGTGTGGCTAACTTTGAGTACTAGCTAGTGCCCAATTTTACCAAAACTAACATGTAATGCAGTCAGTAAGTTAATTCTGTTCAGCACAATGAATGTTAATATGTGTTTTTGTAAGATCATTTGTTGCTTTGGTGTGTATGGGTAACTCTTGCTTGTACCTATGTGTCACTTTAATTATGATTGGTGGGTACCTTCTATGTTGAAGACATCTATATTGTGTTCTCAAGCTGTCATGTTAGTGTGTGTTTGTCTTGAGTGTGGGATCCTATTTAGTGATATGAGGTGGTTTACTATAGTGTTCATAGGTGGGTAACTGTGTGTTATCATGTGTGTTTGCTATTTGGTTCAAACATTTTGTGCACGTGAAAGTTTTTTCAGTGTTGCTAATATATGGGTTACTTCAGTGATAGCAGTGGATAACTTTACTGTCAACATATGAGTCACTCTACTGAAAGCATGTGGGTAATTAACTTTGGCTGTTAATATGTGTTTTTGTAAGATCATTTGTGCTTGTTATCAAGGTGTGTGTGGGTAACTCTTGCTTGTACCTATGTGTCACTTTAGTTATGACTGGTGGGTAACTTCTGTGTTGAAGACATCTATATTGTGTTCTCAAGATGTCATGTTAGTGTGCGTTTGTATTGAGTGTGGGATCCTATTTAGTGATATGAGGTGGTTTACTATAGTGTTCATAGGTGGGTAACTGTGTGCTATCATGTGAGTTTGCTATTTGGTTCAAACATTTTGTGCACGTGAATTTTTTTTAGTGTTGCTAGTATGTGGGTTACTTCAGTGATAACAGGGGATAACTTTACTGTAAACATATGGGTCACTCTACTGAAAGCATGTGGGTAATTAACTTTGACTGTTAATATGTGTTTTTGTAAGATCATTTGTGCTTGTTATCAGGGTGTGTGTGGGTAACTCTTTCTTGTACCTATGTGTCACTTTAGTTATGAGTGGTGGGTAACTTCTGTGTTGAAGGCATCTATATTGTGTTGTCAAGCTGTCATGTTAGTGTGTGTTTGTCTTGAGTGTGGGATCCTATTAGAGATATGAGGTGGTTTACTATAATGTTCATAGGTGGCTAACTGTGTGCTATCAGGTGTGTTTGCTATTTGGTTCAATCATTTTTTGTGCATGTGAAAGTTTTTTCAGTGTTGCTAATATATGGATTACTTCAGTGATAGTAGGGGATAACTTTACTGTCAACATATGGGTCACTCTACTGAAAGCATGTGGCTAATTTTTAGTGATAAGTTTCTTGTTTGCACCATACCTTCTTGAGGAGGAACTTGAACATTTGCATTCGTGTTTGATACACTGTATTCTTCTTCCTGCTCTTCTTGTTGACCAAGGTCGATATTAAGGTCCAAAACCATGTATTTTTCTGCAAGATCAAACATGAATTTCATTATAGTTATATATAGGAACTAATTTTTTCATTTTCCATACACATGGTGTACCACAATCTGATTCAGTACAGGAAATTTTATACATTGCAGCAATACAAACTCTTTGATAGTCAAATTTTTGTCAGATATAGAAGAACAAACGTGAACCATCAGATGCAGAAGTGATAGCAAACAGAATAGAAATCGAAACAAACCATATGTTTTCGAATATCAGTAGTAGCAACAAGTTTTTCTTTGTCTAGTTCTTCATTTTTTCATAGTTAACCCTATGGATTTCTTGTCATGTTATTTGGTGAAATAGACCATTGACCCCTCAAACATGTAGCAACATAGTAGAAATCGAAAAAATCTTTGTATTTTTACAGATCAGGAGTAGGAACAAGTTTAGGGTTTCAGTTTCTAATGGATCTATGTGCATTGTTCTTGCTAAAAATAGAAGAATGTGTAGATGTTTCTTTAGGTTTAGCAAAATTACATGTGTTTCCTTGCTTCTTTCTTCTGTTTCCTTTACTTTTCAGTTGGTTAACTTCAGATCAAGGTTTAGCTGAAGATTTCCATGGCGTTTTTTGAATAGATTGACGAGGAAGGAAGAAGGGGGATCAATCTGGCTGGAGGTCGAGGACGGCATGGGAGGGGTGAGTCTGCTTTGTATCCTTTTTCTTTCTTGAGGGGGAAGTTGATGCTGGGGGAGGAGATCTCTGCTAGGAGAGGTGGTGTCAGGTTGTCTTGGTCACGCGCCCCGCGTGACTATATGGACGCGCGGAAGAGAAACGTGGAGGGACCGGGGCGAGAGATGTTGTCGTGCCCGCCGGATCGGGAAATCTGGCAGGCGCTAGCCCCTAGGCATGTCATTTGCATTTAAACCATGTGATATCCGTAGCAATACACGGGTATTCTACTAGTAGTAGAGATATTGCTCGAGATAGGTTCGTCTATTAGAGTTTTGGTTCCGATTTTTTGTTTCCCGTTTTGCCCTCCCACCAACAGGGCAATTACCCCCGCTGCCACCACGAAAGAAAAACGAGTCGTCGACTCTCCGCCTGCTCCTTTGTACTATGGTCCGATGAGACTACATGATTCCCCATCGGTGCCGCTGCCGGCCGGATTGCACGTCCATCGCGCCGCCGGTTCCCACCGGGATTGGAGTGCTGAAATCGCTGATTCGGTGTCCGGTCTCATGTATAAGCCCCCTTGTTGGCGGCACCCCGGCGTCCCCTGTATCCTACGGAAATCCGCAGTACACCTACATCCACGCGGTCTGGCGGTAGCTCGCCTCTCCCTTGCAAACGGACCTGCTGATCTCGCAGAGGATGGGGATTTTAGGCCATCTCCTACTCATCTCTTAAAGCAGGTCGATTGAATTCGGCAAGGAGTTCATCGCTAGCCGTCGTCGGCAAGGAGCCACTCGCCGACCGTCCGCATCAAGGCTGCCTTGCCGTCCTGTTCCGGCGCCATTGTCACCAGCCCTCGCGGCCGGGCCGCGTTTGGATCATGGATTAGCCACTGACTTGCCGCTGCTCCTCTCTCATGTTCTGATTGTATAAACTTGCTGATGTATCAGACATTCAGAGTTAAGTACTGTTGAGTGTTGTAGCAACTGAACGTCTTCGATGTTGGATCTCCGGCGTGGGAGCTCTGCCTTTTTCAGGTGGAGAACTGTACTATACATGGAAACATTGATTTTAACAGGAGCAATAGCTTCAACTTTCTTCCGATTTTACTGTGTGAATGTGTGATCTACTCGGTTGATTAGTTTTTTGACGACCCGATTAGCTGGAAGATGGAGTCCTGATTGCACAAATGATTGGTTGAGTTGAGTCTGTATGCGAGAGGCAAAGTTGTGCAAAAATATTTTTAAAGAATCATACAAATTATTTTCTGTACGATCGGTCCATAGTTGATTGTTCATTCCCTTTTACAAGACGCATGGGTTTTTTTAGACAAATTCTTTTGAAGCATGGGTTTGTTGACCTTCTTTACTATTCCCATCCGACCCAAATTAGTTGACTTAGATTTGCTAGATTCGATTGTATCTAGACATAATTTAGTACTCCCTCCGGCCCGAATTATTGGCCGCAGGGACAGTTCAACCCAACTCTTGCAAATAAACCCAAACTTATTCAAATCATTACAAATTTCGCCAGATTCAAGATTCAAATTTGCCGATCATCGTCCGCCCGTTATCCTTGTCCTCCCCGCGATTCCCGTCGTCCGCCCGTTCTCGCTGTCGTCCTCGCCGGCGGAGGCGGACCAATCCGGATCGAGTGCCCTCGCGGTCGTCCTCGCCAGCGGAGGCGGAGACCAATCCCCTGCTGTTCGTCCCCGCCCGTGATCCCGGCGGCCGCGCTCGATCCCGGTGCCTGCCCGCAATCCCCGGTGGCTGCGCTTGATCCCGGCGCCCGCCCGCGATCCGCGGCGCCGTCCTCGGGGTAGGCGGAGGCCCCTCCCCGTCGTCGTCCTTGGGGGAGCAGGAGGCCAATCGCGAGAGCTAGCCCCACGTCCTCTCCCGCCTTGGCAGCTCCCTCGAGCTCCCTCCACCTCTCTGCCGGCCGGCCTGCTCCATGGCCGGTCCAGGTCTGAGATAGATGGGCTCCCACTCCCACCTCTGCCTGCTCCAGAATGAGGTGGCAAAATTGAACAAGGTAATTAAGAGCATCCATCACCTTCATGTCTGGTTTGCATCAAGTTTTGGGCATTACCAATACCAGAACTAGTACGATGCATGAAGAATCCAACACTCTTACGTAGCTGCTCTGGACATAATAACCAAATTGCAATGTGAGATCAACAAGATCATAAATTCATATTTTAACAAAACTGAAGCAACCAAAATTCTTTTTTAGACAAACAACAATTTCATCGGGAGAAGCAATGGACGGTGGTTCTTGCAAGCAGAAAGAAGTGTGCCAGGCCAGTAGGCCACCAACTCAAAATGCAGAAGATAAAATTCTAGTGATCCATTAATGCTACTGCCACATTAGTGTGAACAACTGCTAATTCACATGAAAAGCAATTCATGAATGTCAGAACCTGCATGAATAATCATAAATTTAAGAACTACCAACCATTTGCTGTTACATAAGTAAATTAGATGATGTGCTCACATTAGAAGAAAATACTACTGCTCCGTTAGTTGCTTTTGCAGTTTAAAAGACTACATCATGTACCATAGGATGATGTGCCCGAATATTTTGATGTTCTTTTTGAGGAATCTAATATTTAACATGTTAAATATGAGCAAACAGTGCAAGTTCCACATGCAAGGATTTCGGTACCTTTACAAGATGGTATCACTCTACATGATGGAATACTCCATTTCCTTTGCACTGCATAGCTCAAATGGAATATCTGTATAGACAGCAATAGTAGAGTTGCTGCATGAATAAATTCAAAACAAACCTGGACTTCTAGGTTCTTGACCATCTAGCTTATAAACAGAAACTAGCATAAAAACAGTAACCCTGATAGCAATACAGAAGCATTATGTTTGAATATGTCAAAAATAAATGAATCCTAAGAATATGTAGCTTAGCTTAGTAATCCTACATATTACTTCTAAAAGAGAATATGTTTCATGAACTCATAGATATGTTGCTCATTGAGGCAGGTACATGAGGCAGGAAGATCCTTGAGCCTCCGAAGTTGCTTCCCATCACACGTCGCACATCGTTCCTGAGGAGGATAGAGGGATGGATCTTGATCTCAACGTTAGACTAGAAGAGGAACATGAGGATGTTGACGTCAGACTCGTAGAGGATGAGCTTAGAATGATGGACCTGGATCTCAACATCGGACTAGAATAGGAAGATGACATGGATCTCGACGTGAGACTAGTAGAGGAGGAGGTTGTAAGGATGGACCTGATGGAGAAGCTCGGCTGGCCACTGATGGAGAAGCTCGGCTGGTCACTGATGGAGAAGCTCGGCTCGTCACTGATGGAGAAGCTCGGCTCGTCACTGATGGAGAAGCTCGGCTGGTCACTGATGGAGAAGCTCGGTTGGTCACTGATGGAGAAGCTCGGCTGGTCACTATGTGTGTCCACTTGTGTTGTAATTGACACAATATATATTCATGTGTGTACTAGGTGTGTCCACTTGTGTTGTAATTGACACAATATATATTCATGTGTGTACTAGGTGTGTCCACTTGTGTTGTAATTGACACAATCAAAGTGGAGTTCAACATATGAACAAATATGGCAGTCAAAGTGGAGTATTTGACTGCTCATCAAGCTAGTACAAGCATGCATCTGTTGGGAGAAACTGGTCAGGCGATTTGAACTACACTGCTGGTGATAACCAAAGGAGAAAAAATGAGATGAAACCACCCACCTTATGGCAAAGGGAACTACATTGTTGGGAGAAACAGTGATTTGAACTACACTGTTGGGAGAAACAGTGATTTGAACTACACTGTTGGGAGAAACAGTGATTTGAACTACACTGTTGGGAGAAACCAAGTTCAAAGCAAAATTAAACAATTGGCTTATAATGTCCAAATAAATTTGAAGTAAGACCACATGAAACTACTGGCAAAATTAAAATTGGCTTATAATGTCTGAATAAATTTGAAGTAAGACCACAGGAAATTACTGAATATTCACAGGAAACTACTGAATACTCATAGGAACAATTGGCTTATAATGTATGATCAGTTGTAAATTGGACAGAGTTTTACAAACTGAAACTAAATTTGAAGTATGACCATAGGAAACTACTGAATATTCAGAGGAACAATTGACTTACAATGTATGATCAGTTGTAAATTGTACTGAATTTTACAAACTGAAACTAAATTCTATTTTTACGATTTTCGTTTTAGAACTTAACACTGGACATAACAACTCAAATTTAAACAAGCAAGATAACTAGCATACACCAAAGACTGGATATAAGCAGGAATATTTGTTCACGGACAAGTAGAAAAATTAGCAATGCACTAAAATTAGCACCTGGTTCTTTCCCTAGTCCTCATCTCAGCAGACATTATTTGAAGAAATGCTTCTTAAAAAAAAACTGAAATCCTGCAGACACACTGTTACTTTTCCACGGCCTTTTCTTGGATCCATTTGCCACAAGGAATCCATGGTCCGAAGCAGACTTTGGAAATGAGGATGCACATGCTGAACATAGAAATAAACAGCAACCATCATCACAAAAAATTTACGAAAATGCTGGTTTTCAGAAAAAAGAAGTTCAGATCACTGTGGAGCCACAGAAATAGTCATGGACAGAAGTAAAGCAGAAAAAACAGCGATCCACCTTGAAGAATTGAGTACTCTGCATAATAATTTGCTTACTGTATCTTCATAGATACACTTTGAACCTCAAAGATGAATGGAAAGAAATAGCTGGACAGTTCATCAGACTGAACAATGTGCTGGTTACTTATCCAACAATGACATCATTACAGAATTACCGTGTATACATGGCTCTTATATTCAGAAGAAATTGATCTCATCTCATACTACATTCTGTTCAAACACTAAGCATAGACTTTTGCATTTAGGCAACGTAGACCAGGCAAATCAATGTAGCATGATGATCTAGTAAACTGAGATTATTGACACTTTTTGTTAACACTGACATAATCAAGTGATCATAAAATCCTAATCAGATTTCATCAGAGATTAAACACGGTAATTCTCCCACCTTACACTCATAAATTTTGATTCTTGGACTGTTCTTATTCACTTTTGACTGATAAATTCATGAGGAAGGACAGCTGTTGTTGGGGATCTAGTACATGTAAACGTGAGAGGGGGAGGTGCTGCTGACCAAGCAAAGAGAGGTTCCGGACTTGCAGAGGCCCCTGGAGTGGTGGCCGGAAGCTTCTGCTCGAGGAAGGCGTCGCCTTTTTCTCCGGGTGGACGCCAGTAGCAGCAGCTCTACCCGCCGGTGGCAGCAGTTCGTGTGGACGCCAGGGGTCGAGACAGGAGCTCCGCCGCTTCCCCTGCCCTCGGCTCGCCCCTTCCCTCAGATCGCTCGCCGTGCCTAGGTCGTCCACCACCACGAGCACGAGGAGGAGGAGGGGATGTCCGGGAAGAACGAGTGGAGGAGGAGGAGGGGATGTCCCCTCGTGGCTGATGTCCGGGAAGAACGAGTGGAGGAGGGGGAGGGGCCACGGCGCTGGTAGATCTGGATGGGAGTTAGAGAGAGAGAAGCTCGGGGGTGCAGCGGCGTGGGGCTGGTAGGGTGCAGCGGCGTGGGGCTGGTAGGGTGCAGCGGCGTGGGGCGGGGGGCGACGTCGGCGGGCGAGCCGCTGACCGGAGCGGAGGAAGCAACAATGAGGAAGACGAGCCCGTGGACTTTGGGGTTTGTCGGGGATTTCACGAGTACTTATTTACAAAATGACCGGCGCGAACAGTAATTCGGGTCGGAGGGATTATTAGGCCCTCCACAGCGTATGAATTTATCAGTGCCCAAACCACCTTTGGTGCATTGAGCACCGGTGCCCTCCATTGCACAGAGCAGCCCTCCATTGCACAGAGCAGCTTGGTGCTCCGATGCCAAACAATCCAGCTAGTAAAATATTAGTATCAGTGTACTGTTTGCATGCGGCTGAGAGGAATCGTGTGAAGCTAAAAAGCGCAGAAGGATAAAAACCATTTGGTTATTGTGTTGTGGGCCATGCTACGATCGATGCCCAAAGTCACTACGCTGTGAGCACGGTGCCTAAAATAAATTTCTAGGCACAAGTTGGTCCATTTTATACCATTTGGGCACCGCTTACATTGTGAAGGACCTTAGGTTCATCTCTATACTACTTTGAGTCAACTAATTTGGATCAGACAGCGACCTATTTAAACCAGGAGACGATGGAGGATTTTAAACACTGCACTGAAGGTTACCAAGAAGGCCGCACTTGATCAGTGGAATGATAATGAAAGTATGGTTGACAAAATAAATAAAGTACATCTTAGTTCACAAATTCATCACGCTAGATAGTTTGTGTTCCTTGTTTAAATGATTTTCTTAACATGCGCAAATACAACAATGCTCTCTTCTTGATCGATAGTTCATATACGGCTATGAAGAAAACTAACTGCTATAGATTTATGCTCTAATTTGTCTCATTGTTTGCACCGAGAGTTTAGCGTACTTCATCTAGCTTTAGCCCTAATCTCAAACTTTCTTTAGTCGCAGTACAACCATGCAGGCAAGCTGCTGCTTTCTCGTGAATGATTCTAGATTTAGAATTTTGAACAATCTATGAAAAAATAGGAAAAAAAAATACCATGTAATTTTCTAGGCACACCCCACTACTACGGAATATTATAATATAAATAAACCATGAGTAAAAATTAACAATCTCTATCTTATCCCGGTATATGTCTCTTTTAGCGACAAAAAGCGAGGGTTTCACGGTGGAGCATAGGGTAGGGTGCTAAAAAAAAGCAGATTCAGCAAGAATAGAACTATAATCATTACAGTACATTGTGTGTCCCATTCTATTATTTGGCTGAAGAACGAATTAAATTCTCTCGTATGATTCATTATTACATGATTAAATTTGATTTATGCGATTTTCACTATTGCATGATACTAATCAAGGAATCCTGCCAGCTGTGAATTTAAACACATAAGATATTAATTACTCTCTTCGTTTTAAAATATAAAATGTTTTAGCTTTTGTGAAAGGAGTGTATTTAGACCCATTTAAGTGTATAGATTCACTCCGAACCTACACACTAAAATAGGTCTAGACGCAGTTCTTTCACAAAAGCTAAAACATCTTATATTTTGAAATGGAAGGAGCATTTAATTAATATGGCGCCGTAGCAAACGCACGGGCTCTGTGCTAGTTATTAGAGTATAGGTCGGTGTCATAGCCGGCCCTAGCCGCACCAACCTCCTTTTCTTCTATTTGAGTTGTAATTCTATCTCTATTAGTCTTGGAGTCCAAGGCGGTTGTAATCTATATAAACAGTCCATCAAGGCTCAAATCAATACAGTTAATATTCTCCAAATATCCCAAAATATCATGGTATCAGACGCCTAGGTTTCTGTAGCACCCCGCTAAAACCACTATTAGAAAATCGTTGTGTTTGCCTTGTGCATCATCATGATAGCATGCTCATGTCATCATGTCATATTGCATTTGAGCATCATCATGACATCATGCATATGTTACCTAAAACTATTTTCTAAAAGGTTATCTTTGTTTTTTAAATATCCTTTGTCTTTATTTCAAATTATAAAACCGGTCCTTCCGGATATTTTGTTTTGGCTAAAAAACTATTTGCACAAGTATTTCTAAATGAAACAAATAAATAAATAAGCAAAATATAACATTTTTATAAACTGGGGAGGTAGCCACTGGTCAGGCCCCAGGCCCAACCAGCAGCCAGCCTACAACCCAGATAAACCATCTAATCTACCCAAACCCCCTACCCTAATCCCCTCACCCGCCGCTGCCACCCACCTGGGACACGACACACACGCGAGGTGCACCGCACCATCATGCCAACCTCACCACCGCTCACGATCCCACATGCCCCACTCCACCATGGCCCCAACCCGGCACCCCCTAGCCGACCACTTCTGTTCCTTCCCCTATCGATTCCTACCCCGCTTCCCCATCGCCTTCCCGTCCCCAACCCGTCGCCCTCTCCCTCGTTCTCTAGCTGCCACCGCCACCTCCCTTTATGCTGCGTGCAGCCTCGGCCACCAACAAGCCTCGTCGTGCTACCGCCCTCGAGGAGCTTTGCCCCGCCTCGGCTTCCTCCTACCACAGACCGTCATCGCCCTCTGCTGCTGCGGATGCCCACCGCCGTTGTGCGCCGACCTCTGCTCTGTGCGGCTCCATCCTTGGCCGTACCTCTTCGAGCCGCCCTCCACCGGAGCCTGGTGATACATTGCAAATGTATCTATAATTTTTGATGTTCCATGCTTGGTTTTATCTACTTTCTTATGTTTTGTCCACACTTTGGAGTACTTTTCATATGATTTCTTGGACTAACCTATTAACAAGATGCCACAGTACCAGTTGTCTGTTTTCTGCTGTTTTTGGTTCCAGGAAGTTAGAAAATGAATATTCTCAGAATTGGACGGGACAAAAGCCAAAGTTCCTATTTTACCGGAAGACTCACGGAGCCAGAATACGAGACGGAGGAGGGCCAGGGCCTGACCACCCCCCCAGGCACGGGCTAGCCCTACCCGCGCCACCAGGTGGTGTGGGCCCACTGGCACTCCACCGACCTTGCCCTCTGGCCTATAAGAAGCCTCCCGAAGCCAAAACCCTAAATCATCAAGCCTCCAGCCACGAAAAGTTCCGTAGCGCCGCCGCCACTGAAAAGGAGATTCGGGGGACAGAAAGTCTCTGTTCCGGCACCCTGCCGGGACGGGGAAGTGCCCCCGGAGCCATCTCCATCGATCTCCACCGCCATCTCCATCACCATTGCTGATTCCCATGATGAAGAGGGAGTAGTTCTCTCTCGAGGCTAAGGGTTCTACCGGTATCTATGTGTTCATCTCTCTCTCTATGCATGATCTTATTGAGATCATGAGCTTGTAATCTATAGATCTACCTTGCTACTCAAGTGCTTTATTAGATCTCTGTTCTCCCCATGTGTGTGAAAGTGACAGCGTGCACCCCATGGTGGCACTTAGGCTAGAGTTCTCAAATACTTGTTATGAGTTTATTTGGAGTTAGATGTCTTTATGAAATTGTGGTGTTTGTTGGACTCATCTAGTACTCAAGGTGACAGTGTGGGGTTTTCTAGATGGGAAAGATGGACTTTGAGGTGTGCTGTTATAGCCCTACCATCGATTAGAGTGTTCAACCGGAGAGTAGTTAAGAGTAGTATCATAAAGAGAAGATATTTATATGAGAGAGTGTTCACTAGTGAAAGTATGATCCCTAGGCCTTGTTTCCAAGCGTTGATACACCGTTTGCTACTAGATCTGTTACATGTTTGCTTGCTTCCATCTTTATTTCAGTTTTCCTTTAGTCTCTTCCACGCCATCAAGTTATTTTATATCACCGTTACCACTTATAATTATCTATACCACTTGTATTTCACTATCTCTTCGTCGAACTAGTGCACCTATACACCTGACAAGTGTATTGGGTGTGTTGGGGACACAAGAGACTTCTTGTATCTTGATTGCAGGGTTGCTTGAGAGGGGATACCTTTGACCACTTCCTTCCTGAGTTCGATAAACCTTGGGTAATCCACTTAAGGGAAAACTTGCTGCTGTTCTACAAACCTCTGCACTTGGAGGCCCAACAACTGTCTACAAGAATAGAAGTGCGTAGACATCAAGCTATTTTCTGGCGTCGTTGCCGGGGAGGTAAGGTAAAAGGTATTCACACCGGAGGATTAAAGAAGAAGAACCTTCCACGGCAAACGCCTATTTTCTGGCACCGTTGCCGGGGAGGTAAGGTAAAAGGTACTCACATCCTCCGGTGTGAGTGCTCGAAGTTATTTCCTTTAGATTCTGCAATTTTGTCTTTTTGTTTCTTGTTTTCACTAGTTAGGCTTAATGGAAAACAATAAAAAATTAGAGAGCTTTTTAGTCTTTTTCCTAAGTTAGAACTCGAATTGTCTGAAAAGAAAATTAATAAACCCATGAAACTTTCTTTGCATGCTAATAACAATGTTATTAGTATGAATCTTTTGAACACCTTTGTTACTAATGCTATGGAAACGTCTAAGCTTGGGGAAGTTGGTTCTTATGAAAATGATCTTTTTACTTCCCCAGTTTTAAAGAAGAAAATTTGCTCTGATGATACTTTATCTCCCATATGTGGCAATTCTAATGATAATTTTAATATACTTACAAGAATTATTGATCGTGTTATGGATAACTACTATTTTGGAGATGGAACTGTCCATCCCGGTGATCATTTGTTCTTTATACATGAATTATGCGGGTTGTTCAAGTGTGCAGGTATTACAACAGACCATGTCAAGAAGAAGTTATTCTCTTTATCACTTAAGGACAAAGCAAGGGAGTGGTATGAGCTACTGGATGATCCTCATCATTTGGAGTGGAAGGAACTTGAATCTCTCTTTTACTCTAAATTTTATCCTCCTCATGAAATTCATAAAGATAGGAATTATATTTATAATTTTCATCCTCATGATGGAGAAAGTATTGCCCAATCATGGGGGAGAATGAAGTCACTAATGCTCAAATGTCCCATTCATGAGCTCCCCAGGAATATTGTTATTAATAATTTCTATGCAAGGCTTTCAGGACATTACAAGGACTACCTAGATACTTGTTTAGAGGGATCCTTCACAAGTAAGGAGGTCAAATCTAAGTGGGATCTTCTTGAAACAATTCAAAGCAATACCGAAGATTGGGATAACAACAAAGGTAAAGAACCAGGTATAAACTATGAGTATGATTGCATTAAGTCTTTTGCTGAAACTACTGATTTTCAAGAGCTTAGTGTTAAATATGGTCTTGATCCTCAAATTCTTATTGATAGTTTTAAAACCTTTGCTTCTCATATTAATGCTCCTAAAGAAAAGTGGGACATGTATCATGAGCCTTTTAAAGACACTTGCATGGAAAATGAAATTGTTGTTAATGATAGCAATGAACATGCTCAAACCTCTGAAAGCACTATTTCTTATAAGCATGTTAATTTTTGTGGGATACATAGACCTTGTGAGAGTAATCAAGTTGAAGAAGAATATTGTATCACCCACAGGAATGGAAAAACTAGAATGTGGTATAGGGCTCTAAATGATCTTGGTAAAAAAGTTTGTGCCCTCTATCCTTTTATTTGTGAACTTTGCTTTGAAGTGGGTCATTTCAATTTCCAATGCTCAGGCCATAATAATAGCCCTTCTAATCCAATGAGTACTGCAAGTTTGTATTGTGATGACAGGATCACTCCTAATCAGCATGATGAACTTACATTATTTTTGGGGTGTGAAGAGTTATCAAGAAAAACCTCTTTAGTAGATATGGGTGCTTTTGATATGAATAGTGTCCTGCATGGTTGTCATCTTTATTGTGTTGATAATTGCCACACAAATAGTTACATACAAAATATTATAGAAGATGAGATTTTACCAAAATATGATAGGACTAATATGTGTTTTGATCTTATTAATGAAAAGAAGGAATCCTCCAAAGTTTCTTCTATTGTCTCTAATAATAAACCAGGGTATATGGAGAAGCTTCCTTTCAAGCCTCTCCCTCCTAAAGAGAAGAAGATAAAGAAGAAAAGGAGGAGTAAAAGGAGGGAGGAAACGGTATTTTCCCCTAAGCATGTAGCTCCTATTATAGTTTTTGATGAGTCTGAACTCGATGATGTTCCTATGCCTGTTACCTATAGTAGTGATCATGATTGGGAAAAGCACACTTCTTTTGGTATTGAAAATAACTTTGGTACCAATTCTGAAAATGATGATATTAATAATTGCTGTACTATTAGTGCTATCCATGATCCTTCCAATGATGATATGTTTACAAATGAACACACTTGGGAATATAACTATTCTATTGCTTATGATGATGCTATACCTCCAATATATGATGATTGCAATGATGAATATGATATTTTTAGTCCACCTACTATTGAGGAGGAAATTAATTACGATTACAATATGCCTCCTATATTTGATGATTATGGTGATGAAAATAATAATGGTAGCTATTTTGTTGAATTTGCTCCCGCTACAATCAATAAGAATGACTATGTTTATGTGGGGAGTATTAATTCTTTTATGCATGTGGCTCATGATAAGAATGTTTTATGTGATAGTTATATTGTTAATTTTATTCATGATGCTACTGGAAGTTATTATGAGAGAGGGAAACATGGTTTTATTTATCTCAACAATATTAAGTTTCCCCTCTTTATGTTGAAAGTTTTGAAGTTGCGCTTGTTTTGCTTCCCTATGCTTGTTGCTTTGTGCTTTCATGACTTATTTCTTTACAAGATTCCTATGCATAGGAAGTGGGTTAGACTTAAATGTTCTTTGAATTTGCTTCTTGATGCTCTCTTTTACTTCAATTCATATTTCTTATGTGAGCATCTTCTCAAACTATCATGCCTAACTTAAAGGCGTTAAAGAAAAGTACTTATTGGGAGATAACCCAAAAGTTTTAGATGAGTCTTGGAAGTTATTAACTCTGTAATAACTGCTCCTTATACTTTTTATTTGCTTTTTGTGCCAAGAGTAACCTCTAATGAGAGAGAAGTAATGATTGGGAAAGTTGTTGTCCCGAAACAGATTTCTGTGCTTCACCGTAAAAATTCGTGTAAAATCTCTGAACTTCTTTTTGAGGCGTGCATTTTTTTTCTTCTGCCCCAGGTTGTTATATAACTTTCGTTAGTTCAACACTTTTTGATTTGAGCAACAGAAGGTCTTCGAAAAAAATCGTCTTTACCTGCTGATCTGTTTTGACAGATTTCTGCCATTTTTTACATTTGCTTCTTGTTGGTTGCTTCTTGAGTTCTTTTGGGGAATTGAGCTTTTTGAGGAAAGTGCTACAGTAGCTAGTGTTCTAATGGAAGTTTATTTGGTGTTAGAACTGAACCTTAATACTTATTTATCTTAAGTGCACTAATGTTGGTAATAAAGATTGTGTGAAGTTTTGTATGAAGGAAAAATTTCAGGTGTATGGAAGGAATGAGTAATGAGATGAAGGATGGACTAAAGATCAAGCTTGGGGATGCCACGCGTGTCACCCCAAGAAATATCCAAGAAGTACAAGCGTCAAAGCTTGGGGATGCCCAAGGCATCCCCTTCTTCATCAATAAAAATCCCAGGTTTCTTCCAAACACTTCATTTTTATTGTTTCATGCACGGTTGTGTTGTTCTTGGAGCGTCTTCTTTTTTGTTTTCGTTTTGGTTTTTCGTTTGCTTTGGTTTGCTTAGTTTTCTGAATAAACTGGTTGGACCCCCTCTTTCATACATTGGTTTGCAAATGGTTTGGTTTGGTTTGGAAAAGAGTAGGAAAATTCATGCTTATGTGGTAAAAAGAGCTCGTTTTTGACTATGGCCTATGCTTTGTCATGCAATGCTTGATATTGTTTTGGCTTTATGCTTAGTATTCTTTGCTGTAGCATGACTTGTTATAAACAATCGAGATTGCTTAATGTGCCTTGGATGAATCATGCGTTGTTTTAGCATATTAAAGCATAGTATAGTGGTATTCTCCTTTGATGCTTTATTTGGGTTGACTTGGCACATGCTCACACCATGTTATGTGTAACTACCTCGGTGAATTACGCTCCTAGTACAAGCCTGGATGATCGGAAATGGTTGAAATAGTACGGTGGGGCCCAAATGCCACTCACAGATAGACCTTTCGGCCGTCCCAACCATTTCCAAACATCGGGACAAGAACGGGCGGCGTAATCGGCAGGCGAAGGGATCAACTACATACACAAATGAGTATGTATGCAAGCCACCATACAATAGTACATCAGAGCCATTCCATCTAAAAAGAAAGGAAATATAGCAACGCCATACGGCAAGATCCAAATATCCTAGATAGATATAATAGTTTAGGATATCTCCTCATACATCAATCAACAGAGTATCAAGCGGAAGCGGAAGACAAAATCCTAGTACGGATAAGAAGCAAATCAGCATAAGATGCCCCATAAATAAGCAGATCCCGCCCACAGATCTCACGGATCCCCGTTCCCGGAATCTCTACACCGAATGATCGTTGCCCACATCGACCGTCTCTTCCACCCAGTATCCATCTAGCGAGTGTACCTGTTCATATGAACCAATAATTTATCGTGTGAGACCCTAGGGGTACTCAGCAAGTCTTTATGCCTCTAAAGGGGACACAACCTGGGGTGACGCAATTGCAGCAAAAGATAAACCCTAGCAATTCTATAGATACTCGCTAACCATCCGCCTAACCAGAGATAGACGGATGTCCGTGAATTAAGAACAACAGTTATAAAGGTAATCTTAACAGATCCATCCTCCTCCTCGCTTACCGACGAGGAAGCGGACGAACAACCCCCATCCGTTGGCAGTTTTATTATCCATTCCATGAGTGTTTCTCTATTTACTAGTCAGGTACCTAGTCTAGTCAGATTAAAAGCGGTACTTTAGTTATGCTTGTCTATGATCGAGAAACTGTGCTCCAAGTCGTCCATAACCGCGGACACGGCTTTCAGAAAGTTTTACCCTGCAGGGGTGCACAAATAGCAACACACACTCGATATGCCTCGGAAAAACCAACTCAAAACCCAACGAGGCAGTCACGACAAAGCGATCACAGGATTCAGAAATATTTCAGGGGGCCACCCCATTAAGCTACCCGCATCGGAGCTAGCTGACTCCGAGACGGACTCAAGGTTTGCGCCAATGGCTGTGAACGACTGGGAACCCAAAAATGTGACTGGGCTTGTCGACACCGCGAAAACACTCCGCAATCCTAAACAGTACAGTGTGCAGTACCTCGCACAATTTAAATAAAGCAGTAAAGCATGGCATAAGTACAGGATAGTAAATAAAACCTCAAACTAGTTTGTGGCCCCAAGAAATAAGAATGAATCAAGCTCTGGCTCAGGGGGGGTCCATAAGCCTCCCGGATGTGGATAGCGCGAATATTCTTGGAACAGGAATCAAGTACTCGGGGTCTTACGGGACACAAGTGAGCCTGAAAAACCAAATAGCGAATATAGCTCACCGATGCCACTTTCATTAGTTATCCCATTACTACTCAGGTTAAGTTGTTTAGGTACCTCGTTATCCATCAGACACTCACATACCCTACTCATGCTGTTCTACGACTCGCATGGCTCAAGCAACTCCTGTAGTAATGGCTCATGGGATGGAGGAACAAGCTTCGGTGGGGTTTAAAAGTAAAGGCTATGCAATACTTGGGACTCAGATTAATGCAATCGCGACTCAATGATGCAAGAATAAGATAGAGGCAATAGGTACTATATGTATGCAAGCATGTGGTAGTGCTTGCCTGGCAGCTCAGTTGAAGCAAGGGATGGATCTGGGTGGTGCTCCTGGTTCTCTTGGTATATCCCCTGCTCAGCGTCTATTCGAAGAAGAACCAAACAAACAAGAGCCAACGTAAATAAAGTGCACAAGCATATGAATAAATGCATCAAGCAAACAATCATGCCATGATGAATGATGCACAATTTGCATGGCAATAAGGTAGCATGGCATGGGTGAGGTGTGAGATACAAGATTAAATCATTTTATTGAGTTTTGGGCCCATTTTATTCACAATTAAGTTGCTGCATTCAATATATTTATATGATGCATGCTTCAAATTAAAACATGGGATGCATAAACAGAAAGGTCTCGTCGAGCTAATCATTTTAGACATATTATTTATTAAATTTGGACTTATAAAACAAAAGTTATTAATTTATTAAGACAAAGGGCATTTTATTGTAATTTAAATAAACTTGGAATTTTAAATGTTCAAAATATATTTTTAAGGCCATATTTGAATTCCTCACATTTTTCTGAGTTGAAAACATATATTATATGTATTATTTGGGTTTATATTTTAAAAGTTATTTAAAAACAGAATTATATTTGAATTTGAAATAATTAGAAAAGATTTGAGTTTAAAACAGATTTGCAGAATTACTTTTTATACCCAGGCAGTCCTAGCCACTATCGCTGACGGGTGGGGCCAAGCTGACTTAGCATCACAGCGTGCAGCACAGACGTTCCCCACCGCGCAGAGAGCTAGCCCAGGAGGCAGACAGGTGGGCCAACGGCCTCGCAGGCCCACGTGCCAGCGAGCGAGCGCGCAGGGGCCGACAGGTGGGGCCGCGGCTGGAGCGCGGGTTGAGATCTAGAAAGGCTAGGGGCTGCTCTGCAAAAAGTCCAGAGAGGCTGACGGTGGGGCTACGTGGACTGCGGGTTACGCCGAAAAGAAAACAGGGGGTATCGGCAAAACTACCGCCCGTACTGTGCTTCTTCCTCGCGGACAGATCGGTGCGCGCGCGGTGCAGAGCGGGGATTCGAGCCTGGGACGCGGGGGTGCACGCTGCGGGGCGCAACTAGCGCGGTGAGGTGGGGGGTTGGTGCTAGGGTTGCGGACGGGGCCTAGATAGGGCCTACGCGACGCTATGGCGAGGCGGACCGAGCGCGACGCCGGCGCACAGAGCGTGCTCGATGGAACGATCGGCGAGGCTATGGCGAGACAGCGAAGGGGACCTTGTCAGGGAGGGACAGGGGCTCACCGAGAGGGCGTCGGTGGCGTTGGATCGGGTCGAGGTGCAGAAGGGCAACGAGGACGCAGACGGACGGCTCGGGTTAGGGTTTTCGGGAGGCGCGTCGGTACTGGCGGCTCCGGTGCTCCTCTTCGTCGACGGCGTGTACAGGGCGATGCAGTGGGCGGCCGTGAGCTTCCCCGACAACCTGGAACGCCACGCCACCGGCTGGTTCGTGTAGAGGAGAAGGAGGCCGACGGTGGCCGGTGTCGAGGGTAGACGGTGGCGGGGAAGAAAGAGGGAGAGGGAGGAGGCTATGGGGCGGATCTGGGCGAGCAGAGGAGCGTCGTGAGGTGGTAGAAGGAGGATAAAGCCGAGAGGGAGAGGGGGATGCCGTGGGGGTGGGGTAGATGGAAAAGGTGGCTCGGCCACCTTTCCTCTCCTTGCTCACGTGCTAGGCAGGACAGGACCAGGGCAAGGCAGGGCAAGGGGCTTCCAGGTGGGGACGATTGAGGCCAAGGGGTGGCAGCTGGGTGGCTCGGCTGGTGGGGCACGCAGGCAGAGAGAGAGGAAGAGAGGGGTAGCTTCGGGTAGGTGCTAGGGTGGGAGCTAGGGTAGGAGGGAGAGGGGTGTGGCTCGGGTAGGGTTAGAGGGAGCCTCGGCCAGGGCTTGTGTGGTGGAGGGGGGTAGCTGGGTGGCATGGTGGGGCCAGCTAGGTGAGAGAAGAGGGAGGCCAAGAGAGGTGAAGGGTAGCTTAGGGTTTAGAGAGAGAGGGGAAAGATGAGGTGGTGGCACTCCTTTGCCAAGCCCAAGCATGAACAAGATCAAACCAAGCTAGGCCAAAAGAGAGAAGAGAAGGAAAGGTGGTGATGGTAAGGATGGGTATGGTGATGATGGTCTTAAGCAAGATCAAACAAGATCAAGCTAGAGGAGAGAGAGAGATGTGGTTTAAATTCACTGAAAAATCAAATAAAATCCAAATGACAAGCAAAAAGGTGGTGCTTGCATGGGCCATGCATAATATTTAATACCATGTTGATTCTTGTGAAAACAATATTAATACATGGCATTATTATCATGCATTCCCAAAATTGGAGTAAAGCCCAAGCAAAGGAATTTAGAAAGAATTCCAAGTGGAGTATGTGGAGATGATCACATTGGATTATATTTGGGACTTGCTAGTGTGTATATGCCACTAGGTATTTAATAAGCACACAAAAATATCCCAACATGATGATAACCCCAGAACAACACATAAGGAAGCTAGGAAAAGGTTCCACTCACAAGGCATGCAAAGGTGGCCATGTGGCTCTCATGTTTCAATATTGTGAAAACAACATGATGCTAAGATGAGAGCAAGTGGAATAGAATTGGATCCATCCCAACCCACATGAGCTAGAGGTAAAACCAATAAGTGCCAAGCTCATATTTAGTTGGATGGTGGAATTATAAGGTGGTGAAAGAAAAGGTGGTGGAGTTAACAAGAGATATGCCCCCAACTCAACTTGGGCATTAAACAATATATCAAGAACCAAATACAATATCAAGAGGCAAATACAATTAATAATGCATATGAGAGAAGAACCAAATGAAAAAGGGTTTTATATGATGCTCAAATGCAAGGTGGCATGATGACATGAGCATGATATATGATGATGCAACAATTATATATTTGAAGGTAGCATCTATATAGACTAGGCTAGTAGCATTGCAATTGTTAGACAATTGGGATGCTACAACTCTCCCCCACTAAACAAGAATCTCGCCCCGAGATTCCTAGGAAAAAGAAAACAACACAAGGAGAGGCGGGTGTTCGAACGAAGGTGACCCGCACGTTCCCAAGATGATGAACAACGGAATGGTGCGACCACTACACCTTTGCAAAACTTGCTAGACTTGTTGCGAGTCTTGCGCTTTGCTAGAGACACAAAGGGTTAGAGGAATCGAAGGATTGTCGTGAGACAAGAAGGATAGGATGGACATAGCTCCGGTTTTCTCAAGAAACATGATAAAAGACTAGAACCACTCGTGAAAGAAAAGGACGAGATGATGTATCCTGGATAAAGAAAGACACACCGTTAAGATTGGAGATTTACCGATACTAGAGAGGATGAATCTTTATCGCGCCGGAAGAAAAGAGCTAGATTGGAGAGGTTTGAACCACTATGACAATAGCATCGTATCCTCTCTCGGATTTGAGAAATGAAGTACGGGAACAATATTGCCTTCAAACAATAGAGTCCCTTGATATCAACAGAAAGATTTAGTTAGACATCGCCGGATTAGATTCTTCTTGCACCGGTAAGAACCAAAGGATCGCGCAATTGAGGTGCGCGGATATAACTTCCAGAGATGGATGTGAAGCCAGATTACCACAGAAAAGAATTGATGGAACAGAGAGAGAGATAGCTTCCTTTCATCTTGTTTGGGGATGTAGAGCTCTGGTAGAAAGACGAGGACAGAAAAGAGTTTGCGTTTGTTTCCACCAGATAATTGAAGATTTTGCTCCGTGTAGGAAAGATAGATCACCAACAAGAGATTATTGATTAGTTTCTTCGAGAGAGCACACCGGAAAACAAGGACGGAAGTAAAAGTATCAAGGGGTAAAGGCCACTCCTACTTCCGTGGGATGAGTGAACTCACATTAATTCACCAATTCAATGTACAAGAGCGAATGATAAGAGTAGTGGTATGGTAGCTACTCCATCCCGCACTCTAAGCATTACTCCGCACATGAATAAGAAAACCATGCAACCCAACTACTGAAACAGACTGAAGGTATTGACAAGAAGAGCTCATGGAACTGCGTTACAAAACAAGGATAGATGCAAACGATTCACCGGATCCAAGATAGATAAAGTTGATGATGTTGTTGTCATGTCTGAAGTACCAAGCCAACGAAAAGATATGAAGGAAGATCACGGAGACAACTGCAAGATTCAACAACTACCGAAAAGATAACACCAACGTGAACAGAAGGATTACGAAAGATCTGAAAAGTCTTCCTGGCCTCCGGTGGATTGAGCATAGATGATAGAACGAGAGGGTTTCAAAAGATAACTTGACGAGATAGAGGTGGGAAAACTCCATGTTCTTCTTGAAATGATTGAGAGAGATCTAGTAGTCTTGAGGGAAAACTTTAGCGGAACAACGATGATAACTTGCCAACAGGGAACAACTCCGGATTGGTTGAAGATGGAGGATAGAATTAACAATGGACTTGCTGATTCCAGAATTGAAGTGATCTATTTAGCAAAAGGACGTGGCCGAGATAGGTGACTTCAAAAAGTCCGAATTCTCACTTTGAGAACTTTGCACACAGGCAGTGTTCTCGAAGCTTGAGAGAAGGAGACATAGATGATCCTACATGTCCTTCCATTGATATCGAATGGCAAGCATATTATCAACATATACCACCATGGATTAACAGGATATTCCCAGAATACCAAGTTCGAGAGGCGGGAGAAACGAACAAATGCTCGAAACACTTTCTGAGCTCAACGCTCTTTGAAAGATCAATATTAAGAGCACGGGTTCGTGTTGAAGAAGATGCTCTGGAAGAATAGATTATCTGGTCCTTCGGAAGAAGAAGAGATGTCACCTGGTTCACATTGTCGATCGGATCACCGGTTACAAAGATAAGGAGATCTTGGATAAGAACCGATGATAGATCATACCTTAAGCAAAACTATCAGAGACGAAAAGATGCAATTCCCTCGTCTCAAAGAGAATTTTGCAGATATGGCGTTGAAAAAGATGTGCAGCATGATGAACAGATGATAGACCGCCGTAGTGCCTTGAGAAGCTCCGGATTTCCAAGGATGCTTGAATAAGCATAGATAGGATCACGGTGTACTCAAAATCACAGGAGTATCTTTGGCAATCCGGAGTTGTAGCATTTTCCATATTCCAATCGACACTTATCATGAGTGGAATATAGCTTTGCTGAGAACCAAATTACAATCACCAGCATCGGATCGACACATGTTATGTAATTAGCCCAAAAGAAAAGAAGATGAAGTGAAAACTCCAGGATTAAGCGCCGGTGACAAAAGAATGAGTTAGCATTGACATGCTGATAAAAGGAAGATAGATAATGTTTCACACACGACTGAAAAGGAGTGCGGAAACACAGATGTATCAAAGAAAAATTTTCCGCATTTTTCGGCATTAAAATACCAATAGATGCGCAAAATCAGATAACGAAACAAGATTAGCGACCCTACCTCTCTACCTAATAAGTGATTTTGCACGGAAGGTGGAGTTGCTAGAAGGAAGAACGCCCTTAAGAAGATGGCACCGGTTGACAGGGAGTCAGATAGATCGCGCCGGTTTACAAAAGCCTGTCGGTATGGAATGTACCAACAATTGATAACCAAAGGCAGATTGTGATAACAAGTTGGATGCAACAGATAGACAAGGAATTACACACACACACACAAACACACAACCTATGGTACTACGGAAACCCAGAACACGTGAATCCTAGTTTGAATTTTTTTAAGAAGCGGATTGAAAACGTTACACTTCCTTACCAGAAAAGGTGGTGGTTGGGTAAGAAGAAAAGTGTAAGCAGTCCTACTCTCGCGTTTTGTTTTTCCCTAGTATACATAACTACTAAAATATTTGCTAGACAGACAACGACCATTTGGCTGAGACCCTGAAGGGCGGGATGGCTCTGATACCAATTGTAACTACCTCGGTGAATTACGCTCCTAGTACAAGCCTGGATGATCAGAAATGGTTGAAATAGTACGGTGGGGCCCAAATGCCACTCACAGGTAGACCTTTCGGCCGTCCCAACCATTTCCAAACATCGGGACAAGAACGGGCGGCGTAATCGGCAGGCGAAGGGATCAACTACATACACAAATGAGTATGTATGCAAGCCACCATACAATAGTACATCAGAGCCATTCCATCTAAAAAGAAAGGAAATATAGCAATGCCATACGGCAAGATCCAAATATCCTAGATAGATATAATAGTTTAGGATATCTCCTCATACATCAATCAACAGAGTATCAAGCGGAAGCGGAAGACAAAATCCTAGTACAGATACGAAGCAAATCGGCATAAGATTCCCCATAAATAAGCAGATCCCGCCCACAGATCTCACGGATCCCCGTTCCCGGAATCTCTACACCGAATGATTGTTGCCCACATCGTCCGTCTCTTCCACCCAGTATCCATCTTGTGAGTGTACTTGTTCATCTGAACCAATAATTTATCGTGTGAGACTCTAGGGGTACTCAGCAAGTCTTTATGCCTCTAAAGGGGACACAACCTGGGGTGACGCAATTGCAGCAAAAGATAAACCCTAGCAATTCTATAGATACTCGCTAACCATCCGCCTAACCAGAGATAGACGGATGTCCGTGAATTAAGAACAACAGTTATAACAGTTATAAAGGTAATCTTAACAGATCCATCCTCCTCCTCGCTTACCGACGAGGAAGCGTACGAACAACCCCCATCCGTTGGCAGTTTTATTATCCATTCCATGAGTGTTGCTCTATTTACTAGTCAGGTACCTAGTCTAGTCAGATTAAAAGCGGTACTTTAGTTATGCTTGTCTATGATCGAGAAACTGTGCTCCAAGTCGTCCATAACCGCGGACACGGCTTTCAGAAAGTTTTACCCTGCAGGGGTGCACAAATAGCAACACACACTCGATATGCCTCGGAAAAACCAACTCAAAACCCAACGAGGCAGTCACGACAAAGCGATCACAGGATTCAAAAATATTTCAGGGGGCCACCCCATTAAGCTACCCGCATCGGAGCTAGCTGACTCCGAGACGGACTCAAGGTTTGCGCCAATGGCTGTGAACGACTGGGAACCCAAAAATGTGACTGGGCTTGTCGACACCGCGAAAACACTCCGCAATCCTAAACAGTACAGTGTGCAGTACCTCGCACAATTTAAATAAAGCAGTAAAGCATGGCATAAGTACAGGATAGTAAATAAAACCTCAAACTAGTTTGTGGCCCCAAGAAATAAGAATGAATCAAGCTCTGGCTCAGGGGGGTCCATAAGCCTCCCGGATGTGGATAGCGCGAATATTCTTGGAACAGGAATCAAGTACTCGGGGTCTTACGGGACACAAGTGAGCCTGAAAAACCAAATAGCGAATATAGCTCACCGATGCCACTTTCATTAGTTATCCCATTACTACTCAGGTTAAGTTGTTTAGGTACCTCGTTATCCATCAGACACTCACATACCCTACTCATGCTGTTCTACGACTCGCATGGCTCAAGCAACTCCTGTAGTAATGGCTCATGGGATGGAGGAACAAGCTTCGGTGGGGTTTAAAAGTAAAGGCTATGCAATACTTGGTACTCAGATTAATGCAATCGCGACTCAATGATGCAAGAATAAGATAGAGGCAATAGGTACTATATGTATGCAAGCATGTGGCAGTGCTTGCCTGGCAGCTCAGTTGAAGCAAGGGATGGATCTGGGTGGTGCTCCTGGTTCTCTTGGTATATCCCCTGCTCAGCGTCTATTCGAAGAAGAACCAAACAAACAAGGGCCAACATAAATAAAGTGCACAAGCATATGAATAAATGCATCAAGCAAACAATCATGCCATGATGAATGATGCACAATTTGCATGGCAATAAGGTAGCATGGCATGGGTGAGGTGTGAGATACAAGATTAAATCATTTTATTGAGTTTTGGGCCCATTTTATTCACAATTAAGTTGCTGCATTCAATATATTTATATGATGCATGCTTCAAATTAAAACATGGGATGCATAAACAGAAAGGTCTCGTCGAGCTAATCATTTTTGACATATTATTTATTAAATTTGGACTTATAAAACAAAAGTTATTAATTTATTAAGACAAAAGGGCATTTTATTGTAATTTAAATAAACTTGGAATTTTAAATGTTCAAAATATATTTTTAAGGCCATATTTGAATTCCTCACATTTTTCTGAGTTGAAAACATATATTACATGTATTATTTGGGTTTATATTTTAAAAGTTATTTAAAAACAGAATTATATTTGAATTTGAAATAATTAGAAAAGATTTGAGTTTAAAACAGATTTGCAGAATTACTTTTTATACCCATGCAGTCCTAGCCACTATCGCTGACGGGTGGGGCCAAGCTGACTTAGCATCACAGCGTGCAGCACAGACGTTCCCCACCGCGCAGAGAGCTAGCCCAGGAGGCAGACAGGTGGGCCAACGGCCTCGCAGGCCCACGTGCCAGCGAGCGAGCGCGCAGGGGCCGACAGGTGGGGCCGCGGCTGGAGCGCGGGTTGAGATCTAGAAAGGCTAGGGGATGCTCTGAAAAAAGTCCAGAGAGGCTGACGGTGGGGCTACGCGGACTGCGGGTTACGCCAAAAAGAAAACAGGGGGTATCGGCAAAACTACCGCCCGTACTGTGCTTCTTCCTCGCGGACAGATCGGTGCGCGCGCGGTGCAGAGCGGGGATTCGAGCCTGGGACGCGGGGGTGCGCGCTGCGGGGCGCAACCAGCGCGGTGAGGTGGGGGGTTGGTGCTAGGGTTGCGGACGGGGCCTAGATAGGGCCTACGCGGCGCTATGGCGAGGCGGACCGAGCGCAACGCCGGCGCACAGAGCATGCTCGATGGAACGATCAGCGAGGCTATGGCGAGACAGCGAAGGGGACCTTGTCAGGGAGGGACGGGGCTCACCGAGAGGGCGTCGGTGGCGTTGGATCGGGTCGAGGTGCAGAAGGGCGACGAGGACGCAGACGGACGGCTCGGGTTAGGGTTTTCGGGAGGCGCGTCGGTACTGGCGGCTCCGGTGCTCCTCTTCGTCGACGGCGTGTACAGGGCGATGCAGTGGGCGGCCGTGAGCTTCCCCGACAACCTGGAATGCCACGCCACCGGCTGGTTCGTGTAGAGGAGAAGGAGGCCGACGGTGGCCGGCGTCGGGGGTAGACGGTGGCGGGGAAGAAAGAGGGAGAGGGAGGAGGCTATGGGGCGGATCTGGGCGAGCAGAGGAGCGTCGTGAGGTGGTAGAAGGAGGATAAAGCCGAGAGGGAGAGGGGGATGCCGTGGGGGTGGGGTAGATGGAAAAGGTGGCTCGGCCACCTTTCCTCTCCTTGCTCACGTGCTAGGCAGGACAGGACCAGGGCAAGGCAGGGCAAGGGGCTTCCAGGTGGGGACGGTTGAGGCCAAGGGGTGGCAGCTGGGTGGCTCGGCTGGTGGGGCACGCAGGCAGAGAGAGAGGAAGAGAGGGGTAGCTTCGGGTAGGTGCTAGGGTGGGAGCTAGGGTAGGAGGGAGAGGGGTGTGGCTCGGGTAGGGTTAGAGGGAGCCTCGGCCAGGGCTTGTGTGGTGGAGGGGGGTAGCTGGGTGGCATGGTGGGGCCAGCTAGGTGAGAGAAGAGGGAGGCCAAGAGAGGTGAAGGGTAGCTTAGGGTTTAGAGAGAGAGGGGAAAGATGAGGTGGTGGCACTCCTTTGCCAAGCCCAAGCATGAACAAGATCAAACCAAGCTAGGCCAAAAGAGAGAAGAGAAGGAAAGGTGGTGATGGTAAGGATGGGTATGGTGATGATGGTCTTAAGCAAGATCAAACAAGATCAAGCTAGAGGAGAGAGAGATGTGGTTTAAATTCACTCAAAAATCAAATAAAATCCAAATGACAAGCAAAAAGGTGGTGCTTGCATGGGCCATGCATAATATTTAATACCATGTTGATTCTTGTGAAAACAATATTAATACATGGCATTATTATCATGCATTCCCAAAATTGGAGTAAAGCCCAAGCAAAGGAATTTAGAAAGAATTCCAAGTGGAGTATGTGGAGATGATCACATTGGATTATATTTGGGACTTGCTAGTGTGTATATGCCACTAGGTATTTAATAAGCACACAAAAATATCCCAACATGATGATAACCCCAGAACAACACATAAGGAAGCTAGGAAAAGGTTCCACTCACAAGGCATGCAAAGGTGGCCATGTGGCTCTCATGTTTCAATATTGTTAAAACAACATGATGCTAAGATGAGAGCAAGTGGAATAGAATTGGATCCATCCCAACCCACATGAGCTAGAGGTAAAACCAATAAGTGCCAAGCTCATATTTAGTTGGATGGTGGAATTATAAGGTGGTGAAAGAAAAGGTGGTGGAGTTAACAAGAGATATGCCCCCAACTCAACTTGGGCATTAAACAATATATCAAGAACCAAATACAATATCAAGAGGCAAATACAATTAATAATGCATATGAGAGAAGAACCAAATGAAAAAGGGTTTTATATGATGCTCAAATGCAAGGTGGCATGATGACATGAGCATGATATAATGATGATGCAACAATTATATATTTGAAGGTAGCATCTATATAGACTAGGCTAGTAGCATTGCAATTGTTAGACAATTGGGATGCTACATTATGACTATCCAAAGTCGCCATAGCCTTTATGATCCTTTAGTTTTGAACTTGTAGTATCACTTTATGCTTTGATCAATGATGGTTTGTCGCTCTGCATGATTATGGCCATTATTGCTCTCTTAGTTTGTCGCTCCCAGTCTTTTGCTAGCCTCCACAACAAAGTATGAGTTCCACTCATACATCCAACTCCCTAAACCAAGTTATTCCAAAGAGTCCACCATACCTACCTATTAGCATATGCTATTCCAAGTATATTCATGCTTTTGTTTACCTTCCAAATTAAACTTGTTATGAGAAAACTAGTGATTAAAGCTCTCACGAACTTGATGGCACACTTTACTTTTTTGCATCTAATAAACTTGAACCATTGGGTCCTTCTTTGTTGCGCATATGCTTGCGCTTTATAAGTTGAAATTAGCAGAACCATGTTTCATGCGGAATGCTTTCAACATTGCACTTGTACTTTGTACCCCGTTGATATCATGTTCTTTTGCTTACGGATCCCGAAGGTGTGAAATAAAAGTGGAACTTGTAAGATCATGGAGTTTGTATGTGTGTTAGAGAAACGCTTGGGCCGCTAGCCTAATCCATGCCTAATCATGGTGGAAACTTGCAGCATCACCATAATGAGCACTCTATGAAGCATCGTTAATAAAAACCTATGCAAAGAGCAAATAAAAAGATCGTTCAGATACTCATTGTCTGCTTGCCTTGTCATTTTGATTATGGGAAAGCTCTTGTATCATGTGCAAGGGGTACCCCGTTGGCGGTTCTTAATGATACACATGTACTTACAATGACAAGAGCTTACTTGTGACTAAAGTTGAGTAGCATGAGGATCGGTTTTCGTAAGTAAGGGGCATGAGATTTCGGTTTATAACTTGTCAAGCATATCCTCTTAGTTGTGTCACTTTAACCTTAATCACCTTCAAGATGCTTATGATAGGGGCAATGAGAGCTAAAAGCTATAAGTACCATAATTTTTGGAAGCTCTTTATGAGACTTGAATCCCTACTTCCTTTTATACAAAAGGCCTTTCTTCCACCATTATATTGAGTTTCCACCTTCTATCTTTATGCACCTACTTTGAGAGCATAGTGGCCATTCTTAGTTCTATGTGCATTGTCCCAAGACTTGTTGATTGATGCATAGCTTTGATATTGCTTGTTTTAAACTATTTGTATCTAGTCACTCTTATGAACTTTGAAGGTGTCCATTTATACTTGCTACTCTATGAGGGACAAGCCGAATACTACTATGCTATGTTTTCTTTATGTGGAACAAACAAACGTCTTGCATAGCATTGTTATTCATGAATCTTTTGTTTGTGCCTTTTCATGTTGCATCATAGTTTCTTTGCTTATTGCTAGAACTTTGTCTTTCATGCTGTGATTGAAGTACTATGATCCCAGCTTTGAATGTTTTGCAAATACTTTGATCAAGTCTTTGATGGTGCATGCCCTTTGCAGTCCTCGCCTCCCTGGTGTTCCACTACCTGGCAGCGCCGTCGTTCGAGCCGGCCGCCGCATCCTCCCCGCGTGGTCCCATCTCCCTGGCCCTACTCCGCCCTTCGCACGACCCCTCATGTGCCCTCATCGGTCACTGCTGGCCCGTGTCGTCTCCTTGCTACGCAACCCCCTCTGCAGCAGCGTCCGTGGCTGCCATCTTCCTTGCTGTCTGCCGCCTCCCTGTCCTCTGCAAGCTCATGCAGGCCCTCGCCATGGCACACCCTGTAAATCCACCATGGTCCCCGCCGTCCTTCGCCTGTGCCACCTCCCGAGTCGAGTCGTGCTGCCTCCCTGCCCCCAGAGCGCTGTCCCCCTGCCAGAGCTCCTTCCTGCCCTACGTCTTCCATTCAGGCCCAATGACGGGCCTCCCTCTTTGAACCGCGGCCTCCCGTTTAACCTCGTGTCATCGTTGGGCCATCCCCTGTTGGTAGCCAGCATGCCAACACTTCCTCTATATCCTTTGAGCGCGTTGCATGCGTGAGCTCCACAAGTGACCATGCCTTCTATGTTGCTCACTGTTGTAAGTCCCTGAAGTGTGTGAGATGTCGTGAAGGATTGTGGTATCGATGGGAAGATCATGAATCTGATGGCCGACGCAGCCTAGTACCTGGAATTTGGACAAGATCCCCGACTCTCAAAGATGGACGCTAGTACCAATGGAACATCAAGACCTTCGTACATGGACACTCATCGAACAAGACCAATAAGACCGGCTCGATGCCGAAGGTTTAGAAGGATGTCGCCGAAGAATGAACTACTCGAAGCCCGAACCCCACCGAACCAAACCCCTCCGTGGCCCCAAGATCTTCGATCCAAGATGTGTGACCCCTCTCCGAGATCCCCCTTATTTTTATAAAATATGGCATTCATCTGTTGCATATTAAATTGTTCATGATAGCATACATATTCACGTGTTTAGGGGGTATTTTGTCGACTCACCTAATGATTAAATATGGAGAGTATATGCGAGCTATTCTAGACTTATATTTCTCCATTTAAATCTGTGTAGCGAGCTGATGCCTTATTTTGCCTTGTTAAGACAACATTTAAATTGCGGGGTATCTAAACAACATGAACATACAATTAATTGTCGGGACCCCGGTTCTGCTTAATATTGTCTTATTGCATCGCACCTTTGCCATGTCACGCATCATACATGCATCATGCCGATCTTCTGCCATAGCATTAAATAGTGCATCCGGTGTTTCTTTTAGTGCTATGGTTCTTCGAGCGCTAGGCCATTGAGTTGATGCGAGTATCAACAAGTTCTTCGGATAATGTATCTTCGATAGTGTTTCCCAGGAGAGCATTCTCCTCCTTTCTACCCATTTTTGCATTTATAGTCTTTACTTCATCCCATTGATCTATTGCTATCCGTGTTGCGATGCTTTAGTTTCCGTGCACCATTTATATCCCCTACGGCCTATATTGCCTTGGACACCTCCTATTACATGTTGTTTGATAGACAGTTGGCCTTGCAAGTCATAGTTGCTTGCTCAGGTGTTGCTTCGTGTCGTCGATGTTCCACTGTTGTTGGGAGGTTGGCACATGCTAAATGGGTGAGATGATCATGGATTTAAATGTAACTTGTCAACTAAAATGCTGGATGTAGATATAACTAATGCAGAGGCACTGGTGGGCAATAGCTAATATTTGGTTTTTAACCGCTCACTTATGTCCCATAGGCCCTGAGTACTTGATACCTGTTCCTTGACTATCGCACTATCCGCATGTGGGACGATGAATCCCCTTAGCCAGAGCTTGATTCATTTCTTATTTCTTGGGGCCACAAACTAGTTTGGGGCTTTATTACTATCCTGTACTTATGCCATGCTTTATTGCTTCATTTACGATTGTGCGTGGAGCACCAGTACTGTTTAGGATTGCAGAGTGTTTTCACGGTATCAACAAGCCCAGTCACAGTTTTGGGTTCCTAGTCGTTTACAGCCATTGGCGCAAATCTTGGGTCCGTCTCGGAGCCGACCAACTTCATTGCAGGTAGCTTAATGGGGTGCCCCCCTAAAATATTTTATGAATCTTGTGATTGCTTTGTCGTGAAAGCCTCGTTGGGTTTTTATTTGGGTTTTCCGAGGTTGAGCATGCATGTGTTGCTATTTGTGCACCCCTGCAGGGTAAATCTTTCTGAAAGCCGTGTCCGCGGTTATGGACAAGTTGGAGCACAATATCTTGATCATAGACAACTATAACTAAAGTAGTGCTATAAATTTTACTTTGACATGTCTAGTAATCAGTTTCACTACAACGGAATGGTTAACTAAAACTGCCCACTGCTTATGACATCAGGATGACTCATGATATATATATCTAACTAGTAAGTGCTGTAACTATAATGGAATGAATAAAACTGCCAACTGTGTGAGTTCCTCGGTTTGACTTCCTCGTTTGGTCTCGAGGGGGATACCAGGATGGGTCTGATTGGTGTTAGTATCAGGTTGGACCCGAATAGGTCTTTTTCTTACCCCTCTCTAATAGCCGATAGTTATATCGAGTCTCTATAGGTTGTATAGTGCATGCTTCGCTGCCGCTTCAGTCCACCATACCTATGTAGGCGAGAGCCGCCGAATTCTAGACTCGCCGTGTACTAGCCTCAGTACTGACTACTCCCTTTTTCCTTTGCCCTTTTTCGGCAGCCCTTTTTGCTTTGACAGGTATAAGTTCGACGTTGTTAGCAGGGTTACCCTTCCGTCTTGGCCTGGGCAGGGTTATGGACGCCATTGGTTATTCTTCAGGGCTCTTAGCTTAATTTGCTTCTTTTCCGTACTCGGATGTTGTATCGTTTTCAATGTGATTTGGATCTTTGTACTGTATATCTGTATTCTTGACTCATGGAGTCGTTGTTGTATATATATGTTCTGTGGGTTCCATCGTGAACTATAGTGTAATGATATTACTTTGTTTCCATCCGCACGCAAGTGCCTGGTGGGCATCTTTGAATCATTCCTATGCGGCTTTGGCGGGAATCGCTAAAACTTGCATAGGGTCGATTTGAGGGTGTTACAAAGTGGTATCTGAGCTTAGCAGTTGCGATACCCCACTGGTCCAGCCTGTTGGATAACCTAGCTAATGGCCGATGTAGAGTGTCAAAACTATTTTTTTTTTAAATCGATTGGATATATATGATTAGGTATGCTTTTACTTCTTACCCCTATGTTATTCTCCTCTTATCTTTGCGTGTTTTGAATCTTCTCTCTTATCTTATTCTCAAGTCCAAGATTTCTGGTGGTTGGGTTTCCATCGTACCTTCAGGGTTTCACTTTCTTCCTCTTGTAATGGTGCTTCGATATCCGGTCGTCATGCTATCTGAGGAATTTTGCTCTACTGTATCTTTTAGTGGATCTAAAATTCACTAAAAGTTATCTTTTTATCCTTCGGTGTTTCATTTCATCTGTGTTAGATCTGATGAAGAGCCTCCATCAATCCTTTGTTTCCCAAACGCTGTTTGTCAAGATCTTCAGTCTGATTCTGAGAGTTGGATGCATAATTCTTCTATTCAGGTATAGAGTAATGCTCTGAGTGCGGGATGAAGTCGCGACCATACCACTACTCTTATCATTCTCCTTTGTACATTGAATCGTTGGATCAAAGCAATTTTACTCCTTCCACATAAGTTAGAGGTGGCCTTATCTCTTGATACTTTTACCTCCGACTTTGTTTCTCCGGAGTGTTCCCTCAACGAATGGGAGCATCGACCCCTTGTTGGTGGTGTCACCGATTTCAAGATGGAGAAAGAACCCTTGTTAGTGGTGCCGCAAAGATCTACATGAAACAAGAAGATTTAGATCATCGGCCTTCTTCCCTGTACCATGAGGCGGATCTCGAGGCGAGATCCATTGTTAGTGGTGTCGAATTGTAGCACCCTGCTAAAACCACTACTAGAAAATCGCTGTGTTTTGCCTTGTGCATCATCATGATAGCATGCTCATATCATCATGTCATATTGTGTTTGAGCATCATCATGACATCATGCATATGTTGCCTAAAACTATTTTCTAAAAGGCTATCTTTGTTTTCTAAATATCCCTTGTCTTTATTTCAAATTATAAAACCGGTCCTTTCGGATATTTTGTTTTGGCTAAAAAACTATTTGCACAAGTATTTCTAAATGAAACAAATAAATAAATAAGCAAAATAAAACATTTTTATAAACTGGGGAGGCATCCACTGGTCAGGCCCGAGGCTCAACTAGCAGCTAACCTACAACCTAGATAAACCAAACCCTAGCTAACCATCTAATCTACCTAAACCCCCTACCCTAATCCCCTCACCCGCCGCCGCCACCCACCTGGGACACGACACACACGCGAGGTGCACCGCACCATCACGCCAACCTCACCACCGCTCACGATCCCGCATGCCCCACTCCACCCTGGCCCCAACCCAACAACCCCCTGCCCACCACTTCCGTTCCTTCCCGTATCGATCCCCATCCCTCTTCCCTATCACCTTCCGGTCCCCAACCCGTCGCCCTCTCCCTCGTTCTCTAGATGCCGCCGCCACCTCCCTTTCCGCTGCGTGCAGCCTTGGCCGCTAGCAGGCCTCGTCGCCCTGCCGCCCTGGAGGAGCTTCGCCTCGCCTCGGCTTCCTCGTGTCACGGACCATCGTTGTCCTCTGCTACTGCGGACGCTGCACCACTGTTGTGCACTGACCTCTGCTCTGTGCCACACCATCCTTGGCCGCACCTCGTCAAGCCACCATCCGCCGGAGCCCGACCTCGCCGCCCTCTGCAGGCCTCGCCTCCCTGGCGTTCCACTCCCTCGTAGCGCCGTCGTTTGAGCCAGCCGCCGCATCCTCCCCGCGCGGTCCTGTCTCCTTGGCCCCACTCTGCCCTCCGCGTGACCCCCTCCTGTGCCCACGTCGGCCACTGCCGGCCCACGCTGTCTCCTCGCTACGCGCCCCCTCTACAGTAGCGCCCGCGGCCGCCATCTTCCTCGTCGTCTGCCGCCTCCCTATCCTCTGCAAGCTCATGCAGGCCCTCGCCACGGCACACCCCGCAACACCACCATGGTCCCCGCCATCCTTCGCATGTGCCACCTCTCGAGTTGAGACGTGCCGCCTGCCTGCCATCGGAGCATCGTCCCCCTGCCAGAGCTCCTTCCCGCCCCGCATCTTCCATTTGGGCCAGCGACAGGCCTCCCTCTTCGACCCGCGGCCTCCCGTTTAATCTCATGTCATCGTTGGGCCATCCCCTGTTGGCATCCAGCATGCCATCACTTCCTCTGTATCCTTTGAGCGCGTTGCATGTGTGAGCTCCACAAGTGACCATGCCTTCTATGTTGCTCACTGTTGTAAGTCCCTAACGTTTGTGATATGCCATGAAGGATTGGGGTATCAATGGGAAGATCGTGACTCTGATGGTCGACGCTACCTAGTACCTAGAATTTGAACAAGATCCCCGACGCTCAAAGATGGACGCTAGTACACATGGAACATCAAGACCTTCGTACATGGACACTCATCGAACAAGATCAATAAGACCGTCTCGATGCCGAAGGTTTAGAAGGATGTCGCCAAAGACCGTACCACTTGAAGACCGAACCCCACCGAACCAAACCCCTCCGTGACCCCAAGATCTTTGATCCGAGATGTGTGACCCTTATCCGAGATCCGCCTTATTTTTATAAAATATGACATTCATCGGTTGCATATTAAATTGTTCATGATGGCATACATATTCACGTGTTTGGGAGGGTATTTTGTTGACTCACCTAATGATTAAATGTGGAGACTATATGCGGGCTATTCTAGACTTATATTGCCTTCATTTAAATTTGTGTAGCGAACCGATGCCTTGTTTTGCCTTGTTATGACAACATATAAATTGTGGGGTATCTAAACAACATGAACATCCAATTAATTGTCGGGACCCCGGTTCCGCTTAATATCGCGTTATTGCATCGCACCTTTGCCATTTCACGCATCATATGCATCATGCCGATCTTCTGCCATAGTATTAAATAGTGCATCTAGTTTTTCTTTTAGTTCTTTGGTTCTTCGCGGATTAGGCCATTGAGTTGATGCGAGTATCGACAAGTTCTTCGGATAATGTATCTTCGGTAGTGTTTCCCAGGCGAGCATTCTTCCTCTTTCTACTCATTTTTGCATTTATAGTCTTTACTCCCTCCTGTTGATATATTGCTATCCGTGTTGTGATACTTTAGTTTCCGTGCACCATTTATATCCCCTACAGCCTATATTGCCTTGGACACCTCCTATTACCTGTTATTTGATAGACAGTTGGCCTTGTGAGTCGTAGTTGCTTGCTCAGGTGTTGCTTCGCGTCGTCGATGTTCCACCGTTGTTGGGAGGTTGGCACATGCTTAATGGGGAGATGATCATGGCTTTAAATGTAACTTGTCAATTAAAATGCTGGATGTAGATATAACTAATGCAGAGGCACTGGTGGGCAATAGCTAATATTTGGTTTTTAACCGCTCACTTGTGTCCCGTAGGCCTCGAGTACTTGATACCTGTTCCTTGACTATCGCACTATCTACATGTGGGACCATGAATCCCCTTAGCTAGAGCTTGATTCATTTCTTATTTCTTGGGACCAAAAACTAGTTTGGGGCTTTATTACTATCCTGTACTTATGCCATGCTTTATTGCTTTATTTACGATTCTGCGTGGAGCACCTGTACTGTTTAGGATGGGAGTGTTTTCGCGGTATCGACAAGCCCAATCATAGTTTTGGGTTCCCAGTCATTTACAGCCATTGGCGCAAATCTTGGGTCCGTCTCGGAGGCGGCCAACTGATGGGATGGGGTTCTTGCACCAATACAGGGTTATTGCAGTACTTGCAGCAACAAATATTTAAGAGTTTGTCCCGATGGGAGCTCGGCGAACACGACCCTCGCAGCCGCGTTGTCAATACGACCACGTACGCACCCAAACCGTGGTTTGGAAATAGCCTATTCTATAAGTTGCTAGGTTGAATGAATTTAAGATGTTTTGTAATAACTACTACTAAGATTGGAAATAAAACTAGAACAAAAGTAAAACTGAAAAGAGGTGAATGCAATGAGATGAAATATTAATGCTATGATTCCTCAAGTAATGTTGTGTATATCGGTGTGCATGATAAGTGCTTATGGAATAGCTGTTAACTATAATTGTGGCGGTCCCTCATATATCGTTGTCTCCCACTGTTGGTAAGTGGCAACTAGACAACTCAATTGTCCACACCCTCTCTGGACACGGGTGATCCGTAAAAGAAGAGTGTATTAAGGTAACAAGACCAATCAAGGTAAACCATAGCAAGGCATTAAGCTTTATGGACAACCATACTCCTAAGCAAGTGTGCTAGTCACAAGATATCCCATATGTCACTTTGGGGACAAGCAATTCGCAACACTATACCTATCTATATCATGAGTGATCTTGAGGAAATTAAATCTTAACGGGCGGTGCATCCTAAGATGCTATTGCCTCCGCAAATCACTTATAGCAAATAGCCTATTAGTCCTACCCATGATGTTATCAGGTACCATGGACGAGTAGAGACTAATGATAAGTTCTGTGACACTCCGTGAATCCCTAGTAAATTTCTCAACAATGGATTGGACGTCTCCAATCACTAGAAAAATATCATGAATAGAACAATGTAAAGAGAAAGCACAAACATATTAATTAACAAGAACACACCACACTTCAATTACTCAAATCATCATAACACTAATGAAAGGGGGTTCAAGCCATGTTACAACCCATCACGAAGATCATGATGGGGAAGGATGAAGGAGTAGCGGCGATGGAGATGGTGATGATGGCGCAGTGATGGTGTCTTCCGCGTGGTGATGGAGGCGTCATCCTTCTCCTCCTCTTCTTGCTTGGATGGCTTGATGGTGTTGATGAAGATCTAGATCTTGGTGGAGCTGTAGAGGCTATGGAGGCGGCACGGCGGCAGGGCGCCGCCGTGGAGGCGGTAGATGGGATCTAGATCTTGTATATGGTTGATTGATGCTTCCTTGGGTCCTCCCTCCTTTATATAGGCCTTGGGGGTGCCCTAGGGTTCCCCCAATACCGTCATATGACTTAGGGAAGGTTCTAGAGCTTTTCTAGGGTGAATTCCCGTCGTTTTCGACCTTTTTGGCAACTATACGGGCGGAGCTATATGACCAAAAATATAGCTCTGGCCGGATAGTTGCTCGTTAAACTGTCTGTCCACTTTAGTATTTTGGCCGCCATTTCTTCATACGAACTCTGTTTTGGGTGTTCTTCGGCTCATTGAGTTCATATCGTCGAGGGCTACAACCTTGTGGTATTGGATCTTTATTTTAAGAAGTTGGAAAAAATTCACTTTTCCAACACCTCAAATGGCTAAGTCTGGTCCCTACAGCTCCTCCATACTATGCTTTCTTTGTTTCTTTTGCCTTTGTTTTGTCCATAATCATCATCAATACCTACACACATGTCAAAGAGAAGGAAGAGGTATAAAATTCTACCTAAACTATTAAATGTCCAAAGCTCATATTGAATTTAATAAAAACAAGTAATCATGCATATCAGACATAGCAATAGTTAGATGGAGCATGATATGATAAGCAAATGACACAATTTATATTGCTAAAAAGTGTTGTATATCACAGCCATCACCAACTTCATTGCGGGTAGCTTAATGGGGTGCCCCCTTGAAATATTTTATGAATCTTGTGATTGCTTTGTCATGAAAGCCTCGTTGGATTTTTATTTGGTTTTTCCCACGTTGAGTGTGCGTGTGTTGCCATTTGTGCACCCCTGCAGAGTAAATCTTTCTGAAAGCCATGTCCGTGGTTATGGACGACTTGGAGCACAATATCTCGATCATACACAACCATAACTAAAGTAGTGCTATAAATTTGACTTTGACATGTCTAGTAATTAGTTTCACTACAACGGAATGGTTAACTAAAACTTCCCACTGCTTATGACATCAGGATGACTCATGATATCTATATCTGACTAGTAGGTGCTGCAACTATAATGAAATGAATAAAACTGCCAATTGTGTGAGTTCCTCGATTTGACTTCCTCGTTTGGTCTCGAGGGGGATGCCAGGATGGGTATGATTGGTGTTTGTATGAGGTTGGACCCGAATACGTCTTTCTTACCCCTCTCTAATAGCCGACTATTATATCGAGTCTCTATAGGTTGTATAGTGCATGCTTCGCTGCCGCTTCAGTCCACCATACCTATGTAGGCAAGAGCCGCCGAATTCTAGACTCGCCATGTAATGGCCTCAGTACTGACTGCTCCCTTTTCCCTTTGCCCTTTGTAGGCACCCCTTTTTTCTTTGATAGGTATAAGTTCGACATCGTTAGCAGGGTTACCATTCCGGCTTGGCCTGGGCAGGGTTATGGACGCCATTGGTTATTGTTCAGGGCTCTTAGCTCAATTTGCTTCTTTTCGTATTCGGATGTTGTATCGTCTTCAATGTAATTTGGATCTTTGTACTATATATCTGTATTCTTAACTCATAGAGTCATTGTTGTATATATATGTTCTGTGGGTTCCATCGTGAACTATTGTGTAATGATATTACTTCGTTTCCACCCGCACGTAAGTGCCTGGTGGGTATCTCTGAATCGTTCCTATGCGGGTTTGGCAGGAATCGCTAAAATTTGCATAGGGCCAATTTGAGGGTGTTACAGTTTCCTCCCTTGGCATGGCGCCGCTGCACGCGTCACCTGCGTCGCCGCCACCGCCGACTCAGCCCCTCTTCTCGATGGTCGAGTTCCATGCCGCCAGCGTACCTCTCTCTTCTTCTTCCTCCTCTACAACTACACACCCACCACCTCCCCAAATCCCAATGATCTCCCTAGCTGACACAATTGCTGATGTCTCACCCTTCATCCCTATCTCGCTCGATCTCGGTGCCCATAACTACTACCATTGGCGCCACCTCTTCACTATCCACCTTGGCTGCTGCTGGCTTTGCCACCACATAGATCCATCCTACCCCTCGCAGCCTGCCGATCCTCGCTGGGTGAAACATGATCTCACCATTATCCAATGGATTTACACTCTCATCTCTACGGAACTCTTCAATCTGGTCTCCTCCAAGGACGCCACCGCCACCGATCTCTGTGCCTCTCTTCAACAGCTGTTCCAGGACAACTCCGGCGCGTGCATCAACACGCTCAACATAGAGCTCCGCATGACCACCTAGGGAGATGCCCTGGTCACATTCTTCTGCCAGCGGATCAAGGCCATCGGCGACGAGCTCCGTGAACTTGGCGATCACGTCAACGACCGCACCCTCATCAACACCATCCTCGTCGGCCTCAGAGATCAGTTCGAGAAGCAGTAGTCCTTCACCCCCATGCTCAAGCCCTACCCCACCTTCAAAGAGGTCCGCTCGCTCCTACAGCAAGAAGAGAAGAATCAAGCTCGCAAGGCGCAATGAGCGCCGCATGTGTTCCACGCTGACGTCCCCTCTGTCACCGCAGCCTGCCGCGCCTCCTCCTCCTGCCGTGGCAGCCGTGGCTCCTTCGCCGCCTCCAGGATGGCGCCTGAGCCGCAACTACAGGGGCAAGAACCCGATCTACTGGCCTATCCACCGCACCCTGTTGGCCCTGCACCTGCTTCATCATCGACTACTTCGTCGCCTCAAGCTCCATCACCGTGGCCCCCTCAGCATGACCCCTAGACCGGCCTTGTGCAGGCTTGGTCGATGCCCTGGTCGGCTCCATCACCGTATGACGCTCCTCCTGCATACACGGAAACATGGGGCCCCAGTCTTCGTCCAGCCACCGTCTCACCCGGCCTCCTCGTACCACGGCCACCGGCGCACGTCTACACCGCCACTGCTACACCACCTCCCGACGTGCCCTACTACAACATGCTGGCCTCCTACGACAACATGCGGGCTCCATACACATACAACCAACTTTCGCCCCTCCCCTACATCACCATGCAAGCTCCTGGCCCTTCTGCTCCTCCACATGAGCCGGCCTAGGACCAAGCTGCCTTCATCAACGCCATGAACAATTTTACACTAAATAACAAAGGTACGGATTGAATTTTTGATTCTGGTGCATCCTTGCATATGTCCTCAAATATGAATTTGTTGTCAGCTTGTTTTCCCTCTGTTTCTCTACAATCACTATTGGCGATGGCTCCATAATTCCTGTTTCTTGCATTGGAAATTCTTATATCTCTTCCTCTCATGTAAATTTCCTTCTACGCAATGTTCTTGTTGTCCCCTCCTTAATCAAAAATCTTATTTGTGTTCGACAATTCTGCATTGGCAATAAAGTTATTCTGGCTTTTGACCCTTTTAATTTGTCTGTGAAGGATCTCAAAACGGGGGAGGTTCTTGCTCGTACAATGGCACAGGCGATCTTTATCCGCTTCATGGTGCGCCTACATCCACCCCCCATGCCATGCTTGCATCAGTAGATTTGTTGTATCGTCGTCTAGGCCACCCCAAAAAAACACTCTGGTTCTTTGCTTCGAGATTTTTGTATCCCTAGTTCTAGTGCTCCTCACAATTCCTCTCTCTATACTGCCTGTCAATGCGGCAAACATGTTAATTACCCTTTGGGACCTCTACTACTATTAGCACTTTCCCGTTTGAGTTACTTCATTGTGATTTATGGACCTCTCCCATCCCTAATGTGTCTGGTTATAAATATTATCTTATGATCTTGGATGATTATTCTCATTATATTTGGACCTTTCCTATTCGTGCTAAATCTGATGTGCATACAATTTTTCTCAATTTTTGGCAGTATATTCTTACTCACTTTGGCTTGCCAATTCGATTTATTCAATGTGATAATGGTCGTGAATTTGATAACACTCAAAACCGCAACTTGTTTCTCTCTCAAGGCATTCTTCTTCGTTTCTCTTGTCCTTATACCTCTTCCCAAAATAGTAAAGCTGAACGTTCTCTTCGATCCATTAACGACATTCTTCGCACTTTGATTTTACAAGCCTCTCTTCCTTCTCGTTTTTGGGCTGAAGCTCTTCGCACTGCCACGTTACTTATAAATATTCGACCAACCAAAACGTGTTCTCTTTATTCGCTTTTTCAATCTCTCTTTCTCTCTCACCCCGACTATTCTTTTTTGCATGTTTTTGGTTGCCTTTGTTTTCCCAACACTGCCTCTACCGCCACCAACAAACTAGAACCACACTCACTACCTTGTATTCACCTTGGTATTTTTGATGATCACAAAGAGTATCGCTGTTTTGATCCATCTTCTGGTCGTGTTCTTGTGTCTCGTCATGTTATATTTGATGAAAATACTTTTCCATACGCCGCTACCAAAACAACCACAAAAACCCAACCAACAACCGCCCCCAACACACCCTCTCCCCTAATTTCTCCTGCCGTCATCTCTGCCGCGGCAGAGTTTTGCTCCGTTTCTCTGCCGCGGCAGCCGTTTCGCCAATTTCTCTGCCGCGGCAGCCCATAGCCGTGCCACCATCCCCTGCCGCGGCAGACTTTTCTGCTGATTCTGTGTCGCGCCAGCCTGCCGCACCCAATACCTCTGGTCGTGGCAGAATCTCCTACCGACTCGCTACCGTGGCAGACACCCGAGCATCCCACCTCTTCATCCTCCGTGTCAACCACCGAAACATCTACCCCTACCACCGAGCCTACCTCCACTCCATCACTTCCACCCAATGATATACCTATCCAACCACCAACAAATGATCATGTTATGTGCACACATGGAAAACGAGGATTCCTTCTACCTACTAAGCGTCTCAATCTCACAACCACACCCACAATTTTTCCTATACCCACGTCCTACAAACGCGCTCTTCTTGATCTTCTTTGGTTTTCAGCTATGCGTGATAAATTTGATGCTCTTCAGCAAAATAATACATGGACTCTTGCTCCAAAACCATTTGGTGTTAATATTGTTTCAGGAAAATGGGTTTTTAGACATAAATTTCATGCTGATGGCACTCTTGCTTGTTACAAAGCTCGCTAGGTTTGTCACGGTTTTTCCCAACAACATGGCATTGATTTTGATGAGACTTTCTCTCCGGTTGTCAAACCAAGCAGTATGCGCGTTGTTCTTAGTCTTGTTGTTTCCTCCTCTTGGCCTATTCATCAACTTGATGTTAAAAATGCTTTTCTTCATGGCACTCTTAATGAAACAGTCTATTGTCAGCACCCCTTTGGTTTTGAGCATCCTCTTCTCCCAATATCGTTTGTTTACTTAAAAATTCTCTTTATGGTCTCAAACAGGCTCCTCGTGTCTGGTTTCAACATTTTGCCACCTTTATTCAAACCATTGGTTTTATTTACTCCAAATCTGATTCCTCTCTCTTTATTTTTTGATCTTCTGAACACACTGCCTATCTTTTGCTTTATGTTGATAATATAGTTCTCACTGCTAGTTCTGAGTCTTTCCTCACCCATATAATTTCCTCTCTTAATCGTGAATTTTCCATGACTGATCTTGGTCCTCTTCATCATTTTCTCGGTGTTAATGTTTCTCGAACAATAATATCTTTTAGATTTGCCTTCTCGCTCTGGAATGTCGGATTGTTAACCCTCACGTACTCTGGCCGACATTGGTGCCAAGTTGTCAGCTAATGGAGATCCTGTTTCTGACCCCACTTTCTATCGTAGCATCACTGGTGCTCTCCAATATGCCACCCTTACACGCCCCGACATCTCTTATTCGGTTCAACAAGCTTGTCTTTTTATGCATGATCCTCGTGCCCCTCATCTTGCTTATGTAAAACGCATTCTTCGCTATTTAAAACGCAATCTTGATCATGGTCTTCTTCTAAATTCTTCCTCTCCAACAGGCTGGACAGTTTATTCTAATGCAGACTGGGCAGGTTGTCCATATACTCAACGATCCACATTCAGATTTTGTGTTTATTTAGGAGATAATCTTGTTTCTTGGTGTTCTAAAAGGCAGGTCACAGTTTCCAGGTCTTTTGCTGAGGCTGAGTAGAGGTCGGTTGCCCATGCCGTGGCGGATGCGATGTGGCTGCGTAAGCTACTCGTCGAGCTTCATCAACCCCTAGAGCAAGCCACTATTATTTATTTGTGATAATATTTCTGCAATCTACATGGCCACAAATCATGTACAACATGGTCGCACAAAGCATATTGAGATTGACATACACTTCGTTCGTGAGAAGGTGGCTCTAGGCGAAGTTCATGTTCTTCATATTCCTACAAGTGCTCAATTGCTGATATTTTTACCAAAGTACTCCCAACTTCATCGTTCACCGACATTCGCTCCAGTCTCAACATCGTTCCTCCTGATGTTGAGACTCTGCGCGGGGGAGGGGGGGGGGGATATTAGAATACAGGTCGGTGCCATTAGCCGTCCCTAGCCGGACGGACCTCCCTCTCTCCTATTTGAGTTGTAATTCTATCCCAAAATATCACTAGTAGATATAGAATATACTGCAACAACCTTTTCTGAATGGTTTTTTTTTCAATCGTGCAATTAGTTTTTTATAATCCATGAACCATGAACGTGAAGCTGCTATTGAGTCCTTTCTGAGTAGCCTTTCCCGATTGGATTTTTTTCAATCGTGCAATTAGTTTTTTATAATCCATGAAGCATGAATGTGACGCTGCTACTGAATCCATTTTGACACAGATCTACTATGTCCTTTCCTGATTGGATTTTTTTGATCTTGCAATTGGCATGGCGTGAAGTCGAAAAAGCGTTTATTTTCATGGTCTTTGGTGACTACTGATTGGATTTTTTGATCTTGCAATTGGCATGGCGTGAAGTCGAAAAAGCAACTAAGTTTTTCGCAAGCCGTGAACAAAGAGGAAACGAAACGCTCACGCCTGGGTCGCTCCCGCGCAACCTGGGCGAACCCTAGCTCCCCAGGCCCGCTCCCCCTCGTCCCGCTCCTCCTCGGCCGCCAACGGCGTGCGCCACCGGGCAAAGCCCGCGCGGTATCGGCAGCGGCGGTCCCTCCTTCTTCCCATCGCATGAGGTTCCCGGGAAGGACGGCGAGCTCATGGCAGCGGTGTGGCTGGGTGTTCGTCGGCAGGTCCTGGTGTGATGATGGCCGGCGCACGGTGTCAAGGGTCGGCGAATCGCATGTCGAGGCGGTGGTGCTCCTACCCGACGCTGGGAGGCGTGGCAGCAGTGCTCCCGGCACCTGCTTCCTGGCGGCGGAGGCTTCAGGGTGGCGGAGGGCTAGTCAGCGGGGGTTGTTTGGCGCGGCGGCGTGGTTTGGGCGGCGCTGCATAGTGGGACAGTAGGGGGCTGCGGGGCAGCGCCGGCTTGGCCCATTCGGCCGATCTAGGCCCTTTTGGGCCTGATCTGGGTTGGGCCGGGCGGGTCTATCCTGGTAGCTCTCTGATCTTCTTGGGGGATGGGGTCTGCTCTCGTTGGGTTCAGTTTTGTCGGTGACTGCCCTGGTTGCAGTGTGGCAACAGGCCTTACAGGCCTGTTCTGGGCTCGGCCAGACCTTCTTGGGATTGGTATACCTTTGTGGAGGCTTTACGGGGCTGCTAGGCCTAGTCGAACCCAACTAGGACTGGTATGCCTTGCGGCCTCGTCCGGTCGGCTACCGCCGTAAGCAGTGGATGTTGTTCCCTCCCGCGCGGCTGCGGCTCTGCTGTCCCCGGCTTGGGCTTCCCTCCGCCTCCATTTTGTAGACCTCGTGACGACGGCTTTGAGGAGACGACGGTGGAGGCTTCACAACTATGGTGGCACATGCTGGTGGGTGGCAGGATCGGTGGCATCAGGGTCTCATCCTCGAGGGGCTCCTCTGTATCTTTGTCCGGGGGTCGGGGATGGGGTTTTTCAGGAGAAATCCTTTGTCGGCTCGTCTGACACCGACGCGGTGCCACCTCTGGGTGGCACCATTCCTTCCTGAAGGGCATCGTGGATACCCTTCATCTACTTCCCCCTCTGTGCCGGGGGAAACCCTAGGATCAGCTGATTCAGGCAGCAGCATTTGCTCTCCTTCTTGAAGATGCTGCTTGGTACTTGGCGAGTCGGTGCAAGGAAACGTGGTGGTACTTTTCTAGAGGGCGCAGCGGTTGCGGGGCGCCTTTGCTTAGTCGACCCACCTCCGTTTCCATTTTGATTCTTCTTTGTTTTGTTGGGTGTGTGTCGGCTGCCGCCCCAGCCTTTTTTTGTCCATTTCGAAGCTACCTTTGGTTGTATCGTGTGGTTGCTATATTAATATAGAGGGTGAAAGCCTATTTCGAGAAAGTAGAAAAAGTGTTTATTTTCATGGTCTTTGGTGACTATCTTGGCAGAGTCCCTGTATCAGGTAGACACATTCTTCATGTAGGTCTCAGCTGTGCCCGTTGATTGTTTAATGTAGAACTCATGAGAATTTTGGAGCATCTCGCTATGCTGAAGAGGGTGCTCAAAGCATTGCCAAGGGTAGGGTATGTACATGTCTCTCATACACATTAGTACATTAGGCAGCCAGATTTGCGAAGATCACTTTGGTGTCATGTGCTTATTTGTTCCTTATGTGTAGTCGACATATTGAGAAATATGTGAAAGGGGCATTTAAAATGGCATGAAGCATGTCCTTCACGAGAGAGCGTGGAAGTTGTCATGAAGCTGTAACAACACTAACTTTTAAGTATTTGTGGCTCACGTTGTGATTGATCTTTGCAAGCAGAATTTGGTGATGCAAAATTTAGACCATTATATGCTGGGGACTATTGCAAGGGCTGCTTAGGTATGGTCCGGCAAGCTGTTTAACATCTCAAGATGCGCTTAAGTATTAATTATTGACGGAGAAGATAGAGAGAAGAAGACGTGCCTTTAGTAGAAAACACTGACAACGGCTTCGACAGAATGGAAGGTGGAAAGATGGAACACCTTGACCGGTGTGTATTCATGTACTTGTAGCAACTAGCAAGAGCCTCCTTTGTATTTGGTGTCCGGTTACTTCATTCTGAACGAGCATTGACCGAGATAACAACCTCGACCAATGATTTGTAGGATAGTCCGTTCTGAAATATAAGATGTTTTAGCTATTGTAAAGCGAATGTATCTAGGCAACTTTTGGCGGGCGATGTGGTTGCGCCGCCTCCTCGTGGACGCGTGAATCCTGAAGAATTGGGTGATGGCGTCCCCATCCTTGATGATTTGCTTGTCCAAACCATCTTTTCCTTGGGCTATGGCTCGCGATTGTACGCTCCAGGGAGGCGAGCCCAAGCACCCGCTTTTTCAAGCCACACCTAAGCGCTAGCTCCAAGGGCGAGAGAGGCCGCGATTCCTGGGCGACGTCAAGTTGAAATACCACCTCGTTAGCAACGAGAAGTTGATCACGCACACTGCCCACCCGCTTGTGACTCCACCGTTGTAGATCGCGGGCCAGCCTACGGAGCCGAAAGTCCAAGCGGCATAAGGGATCACTCGGCACCGCACCAGAGTTCCACGAGGAGGCTACCGTATCGGAGAAACCAGCCAGCTTGATCCAGAAACGTTCAAAACGAAACCGTCTCTTGGAATGCACATGCACAGCCGTGGACAACATGATCGGGCAGTGATCCGAAAGGGAGGACGAGAGTGCGACGAGGGAGGCGTCAGGATGGCGCGCGTCCCACTCGACAGACCCGAACCAACGATCAATCCTGACCAAGGTTGGCTGGTCACGCTCGCTACTCCAGGTATACCTTCGGCCCAATAGATTAGACTCCTTGAGATCAAGCTCATTAATGCATCTCCTGAACAACCCCATCAAGCATCGATTGAGATTCCTAGGAGGAGAAGGAGGATCTTGCCACAAACTTCTTCGTCAATGTGTTGGGCATGGTGCGGCCATGCTTGCACGACCTCTCTCTCCCTAATTTGGGAGTGGCACTAGTGGACCTCTCTGGCTTGAGAGGTGTTTCTCGGAGGATGAGGTGTGGGCCGCCATCAGGGCTATGCCGGCTAACAAATCTCCCGGGCAGGACGGTTTCTCGTGGGAGTTCTACCATGCCTGCTGGCCCACCATCAAATCTGATGTGCTGGCTGCCCTGCATGCTGTGTTCATCGAGCGCGATCAACACTTTGGTGGCCTCAACGCCGCTTTCATCACAATGTTGCCTAAGAAGGAAGGATCTCTCGATCTCAAGGATTTTCGGCCAATCATCCTTGTGCACTCGTTTGCCAAGCTTGTCGCCAAAATCCTGGCTCTGTGTCTTGCCCCGAGGATGCCTTATTTGGTGGATTGCAACCAAACCGCCTTCATCAAGGGCCGTTGCATACAGGATAATTTTGTCCTGGTCCACCAATCTGCCAAGGCGCTCCACCGTAGGAGGATCCCCTCCCTCCTCCTGAAGCTGGACATCGCCCGAGCTTTTGATAGCGTGTCTTGGCCTTTCCTCTTCAGCGTGTTGCGGCAACGAGGGTTTGGCCCCAGGTGGATCCGGTGGATTACCATGCTTCTCCGTCCGGCGACTATGGCGGTGCTTGTCAACGGTGGAGCTGGCTCCTCCTTTCGGCATGCGCGCGGGCTACGACAGGGTGATCCTCTGTCACCCCTGTTGTTTGTCATCGTCATGGATGTCCTGGCATCCATGTTCAAGGAAGCCGAGAGGGCTTCCGTGATCTCCAGCGCCCAGACACTTGGCATAAAGCACCGCGTGTCTCTCTAGGCTGATGACGTTGTTGTATTTGCTCGCCCTGAAGAGGGCGAGGTTGCTGCTGTTAAAGGCATCCTGACGTGCTTCGGTGAGGCATCGGGCCTGGTGGTCAATTTCAGCAAAAGCTCGGCTGCCCCTATTCAGTGCCCCGCCCCCTGCTCGAGGTGATCGCCCCTGCCTTTCATGCCCTGTTGTTGACATGTCGTTCACCTACCTTGGGCTCCCTATGTCCCTAAGGAAGATGAGCAAGGGCGTGTTGCAGGCCGTGGTGGACAAGCTTGCTGGCAAACTGGCCCTTTGGAAGGCGAAGTTCCTCACCAAAGATGGTCGTGTTGCCTATGTGAAGCTCGTCTTGCCGGCGTCGGTGATCTACCAGCTTATGGCGCTGGACGTGGAACCCTGGTTCCTCCGTGCCGTGGACAAGATCCGCCGCAACTTCCTGTGGGCCGGCCAGGCGGGCGCGAGTGGTGGGAAATGCATGTAGGCATGGGATGTTGTATGCCAGCCAAACTACCTAGGCGGCCTTGGTCTGCACAACCTAAAGCTACTTAACGCGACCCTTCAGGCCCGCTGGGCGTGGCTTCAGAAAATCGATGCTGCTAGGCCTTGGGCCGGGCTTCAGGTTAAGGTCATGTTAGAGGCCTTGGCCATTTTCAACGCCTCGGTGAGGGTCGAGGTGGGAAATGGTGCCAATGTTGCGTTTTGGCAGGATCCATGGCTAGGAGGCCTCTCCGTGGATGCGGTGGCGCCGGCTGTCCTTGCCCTCGTGCGCCCAGGCATTGCTCGATAGCGCTCTATCCTGGAAGGCCAAATGACTCGGCTTGGGTTCGCGACATCGTGGACGAGCTTTCTGTTGATGCCACGATACAGTCCTCAGGCTTTGGAGTGTTGTCCAGGCTGTGCTTCCCAACGGCGGGCAAGACAGATTCTGCTGGAAGTGGCACGACAATGGCCGGTTCTCGTCCCGGTCTGCTACCTCACCTTCTTTCATGGGCGTGTGGCATTAGCTGGGGCGCAACAAGTTTGGCACTCGTTAGCTCCTTTCAAGGTGTAATTCCATGCCTGGCTTGCCTTGCGCAATCATTGTTGGATGGTGGACCGACTTGCTCGGAGGAGGTTACACTTGCATGTGTTCTTCCCTCTTTGCTCGGACGCGTTTGAGACACTCGGCCACCTTTCCCTCCACTGCCCTTTTGCTGCTAGTGTGTGGATAGGCCTGTTCTTGAGGCTTGGTATCCATGCCACCCCCCGCATGTGACCGACACTATTTCCTCATGGTGGCCGGATGTGGTGGGGCCTCTCTCTCAGTCGGATGCCAAGACGCTAAACTCGCTAATCATGGTCACCCTGCGATCCCTTTGGCTCGAGCGTAACGCCAACCTTTTCGAAGGCAAGCCTAGCTAAGAGGGGAGTGTCCTTAACGCCATCCTTGAGGAATGGTCTTTGTGGACAAGCTATAGACGAGGTGGGTTTTTGAGAGATATGTTGGGGTTCCGCGTATGAAAACAATAAATTTTACTCTACGCCCCTGAACCCCTGAAGCTTCCAGGACCTATCTATTAGTAATACAGTATTAGGAGGGGCTTTTCGCGAACTTACCCTTGAAGACCGAAAAGCGTTGTCAACGCTCAGGAGAGCGTGGTTGATGTAGACGAGCCGAAGCCAACCTCAAGGTCGTGATGAAGTCCTTGCGCTTCTTGGCTCCAACAACTTGAGTGCCTCAAGTGCGACACCTCGCGGGGAGTTACACACGTCCGGTGCCTGACGATGACTCCCGCTTCCCCGATCCAGCAGCAGTTGTGGAAGTAGAGCTCCCGGATCCGAATCCCGCAGCGCGACGGCGCTCCGCGGTGAAGATGTCTCTCGCTCGCGCAGTCCAGACTTGGGACCACGGCCACGAGAGAGAGAGGGGGAGAGAGAAAATATCAATTAGAGGTCCTCCCAAAAGTGGGGAGACCTTTATTGATTATTGGTGTATTTATCTTGGCCAAATACCCCACTATATAGGGGGAGGAGGGGGTACACCCTCCCTCAAAGTCCCGGGGTGGGACTAAAGGAGAGGAGGGGGTGGGGAGGCCGCCGACCAGCCCTAGTGGGCCCCTCACGGGGGGCTAGGTCCAGCCGGCCAGCCCCCTTGCCCCTTCTCCCTCTCTCCTTTCCCTAATGGGCCCTCTCCCTCCGGAAATTGGCCCATTAAGCCCTTTTGACCTTTAATTGATTCTCTCTTTATTAAATAATTATGAATAAATGATCAAATCAACATTTAACATCCATTCACATATTATTCAATCTCCGTGGCTATGGAACACCTTCCACCTCCACTGCGGAATCCTCCGGACTTACCGAAACCCTTCCGGTTTTCTCCCTACTCTTCTTTGGTGATTCCACCGATCCTATAAACACTCTCTAAGCATCATCAAGCCCTTAAGCGTGATACCCCACGGTTCGGGACACTCCAGACATGGTCAGGACACTCCCGCACCAATGATCGACAGAGGGACCTGGATGGCCATGTGACCCCTGTGCGTTCCACGAAGATCTTTTGTCGTTTGAACCGGGACAGTCGTGTCTTATTCCCTTTGTCTCTCGATACTTGCATTGCCCGAGATCTGATCAATGACATCACCATGTCGTGTTCAATCTCATTACTGAACAATGCTACTTGACTCGTTCCGACAAGTGATATCCCCGTGATCAAATCACATGTTGCGCAACTATTGGATATAACTTCTCCGAGTGGGCCCTTGAGTATCTTCCCGTCACATGGACGGACAAATCCCGCTCTTGACATATATTGCCTCTACGGTTTCCTCCGAGTACCTGAACACACCTTTATAACCACCGTATTACCAGATGGCGTTTGATGCTATCTAAGCACTCTCGGGAGACAGTGATTGATATAGCCTCACGGTCTAAGGAATATCCTATGAGGATCCATTTCTAGTCATCATAACTTGAACTTCGTGACATGATCGGGTCACGATGTTTAGGTTGGGTATTGGTTCATCATCTCATTCTTAGAATGAGATGACCTCATTTCCAACTGGCATAAATGCCACATGATCAGGAAACTTGATCATCTGTTGACCAATGAACCAGTGACTAGAGTTTCACTGGGAACCCCTGGTTGTTTGTATATCACACGTGTATTGATGTTTCCACTCAATACAGTTATAGCATGATATAAAACTTAATCATAAACTATATGAAATATGATAATAGTCCTTACTACTATTTGTCTCTAGGGCATATTTCCAACAGTCTCCCACTTGCACTAGAGTACAAATAGACTAGCTGCATTTGTTCTCAATCTTTGGCACCATATACCCGGTACCCTGAACATGCTTGCTCATGGAAGAGGTTGAGTCTTGGGTCTGTACTTTACAGTCCCAAATCCTTTGCAACTTACTAATGTCACCTTGATTGACATTAATACTTTATCATCACATGATAACATCTGTGTGTATGCATCATCGTTATGGCAGCAGAACAAGGTCTGATTCCAGGAGCCTACAGTGACGTTAGATCAACCTCGAGGGCTTTCTCATGGGCACTGTGCCTTGGGACACATCATTCTACGTTAAAAGCGACCTAGCCCCGCCATAACATTATACAACACTTTAGATGGTACCCTTATCTATTATTATAAATGTATTCATCGAAACACTAGTGCACTCTGTGCAACTTTCGATGTTTTTGTTCACCTCGCTTCCTACTTGACTTTAATCGATATATATACAGGAGTTTCCAACATATTCCCTTATAACATAACTCTTTATGTTTTAATATATGTCATCCTTTATGGATTTGGAAAACATGTCTACAGTTCTGTATTAGACACTGCAGACAAATTCAGCTAAAACGTTCTGCGATTCAAGCTTAATCACTTTTAAACGTTCCTTCTTGGATCACATATTACGCTAAGTTATCATCATGGTTTTCTAAGAAAGAACCTATGTCTCAACATAGTGGATGACGATCATCCTTTTCTTTCTATCAACCATTGATGTTAAAGTTGATACTATTCCTAATTTGAGTTATTAAGGACCAGTTCCTTAATTAACTTCTATTCTGGAACCCCTTTCAGAATCCTTTAAAGAATACTACATAATATCATAATACATCTTATAAATCATTATTTATAAGTATTTGCGCTTTCATTCTTAACATACTTAAGAATTACTCCTATAAGCTCCCACTCAAAATATGTTCCCACATATTTGAATTTGAGACTTATATTGCTCCCACTTAAAAATATGTCAATCACATATTGTTTCAGGAAGACTTTCATAGCTCCCACTCAATTTTATGCAAATTTCACATCCACTCACTATTTTGAATAACTTCAAAATCCTTTGATCAAATATCAAACTTGGAGAATTTACTATGAGATACTAGTACTTTACTAGTTTTAAATCCACTAGACATTTAGCACATTTGAATCAAATTAATTTGAATTTGTCCAATATTTGACAAATTGTGCTTTTGTCATTCACCCCCTTTTCCACTATGGCTTTGCAGTCATTTGGGAAAATTCAAGTAACCCCTTTTACTTGTGAGATTCAGCAACAAATTGCTTTCTAATCTCAAGGGAAGTTTGCTTCTAGGATTTCTCATAATTTAGTTTACCATTATTTCCTTTGTAGTTCGTAGGTATATCATATTCCAATAATCATGACAAATGATTCACAAATGTCTCCATACAAGATATGGATTACATTTTGAATCCTACTTCATGTAGTGAAAATACTAGTGGAGGAAAACATAATGATTAATATCATTGATTCTTTCCTTCCGTGAAGAGAGTCGTTCGGGAACATTGTCCATTGCGCTTCTCAACACTCTTATGCAGGGTTTGAATCCTCATCATGTTTTTCACCATCTTCCATTTGCTCCATAATTGAGAAACATCACTAGAAGTGAGCTTTCTCAAGAATGCACCAAAATCCAAGCAATACAAGTTTTGCTTCTCTTTTGGTTTCAGCTATGGGTTTTGTATTCAAAGTTTCCAATGAATACTCTACACGGACTTATTCGCTATTGTTTTGGTTATATCAAATAACCCCAAAACTTTCACGAATTCAAATGGTTCGCTACATTCTAATTGAGTGCTAACTATTTCTAAGTTAATGGTCTCTACATCTACACTACAATGATTTATTTGGTGCCTTCTATTCAACCCCTTTGATATCTAATATCACATTGTGATGCTTTGCATTTTGACATTTCAAAACACTTTGCATTTCACAATTACTTTTATGCCATTCTTATAAATTCAAATTTCATTACTATTGATCAAATTATAGTAATTAGATTCTCTTTTATCTTTATACCCTTTTATTGATGAAACAGTTTGATCAAATCAAATAGTTTCATATTCATGTTTCCTTTGGTAAACTACTTTACATATTTAAACAATCATTTAATGATAATTACCATTTTTGTTAAAACACAATACATCGAATATGTATTAACTTTTAACAATTCTTTAAACACATTGTATTCAAGTAATACACGGTGTTCAAGTTATTTTGCCAAACTTAGGCATGATTTATATGTGATAAGAAATCGAATGACTTTCACATATTATCACATAACTTTGAATTTAAACAATGGTTTTCATTCATTAATGAACATATCATTAAGTCGGGTATTTTAAACAAGGCATTTTTAATGTTTTACAAATGTTCATGCATTATCAATTAGTTTCAAACAACAAGGATAATTCACACATAATCAAACAAGATATGAACATGAATAGAAATCATTCATAAAAGTGGAACAACTGTTTGTTACAAACTCATATGAATAACCGTCTCACAAAGTGTGAGACACACTAAAGAAGTTCACAATCTCTTGATTACAATAATCATCCTAAAACATAAACTAAGTGATAAATGTCGAGGGAGAGTGTCGTCGGCCATCATCATCATGCTCACCATCAACACGCAACGTCACCTTCTCTCCAGCAAGCACCTCTCATGCAGAAGGACCTGTTTTCAGCAAAACAGAACAAGTATCAGATATACTTAACACTGCAAATGTGTTTGCACGATTATAACATTTATAAAACTGTATATCAAATATATACCTTTGTCGTTGACGACCTGAGTGACATATGGTTCAACCAACACATTCCTGAGATGTGTCATGAACCGGTGGAACTCCATTGTTTCCACGTCGCCCCTCATTACGCAAGTCCTGACTTGTGCTTAGTAGCTTGGTGGCAACGACCGCAACACAGCGGCATTTGCAAAAGAGCCCGTTATCCAGATGTCCAGGAAGTATGCAGGCCTCATGTACACATCATGCATGTGCTCCAAGTGGTCGTCCAATGATGATTTCTCCTCCATCTTGACGGAGAGGAAGTCTCCCATCAGCTCATGCTCCCAAATGCGTGTCTGCTCCACAAAATGTGTCCTAAGCTGCAGCATCACTAAACGAGGATTGACATCACCCACGAAAGGCCACAGCTCGTCCACCATTCTGAAACGCATTACAACTGAAATATAGGAGGCCATCTCCCAACGGAGATAGCGGTCTTTCTGCTCCTCTGGCGTCTCTAGGTCAGTAGGCTGATCCAAATCCATCCCATCGAGTATGTAGTCGACCACGTCGTTCTCGCTAAGGAGAACATGGAGACTTGCAACCCATATGGAGAAGTTTGATCCATCTAATCTGAGCTTCTCTCCTTCTAACCAATCAATCGTCAATACGAAAGGTCCCATCTACATTTATAATTGCAAAAGGAATTTAGACTAAGTTTATAATTAAATGAGTTAATAATAACTCCACTCAGAAACGCCTATCCCCAAAAGGTTTCCTAGTGATAACATGACCCCTATCAGCTACATCTCCCCCGATTGATCATGGCCATCGATGTGGGTTCAAAGGTGGACGCTAAACGTCGGTCACATCATTCATGCGACTCGTGCTCGATCTTTCGACCATCCGTGTTCCGAGGCCACGCTTCTGTGGCGTGCTAGGCTCGCCAACTCAACCTTAGTGTATTCGCTGTGCAACATGGCTTACACCCACTATATGTGAACGTAGATATGTCTGACACCCAGGCCTGTAACCCTGGATCGCCTCATACTGAAGAACTTTCTTGGTGGTGCACACTAAGGGGGAACACAATCGTCGGTAATTTTAACAGGGATCATCTTATTAGGCTACCGTCGAGTATCTAATACTAGCACACAATAAGACATACAAACAATAACATTGAATGTAAATGCTATGTGATATGGTCCTTCACGTCGTGATCTCCATCTGCCGTCACCGGGTTCCGGTGCCAGGGTTCCGGCGCCGTAGACACCAGGGTATCGGTGTCATTCCAGCGTGGTAGTTCATCACCTCCATGACTATCTACTGCTACGTAACAAAAGGTAATCACTTTAACTTTGCCACAACCATATCACAAAGCAACGCCCCCCTGCAAAACAAAGTTAGACGCCTCTACTTTATCTTTGCATGTTTTACTTGGCTGAATGGACTTTTGTACAAGAACTGTTCTTACCTACGAACTTTCAGCACAACGCTGATCAAGTAGTTGTCTATACTACACCACTTTCGGGGCCCTCCGTTGCAAATGGTATACCAACTAATGTGAGAGAGATAGACACCCCCTTAAGCCACTTTATACGGTACAAGCCTTATGTCAAGCGTGGACCAGTCTCGCGAATGAACGCGTAAAGTTGGTTGGGGGCCGCTTCATCAAGCATTACTGCGGTATACACAAGTACACGTGGGAGGGTAACAACTAAAGGATCAACGCCCAAACGCTACATCTCGTGTGTTTTACCCGTACTAGCATTACTACGCATAGATCTAGCTCTGATACCACTGTTGGGGTTCCGCGTATGAAAACAATAAATTTTACTTTACGCCCCTGAACCCCTGAAGCTGCCAGGACCTATCTATTAGTAATACAGTAATGGGAGGGGCTTTTCGCGAACTTACCCTTGAAGACCGAAAAGCGTTGTCAACGCTTAGGAGAGCGTGGTTGATGTAGACGAGCCGAAGCCGACCTCAAGGTCGTGATGAAGTCCTTGCGATCCTTGGCTCCAACGACTTGAGTGCCTCAAGTGCGACACCTCGCAAGGAGTTACACACGTCCGGTGCCTGACGATGACTCCCGCTTCCCTGATCTAGCAGCAGTTGCGGAAGTAGAGCTCCCGGATCCGAATCCTGCAGCACGACGGCGCTCCGCGGTGAAGATGTCTCTTGCTCGCGCAGTCCATACTTGGGACCACGGTCACGAGAGAGAGAGGGGGGAGAGAGAAAATATCAATTAGAGGTCCTCCCAAAAGTGGGGAGACCTTTATTGATTATTGGTGTATTTATCTTGGCCAAATACCCCACTATATATAGGGGGAGGAGGGGGTACACCCTCCCTCAAAGTCCCGGGGTGGGACTAAAGGAGAGGAGGGGGTGGGGAGGCCGCCGACCAGCCCTAGTGGGCCCCTCACGGGGGGCTAGGTCCAGCCGGCCAGCCCCCTTGCCCCTTCTCCCTCTCTCCTTTCGCTAATGGGCCCTCTCCCTCCGGAAATTGGCCCATTAAGCCCTTTTGACCTTTAATTGATTTTATCTTTATTAAATAATTATGAATAAATGATTAAATCAACATTTAACATTCATTCACATATTATTCAATCTCCGTGGCTATGGAACAGCTTCCACCTCCACTGCGGACATCCTCCGGACTTACCGAAACCCTTCCGGTTTTCTCCCTACTCTTCTTTGGTGATTCCACCGATCCTATAAACACTCTCTAAGCATCATCAAGCCCTTAAGCGTGATACCCCACGGTTCGGGACACTCCAGACATGGTCAGGACACTCCCGCACCAATGATCGACAGAGGGACCTGGATGGCCATGTGACCCCTGTGCGTTCCACGAAGATCTTTTGTCATTTGAACCGGGACAGTCGTGTCTTATTCCCTTTGTCTCTCGATACTTGCATTGCCCGAGATCTGATCAATGACATCACCATGTCGTGTTCAATCTCATTACTGAACAATGCTACTTGACTCGTTCCGACAAGTGATATCCCCGTGATCAAATCACATGTTGCGCAACTATTGGATATAACTTCTCCGAGTGGGCCCTTGAGTATCTTCCCGTCACATGGACGGACAAATCCCGCTCTTGACATATATTGCCTCTACGGTTTCCTCCGAGTACCTGAACACACCTTTATAACCATCGTATTACCAGATGGCGTTTGATGCTATCTAAGCACTCTCGGGAGACAGTGATTGATATAGCCTCACGGTCTAAGGAATAGCCTATGAGGATCCATTTCTAGTCATCATAACTTGAACTTCGTGACATGATCGGGTCACGATGTTTAGGTTGGGTATTGGTTCATCATCTCATTCTTAGAATGAGATGACCTCATTTCCAACTGGCATAAATGCCACATGATCAGGAAACTTGATCATCTGTTGACCAATGAACCAGTGACTAGAGTTTCACTGGGAACCCCTGGTTGTTTGTATATCACACGTGTATTGATGTTTCCACTCAATACAGTTATAGCATGATATAAAACTTAATCATAAACTATATGAAATATGATAATAGTCCTTACTACTATTTGTCTCTAGGGCATATTTCTAACAAGATATAGAGTAGAGTAGAGTTGTCCCGCCTAGGGGGTGGGCTGGTTGCACAAAGTTGTGACCGAGCTGGCTCGTGTATGCCGAGCTTGTTGTTTGCCTTGTACTCCCTCCTTCTTTGAGCTTAATACAATGATGCGTAGATCTTCTGTGGGTTCTCGAAAAAAATAGACGACTTTTGGTGTGTAGGTTCGTAATGAATCTACACAAAAAAGTCGTATAGATACATTCGTTTCACAAAAGCTAAAACATCTTATATCTTGAAATGGAGGGAGTATCTAGATACATTCTTTTCACAAAAGTTAAAACATCTTATATTTTGGAACGGAGGGAGTAGCACATTGTACCTAGATACTCCCTCCGTTTCAAAATATAAGATGTTTTAGCTTTGTGAAGGGAGTGTATATAGACCTCTTTTAATGTGTAGATTCATTTAGATTTGGAGTGAATCTATATACAATAAAAGGGGCCTCCTGGGTCTTGATACACTCCTTTCACAAAGCTAAAACAACATATATTTTGAAACGGAGGGGGTACCTTTTATATTTTATATGTAAATTTACTCTGAACCTACACCAAAAGACATCAAGATACATTCGTTATACAAAAGCTAAAATATCTTATATTTGGAAATGGAGGGAGTATTATTTTGTTGTGGCATGTAGCACATGGTCGCAGGCATGCGGTGGCGCAAGTGTTGCCTCGACTAGGACGAGTAGACATAGACGAGCATAGATAGGAGTATTATTTTGTTGTGGCATGTAGCACATGGTCGCAGGAAGGCGGTGCCGCTAGTGTAGCCTCGACTAGGAGGAGCAGATACAGACGAGCATCGATAGGATCAAAAATCAATCTGTAACAACACACGAGCAATTTACCTGTATTGTTCTTAAAACATAATCTATTCATGAAAAAAACCATGCTCTTCCACAGCAACGCACGGGCATTTTGCTATTTACAATAAAGAATAAAAAGGAAAATTACAATGATTGGCAAAAAAGAAAGAATTTTGAAACAATATCCTGCCTAATCTTCATTTCTTGAAGATCTCTTCATGATGATGTTGATCCCTGCATAAACAACAAACATGAAAAACAAAACAAATAGAAAGCAAGGTTATGGGTTAGATTTTACTCACAAATTGGGCAATGTAATGCATTGCCAAGGTTCATAATTGAGTTTGGATAAGGGGCCATGATTAGAATCTTTTCTCATCAAAATATATTGCATCATCCTTGGGCATCATAGCCTGGGAAAGATTTACACTTGTCAAGTCAAACAGAAATAGCCAACACATGATTGTTGGGGATACACTTTCCGGATATCCTCACTGTGCCTCATTGACCAGGGTGGCCCAATTCGGGTTAGAGCTTTGCTTCACGGGCATCCCAGTCAGCGAGAAGAGACGGAGTCCAGTCCAGCTACAGGAAGGCCCAGAAAACTTACCGACATAGGCCCATAGTGTTACTTGTAGCTCAAGATGTACTCTGTAACCGACTCTTAGTCGTAGCCGGATAGATCTCTCTTGTATACCCTAGGTCAGATATCTATATAAGCCATCCTAGAGAAAGCCTTTAGGGCACCCTCACAATAGTCTACAATCTCAACTCGCATAGGTGAAACCCTTGTAACCCATATCCGGCTCTGCCGTATTACTGGATTGCTAGTAGGAGTAGGATCCGTCCAAAGCCGGCGGATTTGAACCTGGGTAAACTTGTGTGCTCACCGTCCCGGAACACCATACGTCTCACACCCCTCTCTTCCACATGCCTCGAGGATCCTCATGGCATACCAGTCATCAATCTGGCGACAGTTGGCGCCCACCGTGGGGCAAGTGAGCTTCAGATCTGTGTTTAGAGCGAAATCTGCAAGAATCGGAATTGGCAAGACTATCGCCATCGGTCGCATCCTCTACACCAGTGACGTCCCTCTCATCGTTCTCGACGAGACCTGTATTCCGTCTAGGGAGGCCGTGACTGCCTATACCATTATGTATTTCGGTGAGATCGATGTGTACATCGGATTCGCTGAACCTGCCCCACCCACCCCTGTGATGATGATAGAGGCAGAAGAAGTTTCTGGGTCCCCTTTGTCCGCAGAGGCGGCAGAGTTCCGGATCCCAGAAAACTCTAATCCCACCCAACCCGCACATGTTGCGGAGATAGTGGAGAAATCCGAGCCTGAAGCAGATCTTGCGGTTTAGGTCGAATCTGGAGTGGATCTCCCTAGTGAGGCTGAATCCCATATCGATCCACCTGCTGAGGTCGAAATCCAGGAGGATCACAGCAACAACCTCGTTTCCCGCCCTACCAACGCCGGAACAGATCAACCATTCCTGAGGCACACGTTGAGGCGCATGATGATGAAAGACGCAAGCGTGGATGAGGTTCTCGAAACCATCAGGATCTTCGAGGAAGCCCACGAGGAAAGCCGCAACTACCTCAGGACCCACACATCGCACTTCATCGGATATGTTGGATCCTGATCCGGCTCTGCCAATGCTGGAGACAACGAAGACTCAGTGCTGGAGGTGATCGGAACAAACACCGACTTACCCGCATCCTCGGATGATTCGATGACATTAGCGTATTTCTGAAAGTTCTCCGCAGAATACGAAGAGGAGTACAACTCCAAAGCTGCAGAAGAAGGAGAAGCCATGGATAAAGTATCCGGAGAAAACTCTCCCAAAGCGTAGGATGACATGGATATCAGAGATAATCCCGAGGTCCAGATGTCCAAAAGTACCGATCAAAGCCTGACTCCAGGAAACGGACCCAAAGCCGTCTTTGCTACCGGCGCTGCCAAGAAGGCAAAGCTGAAGAACAAGAAGAACAAGACCCCGGCAAAGGAAATTCCAGCAGAGGAGGTAGTTGCCTAGGAATACGAGGAAGACTCGGATGGAGCGCTAATCCTAGACGAGCCTAAAGAAGAATCGATGGATGGACACATGGTCACCACAGGTGCTCGTAAACTCATCGATGCTGCATTAACCACACCTATCCCTACTGCGGCAGAACTAACCGCTGTGGAATTTGATGAAAGGGCCCAAGCCCTAGAAGCGCGTTGCCAAGTACTCCTGGATGAAGCCAAAAACATCGAGGAAGAGAAGAAGCGCATGGCCAAGGCGAAGAAGCTCATCTCTCTGCAACATTAGAAGATTCAGAAATGACATACAAACCGTCCAGCTAAACCCCACCGTAATGGGAATGACGGACGAAGGAACGATGGAAACCGTGCCGAGTCAAGCTGGCAGGGGGATCGTCATAATGAAGACCCTCCCCGGAGCCGAAATAATGACGTTCCGGATGGAGGCCGGCGATCAGCCGGAAACAATCCAGCTGCTCCACCCTCTCCACCAAGTAGCCATCACAACGGCTCCCAAGGAGGCCAAGGAGGGCGTCATGGCGGAGGAGGTGGTGGCAGAAGCCGAAGTACGGCTCCAAGGCACTGCAACCATAGCCGTCAATCAGGACAATCTTTGTCCCCAAGTGATGCGAGACACATGATTAATTCCAACATAGAAGCCCGACGCAATGAAAACAATGATATATACATGGGCCCAAAATGCTTCGGACCACGTATAAGAGCAACAAAATTCCCGGAAGGATTCGCTATCTCAAGACATATCCAACCCTACGATGGTGTAGCTCGGCCAGATACTTGGCTCCAGAACTTTTTCCAAGATAGCTGCAGTGCCAAAGGTGGAAATAGCCTGGTCGCAACCCGATATCTCCCACTCATGTTGCGGAAGACGGCATGATCATGGCTCAATGAGCTTCCGGAGAACACCATCCACAAGCTAATGGACAAGTCGAAAGAGCAAATGGTTTAATCCTATAAGGCCTAAAACCAAGACTTGAAGCACCACTACGGCGTGCTGCGGGGGCTTGGGCAGAGGAATTACCTTCTATAATATGGAGTTTACGAATAACTCCAAATAGGTCAACCAGATACACACCTTTCTTCTTGGTCTATGGCGCAGAAGCAGTTCTTCCTAGTGATCTGATTCACATTTCTCCTAGAGTTGCCACGTATATTGAAGAGGATGCCAAAATTTCTCGACAAAATGATCTCGACTTAGTCAAATAAGTTCACGTCGTTGCTGAAATGAGATCAACAGCCTATCAGCAAAAGTTCCACAAATATCATAGCCAGAGAGTCAGAAACCGGTCTTTCAATAAGGGCGATTTGGTTCTCCGGCTTGTGCAGCAGAGAAAGCACAAACTTTCCCCAATATGGGAAGGGCCATTTTTAGTTAGCCGAGTAATGCACAATGGTTCTTACTACCTAACTGATATGCGGCCAGTCAAACAAAGACCTGCTACTAAGAAAAGAAAGAGAGTTGGAGGTAGTACAGACCCATATGAATTAGACAGACCATGGAATATTGCTCAGCTACGTCCCTTTTATTCTTAGTTTATTTTTCTTTGTAATCATATATGTGTACATGTTCAATGAGAAATAAAGTGTTGGTTGCCTCAAAAAATTTATGAGAAGTTTTTTACCATCTTATTTCCGAATGACCATGTCACAGTCGAAAATCGCAGAATACTTGAAAGTACTTTATGCTCATTTTTGTTCTGGTCTAGATTTCCGATTCTAAAATTGCTACCTTCGGGTATAAATCTAATTTTTTTAGTCTATACTTTGGTTATTTATCTGATTGCCGGATGTGGGCATTTTCCAAGTAGTGAATTGTTGGTACTGAAGGCCGGCTTTGTTTCCAAGTTTAAACTGGTTTAGCAATTAAGCTCCATTGCTCGGCAAAGTTTCCGTGCTAAAGGTCAGCGGGCTCATGAAAGGGACGAGGCAGAAAGCCAAATAAACGATAAGTATACACGAAAAACGTAAGTGCCTATGTAAACTTTCCAGGCACGAAAATTATAAAGCCAAGAGTGCTAAATAGATATACTAAAACTTAGCACTAGCAAAAGTATCATACTACTTATTTACAACCAGGATTGTTTTCAGAATAAGACAATGTTTGTTCTGATGCTCTACGATGCAGGGGAAGAAGGAGCTGCCGGCTCGCTGGAAACATCAGCCTCGCTTCGGTATATTTCCGAGACGTTCAAATCCGAGATGGTTTGCCCGTCGTCGGAAGCTTCACCGGTTTCTTCGACGGGCGAAGGCAGCGTCTCTACGCGAGTGAAGAAGGGAGTATCGTAGCTGGTCAAGTCAGCTACGTGACACCCATATCCAGCACAGGAGTCCATAATAGCTTTGATGTCCTTCTCCTGACCGTCTTCATCCACTTTACAGTACCCTCTGGTTACTTGCTAGATTTCCATGTTTCCATGGTGGCTCATAACCATGGTGAGAGCGTTCTGCGATGCGGTCCGCGCGTAGGACATGTTCTAGTCCTGGATGAGTTGGGGCATCTCCTTGGCCTTGTCTCGTACTTCAAAACCGGACATGCTATGCATGTCCAGAACCTTGAGAACTTTGCCAATATCCTCGATGGATTGGCGGAAGTAATGCAGCAAATCACCAACTTGAGTAAGCCAGCTGGTGCGAGATTCGGCAAAGGCCGAGTCCAGTAAGTTCAGTGGACCTGCGCATGTAATGCAAAGGGGTTAATTAAATAAATCCGGACTCCAAAGAGTCGGAAGATGCAGATAAGTCAGAAAGAAGGAAGCGTACCAAAGATGACATCGTCGACTTTGGTCTTCTCCTCCCGAAGACTCTTTAGTTCAGCCCGGAGTGCCTCGGCAATATCCCTCTCTCTGGACAAGTCATTGCCGAGATCCGAGATTTTCTTATCCTGGAGCGCAATCTTACGATCATGCTCCTCAGTAGCCATGGAGGACGATTCGAGAACTTGAGCAATGCTCTTCTCATGATCCGCCTTAAGCTTATTCAGCTCTTGGCAGAGGTCCTTGTTTTCCACCTCCAGGGTTTTCAGATTCTCGGCCTCCTCGATCATATCGCAGGATTGTTTCACCAGTGCTGAAGTCAAAAGAACAGAAGTTGAACAAAAATTTGACAATGAAATAAAAGACAAGGTTTGAGATCTGGAATGTTTACCTTCAGCCTCATCCCTAGATACTTTCAGTTGAGCATTTTCAAGTCGGAGACCTCTGATCTCTCTCCGCTTGTTATAGATATTCTTCAATAAATCCTGGTTATATGAATTAACTTTCTGTAAGTCGGAATACCTAGATTCAGAAGTCTGCTAAAGACTCGGGCTAATATTTTTACTAATATCAGCATGAGCCTTGGGGGCTACACTAGTTCATTCTTTGGCATCCTAAGGAAGCATAAATCCAGATTTGTCTGTCCAGCTTCATGCTTGGGGGCTAGAGGATATGATATGAAATAAAGTAAAACGTGAGTTGGAATTCCAACTTACATGCTGCTCATGAGTGAGTTTGCTTAGACTTATGTTCACTTTGGTGGTAACCTTCTCGACGAGGGTTAGGGGGATCACTGGCGCAGTCGGAAGCTCGCCGGTCCTCAGCTTCTCATCACGAAGACGAACTTGTTCAAGAAGGTGAGAGTACTTGATGTCCTCTGCTTCTTGTGCTTCTTCTTCGGCAGAGATAGTCAGGCTTTCTAGGCATTGTCGGGCCAACCGCTGGATTTCCTCCGCACATTTCTGAGAAAGGCCAAGTTTGGCAAGTCCCGGATTGCTTAGGAGATTGTCGGCGAAGACCTCTGCCGAGGGATCATTACCCGAAGAGGGTTCACCCTAATCAAAACCTGAGTCACCCATGGTGATGTCAGTCTGTGATCCGAGGATCACTGGCTCTACTGATTGAGCCGGATCTTCTACAACGGTCGGAGATGGAGTAATCTCCGACGCTGCAGAAGGCTGAGGGGCAGGAGTCGGAGGAGCTACGGCAGGAGAAGCCAAGTTTAGTTTCGAATGGCGTAGAGGCTTCGAGGCAACCCCTTTCCCTTTGCCTTTGGTGAGCTGTTTAGCTCTAAAAAGGTAATAGAACAGAAAACATTACATCTCGAAAAGAATTAAGACATATAGTATAAAGACCTTGTGAGGAAAGATTACCTCTTCACAACAGGCACTTCCTTTGTGCCAATAGCCACTGTCGGAGCTTTGCGCTTCCGAGGAATAACATCCGGCAGTGGAACCAACTCTCCCTTATCCTGAGAAAACTCAGGAGGATATCCCTCGACCAGAGCAAGCTCTGACTCGGGGAGGTCGGCAAGCTGAAAAGAAGAGATACCTCGGTATTGCAAAATAATATAAAGATGAGCACATAATACAAGTTGTTGCTGGAATCTTACTGGCACTACGGGATCTTCCGACGTATGCATGTCCGAGGACAGCTCCGAAATCTTCCTCTCAATCCGCTCCCTTATCAGCCACTTGATCTGACATACGTAATCTTTTGTCGAGTAGGCCTTGGGGCTGATTCTGAGGGAATCTTTCTTCGACGACGTGATGGAGTGCATCAGTCGATCTCCATGATGTTGAAGAGGCTGGATCCGGCGTGCCACCTAGCAGTGAACTAAGTCGAACCCTTTCAGGCCCTTGTGCTTCATCAAATACTCGATCCGCCTCTTGGCAAGAAGCAGATCGTCACTGAGAGCCGGCGCATCCGCGTCCCAGGACTCTTGGGGCGTGGCGGCACCGTCAATGAAAGCCGCCAAAGCAGTAGCTTTGCCGGGAGCGGGAATATCCTTATGATAGAAAAAAGTGGACGGCCATTGCTTGACCGACTCACTGGCCATAATCCAAGGATATACGCGCTCTCGTCTAACCAAAAAACGAATAGTACCAGTAATATAAAGATTGCCGGCAGTAATGGAATTTCTCCAGAGATGAAAGTAATACCGGAAAAGAATAAGGCTTAGCCTAATGTCGAGATACCGCTCACACAAAGATGCGGACGCGCTCATCTCTAAGAGAGAGAGTTCCGGGGGAGATGATGGAGTTGAACTCCGTAGTGATCTATAACCTAAGAGAAGAAATTTGCGGGAGGAAAGCTCAAACCTCTGTCAAGGTGAGGGCCGAAATGAACTCGCTCGCCTTCACGAGGGTTGGGGATGGTTTCGCCGAAGCCGCTCCGCCAGTCGCCGGCGCGTAGGAGCCCTTCTTCTTCCATGACGCGGAGCTTGGCATCGTCAAGGACGCACGGGATCCATACCCCGTGGTTGCTCTCCTTCTCCGCCGCCGCTGCTGTCGCTGCCGTCGACACCGTGTCGGAGGATGATGCTGAAGCCATTTCTCCCGTGTGCCGGTGACCTTGGATGGGTGGCGCTGGCGGTTTTCTAGGGAGCAGAGGAGCTCTAGGTTCGTGGGGAGGTGTAGGGGAGAAGGAAACGATGCAAGTGTTGGTGAAGAAGATGGGGAAAGAGATCCTCACCACTTATATACTCCAGCCGCGTCAAGATTCATGTAAATGCTACAATAAACGTGCCACACGTCGTGGAAAGAACTGGGTAACCCTCGCGTGATGATTACGCCGCCTTGATCTCCACGCACGCATTGAAATGGCGCCTCAGTTCCGCGAAAGGTGGACCCACCAACGGTCGTGCTGATAGGAAATGTCTGTCAGTGACGTGACTTGACCATGACTAGTGTCAGGTTACGTCAGAGACCAAGTTTCGGCTTAGTTTGAATTTCGAGCTGGAAACCCGAATAACGTATTTATAGGTCCGGCTCATTTGAGATTCGGATCCTATCCTTTCTTTTTTGAAGTTTCAGGAACCGTTCATGATTCTACAAGCCGAAGATCAAGCTAGACGATGATGAAATCCGACTTTGGATCATGGAGGGTTCCGGGGGCTGCTGTTGGGGATATACTTTCCGGTTATCCTCACTGTGCCTCACTGACCAGGGTGACCCACTTTGGGTTAGAGCTTTGCTTCACGGGTTACCCAGCCAGGGAGAAGAGACGGAGTCCAGTCCGACTACGGGAAGGCCCAGAAGACTTACCGACATAGGCCCATAGTGTTACTTGTAGTTCAAGATGTACTCTGTAACCGACTCTTAGTCGTAGCCTGATAGATCTCTCCTGTATACCCTAGGCTGGATATCTATATAATCCGTCCTAGGAAAATCCTTTAGGGCACCCTCACAATAGTCTACAATCTCAACTCGCACAGGCGAAACCCTTGTAACCCATATTCGGCTCTGTTGTATTACTGGATTGCTAGCAGGAGTAGGATCCGTCCAAAGCCGACGGATTCGAACCTGGGTAAACTTGTGTGCTCACCATCCCGGAACACTGTATGTCTCACACCTTTCTCTTCCACACACCTCAAGGACCCCCTCATGGCATACCAATCATCAATCCGATGACAATGATAATATCACCACCCCCGTCGAGCTCATCGATAGTACCAAGTCTACATGCGTGGAAACTTGCACTCAATGGGACCCATATGCAAGTAGCATACACAACCATATAGATTGTTGTGTTGTAAGCACAATAGAGAAGGAGGCAACTATATGAAAGAACTAACACAACCGCAACATTGCTGCTAGCTACTATCATACACCATTTTCACCTCACATCCACTAGATCATCCACAACCATCTCTATCCATCAAACCATCACAAGAACACCAAGAACACTACCAGAATCAACCTAGCCACCATGATCACTTAATAGAGCCTAGGAAACAAGCCAAGAAAGAGGCAAGCCATAGCTTAAGGAGAAGATGGTTTGGACAAGCAAATGATCAAGACTGACAACAAGCATAGGTGGAGAAGGCCAGCATTTCCAGAGAAGCAAGCTTAACTAGCAGCTGAATTGGGGAACCACAACAACACAACCACATATCAGCAACATTGCAAGTAGCAGGTTAAATCCTAAGACCAACCATAGGATTTGTTCTTATCAATTTAAGAGAAAGAAATATTTTTGAAGGGAATATTCTCAGCCTAGCATATATTGATATGCTAGCTCATCATAGAATAGATTTAGGAAACTAATATATGTTCTGATAAAAGAAGTAGGACTCAACCTTATGCATCATAGACAGGGGCTATTCTCAATGGTTTGTATACCACATCATTATTTAAAATGATTAATTCATCAAGAACAACTAGGTAATCTAGCAGCAAATCATGTTATCAGTGTACACCACTATGCACACTCCAAATGGAGGCACCACAGTAGCAAACCTAACATATAAGAATCCACTATTTTAACTAAACTACATTATCACCAAATTAACAGGCCATGAGAACATTTTGCAAGGAAATTATCTCAAATCATTTTCCTAAAAGAGTTCCTAGGAATCATTTAACTTTCAAGCATCACACTATACATCACATATTCAAAATCATCACTGAATACAAAATTCGGTCACTGGTACTAAATAAAGTTCAGTTCAGCTACATGATTGTGAATCCAAGGTTCAAAATGGTACACCATTAGAATCAAATTCAAACAATGGTTAGAATTCAAACAAATAACTTCACATCATCTCTATACCTAGTATTGAACATTCTAAATATTCTGGAACAGAGAATCAGTAGTCATAAACTACAGAAGCTCAACAATCCAAGAAATGATCCACACCCGAAGCCACCTAATCAAGTACACATTTCTAGGATTTCGTCATTATCACCACAAGCCACTAGGAAAGTTAAGATCATCATCCATGCTACAGATACATGGTCGATAGTACTAGGCAGAGAGGAAGAAAGAGACCAGAGTAAGAATGAAGGGAAGTATATGCGTGTGTGTGGTGTCCGGGGAGAAACCACGGAGGCCTGGCGAGGCAGGGCTCGCGAGACCACAGCGGCACCACCTCGGGGTCGGCTTCAGCGACCACCACCAGCACAAGGAGCACTGTGGTGCTACAACCTGCACTGAGCCGCACTAGCATGAGAAACACATCAAGGCCACCAATATGCCCAACATCACCACTGGCATGTCACGGGAGCATAATTGTGCTGGAAGCCTAATACTTTAGCCGCAATAGGGGTTCAGCACGACCATGAGAGATGGCGAGGAGTAAATTGAACTAGATGAGAAGGAGTAGACGATGTGATAAGGGGGTGACCTCAAGGGTGGCCTGATCTTCACGGATCTCGTGGTCAAATCGATGGGAAAGCGAGGGGAAAGGGAGAAGGTAGCGGAAGCGGACACACACCTCACGAAGAACACGATGAATACATGCAAAACTCACATGATACAAGGCAAATTGCTCCCTCCAGCAGCCACCGGTCCGATAGAATCCTCACAAGGAAAGATCAATCAACATGCTCCCTTTGATCCTAAGAGGAGATGGAATAACACCTTGGAGATGGTATTAACAACTATGCTCACGCACTCGCAAACGTAGGCCTAGTACAACGATGGATGCGTGATGCAAACTCCAACGAGGTTGGTGACGGTCCACAAAGGGGGTTGTCTTTAGTCTATCATCTTTGTCTAAGGGATACATGAGGGGGTGGGGGCTCTATTTATAGGATAGCCACTAGAATGGGGGTAGTTTACGCAAAAGGGTAAGCAAAGGGAATATTACAGGGCATCAAACCCAGATCCGTCCGCAGACGGGCATTTTCGGTGATAAGTCCGGTGACACCGGATATGCCACTGGTATTTTCGGTCGTCGTTGGATATTCTGGTCGTTGTCCGGAAAGGCATACAAAAGGCGCTTTCTGCGTGGGCTTCAGCCCACCGGTTTGGGTGCCGGAAGTTCAGGTGGAGGATTCGGTCCGCCGGAGCTGTCACCGATAATTCTAGCGGTGGTGTCGGTTTTGCCGGGCCTGGCGCCTGTTTGCCTCTGCCTCTTCCTTCTTCTCTTCAAAGCCTCCATCTTGTCAGGCGTGAGTCCTCGGGCTTCCTCCCTTGTCTCTATGCTTGTCGGTGTGAACCTATCATGGTCATAGGATGGGGCTTGTTTGGTTGCGGCCCCAAAATTCCCGGGTGAGTGCATCGCAACGCTCGACTTGCCTGTAATTGCCGCGTTTCACAAAATTGGGCTGCCAACTACCGAGAGGGGACATTACGAGGCAAACTCATCTCACCCCTACCAAATTCGAACATTCCGTCAAACTGCCACGTGAAGTAGACGGTCGGGTCCCTCATGTCAGTAATCTGTCTGTGACGCAATCGCCAATGTGACAACCACTTAGGCAAATCGAGGAACTAAGGGGCTTGGTGTGTTGACCAAATTCACAAATCCACTCCCTCCTTTCGCATCAACCTAGCACCAGCAGTGTCGAAATCCACCCTCCAACTAGAACAATCCCTTCAGACATTTGACTTCCAGCGCCAAGTTGCTGCGCCCATTCGCTGATCCCGAGCTCCAATGCTACATGTCATAGCATCCATTTGTGAGGCTCTATCCCGCCTCCATCACCGACGAGCTGAGAAACATGGAGGATGGAAGATCCAACTACTAAGGAATAAGAAGTTATGGCTACATGCAGGTGAGCTACTATTCTCTTTGCTATTCACACTAACTATAACTGCTAGCTGACTATTGTTTGCTAGCCCAACAATGACAAACAATTTTTGTCAACAATTTTCTTACAAGTGGGATCTTCATGGACCACCCTTACTTGGTTATGGTAGCCCTCTTCAGCTACGACTCTAAATTAGCAGGGGTAAAGGGCAAGTGGTATGGACACCGATGTCTCATGATGGAAGAAGCACCTACGCAAATCTGCACTATCCCTGTTATGTGTTATAGGGTAACCCCCGTGGGTGGCCCAATCTTCACGGATCTCGTGGTCAAATCGATGGGAAAGTGAGGGGAAAGGGGGAAGGCTACGGAAGCGGACGCACACCTCGCGAAGAACACGATGAACACATGCAAAACTCACACGATACAAGGCCGATTGTTCTCGCTGGTGGCCACCGGTCTGATAGAATCCTCGCAAGGAAAGATCGGTCAACGTGCTCCCTCAATCCCACGCGGAGAGGGAGGAACACCTTGGAGAGGGTCTTGACGTCTTGGCAAAGGGACACCAATGCAAAGGACTTGTACAACGAGGGAGGCACGATGCAAACTCCAACGAGGTGGTGACGATAGTTGATCCCCTTTGGTAGAAGGGGATGAGGCAAAACTTGAGATTCCACAAAGGGTGTTGTCTTTAGTCTATCATCTATGCCTAGGTTTACATAAGGGGGTGGGGGCACTATATATAGGCCAACCACTAGTTCAAGGGTACTTTAGGAATAAAAGGGGAAAGTCTACGTGGACTAAGGGGTACATGGGCCAAAGGCCCAGCTGGCGGCACGCAGGCCCATATGCTCAGGCCGGAGACTCCGGTGTGGGGGTCCGGAGACTCCGGTCTGGGCCAGAGATTCCGGTCGGTCTCCGTAGGGGCCTTCTGGCTGTCCTCGAGCTTGATCTAGGAGTCGGTCCGGAGATGGGCTGAAGACTCCGGGGTTTGCAGGCCAGAGACTCCGGTATCTTCAGGTCAGAGACTCCGGTGTGGTCGTAGACTCCGGTGTGCGCAGGCCTGAGACTCCGGTGCTCCAGCTACTGCTTCTTCCGTCTTCTCTTCCAAGCCTCCGTCTTGTCGGGTTTGGTGCTCCAGACTTCCTCCCATGCCTCTGTACTTGTTGGTGTGAACCTATCATGGATATGGGATGGAGTATGAAGTAGTATACCATTCAAGAGGGTAGGAAGTGGGTTCGCATAGAGGAACGGATTCACCTTTGGAGTCCATGACAACTTGGCATAAGTTGGAGACCATGATGTGGTAACGAATGAAGGTCGGGCTACATCATCTCTCCTCCCTTCAAAAAGAGTCATCCTCGACTCTACATGCTTATCACAAAGTAGAAGATGTCGAGAGACCTTTTTGATCCTGGGGTTCACCATATAGTCGTCCTCGGGAAGATTGAATTGACAACACTTCAATGTTCCTTCACCTTCCATGAAGCCTACAAGGCTCACCACAAAAGCGAAGCAACACTCAAAGCATAGACAATTCATGAAGATTATAGCATGAGTCCTCAAGTAGAAGGAAGTCACCTTAGGGTGTAGAGATGGCTCATTGAAGGAAAGCCATAGGGAACTCTCTTCGGTTCGTCTTGTCAACTCTTTGTCCATAGAGGTTGAGGCGGAAGCAATTGTACCTTCACACAACAAAGACCAAGCAACATATGTTTGTGTGTGATAGAGGAGCATGTCATTTGTGGCATGTCCATTCTTGTTCACAACAGTATTAGCACAACTCAAGTATAGCAAACAGGATGCATATGCAAGGTCAAAGTGCATTGAAATCATTTGAACATCATCCAAATGTGGGAGCTCAAAAACTCCATATAACATCTTAGTGTGGCACTCAAAGCAATTGACTACAGTATTGATCAACGTCTTTGATGCAAGAATAGGAGAATTCGGCAAAAACACATGCGGAAGAATATCCAAAGCAACATCATTATGTGTGCAAGCCAACCATTGGAAAGAACAATTGTTCAATATGTTGGATGCCATGCACATATCATCAAAAACCAAAATTGTGGGCATATGAGTATCGCAAGCGGAAACATAAGCAACATGTTTGCAAACAAACTAAATGAAAGAGCAAGTGGTCCTTATGTTTGTTGCAACAACTATACGATAGACTTGGAAGCTCTCATGACAATACATGCTCATAATGGCATTATGGTTGCACACAAAACATCGGAAAGGGAAATTGTTCAACATTTTTGTTGCAACACACAAAGAAGCAATAGCCAATAGCAATGAAACATGATTGTCACAAGGTGAAAGAATACCATTAACATGCTTGCAAGATAACCATAGGAAAGAGCAATTTGTCAACATGAAAGATGCAAAGCAAGCAAAAGGTATCAGAGCTGGGTTCGATCTTGAACTCACTTGGGGGATGCTCTCTAGAGCTCTTTTTGTCAACTCGTGCTCAACCGAGGTTGACATTATCGTGCGGGTACCTACACACATAATACACACAAGGAAGAATGTGTGTGCATGGTAGATAAATACATCATCCATCATGACGCATCTCTTCTTGTGCACATCACCATGAGTGCTAATCAAGTATGAAATAGATGCATGGTGAGTATGCAAGTGGGGAACATGCTTATCATGGCAATCATCAAAATCTCTAAAATTTGAGAAAGCTATGAGGGCCATCTCAAAAGAAACCATATGAGAATTATTGTTGCAAGCAAAACAAGTGAAAGAGTAATCATCCATATTATTGCTAGCGACGGGAGAAATTGTAAAGCAACCATGACAAAGCATTGTCCGAGCGTTATCATTTTCATCATCATTGCAAGACAAACATTTGAAAGAGAAATTGTTCCACAAAGTGCAAGCAATGATATGATCAATGTAATGTTTAGAGCATGGCATGTCTATGGCAACATCATCATAATCAAATAATTTCAAATGCTCAACATTATGCAATGGCAAAGTATCACATGGAAAAATCAATGAAGCATCTGTGATATCACAAACATCATCCATAGCATGCCAATCATCACAAGTCATCATGTCCACTAGTGGGATCATGGCATCATCGACACCCGTATTCTTACCTTGTTCATACCTCTCATATGAAGTGGGTGTTGTGGTAGTATTGGCGTCCATGTGGGCGACTTCTTCATCATGTATGGGGATGGCATCATCTTAATCCACCATGTATATCTTCTCCAATCTTGGAGCTTCTTTATCCATGAAACCTAGCACATCATGAGGAAACACACTAGAGGTAGAGGGTAAGTCGTTAGAAATCAAAGTGGTCTCACATGACCTATCAACTACCACTCTCAACTCAGTCGGTGTATCACTCATGCCCTCCAAGTGGAAGCACTCAATCTCACGTATGGTGGAGTCACTCATCTCACTCTTGTTTTCATTCAAGTGGGCTAAGTGGCTCTCATACTCACATGGGATTGGTAGCACATCATCACTCAAGAACATAGGGATAGGCTCGGTTCTCTCAACTTCATGCGCCTTCTTTGGTGAAGGGAAAGTACCATGCTCACCATTCTCGACCTTGTTGCCATCTTGAAGTAGTGGTGGAAGTTGGCTCATGTTGTTGTCGAGAGCGGTGCTCAGATCGACTTCATCACATATGTGGCCTTGGCTTCCTCCATCTTGAAGTGTAGACTCTTGGCGTGAAGCTTGATGGCATGGAGGAGAGCTTTCTCTTGGTGCCCTTTTGGTGGTGGCACGAGTAGTTGTAGGCGCCTTATGATGGTGTGGATGGAGGTCATTGGCGTGCCTTGCCAAAGGTTGATGTAGATGGCGCACTTGGTCATCCACATGATGCTCACGACGATTCTCCTTTTCCTTGGCACTCTTCTTGGTGAGGCATTGTAATGAGCACAAGGCATCATTAGTCTTGGCCATGATTCTCGTGGTTTTGGAAAAGTTGTTGTCCATGTCGCTCTTGAAGTTGTTGAGGGAGCTTTCGAACTTGTCCATGTGATGGTGGACCTTGGAGCTCTCTAGGTGGAGGCTCCGTCTTGATCGACGTGACTTGAGGAGCCTGTCGTTGTCGTCCTTGAAATCGTCCATGCTTGGGGAGTAATTGTTGTTGTAGAACTCCATATCACCCAAGCATGTGGAGCCATTGTCGGTGTAGTGCTCCATCATGTCATCCATGCTTGTGGAGGCATATGCATAGTGGCTCATCGTGGATTCTTCATAGAAATCATCCTCGGTTCCGTAGTCCCTAGACATGATTCACAAGACCAAGCAGTGTATATGGAAGTGGTAGGGGGTTAGGGATGCAACATCAAACCTTACTTTACCTTGGAAGATAGTATCATGCAAGTGGCAACACTTGAGAGCAATCAAAACCAAGCAAAGTGATGTTAACGCGGAACACCAAAACCAACTAACCACTAAAAAAAACACACACACAAAGCTTATGGTGGATGGGTATGCAAGGTGGCGTGTCCAAGAACAATCCGAAATCAAGATATTGTAATGGCAAGTAAAGAACCACGATGATCATGAAGCAAAACAAGTCAATCCACAAGATAGGAGTATATACAAGGAAACACACACGGTGGGATAAATGGGACTTGTGCGACGGAGAAAGTGAGCTAAGAACCAAATGATTACCTAGTGAAGACTATAAGCTCGTGTTGCACAAGTGCAAGGAGAGACGATAGTTCGATTGCAATAAATTGGTGGGCTACAAGATATGAACAATAAGTACCACCTATTTGATGTTCATCGAGCTTGCGCCTCCTATTCTATGAGGCACTTGTTTCTTTCTTTCTTTTTCTTCCTTTTCTTTTTGTATATTTTTTTATCTTTTTCTTTTATTTTTCACTTGCCTCTTCCTTGTGCCAACAACTATACAAGATAACTATATGAGACAGAGCGCTCACAACTTTTGCTTGGAATTATACAAGGTATCAAATGTGCATAGCCCAAGAAATCATAGGAGGAACTAGTCTCAATAGGTGTTTGTTGAACTTAAAGAGTGTAGCTCACAAAGAAAAGGAAGTGGGGAGAAGTTGCGGAATTTTTTATACCTTTCCTTGCCGATTAAAGAGGGGTAACCTCGGCAATGCCCATGGTGATGGACTTGGGGTTTGGCGGAAAAGAGAACGCTGGGGATTTCGTCAGATGTTAGGGAAAACAATGGAATCAAAGTCACCTGAATATTGGAAAAACACTCTATTACAAGTTGTCCTCTAGATTTCTGGGTACCCTCGCTTGGGCTTCTCCCGTCCTATATATAATAGGCCGGGTCTCAAAGCTGTATGCGGATAGGTTTCATACACACGTGATTACAATACCAACATAATGTTGGTTCGCGGTTTCTTTCCTACTATAGTAAAAGTCTCTATCGGTTGCTTCCTTGGGCTGTTATCTGGAATCTTTATGGGTTGTAGGCCTTTTACCCAATGTAGGGTAGTGAATAATGAGCATCCGATTAATCATACCCATGTCAGTAGCCCCCGAGACTCTATATGAATCCGCAGTTTTCAGGTTGAGTCTCAAAGTTTTTGTTTCTTCTTTCTCTCATTTTGTTTGATTTTCATTTTTGTAGGGACTTTGGCACAACGAGTCTGATGCTTCCGACAGATCGAGAATCAGTTAATTGCTCCTGGGAAAAAATAAGGTTAACCTACATCAAACTTAAGTCCCCAGGCTCGAATCCGGAATTTGTAACTGGTGTAATTCAGTTCGAGCCGCTGAGGTCTTACCGAATACTAAATTCTAGTTTCTATTTTATCGGGTACCCAACGCGTCTGTCGGGATTTTTTGTTGTATCGTTGATACGGATATTTTACTGGCAGAGCGCATTCTTGTGCGATTACCAGGCCACACAGGACAAATCCTGGGGTCTTACCTTCATGTTTCTGAACCCGGCATTCAGAATTTTGTCGTGTCCGGTGCGATCCGAGAGTTTTATTTTATTTTCTGTAATCTGCTCATGATAGGAGTATCTATCGTCAAATGCTTCCTTTGTTTTTCTTTATCAGGTGCGCGCCAGCGCTCCGTATAGGAGTAGCCCCCGAGGCTATGTTTGGATATATGTATCAAAACATAGGCTCAAAAAATGCGTCACCTTTTTCTGTAAGTTTTTGTCAGGTGCACGACCAGTGCTCCCGATAGGAGTAGCTCCCGAGGCTACAATCGTAATGTTTTATATTCGAGTGTAGTCTCAAATCTTCTCCTGGAGGAATTTACTTTGACTCCAATTGAATTTCTTTGGGTCATACCCTAAAAGCCATAATTTTTTGCTGTAGTGCATCTTTTGTGACGTTAGTGATGATGTATCTGATGCTGTTAGTTTCCAGAAAAACACGCCCTGACGGGACATGTCAAACATGGGCCCATGTAGCAGTAATGATGACGCGTGATAGTGTATTCAGTGGAGATTCTTGACTGCGCGTCCCCTCTCTGCCCGAAAATCGAGGCATCACACGCTGTTCTCTGGTTTTACCGCAGCCATAATCTTTCCTTCCACAGAAACTTTGCAACACGTGTCATCATCGTGCGCCCTTCTGCCGGTTTGACTTTGCATCGAATGGTTCAATCCTCTTGTCGTTGCTCTTTAAAAGGGAGGAGGGTCTGTTTTACTGTTTTACCTTACCTTCCCTTGCCTCATCTTCCTCTTCGCGCTCTTGCCCCCTTGCGGACTCCTGTTCTTGCTCCCCTACAAAATCCCTGGTTCTTGTGCTCTTGCTCCTCTTTGCTACCATGGGCAAAAGCAAAGCCGCTGGAACTTCTGCTGCCACCGCCAAGGCCACCAGGAAGAGGGCTATCAGATGGGCCCCCACCAAGTGCACGGCGCGGGAACTCCATGAGGCGCAAAAATCTGGTCATCTCACGGAGGGTTCCTTCAAGCTTCCTGGGGACAAGGCTGCCCCCATCCTCGAGCCTGGCTAGAGGGTAATGTTCCTCTCTTTCCTCTTCCGTGGTCTTTCCCTTCCTATCCACGAATTTCTTTGGGGCCTTCCGTTTGTTTATGGCATGTAGCTGTATCAGCTCACTCCCAACTCTATTCTCCACGTCGCTTGCTTTGTCACTCTTTGCGAGTGTTTTCTTGGGATTCATCCCCATTGGGGCCTTTGGAAACACTTCTTCTATGTTCGTTGCAACACCACTGACACCATTGTCCTTGATGTTGGTGGCGCTATTTTCTCTGTCCGATCCGACATTGATTACATTGATTTCAAACTCACAGATTTTGTCCAAGGCTAGAAATCCAAGTGGTTTTACGTCAAAGATCAACCACTCAAAGGCCAATATTTCGGGTTAGCCCCCTTTGACCCAAAGAAAACCTGCCGCAAACTTGATTCCTAGGACCAGTCCTTCTGCTGAAGAAATTGCAGAAATCCAGCATTTTGTTGATCGTATTTCCGAGCTGCGGCACGAGGTTGGCAAAGAATTGTCGGGTCTCTAGATCCTGGCGTATTTTTTGCGGATCCGTGTCCAGCCTCTCCAAGCTCGGTTGTCTGGTATGTGGGCGTATACCAGGAAGAAGGACCCGATGAGGATTTCCTCAGAGGACCTCACCCTTAAGGTGTATGAGAAGAGAGTCCGGAGCTTCACAACTTTGACAGCAAAAAGCCTGGTTCCTTCGACTTGCCTTTTGGAGCCCTATGGCAAGAAGAAATGGCTTCCCGAGGTACATTTCCTTCGCCTTTGTCTTTTTCTTGTCTTCTGTTTGTAGATACATTTTTCAATTCTTCCGCTTTCTGTAGAATTTTGATCACCTGAGCTCACTTCCTCCCCTTCCCAGAAGTGGTGAGCCCCCTGTCCACCCCTATACATCTGATGATCTCCCTATGACTGGGACTGCCGCGGAAGAGGAGGGGGAATTTTCTGCGTCTGATTCTTCGTCGAAGATGCAATCTCTCCCTTCGGCTAGCTCCAGAGATTTTCGCGTGGAGCATGCCGGCAAAAGGAGGAAACACCCTTGTGATGTGGAAAGGGTCGAGGATTCAGATGACTCGACTGCTTCCAAGCCTTTCACCACTTCTCCGATCGCAGCTGCTCCTGCCCAGATGAACTTGTTTCGTCTTGCGCAGGATGTGTCTTCGTAAGTATTTGCTTTCTTCTTCTTCTGTTTCATTGGGTGATTTTACTGCTGATGCTTACTCTTGGTCGTGTTGTTTGTAGTGATGATGAAGATCTTCCTGCTTCTCCTCTTCCCACATCTGTGGGCTGTTCCACAAGAAAAAGCCCTCCGCCATCGGCGGAGGCGAAAGAGAAAATTTTGTCTCCTGTGGAGAAAAATGTCCAGAAGGATGTCACCACTTCATCCAAGCTGCCACCGCAAAAAAGGAGGAAAATGGAGGGTAAACGGGTGGTGATATCTGAAGAACCTGTTGATGTGGAGATGAAGGATGTAAGTCACTTTTCATGCCGGATTTTTTTCTTCCCCATATATTTAGTCGGCCCTTATATCCTTTTCTGTGTTTCTCCTGTGCTCAGCCTTTGATGCGCGAGATGGTCGGTATGGCCGCTCGTTTTATAAGGATCCGCGATGATGCCGAAGAGCTGAAAGGTATGTGCTAATTGTCTCTGTAATCTTCTTGTAAACATGTTCGTCCTCATTTTTTCGATTCGCTTTTACAGCCACTGCCAAGCAATCTAGAATTATTCGGGATAAGGCGATGAAGCGTGCCGATGATCTGGAAGGCAGACTCCGAGCTGCCGAAGAGGCCAATCAGAAGGCGAAAGCTGATGCTGGGGAAATGGCCAGGAAAGTCGCTGCTCGAGATGTGAATCTGCGACAGCGCCTGGAGGCCCTAAATAACTCGTTGACCCATAAGTTTTTATCTATGCATGTTTTTTGTTTTGTTTCTTTCTTTTGGTTGTCAATCTCTTCTTCTCTCTTTTTTTGTCAGAGCTGACTGGCCAGAACCTGACGCTGGATGATGATAAGAAGGTTGATCCTTTATCAGATGCTATTAGCACTTTGGAGGCTAACAGCATTCGTGGGCGCAATCTTCTTGTCCATTCGCGCCGTGCCTTCAAGAAGCTCCATGCCGAAATATTTCCAACCACGGATGTGCCGGAGGATCTGAATGATCTTGTCGTTGTTTTTGGTGCTGATCCCGGCCCCCTTGTTGGTTATAGTTTGACGCAGTCAAGGAGTTGTGCCGAAACTTCCATGGCCCTGGTGATGGCGCATGGCGAGAAGGTCGACTGGGAGAAGGTTAGCTCCTCTGTCCCAGTCACCCCCAGTGGCAAAGCAGTTGACCTGGAGCCGCATATTAAAAGGGCCAGAAAATATTCTCGGCTGCTCCTGGGTCTAGTCTCGGGTTCAGGGAAACTGGCTGCCCCTTCCTCAGCTCCTCTTACTGTGTCGGGCGCTCCTTCTTCGGCTACTCCTGCCGCTGATGTAGCTAGTGGTCCTTCTACTAGCGCCACCTTTTCTTTGAAGGACGCAGCCTCATAGGCCCTGTTTTGTAATCATTTGTTGTGTCTCTTTGTAATGAACCTTGACTTTATCCGGCTTTCTCCTTGCTTCTTTCTGGAAGGAGGTAACTTTTGAATATATGTGTTCACGTTTGCTTTTGTATGCTGAATGTTTTGCATCTTTTTGTCTTGTCAGATCTTGAATGATTCTTCGGCTCCTTCTGGACCCACACAATTGTCGGATGTTGTTCCATCCTCTGCAGTACTAGGCGCAACCAGTTCCGCCATTGTGCGTACGGTGGACCTGCCATTGTACGCTGAAAACATAGAGCAGGTGAAAAAACTTGAAGGAAAACTTCGGGTCTTTCAATCCATGGTGGATGTTTCCCAGTCAAAAACATGCCAAGCTCTCAATCGTTAGGCTTTTTTCTTGGAAGAAATCTCCAGGGCAAGTGAGAGGCTATTGTGTAAGTACTTGTGCTCTCTCTTTTTTTCTTTCGTTGCCTTTTCCGTCTTGTGGGAAATTGATATTTTGTCTTCTTAATTTCTAGGCATTCGATTGTGTGAGAGGGATGAGACCCAACGTCTGCACAACTGAATGTAAGCTCTTGTGGCTGCTTCCCGAAGTTCTGAGATGGAATTTTGGACTGATCATCGCCGCGCCTATACTGTAGCGTTGCTTAAGGATCGCTTGTCGGAGTTGGATCAATTCGTTGAGTGCTGCCGCAGATCTCTGGCCGTTACTTATAATGGCTTGTTTCCTCAGGATCCTTAGCCTCAAACCTTGGCGGACTTTATTGCGAAGTTCCAACAAGGTGAGAAGATCCATCATTTTGTGAAGCTTCAACTTGTGGAGGGTGGTAAGGTCGCGCTTTCCTGGGTGCATGTGTATCATCCGACGCTAGACTTAGACGACGTATCTTCGTGGCTACCTTCTCCTTCCGATGGTGGTCTTATTGATATGGTGCCTCATTACGCCGCTGCTCATAGACCTGCCATTAGAATTGTCCGAAAATGTTTGGAGGCAGACGAAGAATTTTTTGTAAATTTCCCTATCTGATTATTTACTTGCTTCGCCTTTGCACTTTGTATAGAAATACTTTATACTTGTCAAAAAGGTCGTATGTTTTATACGAGATTTTGATTGTATGTTGTATTCTCTTACGGGGGAATCTGGCGAACTGATGTGCCATAGAAGTTTTTTGTCACAGAATACTTTCTTTAGTTATTCATAATAATGGGTGAAAGTACATTATGGTGGCGCGATTTCTTGGCTGTTGGCCTTTATTGAAAGTAAGGTGTATCTAAATAGAAATTTTCTGAAGGGACTTCGGCTGCAATCAGTGGGTCTTCTTATGCGGGACCATTATTGGAGGCCGCATACGTTGCTTTTGCGAGGCTGCTGCGTGCTTGCTCTTCCGATATTTTCTTCTTGCGAGTGTGCCCTTCGTGTGTTGACTATTCATCCGCCAATTTTAGCTGCCCAAGCTCCGCTTCCATCCCAAAAGACTCCGAGATTTTGTTGAATTCTCGATCACAACTCCGAGATGTAAATCAAGTTGATGCTGCTTCCTGGATCCAAGAAAACCTTGCTCATGTTGAACCCGCCGATTTGCGCTTCTACTATTAGCGCTGACTGGCCTGGCTCAGGTACCCGTAATGGATGGTCAGCTCTGCAGAAAGTAATTTCTTGTTCTAACCAATGGAGATACTTCGGTGTAGGAGGTGGCTTTGTTACCGCCAAATTTACTTTCCTGGTGATCAATTTCTATGTTCTATTAGAGGGTGGCCCCTTCTGGATCATTGACATCGCTCCTTTTGACCTGGGATATTCGTTGTCTTGGTATGTTGTATTTTGTGGCTGTCCCGCTGGTGGAGGCCCCCGTGGTGGAGGTGGAGCGCCAATGTCCAAGGTGCCAGGTGTAGGGGCGTAGTTTCTGTTTGTCCTTTCGGCTGCCTTTGCATTGCATAGTTCTTGCATCTTTAGGAATGTCTGGCAGTCTTTTAGGAGGTGATTTGATCGCCTTTTCCCTGTTGAGTCGACATAGTAATGCATATTGCAGGGTCTTTCGAACATTTTTCCTGCTGACATTGGTGGATCTCGGTTGGTCGGCTGGTATCGTTGCCATAGCTAACTTTCACTGATGTTGTTCCTACTGCCACGATATGTGCTGTTGTAGTCATCACTTTGTCGGTTGTCCGTTCCAGAAAAGCCCGCTGTGACGTAACTGGGTGTATGGTATCCATCACTGGTTCGTCGTCTCCATTCGTTGTTACGCCAGTCCCTGTCGTCTGGTGAACGAGCCCTTTTGTTGTGTACTACATCCTCTCCGTCGGCCCAACGATTGGCTATTTCCATTAGCTGTGAAATTGATTTTGTCTTTGTTCGTCCTAGTTCTTCAATGAACTCCTGTCGATGGAGACCATCATTGAAGGCGTCAATTGCTCTTTCATCGGATATTGCTTCAGCCGAATTTTTGGTGATGTTCCATCGTTGGATGAATGTTCGTATTGATTCTCCTGGCTTTTGCTTGCAGGCACGCAATTGCTCTAAAGACGCGGGTCGCTTGAATGTAGATTGAAAGTTACTGATGAATTTGTCTTCAAGATCATTCCAACTGCTGATGGAATCTTATGGTAGTTGCTTCAGCCAGGAGCGTGCCGCACCGGTTAGGTGGAGCTACAGGCTTTGCATTGCCATGGCTTTGGATCCGCCTTGTAATCTGACAATCGCTAGATAATCTGTCAGCCAAGCTTCGGGTTCTTGGAGGCCATCGTATTTTTGTCGATCTTGGGGTAGCTTAAAATCTTTCGGCAGCGGAGTTTTACGAACCCATCGGGTAAAGCAGCTGGCTCCGCATAATTCTTGTTCCTCCTCACTTTCACCGTCACGGTACCCTCGGGTGCTGTGCTCTTCTCGTGATCGATCAATCCTTCACTGGGTGATGTCGTTTCTTGCGTCATTACGCAGTTCTTGTTCCGAAAAGTGGACCCGATGTGGCGACCGTGATCGTCGGGTGTGACCTCCTTGCCGACGGCTGTTGCGATGGTGTGGGGACCGGTCATGTTGCCTCGTGGTTTCTTTATCTGCTTGTGCAAGAGTTTCTTCCACCAAGCCGAGGTTCATCAGGGCAGATCAGTGGAGGGCTGCACGAGGATCGTCGGGTGCAGGTTGTGTTGTGATTAGGTATGTTTGTGTAGCCACAATAGCTGCCTGGGCTTTCTTTGCCTTGATATTTCCATCTTGATCTATCGACATAAACGAGAGATCAAGGTCTCGAATTAATCCGCTTCTCTCTTCTTCGAGTATACCTCGTAATCTAGACGTTCCTCTTCTTGGCGATGCTCCTCCTGTGATGCTTCTTGATCCTCGGGTGGGGCTTAGTTGTGCCCGTCGTAAGCTAGATTCATTGGCTACCCTTTTCCTTTCGTCGAGCTGCCTTTGCATCCTGAGGATTTCTCTCTTTGTGCAGTGCAGCAGATACTAGTATGCCAATAGATCTTCGTGGGTGGCATCTGTTGTCATTGGGACCGCACCCGAGATTGCTGCTCTCACTTTTTCCCATGCACTGGCTGGTAGGCTAAGGGTTCGCTTCTCATCTTCATATGGTTGCTCTTCTTCCCGATTTTCCAGGTCGACTGTTGGGTCTGCCCCGTTTCCTCGACTTCCTTCGTTGTCATTACTTCCTGCACTATGGCTTGAAAGAATATCATTGGGGTTAAGAATTGGGTTACCATTGGAGTCTTGTTGGGTCGTGGTGTCTCCAATGATCACGCACACTTGGTGCTGAGTGGCGTATGAGCTGGTAACGTCGTCGTTTTCACTGATGGAGACACTATCGGATGAGCCAGTGAAGTCCATCAGTTTTTGCTCTAGATAGATTTCCGCCATCCGAATTCCAAAGTCGATGCTTTCACTATTTTCTTCCAGTTCTGAATTGGCTGGAGATACTTCACGTGGTGGTGTGAACGGCGGGACTGATCTGAAAGAGAGATTGTCATAGAGACCATCAAGATCTCCCAGATTCGTGTTGATTTGCCCGCTTTTGTTGCCTTCTTCGATCTGTTCTTCGTCTTCCATTGAGGATCTGATGGAAGTTTCCTGAACTTCTGTTGGCATAGCTGTTCGGGTTGGCGAGCGTGGATTTTCTTTCGTCGAGTTGATGCTTGGTGGAGAGCGTTCCGCCGAATCCATGTTTCCAGTGTTCAAGTTTCCCACAGACGGCGCCAATTGATGAGGTGTAACCTCGGCAATGCCCATGGTGATGGACTTGGGGTTTCGTGGAAAAGAGAACGCTGGGGATTTCGTCGGATGTCAGGGAAAACAATGGAATCAAAGTCACCTGAATATTGGAAAAACAATATATTACAAGTTGTCCTCTAGATTTTCGGGTACCCTCGCTTGGGCTTCTCCCGTCCTATATATAATAGGTCGGGTCTCAAAGTTGTATGCGGATAGGTTTCATACACGCGTGATTACAATACCAACATAATGTCGGTTCGTGGTTTCTTTCCTAATACAGTAAAAGTCTCTGTCGGTTGCTTCCTTGGGCTGTTATCTGGAATCTTTATGGGCTGTAGGCCTTTTACCCAATGTAGGGTAGCGAAGAATGAGCATCTGAGTAATCATACCCATGTCACCGATCTTCACCCTTTATTGGTGGATTCCGCCTTGCTCACAGAATTTGGATGGAGTAGATAGCATGAACCATGGAGATGATGATGTAGAGATCCTTCTCCTCTTCAAAACGAGCTAAAGAACACCAAAATCCGAATTCATATGCAAAAGTTATGCTCAAAACCGTTAAGCAGTTTTTCTGTCAGCAGAGGGGCGGAAACTCTGGTCTGGAGGTCCGGAAACTCCAGTATGGGGGCCGGAAACTTCGGTCTGGGCCAGAATCTCTGGTCTGGGGACCAAATCTCCGGTCCGGATGTTCCAGGACACGAACGAGACGAGTTTTGGGCGGAAAAACTCGAACCAAAACCTCAAATTGGTGGGGGGAAATCAAGGAATTAGGCCATGGGAATGCAGGGGAAGGTAGATCAACAAGTTTAGCAAGTAATCCATGGATCAAAACCTACCAAAACGCACTCAAATCACGGATCGATCCAAAACATGAATTTGGGTCTATTTTTTGGGGATTTTCGAATTTATGGGGGAAAAGACCAAATCCAGGAGAAATCCATGGCAACCAAAAGCTGCTGATACCAGATGTTATGGGGTAACCCCATGGGTGGCCCGATCTTCACGGATCTCGTGGTCAAATCGATGGGAAAGTGAGGAGAAAGGGTAAGGTAGCGGAAGCGGATGCACACCTCGCGAAGAACACGATGAACACACACAAATCTCACACGATATAAGGCCGATTGTTCTCGCCGGTGGCCACCAGTCTGATAGAATCCTCGAAAGGAAAGATCGGTCAACGTGCTCCCTTGATCCCACGCGGAGAGGGAAGAACACCTTGGAGAGGGTCTTGACGTCTTGGCAAAGGGACACCAATGCCAAGGCCTTGTACAACGAGGGAGGCGTGATGCAAACTCCAACGAGGTGGTGACGATAGTCGATCCCCTTTAGTAGGAGGGGATGAGGCAAAACTAGAGATTCCACAAAGGGGGTTGTCTTTCGTCTATCAGCTATGCCTAGGGTTACATGAGGGGGGTGTGGGCACTATATATAGGCCAGCCACTAGTTCAAGGGTACTTTAGGAATAAAAGGGGAAAGTCTGGGCAGACTAAGGGGTACATGGGCCAAAAGGCCCAGCTGGCGGCATGTAGGCCCATACGCTCAGGACAGATACTCCGGTGTGGGGGTACGGAGACTCCGGTCTGGGCAGGAGATTCTGGTCGGTCTCCGGTCCATCTCCAGAGGGGCCTTCTGGCTGTCCTCGAGCTCGATCTGGGAGTCGGTCCGCAGATGGACCGGAGACTCCGGGGTTTGCAGGCCGGAGACTCCGGTGTCTTCAGGCCGGAGACTCCGGTGTGCGCAGGCCGGAGACTCCGGTGCTCCAACTGCTGCTTCTTCCGTCTTCTCTTCCAAGCCTCCATCTTGTCGGGCTTGGTGCTCCAAGCTTCCTCCCATGCCTCCGTACTTGTTGGTGTGAACCTATCATGGATATGGGACGGAGTATGAAGTAGTATACCATTCAAGAGGGTAGGGAGTGGGTTCGCATAGAGGAACGGATTCACCTTTGGAGTCCATGACGACTTGGCATAAGTTGGAGACCATGATGTGGTAATGACCGAAGGTCGGGCTACATCAGTATGGTTGCTGCTCTGCGTAAACATGCTAAAATAGGGCCGAAGAAGACTGCAAAGTTCAGCTTCATGGATGAACAAGGTATCATGGTTCCTCTAACGTGTGATAGTCAGCTAATTGGGTTGATGAAAAGGTATGCTTCGGCTTGCATGTTTACGCTGAATTGTGATGTACTGGATATGGAAGCTGCTGCAACTGGGAGTCACCCTGCTATTAGTGGACAGGGTGGTCACTCGAACCCTTGCTCCTGGTAAGCAAAAGTCTCTCGGGGTTCGCATGTTTGTGCTGAATTGTAATTTTGTTTTGTTTACTCTTCAGATATTAGGTAGTTAGCCGTGTCCTGTTTCTTTGGCATGAAGCACCGCAAGGTTAGAAACATGAATGTTGTGTCAGTCATTTTGCTGTCGGAAGAAAATCGAAATGAGTGGAGTGATGATGCTGGACACGATTCTGGTGCCGATTATCCCGACAATGCAGAGTACGTGAAGGTAAGAAAATTGGCACCCAGGAAGAGGAAGAAGGCAGGAAATAAAGAAGCCAGTGGTCATGAAGGCTTGGCAACTAGGCAGGGGAAAAGGGCTGATGGCAATGAAGATGCATAATAATGTGTTGAACTTGAACCTATATATGTAATTCAATTAAATTCTGGAGCTCTATGTGTGGAACTTGTCGGGCGAAACAATCTACCCACATTCTCAGAGTAAAATATACCATGACTTGAGGTTTGAAAATGGCCGAGTCACTAGTTGAATCCAAAATTGTGATTGTGCCACTACTATCTCAAAACTCACAACATCGGGACCACGATTGCTGAGGGGGAGGAGGTCTCCAAATTCGATGGAATGTTAGTGGCACCGAAATAAATTATTTAAGCTGCTACACTCTACAAAGAAGCAACTTATTTCAGCTGCTGGACAACGACATGGCAACATAAATAGCAATGGCAACCGATAATGCCCAGATAATGAGGAAATCAGTACCACCTCCTAATCTTGAGCCCGTCTATCTCACCACCTCCCTGCTCCTGCCTCCCCTGCATCTGGCGAAGCTCCTAGATCTCCACTCACAGGGTGTACATGCTTCCACTTTATAAATTGTGGCTCTGCCATTTCCATGTAGCGGAATCCACATAGATCAAGTTTAAACAAACCACCAAAGTCAGAATACCACCATCGTTAGACAAAAGGAAGTAATAAAGGGCTAAGACAGATTAACGGACGACCATTTTTTCTCCTAGGACTCCGAGCCCACTAGTTCAGACCGCTAGGTCAACAAGTACTACTATTACAATTAAAAAAGTACGGAGCTCAAGTTAAATAGAACTAGTTATCACACATCTCCTTCATCTTCCTAATCTTAGCCCGATGCGCATCTTCCTGTGAGAGCAAGGATTGAATTGTCTGCGCTATGCTTTTAGCATCTTCCTTGTACAGCTTCAATGGTTTCTCTCCATTTATCCTCATGCATTTGTCAATACCCGTAGGTGTGAACTCCAGAACTTTGGCTTGGTAAAGTTAAATCCTTGCTTGAGTCAGTTCTTGCTCTACTTTAGCTTTTAGGGCCAATGCCACGCCCCTCTCCTTCTCGACTTTGCTAACCTTGTCTTGCACCCTCCTGAGATCTCGGTGAAGCTTGGTTGTGTCAACATGGTCAAATAACTTCATCTCAGCACTCTCAAGAATTGAGCTGACTATGGATTCTTTCAAATCAATAGTCATATCCCTTAGTTTGTCCAGCATTTTCTGCATTGATTTGGGCCACTCTGGATCTACCCATTTGACAACACTGCAACTTATGCATGGCAACATTGCATCCTGTCCTTGACACCCTAAAAACCTCCTACCTGTGTTGCATCCTTCGGACGCAACACATATAGCATGCACATATCCATGTTCACATAGCGGAGGACTGTCTCCCTCCGCTAAACCATGATAGTTGGAGTCGTACAGCAGCTGGTTGGCCTAACACATCATACATGCATTAGTAATTAGAGTAGATCTAGCTCAAAATAGATAAATGGCCACAGATGTTAGAGATGAGACGACTCACATCGAAATCACTATTGTTATCATCACGATGTGTTTCCTCACCGTCTCCCCTTGAACCCATGGTGAAAGGGGGGTGGGGGACTGGGGTGGATGTGGGAGAGATCGCTGGAGGCACCGTCGGCTTGTGGCTATGGTAGGATGGAAAAGAAGTGGGGAAAGTGGCTTCAAGGGAAGGAACGAAGTAAGGGAGGAAGATAAGTAAAGGGGACGTGACACAGGCAGGTGGGCCCACAGAACACGTGACACTGGCAAGTGGGACGCGCAGTATTGCTAGTTTGTGCAGAGCAAGCGGACAGTAAGCATGGCCAATCATTTCGTAGAATAGCCTACTCGTGGACCGCTCTTCCGAAGAACCAACCCAATCGTCCAAGCGCCTCGATTGAATTGTCGATAACAATCGTCATGCACAAAAAGTGTCTTGGGGTGTGCCTTCTAGAAGACTCGATCTAACATCCACCATTGGGGCTAAGGTTATGATCTAACAACCACCACAATGATGCACTAGTGATACAATGCATGTTGCAGTTGAATCCCAGCATGCTGCTAGGGTTCCTGGACATGGTTGGACACATGCTGGAGTGGCATCATTACATGTGTTCTTTTCCAAAACCACAATGATGCACACTGATACACACGCATCCTAGTGGGTGTGGTGATGCAGTATCTTTCAAACTGGTGATACAATGCATGTCGCAGTTGAATCCCATTATACGGCTAGGGTTCTTGGACATGGTTGGACACATGCTGGAGTGGCATCATTGCATGTGTTCTTGTCCAAAAACACAATGATGCACACCGATACACACACACATCCAAGTGGGTGTGGTGATGCAACATCTTTCAAACTGGTGATACAATGCATGTTGCATTTGAATCTTAGCATGCTGCTAGGGTTCCTGGACATGGTTGGACACATGCTGGAGTCGCATCATTGCATGTGTTCTTTTCCAGAACAACAATGATGCACATTGATATACACACACATCCAAGTGGATGTGGTGATGCAGCATCTTTCAAACTGGTGCTACAATGCATATTGCAGTTGAATCCCAGCATGTTGCTTGGGTTCCTGGACATGTGTGGACACATGCCGGAGTGGCATGATTACATGTGTTCTTATCCAAAGCCACAATGATGCACACTGATACACACGCACATCCAAGTGGGTGTGGTGATGCAGCATCTTTCAAACTGGTGATACAATGCATGTTGTAGTTGAATCCCAACATGCTGCTAGGGTTCCTAGACATGGTTGGACACATGCTGGAGTGGCATCATTGCATGTGTTCTTTTCCAAAATCACAATGATGCACAATGATACACACACACATCCAAGTGGGTGTGGTGATGCAACATCTTTCAAACTGGTGATACAATACATGTTGTAGTTGAATACCAGCATGCTGCTAGGGTTCCTCGACATGGTTGGACACGTGCTAGAGTGGCATCATTGCATGTGTTCTTTTCCAAAATCACAACGATGCACACTGATACGCACACACATCCATGTGGAGAATATCATTTTGCGGCTCGAAAGTTGGGGTGTCCAGGCAACGCGGTATCCAAGTTGCTTAGAATCAGCTGTGTTGCCCAAAGTTGGCGTGCCAAATACACAGAGGGTCTTTTTCGACACAAATTCAACTTTACGTTTCAATACAAAATATCAGGCTAACGGCCATCAAGTTGGGCCCCCCTGTCAGTTATCGCTGTTATGTCACTCACGTCGCTTAGGCAGGGTGGCTGTCACGTAGGCTTGCAGCGTTGACATAGTGGATAGGATAACACCCCTGCCTAGTGTATTGCCGTGACAAAACAGGGCACATGTATGGGCGTTATAATTATTTTTTGTTTACTCAGAAGCTGGAACAACCACCATGCATCTCTCCTTGGACTTCCGTCCCCGTTGTTAACCACTACCTTAAAAGCGCATTGACGGTTCCACCGTTCCCCTGCCTCGCAGAAACCAATCTTCTTCTTCCTGTCATCTGTCTTCTTCCTGTCTTCTCCTTGCCGCCATGGAAGGTCGCCGCACTCTAGAGACAAGCTTCACTACCCATGACAATAAGAAGATAGACGTTGTCTACACCAACGAGGAGGAGACAGTGGTGCGTGTCCTGAGGATGTACGAGGGTTGGCTTGAGAAAGACAAGGACAAGTTTGTGGGATTGGACCTCGAGTACACCCTAGAGCACCCATATGAAGGGAGTGAAGTCGCCGTCGTTCAACTGGCCATGAGAAAACACGTCCTCGTCTACCACCTCTCTCGGTTTGTAGATCTGCTCTCTGTAGCTAACCGCTTTTAGGGTTTTCTCCTCTTGTTCTTTATCCATTTGCTCATCTTGCAACTACTGGATTTTATTTAGGACCAAATAAATTATGAAAAGACAATGTTGAGAGTCTTGATCTTGCATTTACTAAACTTTTCAAAATTATATTCAGATGATGATCTTGCATTGACAAAATATTTGTAGTTACAAATTTTGGTGATGACAAACTACATACTTTCAGGACTGACAGGAATTGTCTGGCGCTGCGCCAGTTCCTTGTAGAAAAGGGAATTGTTTTCTGCACTGTCGACAATACAACTGATTTTTTGAAATTTTATCAAGAGGGAATTATAATTCCTGCGCACAACTGGATCGATATTCAGAGTCTTGTCAAGATCCTAGGAGGCTCGAGGAAGGATGGAATGGCATCACTCGCAACTAGAATCCTCGATGAGTCGTATGACAGAATGAAGGCAGATTTCCCTACGGATAGGCACGATTTCTAGGACGAGTGGCCGTTGTCTGATATGAACCTGAAGTATGCAGCCATAAATGCTTAAGTGACCTACCAGCTATACAAGAAGATCCATTTTTTTCTACGTTACCTCGTGTTTTGCCCTATTTGCAAGAGGGAAGACGAGCTTAGGGGAGCCCTTTGTAGAAAATGCAGAATAGCTGAGTTTGAAGCTGCATATGCAAAGGAAATGGCTGCATCTGAAGTAGCTGACAGAGAGGCTGCAGAAGCAGCTGAAAGAGAGCTTGCAGCTGAAGCTGAAGCAGCAGACAGAGAGGCTACAACTGAAGCAGCAAACAGAGAGGCAGCATCTTCTAGCGGCAACAATCAGGTCTATGATGCACCACTAATTCTGTCGCAGGACGCTGAAGATAGGGAAGGCAAGTCAGATCCCAGGTGGGATGAAGCATTTCGTGAGTTGTGGAGTGCCAATAATGTAAGATCCACCTGGAATGATCGTAGTTGGTCGCCTAGGAACGACGGCAAGCGCCTCAAGTGGGTTGATGAGAAGTGAATTAAATTTTACTTCTCAGTGTTATGTTTCTATTTTGTGGAACTCATTTATCTTATCAAGATGTCTAGCGCCTCAAGTGAGAGTGGTAAAATAAATTTAACCCTCTTTGTGTTATGTTTATGTATGTGTCTTGTAGCTTTTCAAGATGGTAGCTCGTTAACTAGCAGTTTGAAAGAGTACCCTTTTCCTCTCTCGCTAAACAGATATGTTTCATTTTTCCCAAATTGGTAGCAAATCTAGAGAAGATTCTCTCTTTGATAATTCATTCTCTTTTGGACCTCTTTTTGCCTCCGATCAGGTAGCAAATCTAGAGCAGCAAATTACACCAGGCAGAATACATTCATTCAGAAAACAAAACAAATGTAGATATACCTGTGCGCAGCTAAATAGGATATAGCGATAGAAAGTAGGTTGCTTAACAAGGTTCGATGCATTCAGCCAAAAATAGGATGCAAGCAAAATATAGAAAATCAAAAGAAGCTGCTTAGCAGCAGCCGCCGCAGCAGAAGCAGATACATTCAAGGACACATCCAACCCGTCCTTCATGCACCCGCGCCTCCGCCTCCTCCCTCCAGCGCTTCCTCCACTTCTTGCTGCCTAGTCCCTTGATCTTGGGAGCCTTGGGCCTGATTGGAGGCATGCGACCCTCTTTGATGAACACCCGCTGGAGGTTTCAGAGGTGAATGCCGAGAGCCCGGTGTTCAGCGATGTAGGCGTTGATGTTCACGGCCTCGTGCTCGCCACCTTTGTGGATGACGGAGCCCGGGGCCTCTGCATGCTCTAGTAAAGAGTTGAAGTCGGTGCCGGCGAGACTCACCCAGCAGAAGGCGACCCCCTTGCAGAAGGGGCAGCGCCGGGAGCCGCCCCTAAAGAAGGCGTCGTACTGGCCGGCCCGTAGCCTCCTCAGCACCTGACGAGTCTTGGTATGGATGGACTCATCATAGCTGCAGACGTCGCTGCCGGAAACCTATTGGAAGAAAAGGAAAATGGGGGAGTATTTATGTAAGAAGACTGAGCAATCAAAATGCGAACAAGCGAATCCTAATAAACCAAGATCTAGCATCCACCGATGGGAACGGTAGAAGAACCAGGGGAGGGGAGCAAACGCTAGTTACCTCCAACCATGGGTCGTCGATGCCGGTGTCATAGGGGTTCAGCGGAGCGATGTACTTATCTGGATCGTAGGTGCCCAAGAAGTGCTTGATCTGCTTGTGACCGGCAGGGGCCTCCTCGCCGGCGGGGGGCTCCTCTTCGGCGGCCCCGTCGGTAGCGGGGACGGGGGCCTGGACGGGAACGGTGGCTTCCATCGATGGCTCGACTGGGGCTGGACAGGGACGGCAGCTGCTTTCAATGTGTTGAGGGGGACCGGCGAGGATACGGGGGCCTCCTCACCGGCAGCCTCGGAGGCAACGATGGCCACCTTATCCTCCTCCACCATCGCCGGCACGGACGGGGTATTCTCGGGAGTTTGCGGATGCTGGTGGGACAGTGGAGAGGGTTGTGTGGGGAGAGTGAGCGAGAGTGAGAGTGGGTGTGCCGAGAGGGGCTCTATAGTTAAGGTGGATGGAAGCAAGGCACGTTTCGTTGCACCACCGTGCAACACACCGCGCCGTCTACTGCATCGTGCACCGTGACACGCGCACGGTACGTCACGTTTTTTTCCCGGACCATGCATGGCAGTTCTGTATTGAGCCGCATGCAAAGGGCGCATACACAATTTCTATGTACGAAGTTTGACACGGCCCTAAAATTGGCGATAGTTAAAAGTGGAAATGCAGAGGGGAAGGTAGGTGGCTGTACGGCGAGATTTGTGGGGTTGTGCTAGATCGGGTAGAGGGATGTGTTGATGACTGCGAGTGACTCGATGAAGGCAGAGATGTTAGGTATCGTCGAGCTCAGCTCTTCGGCCTTCGGCTAGCGCGTGCAAGTTTCTTACAGCGAGGCCCAGTTGGAAGTGAGATTGAGAGCCGCTGCGTAAAAAATGGGATATGTCTTATTAAAATCAAGTGGCAATAAATTGCAGCTGTCCATCGATGACCGTGCACTCGATGACGCATGTGTTGTGGCGTAGTAGTAGCAGTAGTAGGCTTTTTAGACTTGATTAAACATGACATGACCGCTCGACGACTTTTTCCATGGACGGCATCGTGTTCCTTCTTGTAGAAGTCTCGCCGAGGGAGACGTCCGTGCTATCTCACGCTGTACTGTGAATGGCACGACGTGTGCAACGATCATCGTTGGATCGAACAGAATCAACGATTGGTGCGCACGATCCGTGTTACAACTATGACAACCAATCAGGGAGGAGCAGACAGAGTGAGCACAGGTTTGGGCTTCTACGAAAGATAGAGAGTGGGGGGCAAAACTGAGTAGTATCAAAAAACCAAGGGCAAAACTGAGTAGTATAAAAATGGAAACTGAGTGCCTTGTCCAATGAAATACATCGTGGCATACATCAAATTATGCCAAGATAGATCCACTAGAGTTCATTGGATGTGTGTTCTTCTCATAAACCACATGGACCAACTAGAGTTCATTGCATGTGTGTTATTGTCATAAACCACATGGATCCACCGGTGTCATTGCATGTGTGTTCTTTTCATAAACCACATGTTGATCCACAAATGTCATTGCATGTGTGTTCTTCTAAACAAACCACACATGGATCCACCAATATCATTTCATGTCTTTTCTTTTTCATGAACCACACCCAGTGTCATCGCATGTCTGTTCTTCTCACAAACCACATAAGGATCCACCAGTGTCATTGCATGTCTGTTCTTCTCATGAACCACATCTAGAGTCATTGCATGTCTGTTCTTCTCACAAACCACATAAGGATCCACCAGTGTCATTGGATGTGTGTTCTTTTCATGAACCACACACAGTGTCATTGGATGTCTGTTCTTTTCATAAACCACATAAGGATCCACCAGTGTCATTGGATGTGTGTTCTTTTCATGAACCACACCCAGTGTCATTGGATGTGTGTTCTTCTCACAAACCACACATGGATCCACCAGTGCCATTACATGTGTGTTCTTTTCATGAACCACACCCAGTGTCATTGCATGTCTGTTCTTCTCACAAACCACACATAAGGATCCACTAGTGTCATTGCATGTCTGTTCTTATCATGAACCACACCCAGTATCATTGCATGTTTGTTCCTCTAAACAAACCACACATGGATCCACCAGTGTCATTGCATGTTTGTTCTTCTCATGAACCACACACAGTGTCATTGGATGTCTGATCTTTTCATAAAAAACATAAGGATCCACCAGTGTCATTACATGTCTGTTTTTTTCATGAACCACACCCAATATCATTGCATGTTTGTTCCTCTAAACAAACCACACATGGATCCACCAGTGTCATTGCATGTGGTCATTGCATGTGTGTTCTTCTAAACAAACCACACATACATCCACCAGTGTCATTGGATGTGTGTTCTTTTCATGACCACACCTAGTGTCATTGCATGTCTGTTCTTCTCACAAACCACACATGGATCCACCCAGTGTGATTGCATGTCAGTTCTTCACACAAACCACATAAGGATCCACCAGTGTCATTGCATGTCTATTCTTTTCACGAACCACATAAGGATACACCAGTGTCATTGCATGTCTGTTCTTCTCATGAACCACAGCTAGAGTCATTGCATGCCTGTTCTTCTCACAAACCACATAAGGATACACCAGTGTCATTGCATGTGTGTTCTTTTCACAAACCATAGCTAGAGTCATTGCATGTATGTTCTTCTCACAAACCACATAAGGATCCACCAATGTCATTGGATGTGTGTTCTTTTCATGAACCACACCCAATGTCATTGGATGTGTGTTCTTCTCACAAACCACATATGGATCCACCAGTGTCACTGGATGTGTGTTCTTTTCATGAACCACACCCAGTGTCATTGCATGTCTGTTCTTCTCATAAACCACATAGGGATCCACCAGTGTCATTGCATGTCTCTTCTTCTCATGAACAACATCTAGAGTCATCGCATGTGTGTTCTTGTCACAGACCACATAAGGATACACCAGTGTAACTGCATGTCTGTTCTTCTCATGAACCACATCTAGAGTCATTGCATGTCTGTTCTTCTCACAAACCACAAAAGGATCCACCAGTGTTATTGGATGTGTGTTCTTTTCATGAACCACACATAGTGTCATTGGATGTCTGTTCTTTTCATAAACCACATAAGGATCGACCAGTGTCATTGGATGTGTCTTCTTTTCATGAACCACACCCATTGTCATTGGATGTGTGTTCTTCTCACAAACCACACATGGATCCACCAGTGTCATTGCATGTGTGTTCTTTTCATGAACTACACCCAGTGTCATTCCACATCTGTTCTTCTCACAAACTACATATGGATCCACCAGTGTCACTAGGTGTGTGTTCTTTTCATGAACCACACCTAGTGTCATTGCATGTCTATTCTTCTCACAAACCACATAGGGATCCCCCAGTGTCATTGCATGTCTGCTCTTCTCATCAACCACATCTAGAGTCATCGCATGTGTGTTCTTCTCACAAACCACATAAGGATACACCAATGTAATTGTATGTCTGTTCTTCTCATAAACGACATCTAGAGTCATTGCATGTCTGTTCTTGTCACAAACCACATAAGGATCCACCAGTGTCATTGGATGTGTGTTCTTTTCATGAACCACACAGTGTCATTGGATGTCTGTTCTTTTCATAAACCACATAAGGATCCACGAGTGTCATTGGATGTGTGTTCTTTTCATGAACCACACCCAGTGTCACTGCATGTGTGTTCTTCTAGCAAACCACACATGGATCCACCAGTTTCATTGGATGTGTATTCTTTTCAGAAACCACAGCTAGAGTCATTGTATGTGTGTTCTGCTCACAAACCACATAAGGATACACCAGTGTCATTGCATGTGTGTTCTTTTCACAAACTACAGCTAGAGTCATTGCATGTGTGTTCTTCTCATAAACCACATAAGGATACACCAGTGTCATTGCATGTGTGTTCTTTTCACAAACCACAGCTAGAGTCATTGCATGTGTGTTCTTCTCAGAAACCACATAAGGATACACCAGTGTCATTGGATGTGTGTTCTTTTCATGAACCACACCCAGTGCTATTGGATGTGTGTTCTTATCTCAAACCACACATGGATCCACCAGTGTCATTGCATGTGGTCATTGCATGTGTGTTCTTCTAAACAAACAACGCATGGATCCACCCAGTGTGATTGGATGTGTGTTCTTTTCATGAACCACACCCAGTGTCACTGCATGTCTGTGGTTCTCACAAACCACACATGGATCCTCCCAGTGTGATTGCATGTTAGTTCTTCTCACAAACCACATAAAGATAAACTAGTGTCATTGCATGTCTGTTCTTTTCACGAACCACATAAGGATACACCAGTGTCATTGCATGTCTGTTCTAATCATGAACCACAACTAGAGTCATTGCATGTCTGTTCTTCTCAAAAACCACATAAGGATACACTAGTGTCATTGCATGTGTGTTCTTTTCACAAACCACAGCTAGAGCCATTGCATTTGTGTTCTTATCACAAACCACATAAGGATACACCAGTGTCATTGGATGTGTGTTCTTTTCATGAACCACACCCAGTGTCATTCCATGTCTGTTCTTCTCACAAACCACATACGGATCCACCAGTGTCACTGGATGTGTGTTCTTTTCATGAACCACACCTAATGTCATTGCATGTCTGTTCTTCTCACAAATCACATAGGGATCCACCAGTGTCATTGCATGTTTGTTCTTCTCAGGGACCACATCTAGAGTCATCGCATGTCTGTTCTTCTCACAAACCACATAAGGATACACCAGTGTAATTGCATGTCTGTTCTTCTCATGAACCACATCTAGAGTCATTGCATGTCTGTTCTTCTCACAAACCACATAAGGATCCACTAGTGTCATTGGATGTGTGTTCTTTTCATGAACCACACACAGTGTCATTGGATGTCTAATCTTTTCATAAACCACATAAGGATCCACCAGTGTCATTGGATGTGTGTTCTTTTCAGAAACCACAGCCAGTGTCATTGCATGTGTGTTCTTCTAGCAAACCACACATGGATCCACTAGTGTCATTGGATGTGTGTTCTTTTCACAAACCACAGCTAGAGTCATTGCATGTGTGTTCTTCTCACAAACCACATAAGAATACACCAGTGTCATTGCATGTGTGTTCTTTTCACAAACCACAACTAGAGTCATTACATGTGTGTTCTTCTAACAAAGCACATAAGGATACACCAGTATCATTGCATGTGTGTTCTTTTCACAAACCACATCTAGAGTCATTGCATGTGTGTTCTTCTCAGAAACCACATAAGGATACACCAGTGTAATTGGATGTGTGTTCTTTTCATGAACCACACCCAGTGTCATTGGATGTGTGTTCTTCTCTCAAACCACACATGGATCCACCAGTGTCATTGCATGTGTGTTCTTCTAAACCAACCATGCATGGATCCACCCAGTGTGATTGGATGTGTGTACTTTAGATGAACCACACCCAGTGCCATTGCATGTCTGTTCTTCTCACAAACCACACATGGATCCACCTAGTGTGATTGCATGTCTGTTCTTCTCATGATCCACATAAGGATCCACCAGTGTTATTGTATGTTTGTTATTTTAATGAACCACATAAGGATACACCAGTGTCATTGCATGTCTATTCTTCTCATGAACCACAGCTAGAGTCATTGCATGTCTGTTCTTCTCACAAACCACATAAGGATACACCAGTGTCATTGCATGTGTGTTCTTTTCACAAACCATAGCTAGAGTCATTGCATGTGTGTTCTTCTAACAAACCACATAAGGATACACCAGTGTGATTGGATATGTGTTCTTTTAATGAACCACATCCAATGTCATTGCATGTCTGTTCTTCTCACAAACCACATAAGGATCGACCAGTGTCATTGGATGTGTGTTCTTTTCATGAACCAGACAACAGTGTCATTGGATGTCTGTTCTTTTCATAAACCACATAAGGATCCACCAGTGTCATTGGATGTGTGTTCTTTTCATGAACCAGACCCAGTGTCATTGGATGTGTGTTCTTCTCACAAACTACACATGGATCCACCAGTGTCATTGCATGTGTGTTCTTTTCATGAACCACACCCAGTGTCATTGCATGTCTGTTCTTCTCACAAACTACATATGGATCCACCAGTGTCACTGGGTGTGTGTTCTTTTCATGAACCACACCCAGTGTCATTGCATGTCTGTTCTTCTCACAAACCACATAGGGATCTACCAGTGTCATTGCATGTCTGTTCTTCTCATGAACCACATCTAGAGTCATCGCATGTGTGTTCTTCTCACAAACCACATAAGGATACACCAGTGTAATTCACTACTAGGAAACAACCTATAGATAGACAAGTTAACCTGTGGCGCATATGTAAATCCATGCGCCACAGAGACTTGTCAGTGGCGCACTAGGAAACATGCGCCACAGAAACTTGGAAGTTCTGTGGCGCATTCTGTACAATATGCGCCACAGAAGATTGGTGGGACCCGTCAGCCGGGGTGGGTTGATCCAAGTTCTGTGGCGCATAACGAGATATGCGCCACAGAAGTTGCCTCTTCCGTGGCGCATATTTTATTATGCGCCACAGAACATGGAGGAGGGCCCCACCACGAAATCTAATTCACCCACGATCTGTGGTGCATTTGCGGATATGCGCCACAGATATGTTTCACTTCTGTGGCGCATATCCTCACATGCGCCACAGAACATGGAGGAGGGCCCCACCACACGGAATCTAATTCACCCACTTCTGTGACGCATTTGGACTTATGCGCCACAGAAGATTGAGCATCTGTGGCGCATTTCCTCCATATGCGCCACAGATGAGGGCATCCAGATCCATGTTAAAAAGGTGACAAAAGCTCCCACCTTATCTATCCACCACCACCCATTTCACATGTCTTCCTTTCTACCTCCTCCCAACTCGTCTTCCTCCTCCCTCACACCCCATTTTGCCCATAGTTTCTCCATTTTCTTGTAACTAAACCTACTTTAGTCCATAGATTGGTAAGTGGAAGCTTCCCTCCAACTTTTAGATCTAAAAGTTCCTTACTTTTCTCTCTCACGTCTCTATTTGTTTACTAATTTCCTCTCCACCAACTTGTAGATCTATTTGTCCACTCTCTCATCGCGTGGTCTCGTCTCGCTATTATTGTGTCTACTAGGTGAGTACTTGGCCATGAACATGTAGGTGAAGCTTGTCGCGTGGGCGGTGTGTGTGTGTGCGATCCATGGCGAGACGATGCTTGTGTGGTGCATGAATGTTTGCAATGGGATGAAGTTTTTTGTTGCTTGCTTGTTGTTGTCCCGGCCGGTGTGGTTGCATGGCTGTTTGCCGAAATGTTGATTCATTTCCATTTAGGCAAATTTTTGCACTACCCATATGTCCTAATTTTAGGAAAGGTCATGCCGAATTTTTTCCGACTAGCATTCATGCACGTGTGTGTTCATATGGTGTGGTTCTCACCTATACTCTCTGTTTTGACCACTCAGGCAACCATGGTCCTCACGATGAGCGAAGGTCAAATTGCTAGGTACACGAAAGACGCGAAGGAGGACATGATTCTGAACAACAAGACCACGATAAGATGTCCATGTCGAACATGCAAACTGCAGTGCTGGATCGACCCTGAATCTGGACAATTGGAGGGTCACCTGCTCAGGCGCGGTTTCATGCGCGACCTCAATGAGGCACCGGCAAGACATGGTGGTCACGAAGACGTGGGCGGGCGAGAAGACAAAGAGTCTACCGGGCATGATCATCATGATGAAGGAGATGCCGGTGGGCATGATCATCATGACGAAGGAGATGCCGGCGGGCATGATCAGCATGGAGAAGGAGATGGCGACGGGAATGATCATCATGAAGAAGGAGAAGACATGAACACACAGACGCTGCTAACTTCGGTCTTGCAGGACCCTCATGTTCAAGAACTACTCCTCAAGGAGACGAGCAATGACAAAGCTGCAGCCAGAGAGAAAGCCAAGCTGGCCACCAAATGGAGGTAGACGGGATGACTCCATTGTATCCTGGGTGTCGCCTCGAGGATACACATTTGAGTGTAACGCTCAAGGCTCTAGAGATGAAGGCCGAACACAAATGGACCGATGTGATCTTCAACGCGAACATGGAATACTGGCACGACCGACTTCCTAAGGGGAACACATTGCCAACAAGTATCGAGGAGGCCAAGAAAATCGTGTGCCCTCTCGACCTACCACACATTAAATACCACACATGCATCAATGATTGTGCACTTTATCGGAACGAGTACGCGGATAGAACCACGTGTCCGGTGTGTGGCCAAGGACGGTACAAGAGAGGGAACAAGAAAGTTCCTTGAAAAGTGGTATGGTACTTTCCTATCACCCCCCGTCTGCAGCGATATTTCATAGATCCTAAGGAAGCAAAGCTCATGCAATGGCACGCGGAAAGAGAGAAACCCGAAGATGATCCAGAGAAGGGCAAGATCCTGACACACCCTTCAGACGCTAGCTAGTGGAATGCATTAGACATCAAGTTCGAAGAGTTCAGGGGCGATGCAAGGAACGTCAGGCTGGGTATGAGCACCGATGGACACAATCCTTTTGGAAACTAGAGTAGCACGCATAGCACCTGGCCTGTGTTTGTATGGCCGTACAACCTCACCCCATGGCTATGCACGAAGCAAAGGTATGTACACATGAGCATTCTTATTCAGGGGCCGAAACAACCAGGTATCGATATGCATCTGTATCTCGGGCTATTGAGAGAGGAGTTAGCCAGCTTGTGGGAGACGCCGGCCCATACGTGGGATGCCTACACTAAAGAATATTTCCATCTGAGAGCCGCGTTGCTCACGACCGTGCAGGACTATCCTGGTTATGCATATGTATTGGCCCAGGTGAACCACGGACACAATGCATGCGTCAAGTGCATGGATGAGACACCGCATCTCCAGCTACCAAGGGATCCTGGGTCTTTGAAAACCGTGTTCCAAGGTACTCGAAAGTGGCTCCACATGGATCACCCGTGGAGAAAACGTGGTGACCTGTTCAATGGTAAGGACGAGCTCGAAAGAGCCCCGTGCCCGAGGAGCGGCGAAGAAATCGAGGAGCTTTTGAATAATTGGGTAGATTGCCCTGCGCCTGGAAAAAACGACCGAGGACAAAGCCGCTGCTGGGTGTATAGAAAGCAAGGTCTGTTTTCTAAGACCTTCCGTATTGGAAGGTCCTTCACACTCCCCATAGCCTCGATGTAATACACATCATGAAGAACGTTACCGAAGTCTGCTTGGCACTCTACTGAACATGCCGGAGAGGACCAAGGATGGGCCGAAAGCAAGAAAGGACCTTAAATTGCTTGGCATCAAGAAAGATCTTCAGTACCCTGATAGTGATGATGATGATGATCAGACGGAAGGGACTCAAGGTCGCCGCAAAAGAGTTAAGAAGAATGAGGTGGTGGTTCGCGCTGCCTGCTTCACTCTGAGTCTGGAGGAGCTCGAGCAGTTTTTCAGGTGCCTCTTAGGAGTGAAAGTTCCTCACGGTTACTCGGGGAAGATAAGCAGATATCTAGACGTGGCGAAGAAGAGGTTCAGCTGTATGAAGTCTCACGACTGTCACGTGCTGATGACGCAGATACTCCCTATTGCGATCCGTGGGATAATGGACGAGCATGTCTGTGAGATGTTGTTTGGCCTCTGTAACTTTTTCGACGTCATATCTAGGAAGTTGATCGGTTTGAAGCAGCTCGACAGGCTACATGAAGAGATCATGATGATACTTTGCGAGCTTGAGATTTACTTCCCAGCCGCATTCTTCGACATCATGGTGCATCTGCTTGTACATGTCGTGGACGACATCATCCAGCTCGGGCCGACATTCCTGCACAACATGATGTTGTTTGAAAGGCTAAATGGTGTCATCAAAGGATTCGTTCGCAATAGGTCTCGTCCAGATGGAAGCATAGCCAAGGGCTTTCTGATCTACGAGTGCATCTCCTTCTGCCAGAATTATCTAACCACCGAGAACGAGGATGTTGGAATACCCAAAAAGAAGCACCTCGGCAGGCTCGGTGGATATGGTCACCGCAAGGGCTGCTGCTCATTGCATGTCGGCATTGATGGTCGACGCATTGATTTTGAAAGGGCACACCGAGTCACGCTACAACACATTGAAGTGGTCGGCCCTTGGGTCGAAGAGCACAGAAGCTTAATCGAGCAGGAGTACGTCGACTAGGGGCGACCAAGGAAGAAGGGAGATGTAACTAGAGAGCACAACTCCATCTTCACGGGTTGGTTCAAGAAAAGGCAACCGGACAATCCCCCATAGACGCCTTCTACGGAAGATCAAAAACTCATATGCTCCTTGTCGTAGGGCCCAGGGCACAACCTAAGGACCTATTAGTCATACGACATAAACGGTTACAGATTCTACACCGAGGAAAAGGACAGGAATAGCGAATATCAAAACTCAGGAGTAACTATGTTATCCTTTGCTGATGACGAGACTACTGTGATGGAAATATTCTACGGAAGGATAGAGGAGATATGGGAGCTCGACTACTGTGGAGAGATATGGGAGCTCGACTACTCCGTGTTAGATGGGCCAAGAACATGGAAAAAGAAGGCCGATATTTCACCACAATGGTTATACTAGATGCCAAATCAACGAAGAACGCCTCCGCAAAAAATGAGCCTTGGGTACTCGCTAGCCAAGTTGATCAATGCTTTTTTATTACCAACCCGTCAAAGCCCAACCATGTTGTAGTTAGGAGGGGCAAGAGGAGCATCATCAGAATGGAAGGAGCCGCTAACGAGCAAAACTTCGACAAAAACGGCGACCCGAAGATCAAAGAGGAATTCGACAAGTACTTCGACATGCCTACTGCTACTAAAGTAAGAACGAAGACCACACTGCCTACTAAAGGTTGTCCAACCACAAGAAGAAATCTCAAAGTGCACGGACTAAAGTATTCAACCGCGACGAAAAAGGGCAAGAAGATTGTGAAGAGACACTAGCAATTATGTGACTTTTTGGTGTATTAATTCGTGTGGGTATAATGTGATATTAGTGTGGGTATTAGTTAGAGACTAAAACATATAATGTGATATTGGATAAATTTACATTTATGTGTGACAAGCACAGACACACACACACATATATATATATAATTCGGGAGGGTTTTTTGAATAAATATGCATGTGTATGTGCTTGGTTTAAATATATTTGTAACATATCATTTTTAAATAAAGAAAAAAATTGACCCAACCAGGATTCGAACCTGGCTGCCACAGGTCTCTGAATATGCATCATAACCGCTAGGCTAGTGTGTGTTTGCTGTCCAAGTACAACCTCACACCGTTTATTTGGCTAAGTGCCAAGGTTCCGTGGCGCATTCTGTGAAATGCGCCAAAGAAGCTAGCTTCTATGGCGCATTTCGGAGGAATGCCCCACAGAACCTTGGTACTTAGCCAAAATGGCTCACCCCTTCCCCTTTTCCCCTTCCACTTCATTTCCCCAATCGCGCCCAAAAAACGTAACCCTAGCTCTCGCCCGCCACCGCCGCGCCGGAGCCCTAGCGCCGCCCGACGAACCCATACATGGAGGAGAGCCCTACAACGTGGAGGAGGAGCCGCCGGAGCCCGTCCGCAACATGAGGAGGAGGAGAAGGGGGCACCTCGACAAAGCCCCGCCACCGCCGCGCCGGACCACCACAACACCTCGTCGTCATCGACCACCGCAGCAGCAACGCACACGTATGGTTCGTCCCCACCCCTCTTGTCTGATGTCACTGCACAAGGAGCAGCCTGCTGTCTGCCTGCTTTGAACCCTAGCTAGTTGCTCCTACAAGTGAGCACGGTTCGTCCCCCACCCCCCACCCCCACCCCCCTCTGAACCCTAGCTAGTTGCTTATTTTCTTGTCTGCGACCCTAGTCCTTGCTGATTCTACCTGATTCTTTAGTTTCTTGAGTTTGTGATATAATCACTAGAGTCTCATAATAGAATCTCTGCTAATGGCAAATAAAAGATTCAATCATATGTATCTACGGTGTTATCTTATTTCCTGTTTGCACACTGATTTATTGGATTGTTGGTGCAAATGAGATCATATGCCTCTGGCTTGCTCGAAATTGTTGATGTGGGAATCTATTCTGTGAAATCCTTCTCCTGTTAGTTCATGTATTTGTATAAGCCACTGAGGTTAAGCTGTTTAATTCATGTAATTGTATTTAATTGATAGTTCAAAAGATATGTATTGATTCACATTTCTACTGTTGGCAGCATCAGTTACATGTTTTAACAAGGACATGCCCTCTTGATTAACATGCTACATAGAAGGAAGCATCTTAATTAGATACCACTATTTTAACGGTGCATTTAAGCATATCGTGAGGTATTGATTCAATACCTCCTTAAATATTTGTGATACTTGATACAGCCCATCCTCCATCTTAGAAAAGAGCCTATAGATCCTTGACAGATCCTCAGTCTACAGAAAAATAAGATGGGCAGCAAATTTGAGTAAATATTACACGTTTCAAGAATAGAAGGCATATATTACTTTCCGATCAAACCTTTCCATCTAAAAGCAGCACTCTTCATCCAAAATTCTCCTTGTTCAGAATTTGTTCGGCACACCTACTTATGAGCTCTAACATAGTATCCTGTAAACAATTGGGTTAAAAGGATAAACGTCAGTTGCAATTTTTTTGGTAATGACTAACCAACATACAATAAACAATAATATAATAAGAAAATAACTGATAGAAACCTCTAGCAACTTTGATTCAGTCAAAGAATGCAAGTAATGCGTCACTCGCTCTTTCTCCGCATTCCTCAGCCTATGCAACAAAGAACAAATCAGATGCTATCCTTACACTTGTGTATATATATTATAGAATATTAAGTCACGTGGAAACCTTGAACATGTATTCAGGACAAGAGTCCTCCAACATCCAGGTTTGTGCCTTCTTAGAATAGTAATATGCAGTACCCTTGCAAAAATCTGGCAACACACAACCAATACTTGCCAGTGTTGTTTTAAGCTCATTCAAAACCTGTCAATGGCAACACACAACCAATACAAGTTTGAATCAGGCAACTAAATTTCTCCTCAGCAGAGAGACTTAGACAAAAGATATTATTCAAGGAACAGAAAGACTTGCCAGATTATGAAAGCAACTCATGCCTGTTGCCTTTAGTTCTCGCCTACTTTACTGTATTTGTTCGATAGATCATTCAAATAACCATCTGTGCTTCAACCTTGAATTAAATGAACCTTGCATGCTCAATCTACCATCATCGTGTTGTTTTGTCTTTGCGTATTGTGCCTTTTTGTCTTCCTTGTAGCCATTTTGGTGCACTATGGTTGGACTGATGGAAAAGACATCATAGAACTAACCTACACTACATGTAATTATTTTTTTACTAGATCTGTCTATCATTCTATCGAATTAAAGTACATTGAACCTGTGTATTTCCCTCGGAATGTTTTGCTTGGCACAGTTAGCCACCATTTATTCATTGCTTATGGTCTATGAGAACTGGGAGTTGCCCAAAAATGTTGTTATATGGTGCTATATGGTGCTATATGGTGCTGCTGTTACATGCATGGTGCTGTTGTTGTATGCTATATGGTGTTGTCATATGGTGCTCCTGTTACATGGTGCTGTTATATGCTATATGGTGCTGCTGTTATATGGGGATGGGGCTGTCAATATGGGGATGGGGTGTTTTGTCTTGCAGGGATTTCATTTGAATTGCCCATTTCTCCCGAAGTGTCGATTCACTTCGGTTTCGGTTGAGAAATGGGCACTCCTAGGTCAAAAAATTAGCAAAGGTCATGCCGAATTTTTCGGCCGAGATTTGTGCTAACTTTTTGCCTCTTTTTAATAGAGTAGTGCAAACATGTCGGGCAACAACGAGGCCGGCCCTTCTAAGCACATGATCAGCGTCAAAGAACAAGCTAGACAGGCCAACCAGTCATTCTGGCAGGGGTCCAACAGGAGGAGGAGGAGGAGGCGATGAGGATGACACCACCACCGGAGGAGGAGGCGACCGTCGCCAGAGCTACTGGGGACAATGAGGGAGGAGATCCTGATTACGAGGGGGACGAAGATAACTACGATGGAACTAGTGAAGGCGGCGGCGAAGAGGATGACACCACCGATGGCGGCGCCCGCACCGATGGTGGCGAGAGCACGGATGGTGGTAGCGGCAACCCGGTTGCTTCTCAGAAGAAGAAGGAACAGAAGGAGCGAAAGGTGCCAGTGCTCACCACCGTCTGCGATGAGTTCACTGAGGTCACAGAAAGGGGCCTACCCATTACGCCATAGGCGATTGCTAAAGGGTACGGCTTGCAACTCGGGTGCATCGTCCGAGAAAGCATGTCGATCAACACGAAGTACATCAGACATGCTGACAATGCAGCTTTGGTCGATAACCTCCTTAAGAAGCTTCACAAGTGATACAGATTCCCAGAGCGGTTTAGAAACCTCGAGAGAAAGAACCCGGTGAACAAACTAGCCCTCACAAAGATGAGCAACGCCTTGAGCAGCTGGAAAACCCGGGTGAAGACTAGCATTGACAAAGGTGAAAGCTGCAAGGTTATTAGTAAGAAAAATCCGATGCTCGACGAAGAGGAGTTTAAGATATTCAAGGCGGATATAGCTACCGCTGACGCTATAAAATGGACTAAATGGGGAAGGAGTATGCGGGAACAGAACAGAGGTAACCACCACCTTGGAAGCGGCGGTTACAGGGGGAAACAGGCCATTTGGGACAAGGAGGACGCCGAGCTTGAACACCTTGGTAAAGACAACCCTTGGCTTAAAATCACGGACTTGCAGCTTAGGCAATTTGTTCGGGCCCTCTACTACCTAGACAAGGAAACATGGGAGTTCATCACCGACGATCCGGAGGTGAAGGACTTCGAGAAGAAGCTGGTAAGGAATTTATCGCCGATATCAAGTCTATTGCGTTCTAATTAAAACAATGAAGCCAAGAATCTAAATGGGTTCACCTTTCCTTGTCTCTATAGGAGGATGAACTGAACGCTACTGCCATAGAGTCGTCCCAGGAATCGATGGAGCCGTGGGACACGGTTTTCAACAGGGCGACCAATGCTTACAAGAAGAGGGACAAGGGGTTGCCGCCGTCCTCAGTTGGCCGTGTGTCTGGCTTCAGTTCGAGCATGAACTTCAAGGAGTACTACAAAGAGGACGCCAAGAAAAGAAGGGAGATGAAGAACCAGTTGGCGGCTAAGGATAAATCCGCTATTGAAGAGCTGAAGATGAAGGTGAAGACACTGGAGGAGAAGGCGGTGGACGAGAAAACGATGGACAAGTTAGTGGAAGAGAAGCTCCGCTCGATGATCCCCCTGAGTTTTTCGAGGGGCTTACTGCTTGGAATGCGGGAGATCGACAGGGGCCGATACATCTGCCCAGCTTAAGCGGCAGCAACTCATGCATCAATGTTACCGTGTCGCCAGACCTGGTGACCCTGCCGGCCGTCAACGTCGGGACGCAGCCGCTCGTTTTGGTCACACCGACGTCCCCTCCCGCCAAAGATACCAATAAGGCACAGCTGATGGTGGTGGTGCTTCGTGAGGAACCCGAGCGGGAGATTGCAGATGATGATAGGCCGGCCGCCGGCATCGGCTGTGTCTCTACATTAGCCGAGATCCACGCCATCACCAAGGTAACTAATTAGTTAGTGCACGTCATCTCCTTTATGCCTTTGATGCATGACTGCTGCCATCTCATGACACCCAACAACATGTTTTTCCTCAGGACACTTCTTGCATACTCCTGCTTAAAGATGTCGGCGGTGAGTTGAAGGATGTTTCCAAGGGCACTCTCATACAATCGGCGAGCCGCACGATGCACAACAATCCAATGGATGATGACATGATGAGGGTCAGGTTGGCTCGGGTGTTTCCAGGGTGCGACGACATGGACCCCCCTTTCAACGTCAGGGAGCCGACGAACACAAGACCCTTGGAGAATGCTACAACTGGCCCTTGACATGGCCGAAGACCTAGATTCGTCTTGCGGGGGGAGCACCGGTGCCACCTCTCGACCGATCGCCTGACCACCACCTCGGAAGCCAGCAGCCGCCGTCGTCGCCACCACCAGCCGTCACCAGCAACTCTTGGCAGCGTGTGCATCGCCACATGGCAAAAACGTTGTGCCGCAACCGCCGTCGCCCCTGGTACCACCACCACATGATGGCACCCATGAAGATGATGATGAATTGGTCAACGTTGACGACTTCATCAACACCGGCGCCGCCAAAGGATTGTATATGCCTTCTGTGGATGAAGAACCCTTCACAGCTCGCGACGACCATCAAGCTGGTTGGCCCAATACATGCATGTAGCGCCTGGTCTTCCATGGTCTTTCTCAAGAGACGCCTCCGGCCACCGATCCACCACAAGAGAAACCGGGATTGGTTTTCAGCCCCAACACACTCCGAAAGGCGGCTAATGAGCAGATGGCAGTGGCTAACACTGTTGTGAAGAAGAAGCACTACAGGAAGAGAGGTAATAATAATAAGAAGGGTGCGAGCTAGCCTCTTCCGAAGAGGATCCGGGGTCAGGACGCCGTCGTCGTACCATCCACACAATATGGCTTGCCCCGAGTGCATGTAGCTGGTCATCCGATATTGACTCCGGATATGATCCACATTGCGGTTGGAGCCATGTTAACTTTGCACGAGGGTGTCAAGACACTAGAGGGCCTCCTTCTTAAAGACGAAGATCCAAATTACCCGGTTTTCACGGCCAAGGTGCCATTGGATGTGGGCTTCGTCGATGAACCCCCCGCGGATATATTCTTCATAGCGTTCGAGGACATATTCAAGCTCTTTCTCACGAAACGGCTGGACTATAACTTGGTCCACCTATACGCGCTCAATCTGGCGATCAAGATCAAGAGAGGGAGTACCCCGGAAATCGCGATAGTGGATCCCTACTACATGCAGGACAACCAGTTGGTCGAAGGTTCAGAGACACGGACCAAGGCGACGGCATACCTCGAGAAGTTCATGGTGGACAACAAGAGGAAGGGCGCACTTCTTTTGCCTTTCTTTCCCGAGTAAGTACACAGACTCGCTCATCGCCACCGTAACTTATGCATTTCTTATAGATTTCTTCCTTTGCTCTTTTTCCAACATTCTATTCCAATTGTGTTGCGCAGAGATAAATACTGCACACTCATCGTCCTTGCCCCGAGGTATTCGCTAGCCACGTATTTCGACTCAAGGAGTTTGACAAAGAAGAAACACTACACCAGAATAAGGGGTGTTCTCAATGAGGCTCTCGAGGGCTACACCAAGAAGGGATGCACCTTCGTAGATAAGGGGGAATGTATCAAGGATGGAAAACACGTGTTCAAGCACGTGCTCGATTTCCCCTGCGTCAGGCAGTCGACTACTGGTGCCAAGGAGGCCTTCTACGTCCTCCATCACCTTAAAGGCTATGTTCGGGATTTCTAGAACCTAACCGCTGCCATCTAGTCTCCGAGGATGGGCCGAAACTTTGGCGCGAATCGATGATGATGATCTTAGAGAAGACTTCCATCACATTCAGTTGAAGTTGTCGCAAATCATCATTGAAGATGTCAACACAAGGGGGGTGCCCTACAACAAGCTAGAGGGTTGAGTAATGTAACATCCCAAAATTTCATCTAAAATCATCATCATTGCACTCATATCATCATAGAATGTAATTGCATTGCATTTAGAATGTCCTCCAAAAATTTGGTGCAATTTTGAGCCATGAACAAAAAGATATGAATTTTTTTTGAAAATAGAATCAAAGAAAATGCTATATTACCTATTAAATCCAAAGTAAATACTTTGGATTAAAATAGAAGATAAATATGTTTCATAATACCCTAAAAACCTAATTTGAGTTTTTACAAATGTTCACAAATTGATTTGAATCAATTTGAATCCTTAAATCCAAAGTTGTGGAGAAAACAGAAATAGAAAAAGAAAAAAGATAAGGGAGAAAAAAAAGAGAGCAGCAGACAACTTCTGGCCTTTTGGCCCAATCCGGCCCAGCAGCCCACCCGGACTCCCTCTCCCCTTCTTTGTCTTTTCTCAACCCCTCATTTCTACCCCTCCCGCTGACAGGTCGACCCCACGCCCATGTCACCTCGTCGTCTTCACTTCCGATGATGGACCTCTCCCCTTCGGCCGTTTCGAATCGATTCGATTCCGGCAGTTTCTCGCGATTAATTGCCCCGGTGATTACCCCTACTAAACCCCCTCTCCCTCCTCATCATTTTCCCCACAGACATCACCCCGGAGAGCCCCTAGGCTCCCCAAATTCCGAGCTCGAACCGCCGCTGTCCGACGGACTCCGGCGACGATTCCGGTGAACCCAGTCCGCCTGGTGCCCTCCTCTCTGTCATGTATGGTTTGCCGTATCCTAGCGCACCTACTAACCCAGCTGCGTGCCTCCTCTTGCTCCAGGTCGACGACACGGACCAAGTCCGGCGAACTCCCTCTGCCGCCACCGCCAGTCGCCTTCTCCGGTAAAGGTAGGGTTCCCGCCGCCCCGTTTGGTCTTTACTAGGTCGTGCAGACACTTGCGCACCTCGCTGACCTCTTTGCCGGTTGGTTCGAGCCCCAGGTCGCGGTCTCCGACACCGAGCCGTGAATTCCACCGTCTGCGCAACTCCGGCGAAGGATCTAGGCCAAGCCCGAGCACCCCCCGCACCGCAGTGACCTCCATCGAGATCGCCACGACCTCCTCAACCTCTGGTACGTGTCCACGGTCTCCCAACCCTCGTATAATCGCCAGAACCTCATCGGCCGACGCTCCGCCGCCGCGTGCCGTCGTTAGCACCGCCAGTCCCCGGCGAGATGCTTAGTAGCCATTCGATCAGATCCTAGCGGTTAAGATTAGATCACTTAAACGAAAGGGTACGGCTGATCTATCCGTCCAACGTCACTTAAATCTGACGGCCCACAGCGGTCGATCCGACCGAACCGGTACCAGCCAATAGGATAGCGCCACGTCGCCAGACTATTTCTGTTTAATTAGAAAATAGACAGATTTAGTATTAAACTTAGAAATTCAATAACTTTTGATTCACAAATCAGAAAAATACAAATTTGGTGTCTATGGATTCAGAAAAATAAGACCTTTATTATGGAGGCCTTGTTTCACACTTTTGCCTCAGTAAACTTGGAATTATAGGCAGAACCTTTTTAGGAGTTTTTTGCTCATAAAAATTGTTCTATAAATTATTTTTGCGTATTTCTTATGCATTTAGATGAGGTATTCTATCCTCTGTACTGTAGACTCTATAAATTATAGAATTATGATCATATCATTGCATTTTGCATGCATTCATGTTTTTGTAATGTTCTATTGATTGAATTGTTATTGTTGTATTAATCTTGTGTAGATTGTGTGGATTGTGAAGTTTGTTGCTGTGAGGATTGTACCTATTCCCCTTACTACCAAGGCAAGTGATATTTCATCTCATGTCCTATTATTTTCACTATTGCACTAGTGATATTTTGGAAGATCTTAGCATGATAGAATTATTCATATGTTACCATACTATGCTATGCTACCCTATAGTGTATATCTTGGTAGTATTCCCTAGATAAAGACTTTGTATGCTAGGATGCTTAGCTATGCTATTAGAATTCATGGGTAGAATATACACATAAGATAGCATGGAAAGATATTATTTTGTTTAACTAAGAAAACAACTAATGTTAATGAAACACCTGGGTGGAATGGGCTTGCTTGGATTATGTTGAGTGGTTACTCAGGGGCCATGTCAATGGTTAGCTGGTGTATCACACTTATGGATGGCCACCCAGGAACAAAGAGATTGGAGACGTTCTTGTCGTGAAGCTTCTAGTGCAGCCACATGGCATATGGGCTCTGCCTTGACCGACTAAGTTGCGAGAACTCAGCCAGACGAACAGAGGGTGGTAGTGATGATAGGATGGAACACGTCCGTGGTGGTTTGAGGGATTGCTTCTGAAAAGTCTCGTCTCGATGCATGTCGAGTCTTGTGGGGAAAGTGCACCACCTCTCGAGAGGGTAAAACTAAGTACTTAGCCTTGTCCCTAGTTATGGACATTCCTGAGCCTCAAGACAGTGAGGCAGTTCAATAATCTCCTCATCAAAATTTCTCTAAGATAAAACTTGTGGGTGAACATGGGTAGAGGTTCAGTGATGTCTATCATTGGTACCTTATAGCTGGAATGAAAAACTTCTTCAAAAACTATAAATTAAACTAATTTTAGCAAAGCCAGCCATAAACCCCACTTAACCATATATTCATGTAGTTGTTGGATTATACTAAGTATCTATGGTATCACTTGCCAATACAATTCCAAATGTATTGACCCTTGTGGTTGTAACTTATTATGTTGCAGGATACTCTGATGATGAGTAGGGTTGCGGGTCTACACTCGACATACTTGCCTGTGGCACATGAAGACTAAATACTCTATTATTATTATGCTATGAAATGTGAACTTTAAGTGCCTTAGCCTTGGGCTAAGTGAGTTGTAAGAACCATTATATTCCTAGATATGCGATGTAATAATGACCTTTATTTCTGTGTACTTCATCTTAAACTGTGGGTGCTAGCATTTTCGATCCAGGGACTAGCACTGCAATCACAGGGATCTTACCTTATTATGGTGAGATCTTACAGATGGTATCAGAGCATTGTGTTGCCTGTAGGTTCGTGACCCTCGAATGGATTAGATTAAGGAAAACCCTTAGGAAAAATAACTCTATATTTCAAATTTACACTTGTCTTTTCATCTCGTAAAGATTTCCCTAATTATCCTTCTCATCTATTTTTGTAGATGTCCACCATCAATGAATCTGTCAAGAAGGGACCACTGATGACGATGACCCTGGAGTGTGAGACAGAATTTCCCAATGTGCTCAAGAACCTCATGCTCTGCTTGGGGATGAATGGTGAAGCCGTGTACAAGGGATTTCCTGTGATAGATGAAGGATAAGAGTATTGGTGGGTGCAACTCCACTTGTACAAGAACAAGGAAGACGATCCCAAGAGTACGGGATTCTGCATGTTCACCAACTCTGAAATGCACCCGTCCTTCTTTGACTCTGCAAGGAATGCTGCATGGAAAGCTATTGAGGAACTTGGGGAGAGACTCAAGTATAGAATGCTCAATACTCAGGAGGATCTCAAGGAAGAGAAGCGTCTTGTCCAAGACTCAAAGGCCACTGTGAAACGCCTAAGTAAGGATATCATAGGCCTAGCTTTGGAGCTATGTGACCAAGTCAAGCAGATTTCTGCCAAGGATGCCCAGATTGCCACCTTGGTTAAGAAGGAGTGAGATATTAGTTGGACCACCACCCTTGGCGTTTTATCACGTTAGTATCTCGACCATACCAACCTATGTGGTATGGCAAAAATAAGTTATGTATGGAACCTTGAGTGCTTGAGTTGAATTAATGTATTGCTACTTGGAATGTTTTGTTGGTTGAATTCCCTCTTATTTTGTGACTTGTATTTTCTTTCTCTATTGTGTTACTAATTTTCTCCATACTATGCAAAAGATGTCGAACTTTGTCTACAGCACGGCCGAGGATTTCAAGGGGACTCGCTTTGGGACTCGTATCTTGGAGCTAGTCCAAGTGCTCGCTCTTCCGATCCCCACTATTCAGGGACTTCAGCTGAGGAAGTTTCAGAGGAAGGACTTATGGGGATTCAGAGTTACCCAGCCAGGACGTGAGACAGAGCCCCAAACTGGGGAGATTACCTTCAAGGTTCTCCATGATGACATGGATAGGGGCCTCGATATCGCTATGCAGGAGCTGCTGGGACGCCTATGTGGACGTCATTCTTCTGAGATCAAGAGCCACTACTTCCACTTCTTTGGGAGGCGCGACGAGGATGGAGAGCCTATTGTGTTGGACAAGGCCACTAAGGAGTCTATCAATCCCGTGCGTCACTACCTCCAGGACTTAGAGAGCCTTATTAGACACCTTGATACTGATAGGACTAACGTGATGCTTAGCAATGATGAACTACGAGTCCAACTCAAGGAGAAGGACAAGGCCTTCCAGGAACAGGAAAATCGAATCAAGGAAATGGAGAAGAAGTTTGAAGACCAAGATAAGAAATTTAAGAACCAAGAGAAGAGAGTTCAGGAGAAGAACAAGAAGATTAGAGACTTGGAGACCGAGTTAGAGCTAGAGAACATTGAGCTAGAAGCGGATCACGAGGTGATAGAGAGGCTACGCACACAGAAGAGAGAGTTACAAGCAAAGATTGATGCTTTGACTACAAGCTTGGAGGAATACAAGGCAGGATTCGCATCAGCAGGACTTGCTCTAGTGGAGGAGGAAGTTGATATGGAGGAGTAGTGATACTGTTCCATCTACCTATCGTTCTATTATTATTGAGTGCATAGGTCATACCGACTTGTGGGTGACTATGCTAGTATGTTATCTTTGTAGACTCTGTTATTGTTGTGATATTGGAACTTGCATGTGCTTGTTTGTCTGAATTGTTGTTTTATTTGGGTTATCTATCATTACTTACCCTTACTAAACCCACAGATGCCTCCCCGACGCAACAACGAGGATAACAATAACAATGACAATGGAATGCAGCAGATGATGGCTGCACAGACCCAATTGATGCAAATGATGATTCAATTTATGGCGAACCAGAACCAGAACAACAATAATAACAATAACAACCAGAACAATCCACCACCTTTGGATATGCTGACCAGATTTCTAAGGCTGAGACCTGCCAAGTTCTCAGGTACCTCTGACCCCATGGTAGCAAATGATTGGTTACGCTCTGTGAATAAGGACCTAGTCACGGTTGGATGCACGGATGCAGAAAAGGTCAGATTTGCAGCACACTTGTTGGAAGGTCATGCAGCTGCTTGGTGGGATAATTTTCAAATTACCCACCCTATTGAGGAAGTGACTTGGGCAATGTTTGAAGATGGGTTTCGCACCACTCACATCTCTGCTAGAATAATGGGATTGAAGAAAAAGGAGTTTCATAACCTCAAGCAACGCCACCGCAGTATTTCTGAATACATCGAGGAGTTCAATAATTTGTCACGTTATGCACCCGATGATGTTGACACTGATGCGAAGAGGAAGGAGAAGTTCCTAGATGGGCTGAATGATGAAATTTCTATGCAACTATCTGTTGCATATGTTCCAACTTATCAATCTTTATGTGATAAAGCTACCATCCTGGAAAACAAGATGAAGCTAGTGGAGGGTAGAAAGAGGAAACACCATTTCAATAAGTTTGGATCAGGATCTCCTCACAAGCGCCCTCATGGTGAAGGAAGTGGGAGCTCAGGATTCCACAAGAATGGGAATCATAATAACCATCGTAACAACAACAACCACCATGATGGAAACAATCATCATGGACATAACAAAAGTGGATTCCGGAACAATCACAATAATCATGGCCATGGGAACCAAAATGGTCAGAACCGTCACAGCTAGCCAGCGAAGAAAGACATCAGTCAGGTGGAATGTTTCAAGTGTAAGAAGACAGGACACTATGCTAATGAATGCCCAGAAAAGAAGACTGATGGGGCTAAGCCAAACCCATTCCAAAAGGGCCATGTGAATCACATTAATGTGGAGGAAATTGAAGAAGGATCTGATGCCGTGATCGGTAAGTTCATGATTTATTCCTTTCTTGCACTTATCCTTTTCGATACTGGCGCATCGCATTCATTCATTTCAAGAGCATTTGTAATCAAAAATGAACTCTCCACTGAAACTATTGGATGTCCTATGAAGGTAAGTTCTCCGGGTGGAGAAATGATAGTAAATTCAGGGTGCTGACATATCACCCTAGAAATTGGAAAACACAAGTTCCCGATTAGTTTGATAATCCTAGAGTCCCAAGGATTAGATGTAATATTAGGGATGGACTGGTTGACCTGCTATGAAGGGGTGATTGATTGTGCCAAGCGAACTGTTATGCTCACTACCCCAGAAAAGAAAAGGGTCAGGTTCAAGTCTAACTTTGAACTCAAGGGGAGCAAGGTTAATTCTCTTAAGGGGGTTAGCCTAGATAATGTGCCAATAGTGAGGGAATATCTAGATGTGTTCCCCGAGGAATTACCTGGCATGCCACCAGATAGGGACGTGGAGTTTCTGATAGACCTACTACCAGGAACGGGACCTATAGCAAAGAGACCTTATAAAATGTCGGTGGACGAGTTTAAAGAACTCAAGAAACAGCTGGGAGAACAGTTGAAAAAGGGATTTATTCAACCAAGCTCGTCGTCTTGGGGAGCACCAGTCTTGTTTGTTGAGAAGAAGGACCGGAGTCAAAGGCTATGCATAGATTATCGTTCACTCAATGAACTGACCATAAAGAACAAATATCCCCTGCCTAGAATAAATGATCTCTTTGATCAGCTAGAGGGAGCATGTGTGTTCTCAAAAATTGATCTTCGATCAGGATACTTCCAACTAAAGATTAGCGAACATGACATACCCAAGACCGCATTCACCACTAGATATGGGTTGTATGAATATACAGTGATGCCATTCGGATTGACTAATGCACCAGCCTATTTCATGAACATGATGAATAAGGTATTCATGGAATTCCTTGACAAGTTTGTAGTGGTATTCATCGATGATATATTGGTATATTCCAAGAGCAGCAAAGAACATGAAGAACATCTACGCCTGATTCTAGAGAAACTTAGAGAACATAAACTTTATGCCAAGTTCAGTAAATGTGAATTCTGGCTGAATGAAGTAGGATTTCTTGGACACATAATATCTGGTAATGGTATAGCTGTGGATCCAGCAAAAGTGGCAGCTGTGACAGAGTGGGAACCTCCTAAGTCAGTTAAAGAAATCCGTAGCTTCCTTGGCCTAGTAGGGTACTATCGGAGGTTCATTGAAAATTTCTCTAAGATTGCAAATCCCATGACTAATCTGCTGAAGAAGTAGAGTAAGTTTAATTGGACAGAAGCTTGCGAAACCATCTTTCAGGAATTGAAAAAGAGGCTAGTGTCAGCCCCAGTGTTATGTTTGCCAGATATTGAGAAAGACTTTCAAGTATACTGTGATGCATCTCACCAAGGATTAGGAGGTGTATTGATGCAGGAAGGTAGAGTGGTAGCTTATGCATCAAGACAACTCAAAAATCATGAAGTGAACTACCCTACTCATGATCTAGAGTTGGCATCAGTTGTGCATGCACTAAAAACATGGAGGCATTATCTTATGGGAAAACGTTGTGAGATGTTCACTGATCACAAGAGTTTGAAATATATTTTTACACAGAAAGAACCTAACATGAGACAAAGAAGATGGCTAGAACTTATCAAAGACTATGACTTAAGTTTGCAATACCACCCTGGAAAGGCAAACGTCGTAGCCGATGCATTAAGCCGCAAGGCTCATGTAAATGGCCTTAATAAAGGAGAATTGCCGGAGGAGTTATGTGCCCAATTTAGAGAGCTGAGACTTGAAATTGTGCCTGAAGGGTACCTTGCATCCTTGGAAGTGCAACCCACACTAATGGACAAAATTCAAGAAGCCCAAAAGTTGGACAAAGAAATAGAAGAAATCAAAAGTAAAGTTAGTGAAGGCAAGGCGAAAGGATTCCATGTGGATGATCAAGGAATCTTATGGTACAAAAAACGTATATGTGTTCCGCAGGATCTTGAACTTAAGAATTTGATCTTACAAGAGGCGCACAACTCATCGTATTCAATTCATCCTGGCAATACCAAGATGTATATGGATGTTAAGGAGAGGTTTTGGTGGAATAATTTAAAGAAGGACATAGCAGAGCACATTGCCTTGTGCGACGTGTGCAGTCGTGTAAAGGCAGAACATCAGAAACCGGCAGGATTATTACAACCATTGCCAATACCTGATTGGAAATGGGATAAAATTGGTATGGATTTTATCACCAGACTACCCAGGACTAAATCTGGATATGATTCCATATGGGTTATCGTTGACCGCTTGACAAAAGTGGCCCATTTCATACCAGTGAAGACCACTTATACAAGTGCAAAACTAGCCAAGATTTACATCAATAGAATTGTATGTTTGCATGGGGTACCTAAAAGTATCGTGTCCGACAGAGGAACTCAGTTTACTTCACACTTTTGGCGACAACTTCACGAGTCATTGGGAACTCGACTGGAGTTCAGCACTGCATTTCATCCACAAACTGATGGACAGACAGAAAGGACCAATCAAATATTAGAGGATATGCTAAGAGCATGTGCGTTATATTATGGATCCAGTTGGGATGAAAGTCTACCGTACGCAGAGTTTTCTTACAATAACAACTATCAATCAAGCATAGAAATGGCTCCATTTGAATTTCTTTACAGAAGGAAGTGTACTACACCATTACTATGGAATGGAGTAGGGGAAAGAAATTTGTTCGGACCAGACCTAATCAAAGAGGCCGAAGAGAAAGTCAAGATGGTGAGAGATAGGCTAAAGGTAGCTCAATCTCGGCAGAAGAGCTATGCTGATCCAAAACGTAGAGAGGTTACCTATGAGGTTGGTGATAGAGCTTACCTCAGGGTATCACCACTTCGTGGTGTAAAGAGATTTGGAATCAAAGGAAAACTAGCACCACGCTATGTAGGACCTTTCAAGATTTTGAGTCGCAAAGGAGAAGTGGCATATGAGATAGAATTACCAGAATCTTTGTCAGCAGTTCATAACGTATTCCATGTTAGTCAGCTGAAAAAGTGTCACCCGGAGATGGAAGAAACTTTGTTGAAAGACACTATACCATTGGAGGAAGTTCAGCTAGATAATGATCTCACTTATGAAGAGAAACCTATTAAGATTCTAGAGACCGCGGAAAGAATTACCCGTACCAAGACCATCAGGTTCTGCAAAGTGCAGTGGAACCATCACACTGAATCAGAAGCAACATGGGAGCGAGAGGATGAACTTCAGAGAGATCACCCTCACCTATTTGCTAGCCAACCCGAATCTCGAGGGCGAGATTCATCTTAAGGGGGTTAGATTTGTAACATCCCAAAATTTCATCTAAAATCATCATCATTGCACTCATATCATCATAGCATGTAATTGCATTGCATTTAGAATGTCCTCCAAAAATTTGGTGCAATTTTGAGCCATGAATAAAAAGATATGATTTTTTTTGAAAATAGAATCAAAGAAAATGCTATATTACCTATTAAATCCAAAGTAAATACTTTGGATTAAAATAGAAGATAAATATGTTTCATAATACCCTAAAAACCTAATTTGAGTTTTTACAAATGTTCACAAATTGATTTGAATCAATTTGAATCCTTAAATCCAAAGTTGTGGAGAAAACAGAAATAGAAAAAGAAAAAAGATAAGGGAGAAAAAAAGAGAGCAGCAGACAGCTTCTGGCCTTTTGGCCCAATCCAGCCCAGCAGCCCACCCGGTCTCCCTCTCCCCTTCTCTGTCTTTCTCACCCCCTCATTTCTACCCCTCCCGCTGACAGGTCGACCCCACGCCCACGTCACCTCGTCGTCTTCACTTCCGATGATGGACCTCTCCCCTTCGGCCGTTTCGAATCGATTCGATTCCGGAAGTTTCTCACGATTAATTGCCCCGACGATTACCCCTACTAAACCCCCTCTCCCTTTCTCATCATTTTCCCCACAGACATCACCCCGGAGAGCCTCTAGGCTCCCCAAATTCCGAGCTCGAACCGCCGCTGTCCGACGGACTCCGGCGACGATTCCGGTGAACCCAGGCCGCCCGGCGCCCTCCTCTCTATCCTGTATGGTTTGCCGTATCCTGGCGCACCTACTAACCCAGCCGCATGCCTCCTCTTGCTCCAGGTCGACGACACGGACCAAGTCCGACGAACTCCCTCTGCCGCCACCGTCAGTCGCCTTTTCCGGTAAAGGTAGGGTTCCTGCCGCCCCCTTTTGGTCTTCACTAGGTCGTGCAGACACTTGCGCACCTTGCTGACCTCTTTGCCGGTTGGTTCGAGCCCCAGGTCACGGTCTCCGACACCGAGCCGTGAACTCCACCGTCTGCGCAACTCCGGCGAAGGATCCAGGCCAAGCCCGAGCACCCCCCGCACCGCAGTGACCTCCATCGAGATCGCCACGACCTCCTCAACCTCTGGTATGTGTCCACGGTCTCCCATCCCTCGTATAATCGCCAGAACCTCATCGGCCGACACTCCGCCGCCGCGCGCCGTCATTAGCACCGCCAGTCCCCGGCGAGATGCTTAGTAGCCGTTCGATCAGATCCTAGCGGTTAAGATTAGATCACTTAAACGAAAGGGTACGGCTGATCTGATCCGTCCAACGTCACTTAAATCTGACGGCCCACAGTGGTCGATCCGACCGAACCGGTACCAGCCAATAGGATAGCGCCACGTCGCCAGACTATTTCTGTTTAATTAGAAAATAGACAGATTTAGTATTAAACTTAGAAATTCAATAACTTTTGATTCACAAATCAGGAAAATACAAATTTGGTGTCTATGGATTCAGAAAAATAAGACCTTTATTATGGAGGCCTTGTTTCACACTTTTGCCTCAGTAAACTTGGAATTATAGGCAGAACCTTTTTAGGAGTATTTTGCTCATAAAAATTGTTCTATAAATTATTTTTGGGTATTTCTTATGCATTTAGATGAGGTATTCTATCCTCTGTACTGTAGACTCTGTAAATTATAGAATTATGATCATATCATTGCATTTTGCATGCATTCATGTTTTTGTAATGTTCTATTGATTGAATTGTTATTGTTGTATTAATCTTGTGTAGATTGTGTGGATTGTGAAGTTTTTTGCTGTGAGGATTGTACCTATTCCCCTAACTACCAAGGCAAGTGATATTTCATCTCATGTCCTATTATTTTCACTATTGCACTAGTGATATTTTGGTAGATCTTAGCATGATAGAATTATTCATATGTTACCATACTATGCTATGGTACCCTATAGTGTATATCTTGGTAGTATTCCCTAGATAAAGACTTTGTATGCTAGAATGCTTAGCTATGCTATTAGAATTCGTGGGTGGAATATACACATAAGATAGCATGGAAAGATATTATTTTGTTTAACTAAGAAAACAACTAATGTTAATGAAACACCTGGGTGGAATGGGCTTGCTTGGATTATGTTGAGTGGTTACTCAGGGGCCATGTCTATGGTCAGCTGGTGTATGACACTTATGGATGGCCACCCAGGAACAAAGAGATTGGAGACGTTCTTGTCACGAAGCTTCTAGTGCAGCCACATGGCATATGGGCTCTGCCTTGACCGACTAAGTTGCGAGAACTCAGCCAGACGAACAGAGGGTGGTAGTGATGATAGGATGGAACGCGTCCATGGTGGTATGAGGGATTGCTTCTGAAAAGTCTCATCTCGATGCATGTCGAGTCTTGTGGGAAAAGTGCACCACCTCTCGAGAGGGTAAAACTAAGTACTTAGCCGTGACCCCGGTTATGGACATTCCTGAGCCTCAAGACAGTGAAGCAGTTCAATAATCTTCTCATCCAAATTTCTCTAAGTTAAAACTTGTGGGTGAACATGGGTAGAGGTTCAGTTATGTCTATCACTGATACCTTATAGCTGGAATGAAAAACTTCTTCAAAAACTATAAATTAAACTAATTTTAGCAAAGCCAGCCATAAACCCCACTTAACCATATATTCATGTAGTTGTTGGATTATACTAAGTATCTATGGTATCACTTGCCAATACAATTCCAAATGTATTGACCCTTGTGGCTGTAACTTATTATGTTGCAGGATACTCTGATGATGAGTAGGGTTGCGGGTCTACACTCGACATGCTTGCTTGTGGCACATGAAGACTAAAGACTCTATTATTATTATGCTATGAAATGTGAACTTTAAGTGCCTTAGCCTTGGGCTAAGTGAGTTGTAAGAACCATTATATTCCTGGATATGCGATGTAATAATGACCTTTGTTTCTGTGTACTTCATCTTAAACTGTGGGTGCTAGCATTTTCGATCCAGGGACTAGCACTGCAATCACAGGGATCTTACCTTATTATGGTGAGATCTTACAAGTAAGAGGGAGATTGAAGAATGCCTCCGTATGCAGGGTGACACAAGGACGTGGGTGACGAAAGAGGGCTATCTACCATTCTCGAAGCCGAGAGAGAAGAGGAGGTCTTCATGATCGATGTGTGCCTCTAGCATGATCCAGTGTGTGTATATTCTTGATGGACGCCTGCTGTATTAGTGTGTGTGTCATAAACTTTACTATCTTGTGGTCAAAATGGTCATTGTTGTTAGACTTAAACTACCTTGTGGTCGTGTCGTCGTTTAACTTATTGCTTCTATGATGATCTATCTTTTAGGTTTATGGATCCTTTGTTTTATATTCTGTGAACATATATATATGGATGTGAACCCTTTATTAATTCTTTTCGTTGTATTTTTACTAATATGCCTTGTCGTCTATAGAGATGGCGACGAGGTGGTATGTGGTGTACATGGGTAGGGTTCCAGGAGTCTACGAGGAGTGGGAGGATTGTCACAAACAAGTGAACAAGTTCAGCGGCAACATCTACAAAGGATACATGACTAGAGAGGAGGCAGTAGCCAAGTGGAGGAACCACCTGTGGAAGAAGAATCGGATGAAGATATTGGTCGGGCTAATGCTCTTGCTCACCATTATCACAACTGTATTCTATTTGATCCTAGTGTAGGCGGTGGTGGCCACTTCATATTTGTAATGTGAGATGATATGAACTTTGTATTCGGCAATTGTTTAAAAATTCGGCACTTGACACTATATGTATCTCGATCGGGCTCTAAGTGTTATGACATTATAATTGTGTTTGTATTATATGTCGGTTTTCATCTACTACATGTGCAATGTACTATTTATACTGATCTGGATAAATACTATATAAATCCTTTATAAATACCTGATTATACACCAGGAATGTATTTTATTTTGAATACATGTAATATACTCAGTGGCGCATATAGAAAAGGTGTCTGTGGCGCATATAGACTCTGTGGCGCATTGGATTATATGTGCCGCTGGACTGCTTCCTGTGGCGCATATGCAGGAATGCGCCACAGAAGTCTGAGACTTCTATGGCGCATTTCTATATGTGCCACAAGAAGCAGATATCAGTGGCGGGGTAACAGTGGCGATAGGTATATGCGCCAGAGAAGGTAGATTTACATGCGCCACTGAAGAGGTGTTTCCTAGTAGTGATTGCATGTCTGTTCTTCTCATAAACCACATCTAGAGTCATTGCATGTCTGTTCTTCTCACAAACCACATAAGGATCCACTAGTGTCATTGGATGTGTGTTCTTTTCATGAACCACACACAGTGTCATTGGATGCCTGTTCTTTTCATAAACCACATAAGGATCCACCAGTGTCACTGGGTGTGTGTTCTTTTCATGAACCACACCCAGTGTCACTGCATGTGTGTTCTTCTAGCAAACCACACATGGATCCACCAGTGTCATTGGATGTGTGTTCTTTTCACAAACCACAGCTAGAGTCATTGCATGTGTGTTCTACTCACAAACCACATAAGGATACACTAGTGTCATTACATGTGTGTTCTTTTCACAAACCACAGCTAGAGTCATTGCATGTGTGTTCTTCTCATAAACCACATAAGGATACACCAGTGTCATTGCATGTGTGTTATTTTCAAAAACCACAGCTAGTCATTGCATGTGTGTTTTTCTCAAAAACAACATAAGGATACACCAGTGTCATTGGATGTGTGTTCTTTTCATGAACCACACCGAGTGTCATTGTATGTGTGTTCTTCTCTCAAACCACACATGGATCCACCAGTGTCATTGTATGTGGTCATTTCATGTGTGTTCATCTAAACAAACCACGCATGGATCCACCCAGTGTGATTGGATGTGTGTTCTTTTCATGAACCACACCCAGTGTCACTTCATGTTTGTTCTTCTCACAAACCACACATGGATCCACCCAGTGTGATTGCATGTTAGTTCTTCTCACAAACCACATAAAGATACACCAGTGTCACTGCATGTCTGTTCTTTTCACGAACCACATAAGGATACACCAGTGTCATTGCATATCTGTTCTTCTCATGAACCACAGCTAGAGTCATTGCATGTATTTTCTTCTCTCAAACCACATAAATATACACCAGTGTCATTGCATGTGTGTTCTTTTCACAAACCATAGCTAGAGTCAATGCATGTGTGTTCTTCTCACAATCCACATAAGGATACACCAGTGTCATTGGATGTGTGTTCTTTTCGTGAACCACACCCAGTGTCATTCCATGTTTGTTCTTCTCACAAACCACATATGGATCCACCAGTGTCACTCGATGTGTGTTCTTTTGATGAACCACACCCAGTGTCATTGCATGTCTGTTCTTCTCACAAACCACATAGGGGTCCACCAGTGTCATTGCATGTTTGTTCTTCTCATGAACCACATCTAGAGTCATCGCATTTGTGTTCTTCTCACAAAACACATAAGGATACACCAGTGTAATTGCATGTCTGTTCTTCTCATGAACCGCATCTAGAGTCATTGCATGTCTCTTCTTCTCAAAAACCACATAAGGATCCACCAGTGTCGTTGAATGTGTGTTCTTTTCATGAACCACACACAGTGTCATTGGATGTGTGATCTTTTCATAAACCACATAAGGATGCCCCACTGTCAATGGATGTGTGTTCTTTTCATGAACCACACCCAGTGTCATTGCATGTGTGTTCTTCTAGCAAACAACACATGGATCCACTAGTGTCATTGGATGTGTGTTCTTTTCACAAACCACAGCTAGAGTCATTGCATGTGTGTTCTTCTCACAAACCACATAAGGATACACTGGTGTCATTGAATATGTGTTCTTTTCACAAACCACAAATAGAGTCATTGCATGTGTGTTCTTCTCACAAACTACATAAGGATACACCCGTGTCATTGCATGTGTGTTCTTTTGACAAACCACAGCTAGAGTCATTGCATGTGTGTCCTTCTCTGAAACCACATAAGGATACACCAGTGTCATTGGTTGTGTGTTGTTTTCATGAACCACACCCAGTGTCATTGGATGTGTGTTCTTCTCTCAAACCACTCATGGATCCACCAGTGTCATTGCATGTGGTCATTGCATGTGTGTTCTTCTAAACCAACCACGCATGGATCCACCCAGCGTGATTGGATGTGTGTTCTTTTCATGAACCACACCCAGTGCCATAGCATGTCTGTTCTTCTCACAAACCACACATGGATCCACCTAGTGTGGTTGCATGTCTGTTCTTCTCATGAACCACATAAGGATCCACCAGTGTCATTGCATGTCTGTTCTTTTCACAAACCACAAAAGGATACACTAGTGTCATTGCATGTCTGTTCTTCTCATGAACCATAGCTAGAATCATTGCATGTCTGTTCTTCTCACAAACCACATAAGGATACACCAGTGTCATTGCATGTGTGTTCTTTTCATGAACCACACATGGATCCACCCAGTGTGATTGCATTTCTATCCTTTTCACAAACCACATATGGATCCACCAGTGTTATTGGATGTCTGTTCTTCTAAACAAACCACACATGGATCCACCAGTGTCATTGGATGTGTGTTCTTTTCAAGAACCACACCCAGTGTCATTGCATGTCTGTTCTTCTCACAAACCACATAAGGATACACCAGTGTCATTGGATGTGTGTTCTTTTCATGAACCATAGCTAGGGTCATTGCATGTGTGTTCTTCTCAGAAACCACATAAGGATACACCAGTGTCATTGGATGTGTGTTCTTTTCATGAACCACACCCAGTGTCATTGCATGTGTGTTCTTCTCTCAAACCACACATGGATCCACCAGTGTCATTGTATGTGTATTCTTCTAAACAAACCACGCATGGATCCACCCAGTGTGATTGGATGTGTGTTCTTTTCATGAACCACACCAAGTTCCATTGCATGTCTGTTCTTCTCACAAACCACACATGGATCCACCTAGTGTGATTGCATGTCTGTTCTTCTCATGAACCACATAAGGATCCACCAGTGTCATTGCATGTCTATTCTTTTCACGAACCACATAAGGATACACCAGTGTCATTGCATGTCTATTCTTCTCATGAACCACAACTAGAGTCATTGGAAGTCTGTTCTTCTCAGAAACCACATAAGGATACACCAGTGTTATTGCATGTGTATTCTTTTCACAAACCACAGCTAGAGTCATTACATGTGTGTTCTTCTCACAAACCACATAAGGATACACCAGTGTCATTGGATGTGTGTTCTTTTCATGAACCACATCCAGTGTCATTGCATGTCTGTTCTTCTAACAAACCACACATGGATCCACCAGTGTCATTGGATGTGTTTTCTTTTCATGAACCACACCCAGTGTCATTGGATGTGTGTTCTTCTCACAAACCACACATGGATCCACCAGTGTCATTACATTTGTGTTCTTTTCATTAACCACACATGGATCCACCCAGTGTGATTGCATGTCTGTTCTTTTCACAAACCACATATGGATCCACCAGTGTCATTGCATGTTTTTTCTTCTAAACAAACTACACATGGATCAATCAGCGTCATTGGATGTGTGTTATTTTCATGAACCACACCAAGTGTCATTGCATGTCTGTTCTTCTCACAAACCACATTAGGATACACCAGTGTCATTGGATGTGTGTTCTTTTCATGAACCACACCCAATGTCATTGGATGTGTGTTCTTCTCACAAACCACACATGGATCCACCCGAGTCATTGCATGTGTGTTCTTTTCATGAACCACACATGGATCCACCCAGCGTGATTGCATGTCTGTTCTTTTCACAAACCACATATGGATCCACTAGTGTCATTGCATGTCTGTTCTTCTAAACATACCACACATGGATCCACCAGTGTCATTGGATGTGTGTTTTTTTGAGAACCACACCCAGTGTCATTACATGTCTGTTCTTCTCACAAACCATGTAAGGATACACCAGTGTCATTGGATGTGTGTTCTTTTCATGAACCATATCTAGAGTCATCGCATGCCTATTCTTCTCACTAACCACACATGGATACACCAGTGTCATTGCATGTCTGTTCTTCTCATGAACCAAATCTAGAGTCATTGCATGTCTGTTCTTCTCACAAACCACATAAGGATCCACTAGTGTCATTGGATGTGTGTTATTTTCATGAACCACACCCAGTGTCATTGCATGTGTGTTCTTCTGGCAAACCACACATGGATCCACAAGTGTCATTGGATGTGTGTTCTTTTCACAAACCACAGCTAGATTCATTGCATGTGTGTTCTTCTCACAAACCACATAAGGATACAACAGTGTCATTGCATGCGTGTTCTTTTCACAAACCACAGCTAGAGTCATTGCATGTGTGTTCTTCTCACAAACCAGATAAGGATACACCAGTGTCATTGCATGTGTGTTCTTTTCACAAACCACAGCAAGAGTCATTGCATGTGTGTTCTTCTCAGAAACCACATAAGGATACACCAGTGTCATTGGATGTGTGTTGTTTTCATGAACCACACCTAGTGTCATTGCATGTGTGTTCTTCTCTCAAACCACACATGGATCCACCAGTGTCATTGCATGTGTGTTCTTCTAAACAAACCACACATGGATCCACCCACTGTGATTGGATGTGTGTTATTTTCATGAACCACACCCAGTGCCATTGCATGTTTGTTCTTCTCACAAACCACACATGGATCCACCCAGTGTGATTGCATGTCTGTTCTTCTTATGAACCACATAAGGATCCACCAGTTTCATTGCATGTCTGTTATTTTCACGAACCACATAAGGATACACCAGTGTCATTGCATGTCTATTCTTCCCATGGACCACGGCTAGAGTCATTGTATGTCTGTTCTTCTCACCAACCACATAAGGATACACCAGTGTTATTGCATGTGTGTTGTTTTCACAAACCACAGCTAGAGTCATTGCATGTGTGTTCTTCTCACAAACCACATAAGGATACACCAGTGTCATTGGATGTGTGTTCTTTTCATGAACCACATCCAGTGTCATTGCATGTCTGTTCTTCTCACAAACCACACATGGATCCGCAAGTGTCATTGATGTGTGTTATCTTCAGGAACCACACCCAGTGTCATTGGATGTGTGTTCTTCTCACAAACCACACGTGGATCCACTAGTGTCATTGCATGTGTTTTTTTTCATGAACCACACATGGATCCACCCAGTGTGATTGCATGTCTGTTCTTTTCACAAACCACATATGGATCCAGCAGTGTCATTGCATGTTTGTTCTTCTAAACAAACCACACATGGATCAACCAGTGTCATTGGATGTGTGTTCTTTTCATGAACCACACCAACTATCATTGCATGTCTGTTCTTCTCACAAACCACATAAGGATACACCAGTGTCATTGGATGTGTGTTCTTTTCATGAACCACAGCTAGAGTCATCGCATGTGTGTTCATCTCACAAACCACACATGGCTACACCAGTGTCATTGCATGTATGTTCTTCGCATGAACCACAGCTAGAGTCATTGCATGTCTGTTCTTCTCACAAACCACATAAGGATCCACCAGTGTCATTGGATGTGTGTTCTTTTCATGAACCACACCCCAATATCATTGGATGTGTGTTCTTCTCACAAACCACACATGGATCCACCAGTGTCATTGCATGTGTGTTCCTTTCATGAACCACACAAGGATCCACCCAGTGTAATTGCATGTCAGTTCTTTTCACAAACCACATAAGGATCCACCAGTGTCATTGCATGTCTGTTCTTTTCATAAACCACACCTAGTATCATTGCATGTCTGTTCCTCTCAACAAACCATACATGGATCCACCAGTGTCATTGCATGTGGTCATTGCATATGTGTTCTTCTAAACAAACCACATACGGATACAATAGTGTCATTGGATGTGTGTTCTTTTCATGAACCACACCCAGTGTCATTGCATGTCTATTCTTCTCACAAACCACATAAGGATACACCAGTGTCACTGGATGTGTGTTCTTTTCATGAACCACACCCAGTGTCATTGCATGTCTGTTCTTCTCACAAACCACATAGGGATCCACCAGTGTCATTGCATGTTTGATCTTCTCATGAACCACATCTAGAGTCATCACATGTGTGTTCTACTCACAAACCACATAAGGATACACGAGTGTAATTGCATGTCTGGTCTTCTCATGAACCACATATAGAGTCATTGCATGTCTGTTCTTCTCACAAACCACATAAGCATCCACCAGTGTCACTGGATGTGTGTTCTTTACATGAACCACACACAGGGTCATTGGATGTCTGTTCGTTTCACAAACCGCAGCTAGAGTCATTCCATGTGTGTTCTTCTCACAAACCACATAAGGATACACCAATGTCATTGCATGTGTGTTCTTTTCACAAACCACGATTAGAGTCATTGCATGTGTGTTCTTCTCACAAACCACATAAGGATACACCAGTGTCATTGCATGTGTGTTCTTTTGACAAACCATAGCTAGAGTCATTGCATGTGTGTTCTTCTCAGAAACCACATAAGGATACACTAGTGTCATTGGATGTGTGTTCTTTTCATGAACCACACCCAGTGTTATTGGATGTGTGTTTTGCTCTCAAACCACACATGGATCCACCAGTGTCATTGTATGTGGTCATTACATGTGTGTTCTTCTAAACAAACCACCCATGGATCCACCCAGTGTGATTGGATGTGTTTTCTTTTCATGAATCACACCCAGTGCCATTGCATGTCTGTTCTTCTCACAAACCACACATGGATCCACCTAGTGTGATTGCATGTATGTTCTTCTCACAAACCACATAAGGATCCACCAGTGTCATTGCATGTCTGTTCTTTTCACGAACCACATAAGGATACACCAGTGTCATTGCATGTCTGTTATTCTCATGAACCACAGCTAGAGTCATTGCATGCCTGTTCTTCTCACAAACCACATAAGGATACACTAGTGTCATTGCATGTGTGTTCTTTTCACAAACCATATCTAGAGTTATTGCATGTGTGTTCTTCTCACAAACCACATAAGGATACTCCAGTGTCATTGGATGTGTGTTCTTTTCATGAACCACACCCAGTGTCATTGCATGTCTGTTCTTCTCACAAACCACACATGGATCCACCATTGTCATTGGATGTGTGTTCTTTTCATCAACCACACCCAGTGTCATCGGATGTGTGTTCTTCTCAAAAACCACACATGGATCCACCAGTGTCATTGCATGTGTGTTCTTTTCATGAACCACACATGGATCCACCCAGTGTGATTTCATGTTTATTCTTTTCACAAACCACATATGGATCCACCAGTGTCATTGCATGTCTGTTCTTCTAAACAAACCACACATGGATCCACCAGTGTCATTGGATGTGTGTTCTTTTCATGAACAACAACCAGTGTCATTGGATGTGTGTTCTTTTCATGAACCACATCCAGTGTCATTGCATGTCTGTTCTTCTCACAAACCACATAAGGATACACCAGTGTCATTGGATGTGTATTCTTTTCATGAACCATAGCTAGAGTCAACGCATGTTTGTTCTTCTCACAAACCACACGTGGATACACCAGTGTCATTGCATGTCTGCTCTTCTCATGAACCACAGGTAGAGTCATTGCGTATTTGTTCTTCTCACAAACCACATAAGGATCCACCAATGTCATTGGATGTGTGTTCTTTTCATGAACCACACCTAGTGTCATTGGATGTGTGTTCTTCTCACAAACCACACATGGATCCACCAGTGTCATTGCATGTGTGTTCTTTTCATGAACCACATATGGATCCACCCAGTGTGATTGCATGTCAGTTCTTCTCACAAACCACACAAGGATCCACCAGTGTCATTGCATGTATGTCCTTTTCATGAACCACACCCAATATTATTGCATGTCTGTTCCTCTAAACAAACCACACATGGATCCACTAGTCTCATTGCATGTGGTCATTGCATGTGTGTTCTTCTAAACAAACCACACATGGATCCACCAGTGTCATTGGATGTGTGTTCTTTTCATGAACCACACCCAGTGTCATTGCATGTCTGTTCTTCTCACAAACCACATAAGGATACACCAGTGTCACTGGATGTGTGTTATTTTCATGAACCACACCCAGTGTCATTGCATGTCTATTCTTCTCATAGACCACATAGGGATCCACCAGTGTCATTGCATGTCTGTTCTTCTCATGAACCACATCTAGAGTCATCGCATGTGTGTTCTTCTCACAAACCACATAAGGATACACCAGTGTAATTGCATGTTTGTTCTTCTCATAAACCACATCTAGAGTCATTGCATGTCTGTTCTTCTCACAAACCACATAAGGATCCACCAATGTCATTGGATGTGTGTTCTTTTCATGAATCACACACATGGTCATTGGATGTTTGTTGTTTTCATAAACCACATAAGTATCAACCAGTGTCATTGGATGTGTGTTCTTTTCATGAACCACACCAACTATCATTGCATGTCTGTTCTTCTCACAAACCACATAAGGATCCACCAGTGTCATTGGATGTGTGTTCTTTTCATGAACCACACAAAGTGTCATTGGATGTCTGTTCTTTTCATAAACCACAGAAGGATCCACCAGTGTCATTGGATGTCTGTTCTTTTCATGAACCACACCCAGTGTCATTGCATGTGTGTTCTTCTAGCAAACCACACATGGATCCACTAGTGTAATTGCATGTCTGTTCTTTTCAAAAACCACAACTAGAGTCATTGCATGTCTGTTCTTCTCACAAACCACATAGGGATCCACCAGTGTCATTGCATGTCTATTCTTCTCATGAACCACATCTAGAGTCATCACATGTGTGTCCTTCTCACAAACTACATAAGGATACACCAGTGTAATTGCATGTCTGTTCTTTTCATGAACCACATCTAGAGTCATTGCATGTCTGTTCTTCTCACAAACCACATAAGGATCCACCAGTGTCATTGGATGTGTGTTCTTGTCATGAACCACACAAAGTGTCATTGGATGTCTGTTCTTTTCATAAACCACAGAAGGATCCACCAGTGTCATTGGATGTGTGTTCTTTTCATGAACCACACCCAGTGTCATTGCATGTGTGTTCTTCTAGCAAACCACACATGGATCCACTAGTGTAATTGCATGTCTGTTCTTTTCAAAAACCACAACTACAGTCATTGCACGTCTGTTATTCTCCCAAACCACATAGGGATCCACCAGTGTCATTGGATGTCTGTTCTTCTCATGAACCACATCTAGAGTCATCGCATGTGTGTCCTTCTCACAAACTACATAAGGATACACCAGTGTAATTGCATGTCTGTTATTTTCATGAACCACATCTAGAGTCATTGCATGTCTGTTCTTCTCACAAACCACATAAGGATCCACCAGTGTCATTGGATGTGTGTTCTTTTCATGAACCACACACAGTGTCATTGGATGTCTGTTCTTTTCATAAACCACATAAGGATCCACTAGTGTGATTGGATGTGTGTTCTTTTCATGAACCACACCTAGTGTCATTGCATGTGTGTTCTTCTAGCAAACCAGACATGGATCCACAAGTGTCATTGGATGTGTGTTCTTTTCACAAACCACAGCTAGAGTCATTGCATGTGTGTTCTTCTCACAAACCACATAAGGATACACCAATGTCATTGCATGTGTGTTCTTTTCAGAAACCACGGCTAGAGTCATTGCATGTGTTTTCTTCTCACAAACCACATAAGGATACACCAGTGTCATTGCATGTGTGTTCTTTTCACAAACCATAGCTAGAGTCATTGCATGTGTCTTCTTCTCAGAAACCACATAAGGATACACTAGTGTTATTGGATGTGTGTTGTTTTCATGAACCACATCTAAAGTCATTGCATGTCTGTTCTTCTCACAAACCACATAAGGATCCACAAATGTCATTAGATATGTGTTCTTTTCATGAACCACACACAGTGTCATTGGATGTCTGTTCTTTTCATAAACCACAGAAGGATCCACCAGTGTCATTGGATGTGTGTTCTTTTCATGAACCACACCCAGTGTCATTGCATGTGTGTTCTTCTAGCAAACCACACATGGATCCACCAGTGTAATTGCATGTCTGTTCTTTTCACAAACCAGACTAGAGTCAGTGCATCCGTGTTCTGCACACAAACCACATAAGGATACACCAGTGTCATTGCATGTGTGTTCTATTCACAAACCACAGCTAGAGTCATTGGATGTCTGTTCTTTTCATAAACCACATAAGGATCCACCAGTGTCATTGGATGTGTGTTCTTTTCATGAACCACACCTAGTGTCATTGGATGTGTGTTCTTCTCACAAACCACACATGGATCCACCAGTGTCATTGCATGTGTGTTCTTTTCTTGAACCACACCCAGTGTCATTGCATGTCTGTTCTTCTCACAAACCACATATGGATCCACCAGTGTCACTGGATGTGTGTTCTTTTCATGAACCACACCCAATGTCATTGCATGTTTGTTCTTCTGACAAACCACATAGGGATCCACCTGTGTCATTGCATGTTTGTTCTTGTCATGAACCACATCTAGAGTCATCGCATGCATGTTCTTCTCTCAAACCACATAAGGATGCACCGGTGTAATTGCATGTTTGTTCTTCTCATGAACCACATCTAGAGTCATTGCATGGTTGTTCTTCTCACAAACCACATAAGGATCCACCAGTGTCATTGGATGGGGTGTTCTTTTCATGAACCACACACAATGTCATTGGATGTCTGTTCTTTTCATAAACCACATAAGGATCCACCAGTGTCATCGGATGTGTGTTCTTTTCATGAACCACACCCAGTGTCATTGCATGTGTGTTCTTCTAGCAAACCAGACATGGATCCACTAGTGTCATTGGATATGTGTTCTTTTCACAAACCACAGCTAGAGTCATTGCATGTGTGTTCTTCTCACAAACCACATAAGGATACACCCGTGTCATTGCATGTGTGTTCTTTTCACAAACCACATATGGATCCACTAGTGTCATTGGATGTGTGTTCTCTTCATGAACCACACCCAGTGTCATTGCATGTCTGTTCTTCTCACAAACCACATAGGGATCCACCAGTGTCATTGCATGTCTGTTCTTCTCATGAACCACATCTAGAGTCATCGCATGTGTGTTCTTCTCACAAACCACATAAGGATACACCAGTGTCATTGCATGTGTGTTCTTTTCATGAACCACAGCTAGAGTCATTGCACATGTGTTCTTCTCACAAACCACATAAGGATACACCAGTGTCATTGGATGTGTGCTCTTTTCACAAACCATAGCCAGTGTCATTGCATGTCTGTTCTTCTTAGAAACGACATAAGGATACACCAGTGTCATTGGATGTGTGTTCTTTTCATGAACCATAGCTAGAGTCATCGCATGTCTGTTCTTCTCACTAGTTACATACCATTCGATCGGGGCGCTTGGACGATTGGGATGGTCTTCGTGAGAGCGATCCGCGAGTAGGCTATTCTGCGGCATGATTGGCCACGCTTGCTCTGGACAAACTGGCAACACCGGGCGCTCCCCTGTTGCGAGTGTCACGACGCACGAGTTGAGTGGGCCATATCCTAGTGTCACGTCCCCATTACTTCTCTTCCTCCTCGTACTTCTATTTCTTCTCCTCGAAGCCACTTTCCCCACTTCACTCCCATCCTGCCGTAGCCGCAAGCCGACGGCGCCTCCATCCCAATCCCCTCTCTGGCAGCTACCCCCTCCCCTCTCTCCATGGGTTCAAGGGGAGACAGCGAGGAAACGCGTCGTGACGACAGGGATGGTGATTTTGATGTGAGTCGTATCATCTCTATCTCTGTCATATGTGGCCAGTTATCTATTTTTTGAGCTAGATCTACTCTATTTACTCATGTGCGTATGATGTGTTAGGCCAACCAGACGATGTATGACTCCGACTATCACGGTTTAGTGGATGAAGACAGTCCTCTGCTATGTAAACATGGACATGTGCCCGCTAAATTTGTAGCGTTCGAAGGACAAAACGCAGGAAGTAGGTTTCTATGATGTCAAGGACATTGTGCAATGATGCAAGGCGGAAGTTGCGGTGTTGTCAAATGGGTAGATCCAGAGTGGCCCAAATCGATGCAGAAAACGCTGGACAAACTATGGGATATGACTGTTGAGTTGAAAGAATCCGTAGTCAGCTCACTTCTTGACAGTGTTGAGATGAAGCTATGGGACCCAGTTGACACGACCAAACTTAACCGAGATCTCAGGAGGGTGCAACAAAAGGTTAGCAAAGTCGAGAAGGAGAGGGACGTGGCGTTGGCCCTGAAGGCTAAAGCAAAGCAAGAACTGACTCAAGCAAGGAATGATCTTCACCAGGCCAAAGTCCTGCAGTTCACAACTATGAGTATTGACAAGTGCATGAGGAAATATACAGAGAAACAATTGAAGTTGTGCAAGGAAGATGCTAAAAGGAAGGAGCAGACGAATCGATCCTTGCTCTCGCAGGAAGATGCGCATCAGGCTAAGATTAGGAAGATCAAGGATATGTGTGATAACTAGTTCTATTTAGCTTGAGCTCCATGCCTTTTTAAGTTGTAATAGTAGTACTTGTTGACCTAGCGGTCTGAACTAGTGGTTCCGGAGTCCTCGGAGGAAAAAATTGCTCTCCCGTTAGTCTGTCTTAACCCTGCATCACTTACTTTTGTCTGATCACGGTGGTATTCTGACAATGCTGGTTTGTTTAAACGTAATCTACGTGGATTGTGCCGCATGCAAATGGCACAACCACAATTTATAAAGTGGAAGCACGTACACCCGGTTAATGGAGATTCGGGAGCTTCGCCAGACGCAGGGGATGCAGGAGCAGGGAGGCGGTGAGATAGACGGGCTCAAGCATCTGGGCATTATCGGTTGCCATTGCTGTTTATGTTGCCACGTCGTTGTGCAACATCTGAAATAAGTTGCTGCTTCATGGAGTGTGGCAGCTTAAATAATTTATTTCTGTGCCACTTACATTCCGTCGTATTTGGAGACCTCCTGCCCCTCAACAATCGTGGAACCGGTGCTGCGTGTTTTCAGATAGTAGTGGCACAGTCACAATTTCGGATTCAACTACTGACTCGGGTGTTTCCAAACCCTAAGGCATGGTACATTTTACTCAGAGAACGTGGGTAGATTGCTTCGCCCAGCAACGTGACACACAAAGAGCTCTAGGATTTAACAGAATTACAAATATAGGTTCAAGTTCAACACATTACTATGCATCTTCATTGCCAACAGCCTTCTTCCGCAGGCTGGGTGCCAAGCCTTCACGTCCACTGGCTTCTTCATTTCCTGCCTTCTTCCTCTTCCTCGGTGCCAATTTTCTTAGCTTCGCGTACTCTGCATCACCGGGACAATGGGCACCAGAATCGTGTCTAGCATCATCTTTCCACTCATTTTTAATTTCTTCGGGCAGCAAAATGACTGACCCGGCAGTCATGTTTCTAACCTTGCGGCGCTTCCTGTCAAAGAAACAGGACCGTTGCATAACTGCCTAATATCTATAGAGTAAATGAAACAAAAATTACAATTCAGCACAAACATGCGAACCCCAAGAGACTTTTGGTTACCAGGAGCTAATTGGGTTCGAGCGACCACCCTCTCCAAGAATAGAAGGGCGACTCCCAGTTGCAGCAGCTTCCACATCCAGTACATCATAATTCAGCTCAAACATGCAATCCGAAGCATACCTTTTCATCAACCCAATTAGCTGACTGTCGCACATTAGAGGAACCATGATGCCACGTTCATCCATGAAGCTGAACTTTGCAGTCTGCTTCGGCCATAATTAATCATGATTACGCAGAGTAGCAACCATACCAGATATAGTGCAGATCTACGCAGGCGCTTCTTCCATAGTGATACCATGGTGTCCATACCACTTGCCCTTAGAGTCGTACCCGAAAAGGACTACCGTAACCAGGTAAGGGTGGTCCGCGGAGATCCCACTTGATAGAAAACTATGGACAAAATATGTTTGACAGCGTTGGGCTAACAAACAATTTTAGGTTCAGTAGCTAGCTAGCAGTTATAATTAGTGCGAATAGCAAAGAGAAGGGTAGCTCATCCGCTTGTAGCCAGAACTTCTTCTTCCTTGGTAGTAGGATCTGCCATCCTTCGAGCTGCTCGGCTTGTCGGCGGTGGAGGCGGGCTAGAGCCTCGCAACGGCGGCTACGGCATGCGCCATTGGAGCTCGGGATCAGTGACTTGGCGCAGCAACTGGGCGCAACAACTTAGCGCCGGAAGTCAAATGTCCAAAGGGATTGTCCTGCCTGGGGGTGGATTCCGATGCCGCCAGTGCTAGGGGAAAGGTGGGAATGGATTTGTGAAATTGGTCAACGCATCCAATCCACTTAGTTACTCGATTTGCCTAAGAGGTTGCCGCATTGGCGCTCGCGTCATGGACAGATGACCGACATGAGGGTCCCGACCGTCTACTTCACGGGGTAGTTTAACAGAATGTTTAAATTTGGCAGGGGTGAGATGAGTTTGCCTCAAAATGGCCACTCTCAGTAGTTGGCGGCCCAACATTTCGAAACACGACAATTTTAGGCAACTTAGGTACCGCGGTGCGCTGGCCTGCGAACTTTGGTACCACAGACGAACAAGCCCATCCATGTGGGTGTGGTGATGCAACATCTTTCCAAATGGTGATACAATGCATGTTGTAGTTGAATCCCAACATGCTGCAAGGGTTCCTGGACATGGTTGGACACATGCTGGTGTTGTGGTGGTGTCACGGCAGATGCCATGGATAGGCTAAAGGTGGGGACTAATATGCGCTAGGGGAATCCAGGGAGGGATAGTAGAGTGATTCTCTACACAGAAGCTTTGTATTGATGTTCTAACTCCTAGATTACAAGTGCTCCTCGAGCTGTATTGACAAGAGGAGGAAGAAGAAACTCTCTTACTCTTGCCTCCTATCTAGCCCAAGAACCCTAGATCCACTAGTGCTCAACCAACTAGAATTCTGCCAACCTGTATCCCAGAAAAAACCCACCCCTCTACCAGAACCCTAACCCCCCTTATATAGTGGTGGTTCGGTCCTGGCCTAGGGCATACGTGGAGGCAGGGGTGCTTTTCCCCCGCGTCACACTTGCTTTAGCGACGTAGCCTCTGCGGCGCCCGCGTCAGCCGACGCGAGCGTTGTCACCCTTGTCGGCCACGATCCGGTGGTCCTGCCCTTGATTTATTCGCTCATCCAGTATGCACCGGACCTTCTTTTTTGACCAGAGAGATTCCTTCCTTCTCCTGGAAGCCAAGCAAGGATCTGGATCACAGAAGATCCGGCCACACCTGTTCCTGCATATAGGTTAGACAAGCATTTCCGACTTACTCCTTAAGTCGGACGAGACAACGTTAGGCGTCCCCCCTGGCCCGGGTTACTCCGTGATCCGGCCTGCCTTGAGGTGACTCGGCCAGCATCCGCTTTGAGCTTGCCGAACCTCGGCTAACTCGGCCCTTATACCCCGGAGTGACCCTACCCGGGGGTATCCCCCCAACATTAGTCCCCGAAGCTGGTGCGGTCTTAGCGGCCTTGGTCGCTAAGGCCACATCAGGTTCATTCATATTCGAGCCTCGGACGTTTAGTTCCGGGTTAACTTCTTGTCTCGGATTATATGGATTTACGTTCCCTTCGCACGCTTCAAGTTTCCACTTGCCGGCCGGGTCACCACTTCGGCTCAGATCCTATGGTTTTATTTTCCCTCTACACATTTCAAGTTTTCACTTGCCGGCCGGGTTACCATTGTGGCTCGGATCCGGGCCTTGCTTCCTTCTCTCATACGCGAACCCACATAAAGGTTAATCATTACGCTGCCTCATTTTAAGGGCCTGCACAGTAACTGCCGCAGTAACTGCCAGTGATTACTGTGCGTGGGTTACGTCACGCCTGTCTCCTCATTTACCGCAACTGCACGTCGTGTCATGGGATCATATTTACTCTGTGGCCCATGGTGTGGCTTCTCTCCGATTGGTTGGTGCCGGTGATACACGGCCACACCGTGTGGCTCTCCGGCGCAGCGCGATCTCACTCATCGATCACTGGGGGCAGTTAAATAGGGGAGAGGCGCGTCTTTTAGCACTTTTCCATCTCCGTGCCCCTTTGCCCGTTCCTCTTCTTCTTCCTCGCGACCGCGCCGCCGCCAGTGCCCGTTGCAGCAGCGCCGCCGCACCTTCTCCGTGCCTCCGCACCGCAGCCACCGCTGCACAACTGCTTAGCCACGAGTACTCGTCAATCTAGACCGCAGAGCCCCGCCGCTGCTAGTTCCAGCGAGGACAGCGGATTCGAGATGACGGAGGAGGAGCTCATCGTCGTCGAGCAGGAGATGGAGGAGGACGCCGGCGTGGCGGACCGCGGCGCATGGGCCGGTTCGTGGGTCTGCCAGGACGACATCGACTGGCTCTACCGGACCTGGCGTATTCCCGCCAGCGTCGCTGCTCGTCTCCCCTCCTCGGAATTGGCCCCCTCACCCAATCCGGGTGAGTTCGTTGTTTTCCTATCCCACTTCCAACGGGGATTTGGTCTTCCGGTGAGTGATTTCTTCCGGGACTGGGTCTGGACCTATCACTTGCAACCACATCATCTCTCGGCGAACGCCATCACCTCTCTGTCTGCTTTCGTCTCTACGATCGAGGGCTACACCGGACTATGGCCCACGAAGGAGCTGTGGATCCGGTTCTTCGGCCTCCGTCGCAACGTCGTCCCCGACATCCACGCTGAGTCGGAGGACAAGCAGCTCACTCAGTTCGGGGCTGCCTCGATCTCGCCCCGGAGATTTTCAATCTTTCCTCGAGTCACCGGGCTTGACTCCTGCAAAGTATGGGCCCGGACCTTCTTCTATGTCCGGAACGAGGGTACCGAAGACTTGATTCGGTTGCTGCCCTACGCTCCAGGTCCCCCGGACACGGATTTCTGGGAGGAGGTCGCCAAAAAACCTACAGCTCTGGCCAACCAAGTCCACAAAAGGTTCGCGGAGCTGAAGAAGCTCGGATTGCGCAACGAAGATGCCATGATCACATTCGTGTGCAACCGAATCTCTCCCCTCCAGCGGCGCACTCACAAGTTGTGCCATATGAGCTTCAGCTGCGACCCCAACCGAACCTCCTCGTTCGAGTTGAGCAATACGAAGATCTTCCGCCGGGTCAAGGCTCTTTTCACCACCCATAAGGATTTCTCTGCCGAATGGATGTGGGGAATCGAGCATTACTGCCGTGATAGGCTCCCTCCCGCGGTAAGCTTCGCGGGGTAAACTTATTTCGGATCAATTACGTGTCGGTTCTTATCATATTTTTGACTCTGCTCTTTGTGCTTTTTTCTCAGCTGTTTCTCCAGCAAACCCTCGAGGATGGCACGGATCCGACCCTGAAGTGGGCCCCGGACCGAGAAATCCAGGATGAGGAGGAGCCGGACCAGGAGATGTTCCTCCCCCCGACCGACGCCACCAAACGACCGAGCGGTAAATTCTCCTCTCTTAGAGATTGTCCCGACGATGAGGATGACTCGGATATCGATATGATTGAACCTGTTGAGGCTGTCCCTCTTTCTTTTGCCTTTCCGACATCAGCTAACCCCGGTGGGCATATCCACGAGGATCCTCCACTTGCCACGGGCGAGCCGGTTCCGGTGGCGTCAAAGAAGAAGCGCGGATCTACGTCAAGTTCTTCTTCCGAACCTTCTCAGCCTACCAAAAGGCAAAAGAAGGTCGGAGACAAGACTGCCTCCAAGCGGGCAGGCAAAGCCCCGGCACAGAGGGCCCGGAAACCTAAGGAGGCCGAGACCTCGGATGCGTAAGTCATTTTTCACTGTGCAACACACTTCCTCCTGCATCGGGGTAATTTCACTCCTGACATCATTTTCTTTTGCAGGGCTCCTGTGGAGGTCCCTCAGAGAGGATCGAGCATCTCTTCTCCCCTTCGGTCCGGTCTTTCCCCTCCTCGTGACGACGAGTCACGCCCGCTGAGCCCTATTCCGGAGGGCTCTGCGGCCGCTCCTGGTTCCGTAGTACCTCCTCAAGAGGAACGCGACCTCGGATCGGGAGGGGTCGGATCGGCCAAGGCAACGGCGTCCGCCACTTCGGCATTGCCGCAGCCAGCAACCACTAAGTCTACCGCAACTCCAGCACCAGCCACCGAACCAGCGCCTGTCCCAGCTCCGAAGAAACCAACAGCAGCTCCCAGTCCTGCTACCAAAGCTCCCGTGCCAAGTTCGTCTGCCTCGTCCGAGTCATCCCAAGCTCGGCGAGGAACCACTCCAGCAGCTTCCAAAGGCAAATCCACTGTGGTCACATCCTCCCAGCAAGCTAAAGGCAAGAAGGCTCCGGATGCTGCCAAGTCTACCTCCGTCGAGGCCGGGCAGCGAACCTTGTCATTAATGCTTCCGAATAAGTCATCAGCAGCGACGGATCCTCCTGCCGAGCCAGCCGATTCGCAGCAGATGGTTCTTCACACCAGCCCAGCTTTTGCCCTGATTGAGAGGAAGGAAGCTCACACAAAGGGCTTGGTGGCACCCCACATGCCCACTAGCGAACGGTACCCTCTGAGCCTTATCGAGTTCGTCATGAACTGGAATAAGGAGGAGTTCGTCTACAACGATGATCTCCCGGAAAAGTTCGGCCCCGCTGAATTTTCCGCTCAGATGAATACCACCACCAAGGCCATTAATCTCACTGGGCGAATGATGGAGGTACGTCGTTTCTTCTTTACATGCTGTAGATAATAACCATTAGTCCCCGAGCCTCCGGTGGAGTAACTTGTTACTCGGCCGGATGCTCATTAGAAGATCAACGTAGCTGCATGTAAACTTCAAATATGCACACATTTAGAGCCGGGTTAAGTTCCACTTGGCCCGGATCTTGCACACTTCGAATATGCACACACCTAGAGCCGGGTTAAGTTTCGCTTGGCCCGGATCTTGTACACTTCGAATATCACACACCTAGAGCCGGGTTAAGTTCCGCTTGGCCCGGATCTTGTACACTTAAAATATGCACACACCTAGAGCCGGGTTAAGTTTCGCTTGGCCCGGATCTTGTACACTTCAAATATGCACACACACCTAGAGCCGGGTTAAGTTCCGCTTGGCCCGGATCTTGTACACTTCAAATATGCACACACCTAGAGCCGGGTTAAGTTCTGCTTGGCCCGGGTCTTGTACACTTCAAATATGCACACACCTAGAGCCGGGTTAAGTTCCGCTTGGCCCAGATCTTGTACACTTCAAATATGCAACAAACTAATTTTACACTCCTGTACCTTTGTCAGGTAACTACCAATCGCCGGAGCGCCGAATTTCAGCGCCTGCTTGATACCCACAAGATCTTGCGCGCAAAACATGTTACACTTGGCGCGGAGCATGAAAAGAGGGGTAATTTCCTCCCTCAACACCTCTCTGTTTCACTTGTTTCCGCTGGACTAACCTCCTCATTCGGTTTTTTGCAGCTGGGGTGGAGGCTGAAAACAAAATTATGCGGAAGAACTTGGAGGAAATCCGAGGTATGTCCCCTTTCGCCCAACCTTGTTGTGTTTTCCATTTCTTCTTCTCCTTGGCTCGGCAAACATTCACTCCTCGGCTTTGCCGGGTCAACATACTATTTCAGCATCGCTTGAGGATAGTGTGCCCGTGCCTGATATGATGCTGCATTTTCTCGAACAAGCAGGACAGCATCAAGCCGAGCTGAAGAAGAAGAATGATGAGCTTTCCCTCCTCCGGACCAAGGACGACGAAATAGCCAAACTCAAGGCCGAGATGGAGAATATGAAGGCCCAACACAAAACCGAGCTCCAAAAAGTTGGCCAGAACTTCACCGAAGAACGTGAGCACTTTACCCTCCAGACCTCCAAGGACCAGGACCTGCTCAAGGAATCCGAGGTCCAGCTTGGGTCGGCGCTTGTTGAGCTTGAACAACTTCGCCAGAGACGCGACAGTTGTATCAAGGAGTTGACCCAGATCCATCGCCATATCTCACGTAAGTTTCTTTCCCTTGTGCGACATAGTTTTCCGGGTTAGCTCATATGCCTTTGCTTCAGCATCTTCCCTTTCCTTATTTTCAGATCCCTTTCCGGAGGGTACTCCCATCGCTAGTGCTTCCGTTGCCAAATTCCGCCGAGAGAGGGGTACTCCCGTCGCTCCTGATGGTGAGAGCGTCCCCTTAGACATGGAGGACCTGTTGGTCAACGTGTCAGCTCGGGTGGAAACCATCAAGAACTATGGGAAAGATCTCCTCGACGTTGCCGTCCGGATCTACAAAACTTTCTGGCCAAGCGAGAGCGCTCCGAAAAGGATCACACTCCTTGCTGAGAAGCTATTGGAAATCGAGACACAAATTGATCTCTGGAGAGAATCCGCCGGGCGTGCCGCAACAGATACCCTCCTCCATCATATCCTGACATGGTACGAGAAGATCGACCTGAGCCTCCTCACACGCCGGTGCACCGGATCCAAATGGACCGATGATCCGGAGTGGGTAGCTCGGCGCCAGGCTTGCGCCTACAGCCTTGTCGAATATTCTCCCATCCATGACTCGGTTGAGGGGCCGAGCTTTCTGGAGTCCGGCGAGGAGGAGCATATGGAGAAAGTGGAGGATGGATCGGGTGAGGATGGAGAAGATGCTGCTTCAGATATTGAAGACAGTGATGACGATGCCGAACTTCCTCCTCCTACCGCTCCTTAGTGGAAAAAACTTGAAAATTTATCAGATCCCCAGTATGTCGGGTGCAATTGTATGCTGAATAGATGATATTTTGCTACTATGCTTGTATGCCGGATTAACTTGGGCGTAGTCCCCGAGTTTCATTTTCTTGTTCGTCCAATTCTCCGGCTCGATCCATGTCTACCTTGATTCGGTTTTACGACTTACGAATCCGAGCCCCAAGAATCGTTTTAACAATACTCAGAAACTGTGAGGCTTGGCTCAAAATAATTCAACATAATAATTTGAAAGTAAATACAGGGTTAGTCCGAAAAAAACGTTAGCTGGAATAAGATCGTTTCCTAAGTGGTTTTTCATGTGCTACGCAATTCCAAACTTGTTCCCTTGCTTGCCATGAAGCCAATTCTTGTTGGACAGCAACAAGTCAAAGGGTTGGGTTTTTGGTGCTCACACATTACTAATCCGGGTTAAGCGAAGCGAGTCATTCCAGCTAACGCATAAAAAGTAACAACAACCGTTTATTAAGGCAGTCCCCGAGTTACTGCTCGAGGCTCCGCTATTTCATTGATAAGCTCATTGCTGACATACATACCGACATATGAGATGACTCGGATACATACACTTCTTAGCTAAGTGTAGAAGGGACGAAGAAGTGCTACATTCCACGGTCGCTTCGATTCTTCTCCGGACCTGTCCGCCTTGTTCTTTTCCTGTGGCTTCGCATCTATAAGATAGTAGGAATCATTGTGCAGCGCTTTGCTCACAATAAATGGTCCTTCCCATGGGGGGGGGGATAATTTATGCATGCCAGTGGTACGCTGTACCAACCGGAGCACCAGATCGCCTTCCCGGAAGACTCGGGGGCACACTTTCCGGCTATGATAGCGTCGGAGATTTTGCTGATATATGGCGGATCTGGACAGTGCCAGTTCTCTTGCTTCTTCCAGCAGATCAACATCATTTTGCCGGGCTTCTTGCACTTCGGCTTCTGTGTATTGGGTGACCCTAGGCGAATCATGCTCTATGTCAGCTGGTAATACAACTTCTGCCCCATATACCAGAAAGAATGGCGTGTAGCCTGTTGATCGATTCGGAGTTGTTCTTAAACTCCACAATATCGCTGGTAGTTCTTCTATCCAGCACCCCGCTGATCTTTGCAGCGGCTCAATGAGCCAGGGTTTTATCCCGAATAGCACTAATCCGTTGGATCTTTCCACTTGTCCGTTCGATGCAGGGTGGGCTACCGAGGCTACGTCGAGTCGGATTTTCTTGTCTTGGCAAAAGCGCGCAAATGCTCCTTCCGTGAAATTCGTTCCATTGTCAGTTATAATGCTGTGTGGATAACCGTATCTCAAGATGATGTCTTTGAGAAATGTCACGGCCATAGCTCCATCACATTTTCTTATAGGCTTCACTTCGATCCATTTTGTAAACTTGTCCACCATGACCAGAATGTGTGTCATGTTTCCTCTCGCAGGTTTGAACGGGCCAACCATATCCAAGCACCACACAGCAAATGGCCATGTAATTGGTATGGTTTTGAGTTCCGACATAGGCATATGTGTCTTGGTGGCGTACCTTTGACAACCATTGCATTTTCTCACCAGATCTTCTGCTTGCTCCAAGGCACTTGGCCAGTAGAATCCCTGCTGAAACGCCTTTGCCACTAAGGCCCGGGATGAGGCATGATGCCCGCATTCTCCTTGGTGTATATCTCGGAGGATGTTAAGTCCTTCTTCCAGGTCAACACACCGCTAGAGGACACTGGTTACACTCCGTTTGTACATATCGGAATTGATGATTGTGTAAGCTTTGGCTCTCCTCTGAGTTTGCCTGGCTAGCACTTCCTCAGTGGGTAACGTTCCATCTTTCAAGAATTGGTATATAGGCAGTGCCCAAGCTGGTATTGCTCGCGCAGGGAACATCTCCTCATCAATGTCCATCTGATCCACCGGCATAACTTCAGCCGGATCACGCTGAACAGCCCCCGGGTCTGGCGAGGTAGTCCTCGGGTTTACCGAGGTAGTCCCCGGGTTTGGCGTGCTACCTCCCATGTCAATGTCCATGGGCTCAGCTCTGGATTCCGCGTTTTCCGGGACAAAGATTGAGTCGGTTCCTGGGGACGGCCTGATAGAAGGTTTTCTGAGGTGCTCCAATGCTACGCCCGGTGGAACTGCCTGTCGGGTCGATCCAAGCTTTGACAGCATGTCGGCAGCTTCGTTTTCCACGCGAGGTACATGGTGAAATTCGCATCCCTCAAAGTAACCTGAGATCTTCTGCACATGAAATCTGTACAGTGCCATGTTTGGATCCAGGGCGTCCCACACTCCGGACACTTGCTGTATTACTAGATCCGAGTCGCCAAAGCATATTATCCGACGTATGCCAATCTCCTTCGCCACTTTGAGACCATGCACCAGAGCCTCGTGTTCAGCGACATTGTTCGATGTCGCGAAATGGATCTGCAATACGTACTTGAGCTGATCCTTCTTTGGCGAGGTAAGCACAACCCCGGCACCTAACCCGGTTTTGGTTTTCGATCCGTCAAAGTGCATCCTCCAGTAGTTCGGACCTGGTGGCGGTGGTTCATATTGCACCTCGGCCCAATCTACGAAAAAGTCCGCCACAGCCTGGGACTTGATTGCTTCTCTTCTATCATACTGGGGTGCGTAAGGTGCTAGCTCAATTGCCCATTTCGCAATTCTGCCATTCGCATCTTTGTTACCCATTATCTCGGATATGGGGGCTTCGCATATCACTTTGATGGGATGATCCTCAAAGTAGTGCTTTAACTTCTTTGCCGCCATATAAACACCGTATGCCACCTTTTGAAAATGCGGGTAGTTCTGTTTTGAGGCAGACAATACCTCGCTCAAGTAATACACTAGCCTCTGCACCGACTTACCCTCTTCATCACGCTCCACTACAATCACTGCACTTACAACTCGGTTGGTTGCCGCTATGTAGAGCAACATTGGCTCCTTTGACAGTGGAGAAGCTAACACTGGTGTAGTGGCCAACATCTTTTTTAAGTGGGCAAAAGCTTCATCGGCCTGCGGCGTCCAAACGAATTTATCTGACTTTTTCATGAGTTGGTAGAGAGGCAGTGCCTTTTCTCCCAACCGACATACAAACCGACTCAACGAGGCCAGGCACCCAGTGAACTTCTGGACATCGTTGAGACACTTCGGCAGCTCCATTCGTTCGATGGCTCGGATCTTAGTTGGATTAACCTCGATACCTTGGCTAGAGACGAGAAATCCGAGTAATTTCCCAGCCGGGACACCGAAGGTACATTTCTCCAGATTAAGCTTCATCCGGAATCTCCTTAAGTTCGCGAATGTTTGCCTTATGTCGTCAAGGAGCGTTGCGCTTTCCTTGGTCTTAATAACCACATTGTCCACGTAGACTTGTACGTTTTGACCTATTTGATCGTGTAAACATTTTTGCATACATCTTTGGTACGTTGCACCTGCATTTCGTAAACCAAACTGCATAGTGCGATAGCAATAAGCCCCGTACAGGGTAATAAAGGCAGTTTTTATTTGATCTTCCGGGTTCAGAGGTATCTGGTGGAAACCAGAATAGGCGTCAATGAATGACAACAGTTCACATCCCGCGGTAGAGTCGATGACCTGATCTATCCTCGGCAGTGGAAATGGATCTTTTGGACACGCCTTGTTCAGGTTCGTGTAATCGATACACATACGCCAAACCACTTCCACGTTCGGATCATCCTTCTTCTTTTCTACTAGCACCGGATTAGAGAGCCAATCCGGATACAGCACTTCCATGATAAATCCTGCTGCTAGCAACCGAGCTATCTCGTCACCAATGACCTTTATCCTATCCTCGGCGAAGCGTCGGAGAGGTTGCTTCACCGGCCTTGCTCCGGATCTTACGTTCAAAGAGTGCTCGGCCAACTCCCTCGGAACACCTTGCAAGTCCTATGTGGACCAAGCAAAAATATCCCGATTCTCACGGAGGAAGTTGACGAGCTCGCTTTCCTATTTGTCAGTTAACCCGGCACCAATTGTTACGGTACGTTCCGGAAACATGTTATCCACTGGAATCTTCTTGGTGTCCTTTGCGGCTTGAAACAAAACGCTTCCATGCGGGTTACTTAACGCCGGCATATACTGCTGCACGGGCTGAGCTAATGCGGCCACCTCTTGGATTTTTCTTTTCTCTTGGGCAATTACGAGTGACTCGGCTAGGTTGGACCCAGCTGAGGCGCACTCAATAGAACGTCGGAAATCCCCAGCGATAGTAATTGCTCCATTTGGCCCGGGCAACTTCATCTTCAGATAACTAACATGGCAACTTGCCATGAACTTGCTCAGTGCTGGTCTCCCGAGTAATGCATGATACGCGCTTTCCAAGTTCACCACCTCAAACTCCAGATTCTCAGTTCGGCAGTTATCCCTCGTGCCGAACAGCACGTCGATCCGGACTTTGCCTATGGGCTCACAGGAGATGCCTGGTACGATGTCATGGAAAGTTGTTCTTGTAGCCTAGAGCATGTTCTCCGTGATGCCCAACTTGCGTATCGTATCCGCATACATGATGTTAATACTACTGCCATTGTCGATCAGTACCTTGGAGAACCTCACATTAATGTTCGGTCCAATGAATGTCGGATCTAACACTAGTGCATACGAGCCTGGACTTGGCATAAGCTTGGGATGATCTTTGACGCTCCAGGTGATTTCTTGGTCCCACCAAGGCATGTACCTCGTCACTGCTTGCATAACCGCGTTAACCTCCATATGTCGGCGCTGCAAGCTCTTCCTATCTGTTTCCTCTGTTGTGAACACACAATAGCTCTGGTGATGTTCCTTGTACTCATTCCTTCCCTTGTTTCCAGAGTACCGCTGATCCGGTTGTTGCTGGTTTTCCACCTGATGCACTGCATCCCTTCTCTCATTGTTGTCATACCTCGGCGGAGGGGGAGGCAACATTAGTTGTTGCGTGTTTGCTCTGGAGAGCAATTGCTGCCGGGGTAACTCCTGCCGAGGTTGATCATTCCGGGGTGCCTAAGCATTCCCCGAACCACCTTGTTCTATCTTACGCATCCACTCACATTGCCTCGTTGTGTGACCCGCCGGGCTGTTCGGATTTGGCGTATGAAACTTACACGGTTGGTCCAACATTGACTCATAGGTATACCTCGGACGGTCTTTCTTTTCTTGCCATTGCTTCTTCTGCTCCGGAGTCCACGTTTTCTTGACATCGTTTCGAGGAGTCCATTGCCCTCCCGTTTTCTAGCGTTGGTTTCTCCCTGCTCCGGGTTGATCTTGATTCACAGCTGCAACTTGTTGCGAACTATACCGATGATCCGGTCTATCGTCTCTCCTTTTGCCCCTGTAATCGTTCCTCCGGGATGACCCGGCTCCGTCCCTCTGATAGTACTCCTCATTTGACTCGTTCGACGCGATCCTGGGTTGAGTCGGGTCACCCAAAGCATATGAATCCGTGATCCGGATCATCTCTACCAACGTGACTGGCATTTTCCTTTGCAATTTCATCCACAACTCGCTGCCATATCTGCACCCTTGTGCGAACCATGCTATAGCCTGTGACTCTATGACTCCCTCACACGAGTTTCTCACAGTACACCACCAGGTCAAGAATTCACGATCCATTTCGTTAGATCTCTGCTTGCACATTGCCAGGGTCTGCGGTCTATTCGGTCTCTGATATGTACTTGAGAAGTTGCTGATAAACATTTCTTCAAAATCTATCCAACAATTGATGCTTCCGGGTGGTAAATTATTCAGCCATACTCTAGCCGGACCTTCCAACATCTGGGGCACATATCGTACAGCCCGTCTCAAGTTGCCAGTTGCAATTTTCACAGCTGTAGCATAGTTTATCAGCCAATCCTCCGGCTTGGTACTGCTGTCATACGTCTTCGTGCCCCTGGGCAATTGGAAGTTGGGTACTGGAGGTTCCTTCATGATCCGGGGTCCAAAGCACGCTGGACCCAGTGGACCTTGACATTCGATCTGTTCCGACCTATACAGGCGATCCAGCTTTAACCTGGCGTCATCCGGCATCAAATCCCTGCTTCCTAATCTCGACCCTATCACATGATAGTCCGGTCTTGCGTATCCCGCATTCATCATCTCCCAGTCTCCGTCATTGTATCGGATTTGCTCTCGTTGTGCCCCTCTCTGTTGCATACCTCAGCCGGCACTTTGCTCTTGCCTTGGTATATTCCGCTGCTGCGGTTGACCTGCTCCTGCCGAGTTTCGTTGTCCGGCATTGCCGTTGGCAGCATTCCCTTGACCGGTATTGCCTTGGTCGTGATTACCTCGGCCAGCTTCACCTCGGCTCACACTTCGTCGATCGTCGTTTTTCCGCATCTCTTTTTCTTTTCCTGCACGCGTTGGGTCGTACGGAACGATCTACTTGTTCCGTCTGGCCGAGGTTACTACCTCTTCTCTCCTTGGGCCACCGTGAGGCGACGATGCGGCTCCAGCGGATTTCTCCGGGTTACCCATCGCCGAATGGACGATCTTAGAAGCTCCAACTCTCTCTGGGTTACCCCTCAGCAGCTCCTCGTTCTGCCTGTTCGCGATCCGAACCAGCTCGTTAACCCGGTCTTGTTGTCTTTGACGGGCCTCACCCGTCAGACCCTCTAGCTCGGATGCAGCGGCGTCTGCTTCTCTGAGGTTCTTCGCCGGTGTGCTGTACCTCGGCAACCCCACAGACAGATAGTTTTCCGACCCTTCTGGTCCATCATCCCCTTCTCTGTTCATCTCACTCATGAGATTTTTTCCTTTTACCCTTACCGCATCAACCTTGTTTGCCTTTGCGTACTCGCGCAGCGTCATGTTCAGCGATTGCTGAGCCGCGGCTATTTTCTTTGCACCCTCCAGTATCTTTTGTGGGGTTTCCTCTAGCTCGGCCTGTGCCTGAGCCGGATCTACTACTGCTGCCACCGGGTTTTCCAAGCTATCCATAGCTTCCCTCAGCACGTTCTTAGGCCTCTCTAGCGGAGGACCCCTAGCTTTCCTCGGTGCCTTAGGCGTTACCTCCGGGTCTGGCGCTGGATCCTTGCTCATGTCCACGCCTGGCGCAGTCATCATCACCTCTGCATGGTCCGGGGAGCGAGGGATGCGCGCCCCACGAGCCACAGTGAGGGGTGGTTCTCCTGCATCGACGACGCGATGCGGATGAACGCAAGACACGTCCACAGCAACGTAGACCTTGTGTGCACCGAGCTTGACGAAGATGCCGTTGCGCGGAAGGGGGCACGTGCCGAAGCAGCCAGCGTTGTCGCTGATGTAGTCCAGCGCTCCAAAGCGCTGAACGAGCCCGAAGACGATGCGTTCGCTGGTGCCGATGAGGTTTCCCGTCCGGATCTTCACCCCTGCTAGCGCCGCTAGCCCCACAGTGGGCGCCAACTATCGTGGTGGTGTCACGGCAGATGCCATGGATAGGCTAAAGGTGGGGACTAATATGCGCTAGGGGAATCCAGGGAGGGATAGTAGAGTGATTCTCTACACAGAAGCTTTGTATTGATGTTCTAACTCCCAGATTACAAGTGCTCCTCGAGCTGTATTGACAAGAGGAGGAAGAAGAAACTCTCTTACTCTTGCCTCCTATCTAGCCCAAGAACCCTAGATCCACTAGTGCTCACCCAACTAGAATTCTGCCAACCTGTATCCCAGAAAAACCCCACCCCTCTACCAGAACCCTAACCCCCCTTATATAGTGGTGGTTCGGTCCTGGCCTAGGGCATACGTGGAGGCATATTCCTAAGAATATGCCCCCTCCCAAAATAGTAACCCGACAGGGGTGCTTTTCCCCCGCGTCACACTTGCTTTAGCGACGTAGCCTCTGCGGCGCCCGCGTCAGCCGACGCGAGCATTGTCACCCTTGTCGGCCACGATCCGGTGGTCCTGCCCTTGCTTTATTCGCTCATCCAGTACGCATCGGACCTTCTTTTTTGACCAGAGAGATTCCTTCCTTCTCCTGGAAGCCAAGCGAGGATCCGGATCACAGTAGATCCGGCCACACCTGTTCCTGCATATAAGTTAGACAAGCATTTCCGACTTACTCCTTAAGTCGAACGAGACAACATTAGGCGTCCCCCCTGGCCCGGGTTACTCCGTGATCTGGCCTGCCTTGAGGTGACTCGGCCAGCATCCGCTTTGAGCTTGCCGAACCTCGGCTAACTCGGCCCTTATACCCCGGAGTGACCCTACCCGGGGGTATCCCCCCAACAGCTGGAGTGGCATCATTGCATGTGTTCTTTTCCAAAACCACAATGATGCACACTGATACACACACACACACCCAAGTGGGTGTGGTGATGCAACATCTTTCAAACTGGTGATACAATGCATGTTGTAGTTGAATCGCATCATGCTATTAGGGTCCTTGGACATGGTTGGACACATGCTAGAGTGGCATCATTGCATGTGTTCTTTTCCAAATCCACAATGATGCACATTGATATACAGACACACATCCAAGTGGGTGTGGTGATGCATCATCTTTCAAACTGGTGATACAATGCATGTTGAAGTTGAATCCCAGCATGCTGCTAGGGTTCCTGGACATGGTTGGACACATGCTGGAGTGGCATCATTGCATGTGTTCTTTTCCAAAACCACAATGATGAACACTAATACACACCCGATATGGCGATGTAGCATCTTTCAAACTAGTGATACAATGCATGTTGTAGTTGAATCCCAGCATGCTGGCTCAGATCTGGGCAGTGATGATGATGAATTAAGGCATGTGCCTAACTCTATATGGGAACCCCCTCTCAATAGTAGATCTATGAGTTGTCCGGCGCCTACCGAAACAAACCAGCGCCCGCCGGAATTTATGGCTCTGCATCCGGCGCGACCGAACTTATCACCGAAACTCCAGTCTATGCACTTTAAAGGGTTTGATGCTCGGAATATTCCCTCCTACCTACCCCTTCACCCCTAGTACTATAAATACTCCCTTGTGGCTTAGATCTAGGTAGAGATGATGATGAATTAAGGCATGTGCCTCACCCTAGATGGGAACCCCCTCTCAATAGTAGAGCTATGAGTTGTACAAGGCCTTGGAGTCGATGCCCTTCTCCATGTCGTCAAGACCCTCCTCAAGTGTTTGGTCTATCCCTATCAAGAATTCTAGTAGTGCTCGGTCTCTCCCCTTTAGGATTCTACTTGGTTGCTACTCTCTCCTTGGTTTGGATTCTATTATCTACTTGTCGATCTCTCCTTTGGTGATTCTACCGCAAGGTCTCTCTCTAAGGATTCTATTGTATTGGTTGTTCGAAGCAATGGGAGCAATCGAATTGGGTGTGATTTGGCGTGTGTTTGTATCTTTACCTTTCATTAGAGTTGTGTTCATCTTGTTCATCGCGTGTTCCCTCACTCCCCGCCTCAAATCTTTGAAGATCGGGCCATGCCAAGGGTAAATGCACAAGGAGACCCATAACAGTCCTCCGCCCGACTCCGATCCTAGGGATTGCGCCAGACCGGTCACCACCGGCGTGAGCTATTGGTGTGTATCGCGATTTCGTGTGAGTGTGTTCATCATGTTCTTTGTGCATGAGTTCGTCATGTTCATCCCTCCTCTCCTTCCCCCGCACTTCCCCCTCGATTTGAAAGGGGTTCGTGAAAGATTGGGCCACCCTCGAGGTTGACCCTCAACAAGTATCTTTTGAAGGTACCCATCCAGACTGTCAATATATTGAAAACCAATGAATTTGTTGAATTCAACTTCTTGCTAAGAATTTGCATGTACAAAATTTGACTTTTATTTGAAAACCATAAAAAAACATTGCACGACGACCTCTGACTTGTACTACTTGCCATGAAAAATGATTATTATCAAGAGAGTTCACATATAAAAAACAAACTAATTGAAAATATGGCCTGCCATGTATGAACATATCCTTAGGCTTTAGGCTGAAAGACAAGCTAAATGGCCTTATATATGTACAATATACTTTATGGTAATGTTCTCATATTTGGTAGATGAGTGCATCTTGGCATGGTGAACAATAATGCTACTAGTACTGGGAGTTTACAAAATTTAGGAATAAAAAATCATTTTCAAATTTGAACTACAAGTAAACATGATATAATGCTCTTAAAAAGTTATAAACATCCTTTGAGTCTTTATGGTACCAAGGCGGTCAATACTTCAAAAACCAACGAGAGTTCTGTAGGATTAAAGTTCTTGCTACGAATATGCATGTTGACAATTTGATCCTCACTAGCTATGAACGAAAATAATGAAAACCCTAAAATGAAGCCTTCTTCATGGCATCCTCTTGCGTGTACTACTATTTTCACTGAAAATAATTAATAACTGTGAGTCATCATAAATTACAAAAAAATAGTTACACAATATATAGCCCACGGTGTATGGACACTCTTGAGTTTCAAGCCGAACGTCAAAGGTAACAACCATATGCACATCGTATTGTATTGTAATGTTCTCATATTTGGTAGATGTGTGCATCTTGGCAAGGTGAAAAATGGTGGCAACCAAAGTTTCCAACTTATAGGAACAATAAGACCTTTTCAGTTTTCAAAGCAACAAGATTTTTTTTGTAAGCAAGTACGAAGAAAAATAGCTCAGAGTACCACAAGAACAACCCAAGTTTTTAAGCAAAGCGTGGACCTTGATACACTTACGATTGATTACCAAGTTCTATGAGTTCTCAAGCTTCCCAGCCAACTGTTTTCCTTGCTTAATTTTAGGGTGGTTCGTGCTAAATGTATGGACATCGATGTAATTTTACCTTTTTACGTCCTTGATGTAAATTGTACTCCCACCATCCGTGTAAAATTCAAACCTAGAAGCAAGTGGTAAAATTTAAACGTATTTAATATTATTAGTTGTTAATGAGTATGCACATTCTTGGAGTTTCAAGCCGAACGACCAAGGTCATGGCCATATCAACATCATACTTTATGCTGATGTTGATCGTGCATGTAAGAATTTGCATGACGCCAAATTTGGCCATATATTTTATAAACAAACAAAGAGGAAGTAGCGTATGAAGAGTATGGCTCGATCAACTGCTCTCTCGAGAAGGAGCTGAACCCGATTGTTTTATTTCCTTGCTTAATTTTGGGGTACTTCATGCTAAATATAAGGATCTCGATGTAATTTCCTCCCCTTTTAGGTCCTTGATGTAAATTGTACTCCCACCACCCGTGTAAAGTTTGAACCTAAAAGCAAGTGGTAAAATTTTAAACGTATTTAAGATTATTAGTTGTCGATGAGTATGAACATTCTGGGATTTCAAGCCGAATGACCAAGGTTATGGCCATATCTACATCATATACTTTATGTTTATGATTCATGATCCCATATCCAAAACAAACAAAGAGGAAATAGTATGAAGATTATGGCTCGATCAGCTTATCTCACGAGAAGGAGCAAAACAAGACTGTTTCCCCTGCTTAATTATAGGGTGCTTCGTACTAAATGTATGGACCTCGATGTAATTTTACCTTTTTTAGGTCCTTGATCTAAAATGTACTCCCACCGCTCGTGTAAAATTCGAACCTAAAAGCATGTGGTAAAATTTAAACATATTTAAAATTATTAGTTGTCGATGAGTATGAACATTCTTGGATTTCAAGACGAACGACCAAGATTATGGCCATATCTACATCATACTTTATGCTGATGATGATCACATATTCAAGAATTTTCATACCGCCAAATTTGGCCATATTTTGAAAACAAATGAAGAGGAAGTAGTATGAAGAGTATGGCTCGATCAGCTTCTCTCTCGAGAAGGAGCCAAACATTACTGTTTTTCCTGCTTAATTTTAGGGTGCTTTATGCTAAATGTATGGACCTCGATGTAATTTTACCCCTTTTTAGGTCCGTGCTGTAAAATGTACTCCCACCGTTCCTGTAAAATTTGAACATAAAAGCAAGTGCTAAAATTTAAACGTATTTAAGCTTATTAGTTGTCAATGAGTATGAACATTCTTGCATTTCAAGTCGAACGACCAAGGTCATGGACATATGTACATCATACTTTATTTTGATGATTCATGATCCCATATCGAAGAATTTGCATGCCGCAAAATTTGGCCATATTTTGAAAACAAACAAAGAGGAAGTAGTACGAAGAGTATGGCTTGGTCAGGTTCTCTCTCGAGAAGGAACCGAACTCGACTATTTTTCTTTGCTTAATTTTAAGGCGTGTTTCGTGCTAAATTTATGTACCTCGACGTACTTTTCCCCTTTTAGGTCCTTGATGAAAACAAACGAAGAGGAAGTATTATGAAGAGTACAACTCGATCAGCTGCTCTCTCGAGAAGGAGCTGAACCCGACTGTTTTATTTGCTTAATTTTAGGGTACTTCGTGCTAAATATATGGACCTCGATGTAATTACCCCCTTTTTAGGTCCTTGATGTAAAATGTACTCCCACCGCCCGTGTAAAATTCGAACCTAAATGTTAGTGGTAAAATTTAAACGAAATTAAGGTTAGTTGTGAATGAATATGAATAATCTTGGATTTCAAGCCAAACAACCAAGGTGGCCATATCTATATCATACTTTATATCGATGATTCATGATCCCATATCCAATAATTTGCATGCCGCCAAATTGGGCCACATTTTGAAAACAAACAAAGAGGAAGAATTGCGAAGAGTATGGCTCGACGAGCTTCTCTCTCGAGAAGGAGCCAAACCTAACTGTTTTTCCTGCTAAATTTTAGGATGCTTCGTGCTAAATGTATGGATCTCGATATAATTTTACCTTTTTTAGGTCCTTGCTGTAAAATATACTCCCACCGTCCATGTAAAATTCGGACATAAAAGCAAGTAGTAAAACTTAAACGTATTTAAGCTTATTAGTTTTCAATGAATATGAATATTCTTGCATTTCAAGCCGAACGACCAGGGTCATGGCCATATCTACATCATATTTTATGCTGATGATTCATAATCCCATATCAAAGAATTTGCATGATGCTAAATTTGGCCATATTTTGAAAACAAACAAAGAGGGAGTAGTATGAGGAGTATGGCTCGATTAGCTTTTCTCTTGAGAAGGAGAAAAACATGACTGTTTTCCCTACTTAATTTTAGGGTATTTTGTGCTAAATGTATGGATCTCGATGTAATTTTTACCTTTTTTAGGTCCTTAATGTAAAATGTACTCCCACCGTTCGTACGTGTAAAATTCGAACCTAAAAGCAAGTGATAAAACTTAAATGTATTTAAGATTATTAGTTGTCGATGAGTATGGCTCGATTAGCTTTTCTCTCGAGAAGGAGCAAAACATGACTATTTTCTCCTCTTAATTTTGGGATGCTTCGTGCTAAATATATTGACCTCGATGTAATTTTACCTTTTTTAGGTCCTTGTTGTAAAATGTACTCCTACCGTCCGTACGTGTAAAATTTAAACATAAAATCAAGTGGTAAAATTTAAACGCATTTAAGATCACTAGTAATCGTGCACATGCAATGCACGTGTTTTGACTAACATAACATTGTTCGGCACAAAAAGTTCTAACAAAATTTAATGTCAAAGTGTGAATGCATAACTTGATTTGTGGTATTATTATGATCATTCTTATTCTCATTATTAACACCATTTTGAGAAACGGGATGTATAATACCTAATAATGATTTTCATTCCATTTATGGGTGCAAGAGAAAATCAAGGTCATGGAACTACCCGATGTCAGGACAAAAGTGTCAACAACATGTACATGTGGATCATTAGAAAAAATGACATATTATACAATATGGGTACCTCACGGTTCCATGTTAATCAAAAAATAGAGAGGATTCATTTTTTGCGTGTACATGATTTGGTCCTCAACCACCACTCACTTAACTTATCTACACACGACTCCCTAATCTCCTTCATGAGATGCACAATAATTGGGCTCTTAGATGTGCACACTCATATATAGGATTACTCTCCAGAGAGAGTCACAGAGTGTGCTGCAAGTATCTATTCAACTCAAACAGATGAATGATATGCCTGCCCAACTGTTCTTGTCTCTGGAATTTGACGAAAGAATATCAATCCATGTGCAATGCACGACTAACCCTACACTTTATAAATTTTATTTTTATAGTAAATTTTTGTAAATAAAATTAAGTATTTGCAACTAAAATATTGAAGCACATACAATGCACACATATTACTTGCACTCCTTTGCAACATTTGGAAGTATTTTCTCAAAACATTTTAAAAGGAAACATTGTAAAACATTTTAAAATATTAAAAGATTCATCAAGAACGTTCCCTCTTTGGTTTCAGTTTCTTTAAATATGCCCGTCATTTGTTAGTTCCTATTGCACGATTTGATGTTACTCAAAAGAATAATATAATACAAAAGCAAGAAAACACTATTTAGATACAATGAAGTGTGATTGCTTAAAGCAGATTCTGTAGATGTTGTACATTTATTTGCACAAATACTTACTTAAACATGCACCCAGATTTTGCAACGGTGCTAATCATATCAGTGTCAATAATCTACCTAGCCTCCATCACAAGCCAACCTGTCAATATAACAGTTAATTACAGCTTTAGAGCACAAAAACCTCTGACCTGAAATCTTACACATGTTCTCATTTGGCTAAATATAGATAGATGAACACAGTGGATGAACCTACAGCCAAAAACATTCAGTAAACATTCAATGTATCAGAGATAGTTTCCTACTTACCTTAGTAATATCTGCCTATCTGATTAGCAACTCCTACCTCTGGATATTAACATTTCAACTTCCTGATCTACAGATTACCAATACATAGGTAGATAGTATATCATATTTATTACCAATGCAGAACCACTATCGATGGTCTGCATCGCCATCGGAAACATGACTGCCATGGCTGAGCAGCAGCTAGTCCATGGTCCGGTACCACGTCTGAGGAGCGTTCTGCTGTGCCGTGACCGGTTACGCAGCCGCCTACCCAACCGCCGCTGGAGAATGTACCTCCCTGTCGTTGCTGATGAGCCGTCTGACCTGCCACTGCTGTCATCATCTTTTTTTTCGGGTGCCGTCATCATCATTGAGGAGTGGCTTGCCCTTGCCAGCCTTAGCCAGATAATGGGCAGAATTGCGGAAGAAAGGATGGATGACCTGCTCCACCATGTCATAGAAGTGGATACCTGATGTTTGAACTTTGAAGACAACCGTATTGTTTTCATGCTCTTCTTGGTCAACAATTGACTGTTTTCTTGCTTTTGTTCATCAATATATGACTGCAACCTACAAAGTTCATCATTGCTAACTGACAAGACGTCAATGTACAAACCATATTATTGTTAAAAAAAGGGTACAAACCATATGCATTGGCACTAAGCGAATCATATATAGCAAATACAGTATATACCTTCCAAGGTCGTCTAGTTATAGGTTTTTTCATGGCGGATGTAATTTCTGGATTGCGTTCAGGCTGGCTGCGGAGAGCTTCTACTTCGTTCGCATGCTTTACCAAGATGTTAAGTCATACCGTACAATAAACAAGCTCTCTCGAAGGGAATAATTAATTCGATGTCGCTTTCGTCTACAGCCTAGCATTAGCCGCGACCCTCTTACCGCGCACGGAGGAGGCGCACGTGCTAAAGCGGTAAGAGCCGGGCGCCGATGGTTTGCCGCTTCAGGTCCGATGTGGCCTCTAGCCGCCTCATCTACCCTCCAGCGCGGCCTCGTTCGAGATCATCGCCTTGCCACCGTCAGGCTATAGTCTGCCCGCCGCCCCCGGCGACCCTATCGCCTCGCCCCCGCACTCCGGCTAGGGCTCATGCTGCTCCTCCTTGTTTCGTCTACGTGGGTTGCTAGGGTGTCGCGATATGGGGTGGCGAGTCTGCGTTTGGAAGGGGAGTAGAATCCAGAAAAACTGCAACGAACCAGTCAATGTCGAAATTAGGGGTGAGGTATGAAACAAAAAGGGTAAAACGTTTTACAACGTCAAGTCATTGGAGACACGCGGACCATTAGATGTCAAGGAATTAACGATTGAGATATAATGTTCCTGCCAACTTCATGCTTTTATAAGTAGTGGAGATTAGTTGTCGATAAGTATAAACATTCTTAGATTTCAAGATGAACTACCAAGGTCATGGCCATATCTACATCATACATTATGCTGATGATTCATGATCCTATATCCAAGAATTTGCATGCCGCCAAATTTGGCCATATTTTGAAAACAAACAAAGAGAAAGTAGTATGAAGAGTATAGCTTGATCAGCTTTTTTATTGAGAAGGAGCAAAACATGAGTGGTTTGCCTGTTTAATTTTAGAGTGCTTCGTGCTAAATGTATGTACCTCGATATAATTTTACATTTTTAGGTTCTTGATGTAAAAAGTACTCCCACCATCCGTATGTGTAAAATTCGAACCTAAAGGCAAGTGGTAAAATTTAAACGTATTTAATATTATTAGTTGTCGATGAGTATGAACATTCTTGGATTTCAAACCGAACAACCAAGGTCATGGCCATATCTACATCATAGTTTATGCTGATGATGATCCCATGTCCAGGAAATTGAATGCCACCAAATTTGACCATATATTTTGAAAACAAATAAAGAGAAAGTAGTATGAAGAGTACGGCTCGATCAGCTGCTTTCTCGAGAAGGAGCCGGACCCCACTATGTCCCTTGCTTAATGGGTGTTTCGTGCTAAATGTAAGGACCTCTATATAATTTTCTCCATTTTTATGTCCTTGATGTAAATTGTCTTCCCACTGTCCGTGATGTTCCCATATTTGGGAGTAAATGGGTGAATCATGGCATGGTAACAATGTTGCCACTCAGAGTTTCCAACCATTAGAAAAGGAAAAAAATCAATTTTCCAAGTGTCACGAGTGTATTTTCAGTAAAGAAAATAGAAAGAATATGTATTTTCTATAGAAAAGAAACAAAGAGAAAGAAGAGAAACTATGAGCACAGAGGAAACAGCTTGAGAGAGAAGTGAAGATGAGAAGTTTAAGGTGGTGTGATATGAGAGCAAAGTTGTGATAGTTTCCTGACACGAGGTACAAGGTACAGTCACCTAGTAGTACTGAACTAGTACTAGTAAATTTCAGGACCTTTACTATATACTGTATGCATGCAAAACAAATTGTGTTTTCTCTTTCCTTCACTGCCTCATCACCATCCCCACACCCCGGCTAGCTGATCTCTCCCTCGTCCAAAACGTGGCGCTGTGCACGTGCGTCGACCTGCCTTGTCGGTGGCTCCGTGTCAGTATCATGCGTGTTGCATTAGTGTGTATAAGAAGGAACCATTTTGCAGCTTGGCGATAAAAGGTACAGTACTGATACTATTATTAGAGTTGGAGTTCAAACTTTCACAGTTTGAAAATTTTCACTTCTTTCCCAAACATCCGGACATAAGGTTATTCAAAAGATAGTGGTGCACAAGGGATTATTTTATACTGTCTGTAGTACGTCCCATCGCATTCGATGAAATTTATTATGATCTAGCCAGCTTTACCACTACTCCGTAGTAGTCCATTGTTGTTCAATTTCACACCCTGCAAAGAGGAAGCCACCAGCACACACGCAACACGCTAGATCGAAAGTACAGTAGGAGTAGTACGAAGGGTATGGCTCAGTCGCTCGCTCGAGAAGGACCCACAGCCGACTGCTTTTCATTGCTTCATTTTAGGGCCCTTTGTGCTAAATGTATGGACCTCTATATAATTTTCTATTTTTTGAGTTCTTCGATGTAAACAGTACTCCCACCAACATTCTCAAATTTTAACTAAACATAAGCACGATAGATTGCTCTTAAATTTTTCCAAAAATCTTTTGAAGCTAAGCAGGAATTCGATACATCAAAAACCACCGAAAGTTCTAAAAATTCATGTTCTTGCTATGCATTTGCATCCCGACATAGTTGACATAGTTTTGATAACATTTCAAATAAAGATTAAAAAGTATAATATTTTTTTGTGGCATCATGTTACGTGTATCTAGAAACATGTGTTATAAAACGTATAATACAAACATTATTAATTATTCTTTGGTTTCGATAATACTTTATATTAATGATCGCATATTCAAGAATTTTCATGCCGCCAAATTTGGCTATATTTTAAAAACAAACAAAGAGGAAGTAGTATGAATAGTATGGCTCGATCAGCTTCTTTCTCGAGAAGGAACCAAACCTGACTCTTTTCCTTGCTTATTTTTTGGGTGCTTCGTGCTAAATGTATGGACGTCGATATAATTTTACCTTTTTTAGGTCCTTGATGTAAAATATACTCCCACCGTCCGTGTAAAAGTCGAACCTAAAAGCAAGTGGTAAATTTAAACGTATTTTAGATTATTATTTGTCAATGAGTATGAACATTGTTGCATTTAAAGCCGAATGACCAAGGTCATGGCCATATCTACATCATACTTTATGCTAATGATTCATGATCCAATATCAAAGAATTTTCATGCCACTAAATTTGGCCATATTTTGAAAACAAACGAAGAGGAAGTAGTATGAAGAGTATGGCTCTACCATGTTTTCTAAAGTTGATTTGCATAGTGGTTACCACCAGATTCGTATGAAATTGGGAGATGAATGAAAAATAGCATTTAAAATTAAGTTTGGTTTAAGTGATAAGTAATGCCATTTGGTTTAACTAATGCACCTAGCACATTCATGAGATTAATGAACAAAGTTTTACGTTCTTTCATTGGATGTTTTGTGGTAGTATACTTTGATGATATTCTGATTTATAGCAAATCTTTAGAGGATCATTTGGAACATTTGCATGCTGTTTTCAATGCTTTACGTGATGCGCGTGTGTTTGATAATCTTGAGAAGTGCACCTTTTGCACCGATTGAGTTGCCTTTCTTGGCTATGTTGCTGCATCACAGGGTATTGAAGTGCATCCAGCCAACATTGAAGCAATTGAGAATTGGCCACAGTCCAAGACGGTCACACAAGTGAGGAGTTTTCTTGGCCTCGCTAGTTTTTATAGGTGATTTGTGAAAGATTTTGGATCAATTTCTACACTGCTGAATGAACTTATAAAGAAGGATGTGCCCTTTGTTTGGGACGATGCACAACAAGCCTTCATGGTATTGAAAGATAAGTTAACACATGCTCTATTAATCCAACTTCCTGATTTTGCTAAGACTTTTGAGCTTGAATGTGATGCTAGTGGAATTGGTTTGGGAGGTTGTTGCATATTTTAGTGAGAAATTGAGTGGGACTAGTCTAAACTATTCTAGTTATGATAAATAATTATATACCATGGTTCGGACATTATAAACTTGGCAACATTATTTATGGCCTAGAGAATTTATTATACATTCTGATCATGAATCTTTGAAGCATATTCATAGTCAAGCTAAGCTGAATCATCGCCATGTAAAGTGGGTTGAATTTATTGATTCTTTTTCTTATGTTATCAAACACAAAAAGTGTAAAGATAATGTTATTGTTGATGCTTTGCCGCGTCGTTATACTTTGTTATCTCAACTTGACTTCAAAATATTTGAATTGGAAACTATTAAGGAACACTATGTGCATGAAGCTGAATTTAAAGATATGTTGCTAAATTGTAGAAATGGTAGAACATGGAACAAATTCGTCTTCAATGATGGATTTGTGTTCTGCGCTAACAAACTATGCATCCCAAATAGTTTCATTCGTATTTGGTTGTTACATGAGGTGCATGAAGGAGGACTGATGGGTCACTTTGGTGTAAACAAGCATGCGTCGAGATGCTGAGAGATTCGTGGCACGCTGCACTACTGATACGTCCAAAACGTATCTACTTTTCCGAACACTTTTGCTATTGTTTTTCCTCTAAACTTGTGTAATTTGGGTATGACTAACACGGACTGACGCTGTTTTCAGCAGAATTACCTTGGTGTCTAGTTTTTGTGCAGAAAATCAACTATTAGGAAAAATCCCGAAAAATATGCCAAAAATCCTATTTCACCAGAAGACTCAAGGAGCCAGAATACGAGACGGAGAGGGGCTGGGGCTTGGCCACACCACCTGGCCGCACGGGCTAGGCCTGGCCGCGCCAGGGGGTGGTCTGGCCGCCCCAGGCACCCCCTCGGTCTCGCTCTTCGCCTATAAGTTGCCTTTTGACCTAAAAACCAAGGGGGGTTCAACGTTTTTCCAGAAAGAGTTCCGCTGCGCCGCCACCACTAGATTCCGTGATTCGGAACCAGAAACTCCGTTCTGGCACCCTGCTAGGACGGGGAATTGGAGGAGATCATCACCATCATCATCACCATCGCTTCTCCATCGACCATCCATGTTTCCCCCATCTATGAGTGAGTAATCCCCCGCTGTAGGCTATGGGAATGGTAGGGATTGGATGAGATCGTTCATGTAATGGCATCGGACTGTTAGGGCATGGTGCCTAGTATCTATTATTAGTGCTTTTTGACTTTGTTGCAACTTGTTATGCTTAATGCTTGTCACTAGGGCCCGAGTGCCATGGTTTCAGATTTGAACATGTTATTGATTCATTATGATAGTATTGTTTATGGTCTTACTTGCAAGTTGTATACACACGTTGTTGTCCGGAACCAAAGGCCCCAAAGAGAGAGAAATCGGGATAACCGGAGGGAATGACTTTGATGTGAGGATCACATGTGTTCACAGAGTGTTAATGCTTTTCTCCAGTACTCTATTAAAAGGAGCACCTTAATTGCCAGTAGTTCCCTTGAGGCCCCGCTGAAAATGGGCTGGCAGGACAAAAGATGTTGTGCAAGTTCTCATTACGAGCACGTATGACTATATATGGAACACATGCCTAGGATTACTTAGTACTCTGATGCTTTATCTTATTTATCTACAAATGCCCTATGTGCTGATTGCTATATGATTTGTCATGTCCATGCAACGCCTGTCCATCCATCTCTGTGCCTACCGCGCTTTAATCCTACTGTGTACTACAATTGTTTCTACTGTCTTTACTTTTACTACTGCTATTACTTTACTATTGCTACTACAAAACTGTTGCTACTAATAAACTATTGTGAGCAAGATTGTTTCCAGGTGCAGCTGAATTGACAACTCAGTTGTTAAGGCTTATAAATATTCTTTGGCTCCCCTTGTGTCGAATCAATAAATTATACACCCCCTATACTTGTAGGTCATCAACTACTTGTCAAAAAGCTAAGTCTCGCCTTAATCCACATGGTTTATATATGCCTCTTCCTGTTCCTTGTGTCCCATGGGAGGATATTTCTATGGACATTTTTTTGTTATTACCTCGTACACAGAAGGGGAGGGATAGCATTTTTGTTGTTGTGGATTGGTTTTCTAAGTTGGCGCACTTTATTCCTTGTCACAAAACTGATGATGCTTCGCATATTGCTGATTTGTTCTTTCGTGAAATTATCCGTTTACATGGTGTGCCAAATACTATTGTTTCTGATCATGATACTAAATTTCTTAGCCACGTTTGGAGATGTTTATGGGCTAAGTTGGGGATAAAATTGTTGTTTAGTACTTCATGTCATCCCCAAACTAATGGACAAACTGAAGTAGTCAATAGAACTTTGTCTACTATGTTGCAGGTTGTTTTAAAGAAGAACTTAAAATTATGGGAAGAGTGTTTACCTCATATTGAATTTGCTTATAATCGTTCGCTACATTCTACCACAAAGATGTGTCCATTTGAGATTGTGTATGGTTTTGTTCCTCGTGCACCTATTGATTTATTGCCATTACCTTCTTCGGTGCAAAATAATTTGGATGCTACACAACATGCTGAAATGATATTAAAATTACATGAGACTACTAAAGACAACATAGAACGCATGAATGCTAAGTATAAACTTGTTGGGGATAGAGGGAGAAAGCATGTTGTGTTTGATGTTGGTGATCTTATTTGGTTGCATTTGCGCAAAGATTGTTTTCCTGATTTGCGCAAGTCTAAGTTAATGCCACGTGCTACTGGTCCATTTAAGGTGTTAGAGAAAATAAATGATAATGCATATAAACTTGAGTTCCCTACAAATTTTGGTACGGTTAATCCTACATTTAACATTGCATATTTGAAGCCTTACTTTGGTGCGGAAGATGAGATTGCATCAAGGACGACTTCAATTCAAGAAGGGGAGCATGATGTGGACATCCCATCTATTGATACAATCGATGTACCTACAGTACACAAATACAAGGACCTATCACTCGAGCTCGTGCCAAGCAACTTAACTAGCAGGTACTTTCGTTTCTTGGAACTATACATGAGAATATGATGTTGCCTAAATCAGATGTGTTTGTTACTCTTAGGAATGATGGACCTAGCATGGACGAGAGGGACAAGAATTGGAGCATGATCATGCATGGAGATGGCACCAACCATATGAGTATTGAAGAGGATGCCACAAGTGGAGATTTTAGAACTTCGAATCCACCATAATGAAGATTGAAGGCTTGGATGAAATACCACTTGATAGGGCAAAGGTGTCCGATCTTTGGATGAGATGGTGATAACTTGATTTGTGTGGAGTTCGGGCTTGACGATCCGACTACACGTGCGAGCAAGAGTGCCAATGCAATCTCTAGGCACGAGATCGAGCTTTATTCCATCCCCAAGATTGAGCTTTAGTCCATCCTTCATCTCATTACTCATTCCTTCCATACACCTGAAATTTTTCCTTCATACAAAACTTCACACAATCTTTATTAGCAACATTAGTGCACTCAAGATAAATAAGTCTTAAGGTTCAGTTCTAACATCAAATAAACTTCCATTAGAACACTAGCTACTGAAGCACTTCCCTTAGAAAGCTCAATTCCCCAAAAGAACTCAAAAAGGAACCAACAAGAAGCAAATGCAGAAAATGGCAGAAATCTGTCAAAACAGACCAGCAGGTAAAGAAGAATTTTTTCGAGGACCTTCTGTTGCTCAAATCAAAAAGTGTTGAACTAACGAAAGTTATATAACAACCTGGGGCATAAGAACAAAAATTCACGCCTCAAAAAGGCGTTCAGAGATTTTACACGAATATTTATGGTGAAGCACAAAATCTGTTTCGGGATAGCAACTTTCCCAATCATTACTTCTCTCTCATTAGAGGTTACTCTTGGCACAAAAAGCAAATAAAAAGGATAAGGAGCGGTTATTACTGAAGTTATTACTGAAGTAATAACTTCCAAGACTCATCTAAAACTTTTGGGTTATCTCCCAATAAGTACTTTTCTTTAACGCCTTTAAGTTAGGCATAAGAAGCAAGAAAAAGAATCAAGTGTTCTCAAATGAAGAAGCATTAAGACCAAATTTTGTTTTCATAGAAGAAGCAAAATAAATCTTCTCTCTCTTCTTAGGAAAGTGTTCTGTACCTTTCTTGAGTGGGAGTTGATATTTAATGGTGCCTTCTTTCATATCAATAATGGCACCAATAGTTCTAAGAAAAGGTCTTCCAAAGTAATAGGACAAGAAGAATTGCATTCAACATCCAAAACATAGAAATCAACGGGAACATAGGCATTGTTAACCATAATAAGAACATCATTAAGACTCCCCATGAGTTCTTTTTAGCATTATCATCAAGTGGGACATTCAAATAACAATCTTCAAGTGGTGGCAAATCAAGCATATCATAAATACTTCTAGGCATAATAGAAACACTACTATCAAGATCACATAAAGCTTTAAAATCATAGTCATTCACTTTCATATTAATGATGGGTTCCCAACCATCTTCTTGTTTTATAGGAATAGAAGCTTTATGTTTCATCTTTTCTTCTTTAATCTTTATGAGAGCATCAGTAATGTGTTTTGTAAAGGCCATGTTCATAGCACTAGCATTAGTTCTTTTAGCAAGCTTTTGTAGGAACTTAATAACTTCAGAGATATTACACCCATCAAGATCAAAATCAAATTTATCATCTAGAGTAGTAGAACTATTACTAGCCTCAACACTACTGGTGGTGATAGTAGAAACACTAATGTTTCTAGCAACTTCATCTTCTCTTTCCCACTTAGCATGTAATTCAGCTAATAGTCTAACATTTTCATCAATTCTTACTTGTATAGCATTAGTAGCTGCAAAGGGATTATCAGTAGTTTCAGGTTTAGCAGCCATTTTATTCAAAGAAGATTGAGCTTCATCCAAAGATGCTATATTTCTTTCAGCATTAGAGAGTTTTTCCTCAATAGTTTTATTGAAAGCAGTTTGCTTACTAATAAAGTCTTTAAGCATAACTTCAAGTTTAGAGGGAGCACTCCTATTATTGTTGTAGGAATTTCCATAAGCATTACCATTGTTGGGAGGATATGGCTTATAATTGTTGTTGCCAAAATTGTTCCTATAAGCATTATTGCCAAAATTGTTATTTCCTATGAAGTTCACATCAACTTGCTCTTCTTGAGCAACCAAAGAGGCTAAAGGAACATTATTTGGATCAATATGGCCTTTCCCATTAACAACCATAGACATAATAATATCAATCTTATCACTCAAGGAGGAAGTTTCCTCAATAGAATTTACCTTCCTACCTTGTGGAGCTCTATCAGTATGCCATTCAGAATAATTGACCATCATATTGTCCAGAAGTTTTGTTGCAGCACCCAAAGTGATGGTCATAAAGGTACCTCCAGCAGCAGAGTCTAATAGGTTCCTTGAAGAATAGTTCAATCCTGCATAAAAAGTTTGGATGATCATCCAAGCAGTCAGTCCATGAGTGGGACAATTCTTTACCAAAGATTTCATTATTTCCCAAGCTTGAGCAACATGCTCATTATCAGATTGTTTAAACTTCATTATTTCAGTTCTCATAGATGTAATCTTAGCAGGAGGATATATTTTCCAATGAAAGCATCTTTGCACTTAGTCCAAGAATCAATACTATTCCTAGTTAAGGAATTCAACCATTCTTTATCTTTTCCTCTCAAAGAGAAAGGAAACAATTTCAGCTTAATAATATCACCATCTACATCCCTATGCTTTTGCATCTCACAAAGTTCAACAAAGTTATTTAGATGGGCAGCAGCATCTTCATTACCAATACTAGAAAATTGTTCTCTCATAACAAGATTGAGTAAAGCAGGTTTTATCTCAAAGAGAGTATCTTCAGGCACAGGTGGAGCAATAGGTGTGCTCATAAAATCATTGTTGTTGGTGCTAGTGAAGTCACACAACTTAGTGTTTTCAAGAGTAGTCATTTTTTGTGTTTTCAAATAAGAAAGCAAACTTGTAAAACTAATTTTTTTTGTGTTTTTGATAACAAAACAAGCAAACAAAGCAAAAAGAAACTAAGCAAAACAAAAATAACAAAGTAAAGAGATTGGTTATGAGGGACTCCCCTTGTGAAGATGTCCTTGACTCCCCGGCAACGGCGCCAGAAAAGTGCTTGATGGCTCGTGTATTAACAAGCTTGTTGGGGAACCCCAAGAGGAAGGTATGATGAGCACAGCAGCAAGTTTCCCTCAGTTATGAAACCAAGGTTTAATCGAACTAGTAGGAGCAAGGAAACACCCCAAAGGTGTTGCTAGCTGAGCCTTGGCAGGGCGCACTACCGGTGCTAGTAGCAACGTGGAGACCTGCACAACACAACCACAGAACTTTGTCCCCAACTTGCAATGAGGTTGCCAATCTCACCAGTTTTGCTGAAAACAAAGGATTAAACGTATCGAATGGAAGGAAGTAAAAGTTTGCAGAAAGTAAACACAAAGCAGTAAATAGTTTGTAGATTGTATGTAAACGAAAGGACCGGGATCCATAGTTCACTAGAGGTGGATCTCCTTAAGATAGATAACATGCTGGGTGAACAAATTACAGCAGGGCAATTGACAAACATCGAGAAAGCAATACATGCATATACTAATCAACTTGACTCTTTTGGAACTTGATTGGGAATTACAACATTATACATAGACCGCCATCCAACTGCATCTATGACTAATAATCCACCTTCAGGTTATCATCCGAACCCCCTCCAGTATAAGTTGCAAGCAACAGATTATTGCTTTACGAACTGCATGTAAAGTAAACAATACGATTATTCTATGAACAAAGGATTGTTGTTTTCTCCCTAGTAGCAACAACACATCTAGTACCTTAGAGATTTCTGTCACTTCCCCAGATTACCAGAGGCATGAACCCACTATCGATCATAAATACTAACTCTTGGAGTTGCTAGCATCTACTTGGCCAAGATAGCTACTAACAACGGAAAGCATGCAAGATAACAAATAACAAATACATGATAGAATCAATAATCAATCTGAAATAGCATCTCAATATCCATCGGATCCCCGAAAACACAACATGCAGAATTACAAATAGATGATCTTGATCATGAACGGAGCTCACAAGATCTAGACATGAAAGCACAAAGGAGGACAACCAGCCATATAGCTACTACATGGATCCGTAGTCCAAAGATGAACTACTCACGCATCACACCAGAGGCTTGCATGATGATGTAGAAGGCCTCTAGGGTGAATTCCCCTCTCCGGCAGGGTGCCGGGAAGAGCTTCAGATCCCTCCTAATCTAGGGATGGAGATGACGGTGGCTACAGACTCTTTCGTGGATTTTTGATCGGGTACTTAGGGTATTCGTCCTGAGGGCATCTTATAGGCGGAACGAGAGGCTGAGGGGGTCTTGGGGTCGCCCAGACCACCCCCTGGCGCGGGCCAGGCCTGGCCGCGTGGCCAGGTGGTGTGGCCGGCCCCCATCCCTTCTCCGTCTCGTATTCTGGCATCTGATGACTTCCGGAAAAATAGGCACTTTGGCTTTTGTCCTGTCCAATTCCGAGAATATTCATTTTCTGACTTTCCTGGAACCAAAAACAGCAGAAAACAGGCAGCTGGCACTGTGGCTCTTGTTAATAGGTTAGTCCATGAAATCATATGAAAAGTACTCCAAAGTGTGGACAAAACACAAGAAAGTAGATAAAACCAAGCATGGAACATCAAAAATTATAAATACATTTGCAATGTATCAACATCCCCAAGCTTAACTCCTGCTCGTCCTCGAGTAGGTAAGTGATAAAAAGAAAGAATAATTTTTGAGGTGACATGCACCATCAAAGAGTTGATCAAAGTATTTGTAAAACATTAAAAGCTGGGATCATAGTACTTCAATCATAACATGAAAGACAAAGTTCTAGCAATAAGACAAAGAAACTATGATGCAACATGAAAAGGCACAAACAAAAGATTCATGAATAACAATGCTTTGCAAGACGTTTGCTTGTTTCACATAAAGAAAACATAGCATAATAGTATTCAGCTTGTCCCTCATAGAGTAGCAAATATAAATGCATAGGACACCTTCAAAGTTCATAAGAGTGACTAGATACAAATAGTTTAAAACAAGCAATATCAAGATATGCATCAATCAACTAGTCTTGGGACAATGCACATAGAACTAAGAATGGCCACTATGCTCTCAAAGTAGGTGCATAAAGGTAGAAGGTGGAGACTCAATATAATGGTGGAAGAAAGGCCTTCATAAAAGGAAGCAGGGATTCAAGTCTCATAAAGAGCTTCCAAAAATTATGGTACTTATAGCTTTTAGCTCTCATTGCCCCTATCATAAGCATCTTGAAGTGATTAAGGTTAAAGCGAACAAACTATGGTGTACATGCTTGACAAAGTATAAGTTAGAAATCTCATGTCCCTTGTATACGAGGGCCGCTCCTCATGCTACTCAAGTTTAGTCACCGGTAAGTTCTTGTCATCGTAAGTACATGTGTATCATAGAGAACCGCCAACGGGGAACCCCTTGCCCAATGTTACGGAAGAATCCCCATATCAAAATGACAAGGCAAGCAGACAACAAGCATCTCAGCAATCTTCTTATTTACCATGGGAATATGGTGTTTTTTTCTCTCTTTCCTCTTTTCATAATCTCTTTGAAGGTGTCCTATGCATTTATATTTGCTACTCTATGAGGGAGAAGCTGAACACTATTATGCTATGTTTTCTTTATGTGAAACAAACAAACGTCTTGCAAAGCATTGTTATTCATGAATCTTTTGTTTGTGCCTTTTCATGTTGCATTATAGTTTCTATGTCTTATTGCTAGTACTTTGTCTTTCATGTTATGATTGAAGTACTATGATCCCAGCTTTGAATGCTTTACAAATACTTTGATCAAGTCTTTGATGGTGCATGTCACCTCAAAAATTATTCTTTCTTTTTATCACATACCTACTCGAGGACAAGCAGGAGTTAAGCTTGGGGATGTTGATACATTGCAAATGTATCTATAATTTTTCATGTTCCATGCTTGGTTTTATCCACTTTCTTGTGTTTTGTCCACACTTTGGAGTACTTTTCATATGATTTCTTGGACTAACCTATCAACAAGAGCCACAGTGCTAGCTGCCTGTTTTCTGTTGTTTTTGGTTCCAGGAAAGTCAGAAAATGAATATTCTCTGAATTGGATGGGACAAAAGCCAAAGTGCCTATTTTTCCGGAAGTCATCAGATGCCAGAATACGAGAGGATAGGGGCCAGGGGCCACCACACCACCTGGCCGCGCGGCCCAGCCTGGCCCGCACCAGGGGGTGGTGTGGCCGCCTCCGGCACCCCCTCGGCCTCCCCTTTCGCCTATAAGATGCCCTCGGGACGAAAACACTAAGTACCCAATCAAAAATCCACGAAAGAGTCTGTACCCGTCGTCATCTCCATCCCTAGATCGGGAGGGATCTGAAGCTCTTCCCGACGCCCTACCGGAGAGGGGAATTCACCCTGGAGGCCTTCTTCATCACCATGCAAGCCTCCGGTGTGATGCGTGAGTAGTTCATCCTTGGACTACAGATCCATGTAGTAGCTAGATGGCTGGTTCTCCTCCTTTGTGCTTTCATGTTTAGATCTTGTGAGCTCCGTTCATGATCAAGATCATCTGTTTGTAATTCTGCATGTTGTGTTTGCGGGGATCTGATGGATATTGAGATGCTATTTCAGATTGATTATTGATTCTATCATGTCTTTGTTATTTGTGATCTTGCATGCTTTCCGTTGTTAGTAGCTATCTTCGGCAAGTAGATGCTAGCAACTCCAAGAGTTAGTATTTATGCTCGATAGTGGGTTCATGCCTCTGGTAATCTGGGGAAGTGACAGAAATCTCTAAGGTACTATATGTGTTGTTTCTACTAGGGAGGAAACAACAATCATTTGTTCATAGAACAATCATATTGTTTACATTACACGCAATTCGTAAAGCAATAATCTATTGCTTGCAACTTAATACTGGAGGGGCTTCGGATGATAACCTAAAAGGTGGATTATTAGTCATAGATGCAGTTGGATGGCGGTCTATGTATAATGTTGTAATGCCCAATCAAGTTCCAAAGGAGTCAAGATGATTAGTATATGCATGTATTGCTTTCTCAATGTTTGTCAATTGCCCCGCTGTAATTTGTTCACCCAGCATGTTATCTATCTTAAGGAGATCCACCTCTAGTGAACTATGGATCCCGATCCTTTTCTTTACATACAATCTACAAACTGTTACTACTTTTTGTTTACTTTCTGCAAACTATTACTTCTTTCCATTTGATAGGTTTAATCCTTTGTTTTCAGCAAAACACGGTGAGATTGACAACCTCATCGCAAGTTGGGGACAGAGTTCTGTGGTTGTGTTGTGCAGGTCTCCACGTTGCTACTAGCACCGGTAGTGCGCCCTGCCAAGGCTCAGCTAGCAACACCTTTGGGGTGTTTCCTTGCTCCTACTGGTTCGATTAAACCTTGGTTTCATAACTGAGGGAAACTTGCTGCTATGCTCATCATACCTTCCTCTTGGGGTTCCAAATGAGCTCTACATCAACATTGCACCAGCACTTTTCTGGCGCCATACACTAAGCCATCAGTGTTCTTTTTACTAATAACAACTAGAGTCATTTCATGACTATTCTTTTCATATACCACATATGGATCCACCAGTGTCATTGAAATGTGTGTTCTTCTCATTAACCATAGCTAGAGTTTCATTAAATGTGTGTTCTCTTTAGAGCCCACACATGGATCCACCAGTATCATTGCATGTGTGTTCTTTTTGCTAACAACAACTAGAGTCATTTCATGACTATTCTTTTCACATACCACATACGGGTCCACCAGTGTCATTGAAATGTGTGTTCTCTTCAGAGACCACACATGGATCCACCAGTGTCATTGCATGTGTGTTCTTTTTACTAACAACAACTTGAGTAATTGCATGTGTGTTCTTTTCAAATACCACATATGGATCCACCGGTGTCATTGAAATCTGTGTTCTCTTTAGAGACCACATATTGATCCACCAGTGTCATTGCATGTGTGTTATTTTTACTAACAACAACTGGAATCATTGCATGTGTGTTCTTTTCACATACCACATATGGATCCACCAGTGTCATTGTGTGTGTGTTCTCTTCAGAGACAACACATGGATCCACTAGTGTCATTGCATGTGTGTTCTTTTTACTAACAACAACTGGAGTCATTTCATGACTATTCTTTTCACATACCACAGATGGATCCACCAGTGTCATTGAAATGTGTGTTCTTCTCATTTACCACAGCTAGAGTCATTGCATGTGTGTTCTCTTCAGAGACCACCCATGGATCCACCAGTGTCATTGCATGTGTGTTCTTTTTACTAACAACAACTCGAGTCATTGCATGTGTGTTCTTTTCACATACCACATATAGATCCACCAGTGTCATTGAAATGTGTGTTCTCTTCAGAGACCACACATAGATCCACCAGTGTCATTGCATGTGTGTTCTTTTTACTAACAACAACTGGAGTCATTGCATGTGTGTTCCTTTCACATACCACATATGGATCCACCTGTTTCATTGCATGTGTGTTCTCTTCAAAGACCACACATGGATCCACCAGTGTCATTGCATGTGTGTTCTTTTTACTAACAACAACTTGAGTCATTTCATGACTATTCTTTTCACATACCACATATGGATCCACCAGTGTCACTGAAATGTGTGTTCTTCTCATTAACCACAGCTAGAGTCATTGCATGTGTGTTCTCTTCAGAGACCACACATGGATCCACCAATGTCATTGCATGTGTGTTCTTTTATTAACAACAACTTGAGTAATTGCATGTGTGTTCTTTTCACATACCACATATGGATCCACCGGTGTCATTGAAATGTGTGTTCTCTTTAGAGACCACACATTGATCCACCAGTGTCATTGCATGTGTGTTATTTTTACTAACAACAACTGGAGTCATTGCATGTGTGTTATTTTCACATACCACATATGGATCCACCAGTGTCATTGTGTGCGTGTTCTCTTCAGAGACCACACATGGATCCACTAGTGTCATTGCATGTGTGTTCTATTTACTAACAAGAACTGGAGTCATTTCATGACTATTCTTTTCACATACCACATATGGATCCAACATTGTCATTGAAATGTGTGTTCTTCTCATTAACCACAACTAGAGTCATTGCGTGTGTGTTCTCTTCAGAGACCACACATGGATCCACCCGTGTCATTGCATGTGTTTTATTTATACTAACAACAACTTGAGTCATTACATGTGTGTTCTTTTGACATACAACATATGGATCCACCAGTGTCATTCAAATGTGTGTTCTCTTCAGAGACCACACATGGATCCACCAGTGTCATTGCATGTGTGTTCTTTTTACTAACAACAACTGGTGTCATTTCATGATTATTCTTTTCACATACCACATATGGATCCACCAGTGTCATTGAAATGTATGTTCTTCTCATTAACCACTGCTAGAGTCATTGCATGTGTGTTCTCTTTAGAGACCACACATGGATCCACCAGTGTCATTGCATGTGTGTTCTTTTTACTAACAACAACTAGAGTCATTGCATGTGTGTTCTTTTCACATACCACATATGGATCCACCAGTGTCATTGAAATGTGTATTCTCTTCAAAGACCACACATGGATCCACCAGTGTCATTGAATGTGTGTTCTTTTTACTAACAACAACTGGAGTCATTGCATGTGTGTTCCTTTCACATACCACATATGGATCCACCAGCTTCATTGCATGTGTGTTCTCTTCAAAGACCACACATGGATCCACCAGTGTCATTGCATGTGTGTTCTTTTTACTAACAACAACTAGATTCATTTCATGACTATTATTTTCACATACCACATATGGATCCACCAGTGTCATTCAAATGTGTGTTCTTCTCATTAACCACAGCTAGAGCCATTGCATGTGTGTTCTCTTTAGAGACCACACAAGGATCCACCAATGTCATTGCATGTGTGTTCTTTTTACTAACAACAACTTGAGTAATTGCATGTGTGTTCTTTTCACATACCACATATGGATCCACCAGTGTCATTGAAATGTGTGTTTTCTTTAGAGACCACACATTGATCCACCAGTGTCATTGCATGTGTGTTATTTTTACTAACAACAACTGGAATCAATCCATGTGTGTTCTTTTCACATACCACATATGGATCCACCAATGTCATTGCGTGGGTGTTCTCTTCAGAGACCACACATGGATCCACTAGTGTCATTGCATGTGTGTTCTTTTTACTAACAACAACTGGAGTCATTTCATAACTATTCTTTTCACATACCACATATGGATCCAACAGTGTCATTGAAATGTGTGTTCTTCTCATTTACCACAGCTAGAGTCATTGCATGTGTGTTCTCTTCAGATACCACACATGGATCCACCAGTGTCATTGCATGTGTGTTATTTTTACTAACAACAACTTGAGTCATTGCATGTGTGTTCTTTTCACATACCACATATGGATCCACCAGTGTCATTGAAATGTGTGTTCTCTTTAGAGACCACACATGGATCCACTAGTGTCATTGCATGTGTGTTCTTTTTACTAACAACAACTGGAGTCATTGCATGTGTGTTCTTTTCACATACCACATATGGATCCACCAGTGTCATTGAAATGTGTGTTCTCTTCAGAGACCACACATGGATCCACCAACGTCATTGCATGTGTGTTCTTTTTACTAACAACAACTGGAGTCATTACATGTGTGTTCTTTTCACATACCACATATGGATCCACCAGTGTCACTGAAATGTGTGTTCTTCTCATTAACCACAGCTAGAGTCATTGCATGTGTGTTCTCTTCAGAGACCACACATGGATCCACCAATGTCATTGCATGTGTGTTCTTTTATTAACAACAACTTGAGTAATTGCATGTGTGTTCTTTTCACATACCACATATGGATCCACCGGTGTCATTGAAATGTGTGTTCTCTTTAGAGACCACACATTGATCCACTAGTGTCATTGCATGTGTGTTATTTTTACTAACAACAACTGGAGTCATTGCATGTGTGTTATTTTCACATACCACATATGGATCCACCAGTGTCATTGTGTGCGTGTTCTCTTCAGGGACCACACATGGATCCACTAGTGTCATTGCATGTGTGTTCTATTTACTAACAAGAACTAGAGTCATTTCATGACTATTCTTTTCACATACCACATATGGATCCAACATTGTCATTGAAATGTGTGTTCTTCTCATTAACCACAACTAGAGTCATTGCATGTGTGTTCTCTTCAGAGACCACACATGGATCCACCCATGTCATTGCATGTGTTTTATTTATACTAACAACAACTTGAGTCATTACATGTGTGTTCTTTTGACATACCACATATGGATCCACCAGTGTCATTCAAATGTGTGTTCTCTTCAGAGACCACACATGGATCCACCAGTGTCATTGCATGTGTGTTCTTTTTACTAACAACAACTGGTGTCATTTCATGATTATTCTTTTCACATACCACATATGGATCCACCAGTGTCATTGAAATGTATGTTCTTCTCATTAACCACTGCTAGAGTCATTGCATTTGTGTTCTCTTTAGAGACCACACATGGATCCACCAGTGTCATTGCATGTGTGTTATTTTTACTAACAACAACTAGAGTCATTGCATGTTTGTTCTTTTCACATACCACATATGGATCCACCAGTGTCATTGAAATGTGTATTCTCTTCAAAGACCACACATGGATCCACCAGTGTCATTGAATGTGTGTTCTTTTTACTGACAACAACTGGAGTCATTGCATGTGTGTTCCTTTCACATACCACATATGGATCCACCAGCTTCATTGCATGTGTGTTCTCTTCAAAGATCACACATGGATCCACCAGTGTCATTGCATGTGTGTTCTTTTTACTAACAACAACTAGATTCATTTCATGACTATTATTTTCACATACCACATATGGATCCACCAGCGTCATTCAAATGTGTGATCTTCTCATTAACCACAGCTAGAGCCATTGCATGTGTGTTCTCTTTAGAGACCACACAAGGATCCACCAATGTCATTGCATGTGTGTTCTTTTTACTAACAACAACTTGAGTAATTGCATGTGTGTTCTTTTCACATACCACATATGGATCCACCAGTGTCATTGAAATGTGTGTTTTCTTTAGAGACCACACATTGATCCACCAGTGTCATTGCATGTGTGTTATTTTTACTAAAAACAACTGGAATCAATCCATGTGTGTTCTTTTCACATACCACATATGGATCCACCAATGTCATTGCGTGGGTGTTCTCTTCAGAGACCACACATGGATCCACTAGTGTCATTGCATGTGTGTTCTTTTTACTAACAACAACTGGACTCATTTCATGACTATTCTTTTCACATACCACATATGGATCCAACAGTGTCATTGAAATGTGTGTTCTTCTCATTTACCACAGCTAGAGTCATTGCATGTGTGTTCTCTTCAGATACCACACATGGATCCACCAGTGTCATTGCATGTGTGTTCTTTTTACTAACAACAACTTGAGTCATTGCATGTGTGTTCTTTTCACATACCACATATGGATCCACCAGTGTCATTGAAATGTGTGTTCTCTTTAGAGACCACACATGGATCCACTAGTGTCATTGCATGTGTGTTCTTTTTACTAACAACAACTGGAGTCATTGCATGTGTGTTCTTTTCACATACCACATATGGATCCACCAGTGTCATTGAAATGTGTGTTCTCTTCAGAGACCACACATGGATCCACCAACGTCATTGCATGTGTGTTCTTTTTACTAACAACAACTGGAGTCATTGCATGTGTGTTCTTTTCACATACCACATATGGATCCACCAGTGTCACTGAAATGTGTGTTCTTCTCATTAACCACAGCTAGAGTCATTGCATGTGTGTTCTCTTCAGAGACTACACATGGATCCACCAATGTCATTGCATGTGTGTTCTTTTATTAACAACAACTTGAGTAATTGCATGTGTGTTCTTTTCACATACCACATATGGATCCACTGGTGTCATTGAAATGTGTGTTCTCTTTAGAGACCACACATTGATCCACCAGTGTCATTGCATGTGTGTTATTTTTACTAACAACAACTGGAGTCATTGCATGTGTGTTATTATCACATACCACATATGGATCCACCAGTGTCATTGTGTGCGTGTTCTCTTCAGAGACCACACATGGATCCACTAGTGTCATTGCATGTGTGTTCTATTTACTAACAAGAACTGGAGTCATTTCATGACTATTCTTTTCACATACCACATATGGATCCAACATTGTCATTGAAATGTGTCTTCTTCTCATTAACCACAACTAGAGTCATTGCATGTGTGTTCTCTTCAGAGACCACACATGGATCCACCCGTGTCATTGCATGTGTTTTATTTATACTAACAACAACTTGAGTCATTACATGTGTGTTCTTTTGACATACCACATATGGATCCACCAGTGTCATTCAAATGTGTGTTCTCTTCAGAGACCACACATGGATCCACCAGTGTCATTGCATGTGTGTTCTTTTTACTAACAACAACTGGTGTCATTTCATGATTATTCTTTTCACATACCACATATGGATCCACCAGTGTCATTGAAATGTATGTTCTTCTCATTAACCACTGCTAGAGTCATTGCATGTGTGTTCTCTTTAGAGACCACACATGGATCCACCAGTGTCATTGCATGTGTGTTCTTTTTACTAACAACAACTAGAGTCATTGCATGTGTGTTCTTTTCACATACCACATATGGATCCACCAGTGTCATTGAAATGTGTATTCTCTTCAAAGACCACACATGGATCCACCAGTGTCATTGAATGTGTGTTCTTTTTACTAACAACAACTGGAGTCATTGCATGTGTGTTCCTTTCACATACCACATATGGATCCACCAGCTTCATTGCATGTGTGTTCTCTTCAAAGATCACACATGGATCCACCAGTGTCATTGCATGTGTGTTCTTTTTACTAACAACAACTAGATTCATTTCATGACTATTATTTTCACATACCACATATGGATCCACCAGTGTCATTCAAATGTGTGATCTTCTCATTAACCACAGCTAGAGCCATTGCATGTGTGTTCTCTTTAGAGACCACACAAGGATCCACCAATGTCATTGCATGTGTGTTCTTTTTACTAACAACAACTTGAGTAATTGCATGTGTGTTCTTTTCACATACCACATATGGATCCACCAGTGTCATTGAAATGTGTGTTTTCTTTAGAGACCACACATTGATCCACCAGTGTCATTGCATGTGTGTTATTTTTACTAAAAACAACTGGAATCAATCCATGTGTGTTCTTTTCACATACCACATATGGATCCACCAATGTCACTGCGTGGGTGTTCTCTTTAGAGACCACACATGGATCCACTAGTGTCATTGCATGTGTGTTCTTTTTACTAACAACAACTGGAGTCATTTCATGACTATTCTTTTCACATACCACATATGGATCCAACAGTGTCATTGAAATGTGTGTTCTTCTCATTTACCACAGCTAGAGTCATTGCATGTGTGTTCTCTTCAGATACCACACATGGATCCACCAGTGTCATTGCATGTGTGTTCTTTTTACTAACAACAACTTGAGTCATTGCATGTGTGTTCTTTTCACATACCACATATGGATCCACTAGTGTCATTGAAATGTGTGTTCTCTTTAGAGACCACACATGGATCCACTAGTGTCATTGCATGTGTGTTCTTTTTACTAACAACAACTGGAGTCATTGCATGTGTGTTCTTTTCACATACCACATATGGATCCACCAGTGTCATTGAAATGTGTGTTCTCTTCAGAGACCACACATGGATCCACCAACGTCATTGCATGTGTGTTCTTTTTACTAACAACAACTAGAGTCATTGCATGTGTGTTCTTTTCACATACCACATATGGATCCACCAGTGTCACTGAAATGTGTGTTCTTCTCATTAACCATAGCTAGAGTCATTGCATGTGTGTTCTCTTCAGAGACCACACATGGATCCACCAATGTCATTGCATGTGTGTTCTTTTATTAACAACAACTTGAGTAATTGCATGTGTGTTCTTTTCACATACCACATATGGATCCACCGGTGTCATTGAAATGTGTGTTCTCTTTAGAGACCACACATTGATCCCCCAGTGTCATTGCATGTGTGTTATTTTTACTAACAACAACTAGAGTCATTGCATGTGTGTTCTTTTCACATACCACATATGGATCCACCAGTGTCATTGTGTGTGTGTTCTCTTCAGAGACCACACATGGATCCACTAGTGTCATTGCATGTGTGTTCTATTTACTAACAAGAACTGGAGTCATTTCATGACTATTCTTTTCACATACCACATATGGATCCAACATTGTCATTGAAATGTGTGTTCTTCTCATTAACCACAACTAGAGTCATTGCATGTGTGTTCTCTTCAGAGACCACACATGGATCCACCCGTGTCATTGCATGTGTTTTATTTATACTAACAACAACTTGAGTCATTACATGTGTGTTCTTTTGACATACCACATATGGATCCACCAGTGTCATTCAAATGTGTGTTCTCTTCAGAGACCACACATGGATCCACCAGTGTCATTGCATGTGTGTTCTTTTTACTAACAACAACTGGTGTCATTTCATGATTATTCTTTTCACATACCACATATGGATCCACCAGTGTCATTGAAATGTATGTTCTTCTCATTAACCACTGCTAGAGTCATTGCATGTGTGTTCTCTTTAGAGACCACACATGGATCCACCAGTGTCATTGCATGTGTGTTCTTTTTACTAACAACAACTAGAGTCATTGCATGTGTGTTCTTTTCACATACCACATATGGATCCACCAGTGTCATTGAAATGTGTATTCTCTTCAAAGACCACACATGGATCCACCAGTGTCATTGAATGTGTGTTCTTTTTACTAACAACAACTGGAGTCATTGCATGTGTGTTCCTTTCACATACCACATATGGATCCACCAGCTTCATTGCATGTGTGTTCTCTTCAAAGACCACACATGGATCCACCAGTGTCATTGCATGTGTGTTCTTTTTACTAACAACAACTAGATTCATTTCATGACTATTATTTTCACATACCACATATGGATCCACCAGTGTCATTCAAATGTGTGTTCTTCTCATTAACCACAGCTAGAGCCATTGCATGTGTGTTCTCTTTAGAGACCACACAAGGATCCACCAATGTCATTGCATGTGTGTTCTTTTTACTAACAACAACTTGAGTAATTGCATGTGTGTTCTTTTCACATACCACATATGGATCCACCAGTGTCATTGAAATGTGTGTTTTCTTTAGAGACCACACATTGATCCACCAGTGTCATTGCATGTGTGTTATTTTTACTAACAACAACTGGAATCAATCCATGTGTGTTCTTTTCACATACCACATATGGATCCACCAATGTCATTGCGTGGGTGTTCTCTTTAGAGACCACACATGGATCCACTAGTGTCATTGCATGTGTGTTCTTTTTACTAACAACAACTGGAGTCATTTCATGACTATTCTTTTCACATACCACATATGGATCCAACAGTGTCATTGAAATGTGTGTTCTTCTCATTAACCACAATGAGAGTCATTGCATGTGTGTTCTCTTCAGATACCACACATGGATCCACCAGTGTCATTGCATGTGTGTTCTTTTTACTAACAACAACTTGAGTCATTGCATGTGTGTTCTTTTCACATACCACATATGGATCCACCAGTGTCATTGAAATGTGTGTTCTCTTTAGAGACCACACATGGATCCACTAGTGTCATTGCATGTGTGTTCTTTTTACTAACAACAACTGGAGTCATTGCATGTGTGTTCTTTTCACATACCACATATGGATCCACCAGTGTCATTGAAATGTGTGTTCTCTTCAGAGACCACACATGGATCCACCAGCGTCATTGCATGTGTGTTCTTTTTACTAACAACAACTGGAGTCATTGCATGTGTGTTCTTTTCACATACCACATATGGATCCACCAGTGTCATTGCATGTGTGTTCTTTTCAGAGACCACACATGGATCCACCAGTGTAATTGCATGTGTGCTCTTTTTACTAACAACATCTGGAGTCATTTCATGACTATTCTTTTCACATACAACATATGGATCCACTAGTGTCAATGAAATAAGTGTTCTTCTCATTAACCACAACTAGAGTCATTGCATGTGTTTTCTCTTCAGAGACCACACATGGATCCACCAGTGTCATTGCATGTGTGTTCTTTTTACTAACAACAACTGGATTCATTGCATGTGTGTTCTTTTCACATACCACATATGGATCCACCAGCTTCATTGCATGTGTGTTCTCTTCAAAGACCACATATGGATCCACCAGTGTCATTGAAATGTATGTTCTCTTTAGAGACCACACATGGATCCACCAATGTCATTGAATGTGTGTTATTTTTACTAACAACAACTGGAGTGATTTCATGACTATTCTTTTCACATACCACATATGGATCCACCAGTGTCATTGAAATGTGTGTTCTTCTCATTAACCACAGCTAGAGTCATTGCATGTGTGTTCTCTTCAGAGACCACACATGGATCCACCAGTGTCATTGCATGTGTGTTCTTTTTACTAACAACAACTGGATTCATTGCATGTGTGTTCTTTTCACATACCACATATGGATCCACCAGTGTCATTGAAATGTGTGTTCTCTTTAGAGACCACACATGGATCCACCAGCGTCATTGCATGTGTGTTATTTTTACTAACAACAACTGGAGTCATTGCATGTGTGTTCTTTTCACACACCACATATGGATCCACCAGTGTCATTGCATGTGTGTTCTCTTCAGAGACCACCCATGGATCCACCAGTGTAATTGTATGTGTGCTCTTTTTTCTAACAACAACTGGAGTCATTTCATGACTATTCTTTTCACATACAACATATGTATCCAGTAGTGTCAATGAAATGTGTGTTCTTCTCATTAACCACAGCTAGAGTCATTGCATGTGTTTTCTCTTCAGAGACCACACATGGATCCACCAGTGTCATTGCATGTGTGTTCTTTTTACTAACAACAACTGGAGTCATTGCATGTGTGTTCTTTTCACATACCACATATGGATCCACCAGTGTCATTGAAATGTGTGTTCTCTTCAGAGACCACACATGGATCCACCAGTGTGATTGCATGTGTGATCTTTTTACTAACAACAACTGGAGTCATTGCATGTGTGCTCTTTTCACATACCACATATGGATCCACCAGTGTCATTGAAATGTATGTTCTCTTCAGAGACCACACATGGATCGACAAATGTCATTGCATGTGTGTTCTTTTTACTAACAACAACTAGAGTCATTTCATGAATATTCTTTTCACATACCACATTTGGATCCACCAGTGTAATTGAAATGTGTGTTCTTCTCATTAACCACTGCTAGAGTCATTGCATGTGTGTTCTCTTCAGAGACCACACATGGATCCACCAGTGTCATTGCATGTGTGTTCTTTTTACTCACAACAACTGGAGTCATTGCGTGTGTGTTCTTTTCACATACCACATATGGATCCACCAGTGTCATTGAAATGTGTGTTCTCTTCAGAGACCACACATGGATCCACCAGTGTCATTGCATGTGTGTTCTTTTTACTAACAACAACTAGAGTCATTGCATGTGTGTTCCTCTCACATACCACATATGGATCCACCAGTTTCATTGCATGTGTGCTCTCTTCAAAGACCACACATTGATCCACCAGTGTCATTGCATGTGTGTTCTTTTTACTAACAACAACTGGAGTCATTTCATGACTATTCTTTTCACATACCACATATGGATCCACCAGTGTCATTGAAATGTGTGTTCTTCTCATTAACCATAGCTAGAGTCATTGCATGTGTGTTCTCTTAAGAGACCACACAAGGATCCACCAATGTCGTTGCATGTGTGTTCTTTTTACTAACAACAACTTGAGTAATTGCATGTGTGTTCTTTTCACATACCACATATGGATCCACCAGTATCATTGAAATGTGTGTTCTCTTTAGAGACCACACATTGATCCACCAGTGTTATTGCATGTGTGTTATTTTTTACTAATAACAACTGGAGTCATTGCATGCGTGTTCTTTTCACATACCACATATGCATCCACCAGTGTCATTGCGTGAGTTCTCTTCAGAGACCACACATGGATCCACTAGTGTCATTGCATGTGTGTTCTTTTTACTAACAACAACTACATTCATTTCATGACTATTATTTTCACATACAACTTATGGATCGAACAGTGTCATTGAAATGTGTGTTCTTCTTATTAACCACAACAAGAGACATTGCATGTGTGTTCTCTTTAGAGACCACACATGGATCCACCAGTGTCATTGCATGGGTGTTCTTTTTACTAACAACATCTTGAGTCATTGCATGTGTGTTCTTTTCACATACCACATATGGATCCACCAGTGTCATTGAAATGTGTGTTCTCTTCAGAGACCACACATGGATCCACTAGTGTCATTGCATGTGTGTTCTTTTTTCTAACAACAACTGGAGTCATTGCATGTGTGTTCTTTTCACATACCACATATGGATCCACCAGTGTCATTGAAATGTGTGTTCTCTTCAGAGACCACACATGGATCCACCAGTGTCATTGCATGTGTGTTCTTTTTACTAACAACAACTGGAGTCATTTCATGACTATTCTTTTCACATACCACATATGGATCCACCAGTGTCATTGAAATGTGTGTTCTTCTCATTAAGCACAGCTAGAGTCATTGCATGTGTGTTCTCTTTAGAGACCACACATGGATCCACCAGTGTTATTGCATGTGTGTTCTTTCACTAACAACAACTTGAGTCATTGCATGTGTGTTCTTTTCACATACCACATATGGATCCACCAGTGTCATTGAAATGTGTGTTCTCTTCAGATACCACACATGGATCCACCAATGTCATTGCATGTGTGTTCTTTTTACTAACAACAACTGGAGTCATTGGATGTGTGTTCTTTTCACATACCACATATGGATCCACTAGTGTCATTGCATGTGTGTTCTCTTCAGAGACCACACATGGATCCACCAGTGTAATTGCATGTGTGCTCTTTTTACTAACAACAACTGGAGTCATTTCATGACTATTCTTTTCGCATACAACATATGGATCCACCAGTGTCAATAAAATGTGTGTTCTTCTCATTAACCACATCTAGAGTCATTGCATGTGTTTTCTCTTCAAAGACCACACATGGATCCACTAGTGTCATTGCATGTGTGTTGTTTTTACTAACAACAACTGGAGTCATTGCATGTGTGTTCTTTTCACATACCACATATGTATCCACCAGTGTCATTGAAATGTGTATTCTCTTCAGAGACCACACATGGATCCACCAGTGCCATTGCATGTGTGCTCTTTTTACTAACAACAACCTAAGTCATTGCATGTGTGTTCTTTGCACATACCACATATGGATCCACCAGTGTAATTGAAATGTATGTTCTCTTCAGAGACCACACAAGGATCCACCAATGTCACTGCATGTGTGTTCTTTTTACTAACAATAACTGGAGTCATTTAATGACTATTCTTTTCACATACCACATATGCATCCACCAGTGTCATTGAAATGTGTGTTCTTCTCATTAACCACAGCTAGAGTCATTGCATGTGTGTTCTCTTCAGAGACCACACATGGATCCACCAGTGTCATTGCATGTGTGTTCTTTTTACTAACAACAACCAGAGTCATTGCATGTGTGTTGTTTTCACATAACACATATGGATCCACCAGTTTTATTGCATGTGTGTTCTCTTCAGAGACCACACATGGATCCACCAGTGTCAGTGCATGTGTGTTCTTTTTACTAACAACAACTAGAGTCATTTCATGACTATTCTTTTCACATACCACATATGGATCCACAAGTGTCATTGAAATGTGTGTTCTTCTCATTAACCATAGCTAGAGTCATTGCATGTGTGTTCTCTTTAGAGACCACACAAGGATCCACCCGTGTCATGGCATGTGTGTTATTTCACTAACAACAACTTGAGTCATTGCATGTGTGTTCTTTTCACATACCACATATGGATCTACCAGTGTCATTGAAATGTGTGTTCTCTTCAGAGACCACACATGGATCCACCAGTGTGATTGCATGTGTGATATTTTTACTAACAACAACTGGAGTCATTGCATGTGTGCTCTTTTCACATACCACATATGGATCCACCAGTGTCATTGCATGTGTGTTCTCTTTAGAGACCACAGATGGATCCACTAGTGTAATTGCATGTGTGCTCTTTTTACTAACAACAACTGGAGTCATTGCATGACTATTCTTTTCACATACAACATATGGATCCACCAGTGTTAATGAAATGTGTGTTCTTCTCATTAACCACAGCTAGAGTCATTGCATGTGTTTTCTCTTCAGAGACCACACATGGATCCACCAGTGTCATTGCATGTGTGTTCTTTTTACTAACAACAACTGGAGTCATTGCATGTGTGTTCTTTTCGCATACCACATATGGATCCACCAGTGTCATTGAAATGTGTGTTCTCTTCAGAGACCACACATGGATCCACCAGTGTCATTGCATGTGTGCTCTTTTTACTAACAACAACGAGAGTCATTGCATGCGTGTTCTTTTCACGTACCACATATGGATCCACTAGTTTTATTGCATGTGTGTTCCCTTCAGAGACCACACATGTATCCACCAGTGTCATTGCATGTGTGTTCTTTTTACTAATAACAACTAGAGTCATTTCATGACTATTCTTTTCACATACCACATATGGATCCACCAGTGTCATTGAAATGTGTGTTCTTCTCATTAACCACAGCTAGAGTCATTGCATGTGTGTTCTTTTTAGAGACCACACATGGATCCACTAGTGTCATTGCATGTGTGTTCTTTCACTAACAACAACTTGAGTCATTGCATGTGTGTTCTTTTCACATACCACAAATGGATCCACTAGTGTCATTGAAATGTGTGTTCTCTTCAGAGACAACACATGGATCCACCAGTGTCATTGCATGTGTGTTCTTTTTACTAACAACAACTGGAGTCATTGTATGTGTGTTCTTTTCACATACCACATATGGATCCACTAGTGTCATTGCATGTGTGTTCTCTTCAGAGACCACACATGGATCCACCAGTGTAATTGCATGTGTGCTCTTTTTACAAACAACAACTAGAGTCATTTCATGACTATTCTTTTGACATACAACATATGGATCCACCAGTGGCGATGAAATGTGTGTTCTTCTCATTAACCACATCTAGAGTCATTGCATGTGTTTTCTCTTCAGAGACCACACATGGATCCACCAATGTCGTTGCATGTGTGTTCTTTTTACTAACAACAACTAGAGTCATTGCATGTGTGTTCTTTTCACATACCACATATGGATCCACCAGTGTCATTGAAATGTGTGTTCTCTTCAGAGACCACACATGGATCCACCAGTGTCATTGCATGTGTGCTCTTTTTTACTAAGAACAACCAGAGTCATTGCATGTGTGTTCTTTTCAGATACCACATATGGATCCACCAGTGTCATTGAAATGTATGTTCTCTTTAGAGACCACACATGGATCCACCAATGTCATTGAATGTGTGTTATTTTTACTAACAACAACTGGTGTGATTTCATGACTATTCTTTTCACATACCACATATGGATCCACCAGTGTCATTGAAATGTGTGTTCTTCTCATTAACCACAGCTAGAGTCATTGCATGTGTGTTCTCTTTAGAGACCACACAAGGATCCACCAATGTCATTGCATGTGTGTTCTTTTTACTAACAACAACTTGAGTAATTGCATGTGTGTTCTTTTCACATACCACATATGGATCCACCAGTGTCATTGAAATGTGTGTTCTCTTCAGAGACCACACATGGATCCACCAGTGTCATTGCATGTGTGTTCTTTTTACTACCAACAACCAGAGTCATTGCATGTGTGTTCTTTTCACATACCACATATGGACCCACCAGTTTTATTGCATGTGTCTTCTCTTCAGAGACAACACATGGATCCACCAGTGTCATTGCATGTGTGTTCTTTTTACTAACAATAATTAGAGTCATTTCTTGACTATTCTTTTCAATACCACATATGGATCCACCAGTGTTTTTGAAATGTGTGTTCTTCTCATTAACCACGGCTAGAGTCATTGCATGTGAGTTCTCCTCAGAGATCACATATGGATCCAACAGTGTCATTGCATGTGTGTTCTTTTTACTAACAACAACTAGAGCCATTTCATGACTATTCTTTTCACATACCACACATGGATCCACTAGTTTCATTGCATGTGTGTTCTTTTTACTAACAACAACTGGATTCATTTCATGACTATTCTTTTCACATACCACATATGGATCCACCGGTGTCATTGAAATGTGTGTTCTTATCATTAACCACAGCTAGAGTCATGGCATGTGTCTTCTCTTCAGAGACCACACATGGATCCACCAGTGTCATTGCATGTGTGTTCTTTCACTAACAACAACTTGAGTCATTGCATGTGTGTTCTTTTCACATACCACAAATGGATCCACCAGTGTCATTGAAATGTGTGTTCTCTTCAGAGACAACACATGGATCCACCAGTGTCATTGCATGTGTGTTCTTTTTACTAACAACAACTGGAGTCATTGTATGTGTGTTCTTTTCACATACCACATATGGATCCACTAGTGTCATTGCATGTGTGTTCTCTTCAGAGACCACACATGGATCCACCAGTGTAATTGCATGTGTGCTCTTTTTACTAACAACAACTAGAGTCATTTCATGACTATTCTTTTGACATACAACATATGGATCCACCAGTGGCGATGAAATGTGTGTTCTTCTCATTAACCACAGCTAGAGTCATTGCATGTGTTTTCTCTTCAGAGACCACACATGGATCCACCAGTGTCATTGCATGTGTGTTCTTTTTACTAACAACTACTAGAGTCATTGCATGTGTGTTCTTTTCACATACCACATATGGATCCACCAGTGTCATTGAAATGTGTGTTCTTCTCATTAACCACAACTAGAGTCATTGCATGTGTGTTCTCTTCAAAGACCACACATGGATCCACCAGTGTCACTGCATGTGTGTTCTTTTTACTAACAATAACTGGATTCATTGCATGTGTGTTCTTTTCACATACCACATATGGATCCACCAGTGTCATAGAAATGTGTGTTCTCTTCAGAGACCACACATGGATCCACCAGTGTCATTGCATGTGTGCTTTTTACTAACAACAACCGGAGTCATTGCATCTGTGTTCTTTTCACATACCACATATGGATCCACCAGTTTTATTGCATGTGTGTTCTCTTCTGAGACCACACATGGATCCACCAGTGTTATTGCATGTGTGTTCTTTTTACTAACAATAATTAGAGTCATTTGTTGACTATTCTTTTCACATACCACATATGGATCCACCAGTGTTTTTGAATGTGTGTTCTTCTCATTAACCACGGCTAGAGTCATTGCATGTGAGTTCTCTTCAGAGACCACATATGGATCCACCAGTGTCATTGCATGCGTGTTCTTTTTACTAACAACAACTGGAGTCATTGCATGTGTGTTCTTTTCACATACCACATATGGATCCACTAGTGTCATTGAAATGTGTGTTCTCTTCAGAGACCACACATGGATCCACCAGTGTCATTGCATGTGTGCTCTTTTTACTAACAACAACAAGAGTCATTGCATGTGTGTTCTTTTCATATACCACATATGGATCCACCAGTGTCATTGAAATGTGTGTCTCTTCAGAGACCACACATGGATCCACCAGTGTCATTGCATGTGTGTTCTTTTTACTAACAACAAATAGTGTCATTTCATGACTATTATTTTCACATACCACATATGGATCCACCAGTGTCATTGAAATGTGTGTTCTTCTCATTAACCATAGCTAGAGTCATTACATGTGTGTTCTCTTTGGAGATCACACATGGATCCACCAGTGTCATTTCATGTGTGTTCTTTTTACTAACAACAAATGGAGTCATTGTATGTGTGTTCTTTTCACGTACCACATATGGATCCACCAGTGTCATCGAAATGTGTGTTCTCTTCAGAGACCACACATGGATCCACCAGTGTCATTGCATGTGTGCTCTTTTTACTAACAAGAACCAGAGTCATTGCATGTGTTTCTTTACTAACAATAACCAGAGTCATTGCATGTGTGTTCTCTTCAGAAACCACACATGGACCCCCCAGTATCATTGCATGTGTGTTCTTTTTACTAACAACAACTGGAGTCATTGCATGTGTGTTCTTTTCACATACCACATATGGATCCACCAGTGTCATTGAAATGTGTGTTATCTTCAGAGACCACCTATGGATGCACCAGTGTCATTGCATGTGTGTTGTTTTCACATACAATAGATGGATCCACCAGTGTCATTGAAATATGTGTTCTCTTCAGAGATCACACATGGATCCACAGTGTCATTGCATGTGTGCTCTTTTTACTAACAACAACCAGAGTCATTTCATGTGTGTTCTTTTCACAATTTAGCTATGGATCCACCAGTGTCATTGCATGTGTGCTCTTTTTACTAACAACAGCGAGAGTCATTGCATGTGTGTTCTCTTTAGAGACCACACATGGGTCCACCAGTATTATTGCATGTGTGGTCTTTTTACTAACAACAACTAGAGTCATTTCATGACTTCTTTTCACATACCACATATGGATCCACTAGTGTCATTGCATGTGTGCTCTTTTTACTAACAACAACCAGAGTCATTGCATGTGTGTTCTTTTCACATACCATATATGGATCCACCAGTGTCATTGCATGTGTGTTCTTCTCATTAACCACAGCTAGAGTCATTACATGTGTGTTCTCTTTAGAGACCACATATGGATCCACCAGTGTCATTGAAATGTGTATTATTTTCAACTATAGCCATTGGCCACAAACAATCGGGACGCAAAGCTAACCAGCAACCGCTCTGGGCTTCTAGAAGACCCGATCCTCGATTGTTAGGCGCCGTTGGATCGGGGTGTGGACGATCTTCGCGAGGGCGATCCACGAGAAGTCTGTTCTGCGAACTGATTGGCAGTGGCAACGACGCTGGGCCACGTCCTTGCCCTTATCCCCTTAACCTCGAGGCCGAAGCTCAGATCGTGTTCCTTGATCGCCATGAAGAGGGAGAGGCCCAAACTCAGCTTGCACGAGGCTCAGATGTTCGCCCACTACGACATACTCGCGCCGCTGTTCGCGAGGCTTCCGGCCGGCTTCGAGCTCAGCTACGCCGGGGTTCCTATCGCGCCGTTCTTGCGCGACAATGTGTTGGCGAGGCAGATCGAGGAGCACCGCCGCCAGCTGTTGGAGCGGAAGAGGGCAATGGAACGTTACTCGCGCACGATTGCGTACTGGCGAAATCTGTTCAAGAAGGAGCGGGCTGCATTGATTGAGCTGTGCGGAACCCACTGGCGGGAGATCCACCCGGATCTGGGCAACCCCAAAGGGAGGCAGTACTTCTAGGAAGTTCCTGGGCGTACGACCTCCACCGTTATCGATGCAGCATGCTGTGAAGAATCCATGAGGAGGAGGAACGCTGCCAGGAACATCGGCATCGATTCCAACACAGAGGAGGTTGGCGGCGACGCGGACAACATTGTCAATGATGGAGACTGCGGGAGCGTCATAGTCGATTAGGGCCACTTAAGCATAAATTAAATCTATGTACGGTATCTTAATGCGGTCTTTGGATCTAGGTCACTTGAGTCATGGTCGATTATCGTCATAATCTATATATGTTGGCCATGTTTTAGTTGTCTTTGTCTTTGAAACTAGTGAATCGAAACTCGTCCGATCCTGAAAATAAAGTTCGCGCGTGCCTGGCATATCTGATGGGACAATACGCTGACTCTACTCCCAGCACTTGATGGCACAACCATAATTTGGAGTGCGCCAGAGGAGAAGGGATCGAGCGTGTTGTAATAGTGTACTACTCCTGTCCAGATATAACTGACTTAGTTTTTTTTAGATATTTAATAAATGTGTCTATACCTAAAACATGTCTATATGTTTTAGGTTTCTCTGTCTTTCAAACTAATCAAAAGTCGTCAAATTCTGAACAAACAAAGTCATTGCGTTCACATCTGATGGGACAATACGCTGACTCTGCTACTTGATGGCATAGCCATAATTCTGGAATGCGCCAGAGGAGATGGGAATGCAAGGGAGATGGGAACTAGTAGCTGCGTCCAAACGCAGGTAAAAAATTAATGTAATAATATTTAAAAAATTGTAATCTGGTCCATATGACCCCATCACAGACACGTTGCATGCGCCATATATAAATAAAGACGACACGACTAGTTTAGTTTCAATGATATAATTCAACATACGATGTTACTGTGCCCGCATCTTTCTGCTCCTCTTATTAGTCTGCTAGCCCACGCTACATTAAGCATCAGTTGATGAGGTTAAAAAAATGATAAAATGGCAAATAAAACAATTTTTAAGCTTACCTTTCATCCGGAGAATCGTACAAAGATGAAATTGGCAGGGATTTATTATTTATCCTGTAGTTAGCCGAAAGATCCTCAAGAACATCCTCAATCACCCCTGCAACTTCTTCATATTCTAATACACCTCCCTTATTTGCCCTTTCCTCCCCGTTCCGCTTACCCTTTTGTTTCTTTTCACACCCTTTTCTCGCCGGCACCTCCACTTCTTCATAAATTGGCTGCTTACGTACGTTTTCCTCCGAGTGCTCATCACCGTCTTCGTGCTGCTCTTCCTCCAGTTCTGGCTGAGAAGCCTCATTTTCTGCCACCGGGGTGTGAACACGGACAATATCATGTGTAACTGGGTTTTTGCACAACCTCTTGATATGGCCGAATCCGCCACAACATTTGCATTTCCTTTTCCTAGCTCCCAGTCTTTAACCTTTATCGATGGAGGCTTCGATCGTAAGCTTTCTAGGCCTCCTAGGTGGCCTCCTTAGTTTGAACCCTGGATCGACAATCTCCCAATCATTTTCATTGGCCATAGGTGGTATGTTTTCTGCATAAGTTGCAGCAAACTTGTCCACGGAGAAATAGTGATGTAGCCCGACCTTCGGTCATTACCACATCATGGTGTCCAACTTATGCCAAGTCATCATGGACTCCAAAGGTGAATCCGTTCCTCCATGCGAGCCCACTTCCTACCCTCTTGAATGGTATACTACTTCATACTCCGTCCCATATCCATGATAGGTTCATACCGACGAGTACGGAGGCAAGGGAGGAAGCCTGGAGCACCAAGCCCGACAAGACGGAGGCTTGGAAAAGAAGATGGAAGAAGCAGCAGCTGGAGCACCGGAGTCTCTGACCTGCGCAGACCGGAGTCTCCGACCACACCGGAGTCTCTGGCCTGAAGACACCAGAGTCTCCGGCCTACAGACCCCGGAGTCTCCGGACCCATCTCCGGACCGACCCTCAGATCGAGCTCGAGGACAGCCAGAAGGCCCCTCCGGAGACGACACCGGAGATAGACCGTAGTCTCTGGCCCACACCAGAGTCTCTGGACCCCACACTGGAGTCTCCGGCCTGAGCGTATGGGCCTGCGCGCCGCCAGCTGGGCCTTTGGCCCATGTACCCCTTAGTCCATCCAACCTTTCCCCTTTTATCCCTAAAGTACCCTTGAACTAGTGGCTAGCCTATATATAGTGCCCCCACCCCCTCATATAACCGGAGGCATAGATGATAGACTAAATAAAACCCCCTTTATGGAATCTCTAGTTTTGCCTCATCCCCTTCTACCAAAGGGGATCGACTATTGTCACCACCTCGTCGGAGTTTGCATCGTGCCTCCCTCGTTGTACAAGACCTTGGCATCGGTGTCCCTTTGCCAAGACATCAAGACCCTCTCCAAGGTGTTCTTCCCTCTCCGTGTGGGATCGAGGGAGCACGTTGACCGATCTTTCCTTGCGAGGATTCTATCGGACCGGTGGCCACCGGTGAGAGCAATCGGCCTTGTATCATGTGTGTTTTCCGTGTGTTCATCGTGTTCTTCGCGAGGTGTGCGTCCGCTTCCGCTACCTTCTCCCTTTCCGATCGATTTGACCACGAGATCCGTGAAGATCGGGCCACCCACGGGGTTACCCCATAACATCTGGCATCAGAGCCCAAGTTGCCATGGATTTCACCCTCGTTCTTCCCCACCAAATTTTTTTCTTGAAAAAACACAAAAATAGCCACAAAATCGAGTGGATGTTGTGTCAACCCATAACATTTGGTATCAGCAGCTTTTGGTTGCCACAGATTTCTCATCGATTTGGTCTTTTCTCCCATAAATTCGAAAATCCCCAAAAAATAGCCCCAATTTCGTGTTTTGGATCGATCTGTGATTTGAGTGTGTTTTGGTAGGTTTTGATCCATGGATTACTTGCTAAACTTGTTGATCTACCTTCCCCTGCGTTTCCATAGCCTAATTCCTTGATTTCCCCGATCAATTTGACGTTTTGGTTCGAGTTTTTCCGCCAAAACTCGTCTCGTTCGTGTTCTGGAAGTTCTGGTTCGACCGGACCGGACTGTCCGGCCAAAACGGACCAGAATATCCGCCCCACCGGAGTTTCCGGCCTAAACTGACCGGAATATCCGGCCCGGCTGGACTGTTCGGCCTATGCGCACCCGACTGTTCGCCCCCCTGCCGACAGAAAAATCTGCTTCACGGTTTTGAGCATAACTTTTGCATACGAACTCGGATTTTGGTGTTCTTTAACTCGTTTTGAAGAGGAGAATGAGCTCTACATGATCATATCTGTGGTTCATGCTATCTACTCCATACAAATTCTATGAGCAAGGCGGAATCCACCAATAAAGGGTGAAGATCGGCGACGAAAGGTATAAAAATTCCATGACTTCTTCCCACTTGCTTTCCTTTGTGAGCTACACTATCTTTGCGTTCAACAAACACCTATTGAGACTAGTTCCTCCTATAATTGCTTGGGCTATGCATATTTGATACCTTGTAGAATTCCGAGCAAAAGTTGTGAGCGTGCTATCTCATATAGTTATCTTGTATAGTTGTTGGCACAAGGAAGGGCAAGTGAAAAAGAAAAGAAAAGAGGAAAAAATAGAAAATAGAAAAAAAAAAAGAAAGAAAGAAACAAGTGCCTCATAGAATAGGAAGCGCAAGCTCGATGAACATCAAATAGGTGGTACTTATTGTGCGTATCTTGTAGCCCACCAATTTATTGCAATCCAACTAACGTCTCTCCTTGCACTTGTGCGACACGAGCTTATAGTCTTTGCTAGGTAATCATTTGGTTCTTAGTTCACTTTCTTCATCGCGCAAGTCCCATTTATCCCACCGTGTGTGTTTCCTTGTACATATTTCCTTCTTGTGGATTGACTTGTTTTGCTTCGTGATCATCGTGGTTCTTTACTTGCCATTACAACATCTTGATTTCAGATTGGTTCTTGACATGCCACCTTCCATACCTATCCACCATAAGCTTTGTGTGTGTGTGTTTTTAGTGGTTAGTTAGTTTTGGTGTTCCGCGTGAACTTCACTTTGCTTAGTTTTGATTACTCTCAAGTGTTGCCACTTGCACGATACTATCTTCCAAGATAAAGTAAGGTTCGACGTTCCATCCCTAACCCCCCTACCACTTCCATATACACCACTTGGTCTTGTGAATCATGTCTAGGGACTCCGGAACCGAGGATGATATATATGAAGAATCCATGATGAGCCACCACGACAACGACTCGACAAGTATAGAGGACATGATGGAGCACTACACCGACAATGGCTCCGCATGCTTTGAGGACCCGGAGCATTACACCTATGACGGCTCCACATGCATGGAAGACATGGAGCACGTCATCAACTATGGCTCCTCAAGCATGTCCAGCTTTCATTTGATTCACCCTCAAGAACAGCATAAGCTACGGGTAGAAGCCAATTATGCGCGTCCAAAGCACAAGCAGAAGCAACATGTCCCCTGAACTTCCCTGTTAAAGAAGTTGCGCCTATTGCCAAGTATGTCCTACAGGCATCTAGGAACCCCTTCTAGCATGCCTTCAGGCAGACAAAACATCTCCTAAAGCATATCTTATATGCCTGTTTATACCTGACCCCCCTCGAGACCTTTTCTCTTCCTTTCACAACCTCGTAATCGATGTCAACAACACTACCAGGTGATGTTTTCTCTACCTGAGCTTTGAAACTATACAACATATGAAAACTGTCATTCCACTTGCCTTGAATTAAGTCTAGAGACATCTCCTTCCCATTAAAGACTCTGTGGTAAGGAATCAGAACGTTAATTTTTTTGCTAATCTTTGCTCTGAGTTCAGCAGGTCCAATGTTATGATCCTGCCTCACCCAGTCAAGTACAGTAGTAGCAATCCACTTGGTAGTCGCCGGTCTAATTTATCACTTAAAGAAGTATTAGGGAAGTTGTGTTTCTTCGTGTTTACTTTGATCTGCATTCGATAAGAATCCAAATAATTCAGAGCTAATTATCAGCAGAATAAATATGAGAAAGACTGAAACTAAATGTAGCTATTGCAACCTGAAATGGGTGTCCACCCTGCATTGGAGATGCATGTAATCTCAATTTACACACATTACTTTCCCTACAGTGCACCCTAAATCTCTTTTGGTCGCTCTTTTCAATGATAAATTCGAACCCAACTCTGATTGCATATGTTGCAACTGCATATCTGCAGTCCTCCACATTATCAAAGATAGTCCCTGATGTCTACGCACTTCTATTCTTGTAGACAGTTGTTGGGCCTCCAAGTGCAGAGGTTTGTAGGACAACAGCAAGTTTTCCCTTAAGTGGATCACCCAAGGTTTATCGAACTCAGGGAGGAAGTGGTCAAAGGTATCCCCTCTCAAGCAACCCTGCAATCAAGATACAAGAAGTCTCTTGTGTCCCCAACACACCCAATACACTTGTCAGGTGTATAGGTGCACTAGTTCGGCGAAGAGATAGTAAAATACTAGTGGTATAGATAATTATAAGTGGTAACGGTGATAGAAAATAGCTTGATGGCGTGGAAGAGACTAAAGGCAAACTAAAATAAAGATGGAAGCAAGCAAACATGTAACAGATCAAGTTGCAAACGGTGTTTCAATGCTAAGAAACAAGGTCTAGGGATCATACTTTCACTAGTGAACACTCTCATATAGATATATTCTTCTTTATGATACTACGCTGAACTACTCTCCGGTTGGACACTCTAATCCATGGTAGGGCTATAACAGCACACCTCAAAGTAAGCCTTTCCCATCTAGATAACCCCACACTGTCACCTTGAGCACTAGATGGTTCCAACAAACACCACAATTTCATAAACACATCCAACTCCAAATATAACTCATAACAAGTATTTGCAATATCTAGCCTAAGTGCCACCATGGTGTGCACGCTGTCACTTTCACACACATGGGGAGAGCAGAGATCTATTAAAGCACTTGAGTAGCAAGGTAGATCTACTTGATTACAAAGCTCATGATCACAATATGATCATGCATAGAGAGAGAGATGAACACATAGCTACCGGTAGAAACCTTAGCCTCGAGAGAGAACTACTCCCTCCTCATCATGGGAATCAGCAATGGTGATGGAGATGGTGGTGGAGATCGATGGAGATGGCTCCGGGGGCACTTCCCCGTCCCGGCAGGGTGCTGGAACAGAGACTTTCCGTCCCCCGAATCACCCCTTCGGTGGCGGCGGTGCTGCGGAACTTTTCGTGGATTTCTGATTGATTCTTTAGGGTTTTCGCATCAGGAGGAATATATAGGCGAAGGAGGCAATGTCGGTGGCTGGCCAGGGGGCCCACACCATGCCCTGGCGCGGCCTGGGCTGGCCCGCGCCTGGTGGGGGGGGTGTGGCGACCCTGTGGCCCCTCTCCGACTCTCCTTCCGGCTTCGTGAGGCTTCCGGGAAAATAGGAATTTTGGCTTTTGTCCCGTCCAATTCTGAGAATATTCATTTTCTGACTTTCCTGGAACCAAAAACAGTAGAAAACTGGCAACTGGCACTGTGGCATCTTGTTAATAGGTTAGTCCAAGAAATCATATGAAAAGTACTCCAAAGTGTGGACAAAACACAAGAAAGTAGATAAAACCAAGCATGGAACATCAAAAATTATAGATATATTTGCAATGTATCAACATCCCCAAGCTTAACTCCTGCTCGTCCTCGAGTAGGTAAGTGATAAAAATAAAGAATAATTTTTGAGGTGACATGCACCATCATAAACTTGATCAAAGTATTTTGTAAAGCATTCAAAGCTGGGATCATAGTACTTCAATCATAACATGAAAGACAAAGTTCTAGCAATAAGACAAAGAAACTATGTTGCAACATGAAAAGACACAAACAAAAGATTCATGAATAACAATGCTTTGCAAGACGTTTGTTTGTTTCACATAAAGAAAACATAGCATAGTGGCATTCAGCTTGTCCCTCATAGAGTAGCAAACATAAATGCATAGGAAAACCTTCAAAGTTCATAAGAGTGACTAGATACAAATAGTTTAAAACAAGCAATATCAAGGTATGCATCAATCAACAAGTCTTGGGACAATGCACATAGAACTAAGAATGGCCACTATGCTCTCAAAGTAAGTGCATAAAGGTAGAAGGTGGAGACTCAATATATAGGTGGAAGAAAGGCCTTCATAGAAGGAAGCAGGGATTCAAGTTTCATAAAGAGCTTCCAAAAATTATGGTACTTATAGCTTTCAGCTCTCATTGCCCCTATCATAAGCATCTTGAAGTGATTAAGGTTAAAGTGAACAACTATGGAGTATATGCTTGACAAAGTATAAGTTGGAAATCTCATGTCCCTTGAATACGAGGGCCGCTCCTCATGCTACTCAAGTTTAGTTACCGGTAAGTTCTTGTCATCATAAGTACATGTGTATCATAGAGAACCGCCAACGGGGTACCCCTTGCCCGATGATACGGAAGAATCCCCATATCAAAATGACAAGGCAAGCAGAAAACGAGCATCTCAGCAATCCTCTTATTTACCATGGGAATATGGTGCTTTTTCTCTCTTTCCTCTTTTCATAATCTCTTTTTTTCTTTCTTTTTCTGTTTTTTCTCAATATAGGACTCTTTTTTTATAAGAAGAGGCTTCATAGACAACTCATTATGGTTACGCTGTAGGTTTCCACCATGTCAGCATGGATTAGACCAGCGGCCCAGGCGTTTCTATAACACATATACATAACTCCATGGACTTAAAAGCTCACCTTTCATTTGACACCGACGACATCCATATACAAAAGAGCATGATATCAACTAGGTACAAGTGCCCAGTGCAATGTTGAAAGCGTTCCCCATGAAAGCATGGTTCTGCTAATTTGCAACAAATAGGTGCAAGCATATACAACATAGACGACACAATGGTTCAAGTTTATTAAGGGCAAGAAAAATAAAGTGTGCCATCAAGTTCGTGAGAGCTTTAATCACTAGTTTTCTCATAACAAGTTTAATTCAGAAGGTAAACAAAAACATGAATATACTTGGAATAGCATAAGCTAATAGGTAGGTATGGTGGACTCTTTGGAATAACTTGGTTTAGGGAGTTGGATGCATGAGTGGAACTCATACTTGGTTGCGGAGGCTAGCAAAAGACTGGGAGCGACAAACTAAGAGAGCAATAATGGCCATAATCATGTAGAGCGACAAAACATCATTGATCAAAGCATAAAGTGATACTACAAGTTGAAAACTAAAGGATCATAAAGGCTATGGTGACTTGAGATAGTCATAACATGGTGTGAGCATGTGCCAAGTCAACCCAAATAAAGCATCAAAGGAGAATACCACTATACTATGCTTTAATATGCTAAAACAATGCATGATTCATCCAAGGCACATTAAGCAATCTCAATTGTTTATAACAAGTCATGCTACAGCAAAGAATACTAAGCATAAAGCCAAAACAATATCAAGCATGGCATGACAAAGCACATGCCACAGTCAAAAACAAACTCCTTTTACCACTTAAGCATGAACTTTCCTACTCTTTCCAATCCAAACCAAACTATTTGAAAACCAATGTATGAAAGACGGGGTCCAACCAATTTATTCAGAAAACTAAAAAAACCAAGCAAACAAAAAACCAAAACAAAAATGAAAAAGAAGACGCTCCAAGAACAACACAACTGTGCATGAAACAATAAAAATGAAGCGTTTGGAAGAAACCTGGGATTTTTATTGATGAAGAAGGGGATACCTTGGGCATCCCCAAGCTTTGACGCTTGTACTTCTTGGATATTTCTTGGGGTGACACGCGTGGCATCCCCAAGCTTGAGCTTTAGTCCATCCTTCATCTCATTACTCATTCCTTCCATACACCTGAAATTTTTCCTTCATACAAAACTTCACACAATCTTTATTAGCAACATTAGTGCACTCAAAATAATAAGTCTTTAGGTTCAGTTTAAACACCAATAAAACTTCCATTAAAACACAAGCTACTGTAGCACTTCCCTTGAAAAGCTCAATTCCCCAAAGAGAACCCAAAAAGGAACCAATAATAAGCAAATGCAGAAAATGGCAGAAATCTGTCAAAACAGACCAACAGGTAAAGACGAATTTTTTCGAAGACCTTTTGTTGCTCAAATCAAAAAGTGTTGAAATAACTAACGAAAGTTAGATAGCAACCTAGGGCAGAAGCACAAAAATTAATGCCTCAAAAGGACGTACAGAGATTTTACACGAATTTTTACGGTGAAGCACAGAAATCTGTTTCGGGACAACAACTTTCCCAATCATTACTTCTCTCTCATTAGAGGTTACTCTTGTCACAAAAATCAAATAAAAAGGATAAGGAGCGGTTATTACTGAAGTAATAACTTCCAAGACTCATCTAAAACTTTTGGGTTATCTCCCAATAAGTACTTTTGTTTAACGCCTTTAAGTTAGGCATGATAGTTTGAGAAGATGCTCACATAAGAAATATGAATTGAAGTAAAAGAGAGCATCAAGAAGCAAATTCAAAGCATATTTAAGTCTAACCCACTTCCTATTCATAGGAATCTTGTAAAGAAACAAGTCATGAAAGCACAAAGCAACAAGCATAGTAAAAAAAAAAAGTGCAACTTCAAAATTTTCAACATAAAGAGGGGAAACTTAATAATGTTGAGATACATAAGACCCTGTTTCCCTCTCTCATAATAACTTTCATTAGCATCATGAATAAAATTAACAATATAAATATCACATAAAACATTCTTATCATGAGCCACATGCATAAAAGAATTATTACTCTCCACATAAGCATAGTCATTCTTATTAATTGTAGTGGGAGCAAATTCAACAAAATAGCTATCATTATTATTCTCATCACCATAATCATCAAATATAGGAGGCATATTATAATCATAATTAATTTTCTCCTCAATAGTAGGTGGACTAAAAATATCATATTCATCATTGTAATCATCATATATTGGAGGCACACTATCATCAAACTAAATTTTCTCCTCCATGCTTGGGGTACTAAAAAGATAATGCTCATCAAAACCAGCTTCCCCAAGCTTAGACTTTTCCATAGAATTAGCAATAATGGTGTCCAAAGAATTCATACTAACAACGTTGCTATTAGCATGCAAATAATCTTCCATAGGTTTTTTAATTTTCTCTTCAAACACTTCATGTCCTAACTCAAGATAAATACTATAAAGCTCTCTAATTTTGTTGTTGTTTTCCATTAAGCCTAACTATTGAAAGCAAGAAACAAAAAGACAAAATTGCATAATCTAAAGGAAATAACTTCGAGCACTCGCACCGGAGGATGTGAGTACCTTTTACCTTACCTCCCCGGCAACGGCACCAGAAAATAGGCGTTTTGCTGTGGGAGGTTCTTATTCTTTAATCCTCCGTTGTGAATACCTTTTACCTTACCTCCCCGGCAATGGTGCCAGAAAATAGCTTGATGTCTACGCACTTCTATTCTTGTAGACAGTTGTTGGGCCTCCAAGTGCAGAGGTTTGTAGGACAGCATCAAGTTTTCCCTTAAGTGGATCACCCAAGGTTTATCGAACTCAGGGGGGAAGTGGTCAAAGGTATCCCCTCTCAAGCAACCCTGTAATCAAGATACAAGCGTGGTGTTGTGAATATCCCACAGGGTTCGAGAGCTGTTGCATTGGCAACAGGGTTCGAGCAGGAGAGTCCATAGCTACAGGCTAGTTATCAATCATTCACCATCATCTTCAACATGTGCTTGCTGAGAAGATCGGGCCACCCCATATCATCTGTATCAGAGCTCCTCGTTTACTTAGTGAGCAATCCACAATCCATCCATAGATTAGTTCGTGTTTTTAGTCCTATATAGAAAAAGCCTCACAAAAAGGTTTTTCATAGCTTAGATTGCATTGTTTACAAGTTTTTAGTTGCTGATCGTCTCTCTCGTAGATCCGGTCTATAGTAATCCATAAGAGTCTAGGTTCAATTTTTGTTTCGGTTTAGAGTTTGCAATTAGATCTAGTTCTTCATAAGAGTTTCCCCACCACTTGTTTCTACTACAATTCCAGATCCGAACCAAGAATAAGAGTTCTGGTTGTTTACTCTTGGCCGAGTCGGAATTAGAAAAAACAAATTCGGTCGCCGACTCTACCGCGGCACAGAAACCGCATGTTTCTCTGCCGCGAGTCTGTTTTTGCCGCAGATACAAGTCCTGTCGCGGCATGTTTTCCTGCTATTTTACTGCCGCGGCACACGTTCTGCCGTGAGGTGCTGTTTTATGCCACGGCATGATTTGGCCCCATTTTTCTGCCGCAGTGCAATTTCTCAAACACTTGTGATTTTTAGTTTTTGCCAAACCTTAGATACAACCAATCTATTCCAAGGGGTTAGGAACTTACCTATTGAGACTAGTTTCCGCTCTTACAAGCTGCTCTTAGGATTTTGGTGTTGTCCTTACTAATTTTGGCCGTGTTCATAGTGTGCTACATATTCAATAAAAAAGAGGATATAGCAAAAGAAAAAGAAAAAAAAGAGGAAGAAAAATAGAAGTAAAGGAGAATTGTGAAATAGGCCTAGAGATATCTTTGTGCACCGGTAGATTGAGCAATCTTGTGCATGTTTACTTTGAGCTTTGCTAATGTCTCTCCAGCATAGTGCAACACACTTCATAGTTGCATTGCCACATTTATCTCCACGCGTGTGTTTCTTGGGTTTTGTACGATCAGCACTAGGACTTGTTTGCAGTGTAGATAGGATACCATACTTACAACTCCACCATAGATAACCTATGTGCCTTGTGATTGTTCTCTATACCCTTAATATTCACTTCATCACATCATTGCATAAGTCTTTGATTTCGAATTGGTAAAGAATCTCTCTTCACTTTGGAACGGTAAGATATGCTTTCTTGTCAGTTTGGAGTGAGTTGTGCAAGTTACACCAAACAGATTTTTTATTTTTGCACTAACCTACTAATCATGTCTCTTAGTGATGAAGTTGTTATGCAGAAAAAGAATGATGAGGATCTTGTTACTTGGCTAGAATATGAAGAATTGATATCTCATTTGACACGTGTATTTACTGCCACAAGAGATAGGACTGAAAAATCAGTACAGGATGTGCAGCTGGCATTGAGAGAAAATGAGGGGACAGTCACTAACATTCAAACACAAGTGACGGCTATCAACACCAATGTAGCAGATTTGCAACGTTCTATTGAAGACTTGACGCTAGCACTTAAGTAACGACAACCACAACCACATGATGATTCTGTTGAATAAGAGGAAGGAAGTATTGCTAGTGATGTTCAACATCCTAATCGTGTTGTCCGGGGTCGTTCTCCTCCTCCCGCTCATGGACATGGTTGGGATCCAATTAGGCGTGCTCAGCGTGTTCTTCCCCAGATCTTGAGGATGGTTTGGGTAAGCCTAAATTTTCGATTCCCAAGTTTGCTGGTTCACTTGATCCTAAAGATTATCTTACATGGGAGTTGAATATTGAGAAGCTTTGGTGTTTGCATGAGTATACCAAAGACAAGAAGGTAAAGCTTGCAGCATCAGAATTTGATGGATATGAATTACGTTGGTGGGATGCTATTGTGCAAAATTTAAGAGAAGAAAATGACCTTTCTGTGCTCACCTGGAGAGAGATGAAGCGCATCATGAAGGATAGATTTGTGCCCACTAACTATTTGTGTTCAATTTTTGACAAGTTGACATAATTGAGGTAAGGAACCATGTCAATTGATGAGTACTACATGGAGATGGAGATGCTTATGCAGCATGCTAGAGTCTGTGAATCTCTTGAGATGACTATGCAGCGATTCCTCAACAATCTAAAGCTACCCATAAAAAGTATTGTTCGTCATCACAAGTATGAGACTATGAATTATTTGTTGCATCATGCAAGAGAGGCTGAATCCCAGTTCACTGAAGAGGCCAAGGCACGTGCAAGGTACCCTTCTAACAGTTGTTTTTCAGCAAGAACTACACCACCACCTCCTATGGCGCCATATGCAGCGGCTGCTGGTCATCCTTCCACATCTTCGGCCAAGCCTACACCTCAGCCATCCTATGGTTACAATGCAAAGAAACCTACTGCTCCTGCTGCTAGTCCAGGTTCCAATATGTCAACTTCCCGTACTCGCGATGTGGAGTGCCATACTTATGGAGGTAGAGGTCACTACAAGCGAGATTGTCCAAACCGCAAGGTCATGTTTGTCAATGAACATGGTGAGTATGAAAGTGGAGATGAAGTTGATCCTAATTGTGCTGATGACAATGGCTATGATGGCAAGGAAGGTATGGACGCTTTCCTTGAGAATGCGCCAACCATTGTGGTATCTCCACGTATACTTAGTGTGCAGCCTATTGTTGATTCTCCGCGCTGCAACTTGTTCCAAACAAAGCTTGCAAAGTAATTATTGATGGAGGTAGCTGCAGAAATCTTGCAAGCAAGGAGTTATGTGCCAAACTGAATCTGACTTATTTACCTCATCCCAAGCCATACTACATACAATGGTTGAGTGACAATGGTGAGATGAAGGTAAATCATATGGTACGTGTGAATTTTGAGATAGGACCATACAAGGATTCTATTGATTTTGATGTGGTTCCTATGACTATGTGCCATCTATTATTGGGTCGGCCTTGGCTTTATGATCTCCATGTGCAACACAATGGCCGAGCCAATACATATCATTTGGAGTTCAAGGGCAAGAAAATCAATATGCAACCTATGACACCAGAGCAGATTGTCAATGAGTCCCGCCAAAAGATTGAGGTGAACTTGAAGGATGCACCTACAGATAGGCGAGATAGTGTTGCAACTATGCATGATGTAATTGAGCCCAAAAAGAATGATATAACGAAAATTGAGAGGGTGCCTAATCTTTTAATGCTAGCTACTAAGGAAGATATGAGAGAGTTTCCAGAGGATCCTACAGCCATGCCTCTTGTGCTCATGTATAAGGGTGAGGTGTTGGTCTCTAACGACATGACCCCTATTTCTATTGGTGTATCTACTATTTTATAGGAGTTTGGATATGTGTTTCCAGAAGATGTACCCGTGGGATTGCCTCCATTGTGTGGCATTGAGCATCAAATTGACTTGATACCTGGCACCACATTACCTAACCATGCACTCTACAGGACCAACCCCAAAGAAACGAATGAGATACAGAAACAAGTACATGCGTTGCTGGATAAAGGATACATTTGTGTTTCTCTTAGCCCTTGTGTTGTTCCTGTTATTTTAGTACCTAAGAAATATGGTACCTGGCGCATGTGTGTAGATTGTAGAGCTATAAATAATATCACTATTCGATATCGTCATCCTATTCCACACTTATAGGATATGCTAGATGAATTGAGTGGTTCTGCTATTTTTTCTAAGATTGATTTGCATAGAGGATACCATCAAATTAGAATGAAAGAAGGGGATGAATGGAAAACTTCTTTCAAAACAAAATTTGGGTTGTATGAGTGGTTGGTTATGCCATTTGGTCTTACTAATGCACCTAGTACTTTCATGAGATTAATAAATCATGTTTTGAGAGAATTTATTGGTTGCTTTGTGGTTATTTATTTTGATGATATACTTATATATAGCCACAATGAAACTGAACATTGTATTCATATCCAACAAGTTTTGCAAGTGTTGCGTCATAAAAAATTGTATGCTAATCCTGAGAAGTGCACATTTGCAAAAGATAAGGTTATATTTCTGGGATATGTTGTATCTAAGCATGGGGTAGAAGTAGATCAATCTAAAATTGAATCAATTCAGAATTGTCCTATTCCCATGAATGTGAGTAAAGTGCGTAGTTTCCATGGTTTAGCTGGTTTCTCTAGGCGCTTTGTGAAAGATTTTAGCACTATTGATGCACCATTGAATGAATTGACTAAGAAAGGTGTGCCATTTGCATGGGGCACAGCCCAAGACATTGCATTTGATACTTTGAAACATTTTCTTACTTCTACACCATTACTTGCGTTGCCTGATTTTTCAAAGCAATTTGAAGTTGAATGTGAAGCTAGTGGTATAGGAATTGTTGGCGTTTTGATGCAAGAGGGTCATCCTATAACATATTTTTCTGAGAAACTTGCTGGTGCTAGACTGAATTATCCTGTTTATGATAAAGAATTGTATGCACTTGTTAGAGTTCTTGAAGTTTGGCAACATTATTTGTGGCCACAAGAATTTATCATACATTCTGATCATGAAGCATGCAAGTACTTGAAAGCTCAATCAAACTTGCATAGAAGATTAGCTAAATGGGTTGAGTTTATTGAATCATTTCCTTACATTATTAAATATAAGAAAGGAAAAGAGAATGTGGCTGCTGATGCTTTCTCTAGGAAGAACATGTTATTGACACATCTAGATGTTAAAATTCCTGGTTTAGAAAGCATTTGTGTAATTTATGCAACTGATCATGATTTTGCTAAATCATATCATTTGTGTGGTCTAAAAACGCATGGGATAAGTGCCATATACATGATGGATATTTGTTTAGAGCTAACAAAATATGCATTCCCGAATCGTTGTTGCGTTTGTCCTTAGTGCAGGAATCACATGCTGGAGGTTTGATGGGCCACTTTGGGCGTGAGAAGACATTGCTCATGCTTGCTGGTCACTTTTATTGGCCCAAGATGAGGCGTGATGTGTACAGATTTGTGAGTTGCTGCATTGCAGGCAACAAGTCCATGGGAAGACATTAACATGGATTTTGTGCTAGGTTTACCTAAAACTCAGAGAGGTCATTATTCTATATTTGTGGTAGTGGATAGGTTCTCTAAGATGGCTCATTTTATTGCCTGCCACAAAAGCGATGATACATCACATGTTGCTAACCTATTTTTTAGGGACATCATGAGATTACATGGAATACCCAAGATGATTGTTTCTCACCATGATGTGAAGTTCATGAACTACTTTTGGAAGACCTTATGGGGGAAACTTGGAACAAAGTTGTTGTTCAGTACTACATGCCATCCCCAAACAGATGGTCAAATGGAGGTGGTGAATAGAACATTGTCACAATTGTTGAGGACTATGATCAAGAAGAATCTGCGGGAGTGGGAAGAGTGTTTGCCACATGTTGATTTTGCATACAATAGGGTTGTGTATTCGACTACTCAGCTTTGTCCTTTTGAGGTGGTGTATGGGTCCAAGCCATTGACGCCACTTGATTTGTTACCTCTCCCATTACATGAGAGAGTTGATATGGATGCATCAAAACATGGTGAATATGTGAAGAAGATTCATGAGAAGACTTAAGAGCCTATTGAGAAGAAAGGAAAGAACATTGATGCTACAAGGAATCAAGTAAGAAAGGAGGTTTTGTTCAAGCCTAGAGACATGGTTTGGGTACATCTGCGCAAGGATAGGTTTCCCCTGCTTCGACAATCCAAATTGAAGCCCTATGGTGTTGGTCCTTACAAGGTGTTATCCAAGATTAATGATAATGCCTACTCGATTGATATTCGTATTGCTGAGTTTGGTGGAGTTAGCAACAACTTCAATGTTGCTGATTTGTCACCATATGAGGGAGAAGACCTTGGAGCATCGAGGTCAACGCCTTTTGAAGGGGGGGATGATGAGGACATCCCTACAATTACACCTTCCCGAAATGCTATTGATGATGTTACAATTGCTGCTAAGAAGAATCAGTCCAATGGGATTATAATTGGACATATTACAAGACCTCATGCTAAGCTACTAGAACAACAGGTCAATTTGTTTCTTAATGAACCTGATGTTTTGATTAATGAGAATTTTATACTGCCTAAGTCTTTGTGCTATTGTATGATTAGGTACATGGATTAAGAAGGCATAGCACGAAGCGAGGAGCTGAAGCATATGGAGCATGGTGTGTTGATCAATGGAGAATGCTCGAGGGAGGAAGCGCAAGGAGCTACAAAGGAGGAGATCAACACATGGTTGGGGGATCTCTGCCACGGCAGAGAAACGACGCAATTTCCTGCCACTTCACAAAAACAGAGCCTTTCGCTGCCACGGCACATAAACACGCCCCAACTCTACAACGACAGAGCAGGCCTGTGCGCCTTAGGCCAAATCCACCTTGGGTCAGTTTGTATCCTAGTTTAGGTTGAACCATACACGTTTCCTAGTATTGGCCGCTGCCCCCTACTCCTTAAATAGATGGGGCACCACTTCCCTTAGGGTTAGACCATGTTAAAATTATTTTGGAGTTGTCTCTCTTTAGAACCTCTAGAATTACTTGTGATCGAACTACCGACTACAATTGAGTGTGATCTGTTGTACCATTGGGAATCAGTAGATTGAAAACTTTTCGTGGTCGATGGCTACGTGCGCAAGAGTGTGGTGTTGTAAATATCCCAGAGGGTTCGAGAGCGGTTGCACTGGCATCGGGGTTTGAGCGGGAGAGTTCATAGCTACAGACTAGTTATCAATCATCCACCATCATCATCGACAAGTGCTTGCTGAGAAGATCAGGCCACCCCATATCATACAAGCTATGATGGTGATTTCTCCTCAAGACCCCAAGCAAGGTGCGAAGGAAACCGTCATCATGCAAGGGCACTAGTGATCCAACAAGCGCAACCACAAGAGGAACCTCAAGCACAACCACAAGTCCACCACCATCGTCCGCGACATATACTTGACACAACAAGTGATGACTCCAACTTGGAGGAACAAGCTTGTCACCAACATGAAGCTCTCCAAGATCCTCCTCCTCGTCATCGCCGTCATGAACGTCCACGCCAACACCATGGTAACCACGAGGAACCTCCTCCACCACATCAAAACATGGAGCATCAAGTGATACAAGTTTAACGACACCCACCACGTCACGAGGCTCAAGACCATGATCTTCGCTGTGAGGCCCAAGTACCTAACCCGCAACAACACCCGAGGAATGAGCCTCCTCTTCGCCCACAACAACCTCAAGAGGCTCCACCACCTCATGATCGTCACAAGGCCCAAGTGCCTCCTCCTCTTTGTCAACAACCACTCCAAGAGCAAGAGCAAGTTTTGCCACCTCCAAATGCGGCTCCTCAACCGCAACCACATCACCAAGCTCACCAATCTCATCGCAATGATTGCATGGAAGATGAAGACCGTCACCACCATGGAAACCACCGCAATCGTGACCGCAATGATGAAGAAACCTTCAGCAAGATGAAGTTCACGATGCCCAAGTTCACCGGTTCAAATGATCCCAAAGAATATCTCCCATGGGCACTCAAAGTCGACAAGATCTTACTCATGCACAATTATAGCAACAAGAAGATGGTCGCCATGGCTTCGCTTGAATTTGATGATTACGCCAACCTTTGGTGGGAACAAGTTCAAGTTGCCCGTGATGCAAGAGGAGAACCCCAATCATAACTTGGCATGACATGAAGGATCAATGAGATCCCGCTTTGTTCCCTCACACTACATGCGCGATATCTTCAACAACCTTCAATCGCTTCGTCAAGGGACAAAGACCATGGAAGAGTACTTCAAGGAAATGGAGCTCAACATGATCGGCACCAATATTGAAGAGCGCAAAGACTAAACTATGGCACATTTTCTCATTGGCTTGAACCAACCAATCAAGCACATCGTTGAGTTCCAAACATACAACACCATGGTTGAGCTTGTGCACATCGCCATCAAATCCAAACGTCAAGTGCAAGAGGACATCAAGTACAACAAGCCAAATACGTACTCTCATGAGCCGCCCCGTAAGCCTCTCGAGGAGAAGTCCGTAGGGCAAATTCTTATCCTTTTGTCCCTTGAGGAGGAGACCGTAGGTATAACATGAAATGGTGGCTGCTAGAGGGGGTTCCCTCATGAGCCGCCCTGTCAACACCCGGATTTTTAATCCCAAATGCCCGTTATGCTATACCTCGCAATCCCAGGATTACCATTTTTGCGAGACATAACGGATTGGATATCACAGTACATCATCCATTACAAACCATACATAAGGTCTTACAAAAATAAGGATCTCATGATCCAGTCTTTAATACAACAAGCAGCGGCAATAAAAGATAAGCGTAGCAGTGGGGTCCATCTTCAGGGGCACAGGCAATGCTGACGAAGGCCGATAGTCCTAGTTATCATAGCCGTCCTATTGGCCATCATCTTGATAGTCTCCTTCATAGTCTGGCCATGAGAATAGCTAGGGACAAAAGCCATGAGTACTCTTTAAGTACTCGCAAACTACCACTAACAAGTAGTATAGTTCTAAGTTAAAGTGCTAAATCTAAGTTTAACTATAAGGTTAAGTTTGAAACCTAAGCTGAGTTCTGAAGCAAATAAAGATAAAATAAAGTTCTAGAATCACTTAAGTTGGGAAGCTATTGTCATAAACACAACCCTGTTGTGGTCAAGTCAAGATTCATCATTCATTTCATAATTTGTTTGAAAAACATCTGACAACTAAATAGTATGGCCATTCCAACTGTCCATAACCACGGACGTGGCTATTCGAATAGTTTGACACTCTGCAGAGGTGGTACACTTTCACCACAAGATTCGATACATCTATCAGGACTAACCCTGAATCATCATACTTAGTATGCAGATAATCAGACATAACCTTCCTTTTACACACCCTAGTATAAGCACCTCTCCTATGAGCATGGCCTCCCAACCATGACCATCAGTCATCTTGGGAACTGCATAGGTGGACAACATTGAGAGGTAGCCTCAACTCAAACCTCTCCCACGAGGGAAACAATACTAATGCATATAAACTTTCGGCTAAGCCTTACCCAATTCAGGTAGTGTGGTTGTACGGTAAATTTGGAATGGTATCGCATCCGAATCCAACCATCAGTTTTATAAAAGGGCTAAGGCTCATGCCTCAACATTTTCATCATCATAAACCCCTTTGTGTTTCTCAACACATGTCAAAACATCTCAATAGAATGACTCATCATTCCAAGGTTTTCATAATTCATTGTCACCAATTGTTCCCATCTAAAGTGACTCAAGTTTTGATCTACTCTAAACTGCTAAGTTAAGAGTGTTCACTAAGGTGGAAAGATGATGGGTTCAATCTCATGCCATAGAATGACATCTAAAGTTTATCTAAATAGGTCAAGTTTTAAACTCTTTATGTTACCTTCAAAACAAGTAAGGGACTTTGTGTAAAGTACAGGAAGTAAATCTTGAAAATAAGACTTGGATGAAATGCTAAGGCACACAATTGATGATCTATTATCATCACAAGCATCACAAGTTTTATTCAATAGTTTCCTCCTTTTTATTTTACAAAAGTAATTTCTACTCATCGAAAAATTAATTAAGATTTAATATTCACCACTTAAAATAGGGGATCATGTGTACACATGTCATCACCACATATTCTAACATGTGGGAATGGGATTTAAGGGTTGGATCATAATTACTTTGGTTTAAGTTCATTATTTAATGATTTAAAGTGACTAGAAATGCCTATATAGCATTATTTTGGTACTAGTCCAAAGTCACTGCATATAAACCTTAATATTATTACATATTCAGATAGGTATGGTGGAATGTGACTTTTGAGAGTTGGAATCAACTCAAAATCTATCTTGGTTGATTTTATAAAAATTTTGCAAGGTGCAAATGCTTCTGTTTTGTTATTTTTACTAGGAGAGATCTATATCTCTAATTGAATTAAATCCAACGGTCTTGGATAGATCATTTCCATACCTTTCAGGCAAAGTTGGTTTCATGCAATTTGGATTTGTCAAACTCCCAGAATTTATTTTTAAACTAGTGGACAGAAACTAGATTAACTCTAAATAGAAAAAACTAAATTTGAAATTTTAACATGCGCGGGAACTAACTAGGCCGGCCCATCTACACACAGTGCGTGCAGCGGGCTGCCTGACATGCGGGCTCCACCGGTCAGCAACACAATTTAACCGAAGCGGTATCTAGCATCCTGGGCCACACGATCTAAAGACGATCCAACGGTGGGAGGTCATCATCGACGACGGATCACTCCAGTGAGAACATGACCTAGACGCGGCGGTGGGGGTCGATAGGGGGCATACCAGGGCTCCAGCAAGGTCAGTGAGGCAGGCAAACGGGCTGGTAGACGACGGCGAGGCGAGGCGCGGTTGCGGTGGAGCTTGGGGTGACCTAAATCACAAACGGCCCTCTCCTCCTGCTGCGGCGGCTTCGACTCCAATTCCAGCGAGACAGAGCTCGAGCGCCTTCGGCTAGAGGTGGGTAAGCTTCAGTGAGAGGTGGGGAGTGGGTGAGTGTGGAGAAATGGGGCTGGGGTGGCCGCTTTATATAAGGTCGACGAGGGGGCAAACCGGGCGACAGTGAGGTCATCGGTGACGATGATGCGGGGCTCTCTCGGCATGGGCGAGGGCGGCGATGGATGCTCTGTTCCCCGGCGGTCCTCTGGGGCTTAATGGCGTGGCAAGGCGGAGTCTCTACTGGTCGGGAGCGTGCGGTGAACTGTGTGCGGATGACGGTGTTCGACGCTGTTCCTCTGGTCTACTAGTCACGAGGCGGCGAACGACGATGTCTAGGCGGTGGCTGGGCCTACTGCGGGTGCTACCACGCAATGCTAGGGCTAGGCATGGTCGGTGCTGCTCTGGCGGGCGCGACGCTCTGGGGTGATCGGCATGGCGGACAGCGGCATGGGCGCGAGCAAATGAGGCTTGTGCTCCGCTCGATTTTGGTTGGGGGCTGGTCGAGGCAAAGTGGTGGGATGGCGCCTGTCTCCTAGCAAGCGAAGGAGAGCGCGGGATGGGCTGGGGCGAGCGGTCCGTGGTCGACCTGGGGCATGGCGTCGGGCGGCTTGCTACTGGAGCAGACAGGGGAGAGGGAGGGAGAGTTAGGGCCGGGGTTCTAGCTGGGGGAACAAGGGGACCAAGTTAGGTCCAAATGGAGACCAAAACTACTGCTCACTATAGTGTTTTAGGATTTGTAAGATTTGTGTCTGCCACCTGTTTGATGAAATGGCCGCAAGAAGCAAAAGTTTGAATTTTGATTTCAAAATTTTTGAGTGATCTCCACTAGTACTAGGTAGTCTCTGGTTGCAAATGTTTTGAAAATGGAGTTCAATTGGATGGTTTTTGAAATAGGGGTGATCTAGGCCTATGCATTGAATTCATTTTTCACATGCCATTTCAAATAAGTATTTGAATGTTTTTAGCACATCAAAAAGTGGGCCTTGGTACCTCATTATGTGTACTAGCAAGGGGTGCAAAGATCTAGAATTATTTCTGTTGAGAAATGAGTGCTAGGAACACTCAAAGTAGTGTAGTGGATTAAAATGACCAAAATGACCATTCCTCATTTTTAATTGTTTTTTATTTGATTTTCTTTGGGATTTGCTTGGGAAAGATTTAGATGATGTTTAATTTACCATACAAACATTTTACAACCAAAGAATCACAAAACCATGGCAATTCAAATCAATTCCTAAATTAAATGCACATACACATGAATGCTTTCATTTTTAATTTGGAAAAGTTTTTGTTAACCTTAAATTTGATGATCTGGATCTTGATAAGCTTGGAGTGAAGTTTTGGGATGTTACAAACCTTCCCCCCTTAAAAAAAATCTCGTCCCAAGATTTATAAAGAAAACTAGGAACTAAAGAAATCTGGGAACTCTGTCCTAATGTAGTCTTTGCGCTCCCAAGTGGCTTCCTCCTCGATATGGTTGCTCCATTGAATCTTGAGAAACTTGATGCTCCTGGTCCTGGTGGTTCTGTAGGCTTCTTCTAAGATACGGATGGGCACTTCCCGATAGGTCAGGTCATTGTTGATCTCTACAGCTCTGTGATTGATGTTCTTGAAAACTTTAGTCTTCTCGGGCACTTCCAAGCATTTGCGAAGTAATGAGATATGGAACACATTGTGGATGGCTGACATCTTCTCCCTGACGGTTCAGAATCTTGAAGGGCCCGATATATCTGGGGGCTAACTTTCCTTTCAGACTAAAGCGTTGAGATCCCTTCAATGGTGAAACCTTGAGATATACGAAATCTCCGACATTGAAAGTCAGGTCTCTCCTTCTTTTGTCAGCATATCTCTTCTATCTGGATTGGGCGGTCTTGAGGTGCTCACGGACTTTGTGAACCTTCTCTTCGGCTTCTCGGAGAATGTCGGGTCCAAAGATCTGACTCTCTCCTACTTGCGACCAATTTAAAGGGGTACACCACTTTCTTCCGTATAGGAATTCAAAGGGTGCCATCTGTAAACTAGCTTGATAACTGTTGTTATATGAGAATTCTGCGAAAGGCAGGCAGTCTTCCCATTTTGATCCGTATTCCAACACACAAGATGTAAGCATATCCTCTAGGATCTGGTTGACTCTCTCAGTCTGTCCATCAGTTTGCAGGTGATAAGTGGTACTGAAGTTCAACTTGGTTCCTAATCCTTCCTGAACTTTCTGCCAAAATCTCGAGGTAAACTGAGTTCCTCGATCTGATACGATGGTCTTGGGGGTTCCATGTAGACTAACAATCCTAGCAATGTACAGATTTGCTAACTTCACACTCTGGTCGGTAGTCTTGATAGGTATAAAGTGGGTTACCTTGGACAATCTATCAACTATGACCCAGATTGAGTCATTTCCCCTACTAGAAGTAGGTAAACCGGTGATAAAGTCCATTCCGATGGAATCCCATTTCCATTCTGGAATCTGCAATGGTTGCAACAATCCTGCAGGTCTCTGATGTTCTGCTTTGACTCTTTGACAGATGTCACACTTGGCGATGTAGCTTCCGATTTCTCTCTTCATCTTGTGCCACCAAAATTGCTCTTTCAAATCCTGATACATCTTTGTTCCTCCAGGGTGGATAGAATAAAGAGTATCATGAGCTTCCTTCATGATAACTTGCTTCAGTTCCGAATCTGCTGGCACACAAATACGTCCTTTGTACCACAGTACTCCTTCTTCGTCTTCCGTGAATCCAGGTACCTTTCCTGTACCAATATGACGTTTGATTCCGTCGATACTTTCATTCCCCTTCTGGGCTTCCTTGATTTGGCTAATCAAAGTGGGTTGAGGTTCAATGCTAGCTAAGAATCCTTTGCTAACCAATTTAGTCCCGAACTGCTCCAACTCCTCATACAAACTTGGTTGCTTCTCCTTAATCATGGTGTTTAGCCTGCCAAGCAATCTGCTAAGAGCATCCGCCACCACATTGGCTTTGCCGGGGTGATAGTGAATGTCAAGCTCATAATCCTTGATTAACTCTATCCATCTCCTTTGCCTCATATTCAGCTCCTTTTGAGTGAAAATATACTTCAAGCTCTTGTGATCTGAGTAAATCTGACAGCGATTACCCATCAGATAATGACGCCATGTCTTCAATGCTAGGACCACAGCTGCTAGCTCAAGATCATGGGTCAGATAGTTCTGCTCATGCTGCTTCAGTTGTCGAGACAGATACGTCGTGACTTTGCCTTCTTGCATCAATACACATCCTAGACCAACCTTGGATGCGTCACAATACACATCAAATGGCTTCTTGATGTCTGGCATGATCAATATTGGGGTTGATATCAATCTCTTCTTCAGCTCCTGGAAACTGGCTTCACATTTGTCACTCCATTCAAACTTCTTGTCCTTCTTCAACAATTGGGTCATGGGTCTGGCGATGCTTGAGAATCCTTCTATGAACTTGTGGTAGTACCCCGCTAATCTGAGAAATGCACGGACTTGGGTTTGAGTGGTTGGGGCTTCCCATTCTTCTACATCTTTGATCTTGGCGGGATCAACAGAGACTCCTCCGGCAGACACAATATGTCCTAGGAATCCTACTTCTTTCAGCCAAAACTCACACTTGCTGAACTTGGCATATAACTGATGCTCTCTCAGGGTTTCTAGGATGATTCTCAGATGTTGCTCATGTTCTTCTTCTGACTTGGAGTAGATCAGGATGTCATCGATAAACACAACTACAAACTTATCTAGGAAATTCATAAAGATCTTATTCATGAGATTCATGAAATAAGCAGGGGCATTGGTTAATCCAAAAGACATAACCATATACTCGTATAAACCATAGCAAGTAGTAAAGGCAGTCTTCGGAATATCCGTTGCATGAATCTTAAGTTGGTGATAACCAGTCCTAAGATCAATCTTTGAGAATACCTAGGCTCTAGTCAATTGATCAAATAGATCCTCTATCTTTGGCAAGGGGTTCTTGTTCTTGATGGTTATGTCATTCAACTTTCTATAATCTGTGCACAGACGGTTACCTCCATCTTTCTTGTCGACGAATAACACTGGTGATCTCCATGGCGATGCGCTTGGTTGAATCAAGCCTTTCTCTAACATGGCATCCAACTGCTTCTTCAGTTCCACTAACTCTGAGGGGTTCATGCTATAGGGTCTCTGGGCTATGGGTCCAGTTCCGGGGATTAGTTCGATAATGAACTCAATATCCCTATCCGGGGGCATACCTAGCAATTCATCTGGGAATTCATCGGGGTATTCACAGACTACTCTGACTTGGTCTATGGTGGGCAGGGCTACACTCTTGTTGCACTTGAATTGGCGAGGTAAGGTTTCAGAGATATGTTCTACTGTTACTCCAGAACTACTGGTCATGGTGATGGCTTTCTTAGCACAGTCTATCAGTCCTTTATGCCTTGACATCCAGTCCATACCTAGTACTACTTCCAATCCTTTGGTTCCAAGTACTATAAGGTTGGCATAAAAATCTATCCCATGTATTCTGATAGGCACACTTTGCAAATTTTTCTAGCTTTGGTTATTGAACCGGGGATTTGAACTATCATGACATGCTTCAAGTTGGTTGGGTGAATCTTACTAGTGCATGCAAATTATTCGGTGATAAATGAATGCGATGCTCCCGAATCAAACAATACTCTTGCTAAAACTGAGTTGACAGAAAACATACCCAGTACTACATCTGGCGCTTCCTGGGCTTCTTCTGCGTTCATGTGGAAGAGACGGCCGTTGCGGTTGTGAGGGTTCCCTGGGGCAAATCTTCTTCCTGGTTGAACACGACGCTACTGCTAAGCTAGGGCATTTACATTGGCATTGGTTGCAGTCTTCTTGGGACACTCATTGGAGTAGTGACCCTTCACTCCACACTCGAAACAAGTGATCTGGGACTTGTACTTGACTGCGACAGGCATAGCATTGCTGCCAGTTCTAGGTGTAGTGTTGTTGTTGTTGTTCTTGGGAGGTGCACGGTTGAAATTGTTGGCATTGCCGGAGTTGTGATTGTTTCCTCCGGACTTCACATTGCCTCCGCTACGGTTGGGGTAGCTTGGGCGAGACGTTGGGGGTCGGTTGTTCCTTGGTGCATATCCTGGTGAAGGGTTGGGACGGTACTTCTGGTGACTGCTGGATCCAGATTGCTGCATCATACGACGTTTGTGGTTGTCGTTTGCCTGGTTAATCTTCCCTTCCATCTGAATGGCAGAGTCGACTAGTTCTTCGAGATCCTCGAAACGGATGTTGACGAGGACAATCTGCATCTCATCATGCAGTCCGTTCAGGAATCTCTCCTTCTTCTTGGCCTCCATGTTGATCTCATCAGGTGCATATCTCGCAAGTGATAGGAATCTATCACGGTACTCCACCACAGTCATTCTTCCCTGCTTCAATTCGCGGAATTCACCTCTCATCCTGTTGACTAGACCTTGCGGCACGTGGGTGCGGCTGAACTTGACTTTGAATGCTTCCCATGTCATCACTTGACCATGGTTCATATTGCGGATACTATTCCACCAAGCTCTTGCATCTCCTGCCAGATAGTGGGTGGCAAAGAGAACTTTCTCATTTTCATCAACTCTTGCAACTTCTAAGTTGTTTTGCATCGTCTGTAACCAGTCATCAGCATCTAACGGGTTTTCAGATTGGCTGAAGATTAGGGGATTTGTATTCTGAAATTTTTTGAGCTTGGATCCCTGGTGATCCTAATTTCCATGCCCTTGGTTGTTGAGAGCCATCTGGACGATTTGTTGTAGTGTTGCTAAGTTGTCTTGGCGCTCTGCCCTGCTTGCTTCACGGTCTGCGATGAGATTCTGCAAGATCTGTAGCATTGGGTCCTGCGACGAGCTGCTCCCTCCTTGGTTTCCACGAGTCATCTGAAGATTGAGGTAGATAAAGGGGTAAGAGGGAAATTCTAAGGTTCATGGTTTTGGTTTCAAAGCTAAAACTTTGAGTTAGACTCAGGTTTTTCAACTAACTCCATTTCATTCATGCAAACAAGCACACGATACAACACACACCACAACAATCAAAGGGAAAGCAGATGGTTTGAAGAACCATTCTGTAAGCTACGATACAGTGGGACCGATACATCTCATGCTATGACAGTGCTCTGGTGCATCTACTCATCGTCGATGAAGTCGGAGTCCTCATCATGAGTGTAGAAGTCCACGACATCCTCCTCCAGAAAGTCATCATCGTTGCTGAGGTAAGAGTCCATGTCTCCCTGGATGTCTTCACCCTCATCTTATTCTTCCTTGGCGGCAAGCTAAGCTTCCTGCTCCTTGACGGTCTTCTCGAGGTCGGCCACCTTCTTGCAAAGACCGGCGATGGTGCGATCCTTCTTTGCACGCTGGCGGCAAAGAGACTGGCAATCTTGGACGAGCAGTGCGAAAGTCTGGGCCTTCTGGTCGGCAATGGCACGGTTCTGGTTGGCTAACTCCCTAGTATTGTCCAGTTCCTGCTATCTGTCGTGCAGTAAGAAGTCAAGATTCTCCACTTGATGCCTCAACTCTGGGTGACTTGGCATCTCCATCGGCATTCCCATGAAGTCACATCTTGCATAGTAGGCAAAACGAGTTCCTTGGATTTTGTTGATGCTGAGGGCACATAGACGTGCGAGAGCTTCATGCATTGCCCTGGCTAATCCATCTAGCCAGTTGTTCTCTCTCACGGAGAACTGAATTCTCCCAAAAGTTGGTGCGTCGATGCTTCCTCTAAGATCCGCGGTGACTAGCCACTGCAAGTCTCCTCCTGGGGGTCCTGGAAGTTAAGCTCCAAGAAACTCCGGATGTGGGCGTCCCAGTAACTCCGACAGTGAATCTAGATCCCTCTCAAAGATCAGCTGACCTCCGTTTCCCATCTGGTAAAACTTGCTGAACTGAGTCTCCATCTACAAGAATTAAGGATGAGGAAGTTAGTGAAGTGATCAAGTGTGTCAAATTTTAAGTAGTAATGTAAGAATTTTGAGGAACATGAATTTTTGAGAAAGAAAGAATTCCCAAGGATAAGAGAGGAGATAGTTTTTCGTGAATATTCACTTTGGTTTTGAAACTAAGTTTTTGTTCGGACGTCCATTCCAACTAGGGTCTCCTATGGTCAGGATGGCTCTGATACCAACTTGTCAACACCCGGATTTTTAATCCCAGGTGCCCGTTATGCCATACCTCGCAATCCCAGGATTACCATTTTGCGAGACTTAACGGATTGGATATCACAGTACATCATCCATTACAAACCATACATAAGGTCTTACACAAATAAGGATCTCATGATCCAGTCTTTAATACAACAAGCAGCGGAAATAAAAGATAAGCGTAGCGGTGGGGTCCATCTTCAGGGGCACAGGAAATGCTAACGAAGGCCGATAGTTCTAGTTATCATAGCCGTCCTGTTGGCCATCATCTTGATAGTCTCCTTCATAGTCTGGCCATGAGAATAGCCAGGGACAAAAGCCATGAGTACTCTTTAAGTACTCACAAACTACAACTAACAAGTAGTATAGTGCTAAGTTGAAGTGCTAAATCTAAGTTTAACTATAAGGTAAAGTTTGAAACCTAAGCTGAGTTCTGAAGCAAATAAAGATAAAATAAAGTTCTAGAATCACTTAAGTTGGGAAGCTATTGTCATAAACACAACCCTGTTGTGGTCAAGTCAAGATTCATCATTCATTTCATAAGTTGTTTGAAAAACACCTGACAACGAAACAATATGGCCATTCCAACTGTCCATAACCGCGGACACGGCTATTTGAATAGGTTGACACTCTGCAGAGGTGGTACACTTTCACCACAAGATTCGATACATCTGTCAGGACTAACCCTGAATCATCATACTTAGTATGCAGATAATCAAACATAACCTTCCCTTTACACACCCTAGTATAAGCACCTCTCCTATGAGCATGGCCTCACAAGCATGACCATCAGTCATCTTGGGCACTGCATAGGTGGACAACATTGAGAGGTAGCCTCAGCTCAAACCTCTCCCACGAGGGAACCAATACTAATGCATATAAACTTCTGGCTAAGCCTTACCCAATTCAGGTAGTGTGGTTGTACGGTAAATTTGGAATCGTATCGCATCCGAATCCAACCATCAGTTTTATAACAGGGCTAAGGCTCATGCCTCAACATTTTCATCATCATAAACCCCTTTGTGTTTCTCAACACATGTCAAAACATCTCAATAGAATGACTCATCATTCCAAGGTTTTCATAATTCATTGTCACCAATTGTTCCCATCTAAAGTGACTCAAGTTTTGACCTACTCTAAACTACTAAGTTAAGAGTGTTCACTAAGGTGGAAAGATGATGGGTTCAATCTCATGCCATAGAATGACATCTAAAGTTTATCTAAATAGGTCAAGTTTTATACTCTTTATGTTACCTTCAAAACAAGTAAGGGACTTTGTGTAAAGTAAAGGAAGTAAAGCTTGAAAATAAGACTTGGATGAAATGCTAGTCAAGGTTGTATAACTTAAGCATGCCTAAAGCATCTTTGCTAAACCATCTAGTTCAATCCTAGCTTGCTAAGCATTATACTTGCAAGTGTTAGCTTGCCTTGGTTGGTGCAGTGGTTGAAGTTTTCTTCTTCTTCTTCTTCTTCTTCTTCTTCTTCTTGGTAGCACTCCTCCTCCTCGTAAGCTTGGTCGGTACTATCTTCTATAAATACATACGGAGTACACAATCACCACACAATACTTAACTAGGTTACTCACTACTCTAAGGCACACAATTGATGATCTATTATCATCACAAGCATCACAAGTTTTATTCAATAGTTTCTTCCTTTATATTTTAGAAAAGTAATTTCTACTCATTGAAAAATTAACTAAGATTTAATATTCACCACTTAAAATAGGGGATCATGTGGACACATGTCATCACCACATATTCTAACATGTGGGAATGGGATTTAAGGGTTGGATCATAATTACTTTGGTTTAAGTTCATTATTTAATGATTTAAAGTGACTAGAAATGCCTATATAGCATTATTTTGGTACTAGTCCAAAGTCACTGCATATAAACCTTAATATTATTACATATTCAGATAGGTATGGTGAAATGTGATTTTTGAGAGTTGGAATCAACTCAAAATCTATCTTGGTTGATTTTATAAAAATGTTGCAAGGTGCAAATGCTTCTGTTTTGTTATTTTTACTAGGAGAGATCTATAACTCTAATTGAATTAAATCCAACGGTCTTGGATAGATCATTTCCATACCTTTCAGGCAAAGTTGGTTTCATGCAATTTGGATTTGTCAAACTCCCAGAATTTATTTTTAAACTAGTGGACAGAAACTAGATTAACTCTAAATAGAAAAACTAAATTTGAAATTTTAACATGCGCGGGAACTAACTAGGCCGGCCCATCTACGCACAGTGCGCGCAGCGGGCTGCCTGACATGCGGGCTCCACCGGTCAGCGACACAATTTAACCGAAGCGGTATCTAGCATCCTGGGCCACACGATCTAAAGACGATCCAACGGTGGGAGGTCATCATCGACGACGGATCACTCCAGTGAGAACATGACCTAGACGCGGCGGTGGGGGTCGATAGGGGGCATACCAGGGCTCCAGCAAGGTCAGTGAGGCAGGCAAACGGGTTGGTAGACGACGGCGAGGTGAGGCGCGGTTGCGGTGGAGCTTGGGGTGCCCTAAATCGCAAACGCCCCTCTCCTCCTGCTGCGGCGGCTGCAGCTCCAATTCCGGCAAGACAGAGCTCGAGCGGCTTTGGCTAGAGGTGGGTAAGGTTCGGTGAGAGGTGGGGAGTGGGTGAGTGTGGAGAAATGGGGCTGGGGTGGCCGCTTTACATAGGGTCGACGAGGGGGCAAAGCGGGCGACGGTGAGGTCATCGGTGACGATGATGCGGGCTCTCTCGACATTGGCGAGGGCGGCGATGGATGCTCTGTTCCCTGGCGGTCCTCTGGGGCTTAAAGGCGCGGCAAGGCGGAGTCTCTACTGGTCGGGAGCGTGCGGTGAACTGCGCGCCGACGACGGTGTTCGACGTTGTTCCTCCGGTCTGCTGGTCACGAGGCGGCGAACGACGATGTCTGGGCGGTGGTTGGGCCTGCTGCGGGTGCTGCCACACAATGCTAGGGCTAGGCGTGGTCGGTGCAGCTCTGGCGGGCGCGGCGCTTTGGGGTGATCGGCATGGCAGACAGTGGCATGGGCGCGAGCAAATGAGGCTTGTCCTCTGCTCGATTTTGGTCGGGGGCTGGTTGAGGCAAAGCGGTGGGATGGCGCCTGTCTCCCAGCAAGCGAAGGAGAGCGCGGGACGGGCTGGGGCGAGCGGTCTGTGGTCTACCTGGGGCATGGCGTCGGGCGGCTTGCTACTGGAGCAGACAGGGGAGAGGGAGGGAGAGTTAGGGCCGGGGTTCTAGCTGGGGGAACAAGGGGACCAAGTTAGGCCCAAATGGAGACCAAAACTACTGCTCACTATAGTGTTTTAGGATTTGTAAGATTTGTGTCTGCCACCTGTTTGATGAAATGGCCGCAAGAAGCAAAAGTTTGAATTTTGATTTAAATTTTTTTGAGTGATCTCCACTAGTACTAGGTAGTCTCTGGTTGCAAAGGTTTTGAAAATGGAGTTCAATTGGATGGTTTTTGAAATAGGGGTGATCTAGGCCTATGCATTGAATTCATTTTTCACATGCCATTTCAAATAAGTATTTGAATGTTTTTAGCACATCAAAAAGTGGGCCTTGGTACCTCATTATGTGTACTAGCAAGGGGTGCAAAGATCTAGAATTATTTCTATTGAGAAATGAGTGCTAGGAACACTCAAAGTAGTGTAGTGGATTAAAATGACCAAAATGACCATTCCTCATTTTTAATTGTTTTTTATTTGATATTCTTTGGGATTTGCTTGGGAAAGATTTAGATGATGTTTAATTTACCATACAAACATTTTACAACCAAAGAATCACATAACCATGGCAATTCAAATCAATTCCAAAATTAAATGCACATACACATGGATGCTTTCATTTTTAATTTGGAAAAGTTTTTGTTAACCCAAAATTTGATGATCTGGATCTTGATAAGCTCGGAGTGAAGTTTTGGGATGTTACACGCCCCGTAAGCCTTGATACATTGCAAATGTATCTACAATTTTTGATGTTCCATGCTTGGTTTTATCTACTTTTGTTGTGTTTTGTCCACACTTTGGAGTACTTTTCATATGATTTCTTGGACTAACCTATTAACAAGATGCCACAGTGCCAGTTGCCTGTTTTCTGCTATTTTTGGTTCCAGGAAGTCATAAAATGAATATTCTCGTAATTAGATGGGACAAAAGCCAAAGTTCCTATTTTCCCGGAAGACTCACGGAGCCAGAAGGCGAGTCGGAGAGGGGCCACAGGGTGGCCACACCCCCTAGGCGCGCGTACCCCTAGGCCGCACCAGGGCATGGTGTGGGCCCCCTGGCCGCCCATCGACCTTGCCTCTTCGCCTATAAGAGCCTCCCGATACCAAAACCCTAAATCGTCAAGCCTCCAGCCACGAAAAGTTCCGCAACACCGCCGCCACCGAAGGGGAGATTCAGGGGATAGAAAGTCTCTGTTCTGGCACCCTGCCGGGACGGGGCAGTGCCCCGGAGCTATCTCCATCGATCTCCACCGCCATCTCCATCACTATTGTTGATTCCCCTGATGAGGAGGGAGTAGTTCTCTCTCGAGGCTAAAGGTTCTACCGGTAGCTATGTGTTCATCTCTCTCTATGCATGATCTTATTGAGATCATGAGCTTGTAATCTATAGATCTACCTTGCTACTCAAGTGCTTTAATAGATCTATGCTCTCCCCATGTGTGTGAAAGTGACAGCGTGCACACCATGGTGGCACTTAGGCTAGAGATTACAAATACTTGTTATGAGTTATATTTGGAGTTGGATGTCTTTATGAAATTGTGGTGTTTGTTTGAACCATCTAGAGCTGAAGGTGACAGTGTGGGGTTATCTAGATGGGGAAAGCGGACTTTGAGGTGTGCTGTTATAGCCCTACCATCGATTAGAGTGTTCAACCGGAGAGTAGTTAAGAGTAGTATCATGAAGATAATATATCTATATAAGAGTGTTCACTAGTAAAAGTATGATCCCTAGGCCTTGTTTCTAAGTACTAAAACACCGTTTGCTATTAGATCTGTTACATGTTTGCTTCCTTCCATCTTTATTTCAGTTTTCCTTTAGTCTTTTCCACGCCATCAAACTATTTTCTATCACTGTTACCACTTATAATTATCTATACCACTTGTATTTCACTATCTCTTCGCCGAACTAGTGCACCTATACACCTGACAAGTGTATTGGGTGTGTTGGGGACACAAGAGACTTCTTGTATCTTGATTGCAGGGTTGCTTGAGAGGAGATACCCTTGACCACTTCCTCCCTGAGTTCGATAAACCTTGGGTGATCCACTTAAGGGAAAACTTGCTGCTATTCTACAAACCTCTGCACTTGGAGGTACAACAACTGTCTACAAGAATAGAAGTGCGTAGACATCAAGCTATTTTCTGGCGCTGTTGCCGGGGAGGTAAGGTAAAAGGTACTCACATCCTCCGGTGTGAGTGCTCGAAGTTATTTCCTTTAGATTCTACAATTTTGTCTTTTTTTTTCTTGTTTTCACTAGTTAGGCTTAATGGAAAACAACAACAAAATTAGAGAGCTTTATAGTATTTATCTTGCGTTAGGACATGAAGTGTTTGAAGAGAAAATTAAAAAACCTATGGAACTTTATTTGCATGCTAATAGCAATGTTGTTAGTATGAATTCTTTGGACACCATTATTGCTAATGGTATGGAAAAGTCTAAGCTTGGGGAAGCTAGTTTTTATAAAAATGATCTTTTTAGTTCCCCAGCTTTGGAAGATAGCTATTCTATTGCTTATGATGATACCAAACCTCCGATATATGATGATTACAATGATGAGTATCATATTTTTAGTCCACCTACTATTGAGGAGAATATTAATTATGATTACAATATGCCTCCTATATTTGATGATTATGGCGATGAGAATAATAATGATAGCTATTTTGTTGAATTTGCTCCCACTACAATTAATAAGAATGACTATGTTTATGTGGAGAGTATTAATTCTTTTATGCATGTGGCTCATGATAAGAATGTTTTATGCGATATTTATATTGTTAATTTTATTCATGATGCTACTGAAAGTTATTATGAGAGAGGGAAACATGGTTTTATGCATCTCAATAATATTAAGTTTCCCCTCTTTATGTTGAAAGTCTTGAAGTTGCACTTGTTTTGCTTTACTATGCTTGTTGCTTTGTGCTTTCATGACTTGTTTCTTTACAAGATTCCTATGCATAGGAAGTGGGTTAGACTTAAATGTGCTTTGAATTTGCTTCTTGATGCTCTCTTTTACTTCAATTCATATTTTTATGTGAGCATCTTCTCAAACTATCATGCCTAACTTAAAGGCGTTAAACAAAAGTACTTATTGGGAGATAACCCAAAAGTTTTAGATGAGTCTTGGAAGTTATTACTTCTGTAATAACCGATCCTTATCCTTTTTGTTTGCTTTTGTGCCAAGAGTAACCTCTAATGAGAGAGAAGTAATGATTGGAAAAGTTGCTGTCCCGAAACAGATTTCTGTGCTTCACCGTAAAAGTTCATGTAAAATCTCCGAACGTCCTTTTGAGGTGTGAATTTTTGTGCTTCTGCCCCAGGTTATTATCTAACTTTTGTTAGTTCAACACTTTTTGATTTGAGCAACAGAAGGTCTTCAAAAAAATTCGTCTTTACCTGCTGGTCTGTTTTGACAAATTTCGGCCATTATTTGCATTGGCTTCTTGTTGGTTCCTTTTTGAGTTCTTTTTTGGGGAATTGAGATTTTTGAGGGAAGTGCTACAGTATCTTGTGTTTTAATGGAAGTTTTATTGGTGTTGAAACTGAACCCAAAGACTTATTATCTTGAGTACACTAATGTTGCTAATGAAGATTGTGTGAAGTTTTGTATGAAGGAAAAATTTCAGGTGTATGGAAGGAATGAGTAATGAGATGAAGGATGGACTAAAGCTCAAGCTAGGGGATGCCACGTGTGTCACCCCAAGAAATATCCAAGAAGTACAAGAGTCAAAGCTTGGGGATACCCAAGGCATCCCCCTCTTCATCAATAAAAATCTCAGGTTTCTTCCAAACGCTTCATTTTTATTATTTCATGCATAGTTGTGTTGTTCTTGGAGCGTCTTCTTTTTCATTTTCATTTTGGTTTTTTGTTTTATTTGTTTGCTTATTTTGCTGAATAAATTGGTTGGACCCCCTCTTTCATACATTGGTTTTCAAATAGTTTGGTTTGGATTGGAAAAGAGTAGGAAAGTTCATGCTTAAGTGGTAAAGAGAGCTTGTTTTTGACTGTGGCCTATGCTTTGTCATGCCATGCTTGATATTGTTTTGGATTTATGCTTAGTATTCTTTGCTGTAGCATGACTTGTTATAAACAATTGAGATTGCTTAATGTGCCTTGGATGAATCATGCGTTGTTTTAGCATATTAAAGCATAGTATAGTGGTATTCTCCTTTGATGCTTTATTTGGGTTGACTTGGCGCATTCTCACACCATGTTATGACTATCCAAAGTCACCATAGCCTTTATGATCCTTTAGTTTTCAACTTGTAGTATCACTTTATGCTTTGATCAATGATGTTTTATCGCTCTGCATGATTATGGCCATTATTGCTCTCTTAGTTTGTCGCTCCCAGTCTTTTGCTAGCCTCCACAACCAAGTATGAGTTCCACTCATGCATCCAACTCCCTAAACCAAGTTATTCCAAAGAGTCCACCATACCTACCTACTAGCATATGCTATTCCAAGTATATTCATGTTTTTATCTACCTTCCGAATTAAACTTGTTATGAGAAAACTAGCGATTAAAGCTCTCATGAACTTGATGGCACACTTTACTTTTCTTGCCCTTAATAAACTTGAACCATTGTGTCGTCTGTGTTGTATATGCTTGCACTTATTTGTTGGGGATTAGCAGAACCATGCTGTCATGGGGAACGCTTTCAACATTGCACTGGTACTTTGTACCTAGTTGATATCATGCTCTTTTGTCTATGGATGTCGTCGGTGTGAAATGAAAGGGGAGCTTGCAAGTCCATGGAGTTATGTATATGTGTTAGAGAAATGCCTGGGCTGCTGGTCTAATCCATGCTGACATGGTGGAAACCTGCAGCATAACCATAATGACTTGTCTATGAATCATTCTTCTTATAAAAAAGTCAGATATTGAGAAAAAAGAGAAAAAGAAAAAAAGAGATATATGAAAAGAGGAAAGAGAGAAAAAAGCACCATGTTCCCATGGTAAATAAGAAGATTGCTGAGATGCTCGTTGTCTGCTTGCCTTGTCATTTTGATATGGGGATTCTTCCGTATCATCGGGCAAGGGGTACCCTGTTGGCGGTTCTCTATGATACACATGTACTTACGATGACAAGAACTTACCGGTGACTAAACTTGAGTAGCATGAGGAGCGGCCCTCGTATTCAAGGGACATGAGATTTCTAACTTATACTTCGTCAAGCATGTACTCCATAGTTTGTTCACTTTAACCTTAATCACTTCAAGATGCTTATGATAGGGGCAATGAGAGCTGAAAGCTATAAGTACCATAATTTTTGGAAGCTCTTTATGAGACTTGAATCCCTACTTCCTTCTGTGAAGGCCTTTCTTCCACTTATATATCGAGTCTCCACCTTCTATCTTTATGCACCTACTTTGAGAGCATAGTGGCCATTCTTAGTTCTATGTGCATTATCCCAAGACTAGTTGATTGATGCATAACTTGATATTTCTTGTTTTAAACTATTTCTATCTAGTCACTCTTATGAACTTTGAAGGTGTCCTATGCATTTATATTTGCTACTCTATGAGGGACAAGCTGAATACTATTATGCTATGTTTTCTTTATGTGAAACAAACAAACGTCTTACAAAGCATTGTTATTCATGATTCTTTTGTTTATGCCTTTTCATGTTGCATCATAGTTTCTTTGCCTTATTGCTAGAACTTTGTCTTTCATGTTATGATTGAAGTACTATGATCCTAGCTTTGAATGTTTTACACATACTTTGGTCAAGTCTTTGATGGTGCATGTCACCTCAAAAATTATTCTTTCTTTTTATCACTTACCTACTCAAGGACGAGCCGGAGTTAAGCTTGGGGATGTTGATACATTGCAAATGTATCTATAATTTTTGATGTTCCATGCTTGGTTTTATCTACTTTCTTGTGTTTGGTCCACACTTTGGAGTACTTTTCATATGATTTCTTGGACTAACCTATTAACAAGATGCCACAATGCCAGTTGCCTGTTTTCTGCTGTTTTTGGTTCCAGGAAGTCATAAAATGAATATTCTCGGAATTGGATGGGACAAAAGCCAAAGTTCCTACTTTCCCGGAAGACTCACGGAGCCAGAAGGAGAGTCGAAGAGGGGCCACAGGGTGGCCACACCCCCTAGGCGCGGGTACCCCTAGGCCGCGCCAGGGCATGGTGTGGGCCCCTGGCAGCCCACTGACCTTGCCTCTTCGCCTATAAGAGCCTCCCGATACCAAAACCCTAAATCGTCAAGCCTCCAGCCATGAAAAGTTCCATAGCACCGCCGCCACTGAAGGGGAGATTCGGGGGATAGAAAGTCTCTGTCCCGGCACCCTGCCGGGACGGGGAAGTGCCCCCGGAGCTATCTCCATCGATCTGCACCGCCATCTCCATCACCATTGCTGATTCCCCTGATGAGGAGGGAGTAGTTCTCCCTCGAGGCTAAAGGTTCTACCGGTAGCTATGTGTTCATCTCTCTCTCTATGCATGATCTTATTGAGATCATGACCTTGTAATCTATAGATCTACCTTGCTACTCAAGTGCTTTAATAGATCTCTGCTCTCCCCATGTGTGTGAAAGTGACATCGTGCACACCATGGTGGCACTTAGGCTAGAGATTACAAATACTTGTTATGAGTTATATTTGGAGTTGGATGTCTTTATGAAATTGTGGTGTTTGTTTGAACCATCTAGAGCTGAAGGTGACAGTGTGGGGTTATCTAGATGGGGAAAGCAGACTTTGAGGTGTGCTGTTATAGCCCTACCATCGATTAGAGTGTTCAACCGGAGAGTAGTTAAGAGTAGTATCATGAAGATAATATATCTATATAAGAGTGTTCACTAGTAAAAGTATGATCCCTAGGCCTTGTTTCTAAGTACTAAAACACCGTTTGCTATTAGATCTGTTACATGTTTGCTTCCTTCCATCTTTATTTCAGTTTTCCTTTAGTCTTTTCCACGCCATCAAACTATTTTCTATCACCGTTACCACTTATAATTATCTATACCACTTGTATTTCACTATCTCTTCGCCGAACTAGTGCACCTATACACCTGACAAGTGTATTGGGTGTGTTGGGGACACAAGAGACTTCTTGTATCTTGATTGCAGGGTTGCTTGAGAGGAGATACCTTTGACCACTTCCTCCCTGGGTTCGATAAACCTTGGGTGATCCACTTAAGGGAAAACTTGCTGTTGTTCTACAAACCACTGCACTTGGAGGCCCAACAACTGTCTACAAGAATAGAAATGCGTAGACATCAAGCCTCTTGAGGAGAATACCATAGGGAAATTCTTATCATGTTGGTCCCTCGAGGAGGAGACTGTAGGTCTAGCATGAAATGGTGGCCACTGGAGGGGGTACCCTCATGAGCCGCCCATAAGCCTCTTGAAGATAAGACCATAGGGAAAATGCTTATCCTGTTGGTCCCTCGAGGAGGAGACCATAGGTCTAGCATGAAATGGTGGCCGCTGGATGGGGTACCCTCACGAGCTGCTCGATAAGCCTCTCAAGGAAAAGACTGTAGGGAAAATTCTTATCATGTTGGTCCCTCGAGGAGGAGACCATAGGTCTAGCATGACATGGTGGTTGTTGGAGGGGGTACCCTCACGAGCCAGCCCGTAAGCCTCTCGTGGAGAAGACTATAGGGAAAATTCTTATCATGTTGGTCCCTCGAGGAGGAGACCATAGGTCTAGCATGAAATGGTTTGCATCGTTTAGTTTTCGTGTATATGTTGCGCGAGAGTTTCAAGCACCAAGAACTGTGGGTGAGGTGACTTATCGATGTAGCTAGTCCGCAAGTTCAGAGATCAACACTTTAGGCCTTGGCATTGACGGGGAGTGGCCCAGCATTGGCACCATGACTATCCCCCTACTTGCACAACATATACATGAGAATCACAATGTATGGTCAAAATATTTTATATACCAAGAAAGAGGCGAATAGTAGAGTTGGCGCAGGGTGCAAGACCAAAAACAACCAAAGAGGTCCAAGATTTTTACAATGTCACCGTGATCTACACGAGGTATTATAGGAGATAAGGTTGTAAAATAAGAGACTTGGGAGTCACCATAAAAAAAAGTAGGGAGGTTAGTGGTGCTGCTTAGAGAGGTTTGTCCACCCTCCTGGTGCCTGGTGTCATCCCTAGGCCTAGGGTCATCAGGCGTATGTTGCTCGCGTTGTCATCAGCCTATCCCTTCTCTACAGTGCGATGATGCTGTTGCACGGTGTTGGCCTGGTGACCTTGCTGGTGTGCGTCGTTGCCCTCGTGATTGTTGTTCTAGCGCCCGCTGCCTTGGTGGCTGCCACATCCGTTGCTCCTTTCTCCTCCTTTCCTCCCCTACCTCAAGCTGCTACGCTCGTCACGTAGCCTCTTGAGCTCATAGCAGTCATCTGTGGGATGCCCGTGCTTTTTGTGGAATATGCAGTACGAGCGATCCTCATGCTCCACCTTCCCGTCGCCCTCGCGAGGGCTCTTCCGCTCAAGTTCTGCAGTGAGTATAGCCACAGGCTTCCTCTTGGCATCCGTGCTCTTGCTCTTGGAAGAACTCGCGGACTTGGGGGCAGGCTCCTCTTTGGTGAGGCCGAACATGCGGCCAACCTCAACTTTGGCGTACTTCTCCGCCACGACGAAGAGTTCCGCCGCCGTGGTGAGGTTCTCCCCTGGATGCCGATATTCTCTCTCATCCTAACGTCCTTGACATCCCCAGAGAAGGCGGTGATGACATTGGAGCCAGAGATCTTAGGAATCTTGTTATGGACCTGGTTGAACCATTTTAGAAACTTGAACAGGGCCTCGATGGGCTGCTGCTGGACTTGATGGAGGTTGTAGTAGGCAAGGGGGCACTCGTAAGTTCCCTTGAATTTGGTGAAGAAGAGCCTACAGAGAGTAGGACACGAGTCGATGGACTCCTGTAGGATGTTCATCAGCCAGGTGTGAACTGCGTCCTTTAAACCCATGTGGAACTAGTTGGCCATGACACGGTCATCGCCCCCCGTAGGCTCAATGCCAATAGTGTAGATCTGCAGGAACTCGCCGGGGTTGGCAGTGTGGGCCCCCAGAGTAATCCTCCGAGAATCCTTGTTATGCATATCACCACAATCCCATGATCAGTCTGTCGTGGCACATAACCGATAAGTATAAAAGTAATACATAAGAGGATACAAGTCATACCTCAATTACCATTATGCCTACATCGATCATCATCAGCGAAACTTTATCAAAGTGTCGAGCCCGAGCCATGACTTAACCTATATGCAGTTTACTGGGAGAACTTCCTAGCTCGCATTGTCATCAAAGTCACCTTCTTTCTTCTTGTATCGGCCAAGTTAATAGCCAGGAAAAAAGACAGTGATTACTTTGAATGTACTCGCAAACCACCTTAAGAGAACAATAATAACAAGAGGATATGTAGTATGGTTGTGGTAGGAGGAGGGCTACATGAGACGTTCTTTTCTCAAATAGTTTCTCTTGTAGATATAGCATCCACATATCTGTGTTGAAATTTTTTGTAAAACATTTTGAAAAGTTTTGGAAAAACAGTAGGATTGGGTCACCCAATATCAACTCTCGGTGACATGGGTATACCCTACAAGTACTCGAGTTTGGTATATACGGTCTAAATACGTAAAGGCCCACGGTGTCGCCAAGGCCCAAAATGAAGGACTCGAGTAACCTACGGACTCTCGATTGCTTGAAGAACAAGAAGAAGCTAAAGATAGAAAGTTTGAAGGGGAAAACCCTAACTTGTAACCGACTCGACCTGCTACCCGAGACCTAGCCTATCTATATAAGGGCTAGGAGGGGGCGGCGAGGAGGACACACACGCAACCCTAGTTTCCATAACCATCGCCAGATTACATCTGCGCACCATTTTAATCTTCGATTCCTTCGATAATTCCACGAGCAGACAAGCAGGAGTAGGGACCTCTACGAGGCATGAACCTGGGTAAATCTTTGTCCCCTGTGTGCTTGTTTGCTATCCGATAGATGTCTCCAGTGCTCCCTCCTTCTCCAAAACCCAAGTCCATAACAATGGGCATTGATTAGTTAAACCCTCGTCAATTGGCGCCGTCTGTTGGAATTGGGAGTGCTGATGTTGCGACTTCTTCGGCCCCCATCAACCGTGATCTACAACTCCGCAACAGCAGAGATCCGCCAGCTCTTCGGCGCATTCGACTTCACCCACACGTCGGCCACTCTCCCGGCCTTCGAGTCCATGGGCAACGGAATCAGCCTGGCGATAGGAAGCTTCCGCTTCCAAGTCGGTCAGATGGGCACGCTTTGCATGCCTGATCAGCCGACGGCACCGTCGATTGCCCCAGCATCATGGTTCCCTCCATCGATCGGCACCCTCAGTGAGCCCAACGCCCCGACAACAGTCGAGAACACAGTCAGCAACAGCAGTCGCGACTCCGATCTGAGCGATCTGGCCACTGAAGATGGGACCTACGGTTCCGGATCTGAGAGTTGTGGAAGCAGCAGCTTCCCCAATCACTTCATGTGAGCCATCATCAACGCAGGCGATACCTCTGCCAACCGTGACAACAGTGGCAATCGCGGCAACGGAACCGACCCGCCTAACGGCAACAATGGCGGCAACGGTGGCGATCGCACCAACGCCAACAACGGAGAAGCAGTCAAACCTCTAACCATAGTAAACGAGCAAACCGGCGAACGCGTCGTGATCAGGCTCAACGAGCAAGAATGGGCTCATTGCCGCGAGGCCCTACGAGGCACTCCTCTACCCTTCGGATCTCTGCAAGAACTGCTAATGGGATACCATTGGCTCCTGAAGGAAGAATTCAAGCGCCAAGTACAAACAATCGCGCAACTCGAGGCGCGCAAAAAGGCGGCAGACGAGTCGAGCCTTCATCGTGCTGGGCTCTCCTCCTACGGAGGATCCTCCTCAAAGGGCAACGAGCAACTCGCCAAGAAGGCAATCTCGGATGGCCCACCTCACCGAGAAAGAACGCATAGAAGCCGCAAAGGTCCTCGACTTCGGCTCTATGACAGTCGACACTAGGGCAACGTGGTCCCCAAGACGCCGCAGGCTGCGGTGACAGCGGCCACCATGTACCTCCTCAACAACCAGCCACCGGCTGGACATCCCCGAGCCTCCATGCACCGATCCATGATCGTGGGCTTAGGATTAATCGAGGCCGTCCTCGACAAAGAGCCAACATCGGAACCAAAGAAGGGCAAAGCGCTAGCAAAGCATCACTCCTCGCCCTCATCTAGTGATGACAGTCATGACCTGTCTCGACGTCGCTGCTCACGACGACACGACCACGACTACGACGTGCGTGATGACATCACGCAGCGCAAGATCGACAAATCAAGGGCACGGCATGCTCAGTCGACTGACTTAGAAGAGGAAGACGTGGAGCTCTGCGGCGCCAGATGCTTCAGTAGGTCCATCAGGAAGAAGCGAATGCCAAAGGGGTTCAAACTCCCGTCGGAGAACCCGAAGTTCGACTGTCTACAGGACCCAAAAATCTGGCTGGAGGACCACATCTCCTCCGTCAGGCTCCACGGGGGCAGCCGAAGCATGGCCATGCAATGCTTGCAGCTACAGCTGCAGGGCGCCGCCCGAGCAAGGCTCAACAACCTCCCACGCGGATCCATTCGCAGTTGGGACGAGCTGGTTTACAGCTTTGTGTGCAATTTCAAGGGCACGTACAAGCGGCCTGCATCAATCGAAGAGCTAAGATGCTGCCAGCAACGATCGGGTGAATCGCTACGCTCCTACATCCAAAGGTGGTCCATCATCAAGAACTCCGTAGAGAACATCTCGGAGGATCGCGCGATTGATGCATTCAACGGCGGCGTCCGCCGCCTAGAACTCAGGGAGGAGCTGGGCTGCTCAAAGCCCAAGACCATCGACCACCTGATGGAGATTGCGAATCGGTGGGCCGATGGAGAAGATTCGGTGAAGAATCATGTTAACTCCGACAAAGAGGCAGAACTCGAGCGCAGACGCGATCGCCGAGGCAAACGTCGCATGCGCATCTATGATGAACGCGACGATGTCAACATGGTCGCGGCCGGCTACGCCGAGAGACGCGACAATAACCGTAACAGTGGATACCGTAGCGGCGGATACCGCGACTCAGGGAAAACCACGCAAGTATGGCAACGCCGCACTCGCGATGAGACACCCGCAACAACCATTGAAGACAAACTGTCTGGACCATGCATGGTGCACTTCTACATCGACAAACACGATGGGAAGAAGAAGTCCAGCCACCTCCTCAAGGACTGCCGCGAGTTCCTCAAACTATATGAGGGATTAGCTCGGATGAACCGCAACACAGTCGAAAGAGGTTACGACGCCGCCCCAGGCGCCGTGGCACATGGCGCTCCGCCACCACCGCTTGGGCCACCCCGAACGCAGCTGCACCGGACCAGCACCACGGAGGCGAACCGTACCCACGAGCCATGGGCACCATGATGATCCAAAAGGGACGCCCCTCCAATCGGGTGCAGAAGGCCATCACTCGCCAAGTCAACTTGGCCACACACTCGCCACCATCTACCACTGAGTACCTCAGTGGAAGCGAGTCATGCATCACCTTCGATAAACGTGACTATCCGCCTCAGGTACCCCGTCCAGGCCATTGCCCCCTCGTACTCGAGGCGCAAATCGGAGGTTTCGACATGAGCCGCGTCTTCATGGACGGTGGGAGCGGCATCAACCTTATATTCGCGAGTACCTTGCGAGCAATGAGAATCCAACTAACCTGCCTGGAGGCCTCGGACACAATGTTCCACGTCATCGTCCCAAGGAAAGGCGTATACCCCCTGGGAAAAATCAACCTCGACGTCATCTTCGGCACGCCGAAGAACTTCCAGCGCGAGCGCATCGACTTTGAGGTCGTCGACTGGCCCTCACAGTACCAATGCATCCTCGGGCGCGTCGCGCTCGCTAGGTTCATGGCAGTACCCCACTACGCCTACCTGCAAATGAAAATGCCAGGTCCCAATGGCGTCATCACGATAAACGGGAGCTTCGAAAGATCTAACAGTTGCGACAGGGAATTCAACAGAATTTCCCAGTCCTTCGGCATGCAGGAAGAACTCGCAAGACTAAAGGAGTCGACAGACAATAGTCTGCCTCCGCTGAGCCGGCCAAGCTCACCTGATCTCTCTTTAGACTCATCGGTGCACACAAAGAAAGTGCAGGTCCACCCATCGGATCCCGCCAAGACGGCCCTCATCACCAATAACTTGAGTCCCTCATAGGAACTCGCGCTCGTCGAATTCCTCCGTGAGCACTGGGAAATTTTCGCCTGGTGTCCTGCGGACATGCCAGGAGTTCCTAGGGAATTCGCTGAGCACGCACTCAATGTCAACCCCGACGCAAGGCCAGTCAAGCAAAAATTCGGCGATTGTCCGAGCCACGAGCGCAGGCAGTCGGCATGGAGATCAACAGACTCCTCGATGCCAAATTCATACATGAGATCAAGGAAAGCACTTGGCTCGCCAACACAGTGCTGGTACCAAAAAAGGACACGGATATCCTGCGGATGTGCGTGGACTTCACCTCTCTGAATAAGCATTGCCCAAAGGATCACTTCCCGTTGCCACGCACCGACTAGATCATCGACTCCACTGCGGGATGCGAGCACCTCTGCTTCCTCGATGCCTACTCAGGCTATAATCAGATTCGAATGAAGGAGGAAAATCAAGAAAAAATAGCGTTTACAACGCCCTTTGGTGTGTTTTGCTACAACACAATGCCCTTCGGGCTAAAGAACGCGGGAGCTACCTACCAGCGGTGCATGCAAGCTTGCCTCAAGGAACAACTGGGTCGCAATATCCAAGTCTATGTCGACGACATAGTAATCAAGACCAAGTAGGAAGCCTCATTAATCGACGATCTGCATGAAACCTTCGCCAACCTCGACCGCTACCGGATTAAGCTCAATCCAGACAAATGCGCCTTCGGCGTGCCATCTGGGCAATTACTCGGGTACCTCATCTCCGCGACAGAAATCGAGGCAAACCCGAAGAAAATAAAAGCCATACTATCCATGGAGAAGCTGAAAAACATACGGGGCGTTCAGCAGCTGGCTAGGCGAATCGCAGCCCTCAATCGATTCATCAGTCGGATGGGTGAAAAGGCACTTCCCTTCTACCAACTCCTCCGCAAAACCGACAAGTTCGAGTGGACCAACGAAGCGCAGGAAGCATTCGAAGACCTCAAGCGCCTTCTATCCACCTCGCCAGTGCTCGTGACCCCACGGGAAAGAGAACCACTGTTGCTGTATATCTCCGCCACCAACCAGGTGGTCAGCACAGTGCTCGTCGTCGAGCGAGCCGAGGAAAACAAGGTCCACGGGGTACAACGCCCAGTATACTACCTCAGCGAGGTCCTCACACCAACAAAACAGCGGTACCCGCACTACCAGAAGCTGGCGTACGGTGTCTTCATGACCGCCCGGCGACTGCGCCACTACTTCTAGGAACATCCAATCGTGGTGGTCAACGATGCCCCGTTGGGGCATATTCTCAATAACCCCGATGCCAAGGGATGAGTCGCACTTTGGGGAATAGAATTGTCTCCGCGAGACATCACATACGAAAAGCGCGACGCAATCAAGTCGCAAGTTCTCCCTGACTTCCTCATGCACTGGATGGAGAACCTGCTCCCGGACAAACTAGATATGTCCTACCTCTGGACAATGCATGGGTCCAAGCGGAAGGACAGAGCAGGCACATGTGTCATACTGACATCACCTCAAGGGGACAAGTTGAAGTATATCCTGCGAATGTAGTTCACAGCCTCCAACAATGAGGCTGAATACGAGGCCCTGTTGCACGGGATGAGGATGGCAAAAGCCTGCGGCGCCAAGAGGCTCATCATCTATGGCGACTCCAAGCTGGTCGTCAACCAAACAATGCATGAGTGCGACGCACTGAACGACAACATGATCGCGTACCGCGACCTCTACAACACACTCGAAGGAGACTTCGACGGTTGCGAGCTGTGGCACGTAGGTCGCGAAAGCAACGAGGAGGCGGACGCACTCGCCAACATAGGCTCTACCTACCCCCCCATACCACCTAGGGTATTTCTCGAGCGCATCTGCGAACGCTCCATCAAGCCAAAGGCCACAAAGAAGAAAACAAGCGCAACAACGGACTCGGGGGCTACGCCGCCCAATGAGCCAATGGCACTCGATGACTTGGAGCTGGACACAGGACTCGAGGGACCAATGAGCGTCATGATGATTGAGCAATCCTGGACGCAACCGTACATCACGTATCTCCTCAGCAAAAGGCTACCGGACGATCCGACTGATGCACAGCACATCGTGCAGCGATCCAAGGCATTCGCCATTATCAACGGCGAACTGTATAAATGCAGCATCACAGGAGTACTACAACGATGTGTCTCCATGGCCGATAGGAGAGTTGTTCTCCTCGACATCCATGAGGCGACCTGCGGGCACCACGCCGGCAGTCGTGCCCTCATGGCCAAAGCTCTGCGAGCTGGGTTCTACTGGCCTACGGCCATGCGCGACGCCAAGGACATCGTCCAGAAGTGCAACGCATACCAACGATTCGGGGACAAGCCGCACGCACCTGGCGTAGAACTCCGGCCAATTCCGTTGGCCTGGCCGTTCGCACAATGGGGACTCGACATGTTCGGCAAGCTCCCTAAGTCCTCACGAGGAGGATACGTCTACCTCCTGGTGGCAGTCGATAAATTCACCAAGTGGATAGAGGCCATGCCAGCAACCAATCAATCAATCAGGTCACAGTGCAGTCAAGTTCTTCGAGTCCATCGTCTTCCGTTTTGGGGTGCCACACAGGGGCTTGTTTTTCTGTGGTACCAAAGTTGGCAGGCCAGCGCATGGTGGTACCTAAGTTGCCTGAAATCACCGCGTTTCGAAAAGTTGGGACGCCAACTACTGAGAGGGGCCATTTCGAGGAAAACTCATCTAACCCCTGCCAAATACAAACATTCCGTTAAACCGCCCCGTGAAGTAGACGGTCGGGACCCACATGTTGGTTATCTGTCCGTGACGCGGGCGCCAACGCGGCAACCTCTTAGGCAAATCGAGCAGCTAAGTGGATTGGATGCGTTGACCAATTTCACAAATCCATTCCCAGCTTTCCCCTAGCACCGGCGGCGTCGGAATCCACCCTCCAAGCAGGACGATCCCTTCGGACATTTGACTTCCAGCGCCAAGTTGCTACGGCCAGTTGCTGCGCCCAGTCGCTGATCCCGAGCTCCAATGGCGCATGTCGTAGCCGCCGTTGCGAGGCTCTAGACCGCCTCCGTTGCCGACGAGCCGAGCAGCTCGAAGGATGGCAGATCCTACTATCAAGAAAGAAGAAGTTATGTCTACAAGCGGGTGAGCTACCCTTCTCTTTGCTATTCGCACTAATTACAACTGCTAGCTGGCTACTAAACCTCAAATTGTTTGTTAGCCCAACGCTGACAAACATATTTTGTCCACAGTTTTCTATCAAGTGGGATCTGCGCGGACCCCCTTACCTGGTTACGGTAGTCCTATACAGGTACAACTCTAATGGCAAGTGGTATGGAAGCCATTGTTTCACGATGGAAGAAGCGCCTGCATAGATCTGCACTATATTTAGTACGGTTTCTACTCTGCGTAATCATGTTGAATTATGGCCAAAGCAGACAGCAAAGTTTAGCTTCATGGATGAACGTGGCATCATGGTTCCTATAACGTGATAGTCAGCTAATTGGGTTGATGAAAAGGTATGCTTCGGCTGCCATGTTTGACCTGAAATGTCATGTACTGGATGTGGAAACTGCTGCAACTGGGAGTCGCCCTTCTATTCTTGGACAGGGTGGTTGCTCGAACCCAATTAGCTCCTGGTAAGCAAAGGTCGCTTGGGGTTCGCATGTTTGTGCTGAATTGTAATTTTGTTTTATTTACTCTGTAGATATTAGGCAGTTATGCAACAGTCTTGTTTCTTTGACAGGAAGCGCCGCAAGGTTAGAAACATGACTGCCGGGTCAGTGATTTTGCTGCCCGAAGAAATTAAAAATGAATGGAAAGATGATGCTGGACACGATTCTGGTGCCCATTGTCCCGGCGATGCAGAGTACGTGAAGCTAAAAAAATTGGCACCGAGGAAGAGGAAGAAGGTAGGAAATGAAGAAGCCAGTGGACGTGAAGGCTTGGCACCCAGGCTGCGGAAGAAGGCTGCTAGCAATGAAGATGCATAGTAATGTGTTGAACTTGAACCTATATATGTAATTCTGTTAAATTCTGATCGCTTTGTGTGTGGCACGTTGCTGGGCGAAACAATCTACCCATGTCCTCTGAGTAAAATGTATCGCAACTTAGGGTTTGGAAACGCCCGAGTCAGTAGTTGAATCCGAAATTGTGATTATGCCACTGCTATCTGAAAACAATGATCCACCGGTTCCACGATTGCTGAGGGGCAGGAGGTCACCAAAAACGACGGAATGTAAGTGGCACATAAATAAATTATTTAAGCTGCCACACTCCACGAAGCAGCAACTTATTTCAGATGCTGCACAACGACGTGGCAACAAAAACAGCAATGTTCTCACCGATAATGCCTAGATGAGGAGGAAATGGGTACCACTTTCTGGCCTAATCTTGTGCCCGTCTATCTCACCGCCTCTCTGCTCCTGCATCCCCTGCATCTGGCGAAGCTTCCGGATCTCCAGTAACCGGGTGTACGTGCTTCCACTTTATAAATTGTGGTTGTGCCATTTGCATGCGGCACAATCCACGTAGATTATGTTTAAACAAACCACCAGTGTCAGAGTACACTAGTAGAAAAGGTGTCTTTGGTCCACAGTTACGTTCCCAATCCGGGACAGAGATCTAAATCGAGGCAGAAATTGATCTAAATCACAAATTCTTCCACAAATTAATCGAGATAGAGATCTAAATCGAGGCATTTCATTAATTCAACCACAAATTCTTCTAAATAAAGGTGCGATTTCACATCCTACATTAATTCAACCAACTAGTCAACAATTTCACTTCTGCTGCCGCTGTCCTCCGAGCTGCCGGCTTCCTCGTCTTCGTCGGACGGAACCTCCACGATTTCCGCATTGTACGCGAGAAGGAGCATCTCTTCGAGGAGAGCGGCGGCGATGACGGTGAACTTGGTCCGTCCAGGGACGAACCAGAACCTCTCCCGCCCTTCTCGGTTGCGGAGATCCCAGTGCACCACGCGCCCGTAAACGATGTGGTTGCCAATCGTCCACTCCTTCTTGAACAGCGCCGGCCAGTACGGGCTGGCCGCCGCGTACCGTGGCAGCGCCCTCTTCCATGCGGGCATCTGGAGGCGGCGCGCCGCGATTTCGCTCTCCATCACGGCTCCTCCGTGGAATAGGAGTGGAGCCACTGGCACCCCCGCATAGCTGATGCGCCATCCGTGGGGCACCGTCGTGGCCGGCGGCTCGAGGATGTCGAAGTGCGAGAACATCACCACCTCGTAGAAGTTCAGCAAGGGCATCTCCATGGCGGTGCGGTGGAGATTGGAGAGGGAGCGAGGGGGTGGACGGCGCGGTGGAGATTGGAGAGGGCGAGGGGATGGGCGATGAAGCGACGAGCTGTGGCGCCTCCTATTTGTACACGAGGACGACGAAGCAATGGGCGGAATATCCAAGGGGCATTGGTCAGACAAAAGGATGTAATGCAGTGTTAAGACAGATTAACGGGCGACAAATTTTTTTACTCCCAGGACTCCGGGGCCAATAGTTCAGACCGCTAGGTCAACAAGTACAACTATTACAACTTAAAAAAGGCACGGGGCTTAAGCTAAATATAACTAGTTAACACACATCTCCTTGATCTTCCTAATCTTAACCTTATGCGCATCTTCCTATGAGAGCAAGGATCGAATCGTCTGCTCCTTCCTTTTAGCATCTTCCTTGCACAGCTTCAATCGTTTCTCTGAATCTTTCCTCATGCACTTGTCAATACTCGTAGTTGTGAACTGCAGGACTTTGGCCTGGTGAAGATCCTTCCTTGCTTGAGTCAGTTCTTGCTCTGCTTTAGCCTTCAGGGCCAACGCCGCGTCCCTATCCTTCTCGACTTTGCTAACCTTGTCTTCCACCCCCATGAGATCTCGCTTATGCTTGGTCGTGTCAACTGGTTCCCATAGCTTCATCTCCACACTGTCAAGAAGTGAGCTGAATGCAGATTCTTTCAACTCAACAGTCATTTCCCATAGTTTGTCCAACGTTTTCTGCATCGACTTGGGCCACTCTGAATCTACCCATTTGACAACACCGCAACTTCCGCCTCGCATCATTGCACGATGTCCTTTACACCGTAGAAACCTCATGCCTGCGTTTCGTCCTTCGAACGCTACAAATTTAGCGGGCACATATCCATGTTTACATAGAAGAGGACTGTCTTCATCCGCTAAACTGTGATAGTCGGCGTCATACATCGTCTGATTGGCCTAACGCATCATACGCGCATGAGTAAACGGAGTAGATCTGGCTCAAAAAATAGATAACTGGCCACGGATGATAGAGATAGAGATGAGACGACTCACATCGAAATCACCGTCCCTGTCGTCACGATGCATTTCCTCGTCGTCTCCCCTTGAACCCATGGCGAGAGGGAAGGGGGGAGGGGGTGGTGGCTGTCGGAGAAGGGATTGGGATGGCGGCACCGTCAGCTTGCGGCTACGGCAGGATGGGAGTGAAGTGGGCAATGTGGCTTCGAGGGGAAGGAAGAGAAGTACGGGGAGGAAGAGAAGTAATGGGGACGTGACACTGGGATATGGCCCGCTCAACTGGTGAGTTGTGACACTCGCAACAGGGGAGCCCCCGGTGTTGCCAGTTTGTCCAGAGCAAGCATGGCCTATCATGCCGCAGAACAGACTACTCGCGGATCGATGTCACGAAAACGATCCCAATCATCCAAGCGCCCCGATCGGACGGTATGTAACAATCGACAAGCAGAACAACTGTGTTAGGGCGTGCCTTCTAGAAGACTCGGTCTAACGCTAAGGTTAGGGCTCTCCTAAGGTTAATTAGTATCCATATGTGGTTTATGAAAAGAACATGCATCCAATGACATGGGTGGATCTAGTTGTGGTTAATGAGAAGAGCAGACATGTAATGCACTGGTGGATCCATGTGTGGTCTTTGGGAAGAACACACATGCAATGACACTGGTGATATGTGGTCTGTGGGAAGAACACACATCCAATGACTCTAGCTGTGGTTCATGAAAAGAGCAGACATGCAATGACACTGGTGGATCCATGTGTGGTTCATGGGAAGAACACACATGAAATGACACTGGGTGTGGTTCATGATATGGTTTGTGAGAAGAACACACATGCAATGACACTGGTGGATCCATGTGTGGTCTTTGGGAAGAACACACATGCAATGACACTGGTGATATGTGGTCTGTGAGAAGAACACACATCCAATGACTCTAGCTGTGGTTCATGAAAAGAGCAGACATGCAATGACACTGGTGGATCCATGTGTGGTTCATGGGAAGAACACACTTGCAATGACACTGGTGGATCCACGTGTGGTATGTGGGAAGAGCAGACATGCAATGACACTGGTGGATCCATGTGTGGTCTGTGATAAGAGCAGACATTCAACGATACTGGTGGATCCATGTGTGGTTTGTGAGAAGAACACACATGCAATGACACTGGTGGATCCATGTGTGGTCTTTGGGAAGAACAAACATGCAATGACACTTGTGATATGTGGTCTGTGAGAAGAACACACATCCAATGACTCTAGGTGTGGTTCATGAAAAGAGCAGACATGCAATGACACTGGTGGATCCATGTGTGGTTCATGGGAAGAACACACATGCAACGACACTGGTGGATCCATGTGTGGTATGTGGGAAGAGCAGACATGCGATGACACTGGTGGATCCATGTGTGGTTCATGGGAAGAACACACATGCAATGACACTGGGTGTGGTTCATGATATGGTATGTTAGAAAAACACACATGCAATGACACTAGTGGATCCATGTGTGGTCTGTGAGAAGAACACACATGCAACGACACTGGGTGTGGTGCATGATATGGTTTGTGAGAAGAACACACATGCAATGACACTGGTGGATCCATGTGTGGTATTTAGGAAGAACACACATGCAATGACACTGTATCCATGTGTGATCTGTGAGAAGAACACACATCCAATGACTCTAGATGTGGTTCATGAAAAGAGTAGACATGCAATGACACTGGTGGATCCATGTGTGGTTCATGGGAAGAACACACATGCGATGACACTCGTGGATCCATGTGTGGTCTGTGAGAAGAACACACATGCAATGACTCTGGTGGATCCATGTGTGGTTCTTGGGAAGAACACACCTGCAATGACTCTGGGTGTGGCTCATGATATGATTTGTGAGAAGAACACACATGCAATAACACTGGTGGATCCATGTGTTGTCTTTGGGAAGAACACACATGCAATGACACTGGGTGTGGTTCATGATATGGTTTGCGAGAAGAACACACATGCAATGACACTGGTGGATCCATGTGTGGTCTTTGGGAAGAACACACATGCAATGACACTGGATCCATGTGTGGTCTGTGAGAAGAACACACATCCAATGACTCTAGATGTGGCTCATGAAAAGAGCAGACATGCAATGACACTGGTGGATCCATGTGTGGTTCATGGGAAGAACACACATGAGATGACAGTGGGTGGATCCATGTGTGGTTTGTGAGAAGAACACACATGCGATGACTCTGGTGGATCCATGTGTGGTTCATGGGAAGAACACACATGCAATGACACTGGTGGATCCATGTGTGGTCTGTGAGAAGTGCAGACATGCAACGACACTGGTGGATCCATGTGTGGTCTGTGGGAAGAACACACATGCAATGACACTGGTGGATCCATGTGTGGTCTGTGGGCAAAGAACACATGCAACGACACCGGTGGATCCATGTGTGGTTTGTTAGAAGAACACACATGCAATGACACTAGTGGATCCATGTGTGGTCTTTGGGAAGAACACACATGCAATGACACTGGTGATATGTGGTCTGTGAGAAGAGCACACATCCAATGACTCTAGTTGTGGTTCATGAAAAGAGCAGATATGCAATGACACTGGTGGATCCATGTGTGGTCTTTGGGAAGAACACACATGCAATGACACTGGTGGATCCATGTGTGGTATGTGGGAAGATCAGACATGCGATGACACTGGTGGATCCATGTGTGGTTCATGGGAAGAACACACATGCAATGACACTGGGTGTGGTTCATGATATGGTCTGTGAGAAAAACACACATGCAATGACACTGGTGGATCCATGTGTGGTCTTTGGGAAGAACACACATGCAACGACACCGGTGGATCCATGATATGGTTTGTGAGAAGAACACACATGCAATGACACTGGTGCATCCATGTGTGGTCTTTGGTAAGAACACACAAGCAATGACACTGGATCCATGTGTGGTCTGTGAGAAGAACACAGATCCAATGACTCTAGCTGTGGTTCATGAAAAGAGCAGACATGCAATGACACTGGTGGATCCATGTGTGGTTCATGGGAAGAACACACATGCGATGACACTAGCTGGATCCATGTGTGTTCTGTGAGAAGAACACACATGCAGTGACTCCGGTGGATCCATGTGTGGTTCATGGGAAGAACACACATGCAATGACACTGGTGGATCCATGTGTGGTCTGTGAGAAGAGAAGACATGCAATGACACTGGTGGATCCATGTGTGGTCATTGGGAATAACACATGCAATGACACTGGTGGATCCATGTGTGGTATGTGGGTAGAGCAGACATGCGATGACACTAGGTGGATCCATGTGTGGTCTGTGAGAAGAACATACATGCAATGACTCCGGTGGATCCATGTGTGGTTCATGGGAAGAACACACATGCAATGGCACTTGTGGATCCATGTGTGGTCTGTGAAAAGAGCAGACATGCAACGACACCGGTGGATCCATGTGTGGTCTGTGGGAAGAACACACATGCAATGACACCGGTGGATCCACGTGTGGTCTGTGAGAAGACCAGACATGCAACGACACCGGTGGATCCATGTGTGGATTGTGAGAAGAACGCACATGCAATGACACTGGTGGATCCATGTGTGGTCTTTGGGAAGAACACACATGCAATGACACTGGTGATATGTGGTCTGTGAGAAGAACACACATCCAATGACTCTAGTTGTGGTTCATAAAAAGACTAGACATGTTATGACACTGGTGGATCCATGTGTGGTTCATGGGAAGAACACACATGCAATGACACTGGGTGTGGTTCATGATATGGTCTGTGAGAAAAACACACATGCAATGACACTGGTGGATCCATGTGTGGTCTGTGAGAAGAACACACATACAAAGACATTGGGTGTGGTGCATGATATGGTTTGTGAGAAGAACACACATGCAATGACACTGGTGGATCCATGTGTGGTCTTTGGGAAGAACACATGCAATGACACTGGATCCATGTGTGGTCTGCGAGAAGAACACACATCCAATGACTCTAGCTGTGGTTCATGAAAAGATCAGACATGCAATGACACTGGTGGATCCATGTGTGGTTCATGGGAAGAACACACATGTGATAACACTGGTGGATCCATGTGTGGTTTGTGAGAAGAACACACATGCAATGACTCCGGTAGATCCATGTGTGGTTCATGGGAAGAACACACATGCAATGACTCTGGGTGTGGCTCATGATATGGTTTGTGAGAAGAACACACATGCAATGACACTGCTGGATCCATGTGTGGTCTTTGGGAAGAACACACATGCAATGACACTGGTGGATCCATGTGTGGTCTGTGAGAAGAGCAGACAAACAACGACACTGGTAAATCCATGTGTGGTCTGTGGGAAGAACACACATGCAATGACACCGGTGGATCCATGTGTGGTCTGTGAGAAGAGCAGACATGCAATGACACCGGTGGATCCATGTGTGGTTTGTGAGAAGAACACACATTCAATGACACTGGTGGATCCATGTGTGGTCTCTGGGAAGAACACACATGCAATGACAATGGCGAAATGTGGTCTGTGAGAAGAACACACATGCAATGACTCTAGCTGTGGTTCATGAAAAGAGCAGACATGCAATGACCCTGGTGGATCAATGTGTGGTTCATGGGAAGAACACACATGCAATGACACTGGTGGATCCATGCGTGGTATGTGGGAAGAGCAGACATGCGATGACACTGGTGGATCCATGTGTGGTTCATGGGAAGAACACACATGCAATAACACTGGGTGTGGTTCATGATATGGTCTGTGAGAAAAACACACATGTAATGACACTGGTGGATCCATGTGTGGTCTGTGAGAAAAACACACATGCAACGACACTGGGTGTGGTTCATGATATGGTTTGTGAGAAGAACACACATGCAATGAAACTTGTGGATCCATGTGTGGTATTTGGGAAGAACACATATGCAAGGACACTGGATCCATGTGTGGTCTGTGAGAAGAACACACATCCAATGACTCTAGCTGTGGTTCATGAAAAGAGCAGACATGCAATGGCACTGGTGGATCCATGTGTGGTTCATGGGAAGAACACACATGCGATGACACTAGGTGGATCCATGTGTGGTCTGTGAGAAGAACACACATGCAATGACTCCGGTGGATCCATGTGTGGTTCATGGGAAGAACACACATGCAATGACTCTGGGTGTGGCTCATGATATGGTCTATAAGAAGAACACACATGCATTGACACTGGTGGATCCATGTGTGGCCTTTGGGAAGAACACACATGCAATGACACTGGGTGTGGTTCATGATATGGTTTGTGAGAAGAACACACATGCAATGACACCGGTGTATCCATGTGTGGTCTTTGGGAAGAACACACATGCAATGACACTGGATACATTTGTGGTCTGTGAGAAGAACACACATCCAATGACTCTAGCTATGGTTCATGAAAAGAGCAGACATGCAATGACACTAGGTTGATCCATGTGTGGTTCATGGGAAGAACACACATGCGATGACACTGGGTGGATCCATGTGTGGTCTGTGGGAAGAGCAGACATGCAATGACTCCGGTGGATCCATGTGTGGTTCATGGGAAGAACACTCATGCAATGACTCTGGGTGTGGTTCATGATATGGTCTGTGAGAAGAACACACATGCAATGACACTGGTGGATCCATCTGTGGTCTTTGGGAAGAACACACATGCAATGACACTGGGTATGGTTCATGATATGGTTTGTGAGAAGAACACACAAGCAATGACACTGGTGCATCCATGTGTGGTCTTTGGGAATAACACACATGCAATGACACTGGATCCATGTATGGTATGTGAGAAGAACACACATCCAATGACTCTAGTTGTGGTTCATGAAAAGAGCAGACATGCAATGACACTGGTGGATCCATGTGTGGTTCATGGGAAGAACACACATGCGATGACACTAGGTGGATCCATGTGTGGTCTGTGAGAAGAACACACATGCCATGACTCCGGTGGATCTATGTGTGGTTCATGGGAAGAACACACATGCAATGACACTGGTGGATCCATGTGTGGTCTGTGAGAAGAGCAGACATGCAACGACACCGGTGGATCCATGTGTGGTCTGTGGGAAGAACACACATGCAATGACACCGGTGGATCCATGTGTGGTCTGTGAGAAGAGCAGACATGCAACAACACCGGTGGATCAAGGTGTGGTTTGTGAGAAGAACACACATGCGATGACACTAGTGGATCCATGTGTGGTCTTTGGGAAGAACACACATGCAATGACACTGGTGATATGTGGTCTGTGAGAAGAACACACATCCAATGACTCTAGTTGTGGTTCATGAAAAGAGCAGACATGCAATGACACTGGTGCATCCATGTGTGGTTCATGGGAAGAACACACATGCAATGACACTGGTGGATCCATGTGTGGTATGTGGGAAGAGCAGACATGCGATGACACTAGTGGATCCATGTGTGGTTCATGGGAAGAACACACATGCAATGACACTGGGTGTGGTTCATGATATGGTATGTGAGAAGAACACACATGCAATGACACTGGTGGATCCATGTGTGGTATGTGAGAAGAACACACATGCAACGACACTGGGTGTGGTTCATGATATGGTTTGTGAGAAAAACACACATGCAATGACACTGGTGGATCCATGTGTGGTCTTTGGGAAGAACACACATGCAATGACACTAGATCCATGTGTCGTCTGTGGGAAGAACACACATCCAATGACTCTAGCTGTGGTTCATGAAAAGGGCAGACATGCAATGATACTGGTGGATCCATGTGTGGTTCATGGGAAGAACACACATGCGATGACACTGGGTGGATCCATGTGTGGTCTGTGAGAAGAACACACATGCAATGACTACGGTGGATCCATGTGTGGTTCATGGGAAGAACACACATGCAATGACTTTGGGTGTGGCTCATGATATGGTTTGTGAGAAGAACACACATGGAATGACACTGGTGGATCCATGTGTGGTCTTTGGGACGAACACACATGCAATGACACTGGGTGTGGTTCATGATATGGTTTGTGAGAAGAACACACATGCAATGACACTGGTGGATACATGTGTGGTCTTTGGCAAGAACACACATGCAATGACACTTGATCCATGTGTCGTCTGTGAGAAGAACACACATCCAATGACTCTAGCTGTGGTTCATGAAAAGAGCACACATGCAATGACACTGGTGGATCCACGTGTGCTTCATGGGAAGAACACATATGCAATGACACTGGATCCATGTGTGGTATGTGGGAAGAGAAGACATGCGATGACACTGGTGGATCCATGTGATGTTCATGGGAAGAACACACATGCAATGACACTGGTGGATCCACGTGTGGTCTGTGAGAAGAGCAGACATGCAACGACACCGGTGGATCCATGTGTGGTCTGTGGGAAGAACACACATGCAATGACACCGGTGGATCCATGTGTGGTCTGTGAGAAGAGCAGACATGCAATGACACCGGTGGATCCATGTGTGGTTTGTGAGAAGAACACACATGCAATGACACTGGTGGATCCATGTGTGGTCTTTGGGAAGAACACACATGCAATGGCAATGGTGAAATGTGGTCTGTGAGAAGAACACACATCCAATGACTCTAGCTGTGGTTCAGGAAAAGAGCAGACATGCAATGACACTGGTGGATCCATGTGTGGTTCATGGGAAGAACACACATGCAATGACACTGGTGGATCCATTTGTGGTATGTGGGAAGAGCAGACATGCGATGACACTGGTGGATCCATGTGTGGTTCATGGGAAGAACACACATGCAATAACACTGGGTGTGGTTCATAATATGGTCTGTGAGAAAAACACACATGCAATGACACTGGTGGATCCGTGTGTGGTCTATGAGAAGAACACACATGCAACGACAATGGGAGTGGTTCATGATATGGTTTGTGAGAAGAACACACATGCAATGACACTGGTGGATCCATGTGTGGTATTTGGGAAGAACACACATGCAATGACACTGGATCCATGTGTGGTCTGTGAGAAGAACACACATCCAATGACTCTAGCTATGGTTCATGAAAAGAGCAGACATGCAACGGCACTGGTGGATCCATGTGTGGTTCATGGGAAGAACACACATGCGATGACACTAGGTGGATCCATGTGTGGTCTGTGAGAAGAACACACATGCAATGACTCCGGTGGATCCATGTGTGGTTCATGGGAAGAACACACATGCAATGACTCTGGGTGTGGCTCATGATATGGTCTATGAGAAGAACACACATGCATTGACACTGGTGGATCCATGTGTGGTCTTTGGGAAGAACATACATGCAATGACACTGGGTGTGGTTCATGATATGGTTTGTGAGAAGAACACACATGCAATGACACCGGTGGATCCATGTGTGGTCTTTGGGAAGAACACACATGCAATGACACTAGATCCATGTGTGGTCTATGAGAAGAACACACATCCAATGACTCTAGCTGTGGTTCATGAACAGAGCAGACATGTAATGACACTGGGTGGATCCATGTGTGGTTCATGGGAAGAACACACATGCGATGACACTGGGTGGAGCCATGTATGGTCTGTGGGAAGAGTAGACATGCAATGACTCCGGTGGATCCATGTGTGGTTCATGGGAAGAACACACATGCAATGACACTGGGTGTGGTTCATGATATGGTCTGTGAGGAAAACACACATGCAATGACACTGGTGGATCCATGTGTGGTCTGTGAGAAGAACACACATACAACGACATTGGGTGTGGTGCATGATATGGTTTGTGAGAAGAACACACATGCAATGACACTGGTGGATCCATGTGTGGTCTTTGGGAAGAACACATGCAATGACACTGGATCCATGTGTGGTCTGCGAGAAGAACACACATCCAATGACTCTAGCTGTGGTTCATGAAAAGATCAGACATGCAATGACACTGGTGGATCCATGTGTGGTTCATGGGAAGAACACACATGTGATAACACTGGTGGATCCATGTGTGGTCTGTGAGAAGAACACACATGCAATGACTCCGGTAGATCCATGTGTGGTTCATGGGAAGAACACACATGCAATGACTCTGGGTGTGGCTCATTATATGGTTTGTGAGAAGAACACACATGCAATGACACTGCTGGATCCATGTGTGGTCTTTGGGAAGAACACACATGCAATGACACTGGTGGATCCATGTGTGGTCTGTGAGAAGAGCAGACAAACAACGACACTGGTGGATCCATGTGTGGTCTGTGGGAAGAACACACATGCAATGACACCGGTGGATCCATGTGTGGTCTGTGAGAAGAGCAGACATGCAATGACACCGGTGGATCCATGTGTGGTTTGTGAGAAGAACACACATTCAATGACACTGGTGGATCCATGTGTGGTCTCTGGGAAGAACACACATGCAATGACAATGGTGAAATGTGGTCTGTGAGAAGAACACACATGCAATGACTCTAGCTGTGGTTCATGAAAAGAGCAGACATGCAATGACCCTGGTGGATCAATGTGTGGTTCATGGGAAGAACACACATGCAATGACACTGGTGGATCCATGTGTGGTATGTGGGAAGAGCAGACATGCGATGACACTGGTGGATCCATGTGTGGTTCATGGGAAGAACACACATGCCATAACACTGGGTGTGGTTCATGATATGGTCTGTGAGAAAAACACACATGTAATGACACTGGTGGATCCATGTGTGGTCTGTGAGAAAAACACACATGCAACGACACTGGGTGTGGTTCATGATATGGTTTGTGAGAAGAACACACATGCACTGAAACTTGTGGATCCATGTGTGGTATTTGGGAAGAACACATATGCAATGACACTGGATCCATGTGTGGTCTGTGAGAAGAACACACATCCAATGACTCTAGCTGTGGTTCATGAAAAGAGCAGACATGCAATGGCACTGGTGGATCCATGTGTGGTTCATGGGAAGAACACACATGCGATGACACTAGGTGGATCCATGTGTGGTCTGTGAGAAGAACACACATGCAATGACTCCGGTGCATCCATGTGTGGTTCATGGGAAGAACACACATGCAATGACTCTGGGTGTGGCTCATGATATGGTCTATAAGAAGAACACACATGCATTGACACTGGTGGATCCATGTGTGGTCTTTGGGAAGAACACACATGCAATGACACTGGGTGTGGTTCATGATATGGTTTGTGAGAAGAACACACATGCAATGACACCGGTGTATCCATGTGTGGTCTTTGGGAAGAACACACATGCAATGACACTGGATCCATTTGTGGTCTGTGAGAAGAACACACATCCAATGACTCTAGCTGTGGTTCATGAAAAGAGCAGACATGCAATGACACTAGGTTGATCCATGTGTGGTTCATGGGAAGAACACACATGCGATGACACTGGGTGGATCCATGTGTGGTCTGTGGGAAGAGCAGACATGCAATGACTCCGGTGGATCCATGTGTGGTTCATGGGAAGAACACATGCAATGACTCTGGGTGTGGTTCATGATATGGTCTGTGAGAAGAACACACATGCAATGACACTGGTGGATCCATCTGTGGTCTTTGGGAAGAACACACATGCAATGACACTGGGTATGGTTCATGATATGGTTTGTGAGAAGAACACACAAGCAATGACACTGGTGCATCCATGTGTGGTCTTTGGGAATAACACACATGCAATGACACTGGATCCATGTATGGTATGTGAGAAGAACACACATCCAATGACTCTAGCTGTGGTTCATGAAAAGACCAGACATGCAATGACACTGGTGGATCCATGTGTGGTTCATGGGAAGAACACACATGCGATGACACTGGGTGGATCCATGTGTGGTCTGTGAGAAGAACACACATGCCATGACTCCGGTGGATCTATGTGTGGTTCATGGGAAGAACACACATGCAATGACACTGGTGGATCCATGTGTGGTCTGTGAGAAGAGCAGACATGCAACGACACCGGTGGATCCATGTGTGGTCTGTGGGAAGAACACACATGCAATGACACCGGTGGATCCATGTGTGGTCTGTGAGAAGAGCAGACATGCAACGACACCGGTGGATCAAGGTGTGGTTTGTGAGAAGAACACACATGCAATGACACTGGTGGATCCATGTGTGTCTTTGGGAAGAACACACATGCAATGACACTGGTGATATGTGGTCTGTGAGAAGAACACACATCCAATGACTCTAGTTGTGGTTCATGAAAAGAGCAGACATGCAATGACACTGGTGCATCCATGTGTGGTTCATGGGAAGAACACACATGCAATGACACTGGTGGATCCATGTGTGGTATGTGGGAAGAGCAGACATGCGATGACACTAGTGGATCCATGTGTGGTTCATGGGAAGAACACACATGCAATGACACTGGGTGTGGTTCATGATATGGTATGTGAGAAGAACACACATGCAATGACACTGGTGGATCCATGTGTGGTATGTGAGAAGAACACACATGCAACGACACTGGGTGTGGTTCATGATATGGTTTGTGAGAAGAACACACATGCAATGACACTGGTGGATCCATGTGTGGTCTTTGGGAAGAACACACATGCAATGACACTAGATCCATGTGTCGTCTGTGGGAAGAACACACATCCAATGACTCTAGCTGTGGTTCATGAAAAGGGCAGACATGCAATGATACTGGTGGATCCATGTGTGGTTCATGGGAAGAACACACATGCGATGACACTAGGTGGATCCATGTGTGGTCTGTGAGAAGAACACACATGCAATGACTCCGGTGGATCCATGTGTGGTTCATGGGAAGAACACACATGCAATGACTTTGGGTGTGGCTCATGATATGGTTTGTGAGAAGAACACACATGGAATGACACTGGTGGATCCATGTGTGGTCTTTGGGACGAACACACATGCAATGACACTGGGTGTGGTTCATGATATGGTTTGTGAGAAGAACACACATGCAATGACACTGGTGGATCCATGTGTGGTCTTTGGCAAGAACACACATGCAATGACACTTGATCCATGTGTCGTCTGTGAGAAGAACACACATCCAATGACTCTAGCTGTGGTTCATGAAAAGAGCACATGCAATGACACTGGTGGATCCACGTGTGCTTCATGGGAAGAACACATATGCAATGACACTGGATCCATGTGTGGTATGTGGGAAGAGCAGACATGCGATGACACTGGTGGATCCATGTGATGTTCATGGGAAGAACACACATGCAATGACACTGGTGGATCCACGTGTGGTCTGTGAGAAGAGCAGACATGCAACGACACCAGTGGATCCATGTGTGGTCTGTGGGAAGAACACACATGCAATGACACCGGTGGATCCATGTGTGGTCTGTGAGAAGAGCAGACATGCAATGACACCGGTGGATCCATGTGTGGTTTGTGAGAAGAACACACATGCAATGACACTGGTGGATCCATGTGTTGTCTTTGGGAAGAACACACATGCAATGACAATGGTGAAATGTGGTCTGTGAGAAGAACACACATCCAATGACTCTAGCTGTGGTTCAGGAAAAGAGCAGACATGCAATGACACTGGTGGATCCATGTGTGGTTCATGGGAAGAACACACATGCAATGACACTGGTGGATCCATTTGTGGTATGTGGGAAGAGCAGACATGCGATGACACTGGTGGATCCATGTGTGGTTCATGGGAAGAACACACATGCAATAACACTGGGTGTGGTTCATAATATGGTCTGTGAGAAAAACACACATGCAATGACACTGGTGGATCCGTGTGTGGTCTATGAGAAGAACACACATGCAACGACACTGGGAGTGGTTCATGATATGGTTTGTGAGAAGAACACACATGCAATGACACTGGTGGATCCATGTGTGGTATTTGGGAAGAACACACATGCAATGACACATCCATCCATGTGTGGTCTATGAGAAGAACACACATCCAATGACTCTAGCTATGGTTCATGAAAAGAGCAGGCATGCAACGGCACTGGTGGATCCATGTGAGTTTCATGGGAAGAACACACATGCGATGACACTAGGTGGATCCATGTGTGGTCTGTGAGAAGAACACACATGCAATGACTCCGGTGGATCCATGTGTGGTTCATGGGAAGAACACACATGCAATGACTCTGGGTGTGGCTCATGATATGGTCTATGAGAAGAACACACATGCATTGACACTGGTGGGTCCATGTGTGGTCTTTGGGAAGAACACACATGCAATGACACTGGGTGTGGTTCATGATATGGTTTGTGAGAAGAACACACATGCAATGACACCGGTGGATCCATGTGTGGTCTTTGGGAAGAACACACATGCAATGACACTGGATCCATGTGTGGTCTATGAGAAGAACACACATCCAATGACTCTAGCTGTGGTTCATGAAAAGAGCAGACATGTAATGACACTGGGTGGATCCATGTGTGGTTCATGGGAAGAACACACATGCGATGACACTGGGTGGAGCCATGTGTGGTCTGTGGGAAGAGTAGACATGGAATGACTCCGGTGGATCCATGTGTGGTTCATGGGAAGAACACACATGCAATGACTCTAGGTGTGGTTCATGATATGGTCTGTGAGAAGAACACACATGCAATGACACTGGTGGATGCATGTGTGGTCTTTGGGAAGAACACACATGCAATGACACTGGGTGTGGTTCATGATATGGTTTATGAGAAGAACACACATGCAATGACACTGGTGGATCCATGTGTGGTCTTTGGGAATAACACACATGCAATGACGCTGGATCCATGTATGGTATGTGAGAAGAACACACATCCAATGACTCTAGCATTGGTTCATGAAAAGAGCATACATGCAATGACACTGGTGGATCCATGTGTGGTTCATGTGAAGAACACACATGCGATGACACTGGGTGGATCCATGTGTGGTCTGTGAGAAGAACACACATGCAATGACTCCGGTGGATCTATGTGTGGTTCATGGTCACACATGCAATGACACTGGTGGATCCATGTATGGTCTGTGAGAAGAGTAGACATGCAACGACACCGGTGGATCCATGTGTGCTCTATGGGAAGAACACACATGCAATGACTCCGGTGGATCCATGTGTGGTCTGTGAGAAGAGCAGACATTCAACGACACTGGTGGATCCATGTGTGGTTTGTGAGAAGAACACACATGCAATGACACTGGTGGATCCATGTGTGGTCTTTGGGAAGAACACACATGCAATGACACTGGTGATATGTGGTCTGTGAGAAGAACACACATCCAATGACTCTAGCTGTGGTTCATGAAAAGAGTAGACATGCAATGACACTGGTGGATCCATGTGTGGTTCATAGGAAGAACACACATGCAATGACACCGGTGGATCCATGTGTGGTCTGTGAGAAGAGCAGACATTCAACGACACTGGTGGATCCATGTGTGGTTTGTGAGAAGAACACACATGCAATGACACTGGTGGATCCATGTGTGGTCTTTGGGAAGAACAAACATGCAATGACACTTGTGATATGTGGTCTGTGAGAAGAACACACATCCAATGACTCTAGGTGTGGTTCATGAAAAGAGCAGACATGCAATGACACTGGTGGATCCATGTGTGGTTCATGGGAAGAACACACATGCAACGACACTGGTGGATCCATGTGTGGTATGTGGGAAGAGCAGACATGCGATGACACTGGTGGATCCATGTGTGGTTCATGGGAAGAACACACATGCAATGACACTAGGTGTGGTTCATGATATGGTCTGTGAGAAGAACACACATGCAATGACACTGGTTGATCCATGTGTGGTCTATGAGAAGAACACACATGCAACGACACTGGGTGTGGTTCATGATATGGTTTGTGAGAAGAACACACATGCAATGACACTGGAGGATCCATGTGTGGTCTTTGGGAAGAACACACATGCAATGACACTGGATCCATGTGTGGTCTGTGAGAAGGACACACATCCAATGACTCTTGTTGTGGTTCATGAAAAGATCAGACATGCAATGACACTGGTGGATCCATGTGTGGTTCATGGGAAGAACACACATGCGATGACACTGGGTGGATCATGTGTGGTCTGTGAGAAGAACACACATGCAATGACTCCGGTGGATCCATGTGTGGTTCATGCGAAGAACACACATGCAATGACTCTGGGTGTGGTTCATGATATGGTTTGTGAGAAGAACACACATGCAATGACACTGGTGGATCCATGTGTGGTCTTTGGGAAGAACACACATGCAATGACACTAGATCCATGTGTGGTCTATGAGAAGAACACACATCCAATGACTCTAGCTGTGGTTCATGAAAAGAGCAGACATGCAATGACACTGGTGGATCGATGTGTGGTTCATGGGAAGAACACACATGCGATGACACTGGGTGGATCCATGTGTGGTTTGTGAGAAGGACACACATGCAATGACTCTAGTGGATCCATGTGTGGTTCATGGGAAGAACACACATGCAATGACTCTGGTGGATCCATGTGTGGTCTGTGAGAAGAGCAGACATGCAACAACACCGGTGGATCCATGTGTGGTTTGTGAGAAGAAGACACATGCAATGACACCGGTGGATCCATGTGTGGTCTGTGAGAAGAGCAGACATGCAACGACACTGGTGATATGTGGTTTGTGAGAAGAACACACATCCAATGACTCTAGTGGATCCTTACGTGGTTTATGAGTGGTTTATGAAAAGAACACACATCCAATGAACTCTTGTGGATATATCTTGGCATAATTTGATGTATGCCATGATGTATTTCATTGCGCAAGACACCCACTTTCCATTTTTATATACTACTCAGTGTCGCCCTTGGTTTTATGTGGTACTACTCAGTTCCCCCCCTCTCTATCTTTCGTAGAAGCACAAATCTGTGCTCACCCTGTCTGCTACTCCCTGATTGGTTATCACGGTTGTCACGCGGATCGTTCGCACCAGCCGTTGATTCTGTGCGATCCAACGATGATCGTTGCACACGTCGTGCCCTTCACAGTACAGTGCGAGACAGCATGGACGTCTCCCTCAGTGAGACTTCTACAAGAAGGAACATGATGCCGTCCATGGAAAAGTCGTCGAGCGGTCATGTCATGTTTAATCAAGTCTGAAAAGCCTACTACTGCTACTACTACGCCACAACGCATGCGTCATCGAGTGCACGGTCGTCGATGGACAACTGCAATTTATTGCCACTTGATTTTAATAAGACATATCCCATTTTTTACGCAGCGGCTCTCAATCACCAATTTTAGGGCCGTGTCAAACTTCATACATAGCAATTGTGTGTACGCCCTTTGCACGCGGCTCAATACAGAACTGCCATGCATGACCCGGGAAAAAAAGTGACGTACCGTGCGCGTGTCGCGGTGCACGGTGTAGTCGACTGCGCGGCGCGTTGCACGGTGGTGCAACGAAACGTGCCTTGCTTCTATCCACCTTAGCTATAGAGCCCCTCTCTGCACACCCACTCCCACTCTCACTCACTGTCCCCACGCAACCCTCTCCACTGTCCCACCAGCATCCGCAAACTCCCGAGAATACCACGTCCGCGCCGGCGATGGCCGAGGAGGATAAGGTGGCCATCGTCGCCTCCGTGGCCGCCGGCGAGGAGGCCCCTGTCTCCTCGCCGGTCCCCCTCAACGCGTTGAAAGCAGCCGCTGTCCCTTTCCAGGCCCTAGTGGAGGCATCAATGGTAGCCGCCGTTCCCGTCCAAGCCCCCGTCCTAGCTACCGACGGAGCCGCCGAAGAGGAGCCCCCCGCCGGGGAGGAGGCCCCCGCCGGTCACAAGCAGATCACACACTACTTGGGCACCTACGATCTAGATAAGTACATCGCTCCGTTGAACCCCTACGACACCGGCATCAACGACCTATGGTCAGAGGTAACTAGGGTTTGCTCCCCTCCCCTGGTTCTTCTACCGTTTGTTAGAAATAATGGGCTAATCTATTTAAAATTTAGCTGGTATTGTCATGTTTAATATTCTAGAATTAATCATGGAAATTGTGCCTAATTTTCCAACACCGTTCCCATCGTTGTATGCTAGATCTTGGTTTATTAGGATTCGCTTGTTCGCATTTTGATTGCTCGATCTTCTTACACCATCTACTCCCCCATTTTCCCTTTCTTCCAATAGGTTTCCGACAACGACGTCTGTAGAGATAACGAGTCCATTCACACCAAGGCTCGTCAGGTGCTGAGGAGGCTGCGGGCCGGCAAGTACGACAGCTTCCTCACGCCCCCCTACTACAGCTGCCCCTTCTGCAATGGGGGCGTCTACTGCTTGACGAGTCGCGTCGCCGGCGGCACCGTCTTGAACACCTTACTGAAGCATGCAGAGGCCACGGGCTCCGGCATCCACAAAAGCGGCAAGCCCGAGCCCGCGAACATCAACGCCTACATCGCTGAACACCGTGCTCTCGGCATTCACCTCCGAAACCTCCAGCGGGTGGACATCAAAGAGGGTCGCATGCCTCCAATCAGGCCCAAGGCCCCCAAGTCCAAGAAATCGGGCAGCAAGAAGTGGCGGAGGCGCCAGAGGGAGATGGAGGCGCTGGCGAGTGAACGGGTTGGATGTCTCCTTGAATGTATCTGCATCTGCCACGGCTGCTGCTGCTAAGCAGCTTCTTTTGATTTTCTATATTTTGCTTGCATCCTATTTCTGGCTGAATGCATCGAACCTTGTTAAGCAACCTACTACTTTCTATCGCTATATCCTATTTAGCTGCACATAGCTATATCTACATTTGTTTTGTTTTCTGAATAAATGTATTATGCCTGGTGTGATTTGCTGCTCTAGATTTGCTACCTGATTGGAGGCAAAAAAGAGGTCCAAAAGGGAACGAATTATTGAAGTGAGAATCTTATCTATATTTGCTACCAATTTGGGAAAAATGAAACATATTTGTTTAGCTAGAGAGGAAAAGGACACTGTTTCAAACTGCCAGTTAAGAAGCTACCATCTTGACAAGCTACAAGACACATACATAAACATAACACAACGAGGGTTAAATTTATTTTACTAGTATCACTTGATGTGCTAGACATCTTGTCAAGCTAACTGAGTTCCACAAAACAGAAACAGAAACATAACACTGACAAGTAAAATTTAATTCACTCCTCATCAGACCACTTGACGCGCTTGCTATCATTCTAGGTACTCCACGTCCGACGAACTGCTTTGTCCCAAATGGCATCTGACTTTGCTTTCCTATCTTCAGCTTCCTGCGGCAAAATTAGTAGTGCATCATAGGCCTGATTGTTGCCGCTAGAAGATGCCGCCTCTCTGTTTGCCGCTTTAGCTGCAACCTCTCTATCAGCTGCTTCTTCAGCTGCAAGCTCTCTTTCAACTGCTTCTGTAGCCTCTCTATGAGCTGCTTCAGATGCAGCCAATTTCTTAGCATATTCAACTTCAAACTCAGCTATTCGGCATTTTCTACAAAGGGCTCGCCTAAGCTCGTCTTCCCTCTTGCAAATAGGGCAAAACACGAGGTAACGTTGAAAAAAATGGATCTTCTTGTACAGCTGGTAGGTCACGTAAGCATCTATGGCTGCATACTTCAAGTTTATATCAGACAACGGCCACTCGTTCCAGAAATCGTGCCTATCCTTAGAGAAATCTTACTTCATTGTGACGTACGACTCATCGAGGATTCTAGTTGCGAGTGATGCCATTCCATCCTTCTTCCTGCCCCCTAGGATCTTGACAAGATGCTGAATATCGATCCAGTTGTGCGCAGGAATCATAATTTCCTCTTGATACAATTTCGAAAAATCAGTTGTTGTGTCGACAGTGTAGAAAACAATTCCCTTTTTTCAAGGAACTGGTGCAGCGCCGGACATTTCCTGTCAGTCCTGAAAGTATGTAGTTTGTCATCACCAAAATTTGTAACTACAAATATTTTGTCAATGCAAGATCATCATCTCAATATAATTTTGAAAAGTTTAGTAAATGCAAGATCAAGACTCTCAACATTGTATTGTCATAATTTATTTGGTTTTGCTATTTCTCAGTCGACTGAATGAGTTGCACATTTCTTTTAACTACGGTTGCACTTTTCTTAGGTGATTGAGACTAAAGAAAATCTCAGTCGATTGAGACATAGGCAAACCCTAATTTATTTGGTCCTAAGTAAAATCTAGTAGTTGCAAGATGAGCAAGTGGATAAAGAACAAGAGGAGAAAACCCTAAAAGCGGTTAGCTATAGAGAGCAGATCTACAAACCGGGAGAGGTGGTAGACGAGGACGTGTTTCCGCATGGAAAGTTGAACGACGGTGACTTCATTCACTTCATATGGGTGCTCCGGGGTGTACTCGAGGTCCAATCCCACAAACTTGTCCTCGTCTATCCCAAGCCAACCCTCGTACATCCTCAGGACATGCACCAATGTCTCCTCCTCGTTGGTGTAGACAACGTCTATCTTCTTGTTGTCATGGGTAGTGAAGCTTGTCTCTAGAGTGCATAGATCTTCCATGGCGGCAAGGAGAAGACGGGAAGAAGATAGTAGATGACAGGAAGAAGAAGAGTGGTTTCTGCGAGGCAGGGGAATGGTGGAACCGTCAATGCGCTTTTATGGTAGGGGTTAACGGTTGGGACGGAAGTCCAAGGAGAGACGCGTGGCGGTGGCCGTTCCAGCTTCTGAGTAAACAAAAAATAATTATAACGCCGATACATGGGCCCTGTTTTGTCACGTCAATACACTGGGTAGGGGGCGTTGTCATATCCACTGTGCCAATGCTGCAAGCCTACGTGATAGCCACCCCGCCTAAGCGACAGGAGCGACATAACGGCGAACTGACAGGGGGGGCCCAACTTGACGCCCGTTAGCCTGATTTTTGTATTGAAATGTAAAGTTGAATTCGTGCCAAAAAAGACCCTCTGAGTATTTGGCACACCAACTGTAGTCATCCCGGCTGATTTCAGGGAACTTGGGTACCGCGTTGCCTATACACCCCAACTTTCGGGCCGCAAAGTGAGAATCTCGCCACACAGCATCATTACGGACAACGGCACGAACATCACATCCAAGGAGTTCCAAGAATTCTGCGAGAACCTAGGGATCAACATCAGCTACGCCTCGGTAGCACATCCACAGACCAACGGTCAGGTGGAAAAAGCAAACGGGCTCGTCTGCGGCGGCATTAAGAAGCGACTCCTCTAGCCACTCGAACAAGCTGCGGGTTACTGGCCAGACGAACTGCAATCCGTACTTTGGAGCCTACGCACAACTCCAAACAGCGCCACGGGCTACACGCCATTCTTTATGGTGCACGGAGCAGAAGCAGTGCTGCCCGCCGAGGTACGATACAAGGCGTCGCGCGTGGTCGCTTACAGCGAACAAGAGTCATCCCTCGCACTCGAAGACTCCGTCGACCTCCTTGACGAGGCACGAGAAATCGTGCGGAAAGATCAACGATCTACCAGCAGAACATGCGCAACTACCACAGCAGGAGGCTACGCCCTAGATCCTTCGTCGAAGGCGACCTGGTCCTGCGACTGAAACAGCAGGGGCATCTCAAGCTCGAGTCCCCCTGGGAAGGACCGTACGTGATTACAGAAGTAATCCCAGGTGGCGCCTATCGCCTTCAAGACTTAGAGATAGGAGTCGCATACTCCAACCCCTGGAACGTCGCACAGCTGCGATGCTTCTACCCCTAGTCGCTTTTTACTTTTTACATTGCAAATAAGGCTACTCAGCCAAGGCTACTTAGCCACACATTGTACCTCGCACTATTCTTCGAATAAATAAAGCTAAGTGCCCCAAAACTCTGTGTTTTTCCTTTACTTCTCCAATTTTATCTACTCGGGGGGGCTGCGCCACCCTATATACATTTGTTCTACGAACCAAAACGCGATATCCTGAGTAGTTGTCACATCAATCGAAACCCTTGACACAAACATCAACCCAGCTGCAATGCACCTGACAGGTTGACAAGGGACTGAGATAAAAGCATGACCAGACTAATGAAAGGGACTCGCATAGTGCAACGCACTTCATGCTAACAAAGCTCTTTATATAATAACTTATACACAACATTTATATGAACTTTACAACACAAGTACACTTATGTGCAGGATACAAACTAGGCTACTACTACAGCAGGAGAACATTGGTTTGTTCCTCAAAGAAGTCGACGATCTCTTCTGCTGGGCGATCCACCGCCTGGTAGTGCGGCACCATATTCCAGGCAGAACCTGCTGGTGGTGCAGGCGCCCCAGATGCAATTGCCGCAACATCTACATCAGGCCTGTGCAGTCGCACCATTGATAGAGCAGCCTTGGCACTAGCCACCAACTGTTGCCTTACGCACTCGCGAACCGCGGTTAGGTCTTGAAACTTAGCAAGGAGGGACAGCAAGCTTGATGGAGTATCATCCAGCGGAAACATCGCCCGATAAATGTTCTTCAAGCATGACTACGACTTCTTCAGAAAGTGCAGCACTTGCGACGCACAATCCTGCAGGGTCGCCAGCACAGTCGCACGATCGTGATCTACCCAGAAGTATCCACTCTCTTGAAGTTGTTCCTGGGTAAGATCATGCATGCGAATGGAAATTCTATCCTTCTCCTCCTGCGGATGACGCGTGCTGACAACTGTACAAAGCAGCAACAACAGCATAAGTACAACGTACCATTGCGAGTGACTACAAGGGAAAGATGAGAGCAAGCAAACTAACACTTGAATTGGTCGCCCAGCTGCGTCACCTCGCCAAGAAGATACTGCTCTCGGGCGGCGGCTTTCTCTGCCTTCGACTTCCATACATCCGCGTTACCGCGGAGAACGGGCAACTCACGCTCTAGCTGCTTCACGCGGTCACGCAGTCGCGAAAGAAGCGACAGCTCATCTAGTCTGGAGCACGACGGTACCACGGTATCATCAAGAGTCGGCGAGTCCTGAGTTTCCCTCAAAGGATCACTTGATGTACCCTACCACAAGTCAAGATAGAAGAAAATAAGACGACCAAATCAACACAAAGACAAAGGATTCAAATGCATTCAAGACTAGCAAAAGTATCAGCAGATACACTTGCCAGCAAGCATGTTCTTAAACAAAAGGACATAAACTAATTAACTATTACAAAAGCTAACTAAGGAGCAACTGGCTTCTTCGACTTCGACAGCTTCGGGGGCTTCATCGAGTCCGTGGCAGTGTTAGATGCCACTGACTTTCCGCCAGCCCCTGATGCCGCCGCTTTCGCTGCCTTCTTGGCGCGGTGCAGCTCCTAAAAATACTTTGCAACAGTATTTATCAACTGAGGCCCATACTTGCCACAGGCAGTCGCGAAAGGAGCGAAGACTACCTGATGGCCGTCCGCTAACAGGCATTGCCTTCGACACCGCGGCAGGATCAACCTCGACTCCGTGGGCCTGCACCATGGCAAGCGACATGGACGCGCCAGCCGCGCGGAGTGAGTTCTTGTAGCTGGAAGGCACACCCCGGCGAGTGACTCCACCAGCTCGTCTATATTCTCGATTAACTCCGCCTTGGGCATCAGCTCCTCCCGGAGGCAACTGAGGGCGCCCTTGGCCTTGGAGAGCGTATCCTGGACGACAACGCTATGATCCTCGACTGCCGACAGTGTACCCGCCAGAGCATCATCGCGACGAAGGGCCCGCGGGTCGAAATTCAAGTCGCCAGCATCTGCGCATAAATCCACACATGGACAAAACATCAGTGCCAACGGCAAAAAGTCCAGCAGAGAAGGACAATGATATCCAAAGCAGAATACCTGAGAGGGCCTTGGCGATTGAGAAAAGCTGTCCCTCGAACAACTTCTCCCTGGCTGCGAAGGAGGCACGCAGCTCCTCTTCGCGCCTTTGCGCCTTGTCACGTGCCGCGATTGCCTCATCGCGACCCTTCACAGCCGCGACGAGGGTTTTCTCCATGGTGGCAGCATTGCGCAGGAAGGCGTTATGTTCAGCTACAAACAGAAAGGGGTTGACTATCAGTCGACCATATCAAAAGGAGACGAGGAAGAAGAAGAAGTGCAGGACACTCACTTTCAACCGCGTGATGACGCGTCTCCAGCATCGCATGCTGGCGGCCCATTGCAAGCACTTGCTCCGCCAGATGCGCGGCTTCCTTCACAAGGAGCTATCACACAACAAGGAATCAGCAGAGGCAATAGATAACATCGACTGCAACACTAAAAAGGAGGAAAAATACACTTACATGGTCCTCCAATGACTCCGAAGATGTCTGCTGTACCGTCATCCGGGCAACCATTCAATGCTCCCCTGCATGAGGAGAACTGGAAGAGTTATGCCCAGAGTGGGCCGCCAATGGAGGGGAAGGAGAGCGCTCGACCTCTTTCTTGGCCCTTGAGGTCGTGAATCCTGATTCTTTCAAGAATTGAACGTCGCCAGAAGATGACGACGCCTCTTGGCTGCAAGACAAAAGCCACATCAAAAAAGGACAAACACAGAGACGAGCCAAGCAAGGGTAAATCCAGAGAAGAGTAAAACGAATTAGAGAACTTACTAATCAAATTTGTCAAAGTCGAAAGCGGCCTCCTTCAACTCTAACGAGGACTCCTTGGCGATCGCATCTTCTTGTGAGAGGAAGGTGCAACGGCGCTCACAGGAATGGCAGGGATGGGCGACTCCGCACCTACACCTGCACCTTCCGGAGTCGAAGGAGACGGTGCATCGGAATCCTCGCTACGCGAACGCTTGTGAGTATCCGGACTACCGAACTCGGGGGCTTCCTCCTCCACATCAGAAGGGACAGTCGACTCCGACTCGTCCTCCTCCAAGGCTTCACGAGGAATAATCCCCTCAGGAAGAGGGGGCATACAAGGCGACATCGCCCAATCCTGCATACAGACAACAAGTTCAGCAAAAAACAAACAAACAGCAGAAAAGCAATCGACAAATTAAGCTACTGCGTAGCACAACTATACCTCAGGAGGAGGGTTAGCAGCCTCGAACGGAGGAACAACTGGCTCACTGGGGAGCACATCCTTGACGGTGTACTTGGTGACCAGTCGAACCCTCTTGTCCACCTCACTCGCGGACATGCCATTGGCAGACACGCGAGTGGCATCATCAGCACCAGCCCACTGAAACATGGGGTGGACTCTGGCTTGCAGAGGCTGGACGCGACGGCGTAGCCAAGTGCGAATGAGGGCGCAACCTCCCTCCTCTTTGCCTATGCGACTCTCGAGGTCGTAGACACGTTGGTACAGCACATCTGTCTCCGCGGACTCGCTAGGCATGACTACATTATTCTAGGAGCGCATCCTCTTGCACGTCGTCGCGGGATCGAAGGGCACGAGTCGAAGTGCTCACTGTTAGCCTTCTCATCGCGGATGTAGAACCATTTGTCCCTCCACCCTTGGACGGACGCCGTGAGATTGATGTCCAAGTAGGTGGCAGATGGGTCGACGTGGATTCCGCAACCACCTACATCATAGACTAAAGAGCCAGATGCAGATTGGCGCTTCAATTTGAAGAGGCGCTTGAAGAGGCGGAAGTGTGGCTCGATTCCGAGCCAGCACTCGCAGAGAGTGATGAAGCAAGAGATATGGAGGATAGAGTTCGGGGACAACTGATGGAGCTGAAGCCCGTAGAAACAAAGGAGGCCCCTAAAAAGGGGTAAAGAGGCAAGGAGAGACCACGAATGATGAGTGCTAAAAACATCACTCGAAAACCAGCGGGAGGAGCAGGAATTGTCTCACCATCAGGGACGCGTGCGTCGGCGACTGTGGCGGACAGTACTCCGTCTTGGCGAAGAAGACGGAGATCAGATGACTTGATGATGGAGGGGAGACACGCACCATTCGTGACGCGGATGCCTGTGGCCTTCTTCTTCCCGCCGACAGCGGTGCTGGTGCCAGCAACAGCGGGGCCGCCTTTCTTCTTTGCCGCAGCAGCGGTGGTCGCGGAATTAGCCGCAACGCCTCCTTTCTTCTTCCCCATTGCGCGGCGGCGATGCGAGCGAAGGAAGTAGCTCGGAAACGAGCGGAGCTGGTCTAGCATCGCGAAAGAAACGGGCGCAGAGAAAAGCAGAGGAGCAATAACAATGGCGACGAAAGCAAAGGATGAATGAGAGCAGATGAGAAAATTACCGTCACAGCGCCGCTACTTAACCCCTGGAAGATGCAATCCAACGGCTCAGAAAAACCCTACTGGATGCGTGGCAAACATCGTGCTCGACACGTGGAGGAGTGGAAGCGCGAACCGTCCCTCCACTACTCCCATTACGCGCGGAAATCGAGGAGGCGCAGTTAAAATAAAGATTACACACGCCCAGTCAAATCAAAGTCAGAAAGTGGGACCCACTGCTCGTCACGTCCCGTCAAACTCGCTCACACGGGCAACTAAGGTCATGAAACCGTCAGCACTGACGTCACCAAAGCTACACAGCAGAAGACTTCGACTACTTTAGTCCTTGCTCGAGTCTTCGACTCCACCAAGCACTCGGGGGCTACTCCCATAGGAAGCACTGGTCGCGCACCCTATGATTTTTTCTTTCTTCTTCTTTTTCAGGAACATGGATAATCAAATCAAACCCAACCACTCGCGGCATGGCTTGACTATGGGCATGGGTTACTCCCATAGGGAGCGCCAGAAACAAATTCGACTGAAACAAGCAAACAAAAGACGACAACAGTCGCAAAATGATTCGTCAGTCCCTGCCCGAGTTTTCGACTCAACCAGGCACTCGGGGGCTACTCCCATAGGGAGCGCTGGTCGCGCACCCTATGATTATTTATACAAAAAACTGTGTGTTGATAACATCCACACTCGAAACTCATGGCGACACCGCCTCATAATTTTTCCCTACAAAGAGACTGCATCTCTTGGGTCACCCGAATCGTCTCCGCGATGATAAAATTCGGATGACGCGCTTACAGCGTGAAGGTAAGACCTGAATAAGCCCTGGCAACGCATTAGCTACGCACTACCAGAAATGTATTCGTACCTACAGGTACGATGAACATGCCTTGACGGACGCGTCAAGTGCTCACACCCATATAACTGGAATTCGATTCCTGTAAGACCTCCGCGGCTTGAGTCGAATTACACCAGCACTTTTCCGGATTCGAGTCCGGGGACTCGAGTTCGAGTAGATTGCGTTGTTTCACCCTAAGGTGGTTAACTGATACCGATACTTCGGTTATATCAGGCACGTACATCAACAATCCCTATGACACAAATAAAGCAGTCGAAATATACTCATTCATGCACTCGAAAGACTTCAAAAGTCCCCAGTCGAATCTGTGATTCCACTAGACACTCGGGGGCTACTAACATGGGTATATCCTACAGGTACTCGAGTTTGGTATATACGGTCTAAATACGTAAAGGCCCACGGTGTCGCCAAGTCCCAAAATGAAGGACTCGAGTACCCTACGGACTCTCGATTGCTTGAAGAACAAGAAGAAGCTAAAGATAGAAAGTTTGTAGCGGAAAACCCTAACTTGTGACCGACTCGACCTGCTACCCGAGACCTAGCCTATCTATATAAGGGCTAGGAGGGGGCGGCGAGGAGGACACACACGCAACCCTAGTTTCCACAACCCTCGCCAGATTGCATCTGCGCACCATTGTAATCTTCGATTCCTCCGATAATTCCACGAGCAGACAAGCAGGAGTAGGGACCTCTATGAGGCCTGAACCTGGGTAAATCTTTGTCCCCTGTGTGCTTGTTTGCTAGCCGATAGATGTCTCTAGCGCTCCCTCCTCCAAAACCCAAGTCCATAACAATGGGCATTGATGAGTTAAACCCTCGTCACTCGGTCATTCAATGACGGACCTTTCCTTCTTACGTGATCATTTCAGTATCACTTCAACTTACTTCGTGGTCACTATAGACCACCCTTTTAAGAAAAAATCTTTATTATTCTGAAATTCTTTTTGAAATCAAAACCAACACCGCTCTACAGCAACCTTTCCAACTGTCCATGACCGTGGACACGGTTATTCGAATAGATTTACACTATGTAGAGGTTGTACACTTTACCCACACCATCTGGTTACCCTGCCCTGGTCCTGCGCAGATCATGGGTCGAGTAACCGATCAAGACTCTCCAAGGGCCCACTCCAGCATAGGCCCTACCCTATGAGTTGTTCCCCTCAACACCGGGATGTCGGGGTCCACAGACCAACCGGAGCGCTCCACTCAAACCTGAAGTGTGCACTTTAAATGAGTGTCTCATAGTATCACCCGGCCGCTCACGTAACCTCCCACAGGACATTTTTCCACAGATGACCCATTCTGTAAGGGAAGCCCGGAATTCGAAGGAGATGATCCCTTACAGTAGTTGCGAGGAATCCAATACCAGAGTAAACAAACTTCAAGCTAGGCACTATCCTAGACCAGGGTAGTATGGTTGCACGGGTTAATTGTTCTAGCAAACTGAAAAGAACCGGGTGCATTTTTGTAAACCTTTTTCCTTCAACATATTTTGTAAAACAAAAACCTCTTTTTGTCTTAAACTTCTCTTGGTAGGTTAGACCTCACCAAAATTTTACCATAAAACATTTTGTAAATCTTTTCTGGGGTCTTCCCATCCTATATTTTTGCTTACGCTAAAATGGGGTCTCCAAAGGGGTATGGTGTTATACACCATCTACCATACTAGGGACAAGTAGGTGTCATCAAAGGGGTTGTACTTATTAGTACAAACTTGGTAATGGTTTGGAGGAGCCAAACCACTAACAGATAAAGATTACCATATAGTAAAACAATGCATATTTTATAAACAGTAGGTAAAACATGCATAAGTAAAACAGTAGGACAAGGCTTATGAGCAAGTAGGTGGCTTGCTGGTGATCAGCAATCTGGCAATATGTCCTTGGGCTTCTTCTTAGAATACCATAATAACCATATTCTTCTGGTCGTCGATATAATCGCAACTATCATCGTCAAGGATAATACATGCAAGCAAACAAAGCCATGATCAACACAAGGCATACAAACACCAATACAATATAGCAAACAAACATACACCACATTACTAACTTCAGTAGGTTTTGATAGACTAGGTCCAAAGCACTTGGAATTACTATAATTTCCTCTATGGAATTTCCTTTATGATATTTTGCCAAAAGCCACTTAAAGAAGGGGTTTTGAACTATAGCTTGGATCTGTATGATATCAATGTAGAAAAATGATATCAACAGATAGGTATTGAAATAACAAGGCCAACAAAAGTGGTTTCATGATTTTTATCACTTTTCTTTAATTAGATATGGATTTTATAGTGGAAATAACCCTAGTTTAGGTGAATAATTCACCAGAAAAGATCTGTAACTCAAATAAAATTTTCCTTAGAGGGTTTTGTAGACCTTTGGGTTTGTGATTTTTGAGAGTTCTAATCACTTCAAAATAATTACCATAACGCCCTTGGCAAAATCCCAAAGTCAGTTCTGCAACCAATTTCTCTTTTTAACTAGATTTAATCTATAGATCCAAACAATATGAGGCAAAGGGAAACGAATAGGTATTGCAAATAACTTCCAGTATAAATTGGAAACATCATTTTTGGAGTTGCAGAGCTTATGATATGATTTATCTAGTGAATACACCCTAGGCAGAAGAGTTTTATCACTAGGGTTTGTTGTATGCTCAAAATTTCAAGATCTCTTAGGTTTTGGTAGGCCTAAGTGTACCACATCACGGAGAGTTGGAATCAACTCAAAAGGCAGTGTAGATTGACCTAGAGAAATTCTATAAGGCATTTCTAAAATGATTTTGTTGTTTTTATTACTTCAGATCCATAGCTCCACTTGGCTTGAGACAAATGTGACATGATACGCAACTAGAATACCTATCATAAGAAAGTAGTTTTACTCTGATCTGGACTGCCAGAAGCAAATCCGGCCCACTAAGGGGGGAGTGATGCGCAGGAGGCGAGATTTAAACTCCCGAGGCCGGGCCCACTGTCCAGAGAGAGGGAGGTTAATGGTTATCGGCCATCCTGGGTCACATTCTTAGAAGGGGATCGACAGTTAGTGGTCGTCATCCTCATCCCGATGAGCCCGATAGGAAGAAATCCTAGGCGGAGGTAGGGAGGGCGCGGGCAGCTCAGCTAAGGGCTAGGAGGCGACGAGGGGCGGCGGAGGCAACACGGTGCATGCCGACGACCACAGAGAGGGGAGACGGAGCAGGGCTTGGTGTCGGGAACTTTCTCGTGCGGTGATGGCCGAGGATAACCCTCGGGAGCTTGCCCGGGACGGTACCTGAGGCATGCATGAGCAAGGAAGAGGGCAAGGTTAGCTAGAGGAGGACGAGGAGGTTGCAACATGGTGACATGCAGAGGGAAGAGTTGGGGAGACAGCACCATGCTCAAATCTTGTTGTTGGGGATATACTTTCCGGGTATACCAACTGTGGCTCGCTGACTAGGGTGGCCCACTTCGGGTTAGAGCTTTGCTTTACGGGCGGCCCAGTTAGGGAGAGAAGACGGAGTTCCATCCGGCTACGGGAAGGCCCATAACACTTACCGACTTAGGCTTGTTTAGTTACTTGTAGTCCAAGATATACTTTGTAACCGACTCTTAGTCGTAGCCGGATAGGTCTCTCCTATAACCCTAGGCTGGATATCTATATAAGTCGTCCTAGGGACCAGCCTTTAGGGCACCCATTATCTACAACCTCAACTCGCACAGGCGAACCTCTGTTGTAATATGTACTTCCCGATCTACCGTATTACTGGATTACTAGCAGGAGTAGGATCCGTCCAAAGCTAGAGGATTCGAACCTGGGTAAAGCTTGTGTGCTCACCGTCCCGAAAAACCGTCGCCTCACACCCCCCTTACTCCACACGCCTCGATTACCCCCTCTCCTCCTACATGTCTTCAATCCAATATTAGTTGGCGCCCACCATGGGGCCCGTGAGTTTTGGATCTTCATTCCAGGCGGAATCTGCACAAATCGAAATCGGCGAGACCATCGTTGTTGGTCAGATCCTCTACGCCAGTGACGTCCTCTTGTCCTTCTCAGTGAGACTTGGATTTAGGCTAGGGAGCCTATGACCACCTACACCATCATGTCTTTTGGCGAGATCGACGTTTACCTCGGTTTAGTTGAACCCGCCCAACCCACACCAGGGGTGATGATAGAGGCAAAAGAACTTTCTGGATCCACTTTGTGTGCGGAAGCGGCAGAGTTCCGGGTCTCAGAAAACCCTAATCCCACCCAGCCCGCACCTGAAGTGAAGATAGTGGAGAAGATCGGATCTGAAGAAGATTTCCTCGTGGAGGCTAAACCTGAAGCGGATCTCCCCAAGGAGATCGAATCTCAGGAGGCTCTCCCCAAAGAGGTCAAAGCTCACGAAGATCAAAGAAGCTACAGCTCTGGATCCGGCTCTGCCGATGCTGGAGCGGGACAATCGTTCTTGAGGCACACGTTGAGGTGTATGATGCTGCATGACGCCAGCATGGAGGAAATCCTTGAAACCATCAAGTGTTTCGAGGAAGCAAATGAAGAAATACGCAACTATCTCAAGACACACGCATCACACTTTCTCGGGTATGTCAGATCTAGATCTGGCTCTGCCGATGATGGAAACGACAACGACTCAGTGCTGGAGGCAATTGGAATAAACGTCGACTTACCGGCATCCTCGGATGAGTCCATGATGTCGGCAGATTGGAAGAAGGAGAAGCCCTAGATCAAATCCAACACATTAGCACGGAGGAGGGATCCAGAGAAAACTCTCCCAAACCACAAAATGACATGGATCTCAGAGATAATCCTGATGTCTAGATGTCCGAGAGTACTGATAGAAGCCTAACTCCAGGACTTAGACCCAAATCCTTCTTTGCTACCGGTGCAACCAATAAGGCAAAAAAAGAAGACTCCGGTTAAGGGACCTCCCAACTGATGAGGTAATAGCAGAAGAATACGAAGAAGACTCAGATGGAGCTCTGATCCGAGATGAGCCTAAGGATTCTCCATTCGATGGACACGTGGTCACCCCTGGTGCCCGTAAACTCCTTGGAGAATCCATTACCACCCCCATCTTGATGGTTGTGGGAATCACACATGTGGAATTGGAGGACAAGGCCCAATCCCTAGAAGCGCACCATCAAGCACTTATCGAGGAAACGACAAATATCCTTGAGGAAAAGAAGCGCATCGAAGATGTGGGCAGACTAACACTCGGCAACATCAGAAGACCCGGAACAGCCCTAATATTGGCCAATAAAAATCCGGGTGTCCACAAAACCCTTTTCGAAGGAGAAGAAGTCGTAGGGAAGCCTCAGATTGAGAGCAAGGGTAACCAGGTGTATAACACGCCGGTGGAAAATGCTGCTTCGGCTCGAGATCTCTTGGAAAACAATCCACGTCCAGATCAGGTCCGGCTAAGTGTGAAACTACTCACCAAGGGCCTGGAGCAGCAAAAGGTCGCCACATCCGGTAGCGGAAAACTGGTCTCTAAGTCAGACCAATGTCGCACGGATACGGGTCGACACAAGGATGTAAGGGCCCGACGCGAGCCAGAACAGCGCTACCGTCTCGACCATCGGGAAGATAACTACTCAAGAACCGAATCTTCAGGACAACAGCATAGACCCACACGAAGCTGGAGTAATGTTGCTCTAGCAGCAGAGCGAGCCGCTATTATGACAATGGTCCAACCTCCCCGGCGACAGTCAAACAATCGCATGGAAGATGAAGAAGCTCAACATCTGGAGTAGGACCAGCAAAGGATGCCCCCTCCTAGACACACTAGCCGTCCGGCTGATCCACATCACAATGACGACAATGACGGACGAAGGAATGATGGACATCACGCCGGAACAAGCCGACATGGTGGCCATCATCATGAAGCCCTAGCTGGGGGTAACAATCCACCAGCACCTTCTCTGCCAAGGAGCCACCACAGCGGTGCTCATGGAGGAAGCCAAGGGTTGTTGTGGTGGAGGTGGTGGCAGAAGAAGCAGGAGTCCGACTCATGGGTATCGTAGCCGCAGTGAACAACCAAGACAGAATGCCCTATCACCAAGTGATACCAGGCATAGGATCAACTCAAACATTAAGGCGCGGCGCTAAGAGTCGGACAATATCTATGCGGGTCCAAAATTCTTCAGAGTGCGCGTACGACAAACAAATTTCTGGAAGGATTTGCCATCTCAAGGCACATTCAACCCTATGATGGTGTGGCTCAGCCAGACACTTGGCTCTAGGACTTCTTCCAGGCCAGCTACATCGCCAAAGGAGGAAACAACTTGATTGCGACCTGGTATCTCCCGCTCATGCTGAGGAAGACGGCTCGATCATGGCTCAATGAACTCCCGGAAAACACCATCCACAACTGGTATGATATGCAAAGTGCTTTCTTTCGGAATTTCGAGGGAACATATCGGAGGCCCTGCACGGTCGGAGATTTGCAGCATTGCACTCTGAAACCTAGAGAAACTTGTCGGGACTACCTCGGACGATGGATCGATATGAAGAACTCCTGCGAAGGAGTAAACGACCAAACTGCGAGCAAAGCATTCATCGCGGGACTCCTAATTGGTTTTCTACGTCATCGCTTGAAGTGTGACAAGGTGACTGATTTGGCGGAGATGATAGAGAAGGCAAGCAAATATGCTGACGCCAACGATGACACGGAAGGACAACATGCAGGTTGTGCCATAGTCAGCAAAACAACCAAAGCAGCATGCCGCAAAATGCAAGAACACCTCGGATGAAAAACCCAATCTAGAAACCGCAGCAGTCAACGCAACTTTCAGGTCTGGAGGACGAGGAGTCCGCGGAGGCGGTTGAGGATGAGGCTGTGGACCTTCTAGAGTCCAAGGTAGAGGAGATCAGCAACCTGGCAAAACCTACTCTTGGGCCGACATCGCCAATAATCCGTGTGTGCATCACCCGGACGGCAACGGAGGCTCGTCCCACACCAATGTCGAGTGCCGTTTCAATGACGACATCAATAAAGAAGAATACGCTGGCTACAGGGCCAAGCGATGAAAAGGAAAGAAGAATTCCGACAAAGATAAAGAGACCAAGGAAGATTCTGACATGGAATAGGAAAAAGCTTCAAATCCCAAGTCGGATGGAAAGAAGACCTTCCCAACAAAGAACACTTATGTCACTTTCCTTGGGTCTCAACCAACTAAGGTCAAGAAGGTAGTGATGCACGAGCTCAACACAACTGTTTTGGCTGTCCCTCAGTTCCTGGATTGGTTAGAAGTTACAATCACCTTTGACCGAGGCAATCATCCGCCTAAGCTACTGATGGCTCTGAAATATAGCCATTTACGTCCACATTTAAACAGGATATTAATCATATTTTTGATGAAATATCTCTCTAAACCCTGCCACTCATGCTAATATTCAGAGGGGTATGCAATTCTTTGTTCTTGTATTTTTCCTGTGCAGATAATGTCATTTAAAGGAGGGAATCACTACATTAAAGTCAAATATACGATATTTCCTTCGACCAGAAGAAACGAGGAGTCGTCCAACAAAGGTAGACGCTGTAATGACCAACTATACGGCTAGAGCAAAAATTCCGACCGTATAGCTCTGGTCGTATAGTTGGCACCGCCTCCGTTAGGTCAAATAGAACAACTTTCGCGAAGGGACCCCTATATAAAGAAGCCTCAAGCGACAGGAAAACAACAAGACACCGCACCCCAGAAGCCATACCTCGCCAGAAAGCCGCCTCCAGATCTCCAAACCCTTCTCCATCTCCATAGCCATCTTCCACCACTTGTAATAGTAGATCTCTTCTCTGATTGGCGACATTGTAAGACTATTATTATCAATCTTATGATTTTCATTACAATATTTGTGATTGTTGATCTCATCTCTATGTGTGAGTAATTCTCCTTGGGATAAGGGCTTTGGCCTAGCCATGTAGCAATTGTGCACGTGATTTATCATAGATGGGATCGTGTATTAGTTTGTATGACATGATGATTATTGTATCCTCTCTTGCCTCAATCTAAGGACTTGTTAGGTACCCAAGACCCCTAGGGTTGAGCCAAGTATAGGGAGTATGAGTGATGACTGATCTACAGGTTGGGAACCCTAGTGACAGAAGGGGTAGTACGGCTGTATGTGAGGGATTTGCTTGGGATTAATGGTGACATCACTATGCATATCATTAGGTCTATTTCTTCTATGGATGAGACTAGTAGGTTACTGCTATAAGCGGTAGCGGAGGCAATAGCAATTATGGATGCACTGCCCACATATAATTTATCTTGCTCTAACAAGTACATGCATACTTTATTTCTATCTTTTATTTCCATCAGATGATTTTGCACAGCTACAGGTGAAACCGAACGCCCTAGGCCCTCTCTCCATCATCGACAACAAAAAAAAGATGCAAGCTACTGGTCCGGTAAAAACACAAAAGGAATTCTAGAACTCCCAAAGGTCTGTTAAAGTAACTTCACTACGCATTCGCTTCCCGTGGATTCGATAACCTCGGTCTACTAGGGAAAAAGAGCTATACTACATCCGTAATCCGGATCGAAGGTATCAACCCTTTTTCCGGTGCTGTTGCAGGGGAAGAAATAGCTACCCTGGTGAGGTTATTAGGAACCTTGCTAGTTTTAATTATTGTTTTTAATTTTGTTAGTTTGCTTTTAGTCTTCATCTGATAAACCAAAAAAATTAGTTAGTCTTTAAATTCTTGTTTTTACTATTATAATTTTTAATCTAAGAAAACCCAAAAACATAGGAAGTATGGATGAAAAGAAGCTTGGGGAGTTTGCTACTCCCAATAATGATTATTTGCGTACTCATATTACTCAGCTAGCAATTGCTGCTGATGACTATGAGATTAAGCCCCATTATTTAAGTTTGGTTCAATAGAATCAATTTGGAGGCTCTGTTGTTGAAGACGCATGTATGCACTTAAATACTTTCACTAAAATATGTGATATGATGCATATAAAAGACGTTGACCCTGATGCGGTCAAATTACGTCTATTTACTTTCTCTCTAAGAGGAAGAGCTAAAAAATGGTTGCTATCTTTGCCTAAAAATACTATTACATCATGGGTGAGATGTAATTCTTTATTTATGACTAAAATATGGGATTTTTGATCGGGTACTTAGGGTTTCCGTATCAGAGGCAATATATAGGCGGAAGGAGAGGCCGAGGGGGTGCCTGGGCTGGACCACACCACCCCCTGGCGTGGGCCAAGCCTGGCCGTGCGACCAGGTGGTGTGGTCGCCCTCTGGCCCTTCTCCGTCTCGTATTCTGGCTCCAGGTGTCCGCCGGTAAAATAATGACTTTGGGTTTTGTCCCGTCCAATTCCGAAAATATTCATTTTCTGACTTTCCTGGAACCAAAAATAGCAGAAAACAGGCAGCTGGCACTGTGGCTCTTATTAATAGGTTAGTCCAAGAAATCATATGAAAAGTACTCCAAAGTGTGAACAAAACACAAGAAAGTAGATAAAACCAAGCATGGAACATCAAAAATTATAGATACATTTGCAATGTATCAACATCCCCAAGCTTAACTCTTGCTCGTCCTCGAGTAGGTAAGTGATAAAAAGAAAGAATAATTTTTGAGGTGACATGCACCATCATAAACTTGATCAAAGTATTTGTAAAACATTCAAAGATGGGATCATAGTACTTCAATCATAACATGAAAGACAAAGTTCTAGCAATAGGACAAAGAAACTATGTTGCAACATGAAAAGGCACAAACAAAAGATTCATGAATAACAATGCTTTGCAAGACGTTTATTTGTTTCAGATAAAGAAAACATAGCATAGTAGTATTTAGCTTGTCCCTCATAGAATAGCAAATATAAATGCATAGGACACCTTCAAAGTTCATAAGAGTGACTAGATACAAATAGTTTAAAACAAGCAATATCAAGGTATGCATCAATCAACAAGTCTTGGGACAATGCACATAGAACTAAGAATGGCCACTATGCTCTCAAAGTAGGTGCATAAAGATAGAAGGTGGAGACTCAACACAAAAGTAAAAGAAAGGCCTTCATAGAAGGAAGTAGGGATTCAAGTCTCATAAAGAGCTTCCAAAAATTATGGTACTTAATAGCTTTCAGCTCTCATTGCCCCTATCATAAGCATCTTGAAGTGATTAAGGTTAAAGTGAACAAACTATGGTGTACATGCTTGGCGAAATATAAGTTAGAAATCTCATGTCCCTTGAATACGAGGGCCGCTCCTCATGCTACTCAAGTTTAGTCACCAGTAAGTTCTTGTCATCGTAAGTACATGTGTATCATAGAGAACCGCCAACGGGGTACCCCTTGCCCGATGATATGGAAGAATCCCCATATCAAAATGACAAGGCAAGCAGACAACGAGCATCTCAGCAATCTTCTTATTTACCATGGGAATATGGTGTTTTTTCTCTCATTCCTCTTTTCATAATCTCTCTTTTTTTCTTTTTCTCTGTTTTCTCAATATCTGACTCTTTTTTTATAAGAAGAATGCTTCATAGACAACTCATTATGGTTACGCTGCAGGTTTCCACCATGTCAGCATGGATTAGACCAGCGACCCAAGCGTTTCTCTAACACATATACATAACTCCATGGACTTACAAGCTCCCCTTTCATTTCACACCGACGACATCCATAGACAAAAGAACATGATATCAACTAGGTACAAAGTACCCATGCAATGTTGAAAGCATTCCCCATGACAGCATGGTTCTGCTAATCCCCAACAAATAAGTGCAAGCATATACAACATAGACAACACAATGGTTCAAGTTTATTAAGGGCAAGAAAAGTAAAGTGTGCCATCAAGTTCGTGAGAGCTTTAATCACTAGTTTTCTCATAACAAGTTTAATTTGGAAGGTAAACAAAAGCATGAATATACTTGGAATAGCATATGCTAATAGGTAGGTATGGTGGACTCATTGGAATATCTTGGTTTAAGGAGTTGGATGCATGAGTGGAACTCATACTTGGTTGCGGAGGCTAGCAAAAGACTAGGAGCGACAAACTAAGAGAGCAATAATGGCCATAATCATGCAGAGCGACAAAACATCATTGATCAAAGCATAAAGTGATACTACAAGTTGAAAACTAAAGGATCATAAAGGCTTATGGTGACTTGAGATAGTCATAACATGGTGTGAGCATGCGCCAAGTCAACCCAAATAAAGCATCAAAGGAGAATACCATAATACTATGCTTTAATATGCTAAAACAACGCATGATTCATCCAAGGCACATTAAGCAATCTCAATTGTTTATAACAAGTCATGCTAAAGCAAAGAATACTAAGCATAAATCCAAAAAAATATCGAGCATGGCATGACAAAGCATAGGCCACAGTCAAAAACAAGCTCCCTTTAACACTTAAGCATGAACTTTCCTACTCTTTTCCAAACCAAACCAAACCAAACTATTTGAAAACCAATGTATGAAAGAGGGGGTCCAACCAATTTATTAAGCAAACTAAGCAAACAAAGCAAACGAAAAACCAAAACAAAAACGAACAAGAAGATGCTCCAAGAACAACACAACTGTGCATGAAACAATAAAAATGAAGCGTTTGGAAGAAACCTGGGATTTTTATTGATGAAGAAGGGGATGCCTTGGGAATCCCCAAGATTTGACGCTTGTACTTCTTGGATATTTCTTGGGGTGACACGCGTGGCATCCCCAAGCTTGAGCTTTAGTCCATCCTTCATCTCATTACTCATTCCTTCCATACACCTGAAATTTTTCCTTCATACAAAACTTCACACAATCTTTATTAGCAACATTAGGGCACTCAAGATAATAGGTCTTTTAGGTTCAGTTCTAACACCAATAAAACTTCCATTAAAACACAAGCTACTGTAGCACTTCCCTCAAAAATCTCAATTCTCCAAAAGAACTCAAAAAGGAACCAACAAGAAGCAAATGCAGAAAATGGCAGAAATCTTTCAAAACAGACCAGCAGGTAAAGAAAATTTTTTCGAAGACCTTCTGTTGCTCAAATCGAAAAGTTTTGAACTAACTAAAGTTAGATAAAAAACTGGGGCAGAAGCAAAAAAATTCATGCCTCAAAAGGACGTACAGAGATTTTACACGAATTTTTACGGTGAAGCATAGAAATCTGTTTCGGGACATTAACTTTCCCAATCCTTACTTCTCTCTCATTAGAGGTTACTCTTGGCACAAAAAGCAAATAAAAAGGATAAGGAGTGATTATTACTGAATTAATAACTTCCAAGACTCATCTAAAACTTTTGGGTTATCTCCCAATAAGTAATTTTCTTTAACGCCTTTAAGTTAGGCATGATAGTTTGAGAAGATGCTTACATAAAAATATGAATTGAAGTAAAATAGAGCATGAAGAAGAAAATTCAAAACACATTTAAGTCTAACCCACTTCCTATGCATAGGAATATCGTATGCAAATAAATTCACAAAGAACAAAGTGACATGCATAGGAAGATAAAACGAGAATAACTTCAAAACTTTCAGCATATAGAGAGGTGTTTCAATACCATGAAAACTTCTACAATCATATTTTCCTCTCTCATAATAATTTTCAGTAGCCTCATGAATAAACTCAACAATATAACTATCACATAAAGCATGCTTTTCATGATCTACAAACACTAGAGCTTTATTATAAACATTTTCAAAAGAATCCTCAGGAACATGACATTCGTCCTCCTTTGGTAAGCATGGGGGACAATCAAATAATGTAAGGGGTAAAAAGTTACTCTCATTAGAAGGTAGGGATGGGTAGATCCATTCTTCCTCCTCTTGATCATCACTATCCTCTTTTTCATCCAATGAACTTCTAGTTTCAGCAATTTCTTCTTCCATAGGCTCCTGCAAGGCATTAGTCTCTTCCATTGGTGGAGAGCATCTATTAAGATATTCAAGAATATAGCCATTTTCTACCTTGTAATTATCAAAGCAAAATTTAAGTATATCATAAACCTCATATTTATAAGGTGAATCATCAGTATTTTCAAGCAAACTAGCAAGTTCAAATACAACCTTCCAAGCAATAAATTCTTCAATTTGTTCCACATCATAAAAGTCATAATTCCCTTTAGCATAAGAGGATATGGTAACATTATCATTATACTCACATTGAAAAGGGAGGTGTTTATACCTCCTACAGCAACAAGATTTATCAAAGCAATAAGTAACATTATAAGTAGAACACGTTTATAGCAATGGTATACAATTTATCAATTTGTTCCCATAAGTGTTTCCCTTTTTGTGACAAGCGGTGTTCCTTATAATAATATTTTTGTTCTTCATGAACCCACCTTGCCAATAAGATTCAGTTTCAAAGAAACCAACCTTTGATAGAAAGCATGATAAAGCAAGACAATAATAGACCAAAGAAAATAACAACTATAGTAGGAACTAATTTTTTTGTATTTTTGATAAAGAAACAAGCAAACAAAGCAAAAATAAACTAAGAAAAACAAAAAAACAAAGTAAAGAGATTGGATATGAGGGACTCCCCTTGTGAAGATGTCCTTGACTCCCCGGCAACGCTGCCAGAAAATATGCTTGATGGCCCAAAATATATCGAGCTCGTTGGGGAACCCCAAGAGGAAGGTATGATGAGCACAGCAGTAAGTTTTCCCTCAGTACAAAATCAAGGTTATCAATCCAATAGGAGCAAGGAAACACCCCAAAGGTGTTGCTAGCTGAGCCTTGGTAGGGGACACTACCGGTGCTAGTAGCAACGTGGAGACCTGCACAACACAACCACAGAACTCTGTCCCCAACTTGCGATGAGGTTGTCAATCTCACTGGTTTTGCTGAAAACAAAGGATTAAACGTATCAAATGGAAGAAAGTAATAGTTTGCAGAAAGTAAACACAAAGCAGTAAACAGTTTGTAGATTGATGGTAAAAGAAAGGACCGGGGTCCATAGTTCACTAGAGGTGGCTCTCCTTAAGATAGATAACATGCTGGGTGAACAAATTATAGTGGGGCAATTGACAAACATCGAGAAAGCATACAAGCATATACTAATCATCTTGACTCCTTTGAGATTCGATTGGGCATTACAACATTATACATAGACCGCCATCCAACTGCATCTATGACTAACAATCCACCTTTAGGTTATCATCCGAACCCCCTCCAGTATTAAGTTGCAAGCAACGGATAATTGCATTACGAATTGCGTGTAAAATAAACAATACGATTGTTCTATGAACAAAGGATTGTTGTTTTCTCCCTAGTAGCAACAACACATCTAGTACCTTAGAGATTTCTGTCACTTCCCCAGATTACCAGAGGCATGAACCCACTATCGAGCATAAATACTAACTCTTGGAGTTGCTAGCATCTACTTGGCCAAGATAGCTACTAACAACGGAAAGCATGCAAGATCACAAATAACAAAGACATGATAGAATCAATAATCAATCTGAAATAGCATCTCAATATCCATCGGATCCCCGCAAACACAACATGCAGAATTACAAATAGATGATCTTGATCATGAACGGAGCTCACAAGATCTAAACATGATAGCACAAAGGAGGAGAACCAGCCATCTAGCTACTACATGGACCCGTAGTCCAGAGATGAACTACTCACGAATCACACCGGAGGCTTGCATGAGGATGAAGAAGGCCTCTAGGGTGAATTCCCCTTCTCCGGCAGGGTGCCAGGAAGAGCTTCAGATCCCTCCTGATCTAGGGATGGAGATGACGGCGGCTACAGACTCTTTCATGGATTTTTGATCAGGTACTTAGGGTTTCCATATCAGAGGCAATATATAGGCGGAAGGAGAGGCCGAGGGTGTGCCTGGGCTGGCCACACCACCCCCTGGCATGGGCAAGCCTGGCCGTGCGGCCAGGTGGTGTGGCCGCCCTCTGGCCCTTCTCCGTCTCGTATTCTGGCTCTAGGTGTCCCCGGTAAAATAATGACTTTGGCTTTTGTCCCGTCCAATTCTGAGAATATTCAATTTCTGACTTTCCTGGAACCAAAAACAGCAGAAAACAGGCAGCTGGCACTGTGGCTCTTGTTAATAGGTTAGTCCAAGAAATCATATGAAAAGTACTCCAAAGTGTGGAAAAACACAAGAAAGTAGATAAAACCAAGCATGGAACATCAAAAATTATAGATACGTTTGCAATGTATCAATGCATACAAGCTCTAAGTCAACTCCTATGGTGCCTATCATGAGCAAGTGTATCCCCATATGAATACGGAACTAGACTCACTTAAACAAGCATTCAAAAACAGCAGGATACATGATTGAATTAAACCTTCATCGAATACGAACATTGCACAAGACTCTACACATGTAGAAGTAACCTCCCCAAGCTTAGAACTTTGCGAGAACCAAACTTGAGTATATCACCAAAGGAAAAGAGAAAATACAGTTTCCAAAAGTGAGTGTGATAAGTGGTTACCTCCCCAAGCTTAGTTGAAAACAAGGGTGACACACTTTACCATTGAGATACAAGTAACCTCTCTTTTGATGGACAAAGAACCTTTGCTTCAACATGTATTTCTTGATATGGCCCGGTGTGCCTTCCTTGAGGACCTGCTTAAAAACTAAAAAGAAAATGAAATATTTTTATGTTTCTGAAGATACATGTTTTGCTCACAAGTGATAAAAATACAAGTCCCACTGAGTCGGTTCATCAACCTAAGCACCAGGCTTAAGTCAACAAACTAGTTGTAGAAGATGCCTCTCCTAGATTTTGATGAAGTGCAAGTGAGACAAAATATGAAACACGAGTGTGCAGCCCCTATGTGCTTAATAAAAAAGGTTCGAGTTGGAAGGTTTTACCAGAAACTGATTATCAAAGCGTTGAATTGAAGCAACCAAGTGGCTCATGTGAGTGTTTGCACGGTCAACACTACCGTACACGTCGTCACACAAGGTTCAAGTCCCTGCGAAAATAACAAACAAAATGAAATGCATCGGTTTGGTATACGAACATAGTTCATTTACCCCACCGATAAATGGAAAGTAAAAATGAAAACATGAACTTCTACAGAGAATTACACTCTAGGAGGTTTCTGAGGTAGAATTTTATTGCTTACATATGCTCTACTTATCTAGATCATGGGAGAAGCTCCCAGGTGGTGTTTCAAGGTTTTTAGAAGAATAAAGAACAAAAATTTGAGCAATGGTTACCTTCTAGTTGGCATTTGAGGGGTTTTCTCAACTATATGGGCGAAACTATATGGCTGGACAAAAAGTGTCCCGCCGTATAGTTGGTCGTAAAACTGTTTATCCCTGGGAAAAGAAAATATACAAAGGCATCGATATCTATACAACCGGAACTATACAGCCAGAATTTTTATTTCCGCCATATAGTTGGTCGTTAAACTGTCAGTACATTAGAAAAGAATTTGTACGGAGGGACCGATATCTATACGAAAGGAACTATACAGCCGGAATTTTTATTCACACCGTATAGTTGGTCGTTAAACTCTCTGTATGCATCAAAAAAATTCTGTTTCTTCGAAAATTATTTCTTATCCTGTAACTTAGTGATATACCTTGTTTTTATAGTAAAATAACAACTAAAATTTTCGACCAACATTTAGCATGTATAAAATGGGATTCAAGTACAACTAAGTTTATGCAACACATAGTAACAATAAATTCTGCCTTTTGAAATTTTTAACAAGATTACTCTAACAGCAAGACATGGGAATAATAAAAGTGCCAATGCAACATGAATGCATCTAGACTCAAGACACAAAACTAATAAATATGCCTAATGACTTCAGGGTTGCCTCTCGGGAAGTGCTTTCTTATAATCTAGTAGCCAGGCTTTTATACTCCACATTTATTCAGCAATGGAGGCAGTTATAGGAGTAATTTTTCTTACCTCCAACGAGTGTTTTCAGGATTTATGTCATACTTTTTTCTTCTAAGACTTACCCGCTTGTGGTGCATTGGTATCTTGTAAGTGTTCTCGTTGCCACGTGAGGATGGATGCACCAAGCTCGGTAAATGTGTATTCTTTCCTTCCTGCATAGAGTGTGTTAAAGATTTATTATCAAACTTTGAATCTTTACCTTGATTACTATTTTGAGGGTATAGCTCATAATGTTCTTTTGGATCCAATAGCTTGGTCTGTGCCACTAGAATTTCCTGCACCTCATTAGTAAAGAAAAAGTCATAGCAAACAGGTATGGGAGGCGCATAGGATTCCGTCTTTGGCTCATCATTATTGATTTCCCCGAAAACAATATTTAAACAAACACTACTAGAATCATCAAAAACTTCTTTAGGGAAATTATCAGGGATTATAGAATAATTTAAGTCCTCATCATCACTAAAGTCAGAAGAATAGCAAAGATTGGGAATAATTGGGGGAATAAGTGGGGGATATGGTTTGAGAGCTGCTTTCAATTCATTCCATTCCTTGATTTCTTTTTCTTCTCTCTCCTTGATGCGTCTTTCATTTCTCCGATATTCTTCATAACTCCGTTTCACTTCATCTGCAGGTGTCAGATGTGTGGGATATTCAACATGAGGCTTCTTATCTTTATTTTTCCTGGTTTTAGGATTCTTGGATTTACCCTTCTTTCCTGCTTCAATGATGCAACGAGTGGAAGATATGGAAGTAACAGTAGAGGGATGTTCTCCATTGTTAGTAGAAGCAGTTCTAATATGATTAAAATAATAAGCTATGAAAGGCATTGCTTTAGAAAGGACATCTCTAACTAAGGTATCATCATAAGGAAAATTTCCTTTTCTATTTTCATCTTTAAGAAACTCATTGACCAAGTTCTCTAGATCAGTAGAGAGAGGTTTTTCTTCATGCACAATTTCACATTGCCATTGATGAAAATTATTATGTATATCTCTTAAGAGTTGCCAAGCTTCTTCCATAGTTTTTCCAAGGAATGAACCATCACACATCAAGTCTAGCTTACCCTTAGAAGAGTGATTTAAGCCTCCATAAAAGTGATTCAACAATAACCAATCAGGTAAATTATGATGTGGACAATCATGCATCAATTTTCAGAACCTACTATAGGCTTGTATTAAATCCTCATTATTGCTTTGCTTGAACTTCAGGATATGAATCCTACGCTCATAAGTTTGCTTTTGTGAGAAATACTTACCGATAAAATCTTTGGAGATACCTTTCCATGAATTGAAGTGTCCCGTGGGATGCAATTTTAGCCAATCTTTAGCTTTTCCTTTCAGCGAGAACCGGAACAGATATAACTTCAGCTTATCATTTGTCCATCCATTTGCCTTCACCGTAGAACACAATGATGTAAATTTGTCAATATGCTCATATGGATCATTGTCTGGATCTCCTGCAAAAGCTATTTCCATGATCATATTTATCCACATAGGATTAATCTCATATCCATCCACATCAATAGCGGGTTGAACAATAGGAGCATGTAAATGATCAACACTCGGAGAAGCTACTCTACAAGACTTTTACTTTCCATAGTTCCTATTTTTTGAATTTCCTATAACTAAAATAAATAACAATACTACTAACAAAAGGTAAACTAATTATTTGTTCTTTTCAAATAATCAAAAGCAGTAGGATAAATAGCAACAAACGGAAATAAACTATGTGTGAGTAGGAAGGTAATAACGGGACGCTTATCTCCCTGGCAACGGCGCCAATTTGATGACTGGATTCCTGCACCAACAATAGGGTTATTGTAGTACTTGTAGCATAAAATATTTAAGAGTTTATCCTGATGGGAGATCGTCGAATGGAAACAACACGACCCCGCAGCCACGTTGTTAATGCGGCCATGTTTCGCACCCAAACTGTGGTTTGGAAATAGCCTATTCTATAAGTTACTAGAACAACGATAATTGAGATGTTTAAAATATCTAATGACAAAGAACTTTTTATCAAGAACAAAATAAACTAAGATGGAAAGTAAATAGGAATATGAACTGAATTAAAGAGATTGTAGTTGTAGGATTGAATGGGATGAGAGAGGGCTTCTAGGCTTCGGTCTCACTAGTACTAGACGGGCAAATATATGTGTGATCTATAAGAGATTTCTCATACAAATAAACGTCCCCAATTTACTACTGTGCTTTCACACTGTGTGCACTATGCATGGTTCTTGCGCATCACCGCAAGGCAAAGGCACTTCCGGACCAAAGGATCACATAAACTCATCTTAGATCACAATAAATTCTAACTTCACGCACTAGATCATACCTCAACCTAGAATTGAATCAATCACTCACACATGGATGAACAATAAAACATATATAAATATATAATGATATCACGACCATGTTCAATCTTACAATTACTAAACACAAGAGAGAGAGGGAGATGGAGATGATGATGGAGATGGAGATCGATGCGTGGTGGTGGTGCTGTCTTCCTTCTCCTCCCCTTCTTCTTGCTTGGATGCCTTGATGGTGATGGTGTTGAGGGAGATCTAGATCTTGGAGGTGTGGTTGAGGCAGAGCTCCCCCGCAATGGAGATCGGATGGGTGGTGGCGGCGGCAGAGCTCCTCCCCAGAGGAGCTAAGGCTTGGTGGCTCTCTCTTGGGTCCTCACTCCTTTATATAGGCCTTGGGGGTGCCCTAGGGTTCCCCCAATACCATCATATGACTTAGGGAAGGTTCTGGAGATTTTCTAGGGTCAAATCCTATCGTTTGTGGCCTTTTTTGCAACTATACGGGCAGAGCTATACGACCAGAAAAATAGGTCCGGCCGTATAGTTGCTCGTCAAACCGTGTGTCCCCTTTAGTATTTTGGCCGCCATTTCTTCATACGAACTCTGTTTTGGGTGTTCTTGGGCTCGTTGAGTTTGTATCGTCGAGGGCTACAACCCCATTATCTTGGATATTTATTTTGAGAAGTTGGAAAAATTCACTTTTTTAACCTCTCAAATGGCTAAGTCTGGTCCCTGCAGCTCCTCCATACTGTGCTCTCTTTGTCCCTTTTGCCTTTGTTTTATCCATAATCATCATCAATGCCTACACACATGTCATAGATAAGGAAAAGTGATAAAATTCTACCTAAACTACTAAATGTGCAAAGCTCATATGAAAGTAAATGAGAACTAGAAGTCATGCATATAAGGCATAGCTATTGCTGAAAGAAACATGATATGAGAGATAAATGGCTCATTTTATATGGGTAAAAGAGGTGGTATTTCACAGCCATCAGTCGGACAGCCCTGTAATGGTCCCTAAAAAGGACACCACTGAATTAAGGATTTGTGTTGATTATACTGCCTTGAACAAGGCTTTTCCCAAAGATCCGTTCGTTGTGCCTATAATTGATCAAGTGATTGATTCGATAGCAGGCTCGGAGCTCCTATGTTTTCTCAATGCATATTCCAGATATCACCAAATTCGGATGAAGGAGTCAGACAAAATAAAAGACTTTGTTCATCACACCTTTCGGAACCTTCTGCTATGTTACGATGCCTTTTGGGCTCAAGAACGCAGGAGCTACGTACCAGCGTACTATGCAGCATTGCCTCCATGATCAAATCGGATGCAATGTGCATGCATATGTGGATGACATAGTTGTGATGTCCCAAAAGAAGGAAACACTAATTTCCGACTTGGAGGAAGCACTCAACAATCTACAGAAATATAACATAATGCTCAATCTGAAGAAGTGTTTCTTTGAAATCCCAGCCAGAAAATTGTTAGGTTTCATTGTGTCTCAAAGAGGCATAGAGGTGAACCATGATAAAATAAAGGCTATACTCAACATTTCCAGGCCAACTGCCTAAATGACGTACAACGACTAACTGGCTGCATTGTGATAGTCAGTCGGTTTGTAAGCCGGCTCGGTGAAAGAGCTGCACCACTATGCAAGCTCTTGAAAAAGACCAAGAAATTCATCTAGACTGATGAAGCTAAAGCTGTGCTACAGGATTTGAAAGTTGTACTCTCATCCGGCCCTATCATTGCAGCACCGAAGCCACATGAGCCGATGTTATTATACTTAGCTGTGACAAACATAGTCGTTAGTGTCGGCATGGTGGTGGAGCGGACGGAAGAAAAACAGGAACACCTGGTGCAGCGTCTGACTTACTATCTTAGCGATGTCTTGATTTAATCAAAGCAAAGGTATCCTCATTACCAGAAGTTAGCCTATGGTGTGTTCTTCGCCTCCAGAAAGCTACGACACTATTTTCAAGAGCACAATATTATTGTGGTGAGCACAACTCTCATAAGAGATATAATCAACTACATCGATGCCACCGGACGCATTGCTAAATAGGGAATAGAGCTATCAGCTTTTGATATTGAGTACAAACCACATATAGCCATCATATCCTAGATTCTCGATGACTTTGTCGCTGATTGGACAGAGACAATCGAAAACACAGGCCTCCCAGAGATGGAAGTTTGGACCTTACACTTTGACAGGTCTAAAGCGATCGGGGGCTTGGGGATGGCGTGGTACTCAAGTCACCCCAAGGTGATAAGTTGTTCTATGTATTACAGATCCACTTCACAGCGACAAACAATATTGCCGAGTATGAAGCCCTGCTACATGGAATTCAAATCACAAAATACATCGGCATTCACCGACTAATGTGTTATGGAGACTCGGATTTAGTTGCTCAGCAAGTATCCGATATCTGCAATGCTAACAAGCACATGGCAGCATATAGAGCCGTCATGGAAGAACTATCTAAATCATTCGAAGGGTTTGAAGTCCAACACATTCCCCGAACAGAAAATGAGGAAGCAAACGCTCTATCAAGAATAGGCTCTGTGTGGAAACAGATCCAAGATGATGCTTTTTAGAGCACTTAAAAGTTCCCTCTATCACATGAGTTGATGAGGAGTATCCGACCAAATCCGACTCACCACTCATAGCAGTTCTGGCTATAATTCCTAGTTCGACTAAACCCTACCTTGATTTCTTGGTAGAGAGAAAACTACCCGAGGATGAAATTCTGAGCTGGCAGATCCTCCTACGAGCAAAAGCCTACACAGTAGTGGGAGGTGAGCTCTATAAGCGGAGCGTATCTAGGTTCTTTCAGCGTTGTGTTTCTCTGGAAGAAGGCATGGAAATCCTAAGGGAAATTCACAAAGGCGAATGCGAACACCACACCATAGCCAAATCTTTAGTGGCAAAGGCTTTTAGACACGATTTTTTCGGGCTTACATCTAAGGCGGATGCCGAACGGCTGGTCAAGACGTGCAAAGGTTGCCAAAAATACGCCAAACAAGCTCATGTTCTGGCTGATCAGCTGTGAACAATTCTGATTACATGGCCTTTTGTGGTCAGGGGCTTGACATGGTAGGACCGTTTTCAGTGGGCTCAAAGTGGATACACTCACCTTTTTGTAATGGTGAATAAATTCATAAAATGGATTGAGGCAAAACCCATCACAAGTTGTGATGGAGCAATTGCCAAAAAGTTCGTCGAGGACGTGATCATTCGATTCGGATATCTGCACAGTATAATTACCAACAATGGGAGTAACTTTTCCATGGGAGAACTAGCTAAATTTTGCAATGAACAGGGGATCCGGCTTGATATCGCATCAGTCTCACATCCACAAGCCAATGGACAAGTCGAAAGGGAAAATGGTTTTATTCTTCAAGGTCTGCGACCAAGACTCAAAGCACCACTACATCGTGTTACGGGGGCTTGGGCGGATGAACTACCATCCGTAATATGGAGTTTACGAACAACTCCTAATAGGTCAACCGGATATACACCTTTTTTCTTGGTCCACGGTGCAGAAGCTGTTCTTTCAAGTGATCTTATTCACATCTCTCCCCGAGTCGCTACGTATGTTGAAGAGGATGCCAAAGTTTCTCGACAAGACAACCTCGATATGCTCGACGAAGTTCACGTTGTTGCTGAACATAGATCTACAGCCTATCAACAAAAGTTATGCAGATATCATAGTCAGAGAGTCAAAAATCGGTTTTCAGGAAGGGTGATCTGGTTATTTGGCTTGTGCAAAAAAAGAGCACAAACTGGCCCCTATACGGGAAGGGCCCTTCATGGTTAGTCGAGTATTACACAATGGTTCTTACTACCTAACTAATATGAGGCCACAAAAAGAGAGACCTGCTACTAAGAACAGAAAGAGAGATGGAGGTAGTACAAACTCGGATGAGATAGACCGTCCTTGGAATATTGCTCAGTTACACCCCTTTTATTCTTAAAGTTTCTTTTTTTGTAATCATATATGAGTACATGTTCAAAGTAAAATAAAGTATTGGTCTCCTCAATGTTCTTACTGAGATGTTTTTATGTACCATCTTATTTCTGAATGATTATGTCACAGTCGAAAATCTTAGAATACTTGAAAGTACGTTATGCTCATGTTTGTTCTGGTCAGATTTCCGATTCTAAAAATGCTACCTTCGGGTATAAGTCTAAATTTTTTCTAGTTTGTACTTGGGTTTTTGTCTGATTGCTAGATGCGGGTATTTTCCGAGTAGTGAATTGTTGGTACTAGAAGCTAGGTTTCATTCTGGGTTTAAACTGGTTTAGCAATTGAGCACCATTGCTCGGCACAGTTTCCGTGCTGAAGGTTTGCCGGCTCACGAAAGGGACGAAGTGGAAAGCCAGATAAATGATAAGTATAGACAAAACAAACAAGTGCTTATGTAAATTTTCAGGCACATCAAATAAAATCCAAAAGTGCTAAAAGGGAGTAAAGCATAAATTCTTACAAACTTAGCACTAGCAAAATAATATACTACTTATTACCATCAGACTGTTTCAGAATAACACATTGTTTTCTCTAGTACACTCTATGGTGTAGGTGGAGAGGCGGGATTTGCCGTCTCGCTCGACACATCACTCGTATCACCCATATACCTTTCCGAGACAAGTAAGTCAGACTCAGTCTGCTCATCATCTTCGGAAACCTTAGGAACTGCTTCCTTTGGGGGTGGTGGCGTTTCCACGGGCGTGAGGAATGGCTCTTCATAGTTGGTCAGCTAGGCCACATGCGAGGCATATCCGATGCAGGAATCCTAGATTTCTTTGATGTTTGCTCATTGTCGTCTTCATCGATAGTCGAATAACCCCTGGTAACTTGCCATATTTCCATGCTTCCATGGTGGCTCATTACCATTGTCATGGAATTTTGTGCTGCTGTGCGTGCATAGGACATATTCCAATCCTTGATGATCTAGGGCATATCATTTGCCTTGTCTCGTAGCTCAAAGGCTGACAATGAGTCTAAGCCAGAGAGCCGGACAGATTCACCAATTTCCTCTAGTGAATGGCGGAAATCGTGGATCAGGTCCCCAACAGCCACAAGCCGGCTGGAACGAGGCTCGGATGAAGAGGGATCTAGCATGTTGAGAGGACCTATAAGAAAGAAAAGCAAGTTCAATATTCATATATATCTGATTCTCACAATTTGGAAAAAATGATGGTTCAGGGATGGAAAATTTACCAAAGATAGCGGCATCTGCTTTGGCCTTCTCCTCTCGAAGGCTCCAGAGTTCATTCCAGAGAGCTTGGGTGGTGTCCTTCTCCCTGTCCAAGGCATTTTGCAAGTCCAAGATTGTTTGGTCCTGCTTGGATATTTTGAGATCACGCTCTTCAGTAGCATGATTGCTGGACTCAAGGACACTAGCAATGCTGGTCTCATGATCCTTCTTGAGTTTATCTAGCTCCTCACGCAAATCTGCATTCTCCACCTCTAGGACCTTATAGTCGTCAGCTTGTTCAATCATTTTGCAAGACTGCTTCACCAGTTCTAGCAAGGCAAGATATAAAAGCTGGATAAATATTTGGCTACAAGATCAATAACAGACTATACAAAGGAGGTTAGAAAAGTTTACCTTCACCCTCATCCATGGTAATTTTTAGTTGAGCATTTTCAAGCCGGAGAGCTCTAATCTCTCTCCGCTTGTTGCAAATATTCTTCAGTAATTCCTGGTTATAAGCATTAACTTTCTGCCAGTCATAATGGTAACCAGAGTTAGAAGTCTACTAAGACTCGGGCAAATATTTTAACTAAGTTAAATATCAGCATGAGCCTTAGGGGGCTATATTGGTTCATTCTTTGGCATCCTATAAAAGCATAAATCCGGATTTCCTATCCAACTTCATGCTTGGGGGCTAGAGGATATGATATAAAGTACAATAAAAAGAAGAGTTGGATTATGACTTACATAATGTTCATGAGTTAATTTATTGAGGCTCATGTGCACCTCAGAAGAAACCTTATCGGCAAGAGTTAGAGGAATCACTGGTGGTGGCGGAGCCACACTAGCCTTCAACTTCTCATCGCAGAGACGAACTTGATCAAGAAGGTCAGCAAGTTTAACGGCTTCAGCTTCTTGAGCCTCCTCCTCCGCTGTTATATTTCGGGTCTACAGTCAATGGAGAGCTAGCTTCTAGATCTCTTCTGCGCTCTTCTGAGTCAGACCAAGTTTGGCGAAACCCGTATTTTGCAGAAGGTTATCTGTGAAGGTCTTAGCTGAGGGATCATTACCCTTTGAGGGTTCACCCTTATCAAGTTTCGAGTCACCCATGGTGACGCCGGTCTGCGAACCTATGTTTGCTGGCTCTGATGTGTGAGCCGAAACATCTTCAATGCGTGGAGAAGAAGTATCCTCCAGCACTGATTATCGTCGGATTGATGACAAGTACGCCATGAGGGGGTCCTCGAGGCGTGTGGAAGAGAGGGGTGTGAGACGTACGATGTTCCGGGACGGTGAGCACACAAGTTTACCCAGGTTCGAATCCGCCGGCTTTGGACGGATCCTATTCCTGCTAGCAATCCAGTAATACGGTAGACCCGGAATATGGGTTACAAGGGTTTCGCCTGTGTGAGTTGAGATTGTAGACTATTGTGTGGGTAGGTGCCCTAAAGGCTCTCCCTAGGACGGCTTATATAGATATCCGGCCTAGGGTTTACATGAGAGATCAATCCGGCTACGACTAAGAGTCGGTTACAGAGTACATCTTGAACTACAAGTAACACTATGGGCCTATGTCGGTAAGTCTTCTAGGCCTTCCCGTAGCCGGATTGGACTTTGTCTCTTCTCCCTGACTGGGTCGCCCGTGAAGCAAAGCTCTAACCGGAAGCGGGCCACCCTGGTCAGTGACGAACTGTGAGGATACCCAGAAAGTATATCCCCAATAGTAGCCCCCGGAAGCCTCCAAGATCCAAAGTCGGATTCATCATCATCTAGCTTGATCTTCGGCTTGCAGAATCTTGAAGGGTTCCTAAAACTTCAAAACAAAAGATACGATCCGGGTCTCAAAAGATGAGTCGGACCTATTGAGTATGTTTATATAGATTTCCAGCTCAAAATTCAAACTAAGCCGGAACTTGGTCTCTGATGTAATCTGACAACAGCCATGGTCAAGTCACGTCACTGATAAACATTTCCTGTCAGCACGACCATTGGTGGGTCCGCCTTTCGCGGAACCGAGGCGCCGTTTCAATGCGTGCGTGGAGATCGAGGCAGCGTAATCATTGCGCGAAGGTTTCCCCGTCCTTTCCACGACGCGTGGCACGTTCACTGTAGCGTTCACACGAATCTTGATGCGCCTGATGGATATAAGTGGTGTGGATTCTTCTCCCTAACTTCTTCACCAGTTCTCAGCGTCGTTTCCTTCTCCTCTATGCTTCCCACGAACCTAGCGCTCCACTGCATCCAGCAAAAACACCTCCAGCGCCGCCCATCTAAGGTCACCGGTGTACTAGAGGAATGGCTTCCTCATCATCCTCCGGCTAGGCAGCGGCAGCGGCAGCGGCGGCAGAGAAAGAGAGCCACCGTGGAGTTTGGATCTCCTGCGTCCTGGACGATCCCAAGCTCCAGGTTGTTGAAGACGAAGGACTCCTCCGCGCCGGCGACTGGCGGAGCGGCTTCGGCGAAATCGTACCCAACCCCCATGACGACGAGCGAGTGCATTTCGGCACTCACCTTGACAGAGGTCTTTCTTTTCCTCTCTCGGATTTCTTTTCCGAGGTTATAGATCATTATGGTGTTCATCTCCACCATCTCCCCCCCGAACTCCATCTTAGAGATGAGTGTGTATGCCTCTTTGTGCGAGGGGTATCTAATACATTGCAAATGTATCTATAATTTTTGATGTTCCATGCTTGGTTTTATCCACTTTCTTGTGTTTTGTCCACACTTTGGAGTACTTTTCATATGATTTCTTGGACTAACCTATTAATAAGAGCCAACGTGACAGCTGCCTGTTTTCTGCTGTTTTTGGTTCCAGGAAAGTCAGAAAATGAATATTCTCGGAATTAGACGAGACAAAAGCCAAAGTGCCTATTTTTCCGGAAGTCATCAGATGCCAGAATACGAGACGGAGAGGAGCTAGGGCCCGACCACACCATCTGGCCGCGCGGCCAGGCCTGGCCCACGCCAGGGGGTGGTCTGGCCGACCCCAGCATCCCCTCGGCCTCCCCTTCCGCCTATAAGATGCCCTCGGGGCGAAAACCCTAAGTGCCCGCTCAAAAATCCACGAAAGAGTCTGTAGCCGCCATCATCTCCATCCTAAGATCGGAAGGGATCTGAAGCTCTTTCCGGCACCCTGCCGGAGAGGGGAGTTCACCCTGGAGGCCTTCTTCATCACCATGCAAGCCTCCGGTGTGATGCGTGAGTAGTTCATCCTTGGAATACGGATCCATGTAGTAGCTAGATGGCTGGTTCTCCTCCGTTGTGCTTTCATGTCTAGATCTTGTGAGCTCCGTTCATGATCAAGGTCATCTATTTGTAATTCGGCATGTTGTGTTTGCGGGGATCCGATGGATATTGAGATGCTATTTCAGATTGATTATTGATTCTATCATGTATTTGTTATTTGTGATCTTGCATGCTTTCCGTTGTTAGTAGCTATCTTGGCCAAGTAGATGCTAGCAACTCCAAGAGTTAGTATTTATGCTCGATAGTGGGTTCATGCCTCTGGTAATCTAGGGAAGTGACAGAAATCTCTAAGGTACTAGATGTGATGTTGCTACTAGGGAGAAAACAACAATCCTTTGTTCATAGAACAATCGTATTGTTTACTTTACACGCAATTCGTAAAGCAATAATCTGTTGCTTGCAACTTAATCCTGGAGGGGGTTCGGATGATAACCTGAAGGTGGATTATTAGTCATACATGCAGTTGGATGGCGGTCTATGTATAATGTTGTAATTCCCAATCAAGTCTCAAAGGAGTCAAGATGATTAGTATATGCATGTATTTCTTTCTCGATGTTTGTCAATTGCCCCACTGTAATTTGTTCACCCAGCATGTTATCTATCTAAGGAGAGCCACCTCTAGTGAACTATGGATCCCGGTCCTTTTTCTTTACATACAATCTATAAACTGTTACTGCTTTGTGTTTACTTTCTGCAAACTTTTACTTCCTTCCATTCGATATGTTTAATCCTTTGTTTTCAGCAAAACACGGTGAGATTGACAACCTCATCGCAAGTTGGGGACAAAGTTCTGTGGTTGTGTTGTGCATGTCTCCACGTTGCTACTAGCACCGGTAGTGCGCCCTGCCAAGGCTCAGCTAGCAACACCTTTGGGGTGTTTCCTTGCTCCTACTGGTTCGATTAAACCTTGGTTTCATAACTGAGGGAAACTTGCTGCTGTGCTCATCATACCTTCCTCTTGGGGTTCCCAACGAGCTCGCCATCAACACTGAGCCATCAGTATCTCGGCATTAGGCCGAGCCTTACTCTTTTCTGGTACTATTTTCATGTCCGGAGAAATTCCATTACTGCCGGTAATCCTTATATTACCAATACTATTAGTTTTTCGGTTAGGCGTGACCGCGTTTATCCCCGGATCATGGCAAGTGAGTCGGTCAAACAATGGTCATCCACTTTTTTCTACTACAAGGATATCCCCGCTCCCGGCAAAGATACTGCTTTGCCGGCTTTCGTCGACGGAGCCGCCACGCCCTAACAGTCCTAGGACGAGGTTGCTCCGACTCTCAGTGACGATCTATTTCTCGCCAAAAGACGGATCGAATATTTGATGAAGCACAAGGGCCTGAAAGGGTCTCACTTGGTTCAATGCTGGGTGTCATGCCGGATCCAACCTATTCAACATCATGGAGATCGACTGATGCATTCCATCACGTCGTCGAAGAAGGATTCCCTCTGCATCAACTCCAAGACCTTAAAGCTGAAAGACTATATATGCCAAGTCAAATGGCTGATAAGGGAGCGGATTGAGAGGAATATTCCGGAGCTGTCCCTGGACATGCATACAGCGGAAGATCCTGTTGTGCTGGTAAACTTTAGCAGTAACTATTTTTATGTGCTCATCTTTATGTTATTTTTGCAATACTGAGATACTTTTCCTTTTTAGCTTGCTGACCTCCCCGAGTCAGAGTTTGCTCCTATCGAGGGATATCCTCCTGAGTTTTCTCAAGACGGGGGTGAATTGGTCCAAATGCCGGATGTCGTTCCTCATAAACGCAAAGCTCCGACATTGGCCATCGGCACCAAAGAAGTGCCTGTTGTGAAGAGGTAATCTTTCCTCACAAGGTCTTTGTATTTTACTTGTAATTCCTTCTGAGATGTAATGTTCTTTGTTCTATTATCTTCTCAGAGCTAAGCAGCTCATCAAGGGCAAGGGGAAGGAAACTACTGTGAAGCCTTTGCGCCAGTCGAAGCTCAAATTCGCTTCTCCTGCCATAGCTCCCCCGACTCCTGCCCCTCAGCCTTCTGCAGCGCCGGAGATTACTCCATCTCTGACTGTTGTAGAAGATCCGGCTCAGCTAGCAGAGCCAGCAATCCTTGAGTCGCAAACTGACGTCACCATGAGTGACTCGGGTGTTGATAAGGGTGAACCCTCTTCGGGTAATGATCCCTCGGCAGAGACGTTTGCTGATAATCTCCAAGACAATCTGGGACTTGCCAAGCTTGGCCTATCTTGGAAGTCTGTGGAGGAGATCCAACGGCTGGCCCGAGAATGCCTCGAAAGGCGGACTCTCTCTGCCGAAGAAAAAGCGCAAGAAGCAGAGGATATAAAACAATTTGATCTTCTTGAATAAGTTCGTCTTCGCAACGAGAAGATAAGGTCCAGCGTGCTTCCAACTACACCGGTGATCCCCCTCACTTTCGCCGAGAGGGTTGCCACCGAGGTGAATTCGAGTTTAGACAAACTCATTCGCGAACAATATGTAAGTCGGAATTCCAACTCCCATTTTCCTTATTTCATATCATATCCTCTAGCCCCCAAGCATGAAGCTGGAAAATTAAATCCGGTTTTATGCTTCCTTAGGATGCCAAAGAATGAACTAGTGTAGCCCCCAAGGCTCGTGCTGATATTAGTAAAATATTAGCCCGAGTCTTTAGTAGACTTCTGAATTTGGGTATTCTGATTTATAGAAAGTATATTCCTATAACCAGGATTTCTTGAAGAATATTTGCAATAAGAGGAAAGAGATCAAAGCTCTCCGGCTAGAAAATGCACAGCTAAAGGTTTCCAAGGATGAGGCCGAAGGTAAACATTCGGAAACTCAAACCTCGTTTTTTATTTCATAGTCGAATTTTTGTTGAACTGTCTGTTCTATTGACTTACAGCACTGGTAAAACAGTCATGCGCTATGATCGAAGAGGCCGAGAATCTTAAGACCTTGGTGGTGGAAAACAAACAAGAGCTAGATAAGCTTAAGGCAGATCATGAGAAGAGCATTGATCAAATTCTCGAATCCACCTCCATGGCCACTGACAAGCGTGATCGCAAGATTACGCTTCAAGATAAGAAAATCTCGGATCTCAGCAATGAGCTATTCAGAGAAAAGGACATTTCTGAGGCACTCCGGACTGAACTCCAGAGTCTTCGTGAAGAGAAGGCCAAAGTCGACGATGTCATCTTTGGTATGTTTCCCTTTTTCTGACTCATATGCATCTTCCGACTCCTTTTGGAGTCCGGGTTTTCTTGACTTACCCTTTGCATTATATGCGTAGGTCCTCTGAACTTGACAGACTCAGCCTCTACCGAGTCTCGCACAAGCCGGCTTACTCAAGTCGGTGATTTGCTGCATGACTTCCGCCAATCCCTCGAAGATATTGGCAAAATTCTCAAGGTTCCAGATATGCATAGCATGTCCAGTTTTGAGGTGCGAGACAAGGCCAAGGATATGCCGCAACTTGTTCAGGACTGGAACATGTCCTACGCGCGAACCACATCGCAAAACGCTCTCACCATGGTTATGAGCCACCATGGAAACATGGAGATCTGGCAAGTAACCAGAGGGTACTGCAAGGTGGACGAAGACGGATAGGATCAAGACATCAAGGCCATCATGGTCTCCTACGCCGGATATGGGTGCCATGTAGCTGATTTGACCAGCTACGACACTCCCTTCTTCACCCGCGTGGACACGCTGCCTCCGCCTTCCGAAGAAACTGCTGAAGTTTCTGATGATGATCAAACCATATCAGACTTGAACATCTCGGAACGCTATCAAGCCGAGGTCGATGTATCCAGCGAGCCGGCAGCTCCTACCTCTCCTCCTGCATCATAGAGTATCAGAAGAACAATATGTTATTCTGAAAAACAATTTGGGCTTGTAAATAAGTAGTACAATACTTTTGCTAGTGCTAAGTTTTAATTTATCTATTCAGCACTTTTGGCTTTGATATTATGTGCTTGAAATGTTTGCATAAGCACTTGTTGGGGGGATACCCCCGGGTAGGGTCACACCAGGGTATAATGGCTGAGTTAGCCGAGGTTCGGCAAGGTCAAAGCGAATGCTGGCCGAGTCACCTCAAGGCAGGCCGAATCTCGGGGTAACCCGGACCAGGGGATGTCCACCTAACTGGGTCTCAACCGACTTAAGCTGTAAGTCGGACAGATGAATCTAACTTGTATGCAGGAACAGGTGTGGCCGGATCTACTATGTACGATCCGGGTCATATCAAGCTTGTAGGAGAAGGAAGGTATCTCGCTGGTCAAAGGTGACCCTTGTACGCGGAGCATGAGCGAAGCGGACAGAGGCAGGACCACCGAGGCGTGGCCGACAAAGGTGACGACGCCAATGTCGGCTGACGCGGGCGCCGCAGAGGCTCACGTAGCCTCTGCATGGGTGACGCGGGGGAAAAGTGACCTGGTCGGCTTACTATTTTGGGAAGAGGCATATTCCCCAAAATATGCCTCCACGTATGCCCTAATTGGAGACCTAGCCACCCCTATATAAGGAGGGTAGGGCCTCTGTAGAAAGGGTTGATCTCTATTGGGTAGAGTTTTACAGAGTTAGTCTTTAGAGGTTATGTTCTTCTAGCAAGTGACTGAGAGCTAGCTAGTGGTGAGAGTAAGAGAGTTCTTTCTTCCTCCTCTCTCCAATACAGCTCAAGGAGCACTTGTAAACCTTGGAAGTGAATTGAATATGAAGCTTCTGTGTGTGGAATCACCACACTATCCCTCCCTAGATTCCCCTAGTGCATTTAGTCCCCACCTTTAGCCTATCCATGGGATCTGTCATGACACCACCACGACAGTTGGCGCCCACCGTGGGGCTAGCGGCGCTAGCAGGGGTCAAGATCCGGACGGGAAACCTCATCGGCACCGGCGAATGCATCGTATCCGGGCTCGTTCAGCGCTTTGGAGCGCTGGACTTTGTTAGCGATAACGCTGGCTGCTTCGGCAAGCGCCCTCTTCCGCGCAACGGCCTCTTCGTCAAGCTCGGTGCGCACAAGGTCTACATTGCTGTCGATGTGTCATGCGTTCATCTGCGGCACGTCGTCAAGGCAGGCGAGCCACCCCTTAGCGTGGTTCACGGGGCGCGTATCACTCACTCCCCGGACCGTGCTGAAGTGATGATGACTGCGCCTGGCACTGGCGCAAGCAAGGATCCGGCACCAGATCCAGAGGTAATGCCTAAGGCGCCGAGGAAAGGTAGAGGTCCTCCACTAGAGAGGCCAGAGAATGTGCTACGGGAAGCGATGGATAGCTTGGCAAACCCCATAGCAGCAGTGGTAGATCCAGCTCAGGCATAGGCCGAGCTAGAGGAAACTAGGCAAAAAATTCTAGAGGGTGCGAAAAAGATAGCCGTGGCTCAGCAGTCGTTGAACATGACGCTGCGTGAGTACGCAAAGGCAAATAAAGTAGATGCTGTAAAAGTGAAGGGGAGAAATCTCATGAGTGAAATGAACAAAGAGGGTGATACTAGGATTGAGGAGTCAGAAAACTGTTTGTCCGTGGGGCTGCCGAAGTATAGTACCCCGGCAAAAAACCCGAGGGCGGCAGATGTAGCTTCATTCGAGTTAGAAGGTCTGACGGGTGAAGCCCATCAGAGACAGCAAGATAGGGTCAATGAGTTGGTTCGGATCGCGAACAGGCAAAATGAGGAATTGCTCAGGGCTAACCCGGAGAGAGCTGGGGCCTCCAAGATCGTTCATTCGGCGGTGGGTAACCCGGAGAAGTCCGTCGGAGCTGCATCGTCTCCTCATGTTGGACCTAGGAGAGAAGAGGTAGTAACCTCGGAGAGGAGAAACAAACAGATCGTCCCGTATGACCCGACAAGGGCAGGGAAAGGAAAAGAAGTACAGAGAAATGACGATCGACAAAGTGTGAGCCGAAGTGAAGCTGGCCGAGGTAACCGTGACCAAGGCAATGCCGGTCAAGGAAACGATGTAAATGGCAATGCCAGATAGTGCAACTCGGCAGGACAACCGCAGCGGCGGAATATACCAAGGCAAGAGCAAAGTGTCGGCCGAGGTATGCAACAGAGAGATGCTCCACGAGAGCAAGACCGGTATAACGATGGAGATTTGGAAATGGTGAACGCAGGATACCCAAGGCCGGACTATCATGTGATAGGGTCAAGATTGGGAAGCAGGGATTTGATGCCTGATGATGCCAGATTGAAACTGGATCGGCTGTATAGGTCAGAATAGATTGAATGTCAAGGTCCCCCGGGTCCTGCATGTTTTGGGCCCCGGATCATGAAGGAGCCTCCGGTACCTAACTTCCAGTTACCTAGACGCACAAAGACGTATGACTGCAGTACGAAGCCAGAGGATTGGTTGATAAATTATGCTACAGCTGTGAAAATTGCTACAGGCAACTTGAGATGGGTTGTGAGATACGTACCCCAGATTTTGGAGGGACCAGCAAGGGTATGGCTAAACAATTTGCCACCCGGAAGTATTAACTGCTGGATCGATTTTGAGGAAATGTTTATCAGCAATTTCTCAAGTACGTATCAGAGGCCAAATAGGCCACATACCCTAGCTATGTGTAAGCAGAGACCGAACGAGACGGACCGAGAGTTTTTAACCCGGTGGTGTACCGTGAGAAACTCGTGTGAGGGTGTGATAGAGTCACAGGCCATAGCATGGTTTGCTCAAGGATGCAGATATGCAAGCATGTTGTGGCAAAGATTGCAAAGGGATATGCCAACTACATTGGCAGAGACGATCCGGATTGCAGATTCGTATGCTTTGGGTGATCCGACTCAACCTAGCCTCGTGTCAAATGAGTCAAACGAGGAGTGCTACCAGAGAGATGGAGCCGGATCATCCCGGAGGAATGACTACCGAGGTAAAAGAAGAGATGACAGACCGGATTACCGGTATAGTTCGCAACAAGTTGCTGCCGTGAATCAAGATCAGCCCGGAGCAGGAGGAAATCAACGTCAGAGAACTGGAGGACAACAGTGGACACCGAGAAATGATGGCAAGAAAACTTGGATGCTAGAGCAAAAGAAACAGTGGCAGGAAAAAAAGAAGGACCGTCCGAGGTATACTTATGAGTCAATGTTGGATCAGCCGTGTAAATTTCACACGCCAAATCCGAGTAACCCAGCGGGTCATACAACGAGGCAATGTGAGTGGATGCGTAAGATAGAACAAGGTGGTTCGGGGAATGCTCAGGCACCTCGGAACGATCAACCTCGGTAGGAGTTACCCCGGCAGCAATTGCTCTCCGGAGCGAACACGCAATAGCTAATGTTGCCTCCCCCTCCGCCGAGGTATGGTAACCATGAGAGAAGGGATCCAGTGCATCAAGTGGAATACCAGCATCAGCCGGATCAGAGGTACCCCGGAAATGAGGGGAGGAATGAGTACAGGGAGCATCATCAGAGTTACTGTGTGTTTACCACTGAGGAAACAGATAGAAAGAGCTTGCAGCGCCGACATATGGAGTTCAATGCGGTAATGCCAGTAGTGACGAGGTATATGCCTTGGTCGGACCAGGAAATTACCTGGAGCATCAAAGATCATCCCAAGCTTATGCCGAGTCCCGGTTCATATGCGCTAGTTCTGGACCCGACATTAATTGGGCCTAACATTAATGTGAGGTTCTCCAAGGTACTGATTGACAATGGCAGTAGCATTAACATCATGTATGCGGATACAATGCGCAAACTGGGTATCTCGGAGAACATGCTCCAGGCTACAAGGACAACTTTCCATGGTATTGTGCCAGGCATTTCTTGTGAGCCCATAGGCAAGGTCCGGGTTGACGTATTGTTCGGCACGAGAGATAACTGCCGAACTGAGAATTTGGAGTTTGAAGTGGTGAACTTAGAAAGTGCGTACCACGCGTTACTCGGAAGACCAGCGCTGAACAAGTTCATGGCAAGCTGCCACATCAGTTATCTGAACATGAAATTGCCCGTGCCCAATGGAGTGATTACCATTGCTAGAGATTTCCGACGTTCCATTGAGTGTGACTCAGCCGGGTCTAACCTAGCCGAGTCACTCGTGATTGCGCAAGAGAAAAGAAAAATCTAGGAGGTGGCAGCGTTGGCTCAGTCCGCACAGCAATATATGTCGGCGTTGAGTAATCTGCATGGTAGTGTTTCGTTCCATGCCACAAAGGATACCAAGAAAGTGCCTGTTGATGATATGTTCCCAGAGCGCACCGTAACAATTGGTGCCGGGTTAAATGATAAATAGGAAAGCGAGCTCGTCAACTTCCTCCGTGAGAATCGGGATATTTTTGCTTGGTCCACATAGGACTTGCAAGGTGTTCCGAGGGAGTTGGCCGAGCACTCTTTGAACGTGAGACCGGGAGCAAGGCCGGTGAAGCAACCTCTCCGCCGCTTCGCCGAGGATAGGAGAAAAGTCATTGGAGATGAGATAGCTCGGTTACTAGCAGCAGGATTTATCATGGAAGTTCTTTACCCAGATTGGCTATCTAATCCGGTGCTGGTGGAGAAGAAGAAGGATGATCCGAATGTGGCAGTGGTTTGGCGTATGTGTATCGATTACACGAACCTGAATAAGGCGTGTCCAAAAGATCCATTTCCACTGCCAAGGATAGATCAGGTCATAGATTCAACTGCTGGGTGTGAACTGTTGTCATTCATTGATGCATATTCTGGTTTCCACCAGATACCCCTGAATCCGGATGATCAAATAAAAACTGCATTTATCACCCCGTATGGGGCTTATTGCTATCGCACCATGCCATTTGGTTTACGTAATGCAGGGGCAACGTACCAAAGATGTATGCAGAAATGTTTGCACGACCAAATTGGTCAAAATGTACAGGTGTATGTGGATGATGTGGTTATCAAGACCAAGGAAAGCAAAACGCTCCTTGATGATATCAGGCAAACATTCGCGAACCTAAGGAGGTTCCGGATGAAGCTTAACCCGAAAAAATGTACCTTCGATGTCCCCGCTGGAAAATTACTCGGATTTCTTGTCTCTAACCGAGGTATCGAAGTCAATCCAACTAAAATCCGGGCCATTGAGCGAATGGAACTGCCGAAGTGTCTTAACGATGTCCAGAAGTTCACTGGTTGCCTGGCATCGTTAAGTCGGTTTGTATGTCGGTTGGGAGAAAAGGCATTGCCTCACTATCAACTCATGAAAAAGTCGGACAAGTTCATTTGGATGCCGCAGGCCAATGAAGCCTTTATCCAATTAAAGAAAATGTTAGCCATTGCACCAGTGTTAGCCTCTCCACTATCAAAGGAGCCAATGTTGCTCTATATAGCCTCAACCAACCGAGTTGTAAGTGCAGTAATTGTGGTAGAGCGCGACGAAGAGGGTAAGTCAGTACAAAGGCCAGTGTATTATCTGAGCGAGGTATTGTCAGCATCAAAGCAAAATTGTCCGCACTATCAGAAAGTGGCATATGGTGTGTATATGTCGGCAAAGAAGCTAAAGCATTACTTTGAAGAGCACCCTATCAAAGTAATATGTGAAGCTCCCATATCCGAGATAATGAGTAACAAGGATGCAAGTGGCAGGATTGCAAAATGGGCAATTGGACTAGCTTCCTATGCGCCACAATATGATAGAAGAGAAGAAATCAAGTCTCAGGCTGTGGCCGACTTTTTTGTGGACTGGGCCGAGGTACAATATGAACCACCGCTACTAGATCCGAACTACTGGAGAATGCACTTTGACGGGTCAAAAACAAAAACCGGATTAGGCACCGGAGTTGTGCTTACCTCGCCAAAGAATGACCAGTTGAAGTATGTGCTACAGATCCATTTCGCAGCATCGAACAATGTCGCTGAATATGAAGCACTTGTGCATGGGCTCAAAGTGGCAAAAGAAACTGGGATACGTCGGATCCAATGCTTTGGTGACTCGGATTTGCTAGTTCAGCAAGTGTCGGGGCTGTGGGACGCTCTTGATCCAAACATGGCACTATACAGATTCCATGTGCAGAAGATATCTGGTTATTTTGAGGGATGCGAATTTCGCCATGTACCCCGGGTGGAAAATGAGCCTGCCGACGATTGTCAAAGCTCGGATCAACCCGACAAGCAATTCAACCGGGTGTAGCATTAGAACACCTCAGATAACCATCCATCAGACCGTCCCTAGAAACCGACCCAATTTATGTCCCGGAGGATCTAGAGTCCGGAGCTGTGCCCATGGACATTGACGTGGGAGGTGGTGCATGAAACCCGAGGACTGCCTCGCAGGACCCGGGGACTGCTCAGCGTGATCCGGTTGAAGTTATGCCGGTGGATCATATGGAAATTGATGAGGATGTGTTCCCTGTGTGAGCAATACCAGTTTAGGCACTGCCTATATTTCAATTCCTGAAAGATGGAACTTTACCCACTGAGGAGGTGCTATCCAGGCAAACTCAGAGGAGAGCAAAGGCATACACAATCATCAATTCCGAGCTATACAAAACAAGTGTGACCAATGTCCTCTAGCGATGCGTTGACCCGGAAGAAGGGCTTGACATCCTCCGAGATATACATCAAGGGGAATGTGGGCATCATGCCTCGTCTAGAGCCTTGGTAGCAAAAGCTTTCCGGCATGGATTCTACTGGCCAAGTGCCTTAGAACAAGCAGAGGACTTGGTACGAAAGTGCAATGGTTGTCAGAGGTATGCTACCAAGACACATATGCCAATGTCGGAGCTCAAGACCATACCAATCACATGGCCATTTGCCGTATGGTGTTTGGACATGGTTGGCCCGTTCAAACCAGCAAGGGGAAATATGACTCACATTTTGGTCATGGTGGATAAATTTACAAAGTGGATTGAAGTAAAGCCAATAAGAAAATGTGATGGAGCTACGGCCGTGACATTTCTCAAAGACATCATCTTGAGATACGGTTATCCTCACAGTATCATAACTGATAATGGCACAAATTTTGCTGAAGGAGCATTTGCGCGATTCTACCGAGATAAGAAGATCCAGCTAGACGTTGCCTCGGTAGCCCACCCCGCATCAAACAGAAAAGTGGAGAGATCCAATGGATTAGTATTATCCGGGATAAAACCCCGGCTCATTGAGCCGCTGCAAAGGTTAGCGGGATGCTAGATAGAAGAACTACCAGCGGTATTGTGGAGTTTAAGAACAACTACAAATCGATCAACAGGCTATACGCCATTCTTTCTGGTATATGGGGCAGAAGTTGTATTACCAGCCGACATAGAGCATGACTCGCCTAGGTTCACCCAATACACAGAAGCCGAAGTGCAAGAAGCCCGGCAAAATGATGTTGATCTGCTGGAAGAAGCGAGAGAATTGACATTGTCCAGATCCGCCATATATCACCAAAATCTCCGACGCTATCATAGCCGGAAAGTAAATCCCTGAGTATTTCGAGAAGGTGATCTGGTACTCCGGTTGGTACAACGTACTGCTGGCATGCATAAGTTATCCCCCCATGGGAAGGGCCATTCATTGTGAGCAAAGCATTGCACAATGATTCTTACTATCTTATCAATGCAAAACCACAGGAAAAGAACAAGGCGGACAGGTCCGGCAAGGAATCTAAGCGTCCATGGAATGTAGCTCTACTTCGTCCTTTCTACACTTAGCAGAGAAGTGTATGTATGCGAGTCTCTCATATGTCGGTATGTATGCCGGCAATGAGCTTATAAATGAAATGTTGGCACCTCGAGAAGTAACTCGGGGACTGCCTTAATAATGATTATTGTCTTCTGTATTTATTATTTATACGTCGGCTGGCGTAAGTTGTTCTACTTAGGTCGGATTAGTAATGTGTGAGCACCAAGAACCCAACTCTTCGACTTGCTGTTGTCCAACAAGAATTGGCTTCATGGCAAGCAAGCGAACAAGTTTGGAATTGCGTAGCACATGAAAAACGACTAAGGAAAAGAACTTAATCGAGCTGACGTTTGTTTTTCGGACTAACCTTGTGTTTACTTTCGAATTATTATGCTGAACTATTTTGAGCTAAGCCCAAAGTTTCCAAGTATTCTTAAGACAATTTTTGAATCTCGGATTCGTAAGTCGTAAAACCGAATCAAGATAGACACGAGCCGAGCCAAAAGATTGGATGAACAAGAAATGAAACTCGGGGACTACACCCAAGTTAATCCGGCATCAAAACTTAGTAGCAAAATATCACATGTGTACTGGATACAATTCCACCCGGCATACCGGGGATCTGATAAACTTTAAAGTTTTTTCACTCAAGGAGCAGCAGGAGGAGGAAGTTCGGCATCATCTTCGCTGTCTTCGATGTCCGAGGCATCGTCCTCTTCGTCCTCATCTGAGCCATCTTCAATGTTTTCGGCGTTTCCATCATCCGACCCACCAAGGAAGCTCAGAGCCTCATTCCATTCATGAACAGGGGCATATTCAATGAGGCTATGGGTGCAAGCCTTGCGCCGAGCTACCCACTCCGGGTCACTGGTCCATTTGGATCCGGTGCGCATGCGCGCTAGGAGGTTGAGGTCGATCTTCTCGTACCACGTAAGCACGTAGTGGAGAATGGTCTCAGCTCCGGCACGCCCAGCGGATTCCCTCCAAAGGTCGAGTTGGGTCTCGCATTCCATCAACTTATCAACAAGAACTACGGTTCCCTCCGAAGTGTCTTCTGCAGGCCAAAAAGTGTTGAAGATTCGGATTGCAATGTCAAGGATATCCTTGCCATAGTTCTTCACGATTTCCACGCGAGAAGACAAGCTGACCAACAGGTCCTCCATGTCATAGGGAATCTCTTCAGCGTCAGGAGCAACGGGGGTACCCCTCTGTCGGCGGAAATTAGCAACAGCGGTGCTCGCAATGGCATTGCCCTCTGGAAATTTGCCTGAAAACAAGACAAGAGAAGCGGGTAAAGAAAAGACATGTGAAGTAACCCGGAGAAATATGCCGGATGAGGGAATGGAGCTTACGTGAAATATGGCTATGGATCCGGGTCAACTCCTTGGTACAGTCATCACGCCTTTTGCGAAGTTGCACAAGTTCAGTATCCGCCGACTCAAGTTTGACGTCGGCCTCCTAGAGAAGTTCTCGGTCCTTGGCAATCTGGAGATTGAGGTGCTCGCGCTCTTCAGTATAGTCCTGGCCAGCTTTTTCAAGGTCGGTTTGGTGCTGCGCTTTCAACTTCTTCATATCTGCCTTGAGCTTGGCAATTTCATCATCCTTGGTTCGGAGGAGGGCAAGCTCGTCATCTTTCTTTTTGAGCTCGACCTGATGTTGCCCTGCTTGTTCGAGAAAATGCAGCATCATATCAGGCACAGGCACACTATCTTCCAGCGATACTGAAATAGTTTGTTGACCCGGCAAAGCCGAGGTATGAATGTTCGCTGAGACAAGAAGAAAAGGAGATAGAAAGCATAACAAGGTCGCACAAAAGTAACTTACCCTTGATCTGGTCAAGATTCTTCCGCATGAGGATATTGTTAGCTTCAACCCCAGCTGCGAAAACCGAATGATGGGTTAGTTCGGCAGAAAAAGAGGAAGAAAACAAGGAGAGGTGTCAAGAAGAGAACTTACCCCTTTTCTCGTGTTCAGCGAGAAGTGCATTATGCTTTACGCGCAGCATCTTGTGAGTGTCCAGGAGACGTTGAAATTCAGCGCTCCGGCAGTTGGTGGTCACCTGAAAAGAGTACAGAAATATAGCTTAGTCTTGTGCATATTCGAAGTGTACAAAATCCGGGCCAAGTGGAACTTAACCCGGCTCTAGGTGTGTGCATATTTGAAGTGTACAAGATCCGGGCCAAGTGGAACTTAACCCGGCTCTAGGTGTGTGCATACTCGAAGTGTACAAAATCCGGGCCAAGTGGAACTTAACCCGGCTCTAGGTGTGTGCATATTCGAAGTGTACAAAATCCGAGCCAGGTGGAACTTAACCCGGCTCTAGGTGTGTGCATATTCGAAGTGTACAAAATCCGGGCCAAGTGGAACTGAACCCGGCTCTAGGTGTGTGCATATTCGAAGTGTACAAAATCCGGGCCAAGTGGAACTTAACCCGGCTCTAGGTGTGTGCATATTCGAAGTGTACAAAATCCGGGCCAAGTGGAACTTAACCTGGCTCTAGGTGTGTTCATATTCGAAGTATACAAAATCCAGGCCAAGTGGAACTTAACCCGGCTCTAGGTGTGCGCATATTTGAAGTTATCAAGGAGCTACGTTAGTTTTCTAAGGAGCATCCGGCCGAGTAACAAGTTACTCCCCCGGAGGTCGGGGACTAATGGTTATATCACTAATATATACAACATGCTAAGGAAAAGGTGAAGTAACGTACCTCCATCATCCGACCCGCAAGGTTAATTGCCTTAGCGGCTGTGTTCATTTGAGCAGAAAATTCAGCGGGACCGAACTTCTTCGGGAGATCGTCGTTGTGGACGAACTCCGCCTTGTTCCAGTTGTTCACGAACTCAATCAAGGTCGGAGGGTATCGTTCGCCGCTGAGCATGTGGGGCGCCACCAAGCCCTTGGCATGTGCTTCCCTCCTCTCAACCTGGGCAAGGATCGGGCTGGTGTGCAAAACAAGTTACGCGTCGGCTGGGTCGGCAGGGACGTCCTTCGGTGGTGGAGTTTTCTTCGAAAGCATGGACACGAGTGTGCGCTGTCCAGCCTCGATGGACGTTGCCCTGGTGGCGTCAGGGGCCTTCTTGCCCTTAGGTTGCTGTTGAGAAGTGGAAGTTGTTGCAGCAGATTTACCCTTGGGAGCTGCCTTGGTGCTTTCTCGCCGAGACTGAGAAGATTCGGACGAGGCGGAGGGGCTTGGTGCTGTTGCTGTTGCTTTTGTTGCTGGTGCCTGAGTTGGTGCTGGTGCTGTTTTCTTCTTCGGTGGAGGTGCTGAGGTAACCTCGGTGGTAGCTGGTTGCGACGGAGCCGAAGTAGTGGTGTCCGCTGCCTCGGCAGAGCCAGTCTCCCCCGCTCCAAGGTTGCCCTCCTCTTGACGAGGTGGGCTGGAACCCGGAGCAGCCGCTGAACCCTCCGAGATTGGGCTCAGCGGGCGTGAATCGTCGCCAAGAGGGGGACAAGGGTTGTGTCGGAGCAGGGAGGCAATGCCGGATCCACTCTGTGGGACCTCCACCATGGCCCTGCCGAATCAAACAGTATCGGATGAGAAACTATAAAAATAGAAGAGAGAGTAAATGGCAGAGGGAAAAGAGGCTTACTCATCCGAGGTCAGGGGCTCCTTGGGCTTCCGAGCCCTTCGTGTTGGGGCCTTGGTTGCAGGCTTGGAGGCAGTTTTTTCCCTGGACTTCTTTCGCCTTTTGGCTGGCTGAGAAGGTCCGGAGGAAGAAGTTGATGCGGCTCCCCTTTTCTTCTTCGGCGCAACTGGAACAGGATCACCCACGGCAAGGGGAGGGTCCTCATGGATCTGCCCACTGGGTTAGCTGATGCCGGAAAAGCATAAGAAAGGGGGACAATGTCAAATGCTTCCATCACCTCAACATCCGAGTCATCTTCATCGTCGGGCCAATCTCTAATGGAACAGAGTTTACTGGTGGGTCGCTTGGTCGCGTCGGCCATGGGAAGAAACATCTCCTGATCTGGTTCCTCCTCATCAGAGGTATCCCAGTCAGGCGCCCATTTGAGGGAGGGCTCAATGCCATCCTCGATAGTTTGCTGAAGGAATTGCTAAGGAAAAGAAAAGACAACAGAGTTAAGTATACAACAGCGACCGACATATAATTTAATTCGGAGAAAGTTTGCGGCATGAAGCTTACCACGGGAGGAAGCCTATCTCGGCAATAATGTTCCATTCCCCACATCCACTCAGAGGAGAAGTCCTTGTGGATGGTGAACAGGACAAGCCTATTTGTGTTGCTCAACTCGAAAGACGAGGTCCGGTTGGGGTCGCAGCCCCAGCTCATGTGACAGACTTTGTGTGTGCGCTTCCGGAGGGGGGAGATCGGGTTACGCACGAACGTGATCATGGCGTCCTCGTTGCATAATCTGAGGTCCTTCAACTCCAGGAACCTCTTGTTGACCTGGTTTGCCAGGACGGTGGGCTTCTTGGGGACCACATCCCATAGCTCCGGATTGGGAGGACCCGGAGCATAAGGGCGCAGCCGGATCAGATCCTCAGTATTGTCGTTCCGGACATAGAAGAAAGTCCGGGCCCATCCCTTGCAAGAATCCAGCCCAGTGACTCGGGGGAAGACGGACAGCCTCCGAGGAGAAATTGATGCAGCGCCGAACTGCGTGAGCTGCTTGTCCTCCGAGTCCAGTTGGATGTTCGGGATCACGTTCCGGGGAAGGCCAAAGAACCGGATCCAGAGCTCCTTCATGGGACACAGTCTGGCATAACCTTCGATGGTGGAGTCGAAGGCAGAGAGGGAGTGATGGCATTGGCTGGAAGGTGGTGCGGGTGGAGTTCATATGTGTTTAACTAGTCGTGGAAAAAGTCGCTCACTGGCAGACCAAATCCGCGTTGAAAATGAGATAGGAACACCACATACTCACCCAGATTGGGTGAGGGGGCAAGCTCAGAGGAAGTGAGGCATGCGGTGACGCCCTTCGGGATGCGCCTGGTGTGGTAGAGCCAATCCAGGTCGTCCTGGCAGACCCAGGAACCCGCCCACGTGCCGCAGTCAGCGCTCGTAGCGTCTTCCTCCATCTCCTGCTCGGCGACGGCGAGCTCCTCCTCAGTCATCTCAAGTTCACTGCCCTCACTAGCGCTAGCGGCGGTGGGTGGCAGTGGCCTAGACTGGCAGCAACCCGTGGCGGAAGAGATGCACGGAGGCGGCGGCGACGCTGGTGGGCGTGGAGGCAGTGCGGCAGCGGCGCTGCTACTCAGGTGCGGTGGCGGCGCTGCTGTCGCCGGAGAAGAAGAAGAAGAAGAAGCAGAGGCAGAGGGGCGCGGAGGTGGGGAAAGACCCAAGGGGCGCGCCCCTCCCTATTTAACCACTCCCTTGAGGGGGAAGTGGGATCGTGTTATGCGGGTGTGCCACACGGTGTGGCCGTGTATAACCCAGATTGACCAATCAGCGACGAGCCACACAAAGGACCACAGGGCGTAGCGGATCCCATGACGCAACGCACTGATACAGTTAACGAGGAGGCAGGCACGATGTGACGTGCACGCAGTAACTCCTGACAATAACTGCGGCGGTTACTGTTGCTGGCCCTTAAAATGAGGCAATCTAATGATTAGGCTCCACGTGGGGAAGCGTACGAGAGAAGGAAGAATGACCCGGATGAGAATGTGGTAACCCGGCCAGCAAGTGAAAACTTGGAATGTGCCAAGGAAAAGTAAACCCATGGAATCCGAGATAAGGAGGTAACTCGGAAAAGGAACTCAAAAGCTCAGTGAAATTGAACCTGCTGTGGCCTTAGCGGCCAAGGCAGCTAAGACCGCACCAGCTTCGGGGACTAATGTTGGGGGGATACCCCCAGGTAGGGTCACACCAGGGTATAATGGCCGAGTCAGCCGAGGTTCGGCAAGGTCAAAGCGAATGCTGGCCGAGTCACCTCAAGGCAGGCCGAATCTCGGGGTAACCCGGACCAGGGGATGTCCACCTAACTGGGTCTCAACCGACTTAAGTTGTAAGTCGGACAGATGAATCTAACTTGTATGCAAGAATAGGTGTGGCCGGATCTACTATGTACAATCCGGGTCATATCAAGCTTGTAGTAGAAGGAAGGTATCTCGCTGGTTAAAGGTGACCCTTGTACGCAGAGCATGAGCGAAGCGGACAGAGGAAGGACCACCGAGATGTGGCCGACAAAGGTGACGACGCCAATGTCGGCTGACGCGGGCACCGTAGAGGCTCATGTAGCCTCTGCATGGGTGACGCGGGGGAAAAGTGACCCGGTCGGCTTACTATTTTGGGAAGAGGCATATTCCCCGGAATATGCCTCCACGTATGCCCTAATTGGAGACCTAGACACCCCTATATAAGGAGGGCTAGGGCCTCTGTAGAAAGGGTTGATCTCTATTGGGTAGAGTTTTACAGAGTTAGTCTTTAGAGGTTATGTTCTTCTAGCAAGTGACTGAGAGCTAGCTAGTGGTGAGAGTAAGAGAGTTCTTTCTTCCTCCTCTCTCCAATACAGCTCAAGGAGCACTTGTAAACCTTGGAAGTGAATTGAATACAAAGCTTCTGTGTGTGGAATCACCACACTATCCCTCCCTGGATTCCCCTAGTGCATTTAGTCCCCACCTTTAGCCTATCCATGGCATCTGTCGTGACACCACCACGACAGCACTTGTATTTTTTGTCTGTACTTATCGTTTATCTGGCTTTCCGCCTCGTCCCTTTCGTGAGCCGGCTAACTTTCAGCACCAAAACTTTGCCCAGCAACGAAGCTCAATTGCTAAACTAGTTTAAAATCGGAAACAAAGCCGGCTTCCAGTACCAACAATTCACTACTCGGAAAATGCCCGCATCCAACAATCAGATAAATAACCAAAGTGTAGACTAGAAAATTTAGATTTATACCCAAAGGTATCAATTTTAGAATCGGAAATCTAAACCCGAACAAACATGAGCATAAAGTACTTTCAAGTATTCTGGGATTTTCGACTACGACATGATCATTCGGAAATAAGATGGTAAAAAACTTCTCAGAAAGATTTTGAGGGAACCAAGACTTTATTTCTCATTGAACATGTACACATATATGATTACAAAGAAAAGTAAACTAAGAATAAAATAGATGTAGCTGAGCAATATTCCATGGTCTGTCTAACTCATCTGGATTTGTACTTCCTCCAGCTCTCTTTCTCTTCTTAGTAGCAGGTCTTTCTTTGACTAGCCGCATATCAGTTAGGTAGTATGAACCATTGTGCAATACTCGACTAACTAAAAATGGCCCTTCCCATTTTGGGGAAAGTTTGTGCTTTCTTTTTTGCACAAGCCGGAGAACCAAATCGCTCTCATTAAAAGATTGGTTTCTGACTCCCTGGCTATGATACTTGTGTAACTTCTGCTGATAGGCTGTTGATCTCATTTCAGCAATGACACGAACTTCTTCGACTAAGTCGAGATCATTTTGTCGAGAAATTTCGGCATCCTCTTCAATATACACGGCCACTCTAGGATAAGTGTGAATCAAATCAATAGGAAGAACTCCTTCTATGCCATAGACCAAGAAGAAAGGTGTATATCCGATTGACCTGTTTGGAGTTGTTCATAAACTCCATATTACAGAAGGTAATTCCTCTGCCCAAGCCCCACAGCTCGTCGTAGTGGTGCTTCGAGTCTCGGTTTTAGGCCCTGTAAGATTAAACCATTTGCTCTTTCGACTTGTCCATTAGCTTGTGGATGTGTGACTGACGCAATGTCAAGCTGGATATTTTGTTCATTGTAGAATTCTGCAAGCTCTCCCATAGAAAAGTTACTCCCATTATCCGTGATAATGCTATGCGGATAACCGTATCGGATTATAACATCCTCAACAAATCTTCTGGCTGTTGCTCCGTCACAACTAGTGATGGGTTTAGCCTCAATCCATTTGGTGAACTTATCCACCATCACTAAGAGGTGTGTAAATCCACTTGGAGCCCGTTTAAACGGACCTACCATGTCAAGCCCCCAGACCGTGAAAGGCCATATTATAGGTATTGTTCGCAGTTGATCAGCCGGAACGGGAGCTTGATTGGCGTACTTTTGGCAGCCCTTGCATGTCTTGACCAGCCGTTCGGCATCTGCCTTGGCTGTAAGCCAGAAAAAACCGTGTCGGAAAGCTTTTGCGACTAAAGATTTGGCTGCAGCATGGTGACCACACTCGCCTTCGTGGATCTCTCGTAAGATTTCCACTCCTTCTTCCGGAGATACACAGTGCTGAAAGACCCAGATGCACTCCGTTTATAGAGCTCACCACTAATTATAGTATAGGCTTTTGCTCGTCAGACGATCTGCCGGCTCAGAACTTCATCTTCGGGTAATTTTCCGTCTATCAAGAAATTAAGATAGGGTTGAGTCCAGCTGGGAATCATAGCCAGAACTGCTACTAAAGGTGAGTCGGATTTGGTCGGATATTCCTCATCTACTCCTTTTATAGAGGGAACTTTGAGGTGCTCTCAAAAAGCGCCATCCGGGACCTTTTTCCGGGCAGAGCCTATTCGAGATAGTGCATCTGCTTCCTCATTTTCTTTTCGAGGGATGTGTTGAACTTCATACCCTTCAAACGATTTAGATAATTCATCCACGACATTTCTATATGCCGCCATGTGCTTGTTTTCCTTACAGATATCCGACACTTGTTGAGCAACAAGATCCGAATCTCCATAACACATTAATCGTCGGATGTCGATGTCCTTAGCAATCCAGATTCCATGCAGTAGTGCTTCATATTCGGCAATGTTTTTCGTCGTCATGAAGTGTATCTGCAATACATAGAAAAGTTTATCTCCTTGGGGTTACTTGAGCACCACGCCATCCCCCGAGCCCCCGAGCGCTTTAGACCCGTCAAAATGCAAGGTCCAGTATTCTGACTCTGGTAGGGTCATACTCTCTGTTGTCTCTGTCCAATCAGCGACAAAGTCAGCGAGGATTTGGGATTTGATTGTTGTACGAGGTTTCTACTCAATATAGAAAGCTAAAAGCTCTATGCCCCATTTGGCGATGCGTCCTGTGGCGTCACTATTGTTGATTATATATCTCATGGGAGATGTGCTCACCATAGTAATTGGATGTTCCTGAAAATAATGCCATAGTTTACGAGATGCTAAGAACACACCGTAAGCCAGCTTTTGATAATGTGGATACCGCTGTTTTGATTCCATTAAGACCTCGCTGAGATAGTAAGTCGGACGCTGCACGACGTGTTCCTGATTTTCCTCCGGTCTCTCCACTACCATGACGATACTGACGACTTTGTTTGTTGCAGCAAGATAGAGCAACATCGGTTCCTGTGGTTCTGGTGCTGCAAGGATGGGAGCAGATGAGAGTACTTCTTTCAGGTTTTGTAGTGCAGCTTCAGCTTCGTCGGTCCAAACAAAATTCTTGGTCTTTTTCAGGAGCTTGTATAGTGGAGCGGCTCTTTCACCGAGACGGCTTACAAACTGACTGACTGCAGCAATGCAACCAGTTAGTCTTTGTACGTCCTTCAGGCGAGTTGGCCTGGAAATATTGAGTATAGCCTTGATTTTGTCCCGGTTTACCTCTATGCCCCTTTGAGACACGATGAAACCTAACAATTTTCCGGCTGGGATTCCAAAGAAGCATTTCTTCGGGTTAAGCATTATGTTGTATTTTCGTAGATTGGCGAACGTTTCCTACAAGTCGGAAATCAGGGTTTCCTTCTTTTAGGACATCACCGCAATATCATCCACATATGCATGTACATTGCGTCCAATTTGATCGTGGAGGCAACGCTGCATTGTGCGTTGGTACGTAGCTCCTGTGTTTTTCAGCCCAAAAGGCATCATAACAAAACAGAAGATTCTGAAGGGGGTTATGAATGAAGTCTTGACTTTGTCAGATTCCTTCATCCGGATTTGGTGATAACCGGAATATGCGTCGAGAAAACATAGGAGTTCCGAGCCTGCCGTAGAATCGATAACTTGATCAATCCTAGGCAGAGCAAATGGATCTTTGGGACAAGCCTTGTTCAAGGCAGTATAATCAACACACATCCTTAAATCAGTGGTGTCCTTTTTAGGGACCATTACAGGATTGGCCGACCACTCAGTGTGGATGACCTCTTCTATGAATTCGGCTATCTCGATCCGTGCTAGTTCCTTAGCTATTGCCTTACGCTTTTCATCGCCAAAACATCGTAGGGACCGTTTGACGGGTTTTGCGTTCGGGTGTACATTTAAAGAGTGATCGGCAAGTTCCCTAGGTACTCCGGTCATGTCAGATGGCTGACATGCAAAGATATCTTGATTTGCTTGGAGGAAGTTGACGAGCGTGCTTTCCTATGCGCTATCTAGGCCTACACCTATCTGGGTCACCTTGGAGGGGTCATCATCCTTCAACGGTGTCTTCTTCGTCTCTTCTGATGCCTTGAACTCCGGATTCGGCTTTGTCACCTCCTTCTTTGTCGCGGGCATCTCGGATGGATCTATGGTCTTCTTGATCTCCTGGTACTCCTGGGCGTGCATCACGGCTTCAGCAAAGGCGGCATTTCCATCCTCGCACTCTCGCGCCTTCTTCGGGTCTCCCCTGATGGTGATCACGCTGTTGGGACCTGGAATTTTCATCATATTGTAAATGTAACACGGACGAGCCATAAAAGCCTAGTAAGCCGGACGTCCGAATATAGCATGGTAAGCGCTCTTGAACGGGACCACTTCGAAGGAAAGTTCTTCCGTCCGATAATTCTTTGGAGTTCCAAAGGTAACATCCAAAGTTATTTCTCCCAGGGAATTTGCTTGTCTTCATGGGACAACTCCGTGAAAGATCACAGACCTGTAGTTCAGCTGGGTCTCCGAGATCTTCATCCGGCATAGCGTTTTGACATACAAAATATTAACGTTGCTGCTGCCGTCCATGAGAGTCTTGGAGAAACCGTAGCCATCAATAAGTGGATTGACGACTAAGGCGTATTTTCCTCGCCTGTGCAACTTAGGCGGATGATCAGCACGGTCAAAGGTGATTGCCACTTCCGAACAGTCCAGGAACTGAGGGACAGCCAGAACTGTTGCATTGAGCTCATGTAGAACTGCTTTCTTGACCTTTGCTGGTTGAGATTCGAGGAAGGTGACGTAAGTGTATTTCTTTGTCAGGAAGTTCTTTTTCCCTTCCGGCTTGGGATTTGAAGCATCGGCTTCCTCCATGTCGGAATCATCCTTGGTCTCTTTATCCTTTTCGGGATTCTTCTTTCCCTTCTTCCGCTTAGCCCTGTAGCTAGCGGTATCGTCTTTCTTGATGTCGTCATTGAAATGACACTCGGCGTTTGTGCGGGACGAGCCCCCATTGGCATCTAAGTGATGCACACATGGGTTATTGGCAATGTCGGCCCGGGAGTAGGTTTTGCCGGGTTGTTGGTCTCCTCTACCCTAGACTCTTGATGTCCCGTGATAGCATCCACGGCCACTGCCGTGCCCTCCTCGTCCTCCAGAGCCGAAAGTACCAGTGACCACTGCCATTTCCGCGTTGGGCTTTTCTTCCGAGGTGTTCTTGCGCTTCTGAGCTTGCTGCTTTGGTTGTTTTGCCAACTATGGCACAACTAGGGCGTTAAGTAATCCCTCTGCGTCATCGTCAGCATCTGCATACTTGCTCGCTATTTCTATCATTTCTCCCAAATCAGTGACCTTGTCACACTTCAAGCGATGACGTAGTAAACCAATTGGGAGTCCTGCAATGAAAGCTTCAATCGCAGTTTGGTCATTTACTCCTTCACAGGAGTTCTTGGTGTCGATCCATCGTCCGAGATAATCCCGGCAAGTTTCTCCGGCTTTCTGCGTGCAACGCTATAGGTCTCCTACCGTACAGGGCCTCCAATATGTGCCTTCAAAATTCCGAAAGAACGCACTTTTTATATCATACCAGTTGTGGATGGTGTTCTCCGGAAGTTCATTGAGCCATGATCGCGATGTCTTCCGCAACATGAGTGGGAGATATCGGGTCTCGACCAAGTTGTTTCCGCCTTTGGCGATATAGCAAGCCTGGAAAAAATCCTGGAGCCAAGTATCTGGCCGAGCTATACCGTTGTAGGCTTGAATATGTCTTGAGATAGCAAATCCTTCCGGGAATTTTGTAGCTCTTATGCATGGTCCAAAGAACTTTGGGCCCACGTATATATCATCGTTTTCATAGCGCCGCGCCTCTATGTTGGAGTTAATCCTGTGCCTTGCGTCACTTGGGGATAAAGATTGTCCTGAATGACGGTTGTGGCTGCGGTGCCTTGGAGCTGGACTTCGGCTTCTGCCACCACTTCCTCCACCACGACGCCCTCCTTGGCCTCCTTGGGAGCCGTTGTGATGGCTACTTGGTGGAGAGGGTGGAGCAGCTAGATGGTTTTCGGCTGATCGCGGCCTCCGTCTGGAGCGTCGTTATTCCGGTTCCGAGGAGGATCTTCATTACGACGAGCCCCCTGCCGGCTTGACTCAGCATGGTGTCCGTCGGTCCTTTGCCCATTAGCCGGACGGCTTGTGTGTCTAGGAAGTGGCATTTTTTGTCGGTCCTCCTCCCGACGTTTCTCTTTATCTTCTTCCCTGTGATCATTCGACTCTCGCCGGGGGGATTCTTCGGATTCAGTGCAGCAATTGCCTCTTGCCCCGCAGCTGGGGCAACGTTGCGCCAGTCACGTGTAGCTTTGTGGTGCTGTCCTGAAGATCCGGTTCTTGAGTAGTTGTCTTCCCAACGGTCGGAATGGTGATGCTGCTCCAGAACACGCCGGGGTCTTACGTCATTCCATGTCGGATCCGTGCGGCATTGGTCAGATTGGGAGACCAGTTTTCCGCCTCCGGACAGGGTGACCTTCTGCTGCTCTAGACCCTTGTTGAGTAGTTTAATGCCTAATCCAATCTGCTCCGGGCCTGGATTACTTGATAGGATTTCCCGAGCCGCAATGGTGTTTTGCACTGGTGTTGGATACACCCAGTCTCCGTTGCTGTTGCGCCGAGGCATCACATGGTCTCCTCCAAAGAGGACTTTGTTAATCTGCAGGAATTGGTCGTCGTGAGTATGATGCTTCCTGGTCTTCTGATGCTGCCAAGAGTTGTACTTCTCCGCAGCTGCCATGTGTTTCTTTTCTTCCTCGAGGTTTTTATCTTCATCGAGGAGTACTTGGCGACGCGCTTCTAGGGCCTAGGCCCTTTCGTCTAGCTCTTCAGTAGTGAGTTCTACAGCTGTAGGAATAGGTGTGGTTAATGCAGCATCGATGAGTTTACGCGCACCTTCGGTGATCACGTGTTCATCCACCAATTCTTCTTTGGGCTCGTCTAGGATAAGTGCTCCATCCGAGTCTTCCTCATATTCCCCGGCAATCACCTCCTCTGTCGGAGGGTCTTTTGTCGGGGTCTTCTTTTTCTTGTTCTTCTTCTTTGCCTTCTTGGCAGCACCGGTAGCAAAGACGGCTCTAGGTCTGTTTCCCGGAGTCAAGCTCTGATCGGTAATTTCGGACTTCTGGACCTCGGGATTATCTCCGATATCCATGCCATCCTGCGCTTTGGGAGACTTTTCTCCGGATCCTTCGTCCATGGCTTCTCCCTCCTCTGCAGCTCTGGAGTTATACTCCTCTTCATACTCCACGGAGAACTTTCGGAAATCTGCCGACGTCATCGAGTCATCCGAGGATGCGGGTAGGTCGGTGTTTGTTCCGATCGCCTCCAGAACTGAGTTGGTGTTTTCTCCAGCATCGGCAGAGCCAGATCTGGATCCAACGTATCTGACAAAGTGTGACGCGTGGGTCCTGAGGTAGTTGCGGCTTTCCTCGTGGGCTTCCTCGAAGATCCTGATAGTCTCAAGAACCTCATCCACGCTCGCATCTTGCATTATCATACGCCTCAAAGTGTGCCTCAGGAACGGTTGATCTGTTCCGACATTGGCAGGGACAGAACCAAAGTTGTTGTTGTGATCCTCCTAGATTTCGACCTCGGCAGATGAATCGATCTAGGATTTGGCCTTGCCAGGGAGATCCACTCCAGATTCAACTTGAACCGTCAGGTCTGCTTCAGGCTCGGATTTCTCCACTATCTCCGCAACTGGTGTAGGCTGGGTGGGATTAGGGTTTTCTGAGATCCGTAACTCTGCCGCCTCCACGGACAAAGGGGACCCAGAAATTTCTTATGCCTCTATCATCACCGCTGGGGTGGGTGGGGCAGGTTCAGCAAATCCGATGTATACATCGATCTCGCCGAAAGACATGATGGTGTAGGCAGTCACAGCCTCCCTAGCCAGAATCCAGGTCTCGTCGAGAACGATGAGAGGTACGTCGCTGGCGTAAAGGATGCGACCGACGGTGATAGTCTCGCCGATTCCGATTCTTGCAGATTCCGCTCGGAACGCAGATCTGAAGCTCACCTACCCCACGATGGGCACCAACTGTCGTCGGATTGATGACAAGTACACCATGAGGGGATCCTCGAGGCATGTGTAAGAGAGGGGTGTGAGACGTACGGTGTTTCGAGACGGTGAGCACACAAGTTTACCCAGGTTTGAATCCGCCGGCTTTGGACGGATGCTACTCATGCTAGCAATCCAGTAATATGGTAGAACCGGAATATGGGTTACAAGGGTTTCGCTTGTGCGAGTTGAGATTGTAGACTATTGTGAGGGTAGGTGCCCTAAAGGCTCTCCCTAGGACGGCTTACATAGATATCCGGCCTAGGTTTTATAGGAGAGATCAATCCGGCTACAACTAAGAGTCGGTTATAGAGTACATCTTGAACTACAAGTAACACTATGGGCCTATGTCGGTAAGTCTTCTGGGCCTTCCTGTAGCCGGATTGGACTTCGTCTCTTCTCCCTGACTGGGCCGCCCATGAAGCAAAGCTATAACCCGAAGTGGGCCACCCTGGTCAGTGAGGAACTGTGAGGATACCCAGAAAGTATATCCCCAACACTGATGATGGCCTTGCGATAGGAGTCGGAGGCGGGACAGCAGGAGAGCCTAGTGTTAACTTCTACCGGCGTAGAGTCTTCCCCGGTTTTCCTTGCCCCCTACCTTTGGCAAGTGTTTTGGCCCTGGACGGTAACAAACTAAGATCGTTGCAATTCAGGGAGGAAATACAATTTAATGTTTGAAACCTTGTGAAGAAGTTTACCTCTTCATGATAGGCACCTTTTGGACGCCTACAGAAACAACTGGAGCTTTGCGCTTTCGGGTAATCCTCCTACGAAGCCAGAATCTCAGGTGGATATCCCTCGAGAGGAGCAAGCTCCGACTCGAGGAGGTCAGCAAGTTGAAAGATACATTATCTCAGTATTGCAAAACTATGACAAAGTACAGATGATCACATATTCAAATATGAAAGTAATAGCTGGAAAACTTACTGGTGTCAAAGGATCATCAGAAGTGTACATGTCTAGAGAGAGATCTTCCTCTCGACTCGGTCATTGATCAACCATTTAATCTGGGACTCATATTCTTTGTCTAGGATTAGTTGTTAGCTGATCCCGAGGCTATCCGTCTTGCTCTTGGTGATCGTGTGCTTAAGCCGGTCACCTTGGTGCTGGAGGGGTTGAATCCAGCGTGCCAGCCAGCAGTGGATCAAGTCAGATCCTGTCAGACCCTTGTGCTTCATCAGGTACTCGACCCGTCTCTTGGCAAGAATCAGATCATTAGGAAGAGCCGGAGCTTCTGCATCCTAGGACTCTTGGGGCATGGCAGCACCGAACAAAAGATGGCAAAGCATTTTCTTTGCCGGGAGTTGGTCTATCCTTATGGTAAAAGAATGTGGCCGGCCATTTCTTCATGGACTCGCTAGCCTTAAACTTAGGATATACTCGGTCTCTTCTAAGTGTCAGGCTAAGAGTTCTAGTAATGTAAGAATTACCGGAAGTGATGGAGTTTCTTCAGGTACCGAAGTAATACCGGAACAAGATGAGAGTCGGCTTAATTCCGAGATAACCCTCACACAAAGAAGCGTAAGCGCTAAGTTCTAAGATTGTGTTTGGGGGGAAATTGTGGAGTTGAACTCCATAATGATTTATAACCTTTGAGAAGAACTCTGAGGGAGGAAAGCTCAAACCTCTGTTGAGGTGAGTGCCGAAGTGCACCCTCCCATCAGCGTGAGGGGTGGGGATGACCTGCTCGAAGCCGCTCTGCCAGTCGCCGGCACGGAGGAGACCCTCCTTCTCGATGCCGTGTAGCTTCCCGTTGTCAAGGACGCACGAGATCCACACTCCGTGGAAGTTCTCCTTCTCTGCCACTGTAGATGTCGTCGTCGCGGTCGTTGTCATACTAGAATATGAAGCATTAGCCATTTCGAAGATGATGGGGACCGTGGATGGGCGGTGATGTGTGGTTTGGAGGAAAGGAAGAGAGGAGCTAGTGTGTGGTGGCGTCAGGAGGAATAAGAAGGCAGAGGCGCTGGTGAGGAGAAGTAAAAGAGATCTGAACCCCTTATATCCCTCTCCTACGTCAAGATTCATGTGAACTTGATAGTAAACTGTGCCACGCATCGTGAAAGGATATGGGTAACCTCCTCGCGAGGATTATGCCTCCTCGATCTCCGCACATGCATTAAAACAGCGCCTCGGTTCCGTGAGAAGCGGACCCACCAACGGTCACACTGTCAGGAATGCCTGTCATTGACATGACTTGACCTTGACTAATGTCGGGTTACGTCAGAGGCCAAGTTCTGGCTTGATTTGAATTTCAAGTTGGAAAATGAATAATGTACTCACAGGTCCGACTCGATTTGAGACTCGGATCCTACTTTTCTTTCGAGTTTCAGGAACCCTTCAAGATTTTGCGAGATGAAGATAGATCAATCTAGACGACGGAATCTCACTCTAGATTTGGAGGCTTACGGGGGCTACTATTGGGGATATACTTTCCGGGTATACCAAATGTGACTCGCTGATCAGGGTGGCCTATTTCGGGTTAGAGCTTTGCTTCACGGGCGGCCTAGTCAGGGAGAGAAGACGGAGTTCCATCCGGCTATGAGAAGGCCCAGAAGACTTATCGAATTAGGCCTATTTAGTTACTTGTAGTCCAAGATGTACTTTTAACCGACTCTTAGTCGTAGCCAGATAGGTCTCTCCTGTAACCCTAGGCCAGATATCCATATAAGCCATCCTAGGGACCAGCCTTTAGGGCACCCATAATCTACAACCTCAACTCACACAGGAGAACCTCTCATGTAATTTGTACTTCTGGCTCTACCGTATTACTGGATTGCTAGTAGGAGTAGGATCCATCCAAAGCCGTCAGATTTGAACCTGAGTAAAGCTTGTGTGCTCACTGTCCCAGAGAACCTTCGCCTCACACCACCTTTCTCCACACGCCTCGAGTACCCCCTCTCTGCGTACATGTCTTTAATCTGACGACACTTGTAAATGGTCAAGGTTCCTTGCGTCTCATCTCCTAGCCAGGACAGAATAGGGAAGAGGGTGTTGAGATCTAGGGTGGTAAGCAGGAGGGAGAGGAAGAAAATGAGGGCAGAGGGGAGGTTGTGGTGGCCTCTAGCCATATAAACTGAGTGGGAGTGGTCCTTGGTGGACTTGGCTCTTGACAGATTGGGGAGGGGTGTTGGTCGGGGGTTGCTTTCTATGGGTGGTGTTGTGGTCTTGTGGGAGCCATAGAGGGTAGAGGGGGATAGGAGAGCAGTGCCAAGCAATCTGGCCAGCCTTCACATTCTCTCGGCCAAGAAAATAGAAAATGGAGAGGGAGAGGTGTAGGGCTAGCTAGGCTTAGGGAAAGGGGTGTTGGAGGGGTGGAGTGTGTGAGCTCTTGTCGTGCAGCAGAGAGGGAGTAGGTGTGGTGTTGTGAGAGAAATAAATAGCCAATATGGGTCATATCTATATCTCCCTTCCATACAAGCATAAGAGGACAAGAGAAAGAGGAGCAAGGCACTATAGATCTACAATGTCAAGAGCAGATGGGAGTGATGGTTGTTGTGCTGATCAATGTTGGTGGTTGATGGGGTTTAGATCAAAGGTTGGTCATTGTCCAACATTTGTCATAACTAGATATCATGAAGAGCCTCTCACTAGTTGATCCTGAAAAGATGATTCAAATGTACCGGTAGATAGATATGGTCAGTGTGCTTCACCAAGAATTATTTAGGATTTATTGGATAATTTTAGATCATATTTATATCATTTATTCAAATAGTGCTGAATCTATTTTATTGCATTCATTTGAGATTTTTGAATTAGAAAAGGTGACTTTTTGCTTGGACATGGTCCCAAATATGGGTTCACACATTGGATATTTTTCCCAAGATTTATTGTGGCATAAAAGTATTTAAAACAATTATTTTCCAATTCTGCCCTTTAAGAAAAATAGGCAAAAAGAATTATTAAAAATCTTAAAAAATATTTATTTTTTAAGTGGGAAGATATGGTATGATTTATAGGCCTCAAATCTGCCTAATGTTGGCAAGGTGTTTTGGAGAAAAACAAACTTTCTTTCATAGAGATAGTTTTGAGGTTTTAGTCAAATAAAGGAATTAAATTGTTTTTGCATCAAAATAATTATGGATAATATTTAATAAATCTTTATATTCAAGATAGATGATGTCGACATGCAGTATCAATCATTTGCAACCTTGGGTTTTGCAAATCAAACTTGATTTTGCGAGAAAACCAAGGGATAAAGGATCTTGGCACTATTATTTTTATACCATCAAAAGCTTGTTGGATAAAGGAGCTCAAAGCTCCCCTTGGGTCATGGGATAGATGGATAGATATACCAAGTTATGTAGATCACCATGGTTCAAAGAGTTGAGGTTGATCATGATTGAGCTTTCCTAGGATTGATGCCAAAGTTGCCTAAAATTAAGGGTGTCAAAGCAGATTATTAAATAGCTTCAAAACCCATGTGGGTTTTAGAAGCACAAAGCTTCAATTGGATCAAGTTAAGTATGGATGGATAGACCTTCATAAGTAGAGAACACTCAAGAAAGGAGTTGGTTCAAAGAAGTTAACATGGAGATGTGAGCTTCTGCCAAAGTAGGCATGTTAGTAAGATTTGCAGAAAATGTTATTTTCTTGCCTGCGAAACCATCAATAACAAGTCAGTTAAAGGATGGTATAGCCAAGGGAAAGTGTGGTCCTTTGGAGTCTTTAAGATGGTTTACAAGATGCTTCAAGTGCATTTCCAAAAATGCACAAGGGTTGAGAAACAGGGAGTCTCAAAGATGTGATGCTGATAACAGTTTTCCAGACTTAGCCAATTTTTTGCAGATTTAGGGTTTTAACTAGGATACAAGAGATAATTATTTTGAGAGGATGCTATGTTCCATACTCATCATCAAGTTGATTATGTTGAAGTGTAGATTGAGTAGAAGGGATCCATGCTTAGAGTTGTTCTCCATTGACTTGGAAATTATTAGAAGGGGATAACCCTAAATTGATCTGGTTAAAAGATGGTCACTCTAGGGTCTAGAGATCAGACCAAGTTTGGATAACTTGTCTAGGGTTTGGGTTTATTAACTTGGTTGGTTCTAAGAGGATGATATCCTAGAGTAGCTCATACTACTTCCTATAAGCAAACAACACAGACAGTAGATTAAGGCAATTAATCTTACTAGCAGAACAAACTATTGCTATGGATACCTTCAAGCCTAGCTTGAGGTAATGATGGGTATTTTGAAAAGGTTGTATTTTGAAGTAGATAAGATTCCCTTCATATTTCTACCAAGATTATAGTTCAAGGTTTTATAAAAGGTTTTGGAAAGCCTAGGGGTAAGAGTAGTTGAAGGTTCTGTCTTCAAAATATAAAGAGATTATATTTTATAGATCTCCATAATTTTGTCAATAGAAGCTACTAAAATTGTTATGGTTGCAAAGGCATCTTGGCTCTGGTTTTTGAAATGCTAGAACATTTGAGAATATGGAAAATAATCCAAGACAATTTTGTGAAATAGCTTTTATCAACTAAGGGTGAGGTAAGGAGTATATCATATGCTACACATCCATATGCATAAGTACAACCAAACAACAGGCAAACACTGCATCACTAAACAAGAAAAAGTTTTTGTTCCCCTAGGATTTTTGCACTCTGGACAACTAATCAGGGTTGCTGAAAGTGGGATGTTACAGGCGGTCCCATCATAGTGTGGAGGCATCTCCGGCCGGAACTTGTGGGGCCACACCATGCGGCAAAAATCCTTGGTGAATGCAAGGAAGTCGTTGCTCCGCACCTCCTTGCCAATGGTGAGGGCAGCACGGTTGTGCTGGTCTGCCATGGCGGTTTCTTTGATGAAGCGGTCCTCCCGTCCCTGGTAGGGTACGACGACTGCGTGAGTGGCCTCTAGAGTTAGGATGATCTGGAAGTTGTTGTAGGGTGGCGGCGTAGGGTCGTCAGGATTGAGGGTGTCGTGGGAGCCAGGGTTCTTCCTCGGGGGCGGGCATGAACCCACAGCCACCTGCGCAGCATCCTCAGTGTGAACCCCCTGGGCTTCCCAGTTCTACGGGGTGATGTCGAGAAGCTTGGCAATGCGCTCGCGCCACTTCTCCTGCCTAGATTCGGCATAGGCGAAGCTCCTGCACCATACGCTTTGCAGCCTCCGGCGTAGGCGGGTTAGTCTTGTCGTGGGAGGACACGATATGGGAGAGTGATGTTTTGCCGCGAGTGGAGAGTTTCCGCTCCCACGATGGGCAGAAGGAGAAGCCTAGCTCGTCTTCGGTCCACGGGGTCTACTCCTTGGAGGTGCGTCAGGGAGAAGGCTCTGTCTGAGCCATGATCGCCGCACGGAGGAGGGCCCGCTTAGCCAGAGTCTCATTATGAGTCGACATGTCGACGAGGTTGAAGAAGACCTTGAAAGCGCTCCTCAGCCCCCTACCTGGCATGCCAAATGTCGGAGACTTATGTCCCATGAAGGCACAAGGACTCCAATGAGCCATGAGTTTGTTAGGAGGCTGAACACACACTCCGGCCTTATCGGCGGGGACGATGGTGGTGGAGCTCGCACACGACAGAGAGTGACACAGGGGTTTTTACCCAGGTTTGGGATCTTCCTGAGGAGGTAAAGTCCCTACTCCTGCTTGGTTAAATTGCTCGTGGTGATACAGCCCGTCCTACGAACGCTTCTACATCTACACCACCAAGTCCCCAAAGTGGACCCATGACTCGTGCCCGAGCCAAGCTCCTCCAAGCTAAGGTGAATTCACTCCTCTCATCATGTGACTTCAACACATCCTTGGATGGATTGCTACTTCATTCAAATACACCATGCATTCTCAGCTATGAAGCCCCGACGCATCACCAATCTCCTATGGATGAAGTGCAAGGAGGATGTTAAGAAGAAGAAGCTGCTCAGACCAGAGTCTCCGACCGGACAGAATGGAGTCTCTAGACCGAGACATCAGAGTCTCCGGTCCATCTTTGGACCGACCCCCAAATCGAGCTCGAGGACACTCAGATGGCCACTCCAGAGACGGACCGGAGATCGACCAGAATCTCCGACCTAGACCGGAGTCTTCGGTCCACCACACCGAAGTCTCCGGACCGAGCATCGTCGGTCATGTAAAAGCCTTTAGGCCTTCAGCCCATGTACCCCTTAGTCCATCCAGAACTGACCTTTTATCCCTAAAGTACCCCTGACTTAGTGGCTGGCCTATATATAGTCCCCCACCTATATTATAAACCCTAGGAATGATATTTGGAATTAGTGGACACTCTTGTGGATCTATCTAATTCTTTCCTCATGCTCCTTGATTGAGGAGCACCCAAATATCACAAACCTCATTGAAGTTTGCATCGTGCCTCCCTTGTTGTACAAGGCCTAGGAATCAGAGTCCCTTTACCTAGACGTCAAGACCTCACCAAGTCTCCCTACTCGCAGTGCTGGTTTGAGAGAGAGTCCTTTGTCCGATGCCGATCCTAGGGATTGTGCTAGACCGGTCACCGTCGGCATGAGCTATTGGTGTGTATTGTGGTTTTGCGTGAGTGTTTTCATCGTGTTCTTCATGCGTGAGTTCGTCGTGTTCATCCCTCCTCTCCTTTCCCCGCACTCTACCCTCGGTTTGAACGGGATTCGTGAAAGATCGGGCCACCCTTGAGGTTGACCCTCTACATATTGGTATCAAGAGCCTCGTTGCTCACAAATTCCCCCACAAAATTTTCTTATATCCACCAAAAATTCGAAAATCTCCAAAAAAAAGAGCCCCAAATTTGCCTTTGGATCGATCTCTTGATTTGGAGTGTTGTCTGTGGTTTTGACCCGACTATATCTTGTCTTAGGTATTGGTCCAGCTTTATACTGTGTTTTCCCAGCCCAATTTGGCCAATTTTTCACGGATTTGAGGACCCAAGGCGTAGATTTCTGCTCAAGAACACGAGCAGTTCGAGCTCTGCCTTCAAACCAGAGTTTCTGGACCTGCAAACTTGAGTCTACGGCCCACACCAGAATTTCTGGCCTGAGCACATCGAAGTCTCCAGCCTGGACCATAGTTTCCGGCCCGAGACCCTAGAGTCTTTGGCCTGACGCCTAATTTTGACAGTTTTGCCTCTTATCTTGCATTGGCTAATTACCTCTTGTTTGTTTGTGCCTGTGTGTGTGTATTCAACTAATAACAAGCTTCCACATCGACAACTTCCACGCTCATCGACACCATGGCCCACGAACAGCATCCCGCACCACCGATGTCAAGTTCGTCATGACCAACAAAGGTATAACTTGAGTCACCTTGTTAACCCTATCTTCCTTTGTGTGTACCTATCCCACGAGAGTGGCTCATCTTGTGTTTGCTTGATCATTGTGCATTTGTCCTTGGATAGTGTGAGTGCAAGAGCAATAGGAAGTGTGACTAGGTAGCATCAAGGGAGAGCCAAATAAAATATACAAAGAAAAAGAAAAATAGTCTCCCGTAGCAAATGGGAGTCTCAAAGCTTGTAAGCAAGAGAGAAAGAAGAGCGCCCAAGGCAAGTGAACAAATCTGTTGCTCATTTTTCTTCTTTGCAAACAAGCCATGATCACTCCTTCCATTAGCACGACACTGAGCGTAGTCTTTGTTAGGACATTTTGTTTGCTCATTTTCATAGTCGTGTCAATCCCAACAATCTCCATGTGTGTGTATATAGTCATAGGTTTCCGTCACCCCTTTTGAGTTGTTGACCTTTTTCCTTTGACTTGAGTTTGTTTGGATTTTACCCACTTTTGACTATCCCTTTTCTTTTAGTTAGTTCTTTGGCATTCCACAATCCTAACCTACCACCAAAAGCTTTCGAGAGTTAGTTCTTTCTTTAGTGTGAGCTTTCTTTGCGATTTCACTTTACACGCTTATAGCTCTCACTTGTGGTTTCTAGTTCGGTGCAATCCCCAAGGTGAGGTACAAGGCTAACACCACCATATTCCACTACCATATACAATCCTTGTGTGTTTTGCATGATGGATAGGCACGGTGAGTCGAGCCAACCACCTCCCCAAGAAGAAGAACATGGACCGTACATGACGCGAGCAAGTCACTAGATCATCCGACAAGAGTTCCGTGAACGTTGTTGTAACTACCTCGGTGAATTACGCTCCTAGATACAAGCCTGGATGAGCGGAAATGGTTAAAATAGTACGGTGGGGCCCAAATGCCACTCACAGGTAGACCTTTCGGCCGTCCTAACCATTTCCAAACATCGGGACAAGAACGGGCGGCGTAATCGGCAGGTGAAGGGATCAACTACATACACAAATGAGTATGTATGCAAGCCACCATACAATAGTTCTCAGAGCCATTCCATCTAAAAGAAATAGAAATATTGCAACGCCATACGGCAAGATCCAAATATCCTAGATAGATATAATAGTTTAGGATATCTCCTCATACATCAAACATCAGAGTATCAAGGGGAAGCGGAAAACAAGATCCGAGTACGGATAAGAAGCAAATCGGCATAAGATGCCCCATAAATAAGCACATCCCGCCCACAGATCTCACGGATCCCCATTCCCGGAATCTCTACACCGAATGATCATTGCCCACATCGTCCGTCTCCTCCACCCAGTATCCATCTTGCGAGTTTACCTGTTCATCTGAATCAAACAATTTATCGTGTGAGACCCTAGGGGTACTCAGCAAGTCTTTATGCCTCTAAAGGGGACACAACCTGGGGTGATGCAATTGCAGCAAAAGATAAACCCTAACAATTCTATAGATACTCGCTAACCATCCGCCTAACCAGAGATAGACGGATGTCCGTGAATTAATAACAACAGTTATAACGGTAATATAACAGATCCATCCTCCTCCTCGCTTACCGATGAGGAAGCGGACGAACAACCCCCCATCCGTTGGCAGTTTTATTATCCATTCCATGAGTGTTGCACTATTTACTAGTCAGGTACTGAGTCAAATTAAAAGCGGTACTTTAGTTATACTTGTCTATGATCGAGAAACTGTGCTCCAAGTCGTCCATAACCGCGGACACGGCTTTCAAAAAGATTTACCCTGCAGGGGTGCACAAATAGCAACACACACTCGATCAACCTCGGAAAAACCAAATCAAAACCCAACGAGGCATTCACGACAAAGCGATCACAGGATTCAGAAATATTTCAGGGGGCCACCCCATTAAGCTACCCGCAACGAAGTTAGCCGACTCCGAGACGGACTCAAGGTTTGCGTCAGTGGCTGTAAACGACTGGGAACCCGAAAATGTGACTGGGCTTGTCGATACTGCGAAAACACTCCGCTTCCCTAAACAGTACAGGTGCATTCCTCGCACAATTTTAAATTAAGCAGTAAAGCATGGCATAAGTACAGGATAGTAATAAAACCTCAAACTACTTTGTGGCCCCAAGAAATAAGAATGAATCAAGCTCTGGCTCAGGGGGGTTCATAAGCCTCCCAGATGTGGATAGCGCGAATATTCAAGGAACAGGAATCAAGTACTCGGGGTCCTACGGGACACAAGTGAGCCTGAAAAACCAAATAGCAAATATGACTCACCGGCGCCACTTTCATTAGTTATCCCATTTCTACTTAGGTTAAGTTGTTTAGGTACCTCGTTATCCATCAGACACTCACATACCCTACACATGCTGTTCTACGACTCGCATGGCTCAAACAACTCCTGTAGTAATGGCTCATGGGATGGAGGAACAGGCTTCAGTGGGGTTTAAAAGTAAAGGCTGTGCAATACTTGGGATCCAGATTAATGCAATCGCGACTCAATGATGCAAGAATAAGATATAGGCAATAGGTACTATAAGTATGCAACCATGTGGTAGTGCTTGCCTGGCAGCTCAGTTGAAGCGATAGAAGGATCTGGGTAGTGCTCCTGGGTTTCTTGATATATTCCCTGCTCAGCGTCTATTCGAAGAAGAACCAAACAAACAAGGGCCAACATAAATAAAGTGCACAAGCATATGAATACAATGCGACAAGCAAACAATCATGCCATGATGAATTATGCACAATTTGCATGGCAATAATGTAGCATGGCATGGGTGAGGTGTGGAATACAAGTATAAATCATTTTGTTGAGTTTTAATCATGTTTTAACCTCAATTAAGTTGCTGTATACATTATATTTATATGATGCATGCTGCAAAACAGAACAAGGAATGCATAAACAGAAAGGTCTCGTCGAGCTAATCATTTTAGACATATTATTTGTTAAATTTGAAGTTATAAAACAAAAGTTATTAATTAATTAAGGAAAAAGGGCATTTTATTGTAATTTTAATCAACTTAAAAATTAAAGTGTCTAAAATATATTTTGAATGGCATATTTGAATTCCTCATATTTTTCTGATTTGAAAACATATATTATTTGTATTATTTGGGTTTATATTTTAAAAGTTATTTGTAAACAGATTTGAAATTTGAATTTAATTTAATTTGAAAAAGTTTGAATTAAAACAGAAATACAGAAATACTTTTGTCACTCGCTCAAATCTAGCCACAGACAATGACAGGTGGGGCCTGGCTGACTGGACGCCACAGCGCTCAGAAAACCCTCTGTCACCGCGAGCACGCCCGGCCATAGTGGATGACAGGTGGGGTCCGAGTCTTTGCTGACCCACACGCCAGTGGGCGGATGCGAGGCTGCCACGCGGCACAGCGGGGGATTGCGGGTTGAGGCGGTGTAAAACCCAGGCGCCTAACTGCAAAGTGGTACTACGGCTGTCAGGTGGGCTCGGGCGGACCGCGGGTTAGGAGTAAAAAGCTGGGGGGGGGTTGTGCAAAAAGGCGACGCGGCACTGTGCTTCTTCTCTGAATCTCTGACGACAAAATGATGTTCGACAGGCGGGGCTCGATGCAGGGGTCGATCCCGCGACTCCGCGTGCGCGCGCGGCGGCGGTTACCGCTGTGGTAGGCTAGGGGAGTTAATAGGAGAGGGCAACGCGGCTAGGTAAGGTTCTCGGTGGCGTAGGGAACTGGCGAACACCGACGAGCCCGACGCACTGACGGCGCTCGACGAAAGGAACGGCGGCGCTAGACGGTGGTGATGACGCGGAGGATGTCAGGGAGAAGGAGATGCTCACCGCGGAGTGATCGGTGTGGTCAGATCGGCTAGGGGAGCAGCGGATCGTCGGCGAAGCAGAGGCCGGCGGAGCTAGGGTTTGGCGTCGGTGGCGGCGGTGGTCTTCGGCTCCAGCCCTTCTCCTCCTCGACGGCGGGTACAGGGCGATGCAGAGAGGCCTCCTCGTCCTCCCCGACCACCTCCACGTCGCGCGCCCGCCTCCTTGTTCTGAAGATGGACGGCGACACCGAGAGCGGCGGCCGGGTAGACGGTGGTAGGGTAGATGGGGAGGGAGAAAAAGATGGGCACGACCCTGGGGAGATTTGGGAGAGGTAGCAGGTGAGAGAGAGGGAGATGATAGGGATGGGAGAGGAGAGTGGTGCCGTGGGGGATCGGTGAAGAGAAAAAGGTGGCTCGGCCACCTTTTCTTCTCCCTCCCTCACGTGCTCGGGCGGCTTGGCCTGGGGCAGGTAGGCAGCTGGCAGGTGGGGCAAGGTGAGGCCAGGAAGGTAGGAGAGGCTCGGGCTGGTGGGGCATGCAAGGCAGAGAGAGAAGAAAGAAGGAGAGGATAGGCATGGAGCTCGGGTGGGAGCTAGGCTCGGTTAGGGTTTGCACTAGGGGAGGGGTAGGGCAGCTCGGGTTGGACCAGGGTGACCAGGTGGGGCTAGCTAGGTGAGAGAGGAGGGAGGCCGAGATAGAGAGGGTGGGGACTAGGGTTAGCTAGAGAGGGGCTCGGGTTAGGTTAGATGATTCCCATGGTGGTGGTAGGGTGTAACTAGGGTAGATGAGGGGTTAGGTTTAGGGTTTAGCTTAGGTGAGAGATTTTGGAGAAAAGATTAGGGAGGGAGGGTATGGTTTAGGGTTTAGGCATGATCCACATGACCATGCAAGGATGGAGGTGAAAAGGGAGGGGAAGATGAGGAATAGAGAGAGGGAGAGAGGAAGAGAGATGAACCACTCAAGAATTCAAATAAAAATCCAAAAAGACTTAATTGTGGTGGCACTTGCATGGCCCATGCAAAATATTTATTGCCATGTTTATTCTTGTGAGAACAATAATATTAACATGGCATTATTATTATGCATTCCCAAAAATATGAATTAAGCCAAGCAAAAGAATCTAAAGGAAAGTTCCAGATAGAGTAGATGGAGATGATCACATTTGATTATAATTGGGACTTGCTAGTGTGTATATTCCACTAGATGTTTAATAGTCCCAAAAATACCCCAACATGATAATAACCCCAAAACAACCCATATGGAAGCTAGGGAAAAGTTCCACTCACAAGGCATGCAAAGGTGGCCATGTGGCTCTCCTCAACCAATAATGTGAAAACAATATGGTGCATATATGAGAGCATGTGGAGATAGAATGGATCCACACCAACACATATGAGCTAGAGGTAAAACCAAATAAGTTGCAATGCACATATATGGTGGAATGGTGGAATGATGGGTGATGACAAGAAAGGTGGTGGAGTTAACAAAAGATATGCCCCCAACTCAACTTGGGCATTTAAACAATATATCAAGAACCAAATACAATATCAAGAGGCAAAATACAATTAATGATGCATATGAGATAAGAACCAACACAAAAAGGGTTTTATATGTTGCTCAAATGCAAGGTGGCATGATGACATGAGCATGATATAATGATGATGCAACAATTATATATTTGAAGTAGCCATTATATTACTAGACCAAGTAGCATTACAATTGTTAGACAATTGGGATGCTACAACTCTTCCCCACTAAACAGGAATCTCGCCCCGAGATTCTAGGAAGAAGAAGAAGAAGACACAAAGAGGGTAGGATACTTGGCACGGAGCTCATCTTCACGTTCCCAAGTGGCTTCATCAACGGAATGGTGCGACCACTGCACCTTGCAGAACTTGATGGACTTGTTGCGAGTCCTTCTTTCTGCGGTCTCAAGGATTTTTGTGGGGTGTTCTTGATAAGACAGGTCTTCTTGGAGATTGATAAGCTCATGGTCCACGGTCCTGCCGGGATCCTTGAAGCACTTCTTGAGTTGAGAGATGTGGAAAACATCATGGACTTTGAGTTTTTTCGGGAGCTCAAGAGCATAAGCAACTTCTCCTCTTCTTCCACGAATTTTGAAAGGACCGATGTATCTAGGATCCAGCTTTCCTTTGATACCAAAGCGGTGCGTGCCTCACATGGGAGTGACACGAAGGTAAACGAGATCACCAGGGACATACTCCATGTCCGTGTGCTTTCTGTCATAATTGCTCTTCTGGCGACTTTGAGCAATCTTCAGATTTTCAAGAATGATGTGCACTTTCTCCTCCGCTTGAGTTACAATGTCAGGGCCAAACAATATTCTTTCTCCTGCACCCGACCAACCAATCGGAGTTCTGCATTTGCGACCATAGAGAGCCTCAAATGGTGCCATCTTTAGACTTTTCTGGAAGCTGTTGTTGTAAGAGAATTCAGCATAAGGAAGACATTCTTCCCACTTCATGCCAAAAGAGATGACGCAAGCACGGAGCATATCCTCCAGAATCTGATTGACCCTTTCAACTTGTCCTTGCGACTGAGGGTGGTAAGCTGTGCTGAAGTTCAATTTTGTTCCCAAAGCATTTTGGAAACTTTCCCAGAACTTGGAAGTGAAGATGCTTCCACGGTCTGAACTGATCTCAAGCGGAACCCCATACAGAGAGACAATTCTGTTGATATAGAGCTCAGCCAACTGAATTGCAGAAATTGTTTCCTTGACGGGGAAGAAGTGAGCCACTTTAGAAAGCCTGTCAATGACAACAAAGATTGCATTGTTGCCCTTCTGCGACCTTGGAAAACCAGTGATGAAGTCCATCTCTGCTTTTTCCCATTTCCATTCCGGAGGTCTCAATGGCTGTAGAAGACCAGAAGGTTTTTGATGGACAGCTTTAACTCTGCGGCAGACATCACACTCCGAGACATACTTGGCACAATATCTTTTCAAACCCGGCCACCAATATTGTGTTTTCAAGTCCATGTACATCTTTGTGCTGCCAGGATGGATAGAAAGAACACAATCATGCGCCTCCTTGAGAACTTGTTCTCTCAAACCCGGGTAGTTCGGAACAAACATCCGGTGTTCAAAGAAAAGTGTGCCTTGATCATCGACGTGGAAGGACTCATACTTCGGAAGATGAAGTTTGGAAATGATCTTTCTGGTGTACGGATCACCAAGCTGAAAGGAGCGAACCTTCTCTTCCAAGAGAGGAGTAGCCAGAAGGTTCAGGAGATACCCTTGTTCCACAATTTCAAGGTTGAGCTGACGGAATTCCTCGCACAAGAGAGGCTGTTGTTCTTCCATCATGAGGTTGTTGACATAAGCTTTGCGGCTGAGAGCATCGGCCATGACATTAGCTTTGCCCGGAGTGTAGTTGATGGTCAAATCAAAATCATTGATTGCTTCAATCCAACTCCTCTGCCGAAGGTTGAGATCAGGCTGAGTGAAGATATACTTCAAACTCTTGTGATCAGAAAAGATTTCACAACGGTTGCCCAGCAAGTAATGCCTCCATATTTTCAAAGCAAAGACAACTGCTGCGAGCTCGAGGTCATGTGTAGGATAGTTGATCTCATGCGTCTTCAACTGTCGAGAGGCATAAGCAACAACTTGTTTTTCTTGCATAAGGACCGCACCCAATCCTTGCAAAGAGGCGTCACAGAATATCTGGAAAGGCTTAGATGTGTCCGGAGGAACCAAGACTGGTGTGGAAGTGAGCTTCTCTTTGAGTGTCTCAAAGCTTGCTTGACATGCAGGAGTCCAAAGGTATTTCTTGCCTTTCTTGAGGAGATCGGTAAGAGGCTTCGCTATCTTCGAAAAGTTCTGAACGAAGCGACGGCAATAACTAGCCAAACCGAGGAAACTCCGCACTTCTTTGACATTCACAGGAGGAAGCCATTCAACAATTGTCTTCACAGTTTCCGGGTTGACTGCAATGCCCTTGGCAGAGATGACGTGACCAAGATAGGTTACTTGATGCAGCCAAAACTCACATTTGGAGAACTTTGCATACAGGCGGTTCTCACGAAGCTTGTTTAGGACACACCGAAGGTGTTCTTCATGTTCTTCCTTAGACTTAGAATAGACTAAGATGTCATCCAGATAGACCACAACGAACTTATCAAGATACTCCATGAAAACCGAGTTCATGAGCTTCGAGAAGGTGGCAGGTGCGTTGGTGAGACCGAAAGACATGACCGTGTACTCATACAGGCCATAGCGGGTGGTGAAAGCTGTTTTAGGAACATCTTCCTTGCGAATCTTGATTTGGTGATAACCACTTCTCAAGTCAAGCTTAGAGAATACCACAGCTCCAGCTAGCTGATCGAAGAGATCATTAATCCGCGGAAGGGGATATTTATTCTTGATGGTTTTAGCATTGAGAGCCCGATAGTCAACACAAAGTCTATCAGTCTTGTCTCGCTTCTTCAGAAAGATTGTTGGGCTACCCCAAGAAGAAGTACTGTGTTGAATGAAACCCAACTTCTCTTGTTCATCAAGCTGCCGTTTGAGGTCAGCCAACTCAGCAGGACCCATTTTATAAGGCCGCTTGGAGATAGGAGCGGTACCAGGTTCAAGCTCAATTACAAACTCAATCTCACGATCCGGAGGCATACCTGGCAACTCTTCAGGAAAGACGTCTGGGAACTCACAGACCACCGGAACACTCTGAATAGCTTCCATAGCATCATCATTCAGAGCCGCCAAAGAGAAAAGCTGGATAGCAGGAGTCTGACTTGGAGAATAGACTATATGGCCTTCAGGAATCTTCAGAGAAACCGAGCGTTCAGCACAATCAATCACAGCTGCATTTGCTGTCAACCAATCCATGCCCAAGATGACATCAATGTCAGAGTTGCCCAGAACAATTAAGGACGCCGAGAACGAAGAACCACCAATCTCAATTTGATTGCCATGGCTGATTTTAGAAGCTGCCATCTTTTCTCCAGGAGAAAGGACCATTAACCGCTTAAGGAGAGGATCCAACGCTAACTCATTCTCATGTGCAAACTTGTGAGAAACAAAAGAATGCGATGCACCAGAATCAAACAAAACTCGTGCAGGGACTGAGTTAACGGGAAGCATACCCATCACAACTCTAGGTGCATGCTCAGCTTGAGCGGCGTTGACACAGTTGGCACGAGCAACAGCACACCCGGGCTTGGTGTTGATGTTGAGAGCCCGAGGTGGTGGTGCACGAACCATAGGAGAGCTTGCCGCAGATCTTGGAGGTGGTGGAGGAAGAGCTTTGTTTTTCATCGGACAGTTCCAGTACTGATGCCCAGTGTCTCCACAAGTGTAACAAGCACCAGGTGGACGTGGAGCAACGTAGCCAGGGACTCCGCCAGGCGCTCCAGGGTAGTGGTGGTTGTAGCCCCTGGGAGCAGCAGTGAGGAAGTTTGGTGGCCTTGCCGCGTAGCTTGAAGGTCTTGGTGGAGCCGGGAGCGACGGTGGGTTGTTGGGAACCCAGACACGACGCTTAGAAGGAGTTGACATAGCTGAAGAGCTTGCTGCATCATGGCTGTGTTTCTTTGACTCCTCAAACACTTGCCTACTTGCTTCTTCCTGCAGAGCTATATGCTGAAGTTCCAGAAAAGACGCCGGCCTTGCATGTGTGATTGCATATTTAATCGATGCATTGAGCCCTTGCCGGAACCTCTTTTGCTTCTTCTTGTCATCAGAGATCTCATCGCCACCATAACGAGAAAGGTTCATGAAGTTCCTGATGTAGGTATTGACATTATCATTGCCCTGCTTGAGGTTGAGAAACACTTCCTTCATCCTCTCCATGGCAATTTCTGACAGATACTGCTCTTTGAAAGCTCTAGTGAACTGTCCCCAAGTAGGCTGAAAACCAGTGCAGTTTGCCTTCAGGTAATTCTCCCACCAGAGAGCTGCATCTCCCTTCAGAAGGTGAGTAGCACATTTTACCCATTCTTGCTCAGGAACATCAGCAGTCATCAATAACCTTGACATCTCACGCAACCAATCATCCGCATCAAGTGGTTGATCAGAAACATCAAATTGGCGTGGGTTGAACTTCAGGAAGCTTTTGATGTCTCCTCGCTTGGAAGGTGGAGGTAGCGGAACAAACTCATTCCTCCTGACACTTTCTTCAAAACGCTGCTGGTTCTGCTGCATTGCTGCCAAGGCATTGGCGATGCTTGACAACGCTGCCCCCAGTTCAGGTTGTATGTCCTCCTCAGAACGGCGTGGTGGTGCCATGCTGTGATTGATATAAAACACAAGTCAGTACTATAATGGAGAATAATAATAATCCAAAATAGTACCAAGATGGAATTAACCAAGATTAAAGGATACAATTTACTAAGATGATATTAAAATATCAACATAGTTCAAAGCACCTAGAAGATATTAAGCATATCGCACACGACTGAAAAGGAGTGTGGTACACAACTTAACAAAGAAAAATTTTCCACAAATTTCGGCATGAAAATACCAATAGATGCGCAAAATCACTTAACGAATCAAGATTAGTGACTCTACCAATTCAATATACAAGAGCGAATGATACAAGTAGTGGTATGGTCGCGACTCCATCCTGCACTCAAATCATTACTCCGCACATGAATAAGTAAAACACATATCCCAACACCTTCTTCTCAAGATAACCTAAAGATTAGTAACTACGGAAACGAACACCCCAAACAAGATAACATCGGATAACAAAGAGTAAGACAGATCGCGGCGGTATACAACGAATCAGATAGATCGCGTCAGTTTGCAAAAGCCTGTCGATATGGAATGTACCAACAGTTGATAACCAAAAGGCCGATAAAGATAACATGTTGGATGCAACAGATAGACAAGGAATTACACACACACACACACACACACACTCAACCTATGGTACTACGGAAACCCAGAACACGTGAATCCTAGTTTGAATTTTAAGAAGAGGATTGAAAACGTTACACTTCCTTACCAGAAAAGGGTGGGTGGGTGGGTAAGAAGAAAAGTGGAAGCAGTCCTACTCTCGCGTTTTGTTTTTCCCTAGTATACATAGCTACCAAAAATAATTGCTAGACTGACAACGACCATTTGGCTGAGACCCTGAAGGTCGGGATGGCTCTGATACCAATTGTAACTACCTCGGTGAATTACGCTCCTAGTTACAAGCCTGGATGAGCGGAAATGGTTAAAATAGTACGGTGGGGCCCAAATGCCACTCACAGGTAGACCTTTCGGCCGTCCTAACCATTTCCAAACATCGGGACAAGAACGGGCGGCGTAATCAGCAGGCGAAGGGATCAACTACATACACAAATGAGTATGTATGCAAGCCACCATACAATAGTTCTCAGAGCCATTCCATCTAAAAGAAATAGAAATATTGCAACGCCATACGGCAAGATCCAAATATCCTAGATATAATAGTTTAGGATATCTCCTCATACATCAAACATCAGAGTATCAAGCGGAAGCGGAAAACAAGATCCGAGTACGGATAAGAAGCAAATCGGAATAAGATGCCCCATAAATAAGCACATCCCGCCCACAGATCTCACGGATCCCCGTTCCCAGAATCTCTACACCGAATGATCGTTGCCCACATCGTCCGTCTCCTCCACCCAGTATCCATCTTGCGAGTTTACCTGTTCATCTGAATCAAACAATTTATCGTGTGAGACCCTAGGGGTACTCAGCAAGTCTTTATGCCTCTAAAGGGGACACAACCTGGGGTGACGCAATTGCAGCAAAATATAAACCCTAACAATTCTATAGATACTCGCTAACCATCCGCCTAACCAGAGATAGACGGATGTCCGTGAATTAATAACAACAGTTATAACGGTAATATAACAGATCCATCCTCCTCCTCGCTTACCGACGAGGAAGCGGACGAACAACCCCCATCCGTTGGCAGTTTTATTATCCATTCCATGAGTGTTGCACTATTTACTAGTCAGGTACTGAGTCAAATTAAAAGCGGTACTTTAGTTATACTTGTCTATGATCGAGAAACTGTGCTCCCAGTCGTCCATAACCGCGGACACGGCTTTCAGAAAGATTTACCCTGCAGGGTGCACAAATAGCAACACACACTCGATCAACCTCGGAAAAACCAAATCAAAACCCAACGAGGCATTCACGACAAAGCGATCACAGGATTCAGAAATATTTCAGGGGGGCACCCCATTAAGCTACCCGCAACGAAGTTAGCCGACTCCGAGATGGACTCAAGGTTTGCGTCAGTGGTTGTAAACGACTGGGAACCCGAAAATGTGACTGGGCTTGTCGATACCGCGAAAACACTCCGCTTCCCTAAACAGTACAGGTGCATTCCTCGCACAATTTTAAATTAAGCAGTAAAGCATGGCATAAGTACAGGATAGTAATAAAACCTCAAACTACTTTGTGGCCCCAAGAAATAAGAATGAATCAAGCTCTGGCTCAGGGGGTTCATAAGCCTCCCGGATGTGGATAGCGCGAATATTCAAGGAACAGGAATCAAGTACTCGGGGTCCTACGGGACACAAGTGAGCCTGAAAAAACCAAATAGCAAATATGACTCACCGGCGCCACTTTCATTAGTTATCCCATTTCTACTTAGGTTAAGTTGTTTAGGTACCTCGTTATCCATCAGACACTCACATACCCTACACATGATGTTCTACGACTCGCATGGCTCAAACAACTCCTGTAGTAATGGCTCATGGGATGGAGGAACAGGCTTCAGTGGGGTTTAAAAGTAAAGGCTGTGCAATACTTGGGATCCAGATTAATGCAATCGCGACTCAATGATGCAAGAATAAGATAGAGGCAATAGGTACTATAAGTATGCAAGCATGTGGTAGTGCTTGCCTGGCAGCTCAGTTGAAGCGAGAGAAGGATCTGGGTAGTGCTCCTGGGTTTCTTGATATATTCCCTGCTCAGCGTCTATTCGAAGAAGAACCAAACAAACAAGGGCCAACATAAATAAAGTGCACAAGCATATGAATACAATGCGACAAGCAAACAATCATGCCATGATGAATGATGCACAATTTGCATGGCAATAATGTAGCATGGCATGGGTGAGGTGTGGAATACAAGTATAAATCATTTTGTTGAGTTTTAATCATGTTTTAACCTCAATTAAGTTGCTGTATACATTATATTTATATGATGCATGCTGCAAAACAGAACAAGGAATGCATAAACAGAAAGGTCTCGTCGAGCTAATCATTTTAGACATATTATTTGTTAAATTTGAAGTTATAAAACAAAAGTTATTAATTAATTAAGGAAAAAGGGCATTTTATTGTAATTTTAATTAACTTAAAAATTAAAGTGTCCAAAATATATTTTGAATGGCATATTTGAATTCCTCATATTTTTCTGATTTGAAAACATATATTATTTGTATTATTTGGGTTTATATTTTAAAAGTTATTTGTAAACAGATTTGAAATTTGAATTTAATTTAATTTGAAAAAGTTTGAATTAAAACAGAAATACGGAAATACTTTTGTCACTCGCTCAAATCTAGCCACAGATAATGACAGGTGGGGCCTGGCTGACTGGACGCCACAGCGCTCAGAAAACCCTCTGTCACCGCGAGCACGCCCGGCCACACTGGATGACAGGTGGGGTCCGAGGCTTTGCTGACCCACATGCCAGTGGGCGGATGCGAGGCTGCCACGCGGCACAGCGGGGGATTGCGGGTTGAGGCGGTGTAAAACCCAGGCGCCTAACTGCAAAGTGGTACTACGGCTGTCAGGTGGGCTCGGGCGGACCGCGGGTTAGGAGTAAAAAGCTGGGGGGAGGTTTGTGCAAAAAGGCGACGCGGCACTGTGCTTCTTCTCTGAATCTCTGACGACAAAACGGTGTTCGACAGGCGGGGCTCGATGCAGGGGTTTATCCCGCGACCTCGCGTGCGCGCGCGGCGGCGGTTACCGCTGCGGTAGGCTAGGGGAGTTGATAGGAGAGGGCAACGCGGCTAGGTAAGGTTCTCGGTGGCGTAGGGAACTGGCGAACACCGACGAGCCCGACGCACTGACGGCGCTCGACGAAAGGAACGGCGGCGCTAGACGGTGGTGATGACGCGGAGGATGTCAGGGAGAAGGAGATGCTCACCGCGGAGTGATCGGTGTGGTCGGATCGGCTAGGGGAGAAGCGGATCGTCGGCGAAGCAGAGGCCGGCGGAGCTAGGGTTTGGCGTCGGTGGCGGCGGTGGTCTTCGGCTCCAGCCCTTCTCCTCCTCGACGGCGGGTACATGGCGATGCAGAGAGGCCTCCTCGTCCTCCCCGACCACCTCCACGTCGCGTGCCCGCCTCCTTGTTCTGAAGATGGACGGCGACACCGAGAGCGGCGGCCGGGTAGACGGTGGTAGGGTAGATGGGGAGGGAGAAAAAGATGGGCATGACCCTGGGGAGATCTGGGAGAGGTAGCAGGTGAGAGAGAGGGAGATGATAGGGACGGGAGAGGAGAGTGGTGCCGTGGGGGATCGGTGAAGAGAAAAAGGTGGCTCGGCCACCTTTTCTTCTCCCTTCCTCACGTGCTCGGGCGGCTTGGCCTGGGGCAGGTAGGCAGCTGGCAGGTGGGGCAAGGTGAGGCCAGGAAGGTAGGAGAGGCTCGGGCTGGTGGGGCATGCAAGGCAGAGAGAGAATAAAGAAGGAGAGGGGAGGCATGGAGCTCGGGTGGGAGCTAGGCCCGGTTAGGGTTTGCACTAGGGGAGGGGTAGGGCAGCTCGGGTTGGACCAGGGTGACCAGGTGGGGCTAGCTAGGTGAGAGAGGAGGGAGGCCGAGATAGAGAGGGTGGGGACTAGGGTTAGCTAGAGAGGGGCTCGGGTTAGGTTAGATGATGCCCATGGTGGTGGTAGGGTGTAACTAGGGTAGATGAGGGGTTAGGTTTAGGGTTTAGCTTAGGTGAGAGATTTTGGAGAAAAGGTTAGGGAGGGAGGGTATGGTTTAGGGTTTAGGCATGATCCACATGACCATGCAAGGATGGAGGTGAAAAGGGAGGGGAAGATGAGGAATAGAGAGAGGGAGAGAGGGAGAGAGATGAACCACTCAAGAATTCAAATAAAAATCCAAAAAGACTTAACTGTGGTGGCACTTGCATGGCCCATGCAAAATATTTATTGCCATGTTTATTCTTGTGAGAACAATAATATTAACATGGCATTATTATTATGCATTCCCAAAAATATGGAATTAAGCCAAGCAAAAGAATCTAAAGGAAAGTTCCAGATAGAGTAGATGGAGATGATCACATTTGATTATAATTGGGACTTGCTAGTGTGTATATTCCACTAGATGTTTAATAGTCCCAAAAATACCCCAACATGATAATAACCCCAAAACAACCCATATGGAAGCTAGGGAAAAGTTCCACTCACAAGGCATGCAAAGGTGGCCATGTGGCTCTCCTCAACCAATAATGTGAAAACAATATGGTGCATATATGAGAGCATGTGGAGATAGAATGGATCCACACCAACACATATGAGCTAGAGGTAAAACCAAATAAGTTGCAATGCTCATATATGGTGGAATGGTGGAATGATGGGTGATGACAAGAAAGGTGGTGGAGTTAACAAAAGATATGCCCCCAACTCAACTTGGGCATTTAAACAATATATCAAGAACCAAATACAATATCAAGAGGCAAAATACAATTAATGATGCATATGAGATAAGAACCAACACAAAAAGGGTTTTATATGTTGCTCAAATGCAAGGTGGCATGATGACATGAGCATGATATAATGATGATGCAACAATTATATATTTGAAGTAGCCATTATATTACTAGACCAAGTAGCATTACAATTGTTAGACAATTGGGATGCTACAGTTGCCAAGCTCTTGAGACGTGACAAGATAAACAATTTGGCGAGACGCAAGCCGAGTTCAAGAACATCGACAACCGCTTCGATGGCCTCGAACGACAAATGCATGCAATGCATCACAACTTTGGTCATCAAAATGAAGCGCTCCAACGCTCCGTTGCCGAAACAAATGGCAAGCTTCGACTCCTCATCGTTGGAATGACAAGACCGTGCTCACGCGCATCAAGCTCTTCAAGCTCGTCATGCCACTATTCTCCTCTTCGTCAAGATCTTCATCCAAGTGCTCCAAGACGCAATTACGCCATTTTGGTTGAAGATGGAACCTATTCGAACTATGTACCTTCACCACGGCACACTGCAATGTCAAGCTATGATGGTGATTTCTCCTCAAGGCCCCAAGCAAGGCGTGAAGGACAACATCATCATGCAAGGGCTCTAGTGATCCAACAAGTGCAACCACAAGCGAAACCTCAAGTACACCACCACCGCCCGTGACACATACTTGATACAACAAGTGATGACTCCAACCTGGAGGAACAAGCTCAACACCAACATGAAGCTCTCCAAGATCCTCCTCCTCGTCATTGCTGTCATGAACGTCCGCACCGACACCATGGTCATCACGAGGCGCCTCCTCCACCACATCAAAACATGGAGCGTCAAGTGGTACAAGTTGAGCGACGCCCACCACGTCATGAGGCTCAAGACCATGATCTTTGCCGTGAGGCCAAAGTGCCTAACCTGCAGCAACAACAACCAAGGAACGAGCCTCCTCTTCGTCCACAACAACCTCAAGAGGCTCCACCTCCTGATGATCATCATGAGGCCCGAGTGCCTCCTCCTCGTCAACAACCGTGCCGAGAGAAAGAGCAATTTCAACCACCTCCAAATGCATCTCCTCAACCGCAAGAACACCAACAAGCTCATCACAATGATTGCATGGAAGATGAAGACCATCATCACCATGGCAACAACTGCAACCGTGACCGCAATGATGAAGAAACCTTCGGCAAGCTCAAGTTCACCAGTTCAAATTATCCCAAAGAATATCTCTCATGGGCACTCAAAGTCGACAAGATCTTCTGCATGCACAATTATAGCAACAAGAAGATGGTGTCTCCTGAGGGTACAATGGGGAATGAATGTCTAGGGTTTTATATCCCAAGAATCGATCCCATTCTAAGGTTGGGGTGCCTCTCCTTTTATTGGGCGCCGGTCCTCTTCCCCCAATATTTGGGTGGGAAGGTCTTCCACACTAGCGCCCTAAGGATGTTCGGTATACAAGTCCACTTTGTGTGGACTAAGTCTAGGACCACTTGCAGCATGCTGGTCCTTTGTAAAGCTGGAGCTCCTGGCGTCACATGCCGCTCCATGACGCCCCTCGCTCCCTTCCTTACACCAAAGTGGCAAAGATTGGATATGTCGATGCTGAAGTTATCCATGCCTCTTTTACACTGAAGAGGTCGAACCGGCTCCTCTCTACCGAGGCGGTCCGCATGGTCCTAGCAGTGCCCGCCAGGTCTTGTCATCTCTACTCCTTTCACCGCGAGGTTAAAAATGTTCCCTCGGGGCATGCACCAAGGTATCCGAGGCCTGTTGGGCACAGCGATGGTCTATCCCTCGCAAGGCGACCTCTTGAAGGTGGCCCAGGTGAGGCTAGGTCCTGAGACTCGTGGCAGGCTAACTGCCCCTCACCTGGATCAAGAGGAAACATGTTGGGGCCCCTTGGCACCCCAGGGACGCTGTTGCTTAAGCGGTGGGCCCAGCGACCATCAGGTCGAGGTACCCCAGTTACTAGAACCCTGACAAGAGGAGCGAGGGATAGATTGTTTCTACGTCTTTAACCAATTCAGCATTGTGGCAGCATGAGAACATGGTTGAGTTGACTAAAAACATGTGACTCTTAGCATGCGGTTTGGATAATCGGTCTCGACAAGAGATGACCGCCTTGCAGTTGGATCCATGCTCGGGAGGGTGAGGAGGAGGCGACGTGGATAGACATACCCTCAGAGTATCTCCTGAATACTAGTGGTGACATGATAAGAGTGTATCATTTCAGTTGTGTATGAGGAACTGCAGGAAAAGCATGAAGATCTAGAGTACCTTCGTTCTCGCACAATCCTTGCCACGACAAACAATGATGCCAAGAAGGTGAACGATTATGTTCTCTCTATGATGAGAGGCGAGGAAATAGTGTTATTGAGTGCCAATACCATCGCTGATGCTAACGATCAAGCCATCGAAAGTGACCTACTATGCCCTCTAGAGTACTTACACTCCATCAACAGAAGTAACTTTCCATGTCACAACTTGGTGCTAAAGATCTGGGCTCATGTCATGCTGCTGAGAAAGCTGAACCAGTCTGGTGGCCTATGCAACAATACGTGTATAATCATTACACAACTAGGGGAGCTAATGATCGAAGCTCAGGTTATTACTAGATCATTAGCGGGAGATACTATTTACATTCCATAGATTACTTTGACTATGAAAGGGTCAAACAATCCTTTCGTGTTGAAGAGACAACAGTTCCCTATAAATATATGCTTCATCATGATGATAAAAAATCCAGTTCCAAACGCTGCAGACTATAGGCATATATCTAAAATAGTTGGTGTTCCAAACGCTGCAGACTATAGGCATATATATTGTTGTCTCTTGTGTCACCTCTCCATCCGGACTGAAGAAACTTATCCATCAGGACAAAGAGGCTTGTGGATCCTCCACGAGAAATATTGTCTATCGGGACATCCTAGCTAAGATCGGTTGCTATTTCTTTGAGGCTACATCTCGGCTTCGATAAGACACATGAATTAGCCAAATTTAGAGTTTCTACGAAAAAGCATCCTAGTCTGGATGATTATTTGTCAAGCGTTGTTGCCTCGTGCCAGCGCCAAGCTAATCCATAAGTTTATATAGTCTATACGAGTATTTCTTCTGTACAGAGAGCCAAGGACTTACCTATTGCCTGCTTTGCATATGCAGAAGCAGAACATATCAGGAAGCACGAAGTAGTTCATTGTGGAGAAGTCTCGCCTAAAATCAAGTTGTTTTTTGTATGTGCTATGGCTTTGCGTTGATTTAGAACTATGTTAAGTATATTGTGTGTGTTGTTAGAATTTTAGCCCATTTTTACCAGTATCGCATGTGTACCGTTGGACTCTTAAACTATTGTAATGTTGAATTGTATTTTCATCTACGAGCATGCTACTTTACCACACACGATAAGTCCCTATGTGATAATCTCACCAAATGAAATGCCTTACGTCCACGCCCTAGGGGCGCAAGGATAAGTCTAGTATATGTAATTCCTATGTGGTGGATCTTTACCTTATGAGATGATATATGAGATTGCAAATTCTAATATGTGTTTGATATATTGATAGTTTCATATTATTACCATATTCTTAAATAATTGTTCTAATCAAACTTGTATGCAAGGGCATGTGTGGGGAATGTGTGCATTAGATGGAGTAACATGGTGGTAGTGATTGGATAGGGACAGAAAATTCGAGATCTACTCTAGTTTTTTCCTTTCTTTTGTTTGCTCGCTAGGGAGAAAGTGAAAGCATGTGTTATAATCATCTAGTGACAACAAAGATGATCTTGTTGCTCAAGGTAGCATATTTTCCATTCAAACATCATGTCTACCTAAGGCTATACTGTTTATTCGTAATTCTAGATTGCATGGAATTTTCTCTTTCTAGAGGAGTATAAGTGAGATGTGTTTCATCGTCTTTATAATAGGATGTGATGCACATATGAATGCTAATCAAACATTATATGGAAGTTTCAACAATATTTATGTCATATGTGAATTGTTTTATGTCGACCATGATTTATGAGAGAGTACACAAGTGAACCTATGAAACCCAGTCAACTTTTAAATATAAAAAACACATTTTACAACTTTTACCGCCCTTTACATTTTCTACAACAATTAAATTCGAAAATACAGAAGCACTTTTACTTTCTCAAGCATAAACAAAAACCCAAAAATAACATTACTTTAATATTTTTACTTTGCTGTTTTATTTATAGATTACTTTACTATTTTATTTGTTATTTTATTTAAGTTTATAATTCTAATATGAAGACTTATGTTTGACAACCACACGGTGGAGTTGGGGGCACAAGACAAAAACTTTGTTTTCTAGGTTGCTAGAAGAGACAGGAAAAAGAAAGTTGCTCAGATCCTAAAAAGTTTAATATAAACCCCCGAGTCACCCTTGTGGGGAAATCAAGACTTGCTACATCATCTGCACTTGGAGTCCCAACGAGTTGGCACATACATAGATGGTGTCATTATTAGTGTCGACTCAATATCAACTCATTTTTAGCCGAGATATATAAGACACTCATACTCATCTCATTTGGTCATTTGGTTAGATTGCCTGGTTAGGGAAGTGGATGTACAGCCTAGCCACCTAGGTTCAAGTCCTCACGGGCGTAGATTTTGGGTTCTTATTGTTTAAAAAATCAATATAGGGGTTTTCCCTACTACATTCCTTTCAAAAAATACTTGACTCATTTATTTTCGAGTCAATATTGAGTCTAGATAAATAACTAGTCGATGTCGATCCACTCACAAGTTTATAGATTTTATTGCAGCCCTACTCCTATCTTGATGCAGAGGTCACGATGGTGGTGGAGCTCTGCGGTCCTCCTTCAGTGAGGTCGAGGTAGGAGGGAGGTTGTAACATACCAAATTTTACAATTACAGATGTTATTAGAAGCATGCATCATATCATTGCATCATGGCAACACATATAAAAAAAAACTGCATAGTTATTTTCTTCCTAAATCCCATAGTCATTTATAGACTAAAAGGGGTTAAACCTTTTTGAACCACCAAAATCCTTGCAAAAGTGTTATTTTATAATCCTACTCCAACCCCCTTCTTTTTACAACATTTTAGAAACAAATTTTGTCTATTTTAGAGTCCGTTTGCAAAAATTATTAATCAAATAGAAAAATAGAAAAGAATAAAAAGTAAAAAAAAATGAGAACCTAACCTATCCGGGCCGGCTGAGCCAGCCCGGGGCTTACCTACCGCCCACCTGGCCGGATGGGTGACGCGCAGCACGTGGGCCGCCGCCAGCAGCCCGCCCGCCTCCAGCCGCAGCCGCGGACAGACCGGACCCACCCGTCATCCCCTTCGTTCGAGTCCAGGACGAACACGGCGTCCACCGCGTCGGCGCCAACCGCCTCCGGCCGATTCGGAGCGGAATCCGTAGTCCCCAGGCCGAGAAATCGCTCCTTTATAAAGCCTTGGCACGCCTCCACAAAAGCCCTAGTTTTTCTTTCGCTAACCGCCACCGAGCCGCCGCCAATCGCTCGCCGGAGCTCCGCCGGACTTCGCTGCCTCCGGTCGCCGCCCGCCGCCACCTCGGGAAGGAGGAGCCGCCGCCGCCCCCGGGAACGCAACCTCAGCGAGGAGCCGGTCGCTGTCGACTTCTTCGTCGGGCCGGAGGAGCACCGCCACGCCGCCGTACCTCGCTGCCGACGCACCACCGCCGCCCGTCGTCGCTGTCGTCGGTAAGCCCCCCCCCCCTCTCCGACCGTCAAATTGAGATCCAACGGCTCCAATCGGTCAAACGGCCCCGGCCAATCGCATCGCGCCGTGTGGCAGCCGCACGTCGTCGCCGCGTCACCACCGCGTCGGCGTCACGCCCGCCCCGCTGGCCAATCCCGAGCCGCCGCGTGTCGCCGCGTAGCTGGCCACCTTTTTAGTTTTCTTTTTAATAGGCAGAAAATATTTTAATCTTGTAAAATCCATAGTAATTCAAGTATTAGTCCAAAAATTGCGTATATTATACCGTTGGATTCGTTTTTTCGAGTAGAACACAGATCTACAATAATATTGCTGTTTTGCCACAACAATCTTGCAGTAGGATTTAAAGTTTAGATTAGAGTATTTTAATTCTAGAGAATTATCCGTAGCTCCGTTTTAGTTGATTCTTGTTGCGTTGGCTTTGTATCGACGAGACCTTCTGTAAAAAATTACCTCATCATGCTTAGGGTGTTCAGATCTATCTCGAGATAGATTAGAGTTGTAGATCTAGTTTTGAGTTTGGATACTTAGGGTTTAACCCAAAGTACTTCAAATCTGTGGGGAATCGATTCTAATGACATCCCCAACTCAGCAACACCCCTGAATAAAATCCTTGGTCAAATTTGAATCCATCCTTGCATATTACCATGTTGCATGCATGCATATTCGACTTTGTGACTTTGTTTTGTGCAAATTGTGATTGGATCCATGTCTGTTTCGTTAGATTGCTCGGAGTGCGCTGAGGAGTACTGTTGTGTTGATTGCTGCTCGGATCAAGGCAAGTTACACCACTTGTTTTAAGTCCCAGTTTTGACTATGCATGTTTTACTCTTCAAATTCCGTAGTATGCATGTGTAGGATTTTGGTAGAATTTCTTAGTACTATTTTGCAAGTGCGGTTTTGTAGTATGCCATGAGTAGCTCTATGCTTAGGATTTTCTATCCCAATAGGTTACCCTGTTTTTCTAGGTTATGCTTGCTATGCTATATACTTATCCATATCAAGTACCATTGGGAGGGTTTGAAAGACTCAAAAAATTTCTAAGTATAAGAGCTCTCTCGAGCGAACTTTTCTTCTCAAAACCCCCTTCAAAATAAAACTAAGTTTTTCTTCTGGGCGGAATGGTTGTCGGGACAACGAGTGGGATTTTGGTGGAGGACGGCCGCCCAGGAATCAAAGAAGTCTGCCATGTTTCAGAATTCAGAAGCTTCCAGTGCAACCACAATACATATGGGCTCTGTCTTGGCTTAGTACTTAGTGGGAAACCTCACCGGGGTACCAACATTTGGAGGTTCTTGGCACGGTTGGATCCAGCTGGTAGAGGGGCTGCTAAGGAAAGGCTTCGCCATGGTCTTGTCTGTAAAAGGACTTGATCGTGGATTGTGGGCAAAGTGCACAACCTCTCGAGAGTATTGCAATCTGATTGATCAGCCGTGTTCACGGAAACAGAACAACTTTGAGCATCTGAAGGATGGAGCCTCTGAAAGATCTTCCTCTCTCTTTTCCAAACTTAAATGTTTTATAAACCCCAAGGCGTGAGTAATATCGCCATTGGGTGGGATTTTGGGAACTTGGTGCGTAATATCCAAGTGCTAGGTTGTTTGGGCACTTGGTGAGTAATATCCATGTGTTCCATTCGACCCTATACTATATATCAAAGTTTGCAAAGTAGGGAAAACTTTCTTCCTCTTTTCTTATTACCTTGATAAAATTGGCTTTACGCAAATGAACCCCAGAGCCTACTCTTAGCCTTGCATGTAGAGATAGTCTTACTCTTTCCTTGGTGTAATTTGCCAATACATTTAAAGTATTGACCCAACTTGTTGGCTGCACGTCTTATGTGCAGAATCCGAAGATTGAAAGGTGCGTAGGGATCGCGGGTCTTCATGCAACTAGCCTGAGGCGTTGATGGACTCAAGTTTTACTTAGTTTCCGCTGTTTTATTTGAGCTAGCTATAAGCTATGCAAGTTGTAATAAATATACTCTGGATTACTCGTGTAATAATGACTTGTGTTTTACATGATATTTATCGACTGTGAAGTGCTAGCTATTGATCCAGGGACTAGCATGTTAATCACAGGGACTTAGGATCCTTATCGATCCGAGGTCACTACAGATGGTATCAGAGCACAAAGTTGCCTGTAGGACGTGACCCCTAGGATTGGAAACCACCGTTACCATGTGTGTTTTTGCTTTCTATATTCTTCTAAGTTATTTGTTCTCTTCTAGTATTTCTCTTCCTTATCACCTTGTGCCTAATTTTCTTTCTCCTAACCTAAAGATGACGGCCTTCTACTACGACACCGCCGAAGACATCAAGTGCCTGCGCTTCAGGGAATGCTTTCTGGACATCATCAAGACGTTGCAGTTACCCATGCCGTCAATCAAGGGAGGCGAGTTGAGGAAGATGCACAAGGAAGGATGTTGGGCAATTGAAGTCATCCAACCAGGGCGCAGTCAGACAGAACCCAAGACAGAGGCCATTATACTCAACGTCACTAGCGACTCCAAGGAGAAAGGACTTAGCATCAGCTTGCAGGAGCTCATTGGATGCCTTTGCGGACGCCACCATGAAGAGGTTGAAGGCCACTACATCAAACTCTTTGGAAGACGTGACGAGAAGGGAGTCCCAATTGAGTTAACCCTAGAGGAAAGGAAGACATGCAAGCGTCGAAGGATCCAATATCAAGACTTGGAGTTCCACATCAATGACCTTCAGAAGGGGAGCTGCCTTGAGATCATGAGGAATGACGAGCTTTGTGCCCTAGTCAAGGAGAAGGACGAGAAGATCGAGGAGCTAGAAGAGAAGATCAAGTCCCTAGGAGGGGAGCTCACCGCCCAAGACAAGAGGTTCGCTAATCAAGAGAAGAGGGTGCAAGATAAGAACAAGAAGATTAGGGAGCAAAGTCTTGTTCTCGCAAAGAATGAGATGGAGTTCAAGAACTTTGCCACCATGTTGAAGGACCTGTGAGCAGCCAAGAGGAGCTTGGAGGAGAAGATCACGCCCGTGACTATGGGGTCAAGTTTGATCAAGAAGCTACAGAAGGAGAAGAAGGAACTCCAAGAGAAGCTGGGAGCTGCTACCTAGGAGCTGCAAGAGGCGAAGGAACTTCAAGAGAGGCTCGAAGCTACTACACCGGAGCCACAGGAGGTGAAGGAACTTCAGGAGAAGCTTGAAGCCACAATGAGGGACATGGAGTTATACAAGTCACTGCTGGAAAAGGAAGGCTTCATCATTGAGGATGAGGAAGTGTATGATGAGTAGAGTAGTTGGACCACCTTTAGTTCTATAGTCAAACGTTGTTCGCGATTGTAATGAGTACCAAAAATTATTTTGGTTTAGTTAAACTTGGTTGAGTGTGTTAAACTTTGTGCCTTGTGTGCCTTGCTTTTCTCGTGTGCTTTCTCTTGTTTACATAAGGGTAGGAGTTTATTCCTTAGGCTTTCTATCTATTTCTTAACTCGTTTCCCAAACCCAACAGATGGCGAGACGTGGAAGCAACAATAACAACATGCCCCCAGAGATAGCACAACTTCTGAACTCCCAGAATCAGTTGATCCAACTCCTCACTCAAAACATGCAAAACAACAACAACAACCCGCCGCCTCCGCCACCTCCACCGCCCCAACATGATCGCTTGACTCGGTTCTTGAGGTTAAACCCTCCAACTTTCTTAAGTAGTTCTGAGCCAATTGTGGCAGATGACTGGCTCCGCACCACCAACAAGAAGTTAGACACCGTACAAGTTGTTGGAGCTGATAGGGTGCATTTTACCGCGCACCAACTTGAGGGACCAGCCGCTGAATGGTGGGATAATTACAAGGTCACCCACCCTGACATTGAAGCTATCACCTGGAACCAGTTCGAGGCGGCCTTTCGTACTCATCACGTAGCCGCGGGAGTCATGTCACTTAAGAGACGTGAGTTCTGCAACTTGAAACAGCTGCACCGCTCTGTCTCCGAGTATGTGGACCTTTTCAACAAGCTGGCACGTTATGCACCTGATGATGTATCCACTGATGCCAAGAGACAGGAGGAGTTCTTGAGGGGACTTAATGATGAAATATCTATTCAGCTTGTGGCTCTGAAGTTTGATAACTACCAGGAACTCCTGGATAGGGCAGTGGTAGTTGAAGCAAAGCAAAGGAGTATAGAGAACCAAAAGAGAAAGTCCACCTCACACAAGCACAACTCTGCCCCATATCAGAAGCAATGCACTTCGTCACCACCACCCCACAACCACAATGGCCACAACCACAATGGTCATCGTCATGGAGGACATAACCACAATGGAAATGGCAATGGGAAGGATCTGAGTGAAGTGACATGCTTCAAGTGTAACAAGACAGGACACTATGCAACTACCTGCCCCGAGAAGATGAAGAACGGGAATGGTAATGGAAACGGCAACGGACACAACCATGGCAATGGTAATGGAAATGGGAAGAAGCCGAATCCGTTCGTCAAAGCCATAGTGAATCATGTCTCCGTGGAGGATGCTCGTGAGGCACCCGACTCCGTGATTGGTAAGTTCAAGCTTAACTCCATCCCTGCAGTTGTTCTTTTGATACTGGTGCATCACATTCATTCATATCAAGGGTATTTGTGGATAGAGGCAAGATACCTACGGAGACTATTAGTACTCCCCTAAGGGTAAGTTCTCCTGGAGGAGAAATAATGACAAACTCTGGATGCCGTGGGTTAGAATTAAGGATTGGGGCACACACTTTTCCCACCAGTCTGGTCGTTCTGGAATCACAAGGCTTAGACATAATTTTGGGCATGAACTGGATGACCGAATATGAGGGAGTCATAGATTGTGCCAAAAGGACTATTGCACTCACGACTCCGGATAAGAAAAGGATCCACTTTAAGTCAACTTTCGCACTCAAATAAAGTATGGTGAACTCACTTAAGGGGGTTAGCTTGGAGGATGTGCCAATTGTGAAGGAGTACCAAGATGTGTTTCCGGAAGAACTGCTAGGGATGCCTCCCGACCGAGACATCGAGTTTCTCATTGACTTGATGCCAGGTACTGGACCAATAGCAAAGAGACTGTACAAGATGGATGTGGATGAGTTGAAGGAACTAAAGAAACAGCTTAGAGAGCAATTGGACAAAGGCTTCATTCAACCAAGTGCATCATCTTGGGGAGCACCTGTCTTATTCGTGGAGAAAAAGGATAAAACCAAGAGACTAGTCGTGGACTATCGGTCGTTAAATGAAGTAACAATCAAGAACAAGTACCCTCTACCCAATATTAACGACCTGTTCGATCAATTAAAGGGAGCTAGTGTATTCTCTAAGATTGATCTCCGATCAGGATATTTCCAGCTGAAGATCCGGGAACAGGATGTACCCAAGACAGCTTTCACCACGAGATACGGATTGTATGAATACACTGTGATGCCGTTTGGCTTAACCAACGCCCCAGCATACTTCATGACTATGATGAACAAGGTGTTCATGGAGTATTTGGATAAGTTTATCGTAGTATTCATTGATGACATACTCATATACTCCAAGGACGAGAAGGAACATGAGAGGCATCTGCGCCTGATTATGAAAAAGTTAAGGGAACACAAGTTGTATGCCAAGTTTAGCAAATGTGAGTTCTGGTTGAAACAAGTAGGATTCCTTGGTCATATTGTGTCAGCTAAAGGTGTTGCCGTGCACCCAAGTAAGGTAGCCTCCGTGACAGAATGGGAGTCCCCTAAGAATGTGGGTGATATTAGGAGTTTCCTGGGCCTTGCGGGATATTACCGAAGGTTCATTGAAAACTTTTCCAAGATAGAAAAGCCTATGATAGAGTTGCTGAAGAAAGAGAAGAAGTTCCAATGGACCGAGGCATGTGAAGCAAGTTTTCAGGAGTTAAAGAAGCGCCTAGTAACAGCACCAATTTTGTGTCTCCCTGACATCCAAAAAGATTTCCAGGTCTATTGCGACGCATCCCGGCAAGGACTTGGTAGTGTACTGATGCAAGATGGAAAAGTAGTGTCTTATGCCTCTCGGCAACTTAAGAACCATGAGAATAACTATCCCACGCACAATTTGGAACTAGCATCAGTTGTGCATGCGCTCAAGGTATGGAGACATTACCTAATGGGCAAACATTGTGATGTATTCACGGATCACAAAAGCCTTAAATACATCTTCACTCAAAAGGAGTTAAATATGAGCCAAAGGAGATGGCTTGAACTCATCAAGGACTACGACTTGGACCTGCAGTACCATCCTGGAAAGGACAACGTTGTGGCTGACGGCTTAAGTCGGAAAGTCTATGTAAATGGACTTACCGTGGGAGAGCTTCCAAATGATTTGTGTGAACAATTCAAGGCCCTCAGGTTGGAAATAGTTCCATAGGGATACTTAGCAACTATGGAGATAGTGCCAACACTTCTGGACCAAATCAAAGAGGCCCAAAAGGGGGACAAAGAGTTGGAAGAGATAAGAGCTAATATAAGCAAGGGCAAAGCAAAAGGGTTTCATATGGATGAAGAGGGAACACTTTGGTATGAGAAGCGTCTGTGCATTCCCGAAGACCCCGATATCAGGAAGTTAATCCTTCAGGAAGCTCACGATTTGCCTTACTCAATTCATCCCGGTAATACAAAGATGTACATGGATGTGAAAGATAGGTTCTGGTGGAACAACATGAAAAGAGAAATTGATGAATATATCTCCTTGTGTGACGTGTGCAACAGGGTCAAGGTCGAACATCAAAAGCCAGCAGGACTGCTGCAGCCATTACCTGTGCCCGATTGGAAGTGGGACAAGGTAGGCATGGATTTTATCACAGGACTACCCCGGACTCGTTCTGGGTATGATTCCATCTGGGTAGTGGTCGACCACTTCACAAAGGTGGCCCACTTTATTCCCGTAAAGACCACCTATACGAGTGCTAAACTTGCCAAGATTTATATGTCAAGGATCGTAAGCCTTCATGGTGTACCCAAGGGGATTGTCTCTGATAGAGGTACCCAATTCACCTCTAAGTTTTGGCGACAGCTACACGAGTCTCTAGGGACACGACTGGAGTTTAGTACTGCCTTCCACCCACAAACATATGGACAGACAGAAAGAGTTAATCAGATCTTGGAGGACATGTTAAGAGCCTGTGTGCTAGACTATGGGTCTAGTTGGGATGATAACCTGCCATATGCGGAATTCTCATACAATAACAGCTACCAAACTAGTATCAAGATGGCTCCATTTGAAGTTCTATATGGCAGAAAGTGTAGAACTCCGCTGCTATGGAGTGGAGTTGGAGAACGGAGTTTATTTGGACCTGAACTGATCAAGGATGCCGAGGAAAAAGTGAGACAGATCCAAGACAGGTTAAAAATAGCCCAATCCAGACAAAAGAGTTATGCTGATTCCAAGCACAGGGATGTGACCTATGAAGTGGGAGACCGTGCATACCTTCGAGTTTCGCCACTACGAGGAGTTAAGAGATTTGGAATAAAGGGTAAGTTAGCACCCTGATTCATAGGGCCCTACAAGATCTTGGGTCGTAGGGGGGAAGTTGCCTATCAGTTGGAATTACCCGAAGTGTTAACTGTTCATGATGTTTTCCATGTGTCGCAACTAAAGAAGTGTCACCCGGAAATGGCTGAAACACCACTAAAGGACACGGTTCCGTTGGACAAGGTTCAATTGGAGAACGATCTCACCTATGAGGAAAAATCCACCAGGATTCTAGAGACAGCCGAGACTCGTACCAAGACTAACAGGTTTTGCAAAGTTCAATGGAATCACCATTCCGAGGAAGAGGCCACGTGGGAGCGTGAAGGAGACCTGAAGAAAGAACACCCACACATATTTGCTAACCAACCTGAATCTCGGGGACGAGATTCTTCTTAAGGGGGATAGGTTTGTAACATCCCAAATTTTACAATTACAGATGTTATTAGAAGCATGCATCGTATCATTGCATCATAGCAACACATATCAAAAAAAAACTGCATAGTTATTTTCTTCCTAAATCCCATAGTCATTTATAGGCTAAAAGGGGTTAAACCTTTTTGAACCACCAAAACCCTTGCAAATGTGTTATTTTATAATCCTACTCCAACCCCCTTCTTTTTACAAAATTTTAGAAACAAATTTTGTCTATTTTGGAGTCCGTTTGCAAAAGTTATTAATCCAATAGGAAAACAGAAAAGAATAAAAAGTAAAAAAAAAATGAGAACCTAACCTAACCGGGCCGGCTGAGCCAGCCCGGGGCTTAATTACCGCCCACCTGGCCGGATGGGCGACGCGCAGCACGTGGGCCGCCGCCAGCAGCCAGCCCGCCTCCAGCCGCAGCCGCTGACAGACCAGACCCACCCGTCATCCCCTTCGTTCGAGTCCAGGACGAACACGGCGTCCACCGCGTCGGCGCCAACTGCCTCCGGCAGATTCGGAGCGGAATCCGTAGTCCCCACGCCGAGAAATCGCTCCTTTATAAAGCCCCGGCACGCCTCCCCAAAAGCCCTAGTTTTTCTTTCGCTAACCGCCACCAAGCCGCCGCCAATCGCTCACCGGAGCTCCGCCGGACTTCGCTGCCTCCGGTCGCCGCCCGCCGCCACCTCGGGAAGGAGGAGCCGCCGCCCCGGGAACGCAACCTCGGCGAGGAGCCGGTCGCCGTCGACTTCTTCGTCGGGCCGGAGGAGCACCGCCACGCTGCCGTACCTCGCTGCCGACGCACCACCGCCGCCCGTCGTCGCTGTCGTCGGTAAGCCCCCCCCCCCCTCTCCGACCGTCAGATCGAGATCCAACGGCTCCAATCGGTCAAACGGCCCCGGCCAATCGCATCGCGCCGTGTGGCAGCCGCACGTCGTGGCCGTGTCACCACCGCGTCGGCGTCACGCCCGCCCCGCTGGCCAATCCTGAGCCGCCGCGTGTCGCCGCGTAGCTGGCCACCTTTTTAGTTTTCTTTTTAATAGGCAGAAAATACTTTAATCTTGTAAAATCCATAGTAATTCAAGTATTAGTCCAAAAATTGCGTATATTATACCGTTGGATTCGTTTTTTCGAATAGAACACAGATCTACAATAATATTGCTGTTTTGCCACAACAATCTTGCAGTAGGATTTAAAGTTTAGATTAGAGTATTTTAATTCTAGAGAATTATCCGTAGCTCCGTTTTAGTTGATTCTTGTTGCGTTGGCTTTGTATCGACGAGACCTTCTGCAAAAAATTACCTCATCATGCTTAGGGTGTTTAGATCTATCTCGAGATAGATTAGAGTTGTAGATCTAGTTTTGAGTTTGGATACTTAGGGTTTAACCCAAAATACTTCAAATCTGTGGGGAATCGATTCTAATGACATCCCCAACTCAGCAACACCCCTGAATAAAATCCTTGGTCAAATTTGAATCCATCCGTGCATATTACCATGTTGCATGCATGCATATTCGACTTTGTGACTTTGTTTTGTGCAAATTGTGATTGGATCCATGTCTGTTTTGTTAGATTGCTCGGAGTGCGCTGAGGAGTACTGTTGTGTTGATTGCTGCTCGGATCAAGGAAAGTTACACCACTTGTTCATGTTTAAGTCCCAGTTTTGACTATGCATGTTTTACTCTTCAAATTCCGTAGTATGCATGTGTAGGATTTTGGTAGAATTTCTTAGTACTATTTTGCAAGTGCGGTTTTGTAGTATGCCATGAGTATCTCTATGCTTAGGATTTTCTATCCCAATAGGTTACCCTGTTTTTCTAGGTTATGATTGCTATGCTATATACTTATCCATATCAAGTACCGTTGGGAGGGTTTGAAAGACTCAAAAAAATTCTAAGTATAAGAGCTCTCTCGAGCGAACTTTTCTTCTCAAAACCCCCTTCAAAATAAAACTAAGTTTTTCTTCTGGGCGGAATGGTTGTCGGGACAACGAGTGGGATTTTGGTGGAGGACAGCCGCCCAGGAATCAAAGAAGTCTGCCATGTTTCAGAATTCAGAAGCTTCCAGTGAAATCACAATACATATGTGCTCTGTCTTGGCTTAGTACTTAGTGGGAAACCTCACCGGGGTACCAACATTTGGAGGTTCTTGGCACGGTTGGATCCAGCTGGTAGAGGGGCTGCTAAGGGAAGGCTTCGCCATGGTCTTGTCTGTAAAAGGACTTGATCGTGGATTGTGGGCAAAGTGCACAACCTCTCGAGAGTATTGCAATCTGATCGATCAGCCGTGTTCACGGAAACAGAACAACTTTGAGCATCTGAAGGATGGAGCCTCTGAAAGATCTTCCTCTCTCTTTTCCAAACTTAAACGTTTTATAAACCCCAAGGCGTGAGTAATATCGCCATTGGGTGGGATTTTGGGAACTTGGTGCATAATATCCAAGTTCTAGGTTGTTTAGGCACTTGGTGAGTAATATCCACGTGTTCCATTCGACCCTATACTATATATCAAAGTTTGCAAAGTAGGGAAAACTTTCTTCCTCTTTTCTTATTACCTTGATAAAATTGGCTTTACGCAAATGAACCCCAGAGCCTACTCTTAGCCTTGCATGTAGAGATAGTCTTACTCTTTCCTTGGTGTAATTTGCCAATACATTCAAAGTATTGACCCAACTTGTTGGCTACACGTCTTATGTGCAGAATCCGAAGATTGAAAGGTGCATAGGGATCGTGGGTCTTCACGCAACTAGCTTGAGGCGTTGATGGACTCAAGTTTTACTTAGTTTCCGCTGTTTTATTTGAGCTAGCTATAAGCTATGCAAGTTGTAATAAATATACTCTGGATTATTCGTGTAATAATGACTTGTGTTTTACATGATATTCATCGACTGTGAAGTGCTAGCTATTGATCCAGGGACTAGCATGTTAATCACAGGGACTTAGGATCCTTATCGATCCGAGGTCACTACAGAGGTCGCTGGTGACCTCCTATGGTAATCGAGTAGATCCAATCTACATGATGCGGGCACCCTATGCCTGCCACGCCAACAAATGAAAGATTGTTTTCACAATCCCACGGCAGTCTCACTTCTGAAGATCGAAAGAGAATATATTTATTTAGTAATGGCTCGGGTCAGCAGGTTTGGATCTTAAAGTCAGAGAAAATTATGATAAAGGAGTGCCCTCGTACTTTATTCATGATATTGTTAAGAGATCATACTAGTGTTTACAAGATGGATCTTGATGGGTTCATAAAGATACTCGGAGGGAGTATATGAATCTAGGGTTTATGACTAGATACTAAAGGATACTACTGGTTGTAGAATGCATGCCCCCTTATGGTCAATGCATCCAAGTATATATAGACTTTGGTGGTGGTGTAAGAGTCTCCATTAGCCATCCTAGGTATTCATCTTGCCGTGTACGTCAAGTTAATCTTCGATCACCCTTCAATGTGCGTATGGTCTCTAGGATGCTCTAGGAAGTCTTCTTGAAGAACGAAAGGTTAGATTGGTTGAGATCTCCTGGTTGTGGGCCTATGATTCACAAGAGTTGAGGAATTTGTGGGCAAGAAAGTGGGAAAAGGCACATGTAATTTACAGGCCTTAATCCACCCATCACCGACAACATCAAATGGTCTTTCCCATTTCAGAGGTTTTATAATAGGAGCATTCAGCAAGGCTCTCTTGAATCAATTAAAAGCGGCAAAGCAACTTCCATAAAACCTAAAATGAACATTCTATTGCAAGAGGTTAGTCAAAGGCTCAGAAACCTTAGACAAATTCTTAATGAACCTTCTATATAAACCTGCATGGCCAATAAAACTTTGTATGCCTTTAACATCTCATGGAGGTGGTAGTCTTTCTATTGCTCCTATCTTTGCTTTGTTAGCCTCTATACCTTAACCTAAGATCTTATGACCAAGTATTATTACTTCTTTTACCCTGAAGTGGCATTTCTCCCAATTCAAAAAAAATTAGTGTCTTCACACTACTGCAAAACTTTATTAATATTATAGATACAATGATCAAATGAAGTTCCATAGACGAATAAATTTTCCATGAAGACATCCATTATTTCCACTACATCTTTGGAAACTAGTAGGTGCATTGCATAAACCAAATGGAATTTGGTGATAAGCATACATACAAAACGAGCAAGGGAAAGTGGTCTGACTTGATCATCAGGGTGAACAGCTATTTGTGAAAAATAGAGTAGCCATCCAAATAGAAAAAGTTGGAATTTTGAACAAGCATCTCTAATATTTGATCTATGAATGGTAATGGGTAGTGATCCTTTCGAGTCTCCTTGTTCAAATTGATGTAATCAATACACATCTTATTCCCAACAATAGTTTTAGTAGGGGTTAGATCATTACTTTCATTAGGGACAATTGTGAATCCTCCCTTCTTAGGAAGAAAATGAACTGGACTAACCCACACTTTCGGCCACATGATATATGAAACTAGAATCTAAAAGACCTATTATTTATTTTCTTACCACTTCCTTCATTTTGTGGTTTAAGGCTCCTTTGGAAGTCTACAACCGGCTCAACACCTTGTTCCATAAATATTCTATGGTGGCTATAGAGGGACTTATCCCTTTCAAGTCATCCATGAATAGCCAAAAGCTTTGTGATGAGTTTTCACTATCATCATGAGCGAACCCTCTTCGTTTTCTACAAGATCGGTACTAACAATAACAGGGTACTTATTTGTGTCATAGAAGAATTTATATTTAAGTTACTTAGGGAAAGGTTTTATCTCCATAGGTGTAAGTCCTTCATCTCCTTTCCTCTTTGGCACTTCATAATTCTCATCCATGGGAGAATCTAGTATGGTATCCTAATCAATATATTTATCAAGTTCCTCTTTACCTTGACCTTTAGGGGTATATTATTATCCACCAAGCTTCTTTCTAGATCATTTGTTCGTGTTCCAAAGGAAACATCTGCTAGCTCAGAGATAGTCTTCACTTCCTTTTCTTCAAATTCTTTATAGTTAGGCATATCTTGAAATTTAGAAAAGTGGAATTGCATTTCCTCTTCCCCAAACTTGAGAGATAAGGTCTCTTTCTTACAATTTTCCCTTGTGGTATTCAAAAAGGTTCTACCAAAAATAATTGGACAAAAAGTATCACTGGGCATATCGACTATTACAAAATCATAACATATGTGAACCAATATAGATAGAAGATTTTCAACAAACCCTAACGGGATTCTAAGGGTTTTATTGGCTAACATGATTTACATATCAATATCCTGAAGTTTAGTTGGTCCTAATTCATCTCGAATGTCCATATGGACTTTATAAGGAATGAAATTAATATCAGCACCTAAATCACATATTCCATAATGATAAGATCCTCCAAAAGTGCAAGGAAGAGTGGGTTTACCTACATCTTTAGTTTTTCACTTTACCTTGAACAAACTTGGAGGCTTCCATGTCAAGTGCAACTACATTGCAATTTGAAAACATGGACATCTGTTTCCTTGGTGATCTCTTCTTCCTTAGTTTCTTCTATATCTTCTCCTACTTTTACCTCCTCCTTTTCCTTTAAAGACTTTTGTTCCATGTCTAACTGATTTTCAAGTTGTTGTCCAAGATGTGCTTTCGCATAGTTCTTGGGAAGGAATGGGTTCCACATATGGTGGTCTTTCCCTTCTTGGCTATAGCGGTTCTTCAATAATAGTGTGTATCTTCTTTATAGGTTAAGATGGTGGCACATAATGAATCCAATCCTTTTTAGGTGCTTCAATATGCTCTGTAAAAGTCTTAATAACATGTACAACAATATCAGTATCAAGGTGAAGGGATCCAACCAAATCATTCGCGTCATTGGTTTGATTGACATAATTTAAACAATCATAATCAATTTCTTTGACTCCTTCGCCTCCTATATTAAAATACCAAGCTTCTCTCTTACAACAAATTTTATCTAGAAGTTCCCAAGCTTTGGTGATAGGATTTTCCATAAAAGCTCCTCCGGAAGACAAATCAACTTCAGTTCTATTAGCATCACTTAGTCCTCCAAAAAAGTATGCAAAACTAAGAAAGGATATAAATTATGACGGGGATGTTGGCTAGTTCATACCTTCGATCCGGATTTACGGATGCAATATAGTAGCTTTTTCCCTAGTAGATCAGGTTTAATCGAACCTTGTGAAACAATGCTAAAAGGAAATTAATAAGACATGTCTACAAGACTTGTTTGTTCGTTTTACCTTCGTTTATCGGAGTTTTCTAGTTTACTTTAGAATGTGAGTTGTTTCAATGGATGGAGATAGTCTAGGGTTGAAGATTGACCTATAGTTGCACGTCATATGGGATAAAGATAGTAATACGGATATTCATGTGTAATGATTTAATAAAGATAAAATTTGTGGGCAACACATCCTGATATACTAGATCCCCTATGAGTCAAAGGCATAACAATAGTATTTTGATCAAACCATTACAACCGCGAAGTACCGGGCTACAACAATTATTAAGTGAAAACACAGATCAAAGCCTTAAGAAGTGATGTTGTTGTTCCCAAATGGATCGTTAAACGAATACAGTATTCCTCTTTCTGACACTATGTTTCCTAAGAGATCACCGCTCACCAAGTATCTCACCTCAAGGCTTTATCAATCTCTAGGATCTTGGGTACCTACAAGTCCATAGATTGAGACAAGAGACAAATAAACAAAGATATAAATCTCTATTCAATCAATACACAATACTCCCATGGATTAGATGCACATCGCTGCGAGGTTTCACCCCAACCCACAGCCCATGAGGACTAATCACTCATAACAATGATATTAAGGATAGAAAAAATATGCAAAATACTTAGATTGAAATAAAATACTCTATACCACACCGTCCACTGGGCCCTGGGGGTGTCACTCCTGGCAGCTTAATAGGATATCTAGACTGGCCCCACAGACCAACAGTAGTCTTTTCTGTGCACTTTGTCCTCACTCGTGCGCACCCGGTACCATACTCCTCTTTTTGTCACTATGTTTCCTACGAGATCACGGCTCACCAAGTATCTCACCTCAAGACTTTATCAATCTCTGGGATCTTGGGTACCTACAAGTCCATAGATCGAGACAAGAGACAAATAAACAAAGATATAAATCTCTATTCAATCAATACACAATACTCCCATGGATTAGATGCACATCGCTGCCAGGTTTCACCCCAACCTGCAGCCCGTGAGGACTAATCACTCATAACAATAAGATTAAGGATAGAAAGAAATGTGCAAAATAATAAAATATTCTATAACACACCGTCCACTGGGCCCTGGGGGTGTCACTACTGGCAGCTTAATAGGATATCTAGACTGGCCCCACAGACCAACACTAGTCTTTTCTGTGCACTTTGTTCTCACTCATGAGTACTCGGTACCCACTTCCCGGTCGGTCACCCATCCTAGAATTTCTTTAGGCCAAGCACGCTTAACCTCAGAGTTCTTTTCAGATGAGCTTCCAGAAAAGAAGTTGCAACTTGTTGATATGGGTATACTATCAATCCTATTAAGCCATGTGCCAGGGTCTCACATACACCCACCCTTAGAAGATTGACGCCCTCGTCGATCAACCACAAGCCAGGAACATCCCCTCTTTGCCCATGTCTATGCATCCAGTGCTGGCACATGTGCCATGCTGTGTCCACTCCGGGCCACACGTGCCATGCTCCACATGTCCCGCCACTGACCCGCACACACCCGTTTAACCGCGAGGGTCGGCTCTGATACCACTTGTAACACCCAGTCCACTGGGCCCTGGGGGTGTCACTCCTAGCAGCTTAATAGGATATCTAGACTAGCCCCACAGACCAACACTAGTCTTTTCTATGCACTTTATCCTCACTCGTGCGCACCCGGTACCCACTTCCCAGTCGGTCACCATCCTAGAATTGCTCTAGGCCAAGCATGCTTAACCTCATAGTTCTTTTCAGATGAGCTTCCGAAAAATAAGTTGCAACTTCTTTATATGGGTATACTATTAATCCTATTAAGCCATGTACCAGGGTCTCACATATTCTTACAATGGTCGCCGAATCATAAGGAGATCTCAAGTACAAGCTAATGGCTATGGCTATGGAGAGGATGGCGGGTGGAGAGGATGAACTATGGTGGTGGATCTCCTTTGGTGGTGTTGTGATGCAATCTAAGAATGGTGCCCTCTGCACGGCATTTGGGACCTTGAAATATATATGCGCCTTCACGAAAGTCATAGGGTTTGACGAGACAAAGCCAATGCCACTTGGTATGAGCAGACCGTAGAGGCAGGCCTTTCCCGTACCAGTGGTCTTTAAAGCCTCTATCGACTGGTTTTTACTATAGGATTTCTTGGTCGTGTAGACTTCCTCACAATCTTCATTAATAGCTCCTAATTTTTCCTTAAAGCATGATTACCAGCACAACACAATTCAAAGCAACGGATTGCACATCTTTGCAATAATTAGTCAATATTAACAAGGCTAGTGAGATTCTTGGTCAATTATTGACTAAAAATGAAGTTTAAACACGGAGAAAGATGGCTATTTTCACAGCCATCAACTTCCCCAAAGCTCAAACCTTGATCATCCTCAAGCAAGGAAAACCATGATTGTCCTCGAGCAAGGAAACAACAAAACCGTAAAGAAATCAGCATTTAAACTGAAACAACAAGAGTACGAATTCAATTACGGTTGGTATTCATTAAAGGGGTTCCATGGCAGAAAACAAAAAATTCCTACTACGAGAAAATAGCAACCCCAGATCTATCTATGGAGAAGTACAGTAATGAGCGGGGTATGGTGATCATACCTTTGAATACTGAAAAGCAGGATTTTGTTCCCGCACAAACGTTGTCGATGAAGCCGAGCATCGTAGATCTCAAGGTCAAGAAGGCTTCAAGCGTCCAGCACCACTAGTGGTGGTGCCTGGTCGATCTTTACATGCCTACAATGTAAACGACATCTCCCGGGCCTCGGTCTAGCAAGGCAGCGAAAGAAGAAGATCTGGACCGATTCCAGCGGCACAACAGCGTGCGCTAGATGGAGAAACCTCTATCTCATGTAGCATGTTCCTAACTTGGGAACACGCCGAGAGGGACAGAGGGAGGGAGAGATAGAATGGCCAATGCAAATTGATTGATGGGATGGAGAAATTGGGGCGAATGCCTCCCCTGTATATAGGAAAAACTGGGGCACTCCCACCCTCCAAGTCCCAAGCTGGGACTAAACCCTTGGGAGGGTGGGAGGAGGTCGGCCGATGGTGGGGATGGGCCCCACCCACCCACCCAAGCCCACCAAGGGGCGGGCGGGGTGGGAGCCCTCCCACCCTAGCTGCTTGTCCCTTGTGCCCCTTTGGATTCCCCTCTTGGGCCCTTTTTTCCTCCAAGGGAATGCCCATGTGGGGTTTTTACTTTTTACTTTTATCTTAATGATTTCCATATGTAATATTAATTCATAATTAAATATTACATACATTATTTATCCTCCTTGTTAAAAACACCTTTCGAACAGACTCCAAACACTTTGGTATTCTCTTCAAAACTATTCTGGTTCTCTCTTCCTATTTCTCTATCGGTAGTAGATCAACCCACAACGTCGATTACCCTGAAGCATGACACCCATATGGATTAGGAACGTTTAGGTATGAAGGGGATCTCTCCCCGATCAATGATCATCAGCGGTATCTAGAAACACGTGATGATCCTTGCCCATTCCACGAAATTCTTTTGTTTGCTTAAACCTTCTAAATGTCGAGTCTCATTCCCTTTGCACAATGATACCTAGTTTTGTCTAAGACCTAATCTGATGTATCCCATACATTTCAATCTTGTTACCGACAAACGTGTTTACTCGTTCCTGTGATATCACATCCATGTAACCTAGTCACATCCTTGCAAGCTCATTGATGTGGTCTCACCGAGTGGGACCAGAGTATCTATTCGTCACTCGGATAGGAAAATCCCGATCTCAATCATACGCCTCAACCATACCTCTAGAATAGCTAAAACACACCTTTATGGTCACCTAGTTATGGTCATCATGGTTGATGTGATCAAAGCAGCCGTGGGAGATAGTGATTAAACATGATCTCACGGTCGAAGGATTAAGTCACTACACTTTGCTAGATATAGCAACATTGAACTTTTTGACTGGATCACATTGCAATTCTACGGTCGGGTGTGTCCATCACTTCATTAAGTGACCTTGTTGTCAGGTGAATGTTTTATGTCAAGTCCATGATCAGGAAACCTCGATCATCATCTCCCCAATGAACTAGTACTAGAGAATACTAGGGACTTGGTTGTTTATATACCACACATGTATTAATGTTTCCGCTTTAATACAGTTATAGCATGATTAAAAACTATTATGAACATTTAGAGATATAACAATAAAATACTTTATTCATTGGCCTCTAGGGCATATGTCCTTCCATCTCCCACTTGCACTGGAGTATAATTACACTAGTTTATAATAGGCAATAATCTAACACCAATAGCATCCTGGTGTTGATCATGTTTTGCTTGTGAAGAGGATTAGTGAATGGATCAGCTACATTCACATCAGTATGTACTATACGAATTCTAATGTGGCCTTTAGCAACAAACTAACTTATTACATGATAACGTCGGTCAATGTGCTTGGCCGTGGAGTGGTACCTCTGGTCCTTTGCATTCGCAATGGCCCCCGTGTTGTCACAGTGGATGCAGAAAGGGTCTTGCACGCTGAACACTCCAAGTTCAATAATGAACTTCCTCATCCATACAGCTTCATTAGCTGCATCTGCGGCAGCCATGTATTTCGACTCCATTGTAGATTGAGCCACTGAGCATTGCTTCTCGCTCCTCTAGTTCACCACGCCGCCATTAACCATGAACACATACCCTGTTTGAGATTTCCTGTCATCTGGAGCAGTGGAGAAGCTTGCATCCACGTAACCTGTTACGACAAGTTCTTCTTCACGTCCTCCAGAGACTAAAAGCATAACCTTAGTTCTTCTCAAGTACTCGAGGATATTCTAAACTACATTCCAATGAACCATCCCTGGGTTGCTTTGGAAACGACTCATCAAGCTAAGAGCCAAGGCTACATCTGGTCTAGTACTCAGCATGACATACATGATGGAGCCAATGGCTAAGGCATATGGAACACATGTCATTGATTCCTTTTCATGTTTTGTTACAGGGTATTGAGTCACACTCAACTTATCACCTTTTATGATTGGCAAAGAACCTTCCTTTGATAGTTCCATTCTAAACCGCTTCAGAATCTTTTCTATGTAGGTGCTTTGACCAAGAGCCAGCAGACGCTTTGATCTATATCTATAGATCTTAATGCCTAGTATGTAGGCGAATTCAGCCATGTACTTCATAGAGAATTTACTATTTAAATACTCTTTCACATTATTCAAAAGATTTATGTCATTCCCTATCAACAATATGTCGTCCACATATATTACTAAGAATGCCATTGAACTCTCATTCACTTTCTTATATATCTAGGCTTCTTCTATGTCCTAGATAAATCCAAAACTTTTGAGGACTTCATAAAATCGAATATTCCAGCTCCGAGATGCTTGCTTCAGTCCATAAATGGACCTCTGAAGCTTGCATACTTTACCAGCATCCTTTGGATTAACAAACCCTTATGGTTGTATCATATAAAACATTTCCTCAATGTTGCCATTTAGGAAAGCGGTTTTTACATACATCTGCCATATTTCATAATTGAAATATGCAGCAACTACTAGTAGAATCCGAATAGACTTCAGCTTCACTGCGAGAGAGAATGTCTCTTCGTAGTCAATTCCTTTAATTTGTCGGAAACCTTTTGCGACAAGATGAGCTTTGTAGATAGTGGCGTTTCTGTCAGCGTCCGTCTTTTTCTTGACGATCCATTTATTATTGACAACCTTGCGGCCTTCGGGAATATCTACCAAGGTCCATACCTGGTTGTCATAAATGGACTTCATTTCGGATTCCATGGCTATGCACCACTTCTCAGGTTCAGGGCCTTCCATTGCTTCTGTGTAGGTTACAGGCTCATCATGTTCCATAGTCATGACCATGTTTACATGATAACTGTACCATTCAGGGACAACACATTTTCTTGTTGACATGCGGGGTTTGATAGCTATTTCTGCATGAGGTTCATGATCATCATCATTTGCTCCCACTTCAATTGATAAGGGCGGCTCCGGAACAGCTTCCATTGCGACACTCGGTATTTGAAGATCTGGATCGATAATCTCATTGAGTGCTATGTTCCTTCCACTCACACCTTTCACGAGAAACTCTTTCTCGGGGAAGGTACCATTCTTCGTGACAAACATTTTTCCCTCAGCTTGGTTGTAGAAGGTATATCCAATAGTCTCCTTTGGATATCCTACAAAGATGCATTTTGCAGCTTTAGGTCCGAGTTTTTCTGGATGTAGTTTCTTAACATAAGCCTCACATCCACAAACCTTTAGGAAAGACAACTTTGGCTTGGTTCCATGCCATAACTCATATGGCGTTGTTTTCACGGACTTGGATGGTGCTTTATTTAAAATGAATGCAGCAGTCTCAAGGGCATATCCCCAAAAAGATACAGATAAGTCAATAAGAGACATCATAAATCATACGTTATACAATATGGTGCGATTATGTTGCTTAGGCACACCATTACACTGTGGTGTTCCAACCGGCGTAAGTTGTGGTACAATGCCACTAGCCTTTAGATGTGTGCCAAACACGTAAATCAAATACTCGCCCCCTCGATCAGTACGAAGGTCCTTGATTTTCTTGTTGATTTGATTCTCAACTTCGCTTTGAAATTCTTTGTACTTTTCAATGGTTTTAGACTTGTGCTTCATTAAGTACATATACCCGTATCTACTCAAATCGTTAGTTAAGGTGACAAAATAATGATAACCATTGCATGTGGAGACGTTCATTGGTCCGCATACATCCGAATGTATGAACCCTAATAAGTCTTCGGCCCGTTCCATCATTTCGTTCAATGGCGTCTTGGTCATTTTTCCCATGAGGCACAGTTCGCATGTATCGAGGGATTCGAAATTCAACGATTCTAGAAGTCTATCAGAATGGATATGCTTCATGTGTTTTACAGCGATATGACCGAGACAACAATGCTACATGTACATGTAATTATTGCTATCACTCTTACATCGCTTGGCATCTATGCTATGTATGTGTGTATCATCACAATCAAGATTCAATAAGAATAAACCTTTACTTTGTCACGCATGAGCATAAAACACATTAATCATGTAAATAGAACAACCACTTGTCTCTGATTTAAACAAATAACGATCTTGCAACAAGCAAGACCCACTGACAATATTCATCCTCAAAGTCGGTACATAGTACACCTTCCAATCCTAAATAAGTGTCGCTATTTTGAACTAGAGCTAGTTCAAAATAGTGACACTTATTTAGGATTAGAGGGAGTAACAATTATTCAAATTTAAAACTAATCCTGAAGGGAGACGCGGAGGGAGGGTGCCGACAGCCATGACTTCAACTTGGTTGCCATTGCTGAAGCGCATCGTCACCTCGCCCTTCACCAATCGCCGCTTATTCTATAACTCCTATTGAGAGTTACATATGTGAGCAACAGAACTAGTATCAAATACCCAGGTGTTGCTCCTATCACTAGTGACTAAAACATCAATAACATATATATCATATATACCATTCTAGAGCAGCCGCCATTGCCACCACCTGGGCCACACCACCGCCGCCATGACCCTTGTCGGTGAGCACCGCGTCTGGCTGACCTCAGCCGCTCGATCTCACACCGGCACCCTAGATCACCCGTTACGAGTCAAGCCACATCAGCGCCAGATCACACCATGTCATGCAGAGTCAACACTGCGCTGAGTCACCCACTATGTCAGCTAGGAATATTCCCTAGAAATATTCCCCTCGAATTTTAGAGAAATAGGAGAAATAGACAAAAAAATATTAAACCTTATTAAATTCATATAAAATTTTAACTTTTTATATCTATGGATTCATATAAAATTTGCACTTTTCTCAATGATTATTGTCTGGATAAATTAAATCTATTAAATGGCTTTTAATTCATAGAAAAATATACACAACACCAAACTCGGCAAATATGATGTATATGGATTTAGAAAATTGTAATCTACGCCAGTGTACCCTTAGTTGACTTTGTCATAGTATAAAATAAATATCTATGATTAAATCCCTTAATTGAGTATTTTGACTATAACATTTATTCTGTAAATTGTTTTAAAGTGAAACTAGTGGAAAATTAAAGCTATGAACATTGTCTATATGGTAGCATGGTTTACCAAAATTTCCAGAACTATTTTGTACTAAAAGTATTCAGAATCTAATAATTCCTATTTTAAGCCTTTTGTTTAATAGAAATTGCCTATGAAAACCTTTTGAACTCTTTTTCCATTCTAGCATGCATGCATATTGGTTTGTTGTGTTTGTGCTACTTTTTGTTGATTGCCTTTATCCTTTTCCCGTGATAGATTGCCCAGATTGCGATTATTGTGATTGTGATGACTGCGCGAATGACAACTACAACTAAGGCAAGTGTCACTATCATGAATCTCCTATTGTTTTCCTTATGCATTTAGATTTCAGTAGCTTTGCATGTATAGGAAATGTTTTACCTTATATGATATGCTATGGTGTGAGTACCCAATAGAATTGTCATAGGTCTCCTAGTTAATTCCTTGATAGCCATCATATTATAGATGCTTAGCCATGCTATTAAAACGTGGGTGGTTTTCATGATACATATGTGTATGAGAAGGTTATGTTTTTGCTTAAATGAATACCACTTAATCAATGAATCACCTAGGTGGAATGGCATTGATTGGGTCATCGAGTGTGCATTTATGGTCGAGATTTCCACCCAGGCTTCAAAGAGATAATAGACGGTCATGATTAGTAACTTCCATATACAGCCACATGTCATATGGGTTCTGAATTGACTATGTAAGTTATGGGATCATGTCCTACTGTGACTAGCAGATGTAGGTGTTTATAGGATGGTACGATCTGGGGCTAGGCTCATGATTCTGTTTCCAAAAGGTCTCGTCCCGGTCTTCTCTCAAAAGGGGTTGATTGGGTCTTGTGGGTAAAGTGTACTAGCCTCTGCAGATGGTTTAAGAACTAAGTACTTAGATGTGTCCCCTATAACGGACAATTATGAGTAACTTCTCTTGACATAGTTGAAAAGTCTCATTCATTCCAATTTCTCAAATAAAACTTGATGGGTGAACTTAATGGGTTATAGGAGCAATTGAGTGACTAAATGTGTCCATAGTTTATATTAGGAGCCCTCGAGTGACTCAAGGTGTTCTTAGTTATTTTGAAAAACCGAAACTTATTTAAAAGGGTAGGAGAAAATGTTGCTTTCTGTAAATAGCCTGAACTTCACTAGCCAAAGTGTGCATGCATATGTTAGGTTTCCAATTGTGTCCACATAATAGTGATATCTTGCCAATACAATTCAAATGTATTGGCAATTCATGGCTGCAACTTTTCATGTTGCAGGTTATTCTAAGGATGAGTACGGTTATCGTTTAGGTTGTGAATCTCCAATTAGCGTGTTGCATGTGGCGTGATGGAGCCTTTATTATTTATTTACTTGTTAAACTATGTTATTTTAGCTAGTTGTGAGCTATGCAACTCTATAATATTTATATTCTTGGATCAATCGTTGTAAAATTGTGACGCGTTGATACTCTTTTATTCATCGAAACTATGTGTGTTAGCTAATCGATCCAAGGGACTAACACGGTAAACACAGGATCTAATCTATAACGGGTTGGATTACTTTATAACACTAGAATATTTTATAATAGCAGAATTAAGTAAGAGAGATCATGTCCTAAGTAGGATAACAGTGAAGTTTCTTATTGACACCCACATCAGTAAATCGAGACTATCAAAACACTACTATTCCAATCATTGTCTTTCAAGAAAATCCATAGAGTACTAACGAGACCATGCCAAAGACTGGTTTGTGTGGATCTTTATTTTTCAAGGGAAATTCTAAAAAAGGACCATTGAGTGATTCTTTTAAAAATTATTTGCACAACCTTCAAGAGTACAAATACTTTTGCCTATTACGGTGACAAGTGCCACCCATGTCGTCAACTCGTAGCCGAAATTAGGGTTATACCATCGATCATTCATAGGCTAGCAGAGTTGTTGGCATCCAAAGGTGTGCACCAAAAACATATAGACTTTTTAAAGAATATCACATTTTTTATTCACCAGGTTAGCTTTGGCATGAACCACAATTACCACTAGACTTCATTTCAATCAAACAACTCCTTTCAAGAGTGTTGTCAAGTCTATCAAAACATCTATGGGGTTAAGTATCTTCAAAGGTATACTCGTAAGACAAATACTCATCAAACAAGTCACAATTTAAATACTTTTTATTGTTGTACTTGTTTGGCAATATTACTTCCAAGGCAAGACTTAGTTAACTACAAGAACTAGAGAAAAAACTTCCACAACTAATTACTCAAGCACATAAAAAGCTTTACTCCAACTATTTTGAATTACTCCCACTAACATAGAATCTTAGCAAATCAAATAACTAAGATGCACAATTCAAACTTCTAAAATGGGAGACATAGGAAATACCTCTCATGAGTGACTTCATATTTCTCTTCCTTATGGGGATGTTTTCGTTCAAAACTCAAGTCAAGATCACTCATAATAGTATTGAAGCAAAGAGGCAATAGGAAAATCCACTTTCAAGGAAAAGGATAAAAGGAAAAATCTGTTTGTATTGTTGAGGATGGGGATTAAAGTATACAAAATCTTGCGACCAAACAAGGAAATAAGAAAAGAAAAACATACAAACGAAAAAAAGAAAAAAGAAAACAAACAAAAACGAAATAAAAAAGTGAAATGTTGGAACAAACCAACATGAGTGTTTCAAAGCTCACAATGAGCTGAAGTACAACCTCATCATTACAAAAAATATAAATGCCAGAGGACACATCCCCAAGCTCGGGCTTTTGCAAGCCCTTTTGTTGCTCATTGTGGTGGTGGTGGTGGATAATCTTCCAAGTTCCATTGGCTGCTCCAATTGGTGAACTGGGTTGAGAGGGTCGCGGTAGCATCTCGAAGGTTGATGGAGAGGTTGCTCATGTTTTGAATGCTTCCTTCAAGAGATTAGATATCATCATAGGTGGTGTAGTAGTTTAGTGGCTGCACATCTTGTTCAGGTCCTTCTTGATCTACTTCATCTTCTCCTTCTTCATCCATGGGTTCTTCTTGTTGGGGTAGTCTTTCTTCAACTTGAGTATCAAAAGGAAAACGTCCATCCTCGATAGAGAACAAACCATTAGGCAAAGGGGATGGGATCAAGTGATCTGCTCTAGGTATATCAAGAAAGTATCTACCATTGGATTTAGAAATCATACCACAAGCTCTTAGAGTAGCAAAACCGAAACAGCGGTCTCCTGCCAATGGTTGGATATTACCTAGGTTGCCTTGAAGCGCACGTGTAAGAACGGTGGTAACTCCTCCACATATGGGACCACGAGATTGAGGAGTTTGATGATTAAGATACAACAATAGAGGGGCGCCCAAATTTGGCGTCAAGTTACAGTTTGGAATAGCAGCTCTTACGAGGATCATCATATCCTCCTCATTAACTCTAGTAATCTCACAATGTGCCTGCAAAGTGTTAGCAATAACATAGAACAAATAACGAACATCAGGGTGATCAATTTGGTTTCCCTTGGGAATGTTTCCATGGATTCTTATTTTATTAAAGTAGTCCAAGGGTGATGGATCAAGAACAAAGGTGGTAGAGCGTATGTCGATGGTGTTGTTGGCAAACTCAAAATAATGAGCACATTGGTCGAGTGTTAAGGTATACTCACGATTCATAAGGCGAAAATTGACGTGGTCAACTCCCGGCATATACTCCTCAAAGCAGTAGTGTGAACCCACTGTATCCGTCAAGGTACTGAGGAACTCAATTGTCAAGCGACGATATGTGGAAGAGTCCTAAAAAACAAAGTGATACAAACCAACATTGTTGCAAAGTAAATCAAAATCACGATGAATGCCCAGTTGGTTGAGGATATAAGGACATGCCCACTTGGTTGACTTGATTTCTCGGTTCTTGAGATGGTTGAAATGAGTGAGCTGAAACTCCTCGGTGAACTTGATGCCAAATGACTCGAGGGGTTAGCATATCAACGGGTGGTACGGCTTGTTCCGTAACCACTTCAGCTAATCAAAATTTTGTTCCAGTAGAAAAATAGCATAAGTGATCCTCTACACTTTTTACAAAATAAACTCCTCTAAGAGCAAAACTAAGCATGCTCATAATCAAGATTAGCTCAAGAACAAGACCTAAGTTTAGACTGGAAAAGTTGAGTATTAGAGGATAAACATACCTTAGATCAATTGGGTGCGAGGAAGCGAAAAAAGGATGAGCAGAATTGAAGATCCAATGGAGGTGGTTTGGAGTTCAGAGGAAGAAGAAACAAAAAATTTGTGAATTATAAATTGTAGGTTTACCTCTCCCTGGGTTCATGTCGTGGCCGAGTACGCGGTATGGGCGGGCGGTATGGGCGGGTGGTACGGCCAGAGCCTGCTCCTACCAAGTGACTTACCTTGGGTCGACGGATCCCTTCGGCGGTGCACTCGGTACGGGCACGCGGTACGGTCACCCATGCATGTACTACTAATCATTAACTCCTCAGTACATCTACCTCGAACTTGATGTTTTTCTCACGGTACGGTACGTCTTCTCTAGTTGTACCAGTGGTTGTTAAACGCACTATATCAATCAGCAAAAATCGAAGTTCGCATTTTCTTGTGTTGTGATGTGGTACAGGCGCATGGTATGGTTTCCTCCGGCCGTACCAGTGCTCGTTAAGCTCACTGTAAGCTTCAAAAACTTAAGGAATTAAGTTAGTAGCTTCACATGCCCTTGCACATCTAAGCAACAAAATAATGATAGCAAATAAACTTTATAAAAAACAACAGTACCTTATGGCCATGTGTTAGGAAAAATAATAGATCAAGGATTGCCCTTAATGCTTCTCCTCTCTTCGAAGGACCTTCTTGAAAACTCTTTATTAAAAACAAAACAAAGCAAAAAAAACAAAACAAAAACTAACACAAGACTAAAAAACTTTATTTCACATGGGTTGCCTCCCATGAAGCGCTTCTAGTTAAGGTCAATTAGCTTGACCCAGATATGATTATTTAGGCTTTGCAAGTGGGACACCGACTTCAAAGTAATTAGCTTTTAAAATTATTACACCATTATCCTCATTAGGCTTGGCCTTCTTCTTCCTAGAGAAGTGGACTATAAAAGGATCTCTAGATGGTAGTCCTATTCTCACATTCCCTTCATGTAATTTGATCAAATCTTTGATAGTACTTAGGAATGGCCTACCTAGAATTATAGGTTCTATTGGATCTTCAGGCATGTCTACTATAACAAGATCAATAAGAGCAGGACATCCTTTAATTTCAATAACTATATTATATTTTATCCCAATAGCTTGTTTATAGGTTGAATCAGCAAGATGGAGTCTCATTTCAGTAGAATGGCCCTAACTTTAACTTATCAAATAGACTCTTGGAAATTATTGAGATGCTTGCACCAAGATCACAAAGAGCAGCTGTCTCATTAATCCCAATTTTAATTTTAATAGTGGGCTCAAAAATATCATCTAGCTTAGTTGGAAGCTTATCAGCTAGTTTCTTATACTCCATTTCTAATTCACGAACTATAGATGCTACTTCTTTTATAAATTGTTGGTATGTAGCATCGTTACCTTGTTCTATACTTGGATTCTTTACGGTGATCATCTTCAATAGATCTTCCACAGTCTAATCTGGTGATGGCGCATTGCTATAATCTCGGGCTTCTCATCTTTATTTTCTGCCCTCATCATTTTTAGGTCTTCCACCAGGTTTGGCTCAGGCTTTCCAACGAATTTTGCAAGTATGAGAGATTGGCTCTCAGCTACTTTGCCCATTGTGCCTCCATAGTCTTGGTTCTTTCCTGTAGAGCCTGCACATCATTTCTAATTGCAACGGCCTAGTTATATAATTTTCCAATACTAGTCTCATGGTTCTCCGTGATTTTAATAAGCATATTATTTTGCTCGATTTGAGCTCGCATGAAAGTTCTAACAGTATTTTCAAAAGAGAGATTGCCATGATTTGCTCTACTATGGTTATCATAATTGTTACTATAAGAAGCACATGCAGGATTAGAATATTGTTTTTGAAAATTTGAGCCAAAGGTTTGACTCTTCCAAGTAGGATTATAAGGATTACAAGCTATAAAATTAACTTCATTAGCATCGGTAGTGATATCACTAATTTGGGTATCTTCCTTACCCTTCACAATATTCAGTAACTCATCTACCTTTGCAGTAAGCTCTTCATCTTGTTCCTCCGTGATGGAGTTCACCCTTTTTAAGGATCTTTCTACATGCCATTGGGCATGTTTTTTTTGCATATCATCAAGTAACTTCTTTACAACACTCACTTGCTTTCCCATGATGGTTCCTCCTGCTACGGTATCTAGCATAGACTTAGACATTAGGTTAAGACCATTATAAAATAAATGTAATATAAGTCATTCCTCCATCCCATGACTAGTAGTTCATCACGGCTTCTTTCATCCTTCCCCAATCAAGCGCTAGTGGCTCGCAGTCTTCTTGTATAAAGCTTGTAATGTTGGACCTTAGCTGCATAGTCCTAGCTGTAGGGAAACAAATTGTCATAAAAATATTAGTGCATTCTCCCAAGATGTAATGGTTCCTTTAGGCAAAGCTAGCACCCAGTCCTTAGCCTTTCCTCTTAGAGAGAAAGAAAATAAACATAATTTAACCGTGTTTGGGTCAACGTCTTTAATTTGAATCATGTCACAAATCTCAGTAAAAGTATTTAGGTGCAAACATGAGTTCTCAGCAGATGAGCCTCCAAATTGGTTCTATAGAACCAAACTCAAAAGGTTAGGCTTAATTTCATAAGTTTCCGCATCAACAGCGGGGTGAGTAATAGGTGCATGAATAAAATCATCGGTGGGAGTAGCATACTCCCAAAGTTTCTTTTGAGCCATGGCTCTTTTATTTTTGGTGTTTTTATATTAGAGAAACAAATAACATGTTGAGGGGTAACCTCGTGGGTGGCCCGATCTTCACAGATCTCGTGGTCAAATCAATGGGAAAGTGAGGGGAAAGGGAGAAGGTAGCAGAAGTGGACGCACACCTCGCGAAGAACACGATGAACACACGCAAAACTCACACGTTACAAGGCCGATTGTTCCCACCGGTGGCCACCGGTCCAATAGAATCCTCGCAAGGAAAGATCGGTCAACATGCTCCCTCGATCCCACGCGGAGAGGGAAGAGCACCTTGGGGAGGATCTCGGCATCTTAGCAAAGGGCACCGATGCCAAGGCCTTGTACAATGAGGGAGGCGTGATGCAATCTCCAACGAGGTGGTGACGATAGTCGGTCCCCTTTACCAAGGGGATGAGGCAAAACTAGAGATTCCATAAAGGGGGTGTCTTTAGTCTATCATCTATGCCTAGGGATACATCAGGGGGTGGGGGTTCTATTTATAGGCCAGCCACTAAAACGGGGGTAGTTTGGGAATAAACTAGGCAAAAGGGTAAGTAAGGGGAATATTCCAAGGCATCAAACCCAGATCCATGCGTAGACGGGCGTTTCCGGCAATAAGTCCGACGGCGCCGGATCTAGCGCCGGTATTTCCGGCGATCGCTGATATTTCCGGTCGGCGCCGGATGCGTGTACTGTAGGCATTTCCGGTCGCGACCGGTTCTGGCGTCGGGGTGTCCGGTGCGGGCTTCGGTCCGCCGGAGCTGTTGCCGGTAATTCCGGCGGTGGCGCTGGCTTGGCTCTGCCTCTTCCCTCTCCTCTTCCAAGCCTCCGTCTTGTCGGGCGTGAGTCCTCGGGCTTCCTCCCTTGCCTCTGTGCTTGGCGGTGTGAACCTATCTTGGTCATAGGACGGAGTATGAAGTAGTATACCATTCAATGGGGTAGGAAGTGGGATCTCAAAGAGGATAGGATTCACCTTTGGAGTCCATGACGTCTTGGCATAAGTTGGAGATCTTGATGTGGTAACGACCGTAGGTCAGGCTACATCAGCTCCTTCAAAAAGAGTCATCCTCAACTCTACATGCTCCACAAAGTAGAAGAGGTTGAAAGACGTTATTGATCCTAGGGTTCACCATATAGTCGTCCTCGGGGAGATTGACTTGACAACACTTCAATGTTCCTTCACCTTCCATGAAGCCTAAGCTCACAACAAAAGCGAAGCAACACTCAAAGAGTAGCCAGTTCATGAATATTATATAATGAGTCCTCAAGTAGAAAGAAGTCACATTACGATGTAGAGATAGCTCATTGAAGGGCATCCATAGGTAACTCTCTTCTATTCATCTTTTCAACTCTTGGTTGGTAGAGGTTGACGTGTATGCAATTGTACCCTCAAACAACAAAGAGCAAGAAAAATATGTTTGTGTGTGATATGAGAGCATGTCATTTGTGGCATGTCCATTCTTATTCACAACACTATTAGCACAAGTAAAGTATAGCAAATAGGATGCATATGCAAGGTAAAAGTGCATGGAAATCATTTGAACATCCACCAAATGTGTGAACTCAAAAACTCCATAAATCGTCTTAGTGTGGCACTCAAAGCAATTGACTAAAATTTTGAACATCTTTGATGCAAAGCTAGGAGAATTCAGCAAAACACATGAGGAAAGATATCCAAGACAACATCATTATGTGTGCAAACCAACCATTGGAAAGAGAAATTGTTCAATATGTTGGATGCCATACACATATCATCAAAAGAAAAGATCATGTGCATTGGAGTATCGCAAGCGGAAGCAAAAAGAACGTGTTTGCAAACAAACCAAATGAAAGAGCAAGTGGTCCTTATGTTTGTTGCAATAACTATACGAGGTACTTGGAAGCTCTCGTGACAATATATGCTCATAATAGCATTATCGTTGCACACAAAACATCGGAAAGAGAAATTGTTCAACATTTTTGTTGCAACACACAAAGCATCAATATCCAATAGCAACAAAACATGATTTTCACAAGGTGAAAGAATACCATCAACATGATTGCAAGCAAACCATAGGAAAGAGCAATTTTTCAACATGAAATATGCAAAGCATGCAAAAGGTATCAGAGCTGGGTTCGATCTTGAACTCACTTGGGGGATGCTCTCTAGAGATCTTTTTTTCAACTCGTGCTCAAGCAAGGTTGACATTGTAGTGCGGGTACCTACACACATCATAGATAAAAGGAAGAATGTATGTGCATGGTAGAGAAACACATCATCCATCATGACGTATCTCTTCTTGTGCACATCACCATGAGTGTTAATCAAGTGTAATTTATGTGCATGGTGAGTATACAAGTGGGAACATGCTTATCATGGCATTTACAAAAATCTCCAAAATTTGAGAAAGCTATGGGGGCCATCTCAATAGACAACATAAGATAATTATTGTTGCGAGCAAAACAAGTGAAAGAGCAAGCATCCATATTATTGCAAGCAACAGGAGAAATTGTAAAACATCCATGACAAAGCATGGTCCGAGGGATATCATTTTGATCATCATTGCAAGCAAAACATTGGAAAGAGTAATTGTTCAACAAAGTGCAAGCAATGATATCATCCATGTAATGTTTCGAGCATGGCATGTCTATGGCAACATCATGACAATAAAAGGAATCCACATGGTCAACATGATGCATAGCAAAATCAACACATGGGAATGAGAGTGAAGCATATGTCATGTCACAAGTATCATCTATAGCTTACAAATCATCACAAATCACCATGTCCACTAGTGGGATCATGGCATCATCAACAACCGTATTCTTACCTTGTTGATACCTCTCATATGCAGTGGGTGGTGTGGTGGTGTTGGCCTCCATGTGGGCGACATTGTTCTTGTATGGGGATGGCCTTAGCTTCATCCACCATGTAAAGTGGGCGACATTGTTCTTGTATGGGAATAATGCAAAATTGTATGGTATAACATAGCATGGCATGAGTGAGGTGTAGGAACAAGAATAAAGCACTTTTATTAATTATTAGTCATGTTTTACTTTCATAAACCTTGTTTTCTACTCAATATTTATATAATGCATGCTTCAATTGATATCATGGAATGCATAGTTGGAAAGGATTCATCGCGCTGATCAATTTAGACATATTATTTGTCAAATTTGGAATTACGGGATAAAAGATACAGATTTATTAAGAAATAGGCATTTAATAGCATTTTAATAATTCAAAATTTTAAATTGTTCAAAAAATATTTTGGATAGCATATTCAAATTCCTGGCATTTTTCTGATCACAAAACATATATAACATGTATTATTTGAAAATACTGAATTTTAATGATAAAAAATTATAACAAAAATATGGTGGTGGCGTTCGGTAAATTTGAACATTAAAGTGGTTGTTTTATGCTATCGAGGTGGGTACCCTTCCGCGCCGTTAATGGCCTTGTCTGAGCATCGTCTGGTGGTTGCCACGTCACCCTGCAGGTGGGGTCAGGTGTCAGATTCCGTGTCAATTCAGCTCTAAACGAGTTTTAGTGTTTTTTGCTAGCAACTAACCAAAATGTGGTGGGATTTTGTCTCGTAAATGTAAAATGGTGGTGTTTGATAAATTTCAACTGAATTGTGGTGGTTTTATGCTATATACTCCACATGTTCACACCATTGACTTCATCAGTTAATCTAAAAATTATAACATGTAGTTGGCTCTCACAATCTGTAGTTGGTGGCATCATACGGTCAAACATGTTGTTTTCTTTCATGACCCAATGCAAAAATCAACAATGAACAAAGCACACTTTAAGCATACCGTGTAGGAGGGTTAACTATACCTGTAGGACAAGGATCAACCGGCCTAGTGGGAGGGCGGAAGCGCTGTGACCGAGGGGCGCCGCGACTACGTAGGTAAATGGAAGATATTGTTGTGATGCGCCACTCGAGGTAAAGTTCGATAAAGGGGGCGGCCGTTCTCAGCACCATCCCTGTGACGAACAAAAATCAGACAACCACGCCGCCACGAAGCCTTTGTCGTCATCAGACGTGCCAATCTATCCGGCAACCTGTGGAAGAGGATGGGTGGGAAGGAAGCTCGGGGCTATCTCCCGCATATGGACATGATAAAGAGGGGAGATAAGATGCGAGGCGGATTCCTGCTGCTAGAGTTGTGGGCGGCAGCCGGAAACCTAGTGCATAGGAACTGCTCGGAGAGGAAGATGAGAGTTGTTTAGGGAAAAGAGAGAGCGGACTGGTCGAGAGGGTCGGCCCACGCTTGGGGGTGTAGGATGCGGTAAGGACTCATGCCACACAGTGACCATTTTTTTACAGAAATAAATCCTACGAGATCGGGTCTATTGATAGACCCTCTCCTATGCATGACATGTATCTGTGTTTTTAATTTTCTAAACTTTTTTTACCAACCAATCAAAACAGAGGCCCAATATCGGTCGAAACAGATATCAAACAACTAATAAATCATTACACATGAGGCCCTGAATAGTCAGGTAGAAAACTCGGCTTAGAGCACCTCTAACGGTACTTGTAAACGGGCTGAAACTATTAAATTCCGGCGATTTTATAGTTCTGCGTGTGAGCGAGCGAGCTAGCGGAGCCTGTACTCTACGTCGGCTCGTAAAATTGTTTTCGGTGGTCCGTTTAATCGAGCGGTGGCCGGTAGACCGACTACGGCGACAAGTGAGGATCGAAACCCTCATTCAGAACACTAGCTCCGCACTCCGTCGCCGCCAGCACCACAACCTCCGGCGAGCAATTCCTCGAGCGTAGGCGGTAGGTTGGCGAAATGTTCAACGGCCACGCGAGGTTCGAGGTGGGAGGGGGCCGTAGAGGAGGTGGAGGGGACGGCAATTTCCCCCTACGATGGCGCGACGAGCTCTCTGACAAGGAGAGGAAGCGTCTCATCCGCTTGGACAGCATGAAGCGATGGGCGGCGCGGAGGTGGACGAACCACGGCCTTCGTCCTCCACCAAGCCTCTGTCGGTTCGCGCTGTCGCTGGACACCTACCACCCGACGTCGCCGGAGCTCGATTTTGCTCTAGGTCGCCGCCGCGCTCCCCCTAGTACATATGTGTGCGCAGTTTTTGCATTGATGCTATGTAATTTTAAGAGACAACTGCGCAAGTACTCGTATGATTAACCATGTTCTTCGATGAATTTTGCCACGACGACAAAACCTTGTTTTACCGTATCCATTCTGCGCTGACGATTCAAAACATGTAAACTGTCAGTTCGATGGCATGTATATCTTTTTTCAGTTCACCTGTTTACATGTACCGCCAGAGTTGCTCTTAAGGGAATATCCTGTGTGTCGACCCAAACCGGCAAAGCAAACTGTCCATTTTAGTCTATTTGGATCGGCACACGGACAATTTGCATTGTCTTGTCCGGTCAGCTCGGACCGATGCCACAGCGGGCTGACCCAATTTGTCCTAGTTTGTATTTTTTCCTCCCATCTCTCTTCTCTTCTTGCCCAGCCAGAGGGAGGCCACCATGGTACGCCAGAGGGAGAGGAGGCGGGGCATGCGGCACAGTGGCAGCAATGGCGAATGGGCTCGGCCCCACGGGCGCAGTGGGAGAGAGAAGAGGAGGCGCATGGGGCACGCGGCGCGGCGGCGGTGGTAGGGCTCGGCCGGCGTGCAGAGGGAGAGGTCATCACGCTGTCGGAGAAGCGTCGGTCCATGCGCTCGTATGGGAGGTAGGCATCATCATCCTGGAGCGCGTCAGATGACGCTCGCCAGCGCGTACATGGCGCTCCGAACAATGGCATGCACTCACGTAGCACCCATTGTAGGGTTTCCGTAGCAGATAACAAAAAAATTACTATGTTGGAACACCCTAAGTTCACAGGATCTATCTAGAAGTAATATAATAACGGAGGAAGACAGCGGTAACATACCCTTGAAGACCAAGAGATCATTACACTCATACAGGAGTATAGATGATGTAGTCGTACTTGTCTGGCCTCAAGGTCACGAAACTCCTCGCACGTCACCCCTTGTCCAGGTCCTTGCACGACGATCAGGTCGCTAGTATTGGTAGCTCCGCCCGAGTTATCACATACGTATGGTGCAAGACAATGACTCCTGGGATCTAATCCCTGCCAAGGTTGCGGAAGTAGACGGCAATTGAGAGAGAGGGGGATTTTATCTAAGAAAAAGTGTCTTAGAGAATATCTTATTGGTATGTTTTAATCCCTCCCATAGACACCCCTTTATATAGGCGGAGGAGGGGTACTCCTCCCAAAGGCTTGGCCATGTGGGACTAAAAATATACAAAAGAATAAGAAAACCTGGGGTGCTGGCCGACTGGGATTGAAGCGGTGGTCGGGTGGGCCATCAGCCTCATGCCGGCCTAGCACAACCAGCAGCAAACACAGCTGTGTGACCTAGCTGGCCGTCGCCCGGGTGGGCCGCCTGGCGCACGTGTGGCCCGATGGCGCATAGCGCAGCGGCTAGCGACGCAGCGCCCGGATTGAAGGGCCTTTGGCGCGTGGCGGCCCAACACGCCTGGCGCCTGCAGCTTGCTCTGTGTAACATCCCGGACTCTTCGTGCTCGGGCTGTCACTCCTAGCAGCTTACTAGAATCTCTAGACTGACCCTACAGACCAACACTAGTCTTTTCTGCGCACTTTGTCCCCACTCGTGTGCACTGGTACCCACTTCCCGGTCGGTCACCCATCCTTAAATTTTTCTGGGCCAAGCATACTTAACCTCAGAGTTTTTTTTGGATGAGCTTCCAAAAAAAAGTTGCAACTTGTTGATATGGGTATCCTATAAATCCTATTAAGCCATGCGATAGGGCTCACACTCTTCCCGGGTGGGTTGCCACCAGCTCGCGCGTGCGGCCCGTAAGCGACCCGGCGCCTACAGCGCCTCTCTGGGTGGGCCGGTTACACGTCTGAACAGCCAGAACGTGTATGCCTAGCTGTTTGCTTGGGCCAGGTCAAAAAACCGGCCCAGCAGCAGTTGTTTACTGTCCTTTTTCCCTGTGGTTTCCTTCTGGGTCAAAACCCTCCGGGGTTTTAGCCTAATGAGGAAGTTGCACTATAAATTTTAGTTTACATATTTATTTAGTATATATTAATTCATAATCAACATATAATAAATGCATATTGTAAATTGTCATTTATCTGAAACTCCTTTTGGTCTTTTTCCTTCTTTCTTTCTCCTCCGAACAACTTCGGATCTTTCTTTTCTCTCTAGAAATTTTTTGGTTCTCTCATTTGTGATTCCATCTTTACAGGAAGATCTCTAAGCATCATGGTGCCCTTAACCGTGTTTCCCTACGGTTCGGAAATGTCATAGACATGATCTTGATCAATGATCAATAGCGGGACCGGGATACCCATATTGACCCCTATGGACTCCACGAATCACTATCGTGTCGAATCTTAAACGATATATCCAATTCCCTCCGTTAGGCGATACAAGACTTGTCCGAGATCTGATCATGGGTATCATGATACCTTGTTCAATCTCGTTTCCAACAAGTACCATGTTACTCGTTCACGTGAAATTCCATCCCCATGACCTAGTCATGCACTGCATATGCGTAGCTTATGGATGTAATTCACCGAGTGGGCCGAGTATATCTTCCCGTCACACAAGAGAGCAAATCCCGATATTGATCCATAGGCCTCAACCTGCTCCTTTGGACTACTCAACATGCACCTTTATGGTCACCTAGTCACGCACATGACGGTTGATGCAGTCAAAGCAATCCTTCAGTAACAATGATTAATATGATCTCACGGACTAAGGATTAGGACACTCCGTTCTAACAATTGCAACATGAACTAAGTGAAATGATCGTGTTGCAACAATCAACAGTGGGAAATGTCCATCACATCATTCTAGATGATTTGACATCATTGTCAGTTGGCTCTAATAGCACCATGATCAGGAAACCTTGATCATCAGCTGCCCAATGAACTAGTTGAATAGAGGCCACTAGGGACCTGGGTTTGTTTATATACCACACATGTATCAATGTTTCCGCTTGATACAGTTATAGCATTATATAAAACTATTATGAACTAATGAGATATGATAATGAACCCCTTTATTATTTGCCTCTAGGACATATCTCCTTCAGTCTCCACTTGTACTAGAGTATAAATAATCTAGATGCATTGCTACTAATCATAAACCATCTCATATGTGTTTATTAGTCATGCTTTCTCATGGAGGACTCCGTATCCTAAATCTATTTTACCAGATTCACAAGGTCCTATTTTGCAAATCATTAATGTCACCTATTTTGACATTCACACCATTATCATATAATGTGCTGTAGCATTTTGGTGACAAAGTGAGACTTCAATTTTCTTGTATATATAATGATGATCTATCAGTCAATTGAACTTTTAAGATGTCATGTGATATGGGAACGAAGGAGGAGGTGAAGCCTAATTTCAGGACTCCACCAAGCTAGGTGATGCGGGCGCGTCCCATTGATGATTGGCATGCCAGGACAACCTACGATATGTAATGATAAGTCTTAGATTATGTCAAATATTTTGAGTCCGGGTCCATGTCAGGTTCGAGTCCATTTGTGTGTTCGGTTTGGGTCTATCCAACCGACTAGTTGCAGGCCTCCTATATAAAGGAGCCAGCCGCCTAGGGTTTAGGGGAGTTCAACTGTTTAGTCTAAAAACTATATTATGCTCCATCGTGTATCATCCCTTCGGGGACGGTGATACCATTTATCATATTATTGCTGTGAAGGTTCTTGTGTTCATCAAGGATTGTCGTGCTCAGGTTTGAGGCGTGGTGATCTTCATCATGTTACTTGCTGGATTGATTCCTCTTCTTCAGGTTGCGTTCATCGCCTAATTAGGAGATTACCTACCTGGTGGACTCACTGTGAAAGATCGGGACAAAATTCAAGGATCAACGACTTGATCCTTATCGTGTGGTATCAGAGCTCTCGTTGATCATGGCATGTTTTTGGATCATCTACGGACTGTTTTCTACAAGTAGTTTACAGATCGGTTGTGGAGAAGAGATTGAAAGGAAGAAAGAAGGAGATTGTTTTGATTTGTAGGTGCACGTGAAGATCGGCGAGTTCTTGAGCTAGATCGGAATCGATCGGAAGCAGATTCGATTGTGCAGCGATTTGGTCAGATCCGATCAAAGCAGTAGTAGCGAAAAGAAAAAAGAGGAAGGCAGCGTTTGGCCACGCGTGCATCGCGGCGATCCTCGCTAGCGCGTCCCGCGCGGTCCTTGCTAATGTGCCTCGCGCCACGTTCTTCCAACGGAAAGGAAAGTTTGGTTCACGTACGTTTCGGTGGAGCACGGAAACCGATTGTTCCCAGATCGATCGTCAGCTTCACGTTGGATTAAAAAAAAATAGAAATCTCGATCGTGTGATTTCCTGTACGTGAGCATCTCAGGTTCCTAAAAAAGGGATCGGCAAAGCAAAAGACAAGAGATCAGTTTGGATTGGTTAAAAAAGAAAGAAAACTGAATACGTGCAAACGCACGCATACATCGATCGCCCCCAGCGTGCAGCGCATCGGCCACCCGCACTTCGCTCGCCCGCGCGAAGTGCCTCGCCCGCGTGTGATCGAGCGATCTCACTCGTACCCAGCTGGGTTAGCCCATTCTTTCACCGGACGTGGCATTATTTGGCTAGGCCTGCGACCGCACGCGCTCGGTGTCCTTTGCCTGCTCCAAGGCATAACGATTTTGGTGCTATAGCTAGGTGTTGCGTCAGTTTGGCCGGATCTTTGGCAGATTTTTGTGTGACGGAACAAGATTGGACATGATGGATTCTTTTTCAGAAGATGCTTTGGGCTTGAGGTGTACACGTGGCAAAAATTCCAGTGCTATTTTCAATGACTATCTCGATCTTCTAAATGGAGTGGAACGTGATGCATCCGAGCTTAGCTAGTGCCTACATAGACTTGCGACGGTTGAGGAGTACCAAGATTGGGAAAGGCACATGGAACAGGGTTTCCATCGATGTCGCAAATACAATGGCAAATTTAGTGGGTATGATGGGCATGTTCTTGCTCACCGGCGTGTGGACAAGGAGTTAGACAGTTGGTGGTCCGAGGCGGTGGAAATAGATCGTTTTTCTCATACTTGGGAGGACTACAAAAGTTTTCTCCGTGATGGTTTCATATTACCGTATATGGAGGAAATCGAGCAGCCGCCCAAGGTTGTGAATGGGATAGTGGATGTTGGCAAGAGTATAGCTCTTATACCGAAGCTCGCGACGGTTGTGACTACTCATGAGAAGTTGACAGTTGTTCCATTGCCGACAGTTAGCAAGGTGGCAACCACGATTTCTAAAGCATTAGCGGCTGATGTTGTTAAGGCTGATGTTGTTAAGGATGTCATGGAGGATGTTGTACCATTGAGTGAGCTGAATTTGCAACTCAACAAGGTATAAGGCGATGCTTGCATGACTGTTGACAAGGGCCAGCGTTGGAATTTATTTTAGACGTAGTGTATGATCAAAGGCAAAGCATGCAAGTTGATTGTTGATGGAGGAAGCTATACTAATGGCATTAGCAAGGCAATGGTGGCAGCGTTGAGGTTGTCCACATGGTGTATTCCTGAACCTAAGCATCTAAAGTGGTTAAATAGCTGCGGTATGGTGAAGGTAACTCATAAGGTGCGTGTGTCATTTACAGTTGGTGATTATGTTAATGAGATTGAGTGTGGGTTGTTACTTGGTCGTCCATGGCAGTATGATCGCAATGTTACACTTGCTGGAAGAGCAAATACATATTCTTTTGTGCATGGTGGCAAACAGCAGACTTTGAAGCCTATGTAGGATGATCACATAAAGTCTAATGTAGAGTTCATGGTACATAAGGAGAAGGTGCGCAAGGCTAAGCCAAAACTCTGGACTAGCTAAGGTGCAAGATGGAGAGCATGATGCACAGTGCGACAATGTTGATATTGCTTTAGCTATGCCTGTAGATGACAGGACAGTGGAACTTGGTAGTGACAAGCTAGTTGAAGTGCATCCTCTTATTGCTGAGAGGAATTATGTTGCAGCATGTGTTCAGAAGGTTGTTTATGTTGACACAGGTGTTCAGACGGATGATAGTTGTGCTCATGATGTTCCAGTGCATGTGGTGCAGCGGGGTAACAAGAGCATTTTTGTTAGCACACCTGTGAGGCGTTTTGTTGGGACAATTGTGCGGATGCATAGAGGCAATGATGGACATGTTTGTCAGTTGTGTGGTCTAGGCATTACTCATCTTATGCCATGTCGTGCAAAGAAGGTCCATATTCAGCAACCACGGGTTCCAACAAGAAGTGAGAAGAAGAAGACGATGGCGCCTAGGTCCAAGCTCGTATGGAGACACAAGGAGGTGCAAGCACCAAGGGATGTGTAACACCCCGTCCACTCCTGGGCCCGGGGGTGTCACTCCTGGCAGCTTAATAGGATATCTAGACTGGCCCCACAGACCAACACTAGTCTTTTCTGCGCACTTTGTCCTCACTCGTGCGCACCCGGTTACCCACTTCCCGGTCGGTCACCCATCCTAGAATTGCTCTAGGCCAAGCACGCTTAACCTTAGAGTTCTTTTTGAATGAGCTTCCGAAAAAGAAGTTGCAACTTGTTGATATGGGTATCCTATCAATCCTATTAAGCCATGTGCCTGGATCTCACATACACCCACCCTTTAGAAGATCGATGTCCTCATCGATCAAGCACACCCCAGGAACGTTCCCTCTTGGCACGCGTCTATGCGTCCAGTGCCGGCACATGTGCCATGCCGTGTCCACTCCGGGCCACACGCGCCATGCTCCACATGTCCCGCCACTAACCCACACACACCCGTGTAATCGCAAGGGTTGGCTCTGATACCACTTGTAACACCCCGTCCACTCTTGGGCCCGGGGGGTGTCACTCCTGGCAGCTTAATAGGATATCTAGACTGGCCCCACAGACCAACACTAGTCTTTTCTGCGCACTTTGTCCTCACTCGTGCGCACCCGGTTACCCACTTCCCGGTCGGTCACCCATCCTAGAATTGCTCTAGGCCAAGCACGCTTAACCTTAGAGTTCTTTTTGAATGAGCTTCCAGAAAAGAAGTTGCAACTTGTTGATATGGGTATCCTATCAATCCTATTAAGCCATGTGCCTGGATCTCACAAGATGTTTCAAGTCAAGCAAGCCAAGAGGGAGGATGCAGAGTGGAAGGCAAGCAAGACTTGAATATGGCAAAGACGCATGAAGCTATTGTTCATATCACGCCACCTTTCTGACCCGACCCGCACGCGTTGTGGACAACGCTTCTTGAAGGGGATGATGATATGGGCACGAAGGAGGAGGTGAAGCCTAATTTCAGGACTCCACCAAGCTAGGTGATGCGGGTGCATCCCATTGATGATTGGCACGCCAGGACGACCTACGATATGTAATGATAAGTCTAAGGTTGTGTCAAATATTTTGCTATGTTATTGAGTCCGAGTCCATGTTAGGTTCGGGTTTGTTTGTGTGTTCGGTTTGGGTCTATCCAACCGACTAGTTGCAGGCCTCCTATATAAAGGAGCCAACCGCCTAGGGTTTAGGGGAGTTCAACTGTTTAGTATAAAAACTATATTGTGCTCCACCGTTATCATCCCTCCGGGGATGGCGATACCGTTTATCAGATTATTGTTGTGGAGGTTCTTGTGTTCATCAAGGATTGTCGTGCTCAGGTTTGAGGCGTGGTGATCTTCATCATGTTACTTGCTAGATTGATTCTTCTTCTTCAGGTTACATTCATCGCATGATTGGGAGATTACCTACCTGGTGGACTCGCTGTGAAAGATCGAGACAAAATTCAAGGATCAACGGCTTGATCCTTATAACATGATGAAGATCACCACGCCTCAAACCTGAGCACGACAATCCTTGATGAACACAAGAACCTCCGCAACAATAATCTGATAAACGGCATCGCCGTCCCCGGAGGGATGATACATGGTGGAGCACAATATAGTTTTTAGACTAAACGGTTGAACTCCCCTAAACCCTAGGCGGCTGGCTCCTTTATATAGGAGGCCTGCAACTAGCCGGTTGGATAGACCCAAACCAAACACACAAACGGACTCGAACCTAACATGGACTCGAACTCAATAACATAGCCAAATATTTGACACAACCTTCGACTTATCATTACATATTGTAGGTCATCCTGGCGTGCCAATCATCAATGGGATGAGACCGCATCACCTAGCTTGGTGGAGTCTTGAAATTAGGCTTCACCTCCTCCTTCGTGCCCATATCATCATGTATGACTATAAAACACACTTAGTCGAAAGTCGAACTTTCTTTAAACCAAAATCATACTTGCTAACACTAAAGTATCCTAATACTTCTATATCTATGTAGTTTAATCAAATTGCAATATTTGCAACTTTGATGCCCAACCATGCTTTCGCTATGTTCAAACTTAACTATGATTTAGTGATTGACTCAGAAATCACTCTAGAATCTTTGTTCTTTACAACTAAGAACATGGGTCACATTATGTCAAGTATAACCAACATGGGTTTTACCTTGGAAAAACTATGGCCAAGTCATAGTTGATGTAGTGCATCCCTTTTCCCTGTTTTAACCATTGTCATAAATGTCGAGTCTTTACTCAGATGCTTCTCCTAGTTTCACAAGTAAGAATCTTTCATTCTTTGCTTGTTTTCCATTTTGAACTGCTTTTAGAATCTCAACTAGGTCCTTCTGAACTACCTTCAGAATATTCCAAGTATTTTGACATTTGATGTTTATTAAACATCTTGATCTGTCCACATAGATCCTCTATGTCTAATTTCATCTAATGATCTAATCATTTCTAATACCCAAGACATTGTTCACCAATATGTCAATTACATAGTCAAGAACATTGTTACACTCCCACTCAAATATTTTATCAATATTTGCTATTCGAGGATGTCACTCATCTGCCACTCAAATATGTCGTCCACATATTCTATTTGGAAAACTTCTTAGCTCCCACTCAATTTATAGAATTTTCTCGATAATCTTGGCAAAAACAAAAATTCTTTGATCTTAGAGCGAATCGAGAATTTTGTACTATAAGACTTCGGCAATTCCTGATTGGTCAAAACCTGCCTGTCATACTAGTTATAACCTTTTTCTTCAAACCCTTGAATACTTTGTAGTTTTGATCAGTCCTTTGCCAATTTCATGACTCTAAGTCATTTCTTGTACTTAGGTCCATCAATCTTTCTTGGTAGTTCGTAGGTATGTCTTATTCCAATAATAGGACAAGTGAATCAAGAATGAAATTCTGCAAATGGCAGAACAAATTCTTGAATCCTACTTTTATAAATATTAGCTGAAACTTTAGTTTACACTTATACCCTTCCACTAACACTTCTATGAGAAAACAATTTCTCAAAGAGGTGCCACGCTGAGACAATACAAACTTTGTCTTCTTCTGGTATTAGTTTGGAATTTGTATTACACCATAAAGACTTACTGTTCGCAATGATCTTGAACTATCAAAATCTCTAGAAACTTGAGCTTGCCATATCTCATATGGTGTTGTTTCCATGAATCTTTAGATGTTCCTAGTACTTTAATTGAGTATTTACTATTTCAATCTCTAACTCTAATTCTTAACATTAATCATTTAGAAGATCATTTTTGGACCACATGTATCTTATACATTATGATCATGATGTTCAGACAAGTCAATACACTTTGAATTTGTCTAATTATCATAATTTGTGAAACAGTTTTTCACAAGTCTTTTCTTATTAACTTGTATTCATAATCACTTATCAAATCAAAGAGATTTTGAAATTCTGGTTAATTCTAATATCCTCCTTCATTCTAAAATCATTTGTACAATTGAAATAGTTTCAAACTTGTGTTTTATTAAGTAAATACACATATTTACTTAAACTCACCATGAAGTTTATAAAATAATGATTCCCACTATTTTGTTGAAAATACAATACATCATACGTATAAAATTCAACAATTCTTTGCATATCACCGTTTTACCATAATGCAGAGTTTTAGTCATTCTTCCCAACGAGGCATGGTTTTGCAAAGTCTCTAGATCAAATATCTAAGACCTCGATATTCATTAACATGAAAAACACGCAGTAACCACAATAACTTAAACAATATTATTATTCAATATTTAAACTTGAATATCTTTTGGCAATTTTCATAAACATCCTTTTATCACACAGATAAAGACTAGAATAACTTGTTTATAATTCCAATGTGAATCATAAAAGAAATTATTCATAAAAATAGAACAACTGAATTGTTTCTTATTAATATGAATAATCGTCTCGCAATAAGCAAGACACACTAATAAGTTTCACAAACTTTATTACAAAGCTTTTATTTAAATCTACTAATCCTAATTATAAACTTCGAGGGAAGGGGTGTCGTCGGCCATCAACTAGCTTGTTTGCCATCATCACGCCATCAGCGCCTCGTTCCATTTTGTAACACTCACGCGGAGGATCATATTTTTAATATAACAAGATTAAGTATCCAATACTTGAGAACTGCATAAGTGTTTCATGGAAACATTTATTACTTGTATATCACATATACCTTTTCCGTTGACGATAATCCTAGCTTTAGGTTTGACCTTGGTGAAGGTATCACGGTGGTCATGAAGAGTCATATCTTCTCTACCGTCAGATTCATCAGGGAAATCTTCCAGGGGTTTACAAAGGACATAGAGGAGATGGTTTTCTATGAGGATCCTTCTTATGCGTTGGTACCAGTCGATGAAATTCGACCCATCTAACTTAAGTTTCTCCCCATTCATTAATGGACCAAAGATGTCCTGAACTGAGGGGATGGCATAATCTACAAGATATTTGCAAAAATCACTTAGACTAAGTTTATAATTGGAGTTCAAATTTGTAATCATATTAACAAATGAGCTCCCACTTAAACTATCATCCCTAAAGACAGTTTAGTTATTACATGATCCATTTACACCGCAGCATCCCTGATCATCGTGGCCTTTGATGCAGCTGCCAAGGTGGACTATATCCGTCGATCACATCATCCATGTGACTCGTGCTTGATCTTTTGATCTCCGTGTTCTGAGGCCATGTTTGTACATGCTAGGCTCGCCAACCCAACCATAGTGTATTCGATGTGCATACATGGCTTACACCGTATGCAAATTTAGATATGTCTGGAACCCGATCATCACGACCTGCCTTATAACGGAGAACGTTTTTGGTGATGCACACTAATGGGAGAACACTATGTTGGTATTAATTAGGGATCATCCTATCTAAATGATACCATTGTGTATCTAATACTAGCACTCAAACAAGATGCACACAAAGATTAAATCATGTCTAATCTAAATGTGACGTGACATGGTTGTCTTCGCGCTCCATGATCTCCATCAGGTGCTCCTGCACAATCTCCATCAGGCCACCGGTTTGACACCAAGTCCATGATGCCACCGGTCTTGTCATTCATCTTCACGATGACTACTACTATACTACTTGGTAATAGGAAAAGTAACTAACTTACCTCATTCACAACTGTAACCATATCACATCACAAAGCCTTCCCTCCAGCATAAAGTTAGACACCTCTAGTTTATCTATTACGGATTTTACGTGGTTGTTTAGGCTTTCGCAATAGAATGTTTCTACCTACGAACTTCCAACCACAACATGGATACAATAGTTGTCTCTACTACACACCCCTTTCGGGGCCTTCCGTTGTAGATGCTATATCAACTATTGTGAGAGAGACAGACACCCGAGCCACTTAAATGGTACAAGCCGCATGTCGAGCGTGGAACTAGTCTTGCATAAGATTATGCGTAAGTTCGGTTCGGGCCGCTTCATCTCACAGTGCCGTGATATAAACAAATACACGTGGGAAGGTAACAACTAGAGTATCAATGCCCACACTTTGCATGTGTCTATCTCTACTAGCATACTATGCATAGATCAAGCTCTAATACCACTGTAGGATTTCCGCAGTAGATAACAAAATTTACTATGTTGGAACACCCTAAACGCCCAGGATATATCTAGAAGTAATGCAGTAATGGAGGAAGACAGTGGTAACATACCCTTGAAGACCGAGAGAGCATTACGCTCATGCAGGAGCGTGGATGATGTAGTCGTATTCCTCCGACCTCAAGATCACGAAGCTCCTCGCATGTCACCCCTTGTCCAAGTCCTTGAATGATGGTTAGGTTGCTACTATTGGTAGCTCCCCCGAGTTATCACACACTTACGGTGCAGACAATGACTCCCGGGCTATGATCCATGCCGAGGTTGGGGAAGTAGAACTCCTGGCCAGAATCCCTGCAGCATAACAGCATGCCATAGTGGTATTGACTTTGCGTGTACAATCCTTCTCCGAGACCGTGCCACCGCAAAGGAAACTGAGAGAGAGAGGGGATTTTCTCTAAGGATAAGTGCCTTAGAGAATATCTTATTGTTGTGTTTTAATACCTCCCATGTGCACCCTTTATATAGGCGGAGGAGGGGTATTCCTCCCAAAGGCTAGGCCATGTGGGACTAAAAATATACAAAAGAATAGGTAAAACTAGGGTGTTGGCTAGCCGGGCTTGAAGCGGTAGCCAAGTGGGCCACTAGCCTCGCGCTGGCCTAGCACAACTAGCAGCAGGCGCAGCGGTGTGGCCTGGCTGGCCGTTGCCCGGGTGGGCCGCCCGACGCGTGTGTGGCCTGCTGGCGCATAGTGCAGCAGCTAGCGACACAGCACCTGGTGGGTCGTCCTCTGGCGCGTGGCGACCCAGCACGCCCGACGCATGTGGCTTGCTCTGCTCGGGTGGGCTGCCACCAGCTCGTGCGCACAACCCATAAGAGACGCGGCGGCTGCAGCGCCTCGCCGGGTGGGCTAGCTACACGTTCACACGGGCCAACACGTGTCTGCCTGACTGTTTGCTTGGGCCAGGTCAAAAAACAGCCCTACTGTTGTTGTTTGCTATCCTTTTTCCCTATGGTTTCCTCCTGGGTCAAAACCCTCCAGGGTTTTGGCCTAATGAGGAAGTTGCACTATAAATTTTAATTTAAATATTTATTTAGTATATAATAATTCATTATCAACATATAAAATGCATATTGTAAATTTCTATTTATCTGAAACTCCTTTCGTTCTCTTTCCTTCTTTCTTTCTCCTACGAGCAACTTCGGATCTTTCTTTTCTCTCTAGAACAATTCTGGTTCTCTCATTTCTGATTCCATCATTACAGGAAGATCTCTAAGTGTCGTAGTGCCCTTAAGCGTGTTTCTGTATGATTCGGGAATATCATAGACATGATCTCGATCAATGATCAATAGCGGCACCGGGATGCCCATATTGACCCCTATGCACTCCACGAATCACAATCATGTCGAACCTTAAACATATATCCAATTCCCTTTATTACACGATACAAGACTTGTTCGAGATCTGATCATCGGTATCATGATACCTTGTTCAATCTCGTTTCCAACAAGTACTGTTTTACTCATTCACGTGAAATTCCATCCCCATGACCTAGTCATGCGCTGCGTAGCTTATGGATTTAATTCATTGAGTGGGCCCAGTGTATATTCCCATCATATAGGAGAACAAATCCCGATCTTGATGTTTAGGCCTCAACCTGCCCCTTCGGACTACTCAACATGCACCTTTATGGTCACCCAGTCACGGACGTGACGGTTGATGCAGTCAAAGCAATCCTCTGGTAACAGTGATTAATATGATCTCATAGTCTAAGGATTAGGACACTATGTTTCTAACAATTGCAACATGAACTAAGTGACATGATCGTGTTGCAACAATCATCGGTGGGAAATGTCCATCACATCATTCCAGATGATATGAATTTATTGTCAGTTGGCTCTAATAGCACCATGATCAGGAAACCTTGATCATCAGCTATCCAATGAACTAGTTGAAATAGAGGCTACTAGGGACTTGGGTTTGTTTATATACCACACATGTATCAATGTTTCCGCTTGATACAGTTATAGCATGATATAAAACTATTATGAACTAATGAGATATGATAATAAACCCCTTTATTATTTGCCTCTAGGGCATATCTCCTTCACCCATCTCAATCAAGGAATAGAAAGAATTATCTCCGGCCGGTTGTTGCGGGCGTGTTGTCTAGCCGTGATGGCATACGCAAGGTCTCAAATCGATCAAGTAGTAGTCTAAACTTGATCTAGTACTTGGTCAATCTATCTAGAACTCATACTGTTGCATCCCCACGTGACTCCCCATCAGACAGAGCAACAGGACAACCTGACAACCACCCAACCATCAATGACTCATGGGACCCGTGCATCAGGAGGCCACCAAACAGATGGCAAAGACGACGAGATCGACCGCTGAAAAAAGACACGTGGGCACCCCGCCACTCAATGCATGCCACCTAGCTAGGCCAGCTGCAGCACACACGCAAAGTACCATCACCCAGGCCCACACAACAATGTCAAGGAGGCAGTCAACAGGCGTGGCAAATGGCCTCAAAACAACCATAGCTCTCGAGGCTTAAGACTTTAGTATATGTGTATGTATGGGAGGAGCTCCAAATAAATATGATCATAGACATCATATGCTATTTCATCCTGCACAACCACTGTCGATCAATGCCTAACCGCCTGATCCCCTAGCAATTAAGGGTTAACCCTATGGTCATGTACTAAAGCTTTATGAGTCCTCTTTATCCCCTAATTGAATATATGAATGATGAGCTGACATTATATGTCACTTAACGCCTTAAAAACCATCCACATACCAACTCTAATTCCCTCTCAAGTCCCGAATGGCAAATACTATGAAGTCTATGTTCGCATAATATCAAGAGAATTAATGATATTTATAAGATAGAGACACTAAATAATCTTTATTTCAGTTTATTATATTGCTAGGGTTTCTCCATCTCCCCGATAATAAGGAAAGCTACTCACACATGGAGGCAATCAACATGATCATAATAATATAAATAGAGTACAGAGGAATGGATGAATACTTGTGCAAATTGACAACATGGTTTGGAATTACAACAAGATGATTGTAAAAGTTAATGGAGATGTAGTGGATGTTAATGGTGATAGAGATGTAGCGATTGAGGATGAGGATCGATGTCAAGGCCTCCAATATCTATGTAGTGGCGAAGATGAATACCCTTCTGCAAGTCCCCCTACAGATCCCTTCCGGTGGTGAGGTTTTTGCGAGTTATGGTGTCTCTGAATGTTGGATCTCAAATCTATATGCATGGGGTGAAAGTATTTGACGAGGCAGCCTCGAAGCCACATGGTACAGTGGGACAGTAAGGGAGGGTTGCCGATCATACCGATGCTCGTTAAAGTATCCTAGAATTCATGCTCAAATTCTCTTAGACTTTTCTCCCAAGTGCATGAATAATTGTTTGAAAAGGTTTTATGACTTCCAGTCGGCATATTTGTGTCCAGAAATGACTTCTTTAATTGATTTTCCATCAGCTTTTTAATTCTCGGATCTTGGTGAAACACACATAAAAGGTGCGCGCGAGCACGGTGAAGTACAAAAATCCTAACAGTACCCATACAAAAATGCACTCATCAATATACTAACCCTGGTGTGATGGTGACTGATACGTTGCTAACGTATCCATAATTTTTGATGTTCCATGCTTTGGTTTTATCTACTTTCTTATGTTTTTTCCATACTTTGGAGTACTTTTTATACACTTTCTTGGACTAACCTATTAACAAGATGCCACAGTGCCAGCTGCCTGTTTTCTGCTATTTTTGGTTCCAGGAAAGTCAGAAAATGAGTATTCTCGGAATTGGACGGGACAAAAGCCAAAGTCAGTTTTTCACCGAGGGGGACACGGAGCCAGAATACCAGACGGGGAGGGGCTAGAGGGGCGCCACACCATCTGGCCACGCGGCCAGGCTTGGCCCGCGCCAGGGGGTGGTGTGGCCGCCTAGGGCACCCCCTCGGCCTCCCCTTTCGTCTATAAGATGCCTCCGATACAGAAACCCTAAGTACCCGATCAAAATTCCACGAAAGAGCCTGCAGCCGCCGTCATCTCCATCCCTAGATCGAGAGGGATGTAAAGCTCTTCCCAGCACCCTACCGGAGGGGAGAATTCACCCTGGAGGCCTTCTTCATCATCATGCAAGCCTCCGGTGTGATGCGTGAGTAGTTCATCCTTGGACTACGGGTCCATGTAGTAGCTAGATGGCTGGTTCTTCTCCTTTGTGCTATCATGTTTAGATCTTGTGATCTTCGTTCATGATCAAGATAATCTATTTGTAATCCTACATGTTGTGTTTGCGCGGATCCGATGGATATTGAGATGCTATTTCAGATTGATTATTGATTCTATCATGTCTTTGTTATTTGTGATCTTGCATGCTTTCTGTTGTTAGTAGCTATCTTGGCCAAGTAGATGCTAGCAACTCCAAGAGTTAGTATTTATGCTCGATAATGGGTTCATGCCTCTAGTAATCTGGGGAAGTGACAGAAATCTCTAAGATACTAGATGTGTTGTTGCTACTAGGGAGAAAACAACAATCCTTTGTTCATAGAACAATCGTATTGTTTACTTTACACGCAATGCATAATGCAATTATCTGTTGCTTGCAACTTAATACTGGAGGGGTTTGGATGATAACCTGAAGGTGGATTATTAGTCATAGATGCAGTTGGATTACGGTCGATGTATAATGTTGTAATGCCCAATCAAATCTCAAAGGAGTCAAGATGATTAGTATATGCATGTATGTTTTCTCGATGTTTGTCAATTGCCCTGCTATAATTTGTTCACCCAACATCTTATCTATCTTAAGGAGAGCCACCACTAGTGAACTATGGACCCCGATCCTTTCTTTTACCATCAATCTACAACTGTTTACTGCTTTCTGTTTACTTTCTGCAAGCTTTTACTTTCTTCCACACAATACGTTTAATCCTTTATTTTCAGCAAAACCGGTGAGATTGACAACCTCACTGTAAGTTAGGGGCCAAGTTCTATGGTTGTGTTGTGCAGGTTTCCACGTTGCTGCTGGCACCGGTAGTGTGCCCTACCAAAGTCCAGCTAGCAACACCTTGGAGGTGTTTCCTTGCTCCTACTGGTTCGATAACCTTGGTTTCATAACTGAGAGAAACTTACTGTTGTGCTCATCATACCTTCCTCTTGGGGTTCCCCAACGAGCTCAACATCTTGAGTAAGCAAGACTTTTTCTGGCGCCGTTGTCGGGGAGTCAAGGACATCTTCACAAGGGAAGTTTCTCATAACCAATCTCTTTACTTTGTTTTATTTGTTTTGCTTAGTTTATTTCTGCTTTGTTTGCTTGTTTCTTTATCAAAAACACATAAAAAATTAGTTGTATTAGTTTGCTTCTTTATATTAAAAACACAAAAAATGACTACTCTTGAAAATACTAAGTTGTGTGACTTCACTAGCACCAACAACAATAATTTCATGTGCACACCTATTGCTCCACCTGTTCCTGAAGCTACTTTGTTTAAAATTAAACCTGCATTACTCAATCTTGTTATGAGAGAACAATTTTCTGGTATTGGTACTGAAGATGCTGCCGCTCATCTTAATAACTTTGTTGAACTTTGTGAGATGCAAAAACATAGGGATATAGATGGAGATATTATTAAGCTTAAATTGTTTCCTTTCTCTTTGAGAGAAAAAGCTAAAGAATGGTTGCAATCCCTAACTAGAAATAGTATTGATTCTTGGACTAAATGCAAAGATGCTTTCATTGGAAAATACTATCCTCCTGCTAAGATTATATCTATGAGAAGTGAAATAATGAAATTTAAACAATCTGATAATGAACATGTTGCTCAAGCTTGGGAAAGAATGAAATCTTTGGTAAAGAATTGTCCGACTCATGGACTGACTGCTTGGATGATTATCCAAACCTTTTATGCAGGATTGAACTATTCTTCAAGGAATCTATTGGATTCTACTGCTGGAGGTACCTTTATGACCATTACTTTGGGTGCTGCAACAAAGCTTCTGGATAATATGATGGTTAACTATTCTGAATGGCATACTGAGAGAGCTCCACAAGGTAAGAAGGTAAATTATGTTGAAGAAACCTCCTCCTTGAGTGATAAAATTGATGTTATTATGTCTATGCTTCTTAATGGGAAGGCTCATATTGATCCAAATCATGTTCCCTTAGCCTCTTTGGTTGCTAAAGAAGAGCAAGTTGATGTGAACTTTATAAGAAATAATAATTTTAGCAACAATGCCTACAGGAATAATTTTGGTAATAATAACTATAGGCCATATCCTCCCAACAATGGTAATGCTTATGGAAATTCCTACAACAATAATAGGAGTGCTCCCTCTGAACTTGAAGTTATGCTTAAAGATTTTATTAGTAAACAAACTGCTTTTAATAAAACTATTGAGGAAAAACTCTCTAATGCTGAAAGAAATATAGCATCATTGGCTGAAGCTCAATCTTCTTTGAATAAAATGGCTGCTAAACCTGAAACTATTGATAATCCCTTTGCTGCTACTAATGCCATACAAGTTAGAATTGATGAAAATGTTAGACTATTAGCTGAATTGCATGCTAGGGAAAGAGAAGATGAAATTGCTAGAAACATTAGTGTTTCTACTATCACTACCACTAGAGTTGAAGTTAGTAATAGCTCTACTACTTTAGATGATAATTATGATTTTGATCTTGATGGTTGCAATATCTCTGAAGTAATTAAGTTCCTACAAAGGCTTGCTAAAAGTCCTAATGCTAGTGCTATGAATATGGCCTTTACAAAACATATTACTGATGCTCTCATAAAAATTAAATAAGAAAAGATGAAAAATAAAGCTTCTATTCCTATGAAACAAGAAGATGGTTGGGAACCCATCATTAATATGAAAGTGAATGATTTGATTTTAAAGCTTTATGTGATCTTAATAGTAGTGTTTCTATTATGCCTAGAAGGATTTATGATATGCTTGATTTGCCACCATTGGAAGATTGTTATTTGAATGTCCCACTTGGTGATAATGCTAAAAAGAAACTCATGGGGAGTATTAATGATGTTCTTATTATGGTTAACAATGCCTATGTCCCAATTGATTTCTATGTTTTGGATGTTGAATGCAATGCTTCTTGTCCTATTACTTTGGGAAGACCTTTTCTTAGAACTGTTGGTGCCATTATTGATATGAAAGAAGACACCATTAAATATCAACTCCCACTCAAGAAAGGTATAGAACACTTCCCTAAGAAGAGAGATAAGATTTCTTTTGCCTCTCCTATGAAAACAAAATTTGCTCTTAATGCTTCATCATTTGAGAACACTTGATTCTTTTTCTTGCTTCTTATGCCTAACTTAAAGGCGTTAAAGAAAAGTACTTATTGGGAGATAACCCAAAAGTTTTAGATGAGTCTTGGAAGTTATTACCTCTATAATAACCGCTCCTTATCCTTTTTATTTGCTTTTTGTGCCAAGAGTAACCTCTAATGAGAGAGAAGTAATGATTGGGAAAGTTGCTGTCCCGAAACAGATTTTTGTGCTTTACCGTAAAAATTCGTGTAAAATCTCTGTATGTTGTTTTGAGGCGTGAATTTTTGTGCTTCTGACCCAGGTTGTTATCTAACGTTCGTTAGTTCAACACTTTTTGATTTGAGCAACAGAAGATCTTAAAAAAAATGGTTTTTACCTGCTGGTCTGTTTTAACAAATTTCTGCCATTATTTGCATTTGCTTCTTGTTGGTTCCTTTTTGAGTTCTTTTGGGGAATTGAGCTTTTTGAGGGAAGTGCTACAGAAGCTTGTGTTTTAATGAAAGTTTTATTGGTGTTGAAACTGAACCTAAAGACTCATTATCTTGAGTGCAATAATGTTGCTAATAAAGATTGTGTGAAGTTTTGTATGAAGGAAAAATTTCAGGCGTATGGAGAGAGTGATGTAATGAGATGAAGAATGGACTAAAGCTCAAGCTTGGGGATGCCACCCGTGTCACCCCAAGAAATATTCAAGAAGTACAAGCGTCAAATCTTGGGGATGCCCAAGGCATCCCCTTCTTCATCAATAAAAATCTCAGGTTTCTTCCAAACACTTCATTTTTATTGTTTCATGCAACAGTTGTGTTGTTCTTGGAGCGTCTTCTTTTTTGTTTTCGTTTGCTTGGTTTTCTTAGTTTGATTAATAAATTGGTTGGACCCCCTCTTTCATGCATTGGTTTTCAAATAGTTTGGTTTGGATTGGAAAAGAGTAGGAAAAGTTCATGCTTAAGTGGTAAAGAGAGCTTGTTTTTTATTGTGTCGTCTATGCTTTGTCATGCCATGCTTGATATTGTTTTGTCTTTATGCTTAGTGATCTTTGTTGTAGAATGATATGTTATAAACAATTGAGATTGCTTAATGTGCCTTGAAAGAATCATGTGTTGTTTTAGCATATTAAAGCATAACTATTGTGGTATTCTCCTTTGATGCTTTATTTAGGTTGACTTGGCGCATGATCACACCATGTTATGACTAACCCAAGTCACCATAAGCCTTTATGATCCTTTAGTTTTTGACTTGTAATATCACTTTATGCTTTGATTAATGATGTTTTGTTGCTCTGCATGATTATGGCATTATTGCTCTCTTAGTTAGTCACCCCCAGTCTTTTGCTAGCCTCCGTAACCAAGTATGAGTTCCACTCATGCATCCAAATCCTAAAACCAAGTTATTACAAAGAGTCCACCATACCTACCTATTAGCATTTGCTATTCCAAGTATATTCATGTTTTTATCTACCTTCCGAATTAAACTTGTTATGAGAAAACTAGTGATTAAAGCTCTCACGAACTTGATGGCACACTTTACTTTTCTTGCCCTTAATAAACTTGAACCATTGTATCATCTATGTTGTATATGCTTGCACTTATACGTTGGGGATTAGCAGAACCATGCTGTCATGGGGAACGCTTTCAACATTGCACTTGTACTTTGTACCTAGTTGATATCATGCTCTTTTGTCTATGGATGTCGTTGGTGTGAAATGAAAGGGGAGCTTGTAAGTCCATGGAGTTATGTATGTGTGTTAGAGAAACGCCTGGGCCGCTAGTCTAATCCATGTTGTCATGGTGGAAACCTGCAGCGTAACCATAATGAGTTGTCTATGAAGCATTCTTCTTATACAAAAAAAAGAGTTAGATATTGAGAAGAAAAAAAAGAGATATGAGAAAAAGAGGAAAGAGAGAAAAAAAAACACCATTTTTCCATGGTAAATAAGAAGATTGCTGAGATGCTCGTTCTTTGCTTGCCTTATCATTTTGATATGGGGATTCTTCCGTATCATTGGGCAAGGGGTATCCCGTTGGCGGTTCTCTATGATACACATGTACTTACTATGACAAGAACTTACCGGTAACTAAACTTGAGTAGCATGAGGAGAGGCCCTCGTATTCAAGGGACATGAGATTTCCAACTTATACTTTGTCAAGCATATACTCCATAGTTTGTTCACTTTAACCTTAATCACTTCAAGATGCTTATGATAGGGGCAATGAGAGCTGAAAGCTAATAAGTACCATAATTTTTGGAAGCTCTTTATGAAACTTGAATCCCTGCTTCCTTCTATGAAGGGCCTTTCTTTTACTTTTATGTTGAGTCTCCACCTTCTATCTTTATGCACCTATTTTGAGAGGATAGTGGCCATTCTTAGTTCTATGTGCATTGTCCCAAGACTTGTTGATTGATTCATAATTTTGATATTGCTTGTTCTTAAACTATTTGTATCTAGTCACTCTTATGAACTTTGAAGGTGTCCTATGCATTTATGTTTGTTACTCTATGAGGGACAAGCTAAATGCCACTATGCTATATTTTCTTTATGTGAAACAAACAAACGTCTTGCAAAGTATTGTTATTCATGAATCTTTTATTTGTGTCTTTTCATGTTGCAACACATTTGCTATGTCTTATTGTTAGAACTTTATCTTTCATGTTATGTTGAAGTACTATGATCCCAGCTATCAATGTTTTACAAATACTTTGATCAAGTTTATGATGGTGCATGTCACCTCAAAAATTATTCTTTCTTTTTATCACTTACCTACTCGAGGACGAGCAGGAGTTAAGCTTGGGGATGTTGATACGTTGCTAACGTATCCATAATTTTTGATGTTCCATGCTTGGTTTTTATCTACTTTCTTATGTTTTGTCCACACTTTGGAGTACTTTTTATACATTTTCTTGGACTAACCTATAACAAGATGCCATAATGCTAGCTGCCTGTTTTCTGCTATTTTTGGTTCCAGGAAAGTCAGAAAATGAATATTCTCAGAATTGGACAGGACAAAAGCCAAAGTCAGTTTTTCACCGAGGGGGGCACGGAGCCAGAATACGAGACGGAGAGGGGCCAGAGGGCCGCCACACCACCTGGTCGCGCGGCCAGTCCTGGCCCACGCCAGGGGGTGGTGTGGCCTCCTAGGGCACCCTCTCGGCCTCCCCTTTTGCCTATAAGATGCCTTCGATACAGAAACCCTAAGTATCCGATCAAAATTCCACGAAAGAGTCCGTAGCCGTCGTCATCTCCATCCCTAGATCGGGAGGGATCTGAAACTCTTCCCGGCATCCTGCCAGAGGGGAGAATTCACCCTGGAGGCCTTCTTTATCACCATACAAGCCTCCGGTGTGATGCGTGAGCAGTTCATCCTTGGACTACGGGTCCATGTAGTAGTTAGATGGTTGGTTCTTGTCCTTTGTGCTATCATGTTTAGATCTTGTGAGCTCCGTTCATGATCAAGATCATCTATTTGTAATCCTACATGTTGTGTTTGCAGGGATCCGATGGATATTGAGATGCTCTTTCAGATTGATTATTGATTCTATCATGTCTTTGTTATTTGTGATCTTGCATGCTTTCTGTTGTTAGTAGCTATCTTGTCCAAGTAGATGCTAGCAACTCTAAGAGTTAGGAATTATTGTCGATAGTGGGTTCATGCCTCTAGTAATCTAGGGAAGTGACAGAAATCTCTAAGGTACTAGATGTGTTGTTACTACTAGGAAGAAAATAGCAATCCTTTGTTCATAGAACAATCGTATTGTTTACTTTACATGCAATACCGTAATGCAATTATCTGTTGCTTGCAACTTAATACTGGAGGGGGTTCGGATGATAACCTGAAGATGGATTATTAGTCATAGATGCAGTTGGATTACGGTCTATGTATAATGTTGTAATGCCCAATCAAATCTCAAAGGAGTCAAGATGATTAGTATATGCATGTATGCTTTCTCGATGTTTGTCAATTGCCCCGCTGTAATTTGTTCACCCAACATATTATCTATCTTAAGGAGATTCACCACTAGTAAACTATGGACCCCGGTCCTTTCTTTTACCATCAATCTATAACTGTTTACTGCTTTCTGTTTACTTTCTACAAGCTTTTACTTTTTTCCACACAATACGTTTAATCCTTTGTTTTCAGCAAAACTGGTGAGGTGTAAGTTGGGGGCAAAGTTCTGTGGTTGTGTTGTGCAGGTTTTCACGTTGCTGCCGGCACCGGTATAGTGCGCCCTGCCAAAGTCCAGCTAGCAACACCTTGGAGGTGTTTCCTTGCTCCTACTGGTTCGATAACCTTGGTTTCGTAACTGAGGGAAACTTACTACTGTGCTCATCATACCTTCCTCTTGGGGTTCCCCAATGAGCTCGTTATTACACGAGTTAGCAGTGACATTGCGGTGTGCAGCCCAATTTTTGATAGGAAAGCGGTGAAGGAAGACTCCACAGCCAGTTTAATTTTTTAAATAATAAGAACCCATAATTGTGTTCGTAAATGGGTTGTCTAATAATAGCTCTAGAGGGTATGAAATTAGGGAGGAGGCAGAGGAGGAGTACAACAATTTCTTGGTTGTTAAGGCTATGGCTGATAATGGTTGTAGATGTTATAATTGTTGAAGCTCTGGTTGTAGGAGAAAGAGCAGCTTAGATCCGAGAGAGTAGATTGAGAGATTTGATCATCGTCATCATGCTTGTGGTGATCAGCAAGCTCCTATTTTCTGATTCCTCTTTATGATTGGTTGTAATATGCAATGACATGTAATCTCTCCATATTTGGACCACGGTAACCATACATAACCTCATGTGGGCAACCAAACACCTTTGATTTACATTAGTCGAGCCAAAAAATAGTGTGTGCAACCTACCAAACAAAGGGGAGATTGTTGATCACCCCATGCAACCAATGCAAATGTGGGCAACCAAACAAAGTGAAGAACTGACCTAGATCGTGTTTTGGATGAGCCCTTTCCCCCAAAACCATGTCACAAAGACCCAAAATTAGTGCAGGCTACCAAACACGTCCTATAAATCTATAAGTAACCAACCTGGCGATGGAGTCTCATGTTCTCAGCGTGAAACAACAAAGTGATGTTCCTTAGTGCTTTAGTTCCTGTCTCAGCCTGCCATTGTAACAACAATCTATCTTGCTCAATGCTTTTGTTGCTATCTCGGAGCATATCTAGCAGATCCCTTATAACTTAGAGGAATAAAATATGGAGTAAACTTAAAGGAGTAACGGTGGTCGGACCTAACCGATTCCACAAATTTAACTGCTCAAACGAAGTGACCCACATGGAAGTCTCTCTACATTTTCTTTTCCTTCTTTCAGACACTCAAGCGGCGGGGAAAAACACCACGGCGAGCAAGCACAGCTGGATCCTCACGACCATGGCTTCCAACCATGGCGTACTCTGTCTCTACTCGCCACTTCGTCGTCATTTGGCTGGTCGCCGATGGAGCGACGCGAGACTAGCCTATGTTTAGTCACCACCCATTGTCATTGGAGGAATGTGCCACCCATGGCGGTCCGTAGTCGCTGGAGTGGCCGCGCTGCCCGTTGGTATGATAGCCTCCATCTCTTCGTCGTTGTCATGTCCCGATGCCACTCCTGAATGGCAGTGCGGTAGGATTATTTTTGCGTGGCTAGAGATGCTCTCGGTACTCTATTCTACTGACCTAGTAGGGAACGAATGCACCTTTCAGTGGTCAAATAAAGATCCAACGCAGTTGGTCCTAGTGGTTAAATAAAGATCCATCGCAGTTGGTCCTTTCGGCAGATCGAAAGTAACTCCTATTCATGTTAGATCGCTAACTGGAGAGAAACTAATATTGTATTCCCTCCTTCCCTGCGTCGGGAGAGAGTACTCTGATGTCATGAGCTGTGAGAGTGTTAGATTTGACACTTTACGTTATAAATGTTCTACCGCGGTGATGCTGTGAGCCGCACGTTTGATTTTAGAAGTGATAGTACTTCACAATAATGTCCTCCCGGATCTACAATAGCATTACATGAAGCTCTGATAGCCCGTACCATATCAGAGCACACACACACACCATCAGGACCTAAAAGGTATCATCAGTTCATCACTACATAAACAAGGCAGTTACAGTACGGGCACTGTGCCACTTGGATCGTCAAGCACAAAGCTTCAGGCAGGCAACACGGGCATACATAGCTTGTAGCGACTTACAGCACAGCCGAGGTGAACAAGCGAGGCAACATAAAACACCCTCACGGCCCAGACCCACCCTTGTCAAGACCGTAATCAGTCATGCCCATGCCAACTTCATTTTGGTGCTTGACGAACCCGCCGTTCGCGGCTTTCGAGTAGCTCCAGTAGTACACCAGGGAAGCCACCAGGTTGATGAGCATCATGGGGGCGGCAGCTGCAAACACTCCTTTGCGGAGCGAGGCACAACTGACCAAGTCATGCTTCATGTAGTAACCAAGATACTTGGTGTGGTATGCATTCCTCGCGGATCCTCCCACAAGGCAAGCTTCCGCGGTGAGAAATGTCAGCCTGGGAATTAAGTATAAAAATGGGATTATGAGAACGATAATAATCATGACAAGATATCACTTGTATAAGAGATTCTACTACGAATCTAGCTTCTTCAAGGGCTGCAATCCAAGCACTAGGTTATTTTGCTACCAACACCCGTCTAATCTGATAGAATCGAACCTTGAAGTCATGGTAGCTTCTTCAAGGGCTGCAATCCAAGCAATGCATGGGAACATAAGACGATAAAAATCACTTAGCTATTGAAAGATTTTCTTTCAAAAGTTGATACATTTTTACAGTTCAGAAGTGAAGTCGTTTATGTCCTGGTTCAGATCGTGTGCGAGTGATAGGCTCCAGTGTTTAGTGATATTTTGTGTGGCCTCTCACACTTTTCATTTAGGCTTGTACAGTCTTTTACTTGATCTGTCTCACCTTTTGATTAAGCAGCTGTTTGGAGACTTGTAATAAACGGTGTAATAATTAAGGCTCTATACATCTATGATGGAGAGGATGCGGTAATAAAGCTTTCATTTTTAACAAAAAAGAGCAACAGTTCTGATAGCATTACCAGATACTAGAATAAAGGTAATGCTACATCTTAGAATGTGGGATTCACACTACATATTGCTTTCAAGAATCAGAACACCCTTCAATAAATTTCTGTTTGTGCCCCATCTCTCACCTATTAATCTTTGCTTTGCACAGTGACCATATTCACGGAACAAGCGATCTGGAAAAATGATTCTGCAGCTTGAGCACAAATCCCATGTAGTACAAAGTTGCTATTAATAATAGCTTAACCTGCTTGTGGATTGTTATACCAGACTCCACTGTTTAAACCTGAATTTATGTTCATAAACTGTCTAATTCTTATGTTTCCTGGTAGACAAACAAGACTCAATGGCCAAAACTATGATGAAAGTGAACATATAACTACGGCTCGCTCTATGTGATTTTTCGATAAAGGGAATATATTAATACCAAGTTGATATCAATTACACCCAGCCTCTGCAACAACATAATGACTAGACCAAGTCTAGACACTAAGGATGCACACAGCCAAAAATGGAAGAAAAATCAAAAAACAAAAAAGACCCCACCGAGACAAACAGAGTCTCGTAACAGCAATATCACCACCGGTATTGACGACACCTCGACTCCAAGAAAAAGCTTATCCAAAACGACACCTTCAAGAAGGTAGACAAACATTGTCGTCGTCTGGTCTAACCATCATGATTAGGTCCTGGGTTTTCACCCTGGAGAGGGTCCAATCTCCTGACAATGCCTTCAACAAGGAAGTGACTAGGGAGCCACTATTGCCAAGTACAACCACTGAAGGTCAGATTTAGGATTTTCATCCCGGAAATTGAGACATGCGCTCAAAAAGCACCGCCTAGAACGAAGTCTGCTGGTGACAATCCCCACCTCGCGAGAAAACTGCTAGAAAAACGCCGATCATCTGACACGCATACTCCTCCTGAATCGTCGCGGGTACTGCCTAGGATCTTCTCGACTCGACATGAGCATGCGAGAAGTAATCTTCAGAGCTTATCCGGTCTTCTACAGACGCAACCAACATGATCCCTCATCAACACCTTAGGAAATCGCAGCAAATAATGCCAAGGCAGACCTAAAGTGGATAGAGTTCAACACTAGCCATAGAAGACCGCACGCATGCCTCATGGGCGAGTTCCAGTGTGTTTGGCCAGAGCAGCCCGCGGGGATCACGAAGACGCCCGATTGGCACCAAGATCAACAGGAAGTGCACCACAGCCACGCCGGGATCCCACAACTCGCCAGTTGATCTAGCGCCACCGAACAAGAGTACACTGGCAGCGACAGGAAAGCAATCTGGGGCAGCGGGGATGGAGGCAAGCATGACGAGCGTCGCTTGATGGCCGTCGGCGCAGCACTAGGCGAATCGGCTGGAACCCGGCAGCTCAGATCGGGCCCAAATTGGGCGCAGATCTAGCCCGCCTGAAAACTGTGCGTCATCCTCACGCTTGCCACACCGCCATGGCCGCCTCGCGTCACAGAGCGCCGTCCCGCAGACCTCCTCCGCACCTCCACGCCACACGCCAGCAACGCCACCGGCCCAGGCCGCCGCTCCTCCACGCGAAGAAGCTGACGATGGGCGCGAGGAGCTGCCACGCAATCCCCCCGTCAGCAGCGACGGCCGGGCGCCGCCACCGCCAGGGTTATGCACAACCAGGCACCACAATTCATGCAATCCCGCTAACGAAAGTATGTAACATGGTGCACCAAAGAAACTGGATATACACATCCTAAACAACTGTTAGTTCTGTTTCCATCTCACTATGAATGGGGAAGATTGGGTTAGAGTAATCTTTTTTTTTATTAAGGGCAGATTGTAAGAGTTGAAGAATCTGCAGGGTGCAGTGCCAGATTGTGCAGGAGTGCAAGTTGAAGAACATTTGTGCTATAACAGAGCAGTCTGAGTAACCTCGTCAAAGCTGAAGGTTCTGTCAGCAGGTAATCCAACCGAAGTGTGTAATTTGTCTATAAAGTGGATTGAAAAAGCAGCATGTCTTAAACATTCTTTAGATACCGACAAATCTAAAGATACCCACAAATTACATGAATAACTGGTTTTCATTCTTCAATACTTGATTTTCGGGCAAGACGATCGTGAGTGTTACTTACTCTAGAAGCTAGTTACTCCAGCGAGCTAATTATCAAATAACACCCGCATTCTAAAATTTCAGCTTGTAAGTATACTGAAATTAGCAATGGCAAGTTCATGAAAGCAGCCAGTGGGTCTCTCATGTCATCACCGCACCTAAATAAAGAGACGCAGATTCCCGTACACCAAAGCCACCACGAACAGAAAGAAAATTGAACCAAATCTACCATAATAATCCGCAATCTCCCCCATAATGAGCTCATCAAGTAACACCTGCATTGGAGAAACGAATGGAATGGGCGGAGAATTAGGAGCCAGGGTTCAGCACACAAACCAGGAGAGGACGAAGGCGGTGACGGCGCATCCGCGGGAGGAGAGCGCAGGGCCAAGACAGAGGCATCGCGTGACGCCGGTGACAAGCACCTGTGACAGGAGGAGCACGAAAAAGGCGGCGACACCGTAGACGGTGGAGACATCGGTATCGTAGAGGCAGTAGGAGCGGTCATCGTACTCGTCCGGCACCACCTTCCCCTGCAAGAAGACCTCAGCGTTGCATACAGAAATGGAGATCCAAGGAGGAGTGGTGGCATGATAGAGGGCGTACGGTGCTGCGTCGGCGCTCGGCGCCGACAGCGAGGAGGAAGGCGAATAGGTTGAGGAAGGTGAGGAACGCGGCGAGCGCGATGGAGGCCGGGCGCAAGGTGGCGAACCCAGCCATCGGTCTCGACCTCGAGCAGTCCGGCGGCGGCTGCTGGGGCTGAGGGTCCGGAGGCGCGGCACGTCTCACTGAGGTCCGTGGGAGGATGCTAGTGGGAGTGGAACCGTGGGTGTGTGTGCGGGCCTGCTGGGACCCGCAAGTCGGTGACAGAATATAGGTGCGCAAGCTGTCTCTGATGCGGCCCGCTTCACTCGCGGCGTCGCTCGTCGACACCAAGAAGTTGAGCAACGAACCGCGAGCTACACCAACGACGAGAATGGGTAGAGGTTTTGCAAGATCCACTATACGGCACCGAGCAAAAAGGCTTTGCGTACTGAAAAAGGTGGGCATGTTCTTCCATGAGCATAGGAAATTCGGTAAGGACGTCTTCTATAGCGATCGAAATGATCTCACCCTCTTCAAGCGATGGGGCACTCTCCATGCCGAGTATAGCAAGTTACAAGGCTTTTACGAGATAGTGACGAAAAGGAAAATAAGCGGCATGCTGCCGGTTGACATGGTAAAACCTCTTGCTCTCTTTGTCGATATCTTGCATATGCATTGACCCATTGTTGGCATCATATGTGTAGGTCATGAAAACGATGGAGCACTTCAAAAAGGTGAATGACAACAAAGCCTTCATGTTGCCTCATTGTTGAACGTTGATCAAAGACTGTAAAAAATGAGAGACTAGTTATGCCCTTTGGAAAGAACTTGACAACAAGAAGAAGGGCAAAAGCAATGCTTCTACGGGCGGTGTCATCGACCTAGACGACAGAAATGATGAAGGCTTCACCAACCCCGTAGGTGCCCGTGCCCGCCGTCCTAGAGGCCACAAGTGTCGTGGTGGTGGCACAGTAGATGCCATGGATAGGCTAAAGATGGGGCAACGAGTGCTAGGGAAATTTAGGAAGGGAAAACGTGGTGATTCCACGCACAGATGTTCTTGTATTTTCTCTACGGTGGATACAAGTGCTCCTCGAGCTATTCGTGAGAAGGAGACTGTGTCTCTTACTCCTCACAACTTAGCCCTAGAGTTCTAACTTAGACAGATAAAATGATCGATCTCTCTCTATGGAGGCCCCGGTGCTTCTTATATAGGGAAGCCCGGGTTCCAAAGTTAGGGCACACGTGGCAGCATATTCTCCGAATATGCCTCTTGGTTAAAGCTAAATGCTTCTTTATTCCCTTTAACGGCTTGTCCTGGCTTTGGACGTAACCCGCAACGTAATCCTTGCATTTAAGCGTCACCAGACACGGGTTACGTCAGCCGACATTGCCCGCGTCATCTTGGTCGCCCCTGACCCGCTGGTCATCCTCTCTGCTTTGCTTTGCTCACGCTACAGCTAACAAAGCCACCTTTTGACCAGCGGGAGATTCCTTCCTTCTCTTGGAAGCCATATCATAGTCCGGCTTGCACGTGGTTAACCCGGCTATGAGGGTACCTACATAATAGACAGACAAACATGGCCGGCACGTATTTTATGCCGGCTGGGCTAAGGCTAGGGAGATGCTCTATGGGCCGGGTCACTTCGTGGTTCGGTCTGCCTTGAGGTGACCTGGTCAGCACCTGTTTTGACCGTGTCGTACCTCGGCCAACTCGGCCTTTATACCTCGGCGTTACCCTACCCGGGGGTATCCCCCAACATTAGTCCTCGAAGCTAGTGTGGTCTTGGCAACTTTATTTGTTAAGGCCGCAGCAGGTTTACATATTCGGATCCTTGCCTCCTTGGCCGAGTTACCTCGTAACCCGGAGTTTTTTTTCTTGCGATCCCTTGGCTCATTCTGAGTTATTCCTCGCTGGTCGGGTCTTTTGCTCGCTTATCCGGGTTATCTTTCCTTCTCTCGTACGCTTCCACATGTCCTACGTGGAGGGTAATCATCATTTTGCCTCATTTTAAGGGTCACGCGCATTTAATGTGCCAGTTACTGTTGCAATGTTAGGAATAACTGATGTGCGCGTCCCTTCACTACAGTGCCTCGTTAACTGTAACACCACGTTGTTGTTGGAGATATGCCCTAGAGGCAATAATAAATATAGTTATTATTATATATCTTTGTGTTTATGATAAATGTTTGCATTCATGCTATAATAGTATTAACAAGGAAACCATTAATACTTGTGTGATTTGTAAACTTAATTTGAAGTCCCTAGTATAGCCTCTATACTTCACTAGCTTGTTGGTTGATTGATGATGTGGTTTCTTTGTCATGAACATTGAGATGTTATCAACAACAAGATCATATCGTTAGGAGAATGATATGGTGGACATACTCCTATAGACAAGCATAGCATAAAGATCAAGTCATTTCAATAGTTCAATTGCTATATGCTTTCTGATACATAGTAACCTAATTCCTTCGACCATGAGATCATGCATATCATCTTTACTGGATGGATGCTTTGATGTCATCAAACACCACACCGTAACAGGGTGGCTATAAAGGTGGCATTGAGTGTTCGGAAAGTATTGGTTGAAACACATGGATCAAGAGTGGGATTTGTCCATCCACATGACGGATAGATATTCTCTGGGCCCTCTCGGTGAAATGTCATCCAATTAGCTTGCAAGCATGTGACTTGGTCACAAGGGATCACATATCACGGGAACGAGAAAAGAGTACTTGTCAGTAACGAGGTTGAACTAGGTATACAGAGATACCGACGATCATAACCTCGGATAAGTAACATATCGTGAGACAAAGGGAAATTGGTATCGTATGTAAGTGGTTCATTCGATCGCAAAGTAATCGTAGAAATATGTGGGAGCCATATGAATTTCCAGATTCCTCTATTGGTTATTGTTCGGAGAAGTGTCTCGATCATGTCCGCATAATTCACGAACCGTAGGGAGACACACTTAAGGATTCGACGTTGTTTAAGTAGTTATGGTATTATGAGAAAGAGACCGAATGTTGTTCGGAGTCTCGGATGGGATCCGGGATATCACGAGGTGATCCGGAATGGTCCGGAGAATAAGATTCATATAAGGAAAGTCCCGTTTCGGAGTACGGGAATGATTCCGGTGTTTTCATCGGGGATATTCTAGTAGGTTCCGGATTGTCCGGCACTCCGGGGGGGAAGGGGTACATGAATGTGTCATTACATATTGGAATGATTGCATCATGTACTAAGTGTTCTTGCTGTCCCAAATATAGGATTAAATTGAATCCTAAAACAGAAAAGTCAAATGTCCAGTTTGAAAGTCAAACTGCCAAAACAAGAAACTGTGGGAAACAAGCAAGAGGAGTTGGAACCAACCTGGAGGAGGAGTTGGACTCCTCCAGGCCGGCGCCCAGCCCTAGGCCGAGTTGGGGAGGGACTCCCTCCCTCCCCTGGCGCGCCCACACCCTCCCACCTATATAAGGAGGGGCAGGGCTCCCCTCCTAGACACACAAGTTTCCTATCCTCTAAACTAAACCCTAGATCTAGACCCCGGTTTAGAGCTATTCGGTTTAGAGCCTTCTAATTGGTTTAGAGCCCTCTAATTGGTGTGTCTAATTACTAGACCACTGATAGCCTCTCTCATAAGCTCCACCATACTCGCACCGGCTTAAGACGAAGCCCTGCGGGATTTCCCCTCTACCTCCGGTACCACGCCGTTGTGCTGCCGGAATCGCGAGGAGAGTGCTACAACCTCCGCTGCCTGCTGGAACAAGGGAGAGGAAGGTCTTCGTCGAGTACCGAACGTGTGACCGACTGCGGGAGCGCTGCGGGAACGCGGCGCCGGAAGGATCGTCTACGCGATCTTGAGATCGGAAAGAGTACGACTACATCACCCACGAGAATCTGCTCTCGTTAAACACTTTGGAATCTTCGAGGGTGAGTTATTCCATCGACTCGTTGCTACAATCTAGTAGATAGATCTTGGCTTGTTTGTTTGTATGCGATAGAAAATTTTTGTTTTCCATGCTACGAACCCCTACAGTGGTATCAGAGCCGTGTCTATATGTAGATCTGTTGCACGAGTAGAACACAATGGTCATTGTGGGCGTTGATGCTTTTATTGTAGATTGCTTTTTGTGTACTTTGCATCTTGCGGTATGTTGGGATGAAGCGGCCCGGGCTAACCTTACATGACATCGTTCATGAGACTTGCTCCACGCTTGACATGCAACTCGTTTTGCATAAGTGGCTTTGCGGGTGCCTGTTTCTCCTAGCATAGTAAAGATCCAATTTACAACGGGTGATCAACAATGCTAGTATCAATGTTGTGGTTCTTGTTCGTAAGTTAGAACGACACTTATGGAAAGCCCCAAACCACGTAAAATATGCAAAGAAAGTAGAAGCGTCTAACTTTGTTTTGCAGGGGTGTGCAGTGATGTGATATGGCCATGATTGTGATTATATTTGATGTATGCAATGTTCCTTATTGTAAGTTGGCAACCGGCAGGAGCCATATGGTTGTCTTTAATTTCTGTTAAGACCTGCGTGTCTATTCAAAATAGTTGTAATAGTTGAAGCTGGTGGACGACAACCATGGAGAAGCGTCATTGACCTTGATGCTATGCCGGTGATGATGGAGATCATATTCGTGCTTGAAGATGGAGATCGGAAGCACAAAGAAGAAAGGCCATATCATATCACATATTATGAATTGCATGTGATGTTAATCCTTTATGCATCTTGTATTGCTTAGTAGACGACGGTAGCATTATAAGATGATCCCTCATGCACATAAATTTCAAGTCTAAAGTGTTCGCCCTTAGTTAGCACCGTTGCTAAAGCTTGTTGCTTCGAAGCACCACGTGATGATCGGGTGTCTTTGATTCCACGGGTGAATACAACGTAAGCAAGCCAGATTTGCTTATGCGGTAGCTAAGGTTTGATCTTGACGAGCCTAGCATGTACAGACATGGCCTCAGGAACACGGATCGCCGAAAGGTAAAACATGAATCATATAGCAGATATGATGAACATGTCGATTGTTCGCCATTGAAAACTATATCAACTCTCGTGATGATCGGTGTTGATGTAGTGGATTTGGTTCATGTGATCACTAAAACAATGTGAGGGATGTTGTTTTGAGTGGGAGTTCACCTAGTTTAATTTCATTAATTAATTTGAACTCAATTTGTCATAAACTTAGTCTAAACTATTGCAAATATGTTGTAGATCAATGGCAGCCCCTACCATCAATTTTAATGCGTTCCTAGAGAAAGAAAAGTTGAAAAACAATGGAAGCAACTTCGCGGATTGGTTCCGCAATTTGAGGATTGTCCTCACAGCTGGTAATTTGACCTATGTGCTGGATGCACCGCTAGGTGACCCACCTGCAGCTGATGCTACCGATGAAGTAAAGAATGTTTACCTTGCTCGGAAGAATCAGTACTCCATAGTTCAGTGTGCTATCTTGTATGGTTTAGAATCGGAGCTTCAGAAAAGGTTTGAAGAGTCAGACCCATATGATATTGTCGAGGATCTCAAATTAATTTTTGAGACTCATGCGGCAATTGAAAGTTATGAAGCTTCTGAAAAGTTCTTTAACTGCAAGATGGAAGAGGGTAGCTCCGTGAGTGAGCATGTGCTTAAAATGTCTGGGCACGCAAACAAACTTCAAAGCTTGGGTATAGTGATTCCTAATACTTTGGGAGTTTACCGCATCCTCCAATCACTACCACCAAGTTACAAGAACTTTGTGATGAACTACAACATGCAGAACATGAACAAAGAGTTGCCAGAACTATTTGCTATGTTAAAGTCTGCAGAAGTGGAGATAAAGAAAGAGCACCAAGTGTTGATGGTCAATAAGACCACCAAATTCAAGAAAGGCAAGTCTAAGCAGAAGGGACACTTCAAGAAGGGTGGTAAGCAAGTTACCATGCCGACGAAGAGGACCAAGGCTGGACCTAAGCCTGATACTGAGTGCTTTTACTGCAAAGGGGAAGGTCACTGGAAACGGAATTGCCCAAAGTACTTGGCGGATTTGAAGAACGGCAACATCAAGAAGAAAGGTATATTTGATATACATGTTATTGATGTGTATTTCACTAGTATTCGTAGTAGTGCCTGGGTATTTGATACTGGTTCGGTTGCTCATATTTGTAACTCGAAACAGGAGCTGCAGAATAAACGAAAGCTAGCGAAGAACGAGGTGACGATGCGCGTGGGAAACGGATCAAAGGTTGATGTGATCGCGGTCGGCACGCTACCTCTTCATCTACCATCGGGATTAGTTTTATACTTAAATAATTGTTATTTGGTGCCTGCGTTGAGCATGAACATTATATCTGGATCTTGTTTATTGCGAGACGGTTACTTGTTTAAATCCGAGAATAATGGTTGTTCGATTTATATGAGTAATATGTTTTATGCACATGCACCTTTGATAGATGGTCTATTCATATTGAATCTCGATAGTAGAAATACACATATTAATAACATTGAGGCTAAACGTTTGAAATCAAGCGATAATTTGACCTATATGTGGCACTGTCGTCTTGGTCACATTGGAGTGAAGCATATGAAGAAACTCCATTCCGATGGACTTCTTGAATCACTTGATTTTGAATCACTTGAAAGATGCGAGGCATGTCTGATGGGTAAAATGACTAAGACTCCATTTTCTGGTATGATGGAGCGAGCTACAGACTTATTGGAAATCATACATACCGATGTGTGTGGTCCAATGAGTGTAGCATCGCGCAGTGGTTATCGTTATGTTCTTACCTTCACGGATGATTTGAGTAGATATGGGTATATCTATTTCATGAAACATAAGTCCGAAACTTTCGAGAAGTTTAAGGAGTTTCAAAGTGAGGTAGAGAATCAACGTAACAAGAAGATTAAATTTCTACGTTCTGATCGTGGAGGTGAATATCTAAGTTACGAGTTTGGCGAGCATTTAAAGAAGTGCGGAATACTTTCACAATTGACACCGCCGGGAACACCACAGCGTAATGGTGTGTCTGAACGTCGTAATCGAACTCTCTTAGATATGGTTCGTTCTATGATGTCACTTGCAGATTTACCGCTAACATTTTGGGGTTATGCATTAGAAACAGCCGCATTCACTTTAAATAGGGCACCATCTAAATCCGTTGAAACGACACCGTATGAATTATGGTTTGGGAAGAAACCTAAATTGTCGTTCCTTAAAGTTTGGGGATGCGAAGCCTATGTAAAGAAGTTACAGCCGGACAAGCTTGAACCCAAAGCGGAAAAATGCGTCTTCATAGGATACCCGAAGGAAACTATTGGGTATACCTTCTATCATAGATCCGAAGGCAAAATCTTTGTTGCCAAGAATGGATCCTTTCTAGAGAAGGAATTTCTCTCGAAAGAAGTGACTGGAAGGAAAGTAGAACTCGACGAGGTTGTCGAACCTTCTCTCGAAATTGCGAGTAGCGCAGCACCGGAAGAAGTTCCTGTGGTGCCTGCACCAATAAGAGAGGAAGCTAATGATAGTGATCATGAAACTTCGGTTGAAGTTACTACAGAGCCTCGGAGGTCAACGAGAACTCGTACCACTCCAGATTGGTATGATTCCGTTATGAATGTCATGTTGGTGGACAACACCGATGACCCCGAGACATATGAGGAAGCGATGATGAGCCCAGATTCCCATAAATGGCAAGAAGCCATGAAATCCGAGATTGGATCCATGTACGAAAACCAAGTATGGACTTTGGTGGACTTACCGGATGGCCAGAAGGCTGTCGAGAACAAATGGATTTTCAAGAAGAAAACAGATGCTGATGGTAATGTTACTGTCTATAAAGCTCGACTTGTCGCAAAAGGGTTTCGACAAATTCAAGGAGTTGACTACGATGAGACTTTCTCACCGGTAGCGAAGCTAAAGTCTGTGAGGATTATGTTAGCAATCGCTGCATATTATGATTATGAGATATGGCAGATGGATGTCAAAACAGCATTCCTCAATGGAGACATTGATGAAGAGTTGTATATGATACAACCCAAAGGTTTTGTCGATCCTAAAGATGCTAACAAGGTATGCAAACTTCAACGGTCCATCTATGGATTGAAGCAAGCATCCCGAAGTTGGAATCAACGTTTTGATAAGGTAATCAAAAGTTTTGGTTTTATACAAACTTATGGAGAAGCTTGTATTTACAAGAAAGTGAGTGGGAGCTCTGTAGCATTCTTAATACTGTATGTGGATGACATATTGTTGATTGGGAATGATGTAGACCTTCTTAATAGTGTCAAAGAGTATTTGAATAATAGTTTTTCAATGAAGGATCTTGGCGAAGCAGCTTACATATTAGGCATAAAGATTTATAGAGATAGATCGAAACGCCAAATATCATTGTCACAAAGTACATATTTGGACAAAGTTCTAAAGAGGTTTGGAATGGAAGATAGCAAGAAAGGGTTCTTGCCCATGTTGCCCAATACGACCTTGAGTAAAACTCAAAGTCCGACATCGGCAGAAGATAGAGAAAGGATGAGTAAGACTCCCTATGCCTCAGCCATAGGATCTCTAATGTATGCCATGCTATGTACTAGACCCGACATTGCATATGCTGTTAGTTTAACTAGCAGATATCAAAGTGATCCAGGAGTGGATCATTGGATAGCGGTCAAAAACATCCTTAAGTACTTGAGAAGAACTAAGGATATGGTTCTTTCTTATGGAGGTGATGAACAGCTCGTTGTTAATGGTTACACTGATGCTAGTTGGAACACCGATCCAGATGATTCTAAATCACAATCTGGATACGTATTTATTTTGAATGGTGCAGCAGTTAGCTGGAGGAGTGCAAAGCAAAGCGTTGTGGCGAGATCTTCAACTGAATCGGAATACATGGCTGCTTCGGAGGCTTCACAAGAAGCGATATGGATGAAAGAGTTCATTATAGAGCTGGGTGTGGTTCCTAGTGCGCTGGACCCAATGTCTATCTACTGTGATAACATGGGCGCCATAGCCAATGCGCAAGAACCAAGGTCACACAAGAAGCTGAAGCATATCAAGCTACGTTTTCACGCTATTCGAGAACATATCCAGGATGGGGATATAAAGATTTGCAAAGTACACACAGATCTGAATGTGGCGGATCCGTTGACTAAACCTCTCCCGAGGGCAAAACATGACCAACACCAAACTGCCATGGGTGTTCGGTATATTACCATGTAATCTAGATTAGATGACTCTAGTGCAAGTGGGAGACTGTTGGAGATATGCCCTAGAGGCAATAATAAATATAGTTATTATTATATATCTTTGTGTTTATGATAAATGTTTGCATTCATGCTATAATAGTATTAACAAGGAAACCATTAATACTTGTGTGATTTGTAAACTTAATTTGAAGTCCCTAGTATAGCCTCTATACTTCACTAGCTTGTTGGTTGATTGATGATGTGGTTTCTTTGTCATGAACATTGAGATGTTATCAACAACAAGATCATATCGTTAGGAGAATGATATGGTGGACATACTCCTATAGACAAGCATAGCATAAAGATCAAGTCATTTCAATAGTTCAATTGCTATATGCTTTCTGATACATAGTAACCTAATTCCTTCGACCATGAGATCATGCATATCATCTTTACTGGATGGATGCTTTGATGTCATCAAACACCACACCGTAACAGGGTGGCTATAAAGGTGGCATTGAGTGTTCGGAAAGTATTGGTTGAAACACATGGATCAAGAGTGGGATTTGTCCATCCACATGACGGATAGATATTCTCTGGGCCCTCTCGGTGAAATGTCATCCAATTAGCTTGCAAGCATGTGACTTGGTCACAAGGGATCACATATCACGGGAACGAGAAAAGAGTACTTGTCAGTAACGAGGTTGAACTAGGTATACAGAGATACCGACGATCATAACCTCGGATAAGTAACATATCGTGAGACAAAGGGAAATTGGTATCGTATGTAAGTGGTTCATTCGATCGCAAAGTAATCGTAGAAATATGTGGGAGCCATATGAATTTCCAGATTCCTCTATTGGTTATTGTTCGGAGAAGTGTCTCGATCATGTCCGCATAATTCACGAACCGTAGGGAGACACACTTAAGGATTCGACGTTGTTTAAGTAGTTATGGTATTATGAGAAAGAGACCGAATGTTGTTCGGAGTCTCGGATGGGATCCGGGATATCACGAGGTGATCCGGAATGGTCCGGAGAATAAGATTCATATAAGGAAAGTCCCGTTTCGGAGTACGGGAATGATTCCGGTGTTTTCATCGGGGATATTCTAGTAGGTTCCGGATTGTCCGGCACTCCGGGGGGGAAGGGGTACATGAATGTGTCATTACATATTGGAATGATTGCATCATGTACTAAGTGTTCTTGCTGTCCCAAATATAGGATTAAATTGAATCCTAAAACAGAAAAGTCAAATGTCCAGTTTGAAAGTCAAACTGCCAAAACAAGAAACTGTGGGAAACAAGCAAGAGGAGTTGGAACCAACCTGGAGGAGGAGTTGGACTCCTCCAGGCCGGCGCCCAGCCCTAGGCCGAGTTGGGGAGGGACTCCCTCCCTCCCCTGGCGCGCCCACACCCTCCCACCTATATAAGGAGGGGCAGGGCTCCCCTCCTAGACACACAAGTTTCCTATCCTCTAAACTAAACCCTAGATCTAGACCCCGGTTTAGAGCTATTCGGTTTAGAGCCTTCTAATTGGTTTAGAGCCCTCTAATTGGTGTGTCTAATTACTAGACCACTGATAGCCTCTCTCATAAGCTCCACCATACTCGCACCGGCTTAAGACGAAGCCCTGCGGGATTTCCCCTCTACCTCCGGTACCACGCCGTTGTGCTGCCGGAATCGCGAGGAGAGTGCTACAACCTCCGCTGCCTGCTGGAACAAGGGAGAGGAAGGTCTTCGTCGAGTACCGAACGTGTGACCGACTGCGGGAGCGCTGCGGGAACGCGGCGCCGGAAGGATCGTCTACGCGATCTTGAGATCGGAAAGAGTACGACTACATCACCCACGAGAATCTGCTCTCGTTAAACACTTTGGAATCTTCGAGGGTGAGTTATTCCATCGACTCGTTGCTACAATCTAGTAGATAGATCTTGGCTTGTTTGTTTGTATGCGATAGAAAATTTTTGTTTTCCATGCTACGAACCCCTACAGTTGTGTCATGGAATCTTCTGCTCCCTGTGGTCATGCTCTGATTGGCTGACTCGGCTGCATACACGCCCGTTGCATGTGGCGTGGCAACCGCAAAGGATCCCACTACGTGCCCTCACGCGCGGTTAAGTAGGGGGCTGGGGCAATCTCTGGGGAAGTTCTCCACATCTCTCGCGCTTCCCAGCCTCCTTTCTCTCTCACTGCAACTCCACCGCCGCGCTGCTTCTTGGCCATTGATGCGCCACTGCGACCGCACTTAGCAGCTCCTCGCGCCCGCATCACCGCTTCCGACCAAGGTCTTCACCACGGGGCCCTGCGCTTCCAGGCTCCCTGCCACCGGTTACATCTACTCTGATTTTGTCCTCGAGGACCTCGACTTCGCCATGACAGAGGAGGAAGCTATTATGGTCGCTCAACAGGAGGAGGAAGAAGAGGGCCGCGAGCGTGGCTGTTGGGATGGCGCGTTCGTCTATGAGGACGATCTGGATTGGCTCCGTGCCACGCGCCGCATCCCCGCCGGTGTCGCCTACTGCCTCGCCGCCGACGAGATTTCTCCCTCTCCCAATCTAGGGGAGTACGTAGTTTTTCTTTCCCATTTTCAGCGCGGCTTCGGCCTTCCTGTTTCCAATTTATTTTTTGATTTCATTTCCACATACCAACTGCAACCACACCATCTTCCTGCCAATACCATCACTTATCTCTCCTCTTTCGCCTCCGGCATAGAGGGATATGTCGGCCTCTGGCCCTCCAAGGAGATGTGGATTAAGTTCTTCGGTCTCTGGAAGAATGTTGTTCCGGCTAAGGAGCTTACTCCGGCAGAGAAGCATCTAACCCAGTGCGGTGGGGCCTCCATCTCTCCCCGCAAGGGTTCTGCGTTCCCCCGGGTTACCGGGCTCGAGTCTTGCAAAGGCTGGGCCCGGACCTTCTTCTATGTCCGGAACACTACAGACGAAGATTTGATCCGGCTCCCTCCCTTCAAGCTCGGACCCCTGGACCCCTCTCTGTGGGAGAAGATTTCCAAGCGCCCCACGGCTCTGGCGAATTAGGTCGAGCGTCGGATCAAGGAGCTGCTCAAGGAGAAGCTGCAGGGGAGAATATCATGATTATGTTCATTTGTAGTCGGGTCTCCTCCTGCAGAAACGCGCCCTCAAGATCTGCTACTTGAGTGGCTCCCTCGACCCCCACCGGACTTCCTCCTTCGAGCTTGATAACTCGGCAGTATACCGTCGGGTTAAGGCCATCTTCAACATGGAGAAGGAATTCTCCGAGGCTTGGGAGTGGGGGCTAGTGCCCTTCACCCGGGACAATCCTCCTCTAGAGGTAAACTTCTTACTTATAGCTTTTCCGGGTCTTCTTGATATGCCGGAGAATTTTCTTAACTTAACCTCTGTTGTTCTATTCTCAGTGATTTCTCCAGCAGCCACTAGAAGATGGCCAGGAGCGGGCGAGCAAGTGGGTGCTAGACCGCGCTGAGGAGGACGAGGTGGAGCCTGATTTGGAGACCTTCCTGCCCACTCCGGACATCTTCAAACGCAACTCTAGTAAGGCCTCTTCTTTAAGGGATTGGTCGGATGACGATGACTCAGACGTTGAGGTTCTGGAGGTACTTGACCCGGTTCCCATCTCTTACGCATATCTGGTTATGTTCGAATCTTCAGCTAACCCGGCCGGTCAGGTCCACGAGGTTCCCCCCCTCGCCACGAGTGGTATGGTCCCTGTTCCCTCCCAAAAGCGCGTGGCAACCTCGGCCGCAGCTTCGGAGGCACCGCCACCCAAGAAGAGGCAGAAGAAATCCAGGGTTAAAGCCTCGACCAAGCCGGTGGCCAAGAGCATGGTCCGGAGGGTGCCCAAACCTCGGACACCTCCAACCTCGGATGAGTAAGTCTCTTTGCATTCACTATTAGGTCTTTCCCTTTCTATCTTTGCCTTTGCTTCTTATCCATTTTACTCGTCTTTTCCTGACTTGGTGCTTTTTATTTTCCAGAGCTCCTAGGGTTATTCCCTAGAGTGGCTCCGGCATTGCCTCTCGAATCCGAAGTAGTCCTTCTCCCTCCCTCAATGACGACGCTCACCCGCTCAGCCCTATCCAAGAGGGCTCCGTGGCTGCGCCTGATCAGAGCCCCTCTCGTCATGAGGAGGGCAACGTCGGCACGGGGGGTAGTGGGGCAGCTCAGGATACGGCCATGTCAGATCATCCTAGCTCCTCTTTGACGCCAGCGCCTAGCTCTGAGGTGCCAGTCTCATCGACATCGCCCCAATCAAGTTCTTCTCCAGTTCAAGTTTCTCCAGAACCAGCATCACCAGCACCAATATCAGCACCAGCACCAACACCAGCAACACTAGTAGCACCAGCCCCAACAGTGCTAGTAGCACCAATAGCAGCAGCACCACCACCAGCACCAACAGCAACAGCAACAACTTCCACCAAGGCTCCAAAAAGGAAGGCTCCGTCAGCCGCCTCCGGATCATCGGCGTCCATTGCGGACATTTACCTGCCAGCTTCCCAGGCTCCGTACGAATCAGCAGCCTCGGATCTTCCATCGCGTCGTCCGTCATCCGGCAAGCTCAAGAAAGCTGCCGGATCAGCCAAGGGCATCATCTTTGGGTCTCCCGCTACCGGATCAGAGGGTAGTCGGCAGCTGGTCCTGCATACCAGCCCTACTGAAGCTCAATCTACAAGGCGAGAAGCCCACATCAAAGGCTTGGTGGCGAGTCACTCTCCGAGCGGCGAAACTTGAAGTCCACTGCTTCTGGAGTATGTGCATAACTGGAACAATGCCGAATTTATCGATCCGAAAGATGATTTGTCGGAGAAGTTTGGCCCAGCAGAGTTCAGCGCCCAGATGAACTCCGCCACCAAGGCCATCTCTTTGGCTGGCCGGATGATGGAGGTAACTCTTTTCCTCTGCTGCGGTACTTTGTATGCATGAGCACTTGTAGATATATCCCCTAGTCCCCGAGCCTCCGAGGGAGTAACTTGTTACTCGGTCGGATGCTCCTAGAGAACTTAGTTTTCGTCCTTAGCAATTTCCAATAGTGATAAAATTAGAGCCGGGTTAAGTTCCACTTGGCCCGGATCTTGTAAACTTCGAATATCCACACACCTAGAGCCGGGTTGAGTTCCACTTGGCCTGGATCTTGTAGACTTCAAATATCCACACACCTAGAGCCGGGTTAAGTTCCACTTGGCCCGGATCTTGTAGGATTCGAATATCCACACACCTAGAGCCGGGTTTAGTTACACTTGGCCCAGATCTTGTACACTTTGAATATCCACACACCTAGAGCCGGGTTAAGTTTCACTTGGCCCAGATCTTGTAGACTTCGAATATCCACACACCTAGAGCCGGGTTAAGTTCCACTTGGCCCGGATCTTATAGGCTTCGAATATCCACACACCTAGAGCCAGGTTTAGTTCCACTTGGCCCGGATCTTGTACACTTCGAATATCCACACACCTAGAGCCGGGTTAAGTTCCACTTGGCTCGGATCTTGTAGACTTTGAATATCCACACACCTAGAGCCGGGTAAAGTTCCACTTGGCCCGGATCTTGTAGGCTTCAAATATCCACACACCTAGAGCCGGGTTTAGTTCCACTTGGCCCGGATCTTGTAGACTTCGAATTATTTTCACTTTGCTTATGAACTTGACATTGTCTTGCTTTTTTCAGATTACCACTAACTGCCGAACTGCTGAGTTCCAGCGCCTGCTGGACTCTTACAAAGATGTTCGCACGCATTATGGCAAACTCTTGGAGGAGCACCAGAAGAAGGGTAATTTTTCTTACTTGAGACTTTTCCTTCTTCCACTTTCGTTCCTTCGAGTTAGCTATGATCCGTGTTAACTTGTTATCCAAACCATGCAGTCGAGGTGGAAGCTGAGAATATCATCATGCGGAAGAATCTGGCTAAAATCAAAGGTATCTTATCTCGTTCACATGATCATTGTGCGCTCTTTTCTTTAACCGGTAGATATTTATACTTCGGCTCTGCCGGATTAACCCACTGTTGCAGTTTCTCTTAAGGACAACGTACCTATGCCTGATATGATGACACATTTTCTTAAACAAGCGGGAAAGCATCAGGCTAAGCTGAAGAAGAAGGATGACGAGATAGCTCGGCTGCGCCTCCAGGACTCGGAAATTACTCGGCTGAACGCCGAAATTCAGAGGCTTAAGGACCTCCATAAGTCTGAATTGGAGAAGGCTGACCAGGAGTTTGCCGAGGAAAAAGAGCGTCTAGCCACGCAAATTTCTAAGGATCAGAATTTACTGCAGGAAGCCAACATTAAACTTACGTCGGTGACCTCTGAATACGAGAAACTCTAGGCTCACAACGCCAATGTTTATGCCAAGCTTCAGCGATCCCTCTTCCAGATTGCCCGTGAGTTCGTTTCCCTTGCTCAACTTTCATTTCACCGGACTTAGTGCTTTTGCTCACTGTTTCCTCTGTTTTGTTCTCAGGCAAATTTCCAGAAGGTGATACTCTTGTTGCTGCTGTCGTAGCCCGGTCCCGCGAGCAACACGGTATCCCCATAGGCCCTGATGTCGAGCCAATCCCGTATGATATGGAAGATCTGCTGGCGAGCCTCTTTACTCACATGGAGATAGTGAAGAACTATGGCGCATACATTATGATGGCGGCTATGCGGATGTTCAACTCCCTCTGGCCCACTGAGCCTACTCCCAAAGGAAATGCGACTTTCATAGCCAAATTGATGGAGTGCGATACTCAGGTGCACCTGTGGCGAGAATCTGCCGCACGAGCCGGGGCTGACATCGCTCTGCAGTTCGTCCTGTCATGGTATGAAGGAATTAACTTGGGGCTTCTCACCCGTATGCGCACCAGATCTAAGTGGTCGAAGATCTGGAGTGGGTTGCGCGTCATAAAGCCTGTGCCCACAAGCTTATCCAGTACTCCTTCTGCCATTCCTGGAACGAGGGGCCGAGCTATCTTGATGTTTTCGACGATGAAGTTGCTTCTAAAGGTGAAGAAGATGAGGGAAGTGAGGGTGAGGCCTCCGAACTTGGCGACGAGGCTGAAGACCGGAAGGATGGTGAGGCCAACCCTAAGGATGAGGCCGAGGCTAGCACCCCGCCCACAAGTTACGAAGTACCTCCTCCTTTGGCCGATGATTCGGCTGCTACCCCTGCTCCTTGAAAAACACTTAACCGTATTCGTCAGATCCCCGGAATGCCGGGTGAAAATGTATCTAAGTACCTTAGTTTGATTTTGCTACAATTTGTGTTGTTTGCAACTATGTTTTTAATGTTGGATTATCATGGGCGAAGTCCCCGAGTTTTGTTTTCTTGTTCTTCCAATTTTTGACTCGGCTCGCGTCTACCTTGATTCGGTTTTTTGACTTACGAGTCCGAGGTTCAAAAAAATTGACTTAACAATACTTGAAACTTTGAGATTAGCTCAAGATAATTCGGTGTTAGATAAATAAAGTGAACACAGGGTTAGTCCGAATAACAAATGTCGGCTCGCTTAAGTTCTTTTCCTTAGTCCTTTTTCATGTGCTTTGCCATTCCAAACTTGTTCTCTTGCTTGCCATGAAGCCAATTCTTGTTGGACAACAGGAAAGTCGAAGAGTTGGGTTGTTGGTGCTCACACATTACTAATTCGGCTAACATACAAGCGACTTAACCTAGCCGACATATAAAAATATGAAAGCAAGAAGAACAATTATTACGGTAGTCCCCGTGATGCAGCCCGTCCTACGGACGCTCCTACATCTACACCACCGAGTCTCCCAAGTGGACCGATGACCCGTGCCCGAGCCAAGCTCCTTCAAGCTAAGGTGAATTCGCTCCTCTCATCATGTGACTTTGACATACACCTGGATGGCTTGCTACTTCATACCACTACTCTGTGCATCATCAGGTACGAACCCCCGCCGCGTCGACCCACGAGCCCTGAAGCTGCACCTGTCCTGAAGCTGCCTGAGCCAGAGTGTCCGCCCGGATCCAGCACAGCCGTAGTGTCCGGCGCGACTCAGCCGGAGTGTCTGGCCTGCCCCAACCCCAACATTCAGAAGGCCAGTTCGGACACTACCCGGACACTACCCGGAGTGTTCGGCCACCCCGGACTGTCCGGTCAACTCGACCCGGACTGTCCAGCCTGAAGATGGGCATGTGAGCCTAGCTGGGCCTTATGGCCCATGTACCCCTCTACTTCGCCCAGAACTCTACTTTAATGCTTGAATTACCCCTGAACCTGTGGTTGGCCTATATATAGTCCCCCACCTCCATTGTAAACCCTAGGCATGATATTTGGAATTAGTGGAAACCCCTTGTGGATCTATCTAGTTCTTACCTCATGCTCCTTTGACAAAGGAGCACCAAATATCCCAAACCTCGTTGGAGTTTGCATCGTGCCTCCGTGTTGTACAAGGCCTTGGCATCGGTGTCCCTTTGCTAAGACGTCAAGATCTCACCGAGTCTCCCATCTCGCCGTGTCGGTTCGAGAGAGAGTCCTCCACCCGATGCTGATCCTAGGGATTGCGCCGGACCGGTCACCGCCAGCGTGAGCTATTGGTGTGTATCGTGGTTTTGCATGTGTGTGTTCATCACGTTCTTTGTGCGTGCGTTTGTCATGTTCATCCTCCCCTCCTTCCCCCACACTCCATCCTTGATTTGAGTGGGATTCGTGAAAGATCAGGCCACCCTAGAGGTTTGCCCTCAACATATTGGTATCAAGAGCTTCGTTGCTCATGAATTCCCCCACAAATTTTTCTTCTATCCACCAAAAATTCGAAAATCCCCCAAAAAAGAGCCCTATATTTGCCTTTGGATCGATCTCTTGATTTGGAGTGTTATTTGTGGTTTTGATCCGACCAAACCTTGTCTTAGGAGTTGGTCCAGCTTTATCCTGCGTTTTCCCATCCCGATTTGGCCAGTTTTTCGCGGATTTGAGGACTTAAGGCGAGGATTTCCGCTCAAGAACACGAGCAGGAAACCCGCGCCGGAGTGTCTGGACCGATTCGACCGGAGTGTCCGGCCAAACTCGACCGGAGTGTCTGGCCTGACCGGAGTGTCCAACACAGACAGACTAGAGTTTTCGGCTATAACGCCAGTTTTGACGGTTTTGCCTCATTTTTCGCATTGTCTAATTTCCTTTGTTTGCTCGTGTCCTGTGTGTGTGTCAGCAACTAACAGCAAGCTTCCGCATCAACAACTTCCACGCTCGTCGACATCACGGCCCACGAACATCATCCCGCACCACTGACGCCAAGTTCATCATCAAAGAAGGTATAACTTGCGTCACCTTGTTAACCCCTATCTTCCTTTGTGTGTACCTATCCCATGAGAGTGGCTCATCTTGTGTTTGCTTGAGCGTTGTGCATTTGTCCTTGGATAGTGAGAGTGCAAGAGCAATATCAAGTGTGACTAGGTAGCATCAAGGGAGAGCAAAAAAAGAAAAAAAAGAAAGAAAAAGATACAAAGCAAAAGAAAAATAGTCTCCCCTTGCAAAAGAGAGTCTCAAAGCTTGTAAGCAAGAGAGAAAGAAGAGTGCCCAAGGCAAGTGCACAAATTCGTTGCTCATTTTTCTTTGCAAACGAGCCATGGTCTCTCCTTGCATTGGCACGACAACAAGCTTAGTCTTTGTTAGGACATTTTGTTTGCTCATTTTCATAGTCGTGTCAATCCCAACTATCTCCACGTGTGTGTATATAGTCGTAGGTTCCCGTCACCCCTTTTGAGTTGTTGACCTTCGCCTTTGACTTGAGTTTTGTTGGATTTTACCAACTTTTGACTATCCCTTTTCTTTTGGTTGGTTCTTTGGCTTTCCACAATCCTAAACTACCACCAACAAGCTTTTGAGAGTTAGTACTTTCTTTAGTGTGAGTTTTCTTTGCAATTACACTTTGCACGCTTATAGCTCTCACTTGTGGTTTCTAGTTTGGTGCAATCCCCAAGGTGAGGTACAAGGCTAACACCACCATATTCCACTTCCATATACAATACTTGTGTGTCTTGCATGATGGATATGCACGGTGAGTCGAGCCAACCACCTCCCCAAGAAGAAGATCAAGGACCGTACATGACGCGCGCAAGTCACTTCATCGTCCGCCAAGAGTTCCGTGAACATTGCCAAGCACTTGAGACGCGACAAGATGAACAATTTGGCGAGACGCAAGCCGAGTTCAAGAACATCGACAACCGCTTCGACGGCCTCGAACGACAAATGCACGCAATGCATCACAACTTCGACCACCAAAATGAAGAGCTTCAACGCTTCGTCGCCAAAACAAATGACAATCTTCAACGCCTCATCGACGGAATGGCAAGACCACGTTCATGCGCATCAAGCTCTTCAATCTCTTCACGTCGTCATGCACCTCTTCAACAAGATCTACATACAAGTGCTCCAAGACACAATGATGCCCCCGTAGTTGAAGATGGAAGTTCTTCGAACTATGTACCTTCCCCACGGCACGCCGCAACGTCAAGCTATGATGGTGATTTCTCTTCAAGGCCACGAGCAAGGCAAGACGCACACCATCATCATGCAAGGGAATTAGTGATACAACAAGAGAAACCACAAGAAGAACCGCAAGTGCAACCACAAGTCTACCACCATCGACCGCGACACATACTTGACACAACAAGTGATGACTCCAATTTGGAGAATCAAGCTCGTCTTCAACGTGAAGCTCTCCAAGATCCTCCTCCTCGTCATCATCGTCATGAACGTCCGCACCGACACCATGGTCATCATGAGGCGCCTCCGCCACCACACCAAAACATGGAGCGTCAAGTGGTACAAGTTGAGCGACGTCCACCACGTCAAGAGGCTCACGACCATGATCTTTGCCGTGAGGCCCATGTGCCTAACCAACATCACCAACCGAGGAACGAGCCTCCCCTACGTCGTCAACCGCGTCAAGAGGCTCCACACCCTCGCCAACATGAGGCCCAAGCGCCTCAACCACGTCAACAACCGTGCCAAGAGAAAGAGCAAGCTCCTCAACAACAATATCAAGAGCAAGCTCCGCAACAAGGTCGCGAGAACCAAGTTCCACCACATCAACCACAAGATCATCAACAAGGTCACCAAGCTCATCGCAATGACCGCAATGATGAAGAAACTTTTGGCAAGCTCAAGTTCAAAATGTCCAAGTTCACTGGATCCAATGACCCTAAAGAATACCTCTCGTGGGCACTCAAAGTCGACAAGATCTTCCGCATGCACAACTATAGCAACGAGAAGATGGTCACCATGGCTTCGCTTGAGTTTGATGATTACGCCAACCTTTGGTGGGAACAAGTTCAAGTTTCTCGTGATGCAAGACAAGAACCGCCAATCACAACTTGGCATGACATGAAGGCTCACATGAGATCCCGGTTCATCCTCGCGCATTACATGCGTGACCTCTTCAACAACCTTCAGTCGCTTCATCAAGGGACAAAGACCATGGAAGAGTACTTCAAGGAAATGGAACTCAACTTGATCCGCACCAACATTGATGAGCGCATGGAGCAAACTATGGCACGTTTCCTCATTGGCTTGAATCACCCAATCAAGCGCGTCGAGTTCCAAACATACAACACCATGGTTGAGCTTGTGCACATCGCAACAAAGGCTGAATGTAAAGTGCAAGAAGATATCAAGTACAACAAGCCCAAGACGTACGTCACCTACAAGCAAGCTTCAACCGCTACACCAACAACTTTCAATGGAAGCTCCTCAAGTACCTCCAAGCCTTCCTTCAAGCCCACACTTCCTCAAGGAAAACTGGCCCCAAGTGGCAAACAAGCAAAGAGTGATACACCTTTCAATGGTGAATGCTACAAGTGTGGAGGTAAAGGACACAAGTTGGCCGGATGTGGAAACAAGAAAGTCTTGTTCATCCATGACAATGGTGATGAAGAGTACTTGAGTGAAGATGAATTTGATGCCTGAGTCAAGGAAGCAATGGCAATGAAACGAGTGGAAGATGACCAAGAACTCATCATGTGTGAACATGACGCAAGTCCATCGCTTGTCGTCACAAGGATCTTGACCACTCAAGCACCAGAGCATGAAGACCAACACTCAAACGTCTTCCAAACACGAGCCGGCATCAATGGTAAATCTATCAAGGTGATCATAGACGGAGGGAGTTGCCATAACCTTGCTAGCACCGAGTTGTGTGAGAAGCTCAACCTCACCCTCCATCCGCACAAGCACCCCTACCACGTGCAATGGATAAGTGACCAAGGGTCCGTGAAGATCAAGCATACCGTATCGGTCTCCTTTGCCATTGGTCCTTACAAAGATACGGTGGAGTGTGATGTGGTTCCTATGACAGTTTGCCACATGCTTCTTGGTCGACCATGGCAATTTGACAAGGCTGCTCAACATGATGGTCGCACCAATGTATACACCTTAAAATGGCTCAACAAAACATGTGTTTTGCAACCAATGACTCCTAGCCAAATAATTGCGGACAATGCAAAGGCTTTAGGGAGGGCGCAAAGCACAACACCTACTTGTGAGAAGAGCGGTGAGAGAGAGAACCACCTCATAGTGAGTGAGAGCCACAAGCCAAACTCAAGTGGAAAAACTAAGAGTGTTCTCCTTGCCACCAAAAGTGAGATGAGAGATGTTCGGAACAACCCATCCATCTTGCACTATGTCCTCCTTTGCAAGGGACTAGTGCAAGGAACTAATGAATTAACCAATGTTCCTCCATCTTTGATGATTGTTTTGCAGGAATTCAAGGATGTGTTCCCCGAAGAGCTTCCACATGGACTACCTCCTCTTCGCCGCATCGAACATCACATTGACCTCATCCCCGGGGCACCACTTCCCAACCGCGCCGCTTATCGCACGAACCCGGAGGAGACAAAGGAGATTGAACGTCAAATCAACCAACTCGTCTCCAAAGGTTTGATCCAAGTTAGCACTAGTCCAAGTGCCGTACCCGTGATACTTGTTCCAAAAACGGATGATACGTTACGGTTATGCATGGTCTGCCGTCCAATCAATGCTATCACCGTGCGTTACCGACATCCCATACCACGTCTCGATGACATGCTTGATGAGTTGTGTGGAGCCACTATTTTTTCAAAAATTGATCTTCGTAGTGGTTACCATCAAATACACATGGCTGAGGGTGATGAATGGAAAACCGCCTTCAAGACCAAACTTGGTCTATATGAATGGTTGGTTATGCCCTTTGGCTTATCTAATGCCCCATCCACCTTCATGCGCCTTATGAATCACATATTGTGTTCTCTCATTGGAAAAAGTGTTGTTGTCGATTTCGATGATATTCTTGTTTATAGCAAATCACTTGAGGACCATATAACACATGTCAAGGAAGTTTTGCAAATCCTTCGACATGAAAAGCTTTACGCTAATCTTCCCAAGTGCACTTTTGCTAAAGACAAGTTGATTTTTCTTGGATTTGTCATTTCTTCGAAGGGAATTAAAGTTGATGTTTCCAAGGTAAAGGACATACGAGATTGGCCCATCCCAACAAATGTGAGTGAACTCCGAAGTTTTCATGGGTTGGCCGGTTTCTATCGTCGCTTTGTGAAAGACTTTTCCACCATTGCTTGTCCTCTCAACGAGTTGACGAAAAAGAATGTCACTTTCGTGTGGGGCAAAGCACAACAAAAAGCTTTTGAGGAACTTAAAAAGAGGCTCACCGAAGTACCTCTCCTTGTGTTACCGGATTTCACAAAACTTTTGAGATAGAGTGTGATGCTTGTGGTATTGGCATTGGAGGAGTCCTTATGCAAAATGGACGTCCTATTGCCTACCATAGCGAGAAACTTGATGGTGCTCGCCTTAATTATCCAATTTATGACAAAGAGCTTTTTGCCTTAGTTCGTGTTCTTCAAGTTTGGCAACACTACCTATGTCCCAAGGAATTTATCATATATTTCGACCATGAGTCGTTGAAATATCTCAAAGGCCAAGCCAACTTGAGTAAGAGACACGCTAAGTGGGTTGAGTTCATGGAATCTTTTTCGTACATTGTCAAGTATAAGAAGGGCAAAGATAATGTGGTTGCGGACGCTTTGTCTTGCAAGCACACAAGCCTTCTTACGAGACTTGAAATCAACGTGTTGGGTCTTGAGGAAATAAAATCTTTGTATGCTTCCGACCCGTTCTTTGAACCAATTTTCGCAAAGTGCTCCATTGACAAAGGGTTTGATGATTTCTATTTGCATAAGGGCTTTCTCTTTAAACAAAACAAGCTTTGCATTCCGAAATCGTCGCTCCAACTTTTGCTTCTCCAAGAATATCATGGTGGAGGCCTTATGGGTCACTTTGGCCATGACAAGCCTTTGGACATGCTCTCCACTCACTACTTTTGGCCCAAGATGAAGCGCGACGTGGAGCTCTACGTTCAACGATGCACGACATGTGTTCAAGTTAAGTCGCAAGCTAACCCTTATGGTCTTTATATGCCATTGCCTAGCCCTCATACACCTTGGTCCGACATTAGCATGGATTTCATGTTAGGATTGCCTAGATCTAAGCATGGTCATGATTCTATCTTTGTTGTCGTGGATCGCTTTTCCAAAATGGCACACTTCATACCGTGCCATAGGACCGACGATGCTTCACATGTTGCCAATTTGTTTTTTAGGGAAATCGTCCGTCTTCATGGTGTGCCAAGAACAATCGTCTCCGACCACAATGTCAAATTCATAAGCTACTTATGGAAGACCCTCATGGCCAAGTTCGGCGTCAAGCTCCTCTTCTCATCCGCGTCGCATCCTCAAACAGATGGACAAACCAAGGTTATCAATCGAAGCCTCAGAACTCTTCTACGTGAGTTGATCAAGAAAAACTTGAAGGATTGGGAGGAATGCATTCCCCACGCCGAGTTTGCCTACAACCGAGCCAAGCACTCAACAACCAAGATGAGTCCATTCATGATCGTATATGGTTTCGAGCCCCTCACCGCTCTCGACATCCTACCACTACCTCTTCATGAGTGCACCAACATGGACATCAAGAAGTGTGCACAAGCTATGAAGAAACTGCATGCAGAAACAAGAGCTACTATCGAGCAACAAGTCCTTTGCCAAGCTTCAAGGTTAAACAAGGACAAGAAGGAGTTGATATTTGAAGAAGGTGATGTAACACCCTCGAATCGGCCCTATGCAAGTTTTAGCGATTCCCGCCAAACCCGCATAGAAACGATTCAAGGACGCCCACTAGGCACTTTCGTGCGGGTGGAAAACGAAGTAATACCATTACACATTAGTCCACGGTGGAGCCCACAGAACATATATATACAACAACGACTCCATGAGTCAAGAATACAGATATACAATACAAAGATCCAAATCACCTTGAAAACGATAGAGCGTCCGACTATGGACAAGATGCAAATGGGGCTAAGATCCCTGAAGAATAACCAATGGCGTCCATCACCCTGCCCAGGCCAAGCTGGAAGGGTAACCCTGCTAACGACGTCGATCTCAAACCTGCTAAAACAAAAGGGGTGCCGACAAAGGGCAAAGGAAAAAAGGAGCATCAGTACTGAGGCCAGTACATGGCGAGTCTAGAATTCGGCGGTCCTCGCCTACACAGGTATGGTGGACTAAAGCGGCAGCGTAGCGGCACTAAACAACCTATAGAGACTCGGTATCACTGGCGGCTATTAGAGAGGGGTAAGAAAGACCTATTCGGATCCTACCTGGTACTAACACCAAACATACCGATCCTGGTATTTCCCCCTCGAGACCAAACGAGGAAGTCGGACCAAGGAACTCACACAGTTGGCAATTTTACTCATTTCGTTATAGTTGTAGCACTTACTAATCAGATGTATGTATGATAACATAAGTAGTGGGAAATTTTAGTTATCATTCCGTCGTAGTTGGAACATTTACTAGTCAGATATAATTGTCCTGAGGAATCCCAAAACCCAGCAGTTGTTTGCACTTTTATCACATTCCATTGGAGTTCCAATAATTACTAGGCAGGTACAGTATGACACAGATCACCACAGAGCCACCAGTTGTTGGCATTTTTAATATCCATTCCGTTATTGTTGAATCTAATTACTAGTCACATATTAAGTCAAATTTATAACACTACTTTAGTTATGCTTGTCTATGATCGAGATACTGTGCTCCAAGTCATCCATAACCGCGGACACGGCTTTCAGAAAGTTTTACCCTGCAGGGGTGCACAAATAGCAACACACACTCGATCAACCTCGGAAAACCAACTCAAAACCCAACGAGGCTTTCACGATAAAGCAATCACAGGATTCATAAAATATTTTAGGGGGCCACCCCACTAAGCTACCCACAACGAAGTTGGCCGGCTCCGGAATGGACCCAGGGTTTGTGTGGACGGCTGTAAACGACTGGGAACCCGAAAGTGTGAGTGGGCTTGTCGATACAGCGAAAACGTGTCACGATCCTAAACAGTACAGGTGCTCCACGCACAATCATAAATAAAGCAGTAAAGCATGGCATAAGTACAGGATAGTAATAAAACCCGAAACTAGTTTGGCACCAAGAAATAGAAATGAATCAAGCTCTGGCTCAGGGGAGTCCATAAGGCCTCCGGGATGTGGATAATGCGAATAGTCAAGGAACAAGTATCAAGTACTCGGGGTCCTACGAGACACAAGTGAGCGTGGAAGAACCAAATAACATCTGTTGCCCACCGATGCCTCTGCATTAGTTATACCTAGCATTTTAATAGTTGTATTTAAAGTCATGATCATCTCCACCACTAAACATCTGCCAGCATTCCAACAACTATGGTACTCGACAACACGAGATCGCACCTGAGCAAGCAACTATGACTCGCAAGGCCAGCTATCTACCAAACAACAGGTATAGGAGGTGTCCATGGCAATATAAAGGCTGCACGGGATAAAACTGGTGCACGGAAACTAAAGCATCACGACACGGATAGCAATAGATCAACAGGAGGAAATAAAGACTATAAATGCAAAATAGGTAGAAGGGGGAGGGATGCTCGCCTGGGAAACACTACCGAAGGTTCATATCCGGAGAACTTGTCGATACTCGCATCAACTCATCGGCCTAATCCGCGAAGAAGCAAACACTAGAAGAAACACCGGATGCAATATTTAATACTATGGCAGAAGATCCGACATGCTTATGATATGATGCAGATGCGGCGCAATTAGGCAGTATTAAGCGGAACCGGGGTCCCGACAATTAATTAAACGGTTCGAGTTATTTAATTACCCCGCAATTTAAATGTTGTATTAACAAGGCAAAACATGGCATCAGTTCGGTACACAAATTTAAATGGAGTCCGGAATAAGACTAGAATAGCCACATATGGACTCCATATTTAATTATGAGGTAAATCAGCATAATGCCCCCAACCCACAAACAGGTATGCATGCATGAACAATTTAATATGCGACAGTTGATAATGTCATATTATAAAAATAGGGGATTAGGGGCATACATCTGGATTCGGAAGATCTTGGGTCCGGGGGTTCGGGGTCAGTCTCAGGGTTCGACGGGGATGGCGAGGTTCAGATACAAGATGGAGAGCTTGGCGTGTCGTGATGGGGAACTTGGGTTCCAAGCGGTCGACCTTGTCATCGATGGCGAACTTGAATGGATCGGGTATCGGTGGTCTTCGGGTCCGTGTAGACGGTCATGGCGTCCGGGATGAAGAACTTGGCGTTCCGTGTCGGTGACCTTGGCATCCGGGTCCTCGGGCATCGCATCCGGGAAGGAGTACTTGTCACATGTGTGGTCTTCGGGTCCGTGAAGTAGGCTTCGAGTATGGCGACGCATGTCGAAGATCTTGTCGGAGGCCTTAGAGTGGTACTCTGGGGCTGCTTCGGGTTCCTGGCGATGGTCTTGTCGGCTGAGATGGAGCACTTTGGTGATTGGGCTCGATTGCCGAAGGCGAACTCAGTTCCGGCCCCGGAGATCTCCAGTGTAGAACTTGGTGTACCACAAGTCGAGAAGAACTTAAATCGTGCTTGTCGGTCTTGACCAAACAAAGACACCAAAGGGACAAAGATCTTGCGTAGAACTCCAGTACCGCAAGAGCAACCTCTCCACTTCGCTACACGGAGAAATCCACCATAGTGTGTCCTCCTTCTAGCCTTGACCAAAACAGAGGCGATCCTAGGCGCCGGGCTTGCGGGCAGCAGCTCACGGAGAGAAACGAGCGGCAGACTTCGGTGACTTGCAAACGGGAGGAAGGCGGTGCAGTGGAGAGGGGATTCGCGAGCGACAAAAGGCTGTGGTGGAGCATGACGCGGGGAGCTTGGCAGTGGCGTCCTGACTCGAAGACGGCGGCGGCGAGCGGTTTGGGACTCGGGACAGAGCATGCCACGGACTTGCGCGGGGCGGAGCGGAAGAGACCGGATGGCGAGGTCGTTCCGAGGAGGTCCGCGGCGGACGACGGCGAGCGAGGCGGATGGTGAGGTTGCGCGGGGCGCAGCCTCGGGAAGGATCTCGGCGGCGGCGCTCGATGAGAAGAGGAGCGAGGGCGACGTAGAGGCGAGGTCAGCAGGGACGAGCAGGGCGGCATCGGGAGACCAGGCGGCGGAGCATGGGCAGAGGCTGGACCATAACGGAGGGAAAGGCGAGGGTGGCCGCGCGAGGAGAGGGAGGCGGCGGCGACTGGTGCTTGCAGAGCACGGGGTGGTGACGCCGATGGAAGGAGATGGCGGCGCCTGGGGCCTGGCGATGCTCTGCGAGGTGGAGGGAGGCCGGGCGATGCGGGAGGCCGGCGGCAGGGCCTGGGAGGAGAGCTAGGCGGCGGCGGCCTGCAGGTGGAGGGCGGAGTCGACAGGGAAAGTGGAGGAGATGGCGGGGTCGGTGGGCGATGCGAGAGGAATCGTGAGGAAGCGACGGAACGGGAGCGTGGGGCGACGGGGAAAGTGGGGCCGGGCGGGGATCGTGGCCACGCGGGGGAGGGTCGCTCGCGAAATACCGCGGGTTGGTGGAGATGGTGGCCACGTGGGGCGTATGCGTGGATGGGAGAGCAGGGCCAGGTGGGATTGGAGCGTGTCGACGCGGTGTGGGGGCCTGGAGGTGGAGGCGTGCGCGCGAGATTGGTTAGGTCGCTCGCGGGTGGGGGGCGCGGTGTGCGAACGGCTAGAGAGCGACAGGGGATGAGGCGCGTGGGAAGGGGAGGTGGGACCAGGGTGGGCCAGGCAGGTGGCATGGGGATCTGGGCAGGAGGCATCGCGCGCTACGCAGTGTGCTTGCGAGGCTGGCGGCGGCACTGGGTAGGATAGGTGGGGATTGGGTAGGGTTTGGTTAGGGTTTGGGTGGGGCGTTTTAGCTAGGGTTTGGAGGTGGCCGGCCGGGCTTTCGGGCCTGGCGGGCTGCCTCCCAAACATAATATAAAATTTTATTTGTTTAAAACAGGGCTTTTGAAATCAGTTTGTAGACGAAACAAAATATCCGGGGATCCGGGTTTTAATTTGAAATAAAGACGGGGCGTTTAGAAAACAAAACCAGGCTTTTTCGAAAATAGTTTTTAAACAAACCATGCAAGATGATGACGATGCTCAAATGCAATGTGGCATGATGACATGAGCATGCGGTCATGATGATGCAATGCACAAAAACACCGCGATTTTCTAGTAGTGGTTTTTGTGGGATGCCACAATTCGACACCACTAACAAGGGATCTCACCCTCGAGATCCGCCTCATGGTACCGGGAAGAAGGCCGACGATCTGAATCTTCTCGCTTCGTGTAGATCCTCGTGACACCACTAACAAGAGTCCGTGATGGTCGAGAGAACACTCCGGGGACAAAGGGCGAAGGTAGAGGTATCAACAAATAAAGCCACCTCTAGCTTCCGTGGACGGAGTAAAATTGCTGGATCTACCGATTCAGTATACAGAAGCGAATGATAAGGGTAGTCGGATGGTGATCAGTACATCGCACACCCAAACCATTACTCTGCACACGAATCGGAGAATTATGCAACCAACTCTCGGAATCAGACTGAAGATCTCGACAAGCGAGGTTCGGAAATAAAAGAGTGATGCAGAATCTGCATCGGATCTGGCGTAGATGAGGTCGTCGTGTTGGAGAACACCAGAAGGCACAAGAAGGAACAAAGAGAAGTCCAACAGATGAAGGATTCCTCAGATAGCATGTAGACCGGATGTAGAAGCACCGTTACCAAAGGAGGAAGCGGAACCCTGAAGGTACGACGGAAACCCAACCATGAGAATCCCTGGACTCGAAGAAAAGATAAGAGTAGATTCAAAACACGCAAAGGTAAGAGGAGAATAGCATAGGGTAAGGAGTAAAAGCAGACATAATCAGATCTATCCAACCGTTTTTTGCAAAATAGTTTAACACTCTACTTTGGCCGTTAGCTAGGTTATCCTACAGGCTGGACAAGTGGGGTATCGTAACTGCTGGGCTCTGATACCACTCTGTAACACCCTCGAATCGGCCCTATGCAAGTTTTAGCGATTCCCGCCAAACCCGCATAGAAACGATTCAAGGACGCCCACCAGGCACTTTCGTGCGGGTGGAAAACGAAGTAATACCATTACACATTAGTCCACGGTGGAGCCCACAGAACATATATATACAACAATGACTCCATGAGTCAAGAATACAGATATACAATACAAAGATCCAAACCACCTTGAAAACGATAGAGCGTCCGACTATGGACAAGATGCAAATGGGGCTAAGAGCCCTGAAGAATAACCAATGGCGTCCATAACCCTGCCCAGGCCAAGACGGAAGGGTAACCCTGCTAACAACATCGATCTCAAACCTGCTAAAACAAAAGGGCTGCCGACAAAGGGCAAAGGAAAAAGAGGAGCGTCAGTACTGAGGCCAGTACATGGCGAGTCTATAATTCGGCGGTCCTCGCCTACACAGGTATGGTGGACTGAAGCGGCAGCGCAACGGCACTAAACAACTTATAGAGACTCGGTATCACTGGCGGCTATTAGAGAGGGGTAAGAAAGACCTATTCGGATCCTACCTGATACTAACACCAAACATACCCATCCTGGTATTTCCCCCTTGAGACCAAACGAGGAAGTCGGACCAAGGAACTCACACAGTTGCCAATTTTACTCATTCCGTTATAGTTGCAGCACTTACTAATCAGATGTAGGTATGATAACATAAGTAGTGGGCAATTTTAGTTATCATTCTGTTGTAGTTGGAACATTTACTAGTCAGATATAATTGTCCTGAGGAATCCCAAAACCCAGCAGTTGTTGGCACTTTTATCACACTCCATTGGAGTTGCAATAATTACTAGGCAGGTACAGTATGACACAGATCACCACAGAGCCACCAGCTGTTGGCATTTTAATATCCATTCCATTATTGTTGAATCTAATTACTAGTCACATATTAAGTCAAATTTATAACACTACTTTAGTTATGCTTGTCTATGATCGACATACTGTGCTCCAAGTCGTCCATAACCGCGGACACGGCTTTCAGAAAGTTTTACCCTGCAGGGGTGCACAAATAGCAACGGAGACTCGATCAACCACGGAAAAACCAACTCAAAACCCAACGAGGCTTTCACGACAAAGCAATCATAGGATTAATAAAATATTTCAGGGGGGCACCCCACTAAGCTACCCGCAACGAAGTTGGCCGGCTCCGGAACGGACCCAGGGTTTGTGTGGACGGCTGTAAACGACTGGGAACCCGAAAGTGTGACTGGGCTTGTCGATACAGCAAAAACGTGTCACGATCCTAAATAGTATAGGTGCTCCACGCACAATCGTAAATAAAGCAGTGAAGCATGGCATAAGTACAGGATAGTAATAAAACCCCAAACTAGTTTGTGGCCCCAAGAAATAGAAATGAATCAAGCTCTGGCTCAGGAGGGTCCATAAGGCCTCCCGGATGTGGATAGGCGAATAGTCAAGGAACATGTATCAAGTACTCGGGGTCCTACGGGACACAAGTGAGCGTGGAAGAACCAAATAACATCTATTGCCCACCGATGCCTCTGCATTAGTTATATCTAGCATTTTAATAGTTGTATTTAAAGTCATGATCATCTCCACCACTAAACATCTGCCAGCATTCCAACAACTGTGGTACTCGACAACACGAGATCGCACCTGAGCAAGCAACTATGACTCGCAAGGCCAGCTATCTACCAAACAACAAGTATAGGAGGTGTCCATGGCAATATAAAGGCTGCACGGGATAAAACTGGTGCACGAAAACTAAAGCATCGCGACACGGATATCAATAGATCAATATGAGGAAATAAAGACTGTAAATGCAAAATAGGTAGAAGGGGGAGGGATGCTCGCCTGGGAAACACTGCCGAAGGTTCATATCTGGAGAACTTGTCGATACTCGCATCAACTCATCGGCCTAATCCGCGAAGAAGAAAACACTAGAAGAAACACCGGATGCAATATTTAATACTACGATAGAAGATCCGGCATGCTTATGATATGATGCAGATGCGGTGCAATTAGGCAGTATTAAGCGGAACCGGGGTCCCGATAATTAATTAAACGGTTCGAGTTATTTAACTACCCTGCAATTTAAATGTTGTATTAACAAGGCAAAACATGGCATCGGTTCACTATACAAATTTAAATGGAGTCCAGAATAAGACTAGAATAGCCGTATATGGACTCCATATTTAATTATGAGGTGAATCGGCATAATGCCCCCAACCCACAAACAGGTATGCATGCATGAACAATTTAATATGCGACAGTTGATAATGTCATATTATAAAAATAGGGGCTTAGGGGCACACATCTGGATTCAGAAGATCTTGGGTCCGTGGATTCGGGGTCGGTCTCAGGGTTCAACGGGGACGGCGAGGTTCAGATACAAGATGGAGAGCTTGGCGTGTCGTGACGGGGAACTTGGGTTCCAAGCGGTCGACCTTGTCGTCGATGGCGAACTTGAATGGATCGGGTACCGGTGGTCTTCGGGTCCGTGTAGACGGTCATGGCGTCCGGGATGAAGAACTTGGCGTTCCGTGTCGGCGACCTTGGCGTCCGGGTCCTCGGGCATCGCATCCGGGAAGGAGTACTTTTCGCATGTGTGGTCTTCGGGTCCGTGAAGTAGGCTTCGAGTATGGTGACGCATGTCGAAGATCTTGTCGGAGGCCTTGGAGTGGTACTCTGGGGCTGCTTCGGGTTCCTGGCGATGGTCTTATCGGCTGAGATGGAGCACTTTGGTGATCGGGCTTGATTGCCGAAGGCGAACTCGGTTCCGGCTCTGGAGATCTCCGGTGTAGAACTTGGTGTACCACAAGTCGAGAAGAACTTAAATCGTGCTTGTCGGTCTTGACCAAACAAAGACACCAAAGGGACGAAGATCTTGCGCAGAACTCCAGTACCGCAAGAGTAACCTCTCCACTTCGCTACACGCAGAAATCCACCATAGTGTGTCCTCCTGCTAGCCTTGACCAAAACAGAGGCGATACTAGGCGTCGGGCTTGCGGGCAGCAGCTCACGGAGAGAAACGAGTGGCAGACTTCGGTGACTTGCAAACGGGAGGAAGGCGGTGCAGTGGAGAGGGGATTCGCGGGCGACAAAAGGCTGTGGTGGAGCATGCCGCGGGGAGCTTGGCGATGGCGTCCTGACTCGAAGACGACGGCGGCGAGCGGTTCAGGACTTGGGACAGAGGATGCCATGGATGTGCGCGGGGCGGAGCGGAGGAGACCCGGTGGCGAGGTCGTTCCGAGGAGGTCCACGACGGACGAGGGCGAGCGAGGCAGATGGTGAGGTTGCGTGAGGCACAGCCTCGGGAAGGATCTCGGCGGTGGCGCTTGATGAGCAGAGGAGCGAGGGCGACGCAGAGGCGAGGTCAGCAAGGACGAGCAGGGCGGCATCGGGAGACCAGGCGGCGCAGCTCAGGCAGAGTCTGGACCACAGGGGAGGGGAAGGCGAGGCGGCCGCGCGAGGAATGGGAGGCGGCGGCGACCGGTGCTTGCAGAGCACGGGGTGGTGACGCCGATGGAAGGAGAGGGCGGCGCCTGGGGCCTGGCGATGCTCTGCGAGGTGGAGGGAGGCCGGGCGACGCGGGAGGCCAGCGCCGGGGCCTGGGAGGAGAGCTAGGCGGCGGCAGCCTGCAGGTGGAGGGTGGGGTCAACGGGGAAAGTGGAGGAGATGGCAGGGTCGGTGGGCGATGCGAGAGGAATTGTGAGGAAGCGACGGAACGGGAGCGTGGGGCGACGGGGAAAGTGGGGCCGGGCGGGGATCGTGGCCACACGGGGAAGGGTCGCTCGCGGTGTACCGCGGGTTGGTGGAGATGGTGGCGACGCAGGGCGTATGCGTGGATGAGAGAGCGGGGCCAGGTGGGATTGGAGCGTGTCGACGCGGTGTGGGGCCTGGCAGGTGGAGGCGTGCGCGCGAGATTGGGTCAGGTCGCTCGCGGGTGGGGGCGCGGTGTGCGAACGGCTGGTGAGCGACAGGGGATGAGGCGCGCAGGAAGGGGAGGTGGGACCAGGGTGGGCTGGGCAGGTGGCGTGGGGATCTGGGCAGGAGGCATCACGCACTGCGCAGTGTGCTTGCGAGGCTGGCGGCGGCGCTGGGTAGGATAGGTGGGGATTGGGTAGGGTTTGGTTAGGGCTTGGGTGGGGCATTTTAGCTAGGGTTTGGGGGTGGCCAGCGAGGCTTTCGGGCCTGGCGGGCTGCCTCCCAAAAATAATATAAAATTTTATTTGTTTAAAACGGGGCTTTTGAAATCCGTTTGTAGACGAAACAAAATATTCGGGGATCCAGGTTTTAATTTGAAATAAAGACGGGGTGTTTTGAAAACAAAACCAGGCTTTTTCGAAAATAGTTTTTAAACAAACCATGCAAGATGATGACGATTCTCAAATGCAATGTGGCATGATGACATGAGCATGCGGTCGTGATGATGCAATGCACAAAAACACCGCGATTTTCTAGTAGTGGTTTTTGCGGGATGCCACAGGTGATCTCGTGTGGATACACCTAAGCAAAGACCACTTCCCCAAGGAACGCGACTCCAAGCTCAAGCCAAGAGGAGATGGTCACTTCAAGGTCCTCAAACGAATCAACAACAACGCCTACATCATCAACATACCGACATCCAAGTACCTTGCAAGCAATACATTCAACGTCAAGGATCTCTCACCCTACCATGGAGATGTTCAAGATGACAACCATGAAGAGTCGAGGATGACTCTTTCCCAAGGGGGGGAGCTGATGCAGCCCTTCCTACGGATGCTCCTACATCTACACCATCGAGTCCCCCAATTGGACCGATGACCCGTGCCCGAGCCAAGCTCCTTCAAGCTAAGGTGAATTCTCTCCTCTCATCATGGGACTTTGGCATATACCTGGATGGCTTTCTACTTCATACCACTACTCTGTGCATCATCAGGTATGAACCCCCGCTGCATCGACCCATAAGCCCTGAAGCTGCACCTGTCCTGAAGCTGCCTGAGCCGGAGTGTCCGCCCGGATCCAGCCAGAGTGTCCGGCGCGACTCAGCCGGAGTGTCTGGCCTGTCGCAACCCCAACCTGGCGTGGACATTCAGAAGGCCAGTTCGGACACTACCCGGACACTACCCGGGGTGTCCAGCCATCCCGGACTGTCCGGTCAACTCGACCCGGACTGTCCGGCCTGAAGATGGGCCTACGAGCCTAGCTGGGCCCTGTGGCCCATGTACCCCTCTACTTCGCCCAGAACTCTACTTTAATGCCTGAATTACCCCTAAACCTGTGGTTGGCCTATATATAGTCCCCCACCTCCATTGTAAACCCTAGGCATGCTATTTGGAATTAGTGGAAACCCCTTGTGGATCTATCTAGTTCTTGCGTCATGCTCCTTTGACAAAGGAGCACCAAATATCCCAAACCTCGTTGGAGTTTGCATCGTGCCTCCGTGTTGTACAAGGCCTTGGCATCGGTGTCCCTTTGCCAAGACGTCAAGATCTCACCGAGTGTCCCATCTCGCCATACCGGTTCGAGAGAGAGTCCTCCGCCCGACGCCGATCCTAGGGATTGCGCCGGATCGGTCACCGCCAGCGTGAGCTATTGGTGTGTATCGTGGTTTTGCGTGTGTGTGCTCATCGCGTTCTTCGTGCATGCATTTGTCGTGTTCATCCTCCCCTCCTTCCCCCGCACTCCATCCTTGATTTGAGTGGGATTCGTGAAAGATCAGGCCACCCTAAAGATTTGCCCTCAACACCCTGAGTTTCTGCTTGGGGTGCCACAGTTTCATTAATAACCTCATTGCCGGCATACATATCGACATATGAGTAGCTCAGATACATTCACCTCTTTTTCAGGTGTAAAAAGGACGAAGTAGTGCTACATTCCACGGTCGCTTAGATTCCTCTCCGGACCTGTCCGCCTTGTTCTTTTCCTGTGGCTGTGCATCAATAAGATACTAGGAATCATTGTGTAAAGCTTTGCTTACAATGAAAGGTCCTTCCCATGGAGGGGACAACTTATGCATGCCAGCAGTACCTGCACCAACCAGAGTACCAGATCACCTTCCCAGAAGACTCGGGGGTTTACTTTCCGGCTATGGTAGCGTCGGAGATTTTGCTGATATATGGCGGATCTGGACAAGGCCAGTTCTCTCGCTTCTTCCAGCAGATCAACATCATTTTGCTAGGCTTCGTGCACTTCGGCTTCTGTGTATTGGCTGACTCTTGGCAAATCATGCTCTATGTCGGCTGGTAATACAGCTTCTGCCCCATATACCAGAAAAAATGGCGTATAGCCAGTTGATCGATTTGGAGTTGTTCTTAGACTCCACAGTACTGCTGGTAGTTCTTCTATCCAGCACCCCGCTGATCTTTGCAGCAGCTCTATGAGCCGGGGTTTTATCCCGGACAATACCAGTCCGTTGGATCTTTCCACTTGCACATTCGATGCGGGGTGGGCCACTGAGGCTAGATCTAGCCGGATTTTCTTTTCTCGGCAGAACCTCGCAAATGCTCCTTCAACGAAATTTATGCCATTATCAGTTATGATATTGTGGGGGTAGCCATATCTCAGGATTATATCCTTGAGAAACTTCACCGATGTTGCCCCATCACATTTCCTGATTGGCTTCATTTCGATCCATTTGGTGAATTTGTCGACCATAACTAGGATATGGGTCATTCCTCCTTTAGCCGACTTAGATGGCCCTACCATGTCTAGGCACCATACAACAAATGGCCAAGTAATGGGGATAGTTTTGAGTTCCGACATTGGCAGATGAGTTTTCGTGGTGTATCTCTAACAGCCATTGCATTTTCTCACCAAATCTTCTGCTTGCTCCAAAGCACTTGGCCAATAAAATCCATGTCGGAAAGCTTTTGCCACTAATGCTCTTGAAGATGCATGGTGATTACATTCTTCTTGGTGGATATCCCGTAGTATGTCAAGTCCTTCCTCCGGGTCAATGCACCACTGTAGTACTATGGTTACACTCCTCTTGTATAGTTCGGCATTGATAATGGTATATGCCTTTGCCCTTCTCTGGATCTGCCTTGAGAGTATCTCATCACCTGGCAGGATTCCCTCTTTTAGGAAATAGAATATTGGCTTGGCCCAAGTGGGTATAGCTCGGATTGAGAAAGGTTCCTCGTCTATCTCCATTGCATCCACCGACATAACTCCCGCCGAGTTTGGCTGACCAGTCACCGGGTTTGTTGAGGCAGTCCCCGGGTTTGCCGAAGCAGTCCCCGGGTTTGTTGAGGTGCCTCCCCAATCTATTTCCATTGGTGTAGCCTCTGCCCCAGAGAATGTCGGGATATAAATTGATTCGGATTCGGGCGATGGAGTATTATATAGATGGTTTTCTTAAGTGTTCCAAAGCAACATTTGGCGGGATTGGTTTCCGGGATGAGCCCAACTTGGACAGTGTGTCGGCTGCCTGGTTTTCAATCCGAGGTATGTGGTGGAATTCACATCCCTCGAAGAATCCACTTATCTTTTGCACATGAAATCTGTAAAGGTCCATATTTGCATCCAAGGCATCCCATTTGCTAGATACTTACTGCACCACCAAATCCGAGTCTCCAAAGCATTGTATCCGACGTATCCCCACTTCTTTTGCTACTTCGAGGCCATGTACCAGTGCTTCATATTCTGCGACATTGTTTGAGGCACTAAAGTGGATTTGGAGGACATATTTCAATTGATCCTTTTTGGGCGAGGTAAGCACTACCCCGGTGCCCAACCCTTCTTTTAATTTTGATCCGTCAAAATGCATTCGCCAATAGTTTGAGTCCGACAGTGGTGGCTCGTATTGCATCTCGGCCCAGTCCATAAAGAAATCCGCCACAACTTGTGATTTGATCGCATCTCTTCTGTCAAACTGTGGTGCATATGAGGCTAGCTCAATTTCCCACTTTGCTATCCGCCCACTTGCATCTTTGTTACTCATAATCTCCGATATAGGTGCCTCGCATATCACCTTGATGGGGTGTTCCTCAAAGTAGTGTTTAAGTTTTTTGGCCGACATATACACGCCATACGCCATCTTTTTATAGTGTGGGTAATTCTGTTTTGAAGCAGACAATACCTCGCTCAGATAATACACTGGCCTTTGCACCGACTTTCCTTCTTCTTCGCGCTCCACTACGATTACTGCACTTACGACTCGGTTGGTCGCGATTACGTAGAGCAACATTGGCTCCTTGGGTAGTGGTGCTGCTAGGATTGGTGCGGTAGATAACATCTTTTTCAATTCTCGAAATGCGATATCTGCCTGTGGTGTCCATGTGAATTTCTCTGCCTTTTTCATTAACTAGTAGAGGGGCAAAGCCTTCTCTCCTAACCGACATACGAACCGGCTTAACGATGCCAGGCAATCAGTGAACTTCTGCACATCGTTAAGACATTTTGGCAGTTCCATTCTCTCTATGGCTCGGATTTTTGTCAGGTTAGCTTCGATAACTCGGCTAGACACTAGAAAACCGAGTAACTTTCCTGCAGGCACACCAAAGGTGCATTTTTCTAGGTTAAGCTTCATTCGGAACCGTCTCAAGTTCGCGAATGTCTGCCGGATGTCATCAAGGAGCGTATTGCTTTCCTTAGTTTTTATCTCCACATCATCCACATAAACTTGCATGTTTCGACCTATTTGGTCATGTAAACATTTTTGCATGCATCGCTGGTACGTTGCTCCAGCATTACGTAATTCAAACAGCATAGTGCGATAGCAATAAGCCCTGTATGGGGTAATAAACGCAGTATTTATTTGATCATCCGGTTTAGGGGTATCTGGTGGAAACCAGAATACGCATCAATGAATGATAACAGTTCGCATCCGGCAGTTGAGTCTATGACTTGATCTATTCTAGGGAGTGGGAGTGGATCTTTAGGACACGCCTTATTCAGGTTCGTGTAATCAATGCACATGCGCCATACCACGACCACGTTCGGATCATCCTTCTTCTTTTCCACAAGCACCGGATTAGAGAGCCAATTCGGATAGAGTACTTCCATGATAAACCCGGCTACAAGGAGCCTAGCTATCTCATCCCCGATGACTTTTCTTCTGTCTTTGGCGAAACGCCGGAGAGGCTGCTTCACTGGCTTTTCACCGGGTCTTATGTTCAAAGAGTGCTCGGCCAACTCCCTCGGCACACCTTGCAGATCCTGTGTGGACCAAGTAAAGATATCCCGATTCTCACGGACGAAGTGGACGAGCTCGCTTTCCTATTTCCTGCTTAACCCGACACCAATGGTTATGGTGCGTTCTGGGAAATGATCATCGATAGGCATTTTCTTCGTATCCTTTGTGGCTTGGAATGACACACTTCCACGCAGGTTGGTCAGAGCCGGCATATGCTGCTGCGCGGATTGAGCCAATGCTGCCACTTCAAGTATCTTCCTTTTTTCCTGAGCTATCACGAGTGACTCGACTAAGTTAGATCCGACCGAGGCGCACTTGATCAAACACCTGAAGTCCCCGGATACAGTTATCACTCCCCTAGGTCCGGGTAGTTTCATCTTTAAGTAGCTAATGTGAGTACTTGCCATGAACTTGTTCAGCGCGGGCCTGCCGAGTAACGCGTGATAAGCGCTCTCCAGATTCACTACTTCGAACTCCAAATTTTCAGTCTGGCAATTATCCCTCGTGCCGAATAACACATCAACCCGGACCTTACCAATTGGCTCACAGGAAATACCCGGTACAATACCATGAAAGGTGGTCCTTGTTGCTTGCAGCATGTTCTCTGATATTCCCAACTTGTGCATGGTATCCTTGTACATGATGTTGATGCTACTGCCATTGTCAATCAGCACTTTGGAAAACCTCACATTGAGATTCGGGCCGATGAACGTCGGATCCAAGACCAGTGCATAGGTCCCTGGACTAGGCATGATCTTTTGGTAATCCTTGATACTCCACGTAATCTCCTGGTCTGACCAAGGCAAATATCTTACCACTGCTGGCATTACCGCATTCACCTCCATATGCCGGTGCTGCAAGCTTTTCCGGTTAGTTTCTTCCATGGTAAACACACAGTAGCTTTGATGATGCTCCCTGTATTCATTTCGTCCCTCATTTGCATGGTAACCTTGGTCTTGCTGTTGGTTGTTATTCACTTGATGCACATCATCCCTCCTTTCCTGATTTTCATATCTCGGCGGAGGTGGAGGCAACATGAGTTGATGTCCATTTCCCCCCATTAGTAATGGCTGCCGTGGTGCCTCATTCCAAGGTGCTTCATTCCGAGGTGCCTGAGCATTCCCCGAACTGCCATGTTCTAATTTCCTCATCCATTCACACTGCCGGGTTGTATGATTCACCGGACTATTTGGACTTGGCGTATGAAACTTGCAAGGTTGATCCAACATAGACTCGAATGTATACCTCGGTCGATCTTTTCTCTCTTGCCATTGATTTTTTTGCTCCGGGGTCCAAGGCTTCTTCCCTTCATTTTTCTGTTGCCAGTTTTGCCCTCTAGTTTTCTGGCGTTGGCTGGCGCCGGCATTGGGTTGATCGCGGTCCACCACTGCCACCTGCTGCGAGTTATATCTGTAATCCGGACGCTCATCCCTTCTCTTTCCTCATAAATCATTTCTCCTCGATGACCCGGAGCCATCTCGGTTGTAATATTCCTCGTTTGCCTCGCTTGACATTAGCCGGGGTTGGGTTGGATCTCCCAAAGCATACGAATCCGCGATCCGGATTGTCTCAGCCAACGTGGTTGGCATATCTCATTGTAGTCTTTGCCACAACATACTTCCATATCTACAGCCCTGGGTGAACCACACAATTGCTTGTGATTTAGTTACCCCCTCGCATGAATTTCGCACGTTGCACCACCGAGTCAAGAAATCCTGGTCTGGCTCATTCGGTCTCTGCTGGCATAACACCAACGTCTGTGGCCTGTTGGGCCTCTTGTAAGTGCTTGAGAAGTCGCTAACGAATAACTCCTCAAAATCCAGCCAGCAGTTAACACTTCTTGGTGGCAAGTTGTTTAGCCAAACTCTCGCTGGTCCTTCAAACATTTGAGGTACATACCTCACTGCCCATCTCAAATTTCCAGTTGCAATCTTGACGGCCATTGCATAACCAATCAGCCAATCCTCTGGTCTGGTACTACCATCGTAGGTCCATGTCCCTCTAGCCAACTGAAAGTTCGGCACTGGCGGCTCCTTCATGATCCGGGGCCCAAAGCATGCCGGACCAGGAGGACCTTGTACCTCGATTAGCTCCGACCTATAAATTCGGTCCAGTTTCAGCCTCGCATCATCTGGCTACAAGTTTCTGCTTCCCAGGCTCGACCCAATTATATGGTGTTCCGGTCTGGGGTATCCGTTGTTGATCATAGCCGAATAACCATCATTGTATCTTTCCTGATCTAGACAAGCATTCTGCTGTTGCGCTGCTTGACCTGCACTTCTCTCCTACCGAGGTGCACGCTACTGCTGCCAAGGTACATTTTGTTCTGTCCCCACTGGATCACATTGTCCGGCATTGCCGTTGGCAGCGTTCCTTTGACCGGCATTGCCTTGGTCGCGGTTACCTCGGCCAACTTCACCTCGGCTGGTGTTGCGACGATCTTCATCTACTTGCACTGCTTTTCCTTTTCCAGCTCTCACCGGGTCATAGGGTACCATCTGCTTGTCTCTTCTCCTGGAGTTTACCACCTCCTCTCTCCTGGGATTGTGACCCGGGAACGATGCGGCTCCGCTGGATTTCGCCGGGTTATTTCTAGCCGAATGAACCACGTGTGATGCTCCTGGTGGCGTCGGGTTTGCTTTGTTCATTTCTTCATTCTGCTGGCAAGCGACCCTCAACAAGTGGTTCACCCTCTCTTGTTGCCTTTGCCAGGCCTCTCCGGTTAGACCTTCTAACTCGGACGCAGCCGCATTTGCTGCCCTGAGGTTCTTTGTCGGGGTATTGTACCTCTCCAGCCCTCCTATTACTATCGTGGCTGTCTGACCCGGCCTAGGCTCGTATTCCTTGTCAATCTCAGTAATCAGGTTCCTACCTCAGATTTTTACCCCATCTATGCGGTTTGCCTTCGCATATTCTCTCAAAGTAATGTTCAATGACTGCTGTAACTCTGCTACTTTCTTTGCCCTAGCTAACATTTTCTGCCTAATTTCTTCTAACTTAGCTTGCGCCTGAGTCGGATCTACCACATGTGCTATTGGTGTTGCTAGGATATCTATTGCTTGCTGGAGCACTATCTCTAGCCTCTCTAGTGGGGGAAACCTAGACCTTGTCTGCTTCGGCGTGACTTCCGGCTCTGGCGCCGGGCCCTTGCTTGCTCCTACGTCTGGCGTGGTCATCAGGAGCTCAACGCTGCTAGTGGGGTGAGTGATACGCACACCACGAGCTGCGCTGAGAGGTGGCTCGCCTCCCTCGACGACGTGCCGCGGATGAACGCAGGACTCGTCCACGCCAACGTAGATCTTGTGGATGCCAAGTTTAATGAAGACGCTGTTGCGCGGAGGGGGACGCCTGCCGAAGCTCTTTGCGTTGTCGCTGACGTAGTCTAGCGCACCAAAGCGCTGAACCAGGCCGGAGACGACGCGCTCGCCGGTGTTAGAGATGCTTACCATCCAGATTTTCACCCCTGCTAGCACCTCTAGCCCCACGGTGGGCACCAACTGTCATGGTGGTGGCACAACAGATGCCATGGATAGGCTAAAGATGGGGCCAATGAGTGCTAGGGGAATCCAGGGAGGGAAAACATGGTGATTCCATGCACAGATGTTCTTGTATTTTCTCTATCAATGGTGGATACAAGTGCTCCTCGATCTGTTCGTGAGAAGGAGACTGTGTCTCTTACTCCCCACAACTTAGCCCCAGAGTTCTAACTTAGACAGAGAAAATGATCGATCCCTCTCTATGGAGGCCCCGGTGCTTCTTATATAGGGAAGCCCGGGTTACAAAGTTAGGGCACACGTGGCAGCATATTCTCTGAATATGCCCCTTGGTTAAAGCTAGATGCTTCTTTATTCCCTTTAACGGCTCGTTTGGGCTTTGGACGTAACCCGCAACGTAATCCTTGCCTTTAAGCGTCACCAGACACGGGCTACGTCAACCGACATTGCCCGCGTCATCTTGGTCGCCCCTGACCCGCTGGTCCTCCTCTCTGCTTTGCTTTGCTCATGCTACAGCTAACAAAGCCACCTTTTGACCAGCAGGAGATTCCTTCCTTCTCTTGGAAGCCATATCATAGTCCGGCTTGCACATGGTTAACCCGACTATGAGGGTACCCGCATAATATACAGACAAACATGGCCGACATATATTTTATGCCGGCTGGGCTAAGGCTAGGGAGATGCTCCATGGGCCGGGTCACTTCGTGGTTCGGCCTGCCTTGAGGTGACCCGGTCAGCACCTGCTTTGACCATGCTGTACCCCGGCTAACTCGGACTTTATACCCCGGCGTTACCCTACCCGGGGGTATCCCCCAACAACAAGGCTACGAAGGCCGACATCGCCCGCCAGGCTAGTTTCTTGGCATTCCAGGAGACATTGACGAAGATCATGGAGAAGAAAGAAGAGACCATCGCCAAGAGGGAAGAGATGCGGTGCAAAGAGAAAGAGGCCACCACAAAGGCCTTTGTCGAGCTCTAGACAAGGTCTATCAATACGGAGGAGGCCAACGCCAAGGCCAGGCTAATGGAGAATGAGACGAAGGCAAAGGCGATGGAGGCCGAAGCTAAGGCCAAGGACGCCGATGCCAGGTCTAGGGTGTTGGAGGCAGAGGCCAAGGCCAAGGAGGTCGAAGCCAAGATCATGGCCGAGGAGAATGCCATCATGCTCATCGACATGAACACCATCGCTGACCCTGATTGTAGGGCTTGGGTCGCTCGCAGGCAGCAGGCCACCCGGGCACATGATGCTTGAACAACAATGGCGACGGCGGCTGCAACCTTTTGGACAGAGAAGCTGCCATTCTTTTGAACATTGTGTATGATATTGCTCCCTTTTGTACATTTCAGAACCACTGTCTGCCAATTTATCTAGTAGTCAAGTTTGTGTGCTATTGCCAATGATTTTGAGTGTTTGACCATTGGCAAAGTCTTGTCCAAGAAACGCCAAGCGCAGACATTTGGGTCGCGCCGCTGGACGCGGACAGACCGGACCGCAACCCCAAAGAGATCGCGGTGCGGCCCAAACAGACAGAAACTGAATGTTTCGGTCATGCATTTGGGTCGGTCCGGTGGAGATGACATTAGCTTCTTTACAACATCTTCACTCGTCCCCCATTTAACATCTGGCTAATGGCCTTAAGGGCTGTTTGGAGGGTAGTTGGCTAAAAAAATAATGTCATCACCCAGTCCTAGCCCTCATACAAGAGAGGAAAGATTCCTGCATATGAGGCTGCAAGTAGGCCAACCATGTAAGGAGAGAGAATAGAGGAGAAAATAAAGATTCTTGCATGTGCATGCGAGAGGAGAAACTGCCATTTACGTGCACGCCGGTGCCCCCAGCAGCCCTTCGTGGGCTGGGTTTCCATCGGAAGCGTCAGATGATTTCTCTAATTTAGGGGGCTTTAGGGGGACGACTGTGTGCTTTTTTTGTCGCCGATGCCCTAAATCCGCTTAGGGGGCCTTTAGAGGGGACCGAGTGGAGATGTTCTTAGGACCTGTTTGGACGCAGGATAGGAAAACACAAGAATAGAAAAAATACAGAAATTGGGACGTCATACCCTACCAATTCCATGAAAATCTAAAACATAAGAATTAAAAATTGTAGGACCTGTTTGGAACGCAAGATAGAAAACACGCAAGAATAGAAAAACACAGGAATTGGGACGTCATATCCTACCAATCCTATGAAAATACAAAACACAAGAATTGAAAATTGTAGCCATTTGAATTGCAGGATAGAAAAAACACGGGAAATATTTTAAATTTGAAACAACTAGCCGTTGCCTTTCCTCATGCCTGATAATGAGAACTAGCCATTGACTTTCTTTCTTGAAACTAGTTGTCACTTATTGGTCACTTCTACATATACACATGCTTTTATGAAGCTGGATTCAAGCTCAAACTTTTTCCACTCAGCTATTCAACACGCTCTACACTGCGGCACACCAAGCCAGAGTCATTGAGCAAGAACTCCACCGGTGACGTGAGCGGCCGGCCGGCCGACAACAGCGGCAAGAGCAACAAGCACACTATCGGCAATTCGAAGTGTGGTGGCATAACTGATGGTTAGAATATATTCCCATGAGCAGCTCCCTGCTATCTTTGTTTCCATTATTTTCTGAGCTTACACAACTAACTTTCATCAGGTTATATCTACTGAATAGAACGAGCAACAATATTTGTAGTATTCCTTGCTAGTTTTAGTGCTAATTCCAATGGATCCAAACTACAGACGAAGATCACAACTAGAAGAAGACTTCATGTTATTTGTTATGCCGACCATAGAAGCAACTGAGAAAAAACCAATGCATACATCCATGCTCCTAGATGGTATGTATGTCAATAAAATTCTAATAGGACACGAGAGCCTATGCAAAAGGCATTTCCGTATGAAGGTTGATATTTTTCATACTTTGGTTCGTAAGCTGTATGAGAAGAAACTGCTTGGTGATTCAAGAAAAGTCTCACTTGAAGAGAAGGTTGCTATACTTATACGCAGTAGAAAAAATACAAGCAATCAAACATTATAGGACACGTTTCAGCATAGTTCAGAAACTATCACTACACACTTTGGAGCAGTGCTTGATGCAATTACAAAACTTACATGCATCTACATATGCCCACCTTCTCTTCAACCACATCATATCTTGAGAAAACCATACTTTTATCCTTATTTCAACGTAAGCATGTATTTCCATTTGTTTTTTTTTCCTTTCACAGTGGTCAAATAAGATAATACTTCTAGGTCTTAATATATCTCTAACAATAAACTATATGTATGCAGGACTGTATCGGTGCTATTGATGGTACCCACATACCTGTGACTCCTCTAGCACGTCAACAAGAACCATATCCAAACAGAAAGCAAACACTCTCACAAAACGTTATGGTTGCTTGTGACTTTGATCTTAAATTTGTGCACGTGCATGCTGGTTGGGAAGGATCAGCCTTAGATGCAAGAGTTTTGCAAGATACAATTAATCATGGGTTTTAAGTACCACTTGGTAAATTTTATCTTGTGGATGCAGGTTATGCATGTACACCATAATTTTTGGCCCCATACTGTGGAACTAGGTACCATTTGCAAGAACAAGGAGAGCTCACCAAAGACCACAGAACTACAAAGAGCTATCTAATCTTCGTCATACATAGCTATGAAACCATATTGAAAGAACTATTGGCATATTGTAAATGAGATTTCAAATGCTCAAATCTTCTACACTTTACCCACTTGACAAACAAGTTGACATATCTGTTGCTTATTGTGTTCTACACAATTTTATACGCCTTCATGGAGATATGGCATGGCTACAAAATGCTCCCCTAGATATAGACGCACTCCAGGTTGTGGATGTTCCCGATGGAGACCACAACTACAACTCGGATGTAACAACATTCAATACCTCACGTGAAGAAGGAAAGCGAATGCCAAATTATATTGCAAACAGAATGTGGGTGGACTATGTTTCAAGAAGAGGGTAATGTTGTACTGCAGCTATATGTGGAGTAGCCACCGTGTTTAATTTTATAATAAGAATTGCAAAATTTGTACGAGCATATGATAAATGAATTTGTAATATCCTTCACAGCAAAATAACTATATTTATGTTTGTTCATTTGGCCAACACAAGATTCATAATACTTGTTAACTTGCTAATTAACTTGGTAGCTGAGAGGTTTGGTACCTCTCAAAGTAAGCAAAAGTACATCATGACATACCCAAAATACTTTCTAACTTAGTAGTGCCTCTCAAGCTAAGCAAAAGTACAGCCCAAGGAAAGATCCAAAATATACATCCTTCATAAGTACTAACTACTGAGTTGCTTGGTTACGTGCAATTTGGTTTCTATCCTAACCCAACCTTAGTTCATTACTAGAAAATGATAGAAAAATTTCTCCATTGTCCTTACTTTCGAAGATATCTGCAGCCATCAACATATCCGAGATTTGTAAACCCCTTGAGCCTTCAAGTGTTGTGACACATTTGCTGATGCTAAATGGATCCTCAAGCTTCTTCTCCTCAATAGTCGCAAATCGATCTATTTCTTCCTTCTTGAGCTTCAGGTATCTCTCTTGAAATTCAGAAGTCTTACTTCTCTTTCTACGCTTTGTTTCATGCATGTAATACCTCAGACTTTACGCTCTAAGCTCAAGCCTGGATGAACCAAAAGTGGACAAGACGTACTACCGCGGGGCCGCGTAGCCACATAGAGTAGGCCCACCTCGTGGAGCAGGGCGCAGTATCGGCCAACCATCCCACCGACTTTTTAGAACATCGGGACTAGAGCGAATGGCGTAATCGATAGGTAAAGCGATCAAAATATACACAAATGAGTATGTATGTCAGGGACATACAATAGACACCAGAGCCACACCATCTAAAACAATAGAAACAGAAATATTCAACACCACACCATACGACAAGATCCAAATATCCTAGATAGATATAATAGTTTAGGATACATTCTCATACACCACACATCAGAGTATCAAGCGAAAGCGGAAAACAAGGTCCGAGTACGGATAAGAAGCAAATTGGCATAAGATGCCCTAAAAATAAGCACATCCCGCCCATAGATCTCATGGATCTCCATCCTCGGAATCTCTATATCGGACAGTCGTTGCCACCATCATCCATCTCCTCGACCCAGTAACCTTCCTGAGAGTATACCTGTCCATCTGAACCAATTATTTATCGTGTGAGACCATAGGGGTACTCAGCAAGTTTTAATGCATCTAAAGGGAACAACCTAGGGGTGATGCAATTGCAATGAAAGATAATAGCTACAAAGTTCTATAGAGACACGCTACAAATCTGTCAAACCAGAGATGGTCGGACGCTCATTAATTAATAACCACAATTATATAAGCAACATAAATAAACATCGCTCGCCCTCCTTCTCGCTTACCGACGAGAAGACGGAAGAACATCCCATCTATTGGCAATTCTATTAACCATTCCATGAGCGTTGCACTATTTAGTAGTCATGTTTTAGTCAAATTAAAGGCGATACTTTAGTTATGCTTATCTATGATCGATAAACTGTGCTCCAAATCGTCCATAACCACGAACACGGCTTTCAGAAAGATTTACCCTACAGGGATGTACAAATAGCAATACACACACGATCAACCTCGGAAAGAACCAAATAAAATGCAACGAGGCCTCACGATAATGCATTCACAGGATTCATAAATTATTTCAGGGGGGCACCCCATTAAGCTACCCGCAACGAAGTTGGCCAACTCTGAGACGGACCCAAGGTTTGCACCAATGGTCGTAAACGACTGGGGACCCGAAAGTGTGACTGGGCTTGTCGATACCACGAAAACACTTTGGAATTCCTAAACAGTACATGTGCTCCACGCACAATCATAAATAAAACATAAAGCATGACATAAGTACAGGATAGTAATAAAACCCCAAACTAGTTTGTGGCCCCAAGAAATAAAGTGTGAATCAAGCTCAGGCGAAGGGGGTCCATGGAGTCTCCCGTATGTGGATAGTGCGAATAGTCAAGGAACATGAATCAAGTACTCAGGGTCCTACGGGACACAAGTGAGCTTAAAGAACCAAATAGCAGATAATGCTCACCGATGCCTCTTTCATTAGTTATCCCATTACTACTCAGATTAAGTTGTTTAGGTACCTCGTTATCCAAAGACTCACACAAACCCTACACATGCAATTCTACGACTCGCATGGCTCAAACAACTCCTGCAGTAATGGCTCATGGGATTGAGGTACAAGCTTCGGTGGGGTTTAAAAATAAAGTCTATGCAATACTTGGGATTCAATTTAATGCAATCGTGACTCAATAATGCAAGAGTAAGATAAAACATATGTACTATATGTATGCAACCATGGGGAATTTCTTGCCTGATAGTTCAGTTGCGGAATAAGAAGGATCCAGGTAATACTCCTGAGGCTCTTGGTACTCTCCTTGCTCAGCGTCTCCGGATAAAAGCCAAACACACAAGGGCCGGAATAAATACATTGCACAATCTTATAAATAATATGCAACCAGCAAACAAGGTATGCCATGATGGAATGGTGCACAATTACATGGTATAACATAGCATGGCATGGGTGAGGTGTGAAAACAATAATAAAGCACTTTATTAATTTATTTAGGCATGTTTTACTCTCATAAACAGTTCTGATTATTTAATATTTATACAATGCATGCTTCAATTCATATCATGGAATGCATAATCAAAACGGGCTCGTCGGGCTAATCGATTTAGACATATTATTTGCTGAATTTGGAATTACGGAATTAAAGTTATAGATTTATTAAGAAAAGGCCTTTATTGGCATTTAAATAATTTCGAAATTTTAAATCGCTTAAAACTTATTATGGATGACATATTTGAATTCCTAGAATTTTTCTGATCAAAAAACATATATCATTTGCAAAAATTGAATCTATGAATTTAAAATTATTATTAAATGCAAATAATTCTAAAAGGGGTCAAATGTCACAGGTTTGACTAGTTAGAGTTGACTCTGGTCAAATTTGAATTTATATTTAAATTAGAAACACTTCTCATTTTGAATTTTTTGTTAAATTCAAATTAGATAAAAAGATATGAATTTATTAAGATTTATTCAATTTCCGTTTCTATTTTTATTTTCTAAAAAAGCAGAGAACTTTTGTTATTCGGGGTAGACGTACCCACGGAGACAGACAGGTGGGGACACGTGCTGGGCGGGTGCACGTGCATGCACACCAGTGGGTGGTCGACACGTGGGCAATCCGAGGTGCGGTTTAGGATTTTTACCAAGAGCAGGGGCCTTTTTGGAAAAAGGCTTGGTGGTGGGATCTACTACGGCTGCTAGGTGGGACTGCATGGAGGGCTGCAGGTTGAGGCTGCAAGAATCTAGGGGGCTAAGTGCAAAAGGTTTCAGCTGCACCGCTGGATACTGACGAAACTGAATTTCGTTGCAACAAGTTTCTACGGATCAACTCGATCTTGTGACGACGATTCCGAGCGCGTCCGAGCTCTAAAAGAAGATCTGTTTGCTATGTTAGAAAGATGGTACAACCAACTACCAGGTGACGCGAGGATTGGCCACTAAGACTCACTGTGCGCGAGGTGAGCTTGATCTAAACTTGCGGAAAAACAGCGAGACGAAGCAGCGTTGCAGTTGTCGGCGGCAGTGCAACTTGAGAGCACGACCGCACCGCCATCTCTGGACCAAAACTGGCGTGTGGCGACTCATTGGAAAGGTGCAGAATAGGGCTACGGTAGCACGCTGTTGGTTTAAACGGAGGGGAACTGCGTCGACGACTAGGAGAGATAGAAAAGAGCACGCATGACACATCTCCTGGCGCTTGCGGCGGCGACTGCGCGTGGCAGCGAGGTCGCGGGTGCGACAGTGAGCTAGGGGAGGAAAAACCATGTCCGGGGAGACGTGGGGTGCTCACCTAGGTTCCCGGTGAGGCAGGAGGCAGAGGGGCGATGCAGATCAACGGTGAGACTCGACGAACAGGAGCTTGCTGCGGTTACGGGCACAACAACGGTGAGGAGGTTCGCGGCGACGAGGTTCCTGCTTCTCCATGTACTCAGCAGCAGTGATAGCTCCTTTGGCTTCCCTAATGCCCTCTGGTCCTCTTCTCTAGCTCCCCAACGCCAGGTGCAACGGTGCCTATAGCTAGGGTTTTGGGCTAGGCTAGGTTAGGCATGGCCATGGCGGTGGCTAGGTCTTGGTGTGGAGAAAACAGAGGGGAAGGGTGGATGGAACCGAGCTAGGGAGGGTGGATGTAAAGAATCCTATGCGCTCTCGCTTTATGCTGAGAGAAGGGAGGGGGAGCACGGCGTCAGCGTGGTGTGTGGGGCTAGCCTCGGCACACTACAAGAAAAGTTGGCTTTTCCAAAGGACGATTTTCGTGGTTGAAGGCCCGTTTTTCGTGGCTAAAATGTCTTCTACGACGGATGCCCTTCATGGTAAAAGCCCTGTCCCAAAAGAATCTACCATGATTTTTTTCTGACCGTGGCGGATCGCACCCTTCAACCACGAAAACTTGTTCCATCATAGATCTATTTGCCAGCCGTGTTGACTGCTGACATCATGCAAAATGCCATGTGGAAAACACCATTAACACCCAGTTACCGCCATTAACTGCCACATCAACCATGATAGAAGCCAGGCCAGCCAAGACCAGCTAATAATTAAGTGGGCTGGCCCATTAGGAGAACCCAATAAGATTATAATCCGTTACTGTTTCGTCCGACACTGTTTGAAATGATCCCAAAAGATGTGTCCAGCAGCGGCCCGCGAATGTCAGGCCCATTGCTGTTTCAGCCTACATAAGCCCACATTGTTCGAATACTGTGTGGCCCGTTAACAGGCTGCGTCAAGTAGGCCTGACACTGTTAAGGCCCACGGTCAGCCCGTCACTATTTTCACAGCTCGGCCTGGGACGCCTATGAACGACCCACTTTTGAGAAGGTCTGATACTGTTCTGGCCTTTTACCATGTCGTCCGTCAACTTCTCGGGCCCACCGGCGGCCTGCAAATGTTCTGATCTGATATTGTTCTGGCCTGCCAATATATTTGGCCTATTACTGTTCCTGTCTAGTAAAATTTTCGGCCTACTACTATTCTACCTTGTTACTATTCTGGCCATCTACTGTTCAAGTCCGTTACTGTTGTGGTCCTTTACTATTCTGGCCTACCACTTTTCTGGTCTGTTACTATTCTAGCCCGTTACTGAGCTAGGTTGCCTTTGTTCTGGCCTGTTACTGTTTTGGCCTATTACTATTTGGTCTGTTACTGTTCTAGCCTGCTACTGGTTGCCACCTAATGGTAGGCCCGTTACGATCGTGGACACCTATAGTTTTGGCCTTTCTAAAGCCCAGGCAAATATCATAAAAGAAGTATAATTAGTGAGCATCTTTTACTGTTCATGGTAGGCCTAATACAATAAGGGCAAATAACAAAGACCTAAACTCTTACCTGATCGACCTGGCTGGCACAGTTATGATACCGCCTACTGCCATGCGTGGACGGTGTCAACTAAATGCTTACATGGCCCAGCTCAAAAAAATGCCTACATGGCCTATGTGAGTTATCTAGATATTACATCAGCTGCAAACTTCTTAAAAATATTACATAATATCAATGCCCGGGAAAGAAAATTTAGCATTTCAGTTGACAATCAAGTTGATTGCATTGTCCTTAATTTGCTTTCTCAATCCATCAACTACATCCCCCTTTGAGTGTGACAGCTACATTGGAAAACCACCTTGAGACATGATATTGCAGCCCCCTCTTTGGTGGCAATAGCAATAATTGTAGTCTGAAACTAAGTACTAACAAGTTAATACAACAAACAAGACAAACTACTCATAGCTAAGAATGAACCAGATAGAAATTATAATCACATCATATGAGAACTTGTATAGAAGGAATGAAAACAAGGATTGAACTATATATTGTAGAGGATAGTTATGTCGTTGCTTAGGACGAACCAGAATGAGATGCGAGATATAGTAGCATCGCACGGGAACCGGTAGAACAAGACAAACAATCATTAGACAAGTGTGCCTACAATGAAATGAGCAATCAAACAAAGTGTTTTTTAGAATTTCAGCAAATATAAACTAGGCAGGTCATATAAGGAAATATATATGGAAGTAGTGGTATTTCCTGGAATGCAAGAGACATACGGTGACTCAGAATTTACGGTGAGCTACACAATGTCATGAAGTTTCTGTCATAGCTAAGAATCAACCAGATAGAAATATAATGGCATCATAAGAGAACTTCTAGAGCAGGAATGCAAACCACGAGTGAACTATATAGTAGATCACAGTTATGCCATTGCTTAGGACAAACTAGCACCAGATAAGGAAATAATGGCATCACTTGTGAACCTGTAGAAGAGGCTATGCAAACCATCATGTTCATTGTTCCATTCTGGGCTCTATGCAAGAAAAAGGAAATAGTTAGTGTTGCAGCTTTTGAAGAACCAGATGGAAACAACAAAATTATAATCGAATTAGTATGAAGAGGCTAAATAGGTACTACAGGACAGCATAACGATGCCAAGGAGGAAACAATAACAGGAGCTTATCTCAGGACGAACCAGATAGATTCAGTAACTATGGAGCAGGGAATCCAAACTAATATTTTCCACTGATTTTACATTTTGCAAGAACTACACGATAGCAGGCAATTACTGTTGTTCGGAGTAGCTAAGAACATGTGCATGACTTCAAAATTTGTAGAGTAGAGAATGCAAACCAACATGTATAGTGACCTACTCCGTAGTATCTAGCACGAAGAACAGGCGTGCGCTTTGACTGGGTGTACAGGACGATTACAAAAATGCAGTTCACTGCGATAGGCTTGAACCTGCTGTACTGCTGATAAAACAAAAAAAGAGTTGGTGATTTGATTACCATGGTCGGATAGGCTTCTAAGCATCATCCGTACCGGCGCGGGTGACATCCTTGTCACCTAGGGTGCTACGGTTGCGCCGGCTGTTTGCGTCGGGAAGCATATCTTGGGCGCTTGATGCAGGCTTGAGCGCGGTGGACGAGGGAGAATCGGTGCACTGCGCGGCGGTTCAGGTAAGGTACGTGTGGGGAGGATGCCGGTGGCATTGATGCAGATCTTGGGCAGTCGTTGATGGATTCGGCGCCGTGGAGGGGAAAGTGGGAAAGGGAAATCAGGTGCGGTGGACGACGACGGACTCGGTGACCAAGGTCAGGTACGGTGGATGTCGGTGAAGAGGCAATGATGCTTTGTATGAGACCGCAACTGATGCAGCTTCGGTATACTGTTGGCTGAGGAGTGCATGGTGTCGAGTTCCTGCGGGCAAAGGCAGCCAGAGAAGTGCTGCGGGAGGTTCTGGGCGCGAGAAATTTCGTAGTGTTTGAATGAGGGGCGTGAGGGAGTGGGGACCACATGATTTTGGTATCGTTTGAAACGGATGGGCGCCAGAAATTTCGCAATGTTTGAAATGGAGGGGCGTGAGGGAGTGGGGACCACATGATTTTGGTATCGTTTGAAACGGATGGGCGCCAGAAATTTCGCAATGTTTGAAATGGAGGGGCGTGACGGAGTGGGGACCATGTGATTTTGGTATCATTTGAAACGGAGGGGCGCCAGAAATTTTGCAGTGTTTGAAATGGAGGGGCGCGAGGGAGTGGGGACCACGTGATTTTGGTATCGTTTGAAATGGAAGGGTGCTAGAAATTTCATAGTGTTTGAAATGGAGGGGCGCGAGGGAGTGAGGACCACGTGATTTTGGTATCATTTGAAACAGAGGGGCGCCAGAAATTTCACAGTGTTTGAAATGGAGGGGCGCAAGGGAGTGGGGACCATGTGATTTTGGTATCGTTTGAAATGGAGGGGCGCCAAAAATTTCGCAGTGTTTGAAATGGAGGGGCGCGAGGGAGTGGGGACCACGTGATTTTGGTATCATTTGAAACAGAGGGGCGCCAGAAATTTCGCAGTGTTTGAAATGGAGGGGCGCGAGGGAGTGGGGACCACGTGATTTTGGTATCGTTTGAAACGGAGGGGCGCCAGAAATTTCACAGTGTTTGAAATGGAGGCGCGTGAGGGAGTAGGGACCACGTGATTTTGGTATCATTTGTAACGGAGGGGCGCCAGAAATTTGCAGTGTTTGAAACGGGGGTGCGAGGGAGTGAGGACCACATGATTTTGGTATCGTTTGAAATGCAGGGGCCCAAAAATTTCACAGTGTTTGAAATAGAGGGGCGTGAGGGTGTGAGGACCATGTGATTGAAATAGAGGGGCACCAGAAATTTCGCAGTGTTTGTAATGGAGGGGCGCGAGGGAGTGGGGACCACGTAATTTTGGCCGTCTAGCAATCTTGTCCGTCCATCCCAAATCAAAGTGCCATAGGGGATACCTTCCCTTCGAAGGCTCTGGCATGAACGTTTTCTCTATGCAAGCAATCGGTGGCTGTCCTAGAGTAGACTATAGGGGTAGATGTGTAGGTTACTGTAGTAGCAGACCATTAATTGGGCTAGCTGGCGCGATGTCATTTTGGCGCTCCACGAGTTCAAACTTTTATTTATGGTGTTCAGGAGTGAATGCATGCAACTCAAAAAAGGTACTTACGTGATTACATGTATGATATTATTAGGATACTGAGTTGCATGCATTGTGTAGTAATGAGTGGATTCTATTGGGTTGATCATTGTATTACTCGTATTCTCTCTCCATATATACGTTGATCACAGTCTAGTTACTAAGTTGCATGGATGTGAGCATAATTGATTGAGTGACAAAGCTTTTTTTGTGCGGTCAAGGCCCCCGTCCGCTGATGACCCTCGCTAATCAACACAGCTCACACATAAGTGTATTTTTACGTAGTAGTAGTAGGAACATCATCCAGGGAGACAAAGTTCAGTGTCTAGCAATCTTGTCCATCCAGTCCAAAATCAACGGGTCGAAGCAGATACCTTCCTTGCGAAGGCTCTGGAAGGAATGCCTACACAAGGAATCATTGGGTGTCTGTGGGTAGACTATAGGGGTAGCTGTGCTTGTGACCTAAATTACTCCAGACAATAGCTGGGTGTCCCTGACACTGACGGTGCATTTTCTTTTCTAGATAGACACCACGCCTCCTGATAGTATATACTACTATTATCTAAACGGCGAAGCGCAGTTGAGTAAGAAAGATTCCCTGAGGTGAGTCTAGTACTACACAATGCCTATTGCAATAAAGAAATGAAAAAGGAATCAGACAAGAGAACAAGGTTGAACAAAACTTGTAAGTTAAACATAGACTATAAGATGCATAAGTTATTAGTCTATGTTAATACGGGAATAGACTAATTATTAGGTAATAGACTAATTTTAACTTGGTATGTGTGAATAACTCACTACCACATAAGCAATTTTACTAAGTAGGACCTTAGACTAGCCACACTGTATTGAAAAAGCGATTCCTAACCTTCTATCACCTCCTATTGAACCGGTTCTATACATTTTAGGGATCGGTTCATGCAACCTGACACAAAAAAGCGGTTCAAGAACTGTGGGGCCAAGTGGTAGAAATGTGAGAGCCAGGATGCATGCATGCAGAGAAAGTAAATAGTTCGCTTCTTTCATGCAACTGTGGGGCCAAGTGGTAGAAATGTAAGGAGAGCCAGGATGCATGCATGCAGAGAAAGTAAATAGTGGGTCCCACCAGTGATTCCATACACTACAACTTTCCCATAGCGGTTCCAAATTCTGACAAAAAAAATTCTTGAACCGACGCAACGGTATGGCTTATACTCATGCAGTTATTTGCACTATGACTAGCCTAAAATGATTCTTCCCCTAGATTTTGCTTATCTCCAGCAACAACCCTATATTATCTTCCCTATATCATAACCACAATATTTTAATAGGAAGAGCAAAAAAATCACCCATAACTCACTCAACGACGTAGGGGCCACGTAAAGGGAAGACAGAACAGTTGATAAGTATACTAGACACTGGATCCCCACACATCTGACAAAGTAGAAAGCATGACCAAATTTAAAGATCACTCATTGATGATTTAATTATTTTGATTTATCAGACATACTCTCCCTCCATCCTAATATTTCTGAAAATGCCCTCCAACCTAATTAAAAAGGATGTCACATATTTGACTAAATTTGAATGTATATGTACACTAAATAGTGACTACTATACGACAAGTATATCGTTACAAAAGCTCTACAGAGCGCATTCGAATGCTAAAGAGTGCAATATAATTTTGCAAAGACGGATGAGAAAAAAAAATCCATGCACCCAAAAGAAAGAAAAAGGTGGGCCACACCGGGAAGTCCTCCCCCTTCCTAGTTCCTACTCCAAGATTCAGCGATTGCAACACTATGGCCGCCCTACAGAGGCAGGGCCTCGACGACCTCCGCAATGTTCGCGACCTCGACGGCCAACATGAGATGGCTTCTCTCTTCCTACTTAGTGGGGCGTGACCTGGACAATCTCCGCAATGGTAGCTGATACATTGCAAATGTATCTATAATTTTTGATGTTCCATGCTTGGTTTTATCCACTTTCTTATGTTTTGTTCCAACTTTGGAGTACTTTTCATATGATTTCTTGGACTAACCTATTAACAAGAGCCGTAGTGCCAGCTGCCTGTTTTCTGCTGTTTTTGGTTCCAGGAAAGTCAGAAAATGAATATTCTCGGAATTGGACGGGACAAAAGCCAAAGTGCCTATTTTTCCGGAAGGGATCAAGTGCGAGAATACGAGATGGAGAAGGGCCAGGGAGCCACCACACCACCTGGCTGCGCGGCCAGGCCTGGCCCGCGCCAGGGGGTGGTGTGGCCGCTCCCGGCACCCCCTCGGCCTCTCCTTCCGCCTATAAGTTGCCCTCGGGACAAAAACCCTAAGTACCCGATCAAAAAATCCACGAAAGAGTCTGTAGCCGCCGTCATCTCCATCCCTAGATCGGGAGGGATCTGAAGCTCTTCCCGGCACCCTGCCGGAGAGGGGAATTCAACCCTCAGGCCTTCTTCATCACCATGCAAGCCTCCGATGTGATGCGTGAGTAGTTCATCCTTGGACTACAGATCCATGTAGTAGCTAGATGGCTGGTTTCTCCTCCTTTGTGCTTTCATGTTTAGATCTTGTGAGCTCTGTTCATGATCAAGATCATCTTTTTGTAATCCATACATGTTGTGTTTGCGGGGATCCGATGGATATTGAGATGCTATTTCAGATTAATTATTGATTCTATCATGTCTTTGTTATTTGAGATGTTGCATGCTTTCCGTTGTTAGTAGCTATCTTGGCCAAGTAGATGCTAGCAACTCCAAAAGTTAGTATTTATGCTCGATAGTGGGTTCATGCCTCTGGTAATCTGGGGAAGTGACAGAAATCTCTAAGGTACTAGATGTGTTGTTGCTACTAGGGAAAAACAACAATCCTTTGTTCATAGAAAAATCGTATTGTTTACTTTACACGCAATTCGTAAACCAATAAGCTGTTTCTTGCAACTTAATACTGGAGGGGGTTCGGATGATAACCTGAAGGTGGATTATTAGTCATAGATGCAGTTGGATGGCGGTCTATGTATTATGTTGTAATGCCCAATCAAGTCTTAGAGGAGTCAAGATGATTAGTATATGCATGTATTGCTTTCTCGGTGTTTGTCAATTGCCCCGCTATAATTTGTTCACCCAGCATGTTATCTATCTAAGGAGAGCCACCTCTAGTGAACTATGGATCCCGGTCCTTTTACTTTACAATCTACAATCTTTTACTGCTTTGTGTTTACTTTCTGCAAACTTTTACTTCTTTCTATTCGATACGTTTAATCCTTTGTTTTCCGCAAAACACGGTGAGATTGACAACCTCATCGCAAGTTGGGGACAAAGTTCTGTGGTTGTGTTGTGCAGGTCTCCACGTTGCTACTAGCACCGGTAGTGCGCCCTGCCAAAGCTCAACTAGTAACACCTTTGGGGTGTTTCCTTGCTCCTACTGGTTCGATTAAACCTTGATTTCATAACTGAGGGAAAACTTGCTGCTATATTCATCGTACCTTCCTCTTGGGGTTCCCAACGAGCTCTACGTCGAAAGTCGAGCGCATCAATAGCTGCAGGTTATGGAGCTCCGTGACTTCCTTCTTCAAATTTTCACAGTCAGCGTGAAGCATGGAGGATTCACGCTCGTAAGATCGTGCGAGCTTCATTTGAAAAGCCAAATCGGCTCGGAGGTGATCACACTCTAGGTTGAGCTCGAAGTTTTTCTGAATAATATTGATGTTATGGCTATAGATTTCATCTACTTTGGCCGAGATTCTCACCCTAACTCCTGCATGGAAAATGCATCATCAGTAAGAGAGCATGGAGTGCATGCAGAGAAAAACATAAAATGTCAATACATGTATAGTGACTATAGTACCTCTCTTCTACGACTGATAGCGGGCATGAGGGCATCGTACGCGTTAGAGACATCTGTCGTGCTATCGACCCGTGGGGTGGAAAATTTGACGCTCGAGCCCACCTGCCCTGGAAGATGTACAAAGACGGTTCAATAGTAGGAGCAAATAGCCCAGGAATCAACGGAAGTACAAACCTACCCGAACTCTTGGTCCCCATGATAGCCACTCTTCGGATACATGTGCGAAGACGAGCCCTCGCCCCATGGCTGGTCTCCTTTCTTGGTCCGAGCCTGTAGGTTACCCTGCCGGCGGGATTTCTCCACGGCTCTAACCACCGCCATCTTGCTATTCTTCTGATGAGACAGGATATTTTGTGACATCGCTGGATGAAGAAGTAGAGAAGAAAGGGAGGAGCAGTGGAAGAAAATGGTTTCTGCGAAGGCGAAGCGAGGTAGTACTAGTAGGAGGAGATAGGAGAGTGAATAGTGGAAGCAAAACGTCAAGTACTGGGTCTTGTCGCCGGCCTTCGAGCAATCTCATTGGTCCATCAAGCGATCGAGCTACTAGCTGCAAATATTCATGACCCACCCAAAGTTTATGGAGAATTTTTGCTAGATACATAGTGGTGCAATCAATTGGCTTATGCTGTACTAAGTGGGTCCCATCTTTAGGATTGGTTTTTGCCGGCCAGTCTAGTAAATTTCTAGCAGATTCAGAAAAAATTCTAGTACGTACATTTCTTAGCCACGTTAGGAAAGGCTCATGCTGTGCTTGCTCGTAGTAGTAGTACTTCCTCCGATCCATATTTACTTGTCGCTGAATTGGACGTATCTAGCAATAAATCGGAAGGAGTAGTAGTAGTAGTAGTCACATTGAATATACTTAGGGCTTGACGCATAAGCATCACAAACGGTCGCCAAAAGATCGAACGGCAAACTTGAAGATAACTTAGGGCTTCTTTGGATAACAGGATTTACAAATATAGGAATTTGACTCGGTCAGGTACAAAACAATGGATTGCAAAACAGAGGAAATAGCTTTCTTTGGATCATAGAATTTCAAAATACAGGGTAACATGGTCGAAGGTACAAAATAGAGGAAATCTACTGGCTTAAATTCATTTCAATGAAACCGAGTAAATGCGGAGGAAAATTACCTCAATCCTACGCGAATGAGTGTAAAAAAGTGGATGTTGAAATTCCTATGGGATTGGGGGTGTAGAAATGCAATCTATATGAATTTTGGAGGTATGATTCCTTTCATCCAAAGGGCTTCCTTATGAAAAAAATCCTATGGGTCGAATTCCTCCAAAATTCCTTTGAAAATCCTTCGATCCAAATTGGCACTTAATCAAGATGTGCATGCTCACGACAGACGAACACCTTTCGGTAGGAGGTGATGTGGTCGTAGATTTTCATCTTGAACCCATCTGCAATGACCTTGAACATAAGGCAGTCACCCTCCTTCAACTCATGGAAAGTAGCAAAGGTAGTCCACTCTTTGTCCAGGACGATCTGGTCTTTGTTGTCGTTGGCATGGACAACCCACTCGCATGCTTGGACCACCACTAGTTGTGGGTAGGGGCGTCCCTTCAAGTAAGGCTTGAAGTAAGTCGGGATGATAAGCATATACAAGTCATGCTGGACTAACTAGATGTAGAAGCGCCTAGGACGATGCGCCATGGCATGGTGTCCAACCAACCTAGGGCGTCTTCTCGATTTAGCAGAACTAGCGACCGACTTGACAACACTTGCCCTTGCCAAGGCCTCCACTCTCCTAACCGGCAGCTTCAACTCCCTTGGTATGATGGGGAGAGCATCTTCATAGCCACGTGGAGCTGGAATAGTTCGGTCAAGAATGTAGTCTAAGTTCGGCATTACAACTGGGTCGTCCTACATGAAAATTACCATTACGTCAGTCCTTTGGAATTACCAAAACACCACAATGCATTGTATAAATTGACTAAAGATCACAATGAGTCATTGCACCATCAAAATTACCTAAACAGTATAAGGTATCAGGTAAATTAAATTGCCTACAGAGCACAATGCATCATCAGAATGACCTAACCCGATGGGTCCTCAAAATTATCTAAATAGCTACTAGAAGGCATAACATTTAATTAGATTGATTAAACAACACAATGCATAATCTGAATGGCTAAAACAACACAATGCATTATCTGGATAGACAAAACAGCATATATGCAGTGCATCATCAAAAATACCAAAACAGCACAAGGTATCATGTAATTAAATTTTGATAAACAATGTCTGCACAATCAAAATTACCTAAACTGATGGGTCATTGAAATAATCTGAACAGCTAGAAGGCATATCATTTAATCCTAAATAGCAGAATGCAGATCAAAATGGACGAAACAACACAGTGAGGAGACATGACACAATGCATCATAAAGATACCAAAACAACACAACGCGTCATGGAAAATTCCTAAACAGCACAATGCATCATCTAAGTACCAAAACAGAACCCTGCATCATCATCATCAAGAATATTCCATAACTAAGCAGAACAACACAAAAGATAAATATAGATACATTCGAATCTAGGTAAAGTCAAGTCAGTTATTTTTGGACGGAGGGAGTATAAAGAACAACACAAAAGAGAATTATCAAGAATATGACATACAACTAAGCAGTTCAACAAAGGACCTGCAGTACATGTTGCAAAAATCTGACTAGATGCACGTCAGATTTGGGTTAAAGCCCCAATCCTCTAGATCTAACCTTGTTGCAGTTGGGGGGCGCGAACTTGCATAGGGGTCGATGGGTTGAGCAGATGAACAAGGCGCCACAGATGAAGAACCAACCACATACACCAAAGAAGCACATACAATCACTGATGAAGGGGGGCACGATAGGGTTTCATCATGTACGCTCTAAAATTTGGCACATTGGGAATGAGAGTACAACCTGCAGATGAAAAGGACACGTCCGCTGCTTCACGAGCATTTGGTCCCAACACACGCGACGCTGGAGGCTTGGATTACCGCTCGGCGGGCGATGAGTGTTTCGGTGCGACCAGCCGAAACCCTAAGGGCGACGGACGCCTCACCTTGGGCACGACCCGCACACACATGAAAGGCGAAGGACGCTTCAGAGAGGGTGCTGAGGCCGTCGGAATCGAACAAGCCACCTGCAGCGTCGAAGCAGAGCTTGATGAGGACCTCAGCTCAACCACAAACAAAGGTTTTGGCATTGGTTTCATCGAGGCAACGACTGGGTTAACGACTGAGAGCTGTGAGGTGAGTGTGGGAATGTGATAGCAAGAGAGGGAATGGTGGGGGAGGAGTAGAGAATGGAAGTGGGTAACCCTCTATCCGCTTTTGTAGTACCGTACTACAAAAAAACTATATTTCACATATCATCACTTTTTGACGAACTAGTTCACTTCTTTGAACCGACTAAAATAGTGGGTACCCTTTAGATTTCAAACTTCTATCTGGTACATGTTTTGCTAGTAGTAAGTATAGTACAATACTTTGTATTACCCTCCATGGTACTAGTATAAAAAAAAATTTAGATAGAGGAAATTGCACGATCCACCATCTTTTCATCGCACTTTTGCACAAAACACTTGGTGGACGTCATTTTTGCACATTTTAACTGTTTTTTGGCCTAATATGCACAAATTTGGCCAGTTAGTCCTGTAATGACCGATTTAACCTCATTGGTAGCCATACTGACAAGTGGTCCCCGAATCCCATTGCTCCCATTCACACACAAAGATTTGAATGATGCTAAAAACTGGATACTAACGATATCTATCACCCACAATACTTTTTGGATGCATGTAGCTGGTATGTAAGAGACTTATTTCATATGAAATGTTAATGTTTACACAAAGGTACCAACATATCAGTCCGTCGCACATTGAATTTGTGAAGGCTTTATTTGGTCATAATAAACTTATTTTTGAACATAACTTGTTTGTATATAAGATTTGACGCTTCATTCACATATCCAAATGTCCATCGAAGAGTTTCTTTTAAAGTGTCGGACGAACGATATATGTCTGTTTATTACACCTCACAGAAAAAACCCGATTTATCATAAACATTAAGCAGATTATTATTTTCATGGGATTTATTTTCCTCAGAGGAAGGACGGTGAATATGCCTCGTAATGCTATAAGCCCAGTTTACAGACAAAGTTTATAATGTTTCACTTTGATTACGAACTATTTTGTGTTCTCAAGGTTTCCTAGCAAACTTCACATTATTAAACTAATTTAAGCTGATTTATCAATGTTAGATAAATTTGAACTATGAGTAAGTAGTAGATTGCTCTTAAAGTTATACAAGTTCTTTTGAAGGTACCCACACTGTCAATATATCGGAAACTAATGAATTTGTTGAATTCAAGTTCTTGCTAAGCATTTGCATGTACAAAATTTGTCTTTTATTTGAAAACAATAAAAAAAACATTGCACGATGACCTCTGACTTGTCCTACTTGCTGTTAAAAATGATTATTATAAAGAGAGTTCGCATATAAAAAACAATGTAATTGAAAATATGGCCTGCCCTGTATGAACATATCCTTAGGCTTCAGGCCGAAAGACAAGCTAAATGGCCTTATATATGTATAACATACACTATGGTAATGTTCCCATATTTGGTAGATGAGTGCATCTTGGCATGGTGAACAATAATTCTACCAGTACTGGGAGTTTCCAAAAATTAGGAATAAAAAATCATTTTCAAATTTGAACTACAAGTAAACATGATAGAATGCTCTTAAAAAGTTACAAACATCCTTTGAGTCTATATGGTACCGAGGCGGTCAATACTTCAAAAACCAACGAGAGTTTTGTAGGAATAAAATTCTTGCTACGAATATGCATGTTGACAATTTGATCCTCACTAGCTATGAACAAAAATAATGAAAACCCTAAAAATGAAGCCTTCTTCATGGCATCCTCTTGCGTGTAGTACTATTTGCACTAAAAAATAATTAATAACCGTGAGTCATCATAAATTACAAAAAATAGTTACACAATATATATCCATGGTGTATGAACACTCTTGGGTTTCAAGCCGAATGACAAAGGTAACAACCATATGCACATCATATTGTATTGTAATGTTCCCATATTTGGTAGACGTGTGCATCTTGGCAAGGTGAAAAATGGTGGCAACCACAGTTTCCAACTTATAGGAACAATAAAACTGAAAGCGACAAGATTTTTTCTGCAAGCAAGTACGAAGAAAAATGGCTCAGAGTACCACAACAACAACCCTAGTTTTTAGATAAAGCGTGGACCTTGATACACTTACGATTGATTACCAAGTTTTATGAGTTCTCAAGCTTCTCAGCCACCTATTTTCCTTGCTTAATTTTAGGGTGCTTCGTGCTAAATGTATGGACATCAATATAATTTTACACTTTTTAGGTCCTTGATGTAAAATGTACTTCCATCGTCTATGTAAAATTCAAACCTAGAAGCAAGTGGTAAAATTTAAACGTATTTAAGATTATTAGTTGTCAATGAGTATGAACATTCTTGGAGTTTCAAGCCGAACGACCAAGGTCATGGCCATATCAACATCACACTTTATGTTGATGATGATCCCATATCCAAGAATTTGCATGCCACCAAATTTGGCCATATATTTTGAAAACAAACGAATAGGAAGTAGTGGTATGAAGAGATGGCTCGATCAGGTGCTCTCTCGAGAATGAGCCGAACCCAACTGTTTTATTTCTTTGCTTAATTTTGGGGCACTTCATGCTAAATGTAAGGATCTCGATGTAATTTCCCCCTTTTAAGGTCCTTGATATAAATTGTACTCCCACTGTCCGTGTAAAATTCAAACCTAAAAGCAAGTGGTAAAATTTTAAACATATTTAAGATTATTAGTTGTGTTGATGAGTATGAACATTCTGTGGTTTCAAGCCGAACGACCAAGGTCATGGCCATATCTACATCATACTTTATGTTGATGATTCGTGATCCCATATCCAAAAATTTGCATGCCACCAAATTTGGCCATATTTTGAAAACAAACGAAGAGGAAGTAGTATGAAGATTATGGTTCGATCAGCTTCTCTCACGAGAAGGAGCAAAATATGACTGTTTCCCTACCTAATTTTAGGGTTCTTCATGCTAAATGTATTGACCTCGATGTAATTTTACCTTTTTAAACGTATTTAAGATTATTTGTTGTCGATGAGTACGAACATTCTTGGATTTCAAGACGAATGACCAAGGTCATGGCCATATCTACATCATACTTTATGCTGATGATGAACACATATCCAAGAATTTTTATGCCGCCAAATTTGGCCATATTTTGAAAACAAACGAAGAGGAAGTAGTATGAAGAGTATGGCTCGATTAGCTTCTCTCTCGAGAAGGAGCCAAACATGACTGTTTGCCCTGCTTAATTTTAGAGTCCTTTGTGCTAAACGTATGGACCACGATATATTTTTACACCTTTTTAGGTCCTTGCTGTAAAATGTACTCCCACCATCCGTGTAAAATTTTAAGATAAAAGCAAGTGGTAAAATTTAAACGTATTTAGGCTTAGTTGTGAATGAGTATGACCAATCTTGGATTTCAAGCCGAACAACCACGGTCATGGCCATATCTACATCATACTTTATATCGATGATTCATGATCCCATATCCAAGAATTTGCATGCCGCAAAATTGGGCCATATTTTGAAAACAAACAAAGAGGAAGTAGTATGAAGAGTATGGCTCGACTAGCTGCTCTCTTGAGAAGGATCCAAACCCGACTATTTTCCCTGCTTAATTTTAGGGTGCTTCGTGCTAAATGTATGGATCTCGATGTAATTTTACCTTTTTTAGGTCCTTGATATAAAATGTACTACCACCGTCCGTGTAAAATTCAAACATAAAATCAAGTGGTAAAGTTTAAACGTATTTAAGCTTATTAGTTGTCAATGAATATGAACATTCTTGCATTTCAAGCCGAATGACTAGGGTCATGGACATATCTACAACATACTTTATGTTGATGATTCATGATCCCATATCGAAGAATTTGCATGCTGCCAAATTTGGCCATATTTGGAAAACAAACAAAGAGGAAGTAGTATGAAGAGTATGGCTCAACGAGCTTTTCTCTCGAGAAGGAGCAAAATATGACTGTTTCCCCTGCTTAATTTTAGGGTGCTTCATGCTAAATGTATGGACCTCGATGTAATTTTACCTTTTTACGTCCTTGATGTAAAATGCACTCGCACCATCCATACGTGTAAAATTTGTACCTATAAGCAAGTGGTAACATTTAAACATATTTAATATTTTTAGTTTTCGACGATTATGAACATTCTTGGATTTTAAGACGAACGACCAAGGTCATTGCCATATCTACATCATACTTTATGCTGATGATTCATGATCCCATATACAAGAATTTTCATGCCGCCAAATTTTGCCATATTTTGAAAACAAACAAAGAGGAAGTAGTATGAAGAGTATGGGTCGATCAACTTTTCTCTTGAGAAGGAGCAAAACATGACTGTTTTTCCTGCTTAATTTTAGGGTTCTTCGTGCTAAATGTATGGACCTCGATATAATTTTAACCTTTTTAGGTCCTTGTTGTAAAATGTATTCCCACTGTCTATACGTGTAAATTTGAACCTAAAAGCAAGTGGTAAAATTTCAACGTATTTAAGAGATTATTAGTAGTAGTCGGTGAGTATTAATATTCTTAGATTTTAAGACGAATGACCAAGGTCATGGCCATATCTACATCATACTTTATGTTGATGATTCGTGATCCCATATCCAAGAATTTGCATGCCGCCAAATTTGGCCATATTTTGAAAACAAACAAAGAGGAAGTAGTATGAAGAGTATGGCTCGATCAGCTTCTCTCACGAGAAGGAGCAAAACATGTTTCCCCTGCTTAATTTTAGGGTGCTTCGTGCTAAATGTATGGACCTCGATGTAATTTTACCTTTTTAGGTACTTGATGTAAAATGTACCTCCACCGTCTGTACGTGTAAAATTCGTACCTAAAAGCAAGTGGTAAAATTTAAACGTATTTAAGATTATTAGTTGTCGATGAGTATGAACATTCTTGGATTTGAAGATGAACGACCAAGGTCATTGCCATATCTACATCATACTTTATATCGATGATTGATGATCCCATATCAAAGAATTTGCATGCCGCCAAATTGGGCCGTATTTTGAAAACAAACGAAGAGGAAGTAGTATGAAGTGTATGGAATGACCAACTGCTCTCTCGAGAAGGAGCCGAACCCGACTATTTTCCTTGCTTAATTTTAGGGTGCTTCGTGCTAAATGTATGGACCTCAATGTAATTTTACCTTTTTTAGGTCCTTGCTGTAAAATCCACTCCCACCGTTCGTGTAAAATTAGAATATAAAAGTAAGTGGTAAAATTTAAACATATTTAAGCTTATTAGTTGCCAATGAATATGAATATTCTTGCATTTCAAGCCAAACGACCAGGGTCATGGACATATCTACATCATAATTTATGCTGATGATTCATGATCCCATATCGAAGAATTTGCATGCCGCCAAATTTGGCCATATATTTTGAAAACAAACAAAGAGAAAGTAGTATGAAGGGTATGGCTCGATCAACTACTCTCTCGAGAAGGAGCCACACCAGACTATTTCCATTGCTTAATTTTAGGGTGCTTCATGCTAAATGTAAGGACCTTTATATATTTTTTCCATGTTTAGGTCCTTGATGTAAATTGTACTCCCACCATCCGTGATGGTCCCATATTTGGGTGTAAAATGGGTGTGAATCATGGCATGGTAACAATGTTGCCACTCGGAGTTTCCAACCATGAGGAAGGAAAAAAATCAATTTTCCAAGTGAGAGGAGTGTATTTTCTGTAAAGCAAGTAGGAAGAATATGTATTTCTGTAGAAAAGAATCAAAGATAAAGAAGAGAAACTGTGGGCATAGAGGAAGCAACTCGAGAGAGCAGCAAAGAGGAGGAGTTGAAGGCGGTGCGATATGAGAGCAAAGCCGTGATGGCTTCCTGACACGAGGTACAGGGTACAGTCACCAAGTAGTAATAGTAGTACAGAACTAGCACTAGTAAATTTCAGGACCTTTACTATATACTATATGCACGCAAAACAAATTGTGTTTTCTCTCTCCTTCACTGCCTCATCACCATCCCCACACCCCTGCTAGGTGATCTCTCCCTCGTCCAAAACATGGTGTTGCGCACATGTGTCGACCTGCCTTATCGTCGGCTCCGTGTCAGTATCAGGCATGCTGCATAGAAGGAACCATTTTGGGGCTTGGCAACAAAAGGTATAGTACTCATACTATTATTAGAGTCGGAGTTCAAAATTTTGTAGTTTCGAAATTTTGACTTCCTTTCCAAACATCCGGAGGGAAGGTTATTCAAAAGATTCAAAAGATAGTGGTGCACAAGGGATTGTTTATACTATCTGCAGTACGTCCCATCGCACTCGATGCACTTCATTATGATCCGACCAGCTTTACCACTACTCTGTAGTACTCCATTGTCGTTCCATTTTACACCCTGCGAAGAGGAAGCCACCAAGCACACCTGCAACACGCTGGATCGAAAGTACAGTAGGAGTAGTATCAAGGGTTTGGCTCGGCCGCTCGCTCGAGAAGGACCCGCACCCGACTATTTTTCATTGCTTCATTTTAGCACCCTTGGTGCTAAATGTATGGACCTATATGAAATTTTCTATTTTTTGAGGTCTTTGATGTAAACTGTACTCCCACCGACCTTCTTAAATTTTAACTAAACATAAGCGCGATAGTTTGCTCTTAAAATTTTCCAAAAATCTTTTGAAGCTAAGCAGGAATTCGGTACATCCCGAAAGTTCTGAAAAATTCATGTTCTTGCTATGCATCCGCATCCCAAAAAAGCTGACACGATTTCCATAACATTTCAAAAAAAGAATAAGAAGTATACTTTTTTTTGTGGCATCATCTTACGTGTATCCAGAACACGCATTATAAGAGTATAATACAAACATCATTAATTATTCTTTGGTTTCGATAATACTTTATGTTAATGAAATTAGGTCAAACTTGAATTACAAGTAATAAATTGTAGGTTGCTTTGAAAGTTTTATGAAAAAAGCTTTTGGAGGTACTCATCGAGCGGTTAATTAATATATCAGAAACCACAGAGAGTTTTGACTAGTGGTTCGACTTCTAGCTAAGATTTTGCATCATGAAAATTTTGAACACCTTTTAAAAATGATCACATGAAATAGGGAGAGAGGGGAAATGAATTTTCTATTCTCTATGGGCAACCCACAAGCTTGAGGTGCACCTTAGGCTTAAAGATACAAACTTTATTTTCTCCACAATGTATATGGTGAACCTTAGCGGATGCCACATACCAGGCCTTAAAATATGCTTTCGTACACATTACTGATGCCCTTATTAGGGAAAAAACAAATAGTATATTAGTACTAGTACACTAGTATAGTAGTACTCATTTCTTTGCTTAGACATATGCTCACCTCTGTCCACGCGCTGTACATGCTGAGAGAATAAAACATAGGCAGGGTAAAAGAGGATAGCAGCAAAGAGGAATTGAAGGCAGTTCGATGTTAGAGGAAGGTACTCCTGCGACCACTCTACTAGTAGTAAATTTAAGGACATATGCATGCAAAATAAATTGTGCATTTTATCTCTCCTTTGCTGCCTCTCACTATCCATCCTCCCTCTCTCTTACCCTTTCCCCTCACGCACTGGCCTGACTGATCTCTCCCTGGTCCACAGCATGGTGTTGTGCATGTGTGCCTTAATACGACGACTCTGTGTCTCTAGCATGTTCGGTAGCCGCATTGGTGTGGAGTAGGGATGAGGAGTACATAGGAAGGAAACCACTTTGGTCCTTGGCAGCAAAAAAAATTCAAACTTTTCCGGATTTCAAAATTTTCACTTGCTTCCCAAACATCGGGAGGGAAGGTTACTCAAAATATCGGCCATTCGCAGTACTTCTTATCTTATCTTTATCTTTTCTTATCTCTTACAATACCATACCATAACACTGTATTGTGTACGGATAACTTTGAACATTGACCGTTGGATGAAGACCAAAAATCCAAACATTGCTAACCGTTGGATCTTCTTTTCCTTTCTTAGCATCTACAAAGATTCTACTGATAGTCTTTAGCACGATGAACGATAGTATGCGCAAACCTCAAAACACACACTTCATTGCCTAGTTTCAGGGTCCTTGTGCTAAACGCATGGACTTGGGTGTAATTTTCATTTTTATGAGGTCCTTGATGTAACTTGTACTTCCACCGACCGTGTTAACACTCAAGAACCTCGCTCCTACGAGACCTACCATAGTTAAAAGAAAATGCAACTGCCCCAATTATCACACAAACTGGACCAAAGTTTCTTATACGTTATCCCAAGTTTTTAGTACTAGGATTTTTCAAGCTTCCTAACTAACTTCCCACACTTCAGTGACTTCTTGCCGATTAACGAAATTAGGTCAAACTTGAGCTACAAGTAAGCGCGATAGATTGCTCTTGAATTAAATGTATTTTTGGAGGTATATGGGTGCATCTTCTTATAGTAAACAATGTCGTCAGTGTGAGTTTCCAACTATCAGGAAATAAAATTCTCAGTTTTCCGAGTGATGACGAGATGGTTCTTTTCCGTAAAGAAAGCCCGAAGAATATGGATCTTAATGCCATAAGCCAAGCTTCTAGACATATTAAGTGGACCAACGTGTTTTACTTACGATTCCCATATGTTTTTTGAGTTTTCAAACTCCCTAGCTAATTAACTCCGCCTACTTGAATGACTACATGCCGATTTATCGAAATTAGGTCAAACTTGAACTATAACTAAATTGTAGATTGCTCTGAAAGTTTTACAAAAAAGCTTTTGGAGGTACCATACCGATTGGGGGGGGTCACAATCAATATATGAGAAACAACCGAGAGTTTTGACAACAAGTTTGACTTCTTGCTAAGATTTTGCATCACATGACACTATTTAACGAAATTGGGTCACACATGACCTACAAGTAAGCGCGATGTATTATTGTTGAAATATATGACTTTTAGAGAGGTAGATGGGTGCATTTTCTAGTAGTAAACAGTGTCGTCAGTGTGATTTTCCAACTATATCAAGAAAGAACATTCAATTATTCTCAATTTTCATTTTTATGAGGCCCTTGATGTAACTTGTACTTCCATCGACCGTGTTAACTCTCAAGCACCTCGCTCCTACGAGACCTACCACAGTTAAAAGAAAATACAACTGCCCCAATTATCACACAAAATGGACCACAGTTTCTTATTCGTAATACCCAAGTTTTTAGTACTAGGATTGTTCAAGCTTCCTAGCTAACTTCGCACACTTCAGTGACTTCTTGTCGATTAACGAAATTTTCAAACTTGAGCTACAAGTAAGAGCGATAGATTGCTCTTGAGTTAAATGTATTTTCGGAGGTAGATGGGTGCATATTCTTGTAGTAAACAATGTCGTAAGTGTGAGTTTCCAACTATCAGGAAATAAAATTCTCAGTTTTCCGAGTGATGATGTGATGGTTCTTTTCCATAAAGAAAGCCCAAATAATATGGATCTCCATGCCATAAGCCAAGCTTCTAGACATATTAAGTGGACCAACGTGTTTTACTTACGATTCCCATATGTTTTTTGAGTTTTCAAACTCCTTAGCTAATTAACTCTGCCCACTTCAATGACTACATGCCGATTTATCGAAATTAGGTCAAACTTGAACTATAACTAAATTGTAGGTTGCTCTGGAAGTTTTACGAAAAAGCTTTTGGAGGTACCGTACCGATTTGGGGGGTCACAATCAATATATGAGAAACAACTAAGAGTTTTGACAACAGGTTTGACTTCTTGCTAAGATTTTGCATCGCATGACACTATTTAACAAAATTGGGTCACACTTGACCTACAAGTAAGCGTGATAGATAGTTGTTGAAATATATGACTTTTCAGCGAGGTAGATGGGTGCATTTTCTTGTAGTAAACAGTGTCGTCGGTGTAATTTTCCAACTATATCAGGAAAGAACATTCAATTATTCTCAATTTTCCGAGTGATGACGAGTGAGGTTGTTCTTTTCCGTAAAGAAATGTCCAAAGAATATTGGATCTGAATGCCAGAAGCCAAGTTTAAGAACATGTTGTACCAATGATTCCCCTGTTTTATTTTTGAGTTTTCAAACTTCCTAGCTAACTCTGCCCATTTGACTGAATGACTTTATGTCGATTTATCAAAATTAGGTCAAATTTGAAACTACAAGTAAATTGTAGGTTGCTTTGAAAGTTTTACGAAAAATCTTTTGGAGGTACCCATCGAGGGGTCACAATTAATATATCATGAAACACCGAGAGTTTTGATGATAGGTTCAACTTCTTGCTAAGATTTTGCATCTTGACAATTTAACGAAATTAGGTCAAACTTGAGCTACAAGTAAGCGCGATAGATTGCTCTTGAATTAAATGTATTTTCGGAGGTAGATGGGTGCATCTTCTTGTAGTAAACAATGTCGTCAGTGTGAGTTTCCAACTATCAGGAAATAAAATTCTCAGTTTTCCGAGTGATGGCGAGATGGTTCTTTTCTGTAAAGAAAGCCCAAAGAATATGGATCTCAATGCCATAAGCTAAGCTTCTAGACATATTAAGTGGACCAACGTGTTTTACTTACGATTCCCATATGTTTTTTGAGTTTTCAAACTCCCTAGCTAATTAACTCTGCCTACTTGAATGACTACATGCTGATTTATTGAAATTAGTTCAAACTTGAACTATAACTAAATTGTAGGTTGCTCTGAAAGTTTTACGAAAAAGCTTTTCGAGGTACCGTACCGATCGGGGGGGTCACAATCAATATACGAGAAACAACTGAGAGTTTTGACAACAAGTTTGACTTCTTGCTAAGATTTTGCATCGCATGCCACTATTTAACGAAATTGGGTCAAACTTGAGCTACAAGTAAGTGCGATAGATTGCTGTTGAAATATATGACTTTTCAGAGTGGTAGATGGGTGCATTTTATTGTAGTAAACAGTGTCGTCGGTGTGATTTTCCAACTATATCAGGAAAGAACATTTAATTATTCTCAATTTTCCGAGTGATGACGAGCAAGGTTGTTCTCTTTCGTAAAGAAATGTCAGAAGAATATTGGATCTGAATGCCAAAAGCCAAGTTTACCAACATGTTGTACCAACGATTCCCTTGTTTTATTTATGAGTTTTCAAACTTCCTAGCTAACTCTGCCCATTTAACCGAATGACTTTATGTCGGTTTATCGAAATTAGGTCAAATTTGAAACTACAAGTAAATTGTAGGTTGCTTTTAAAGTTTTACGAAAAATCTTTTGGAGGTACCCATCGAGGGGCACAATTAATATGTCATGAAACACCGAGAGTTTTGACGATAGGTTCAACTTCTTGCTAAGATTTTGCATCTTGACAATTTAACAAAATTAGGTCAAACTTGAGCTACAAGTAAGCGTGATAGGTTGCTCTTGAATTAAATGTATTTTCAAAGGTAGATCGGTGCATCTTGTTGTAGTAAACAATATCATCAATGTGAGTTCCAACTATCAGGAAAGAACATTCAATTCTACATTTTCCAAGTGAAGACGAGCGAGGTTAGTTATTCTTTTCTATAAAGAGAAGTCCAAAGAATATTGGATGTGGATACCACAAGCCAAGTTGACAGCCATATATAGTGCATCGATAACATGTTGTACTTGCGATTCCCATGTTTTATGAGTTTTCAAGCTTCCTAGCTAACCCCACCCATTTGAATGACTTTATGCCGATATCTCGGAATTAGGTCAAATTTGAAACTACAAGTAATTTTGCTTTGATAGTTTTACGAAAAAGCTTTTGGAGTTACCCATCGACGGGTCAAAATTAATATATCAGAAACCAGCGAGAGTTTCGACGATATGTTCAACTTCTTGTTAAGACTTTGCATCTTGACAATTTAACGAAATTAGGTCAAACTTGAGCTAGCTACAAGTAAACGCCATAGATTGCTCTTGAATTAAATGTATTTTCAGAGGTAGATCATCGGTGCATCTTCTTGTAGTAAAAAGTGTCGTCGATGTGAGTTTCCAACTATCAAGAAAGAACATTCCATTCTACATTTTCCGAGTGAAGAATATGAGCGAGGTTGTTCTTTTTCCTAAAGAAAAGTTCGAAGAATGTTGGATCTGAATGCCACAAGCCAAGTTTACATACATATATATTGGACCAACATGTTGTACCAACGAATTCCCATTTTTTATGAGTTTTCAAACTTCCTAGCTAACTCTGCCCTTTCGAATGACTTTATGTCGATTTATCGAAATTAGGTCAAATTTGAAACTCCAAGTAATAGTAAATTGCATGTTCCCTGCATGCAAGACTTAGATAATAGACATCTGGCATATCATCACTATATAAAATTATAATAGGTAAAGTAGAAAAAATATAATAGGTAAAATTTGAACTACTACAAGTAAACTATGTAGGTTGTTTTGAAAGTTTTATGAAAAAGCTCTTGGAGGTACCCATCAGAGGGGGGGTCAATTAATATACTATAGAAAACCACAGAGTTCCGACGACAGGTTCATCTTCTTGCTAAGATTTTGCATCTTGACAGTTTAATGAAATTAGGTCAAACTTGAGCTACAACTAAGTGCGATAGATTGCACTTTATGTTAATGAAATTAGGTCAAACTTGAACTACAAGTAATAAATTGTAGGTTGCTTTGAAAGTTTTATGAAAAAAGCTTTTGGAGGTACCCATCGAGCGGTTAATTAATATAGCAGAAACCACAGAGAGTTTTGACGAGTCGTTCGACTTCTAGCTAAGATTTTGCATCATGAAAATTTTGAACACCTTTTGAAAACGATCACATGAAATAGGGAGAGAGTGGAAATGCTATTCTCTATGGGTAACCCACAAGATTGAGGTGCACCTTAGGCTTAAAGATACAAACTTTATTTTCTCCACAATGTATATGGTGAACCTTAGCGGATGCCACATACTAGGCCTTAAGGTGTGCTTTTGTACACATTGCTGATGCCCTTATTAGGGAAAAAGCAAATAGTATATTAGTACTAGTACACTAGTATAGTAGTACTCATTTCTTTGCTTAGAAATATGCTCACCTTTGTCCACGCGCTGTACATGCTGAGAGAATGAAACATAGGCAGGGTAAAAGAGGGCAGCAACAAAGAGGAGTTGAAGGCGGTTTGATGTCAGAGGAAAGTTATGATGGGTTCCTAACACGAGGTACTCCTGCAGCCACTCTACTAGTAGTAAATTTTAGGACCTATGCACGCAAAATAAATTGTGCGTTTTATCTCTCCTTCGCTTCCTCTCACCATCCATCCTCCCTCTCTCCTACCCTTTCCCCTCGCGCACCAGCCCGGCTGATCTCTCCCTGGTCCACAGCATGGTGTTGCGCACGTGTGCCTTAGTACGGCGTCTCTATGTCTCTGGCGTGTTCGGCAGCCGCGTTGGCGTGGAGTAGGGACAATTAGTACATAGGAAGGAAACCACTTTGGTCCTTGGCGGCAAAAAAAAACTTCAAACTTTTCCAGTTTTTGAAATTTTCACTTGCTTCCCAAACATCGGGAGGGAAGGTTACTCAAAAGATCGGCCATTCGCAGTACTTCTTATCTTATCTTTATATTTTCTTATCTCTTACAATACCATACCATACCACTGTATAGTGTATGGATAACTTCGAACATTTACCGTTGGATCAAGACCGGCAAATCCAAACATTGCTAACCGTTGGATCTTCTTTTCTATTCTTAGGCTAGTCGTAGTGGGAGTAACTAAAGTAGTAACATGCAACTACATAAAGTGCCAACTAGGCATTTTGATGACATGGCGTGCTATTAAATGAGGAAAGAGATGGATGCAGTAACTAGCTAAGTTATCATAACATCACACTTTTCAAGTGAAAATGAGTCTACAAGATAATTAATATAGTCTTCTATGAGACTACCTATTAGTTACTATGCACTATGAATGTGGTAACTTAGACTAGTGTTAGGTGCATGTCACTAGTTCAAGTTACTCCCCACTATGACCAGCCTTAGCATCTACACACGTAAGGGCAATTGATTGCTATTGAATTAAATGTATTTTTAGAGGTAGATGGGTGCATCTTCATGTAGTAAACAATGTCTTCGGTGTTAGTTTCCAACTATCATGAAAGAACATTTAATTCTCAACTTTTCGAGTGATGATAAGATTGTTCTTTTACGTAAAGAAACACCGAAGAATATGGATCTGAATACCATAAGACAAGTTTTCAGACATAAATGTATGGACGTCGATGTAATTTTACCTTTTTTAGATCCTTGATGTAAAATGTACTCGCACCATCCGTGTAAAATTCGAACCTAAAAGCAAGTGGTAACATTAAAACATATTTAAGATTATTAGTTGTCGATCAGTATGAACGTTCCTAGATTTCAAGCCGAACGACCAAGGTCATGGCCATATCTACATCATACTTTATGCTGATGATGATCCCATGTCCACGAATTTTCATGGCGCCAACTCTGGCCATATATTTTGAAAACAAACGAAGAGAAAGTAGTATGAAGAGTATGGCTCGATGAGCTTATCTCTCGAGAAGGAGCCAAACATGACTGTTTTCCCTGCTTAATTTTAGGGTGCTTCGTGCTAAATGTATGGACCTCGATGTAATTTTACTCCTTTTTAGGTCTTTGCTATAAAATGTACTCCCACTGTCCGTGTAAAATTCAAACACAAAAGAAAGTGGTAAAATTTAAATGTATTTAAGCTTATTAGTTGTCAATGAGTATGAACATTCTTGCATTTCAAGCTGAACGACCAGGGTTATGGACATATGTACATCATACTTTATGCTGATGATTCATGATCCCATATCGAAGAATTTGCATGATGCATAATTTGGCCATATATTTTGAAAACAAATGAAGAGGAAGTAGTACGAAGGGTATGGCTTGGTCAGGTTCTTTCTCGAGAAGGAGCCGAACCCGACTATTTTCCTTTCCTTAATTTTAATGCGTTCTTCGTGCTAAATTTATGTACCTCGATATAATTTTCCCCTTTTAGGTCCTTGATGAAAACAAATGAAGAGGAAGTACTATGAAGAGTATGGCTCAATCAGCTGCTCTCTCGAGAAGGAGCTGAACCAGACTGTTTTATTTGCTTAATTTTAGGGTACTTCATGCTAAATGTATGGACCTCGATGTAATTTCCCCCCTTTTTAGGTCCTTGATGTAAAATGTACTCCTACCGTTCGTGTAAAATTCAAACCTACAAGTTAGTGGTAAAAGTTAAACGAATTTAAGGTTAGTTGTGAATGAGTATGAACAATCTTAGATTTCAAGCCGAACGACCAAGGTCATGGCCATGTCAACATCATACTTTACATCGATGATTCATGATCCCATATCCAAGAATTTCATGCCGCCAAATTGGACCATATTTTGAAAATAAACAATGAGGGAAGTAGTACGAAGAGTATGGCTCGACCAGCTGCTGTCTCGAGAAGGAGCCGAACCCGACTGTTTTCCCTGCTTAATTTTAGGGTGCTCCATGGTAATTAAATGTGTAGACCTCGATGTAATTTTACCTTTTTTAGGCCCTTTCTGTAAAATGTACTCCCACCATCCATGTAAAATTTGAACATAAATGCAAGTGATAAAATTTAAACGTAATTAAGCTTATTAGTTGTCAATGAATATGAAGTTTCTTGCATTTCAAGCCAAACGACTAGGGTCATACATATCTACATCATACTTTATGCTAATGATTCATGATCCCATAGCGAAGAATTTGCATGCCGCCAAATTTGGCCATATTTTGAAAACAAACGAAGAGGAAGTAGTATGAAGAGTATGACTCAGTCAACTTCTCTCTCTAAAAGGAGCAAAACATGACGGTTTTCCCTGCTTAATTTTAGGGTGCTTCGTGCTAAATGTGTGGACCTCGATGTAATTTTACCTTTTTAGGTCCTTGATGTAAAATGTACTCCGATCGTCCGTATAAAATTTGAACCTAAAAGCAAATTGTAAAATTTAAACATATTTAAGATTATTATTTGTCGATGAGTATGAACATTCTTGTATTTCAAGACAAACAACCAAGGTCATGGCCATATCTACATCATACTTTATGTCGATGATTCGTGATCCCATATCCAAGAATTTGCATGCCCCCAAATTTGGCCATATTTTGAAAACAAACAAAGAGGAAGTAGTATGAAGAGTATGACTCGATCAGCTAAATATGACTATTTCCCTGCTTAATTTTAGGTTGCTTCGTGCTAAATGTATGAACCTCGATGTGATTTTACCTTTTTTAGGTCCTTGGTGTAAAATGTACTTCCACCATCCGTACGTGTAAAATTCAAACCTAAAAGCAAGTGGTAAAATTTAAACGTATTTAAGATTATCAGTTGTCGATGAGTATGAACATTCTTGGATTTCAAGACGAACGACCAAGGTCATGGAAATATCTACATCATACTTTATGTTGATGATTCCTGATCCCATATCCAAGAATTTGCATGTGGCCAAATTTGGCCATATTTTGAAAACAAATGAAGAGGAAGTAGTATGAAGAGTATGGCTCGATCAGCTTTTCTCTCGAGAAGTTGCAAAACATGACTATTTTCCCTGCTTAATTTTAGGGTGTTTCGTGCTAAATGTATGGTCCTCGATGTAATTTTACCTTTTTTAGGTCCTTGATGTAAAATGTACTCCCACCATCCGTACGTGTAAAATTCAAACCTAAAAGCAACTGTAAAAATTTAAACGTATTTAAGATTATTAGTTGTCGATAAGTATGAACAATCTTGGATTTCAAGATGAACGACCAAGGTCATGGCCATATCTACATCATACTTTATGCTGATGATTCATGATCCCATATCCAAGAATTTGCAAACCGCCAAATTTGGCCATATTTTGAAAACAAACGAAGAGGAAGTAGTATGAAGAGTATGGCTTGATCAACTTTTCTCTCGAGAAGGAGCAAAACATGACTGTTTTCCCTGCTTAATTTTAGGGTGCTTCGTGCTAAATGTATGGACCTCGATAAAATTTTACCATTTTAGGTCCTTGATTTAATATGTAATCCCTCCGTTCTTACGTGTAAAATTCGAACCTAAAAGCAAGTGGTAAAATTTAAAAGTATTTAATTTTATTAGTTGTCGATGAGTATGAACATTCTTGGATTTCAAGCCGAACGGCCAACGTCATGGCCATATCTACATCATACTTTATGCTGATGATGATCCTATGTCCAGGAATTTTCATGCCGCCAAATTTGGCCATATATTTTGAAAACAAACGAAGAGAAAGTAGTATGAAGAGTATGATTCTTCTCTCTCGATAAGGAGCCGAACCCGACTATTTCCCTTGCTTAATTTTAGGGTGCTTCATACTAAATGTAAGGCACTCTATGTAATTTTCTCCATTTTTAGGTCCTTGATGTAAATTATACTCCCACCATCCGTGATGTTCCCATATTTGGGAGTAAATGGGTGAATCATGTCATGGTAACAATGTCGCCACTTGGAGTTTCCAACCATCAGATAAATCTAGCATGAAAACATGACTATATACATTATAATCTAGATAAATCTGAGAATATTATATGGATCGGAGGGAGTAGTATATATGCATTCAAAACAAATTGTGTTTTCTCTCTCCTTTAGTGCGGCATCACCATCCCCACACGCAAAGCAAATTTGAGGACATTTCGAACTTTTTCTTTGGCACGGTGTGTTTTGCTATCCCTAGCTACCCACCGAAAAAATAGTAGCGCCTCAAACTAGGGGCCAACATTGCGGGATGAAGCGTTTAATGAATATATCTAATTTTATTTTATTATTCCTTTTTTGCATAAGCGTCTATGTTATTGTCACGCGTTAGTTTTGCCCTAATATACTATGTTGGATTAGTCGATCCGACAACCAGAGGAGAACCGCCCCGCGCCTCTCATCATCTTCCTCTGCCGCTCTGGCCGCTTGTGCACCATCGTAGCCCCTCTCCACCCTTGCAGAAAGGTAGAAACCACCAACCCATCCCAACTGATCTTCCGCAGTACTCTTCCCCGGAACGACACCTAGAGCAATGAAGCATAAGATATCTGAGCGGTACAGCCAGGCAATCGGATTTGGAAAACTCTGATGTCTACGCACTTCTATTCTTGTAGACAGTTGTTGGGCCTCCAAGTGCAGAGGTTTGTAGAATAGCAGCAAGTTTCCCTTAAGTGGATTACCCAAGGTTTATCGAACTCAGGGAGGCAGTGGTCAAAGGTATCCCTCTCAAGCAACCCTGCAATCAAGATACAAGAAGTCTCTTGGTGTCCCCAACACACCCAATACACTTGTTAGGTGTATAGGTGCACTAGTTCGGCGAAGAGATAGTGAAATACAAGTGGTATGGATATAAGACAACGGTGCTAGAAAATAGCTTGACAGGAGGAAAAGACTAAAGTCAATCTGAAATAAAGATGGAAGCAAGCAAACATGTAACAGATCTAGTTGCAAACGGTGTTTCAATGTTTAGAAACAAGGCATAGGGATCATACTTTCGCTAGTGAACAGTCTCATATAAATATCTTCTCTTCATGATACTACTCTGAACTAGTCTCCGGTTGGACACTCTAATCCATGGTAGGGCTATAACAACACTCCTCAAAGTTCGCATTCCCCATCTAGATAACCCCACTCTGTCACCTTGAGCGCTAGATGGTTCCAACAAACACCATAATTTCATAGAGACATCCAACTCCAAATATAACTCATAACAAGTATTTGTAATCTCTAGCCTAAGTGCCACCATGGTGTGCACGCTATCACTTCCACACACATGGGGAGAGCCAGAGATCTATTAAAGCACTTGAGTAGCAAGGTAGATCTACTTGATTACAAAGCTCATGATCACAATATGATCATGCATAGAGAGAGAGATGAACACATAGCTACCGGTAGAACCCTTAGCCTCGAGGAAGAACTACTCCCTCATCATCATGAGAATCAGCAACGGCAATGGAGATGGTGGTGGACATTGATGGAGATGGCTCCAGGGGCACTTTCCTGTCCCGGTAGGGTGCCGGAACAGAGACTTTCTATCCCTCGAATCTCCCCTTCAGTGGAGGCAGCGTTGCGGAACTTTTCGTGGCTGGAGGCTGGATTATTTAGGGTTTCTGCATCGGAGGCTTCTTATAGGCGAAAGGGCGTTGTCATAGGGTGGACCAGGGGCCCACACCACCCGGTGGCACGACCAGGGGGACCTGTGCCACCACATGGTGTGGCTAGCCCCTGGCCCCTCTCCGTCTCGTGTTCTGGCTCCGTGAGTCTTCCGGTAAAATATCGACTTTGGCTTTTGTCCGGTCCAATTCCGAGAATATTTCTTTTCTAGCTTTTCTGAAACCAAAAACAGCAGAAAACATGCAACTGGCATCGTGGCATCTTGTTAATAGGTTAGTTACAGAAAATGCATAAAAGTATCTCAAAATGTAGACAAAACATAATAAAGTAGATACTAAACAAGCATGGAACATCAAAAATTATTGATATGTTTGCAACGTATCAACATCCCCAAGCTTAACTCCTGCTCGTCCTTGAGTAGGTAAGTGATAAAAAAAGAATAATTTTTGAGGTGACATGCACCATCACAATCAAGGATGAAACCATTTGCAAAGCATGAAAGCTGGGATCAAAGTACTCTAAACATGAGCATGAAAGATGAAGTTCTAACAATAAGACATAGTAACTATGTTATAACATGAAAAGGTACACACAAAGATCATGCATAACAATGCATTGAAAGACGTTTGTTTGTTTCACATATAGAAAACATAGCATAGTGGTATTCAGATTATCCGTCATGGAGTAGCAAAACATAAATGCATAGGACACCTTCAAAGTTCATAAGGGTGACTAGATACAAATAGTTCAAGAACAAGCAATATCAACATTATGAATTAGTCAACAAGTTTTGGGACAATGCACATTAAACTAAGAATTGCCACTATGCTCTCTTAATAGGTGCATAAAGAAATAAGATGGAGACTCAACATAAAAGTAAAAGAAAGGCCTTCATAGAAGGAAGCAGGGATTCAAGTCTCATAAAGAGCTTCCAAAAATTATGGTACTTATTAGCTTTCAGCTCTCATTGCCCCTATCATAAGCATCTTGAAATGATTAAGGTTAAAGTGAACAAACTATGAAGTATATGCTTGGCAAAGTATAAGTTGGTAATCTCATGTCCCTTGAAAACGAGGGTCGCTCCTCATACTACTCAAGTTTAGTTACCAGTAAGTTCTTGTCATAGTAAGTACATGTGTATCATAGAGAACCGCCAACAGGGTACCCCTTGCACATGATACAGGAGCTATCCCATAATCAAAATGACAAGGCAATCAGACAATGAGCATCTCAGCAATCTTCTTATTTACCATGGGAAAATGGTGCTTTTCTCTCTCTTTCCTCTTTTCTCACCTTTTTTTCTTTTTCTTAGCTTGTATCTCTTTTTTATAAGAAGAATCCTTCATAGATTGCTCACTATGGTGATGCTGTAAGTTTCCACCATGATTAGGCATGGCTTAGGCTAGCGGCCTAGGCGTTTCTCTAACACACACATACATAACTCCATGGACTTACAAGCTCCCCTTTCATTTCACACCGATGATATCCATAAACAAAAGAGCATGATATGAACTGGGTACAATGTACAAGTGCAATGTTGAAAGCGTTCCCCATGACAGCATGGTTCTACTAATTCCCAACGTATAAGTGCAAGCATATACAACATAGATGACACAATGGTTCAAGTTTATTAGGGGCAAGAAAAGTAAAGTGTGCCATCAAGTTCGTGAGAGCTTTAATCACTAATTTTCACATAACAAGTTTAATTCGGAAGGTAGATAAAAACATGAATATACTTGGAATAGCAAATGCTAATAGGTAGGTATGGTGGACTCTTTGGAATAACTTGGTTTTATTGGGAGTTGGATGCATGAGTGGAACTCATACTTGGTATGGAGGCTAGCAAAAGACTGGGAGCGACCAACAAAGAGAGCAATAATGGCCATAATCATGCAAAGCGACAAAATATCATTAATTAAAGCATAAAGTGATATTACAAGTCGAAAACTAAATGATCATAGAGGCTATGGTGACTTGGTATAGTCTTAACATGGTGTGAGCATGCGCCAAGTCAACCCAAATAAAGCATTTAAAGGAGAATACTACAATATTATGCTTTTATATGCTAAAACAACGCATGATTCTTTCAAGGCACATTAAGCAATCTCAATTGTTTATAACATGTCATGCTACAACAATAATCACTAAGCATAAGGTCAAAGCAACATCTAGCATGACATGATAAAGTCTAATCCATAGTCAAAACAAGCTCCCTGTTATACCACTTAAGCATGAAACTTTCTACTCTCTTCCATCACCAATCGACTTATTTGAAACAACTCACAAAGATAATAATAAATAAAGATCATTCGGCTTGTCTCACAAATCCACAAAGAAGAACTAAAAATTTCTAAGCTGAAAGCACAAGAAAACTAAGGCTAAACCCAGTGCTAGCAAAAGAGAACACTCACAAAACAATAAGAATGAAAACTAGAGTGTTCCAAACAATGAAAGCAGAGTGTGTCTCTCTCCAAAAGAAGTGTTGGGATGCAACCAACTTATTCAAGCAAACTAAGCAAACAAAAACTAAAAACGAAAACGAAGACACAACAAGAACAACACAACAGTGCATGAAACAATAAAAACGAAGTGTCTAGAAAGACCTGAGATTTTTATTGATGAAGAAGGGGATGCCTTGGGCATCCCCAAGCTTTGACGCTTGTACCTCTTGAATATTTCTTGGGGTGACACGGGGTGGCATCCCCAAGCTTGAGCTTTTGTCCATTCTTCATCTCATTACATCATTCTTTCCCTACACCTGAAAATTTCCTTCATACAAAACTTCACACAATCTTCATTAGCAACATTAGTGCATTCAAAAGATAATAAACCTTTGGGTTTTAGTTTTAAAACAACAAAAATTTCATTAAAAACAGAAGCTACTGTAGCAATTCCCTCAAAAGCTCAATTCACCAAAAAGAACCCAAAAAGAAATCGCTAAAGAGGCAAATGCAAATAATGGCAGAAATCTGTCAAAACAGACCAGCAGGTGAAAACCGATTTTTTCGAAGACCTTCTGTTGCTGTGTTGAACTAACGAAAGTTAGCTAACAACCTGGGGGATTTATTCGGAAAATTACAGCTCAATCCTACATACAGAGATTTTTCACGAATGTTTACAGCGAAGCACAAAAATCTGTTTCGGGACAGCACTTCCCCAAATCTTACTTCCCTCTCATTAGAGGTTACTCTTGGCACAAAAATCAAATAAAAAAAAGGATAAGTAATAACTTCCAAGACTCAAGAAAACTATTGGGTTATCTCCCAAGAAGTACTTTTCTTTAACGCCTTTAAGTTAGGCATGATAGTTTGATAAGATGCTCACATAAAAAATATGAATTGAAGTAAAAGAGAGCATCAAGAAGAAAATTCAAAGCACATTTAAGTCTGACCCACTTCCTATGAAAAATAATCTTATAAATAAACAAGTCATGAAAGCACAAAGCAACAAGCATAGGAAAGCAAAACAAGTGCAACTTCAAAAAAATTAACATAAAGAGGGGAAACTTAATATTGTTGAGATACATAAAACCATGTTTCCCTCTCTCATACTAACTTTCAGTAGCATCATGAATAAATTAACAATATAACTATCACATAAAACATTCTCATCATGAGCCACATGCATAAAAGAATTAATACTCCCCGCATAAAAATGTCATTCTTATTAATTGTAGTGGGAGCAAATTCAACAAAATAGCTATCATTATTATTCTCATCACCATAATCATCAAATATAGGAGGCATATTGTAATCATAATTAATTTTCTCCTCAATAGTAGGTGGACTGAAAATATCATATTCATCATTGTAATCATCATATATTGGAGGCATTGTATCATCAAAGTAAATTTTCTCCTCCATGCTTGGGGGACAAAAAATATCATGCTCATCAAAACCAGCTTCCCCAAGCTTAGACTTTTCTATAGCATTAGCAATAATGGTGTTCAAAGAATTCATACTAATAACATTGCTATTAGCATGCAAATAAAGTTCCATAGGTTTTTTATTTTCTCTTCAAACACTTCATGTCCTAACTCAAGATAAATACTATAAAGCTCTCTAATTTTTGTTGTTGTTTTCCATTAAGCCTAACTAGGAAAATAAAAACAACAAACAAAAAGATATAATTGCAGAATCTAAAGGAAATAACTTTGAGCACTCACACACCAGCAACAGTACTAGAAGATAGCTTAGTAGCCAGAAGATGTGAGTACCTTTTACCTTACCTCCCCGGCAACGGCGCCAGAAAATAGCTTGATGTCTACGCACTTCTATTCTTGTAGACAGTTGTTGGGCCTCCAAGTCCAGAAGTTTGTAGAACAGTAGCAAGTTTCCCTTAAGTGGATTATCCAAGGTTTATCGAACTTAGGAAGGAAGTAGTCAAAGGTATCCCTCTCAAGCAACCCTACAATCAAGATGCAAGAAGTCTCTTGTGTCCCCAACACACCCAATACACTTGTCAGGTGTATAGGTGCACTAGTTCGGCGAAGAGATAGTGAAATACAATTGGTATGGATATAAGACAACGGTGCTAGAAAATAGTTTGATGGGAGGAAAAGACTAAAGGCAATCTGAAATAAAGATGGAAGCAAGCAAACATGTAACAGATCTAGTTGCAAACGGTGTTTTAATGTTTAGAAACAAAGCCTAGGGATCATACTTTCGCTAGTGAACACTCTCATATAAATATCTTCTCTTCATGATACTACTCTGAACTACTCTCTGGTTGGACACTCTAATCCATGGTAGGGCTATAAAAACACTTCTCAAAGTTCGCTTCCCCATCTAGATAACCCCACACTGTCACCTTGAGTGCTAGATGGATCCAACAAACACCACAATTTCGTAGAGACATCCAACTCCAAATATAACTCATAACAAGTATTTGTAATCTCTAGCCTAAGTGCCACCATGGTTTGCATGCTATCACTTTCACACACGTGGGGAGAGCCAGAGATCTATTAAAGCACTTGAGTAGCAAGGTAGATCTACTTGATTACAAAGCTCATGATCATAATATGGTCATGCATAGAGAGAGAGATGAACACATAGCTACCAGTAGAACCCTTAGCCTCGAGGAAGAACTACTCCCTCATCATCATGGGAATCAACAACGGTGATGGAGATGGTGGTGTACATCGATGGAGATGGCTCCAGGGGCACTTCCCCGTCCCGGCAAGGTGCCGAAACAGAGACTTTTTGTCCCACGAATCTCCCCTTCGGTGGTGGCGGCGCTGTGGAACATTTCGTGGCTGGAGGCTGGATTATTTAGGGTTTCTGCATCGGAGGCTTCTTATAGGCGAAAGGGCGATGTCAGAGGGTGGAACAGGGGCCCACATCACCTGGTGGCGTGGCCAGGGGGCCCACGCCACCACATGGTGTAGACAGCCCCTGGCCCCTCTCCGTCTCGTCTTCTAGCTCCATGAGTCTTCCGGTAAAATATCGACTTTGGCTTTTGTCCAGTCCAATTTCGAGAATATTACTTTTCCAGATTTTCTGAAACCAAAAATAGCAGAAAACAGGCAACTGGCACTGTGGCATCTTGTTAATAGGTTAGTTACAGAAAATGCATAAAAGTATCTCAAAATGTTGACAAAACATAAGAAAGTAGATAATAAATGTTGGAGATATGCCCAAGAGGCAATAATAAAAGTGGTTATTATTATATCTTTGTGTTTATGATGAATGTTTACATCCCATGCTATAATTGTATTGTAAGGAAACACTGATACATGTGTGTTTTGTAAACATAAAAGAGTCCCTAGTAAGCCTCTTGTTGAACTAGCTTGTAGATTAATTGATGATCATGGTTTCCTGTTCATGGACACTGGATGTCATTAATAACAAGGTTATATCATTAGGAGAATGATGTGATGGACACACAACCATAGCAAGCGTAGCATAAGATCAAGTCATTAAGTTCGTATTGCTACAAGCTTTCAAATGCATAGTAACTTAATCCTTCGACCATGAGGTTATGTTAATCACCATCACCGGATGGGTACTTTGATGACATCAAACACCGCTTCGTAACTGGGTGGTTATAAAGGTGTCATTGGGTATTCTGAAAGTATGTGTTGAAGCGCATGGACCAAGATTGAGATTTGTCCATCCATATGACGGATAGATATGCTCTGGGCCCTCTCGGTGGAATGTCATCTAGTTAGCTTGCAAGCATGTGACTAGGTCACAAGGGATGACATAACATGGAACGAGTAAAGAGTACTTATAAGTAACGAGGTAGAACTAGGTATGGAGATACCGACGATCAAACCTCGGATAAGTAGAATATCGCGTGACAAAGGGAATTGGTTTCGTATGTTAATGGTTCTATCGATCATGAAGTCATCGTTGAATATGTGGGAGCCATTATGGATATCCAGATCCCACTGATGGTTATTGATCGGAGAGGTGTCTTCATCATGTCTGCATATTCACGAACCGTAGGATGACACACTTAAGGTTCGAAGTTGTTTTAAGTAGATATGGAATATGCATTGGAGACCGAATGTTGTTCGGAGTCTCGGATTGGATCCGGGACATCATGAGGAGATCCGGAATTGTCCGGAGAATAAGAATCATATATTGAAATGTTCCGGAGTGTTTGTATGGAAATTCTAGAAGGTTTCGGAATGTTCTGGAAGGTTCTAGAAGATTTCTTGGAGTTTGCTTGAAAACCAAGAAAGGATCAAGGAGTCTTTGTGGGGCAAGACACGGATTCGTGGGGGAGGAGGATTCCTCTGCCCTCCCAATCCGCCGGCCAAGGAGGGAGGGGAGTCCTACTAGGACTCCCCCTCCCATGGTGCCTCCCTCCTTTAAATAGAGGGGAGGGGGCGCCACCCCCTAGACCTCCACGATAACAAACTCCGCCTCTCTCCTCCTCCTTCGCTCTGCTCCGGCTTAGGTGAAGCCCTGCAGAAATCTCTACTCCACCACCACCACCACACCGTCGTGCTGCTGGGATTCCATGGAGAAGATCTACTACCTCCGCTGCTCGCTGGAACAGGGAGAGGAAGGTCTGCTTCGACTCCGCACGTGTGACCGACTGCGGAAGCGCTGCCGGAACGCGGCGCCGGAAGGATCGTCCACACGATCTTGAGATCAGCAAGTGATCGACTACATCAACCCCGAGATCTAATCTCATAACGCTTTCGGATCTACGAGGGTTAGTACATATCTATCTTGTTGCACATGTCTAATAGATTAGATCTTGGCTTTTATCTAGATTAGATCTGGGTTTTGTTCATTCTTGCGGTAGAATTTTTTTGTTTTCCATGCTACGAACCCATCAGTGGTATCAGAGCCTTGTCTATGCGTAGATCTGTTGCACGAGTAGAACACAATGGTTTTGTGGGCGTTGGTGCTCGTGCCGTCTTTTTCTTTGTGTACTTTGCATCTTGCGGTATGGTGGGATGAAGCGGCTCGGGCTAACCTTACATGTCATCGCACATGAGACTTGCTCCACACTTGACGTGTAACTTGCTTTGCACAAGTGGCTTTGCGGGTGTCTGTCTCTCCCATCATAGTATAGATCCAATCTACACTTTGCACTCGATAGCACTTGTATCAATGTTGTGGTTCAGTTTCGTAGGTAAGATCCGTTCTTATTCGAAAACCCCAAACCACGTAAAACATGCAAAGAAAATTAGAGGCGTCTAACTTGTTTTTGCAGGGGTTTTGTGATGTGATATGGCCATCATGTGATTGTGATTATATTTGATGTATGCAATGATCCTTGTTGTAATATGGCAACCGGCAGGAGCCTAATGGTTGTCTTTAATTCTGTTAAGACCTGCGTGTCTATTCATCTTGTAATAGCTTTATTCCAAGTAGTTGTAATAGTTGCTGGTGATAATGGACAACCATGAAGCGGTGCCACTGACCTTGACGCAGTGCTGGTGATGATGGAGATCATGTCCGTGCTTTGGAGATGGAGATCAAAGGCATAAGAAGAAAGGGCCAGATCATATCACACTAATTATGAATTGCCTGTGATGTTAATCCTTTATGCATCTTGTATTGCTTAGATCGCGACGGTAGCATTATAAGATGACCCCTCTCACTAAATTTCAAGTAACAAAGTGTTCGTCCTTAGTTGGCACCATTTCTAAGACTCGTCGTCTCGAAGCATCTCGTGATGATCGGATGTGATAGATTCTACGTGTGCATACAACGGGTGCAAGCCAGATTTGCACATGCGGAAACTAAGGTTAATCTTGACGAGCCTAGCATGTACATACATGGTCTCGGAACACGGAATACCGAAAGGTAGAGCATGAATCATATAAGTGATATGACGAACATGAAGATTGTTCGCCGATGAAACTACATCCTCTCTCGTGAAGATCGGACTTGGTGTAGTGGACTTGGTTCGTGTAATCACTAAGACAATGTGAGGGATGTTGTTTTGAGTGGGAGTTCACCTAGTTAATTTAAGAATTAAAATTGAACTCAATTTATCATAAACTTAGTCTAAACTACTTGTAAATTTGTTGTAGATTATGGCGAACCTCTCCATCAATTTCAATGTGTTCCTAGAGAAAGAAAAGCTTAAGAACAATGGAAGCAACTTCACGGACTGGCTCCGTTGTCTGAAGATTGTTCTCAGGGCTGGTCAGATGACCTATGTGCTCGAAGCACCGCTAGGTGACCCACCTGTAGATGATGCCACCGATGACGTAAAGAATGTTTATGCCACTCGGAAAAATCATTACTCCACAGTTCAGTGTGCCATCCTGTACGGTTTAGAAACGGAGCTTCAGAAGCGCTTTGAGCACCACGACCCGTTCGAGATCATTAAGGAGCTCTAGCTCATTTTTGAGACTCACGCGGCCGTGGAGAGCTATGAGGCCTCCGAAATGTTCTTTAACTGTAAGATGGAAGAGGGAAGCTCCGTTAGCGAGCACGTGCTCACCATGTCTTGGCACACAAACAAGCTCCAAGAGTTGGGGATAACGATTCCTAATGAGTTAGGGATTCACCGTGTCCTCCAATCACTGCCACCAAGTTATAAGAACTTTGTGATGAACTACAATATGCACTGCATGAACAAGACGTTGCCTGAACTATCATCCATGCTAAAAACTGCTGAAGTGGAGATCAAGAAGGAGCACCAAGTGTTGATGGTCAATAAGACCACCAATTTCAAGAAACAGGGCAAGCCTAAGAAAAAGGGCAACTTCAAGAAGGACGGCAAGAAAGCTGCCGCACCTGCTAAGAAGCCCAAGGCTGGTCCTAAGCCTGAAACTGAATGCTTCTACTGCAAGGGTGCTGGTCACTGGAAGCGTAACTGCCCCAAGTACCTGGCGGATCTGAAGAACGGCAACATCAAGAAGAAAGGTATATTCGATATACATGTTATTGATGTGTATCTTACTAGTAATCGTAGTAGTGTCTGGGTATTTGATACTGGTTCGGTTGCTCATATTTGTAACTCGAAACAGGAGCTGCGGAATAAACGAAGACTGGCAAGAGACGAGGTGACGATGCACGTTGGAAATGGCTCCAAGGTTGATGTGATCGCCGTCGGCACGCTCCCTCTACATCTACCTTCGGGATTAGTTTTAAATTTGAATAATTGTTATTTGGTGCCTGCGTTAAGCATGAACATTATATCTGGATCTTGTTTATTGCGAGACGGTTACTCTTTTAAGTCTGAGAATAAAGGTTGTTCGATTTATATGAGTAATATCTTTTATGGTAATGCACCTGAGATGAATGGTTTATTCTTATTGAATCTCGATAGTAGTGATACACATGTTCACAACATAGATGCTAAACGAATAAAATTGAATGATAATTCTACATACATGTGGCACTGTCGTCTTGGTCACATTGGAGTGAAGCGTATGAAGAAACTCCATTCTGATGGACTTCTTGAATCACTTGAAAGATGCGAAGCATGTCTAATGGAAAAAATGACTAAGACTCCATTCTCTGGAATAATGGAGCGAGCTACAGACTTATTGGAAATAGTACATACCGATGTGTGCGGTCCAATGAGTGTAGCGTCGCGTGGTGGATATCGTTATGTTCTCACTTTCACGGATGACTTAAGTAGATATGGGTATGTCTACTTTATGAAACATAAGTCCGAAACTTTCGAGAAGTTTAAGGAATTTCAAAGTGAAGTGGAAAATCATCGTAACAAGAAGATTAAGTTTCTGCGTTCTGACCGCGGAGGTGAATATCTGAGTTATGAGTTTGGCATGCATTTAAAGAAATGTGGAATACTTTCGCAGTTGACACCGCCGGGAACACCATAGCGTAATGGTGTGTCCGAACGTCGTAATCGAACTCTCTTAGATATGGTTCGGTCTATGATGTCTCTTACAGATTTACCACTATCGTTTTGGGGCTATGCATTAGAGACAGCCGCATTCACTTTAAATAGGGCACCATCTAAATCCATTGAAATGACACCGTACGAATTGTGGTTTGGTAAGAAACCTAAGTTGTCGTTCCTTAAAGTTTGGGGTTGCGAAGCGTATGTAAAGAAGTTATAGCCTGATAAGCTTGAACCCAAAGCGGAGAAATGCGTCTTCATAGGATACCCTAAAGAAACAATTGGGTATACCTTCTATCATAGATCTGAAGGCAAAGTTTTTGATGCCAAGAATGGATCCTTTCTTGAGAAGGAGTTTCTCTCGAAAGAAGTGACTGGAAGGAAAGTAGAACTCGACAAGGTTATTGAACCTTCTCTCGGAATTGAGAGTAGCGCAGCACCGGAAGATGGTTTTGTGCCGCCTGCACCAATTGGAGAGGAAGCTAATGATGGTGATCATGAAACTTCGAACGAAGTTACTGCAGAACCTCGCAGGTCAACGAGGGTTCGTACCACTCCTGATTGGTATGACTCTGCCTTGAACGTCATGTTGGTGGACAACACTGATGACCCTGTGACGTATGAAGAAGCTATGGTGAGCCCAGATTCCGACAAATGGCTAGAAGCCATGAAATCCGAGATGGGATCCATGTACGAAAACAAAGTGTGGACTTTGGTGGACGTACCGGATGGCCGTAAGGCTGTCGAGAACAAGTGGATTTTCAAAAGAAAAACAGATGCTTATGGTAATGTTACCGTCTATAAAGCTCTACTTGTCGCGAAAGGGTTCCGACAAATTCAAGGAGTTGACTACGATGAGACTTTCTCACCAGTAGCGGAGCTAAAGTCTGTGAGGATTTTGTTAGCAATAGCTGCATATTTCGATTATGAGATTTGGTAGATGGATGTCAAAACAGCGTTCCTTAATGGTGACATTGAGGAAGAGTCAGCGTTCCTTAATGGTGACATTGAGGAAGAGTTGTATATGGTACAACCCAAGGGTTTTGTCGATCCTAGTGATTCTGACAAGGTATACAAACTGCAGCGCTCCATTTATGGACTGAAGCAAGCATCCCGGAGTTGGAATCAATGTTTTGATAAAGTAATCAAAAACTTTGGATTTACACAAACTTATGGAGAAGCTTGTATTTACAAGAAAGTGAGTGGGAGCTCTGTAGCATTCCTAGTACTATATGTAGATGACATATTGTTGATTGGGAATGATATAGAACTTCTTAATAGCGTCAAAACCTATTTGAAAAATAGTTTTTCAATGAAGGATCTTGGTGAAGCGGCATATATTCTAGGCATCAAGATTTATAGAGATAGATCAAGACGCCTAATAGCGCTTTCACAAAGTACATACTTAGACAAAGTTCTAAAGAAGTTTAGAATGGAAGAGAGCAAGAAAAGGTTCGTGCCCATGTTGTCAGGTAAGACCTTGAGTAAGACTCAAAGTCCGGCTACGGCAGAAGATAGAGAAAAGATGAATAATATTCCCTATGCCTCGGCCATAGGTTCTATCATGTATGCCATGCTGTGTACAAGACCGGATATAGCACATGCTGTTAGTTTGACTAGCAGATATCAAAGTGATCCTGTAATGGAACACTGGACAGCGGTCAAGAATATCCTAAAGTACCTGAATAGGACTAAGGATATGGTTCTTTCTTATGGAGGTGATGAACAGCTTGTTGTAAACGGTTACACTGATGCTAGTTGGAACACCAATCCAGATGACTCGAAGTCACAGTCTGTATACGTATTTATTTTGAATGGTGCTGCAGTGAGCTGGAGGAGTGCCAAGCAAAGCATTGTGGCGAAATCTTCAACTGAATCGGAATACATAGCTGCTTCGGAGGCTACACAAGAAGCCATATGGATGAAGGAGTTCATTACTGAACTTGGCGTGGTTCCCAGTGCGTTGGACCTGATGGCCATCTACCGTGACAACACAGGTGCCATAGCTAATGCACAGGAACTAAGTTCACATAGCAAGCTGAAGCACATCAAGCTACGTTTCCATGCTATTCGCGAGTATGTCCGAGATGGTGACATAAAGATTTGCAAAGTACACACTGATCTGAATGTGGCAGATCCGTTGACTAAACCTCTCCCTAGAACAAAGCATGACCAACACCAGAACGCCATGGGTGTTAGGTATATTACCATGTAATCTAGATTGTTGACTCTAGTGCAAGTGGGAGACTGTTGGAGATATGCCCAAGAGGCAATAATAAAAGTGGTTATTATTATATCTTTGTGTTTATGATGAATGTTTACAACCCATGCTATAATTGTATTATAAGGAAACACTGATACATGTGTGTTTTGTAAACATAAAAGAGTCCCTAGTAAGCCTCTTGTGGAACTAGCTTGTTGATTAAATGATGATCATGGTTTCCTGATCATGGACATTGGATGTCATTAATAACAAGGTTATATCATTAGGAGAATGATGTGATGGACACACACCCATAGTAAGCGTAGCATAAGATCAAGTCATTAAGTTCGTATTGCTGTAAGCTTTCAAATGCATAGTAACCTAATCCTTCAACCATGAGGTTATGTTAATCACCATCACCGGATGGGTACTTTGATGACATCAAACACCGCTTCGTAACTGGGTGGTTATAAAGGTGTCATTGGGTATTCTGAAAGTATGTGTTGAAGCGCATGGACCAAGATTGGGATTTGTCCATCCATATGACGGATAGATATGCTCTGGGCCCTCTCGGTGGAATGTCATCTAGTTAGCTTGCAAGCATGTGACTCGGTCACAAGGGATGACATAACATGGAACGAGTAAAGAGTACTTATCAGTAACGAGGTAGAACTAGGTATGGAGATACCGACGATCAAACCTCGGATAAGTAGAATATCCCGTGACAAAGGGAATTGGTTTCGTATGTTAATGGTTCTATCGATCACGAAGTCATCGTTGAATATGTGGGAGCCATTATGGATATCCAGATCCCGCTGATGGTTATTGATCGGAGAGGTGTCTTCATCATGTCTGCATATTCACGAACCGTAGGGTGACACACTTAAGGTTCGAAGTTGTTTTAAGTAGATATGGAATATGCGTTGGAGACCGAATGTTGTTCGGAGTCTCGGATTGGATCTGGGACATCACGAGGAGATCCGAAATTGTCCAGAGAATAAGATTCATATATTGGCGATCATTTTCTAAGTTAGGAAATGTTTCGGAGTGTTTGTCTAGAGATTCTAGAAGGTTTCAGAATGTTCTGGAAGGTTCTAGAAGATTTCTTGGAGTTTGCTTGAAAACCAAGAAAGGATCAAGGAGTCTTTGTGGGGAAAGACACGGATTCGTGGGGGAGGAGGATTCCTCCCCCCTCCCAATCCGCCAGCCAAGGAGGGAGGGGAGTCCTACTAGGACTCCCCCTCCCATGGCGCCTCCCTCCTTTAAATAGAGGGGAGGGGGCGCCACTCCTAGACCTCCACCATAACAAACCCTAGCCGCCGCCTCTCTCCTCCTCCTTCGCTCTGCTCCGGCTTAGGCGAAGCCCTGCAGAAATCTCTACTCCACCACCACCACACCGTCGTGCTGCTGGGATTCCGTGGAGAAGATCTACTACCTCCACTGCTCGCTGGAACGGGGAGAGGAAGGTCTGCTTCGACTCCGCACATGTGACCAACTGCGGAAGCGCTGCCGGAACGAGGCGCCAGAAGGATCGTCCACACGATCTTGAGATCGGCAAGTGATCGACTACATCAACCCCGAGATCTAATCTCGTAACGCTTTTGGATCTACGAGGGTTGGTACAGATCTATCTCGTTGCACATGTCTAATAGATTAGATCTTGGCTTTTATCTAGATTAGATCTGGGTTTTGTTCGTTCTTGCGGTAGAAATTTTTTGTTTTCCATGCTACGAACCCATCAACCACGAGATCCGATCTCGCCCAAGGCTTTCGGATCTACAAGGGTTTGTACAGATCTATCTCGTTGCACATGTCTAATAGATTAGATCTTGGCTTTTATCTAGATTAGATCTGGGTTTTGTTCGTTCTTGCGGTAGATTTTTTTTGTTTTCCATGCTACGAACCCATCAGTGGTATCAGAGCCGTGTCTATGCGTAGATCTGTTGCACGAGTAGAACACAATGGTTTTGTGGGCGTTGGTGCTCGTGCCGTCTTTTGCTTTGTGTACTTTGCATCTTGCGGTATGGTGGGATGAAGCGGCTCGGGCTAACCTTACATGTCATCGCACATGAGACTTGCTCCACGCTTGACGTGTAACTTGCTTTGCACAAGTGGCTTTGCGGGTGTCTGTCTCTCCCACCATAGTATAGATCCAATCTACACTTTGCACTTGATAGCACTTGTATCAACGTTGTGGTTCAGTTTCGTAGGTAAGATCCGTTCTTATTCGAAAGCCCCAAACCACGTAAAACATGCAAAGAAAATTAGAGGCGTCTAACTTGTTTTTGCAGGGGTTTTATGATGTGATATGGCCATCATGTGATTGTGATTATATTTGATGTATGCAATGATCCTTGTTGTAATATGGCAACCGGCAGGAGCCTAATGGTTGTGTTTAATTTTGTTAAGACCTGCGTGTCTATTCATCTTGTAATAGCTTTATTCCAAGTAGTTGTAATAGTTGCTGGTGATGATGGACAACCATGAAGCGGCGCCACTGACCTTGACGCAGTGCTGGTGATGATGGAGATCATGTCCGTGCTTTGGAGATGGAGATCAAAGGCATAAGAAGAAAGGGCCATATCATATCACACTAATTATGAATTGCCTGCGATGTTAATCCTTTATGCATCTTGTATTGCTTAGTTCGCGGCGGTAGCATTATAAGATGATCCCTCTCACTAAATATCAAGTAATAAAGTGTTCGTCCTTAGTTGGCACCATTTCTAAGACTCGTCGTTTCGAAGCATCTCGTGATGATCGGATGTGATAGATTCTACGTGTGCATACAATGGGTGCAAGCCAGATTTGCACATGCGGAAACTAAGGTTAATCTTGACGAGCCTAGCATGTACATACATGGTCTCGGAACATGGAATACCGAAAGGTAGAGCATGAATCATATAAATGATATGATGAACATGAAGATTGTTCGCTGATGAAACTACATCTTCTCTCGTGAAGATCGGACTTGGTGTAGTGGACTTGGTTCGTGTAATCACTAAGACAATGTGAGGGATGTTGTTTTGAGTGGGTCACCTAGTTAATTTAAGAATTAAAATTGAACTCAATTTATCATAAACTTAGTCTAAACTACTTGCAAATTTGTTGTAGATTATAGCGAACCTCTCCATTAATTTCAATGTGTTTCTAGAGAAAGAAAAGCTTAAGAACAATGGAAGCAACTTCACGGACTGGCTCCGTGGACTGAAGATTGTCCTCAGGGCTGGTTAGTTGACCTATGTGCTCGAAGCACCGCTAGCTGACCCACCTGCAGAAAATGCCACCGATGACGTAAAGAATGTTTACGCCACTCGAAAAAATTATTATTCCACAGTTCAGTGTGCCATCCTATACAGTTTAGAAACGGAGCTTCAGAAGCGCTTTGAGCACCACGACCCGTTCGAGATCATTAAGGAGCTCTAGCTCATTTTTGAGACTCACGCGGCCGTGGAGAGCTATGAGGCCTCCGAAATGTTCTTTAACTGTAAGATGGAAGAGGGAAGCTCCGTTAGCGAGCACGTGCTCACCATGTCTTGGCACACAAACAAGCTCCAAGAGTTGGGGATAACGATTCCTAATGAGTTAGGGATTCACCGTGTCCTCCAATCACTGCCACCAAGTTATAAGAACTTTGTGATGAACTACAATATGCACTGCATGAACAAGACGTTGCCTGAACTATCATCCATGCTAAAAACTGCTGAAGTGGAGATCAAGAAGGAGCACCAAGTGTTGATGGTCAATAAGACCACCAATTTCAAGAAACAGGGCAAGCCTAAGAAAAAGGGCAACTTCAAGAAGGACGGCAAGAAAGCTGCCGCACCTGCTAAGAAGCCCAAGGCTGGTCCTAAGCCTGAAACTGAATGCTTCTACTGCAAGGGTGCTGGTCACTGGAAGCGTAACTGCCCCAAGTACCTGGCGGATCTGAAGAACGGCAACATCAAGAAGAAAGGTATATTCGATATACATGTTATTGATGTGTATCTTACTAGTAATCGTAGTAGTGCCTGGGTATTTGATACTGGTTTGGTTGCTCATATTTGTAACTCGAAACAGGAGCTGCAGAATAAACGAAGACTGGCAAGAGACGAGGTGACGATGCGCGTTGGAATTGGCTCCAAGGTTGATGTGATCGCCGTCGGCACGCTCCCTCTACATCTACCTTCAGGATTAGTTTTAAATTTGAATAATTGTTATTTGGTGCCTGCGTTAAGCATGAACATTATATCTGGATCTTGTTTATTGCGAGACGGTTACTCTTTTAAGTCTGAGAATAAAGGCTGTTCGATTTATATGAGTAATATCTTTTATGGTAATGCACCTGAGATGAATGGTTTATTCTTACTAAATCTCGATAGTAGTAATACACATGTTCACAACATAGATGCTAAACAAACAAAATTGAATGATAATTCTACATACATGTGGCACTGTCGACTTGGTCACATTGGAGTGAAGCGTATGAAGAAAGTCCATTCTGATGGACTTCTTGAATCACTTGAAAGATGCGAAGCATGTCTAATGGGAAAAATGACTAAGACTCCATTCTCTGGAATAATGGAGCGAGTTACAGACTTATTGGAAATAATACATACCGATGTGTGCGGTCCAATGAGTGTAGCATCGCGTGGTGGATATCGTTATGTTCTCACTTTCACGGATGACTTAAGTAGATATGGGTATGTCTACTTTATGAAACATAAGTTCAAAACTTTCGAGAAGTTTAAGGAATTTCAAAGTGAAGTGGAAAATCATTGTAACAAGAAGATTAAGTTTCTGCGTTCTGACCGCGGAGGTGAATATCTAAGTTATGAGTTTGGTATGCATTTAAAAGAGATGTGGAATACTTTCGCAATTGACACCGCCGGGAACACCACAGCGTAATGGTGTGTCGAACGTCGTAATCGAACTCTCTTAGATATGGTTCGGTCTATGATGTGTCTTACAGATTTACCGCTATTGTTTTGGGGCTATGCATTAGAGACAGCCGCATTCACTTTAAATAGGGCACCATCTAAATCCGTTGAAACGACACCATACGAATTGTGGTTTGGTAAGAAACCTAAGTTGTCATTCCTTAAAGTTTGGGGTTGCGAAGCATATGTAAAGAAGTTACAACCTGATAAGCTTGAACCCAAAGCGGAGAAATGCGTCTTCATAGGATACCCTAAAGAAACAATTGGGTATACCTTCTATCATAGATCCGGAGGCAAAGTTTTCGTTGCCAAGAATGGATCCTTTCTTTAGAAGGAGTTTCTCTCGAAGGAAGTGACTGGAAGGAAAGTAGAACTTGACGAGGTTATTGAACCTTCTCTCGGAGTTGAGAGTAGCGCAGCACCAGAAGATGTTTTTGTGCCGCCTGCACCAATTGGAGAGGAAGCTAATGATGGTGATCATGAAACTTCGAACGAAGTTGCTGCTGAACCTCGCAGGTCAACGAGGGTTAATACCGCTCCTGATTGGTATGACCCTGCCTTGAACGTCATGTTGATGGACAACACTGATGACCCTGCAACGTATGAAGAAGCTATGGTGAGCCCAGATTCCGACAAATGGATAGAAGCCATGAAATCCGAAATGGGATCCATGTATGAAAACCAAGTGTGGACTTTGGTGGACTTACTGGATGGCCGTAAGGCTGTCGAGAACAAATGGATTTTCAAGAGAAAAACAGATGTTGATGGTAATGTTACCGTCTATAAAGCTCGACTTGTCGCAAAAGGGTTCCGACAAATTCAAGAAGTTGACTACGATGAGACATTCTCACCAGTAGCGAAGCTAAAGTCTGTGAGGATTTTGTTAGCAATTGCTGCATATTTCGATTATGAGATTTGGCAGATGGATGTCAAAACGGCATTCCTTAATGGTGACATTGAGGAAGAGTTGTATATGGTACAACCCAAGGGTTTTGTCGATCCTAAAGATGCTGACAAGGTATGCAAACTTCAGCGCTCCATTTATGGACTGAAGCAAGCATCCCGGAGTTGGAATCAACATTTTGATAAAGTAATCAAAAACTTTGGATTTATACAAACTTATGGAGAAGCTTGTATTTACAAGAAAGTGAGTGGGAGCTCTATAGCATTCCTAGTACTATATGTAGATGACATATTGTTGATTGGGAATGATATAGAACTTCTTAATAGTGTCAAGCCTATTTGAATAATACTTTTTCAATGAAGGATCTTGGCGAAGCGGCATATATTCTAGGCATCAAGATTTATAGAGATAGATCAAGACGCCTAATAGCGCTTTCACAAAGTACATACTTGGACAAAGTTCTAAAGAAGTTTAGAATTGAAGAGAGCAAGAAAGGGTTCGTGCCCATGTTGTCAGGTAAGACCTTTAGTAAGACTCAAAGTCCAGCTACGACAGAAGATAGAGAGAAGATGAATAATATTCCCTATGCCTCGGCCATAGGTTCTATCATGTATGCCATGCTGTGTACAAAACCGGATATAGCACATGTTGTTAGTTTGACTAACAGATATCAAAGTGATCCTGGAATGGAGCACTGGACAACGGTCAAGAATATCCTAAAGTACCTAAATAGGACTAAGGATATGGTTCTTTCTTATGGAGATGATGAACAGCTTGTTGTAAACAATTACACCGATGCTAGTTGGAACACCGATCCAGATGACTCGAAGTCACAGTCTGGATACGTATTTATTTTGAATGGTGCTACAATAAGCTGGAGGAGTGCCAAGCAAAGCGTTGTGGCGAAATCTTCAACTGAATCGGAATACATAGCTGCTTCGGAGGCTGCACAAGAAGCCATATGGATGAAGGAGTTCATTACTGAACTTGGCGTGGTTCCTAGTGCGTTGGACCCGATGGCCATCTACTGTGACAACACAGGTGCCATAGCTAATGCACAGGAGCCAAGGTCACATAGCAAGCTGAAGCACATCAAGCTACGTTTCCATGCTATTCACGAGTATGTCCAAGATGGTGACATAAAGATTTTCAAAGTACACACTGATCTGAATGTGGAAGATCCGTTGACTAAACCTCTCCCTAGAGCAAAGCATGACCAACACCAGAACGCATGGGTGTTAGTATATTACCATGTAATCTAGCTTATTGACTCTAGTGCAAGTGGGAGACTGTTGGAGATATGCCCAAGAGGCAATAATAAAAGTGGTTATTATTATATCTTTGTGTTTATGATGAATGTTTACATCCCATGCTATAATTGTATCGTAAGGAAACACTGATACATGTGTGTTTTGTAAACATAAAAGAGTCCCTAGTAAGCCTCTTGTTGAACTAGCTTGTTGATTAATTGATGATCATGGTTTCCTGATCATGGACATTGGATGTCATTAATAACAAGGTTATATCATTAGGAGAATGATGTGATGGAAACACACCCATAGTAAGCGTAGCATAAGATCAAGTCATTAAGTTCGTATTGCTACAAGCTTTCAAATGCATAGTAACTTAATCCTTCGACCATTAGGTTATGTTAATCACCATCACCGGATGGGTACTTTGATGACATCAAACACCGCTTCGTAACTGGGTGGTTATAAAGGTGTCATTGGGTATTCTGAAAGTATGTGTTGAAGCGCATGGACCAAGATTGGGATTTGTCCATCCATATGGCGAATAGATATGCTCTGGGCCCTCTCGGTGGAATGTCATCTAGTTAGCTTGCAAGCATGTGACTAGGTCACAAGGGATGACATAACATGGAACGAGTAAAGAGTACTTATCAGTAAAGAGGTAGAACTTGGTATGGAGATACCGACGATCAAACCTCGGATAAGTAGAGTATCGCGTGACAAAGGGAATTGGTTTCGTATGTTAATGGTTCTATCGATCACGAAGTCATCGTTGAGTATGTGGGAGTCGTTATGGATCTCCAGATCCCGCTGATGGTTATTGATCGGAGAGGTGTCTCCATCATGTCTGCATATTCACGAACCGTAGGGTGACACACTTAAGGTTCGATGCTGTTTAGGTAGATATGGAATGAGCGTTGGAGACTGAATGTTGTTCGGAGTCTCGGATTGGATCTGAGACATCACGAGTAGATCCGGAATTGTCCGGAGAATAAGATTCATATAATGGAGATCATTTTCTAGGTTCGGAAATGTCCTGGAGTGTTTATATGGGGGTTCTAGAAGGTTTCAGAATATTCCGGAAGGTTCTAGAAATTTCTATGGAGTTTGCTTGAAAACCAAGAAAGAAAAAGGGGAAACTTGGGGGGGAAGGAAACTCCCCCCAAACCCCCCTTGTGCGCCGGCCCTAGGAGGTGGGCCTAGGGGTGGGAACCCTAGGGCGCACCCCTCCCTCTATATATAGAGGGGTGGAGGCGCCACCCCCTCTTGCCCCTCCACTCTTGCCCTAGCCGCCTCTCTCCTCCTCCTTCCTTCTGCTCAGGTTTAGGCGAAGCCCTGCAGAATTCTCTACTCCACCACCACCATGCCGTCGTGCTGCTGGGATTCCGTGGAGAGATCTACTACCTCCGCTGCTCGCTGGAACAGGGAGAGGAAGGTCTGCATCGACTCCGCATGTGTGACCGACTGCGGAAGCGCTACCGGAACGCGGCGCCGGAAGGATCGTCTACTCGATCTTGAGATCGGCAAGTGATCGTCTACGTCAACCACGAGATCCGATCTCTCACAAGGCTTTCGGATCTACAAGGGTTAGTACAGATCTATCTCGTTGCACATGTCTAATAGATTAGACCTTGGCTTTTATCTAGATTAGATCTGGGTTTTGTTCGTTCTTGCGGTAGAAATTTTTTATTTTCCATGCTACGAACCCATCAATAAACAAGCATGGAACATAAAAAATTATAGATACGTTTGCAACGTATCAACATCCCCAAGCTTAACTCCTGCTCGTCCTCGAGTAGGTAAGTGATAAAAAAGAATAATTTTTGAGGTGACATGCACCATCACAATCAAGAATGAAACCATTTGCAAAGCATGAAAGCTGGGATCAAAGTACTTTAAACATGAGCATGAAAGATGAAGTTCTAACAATAAGACATAGTAACTATGTTGTAACATGAAAAGGTACAAACAAAGATCATGAATAACAATGCATTGAAAGACGTTTGTTTGTTTCACATATAGAAAACATAGCATAGTGGTATTCAGCTTGTCCGTCATGGAGTAGAAAATATAAATGCATAGGACACCTTCAAAGTTCATAAGGGTGACTAGACACAAATAGTTTAAGAACAAGCAATATCAACATTATGAATTAATGAACAAGTTTTGGGACAATGCACATTAAACTAAGAATGGCCACTATGCTCTCTTAATAGGTGCATAAAGATAGAAGATGGAGACTCAACATAAAAGTAAAAGAAAGGCCTTCATAGAAGGAAGCAGGGATTCAAGTCTCATAAAGAGCTTCCAAAAATTATGGTACTTATTAGCTTTTAGCTCTCATTGCCCCTATCATAAGCATCTTGAAGTGATTAAGGTTAAAGTGAACAAACTATGAAGTATATGCTTGACAAAGTATAAGTTGGTAATCTCATGTCCCTTGAATATGAGGGCCGCTCCTCATGCTACTCAAGTTTAGTTACCGGTAAGTTCTTGTCATAGTAAGTACATGTGTAACATAGAGAACCGCCAACGGGGTACCCCTTGCACATGATACAGGAGCTATCTCATAATCAAAATGACAAGGCAAGCAGACAATGAGCATCTCAGCAATCTTCTTATTTACCATGGGAAAATGGTGCTTTTCTCTCTCTTTCCACTTTTGTCATCTTTTTTTTCTTTTTCTCAACCTGTATCTCTTTTTTTATAAGAAGAATGCTTCATAGATTGCTCACTATGGTGATGCTGCAAGTTTCCACCATAATTAGGCATGGCTTAGGCTAGCGGCCCAGGCGTTTCTCTAACACACACATACATAACTCCATGGACTTACAAGCTCCCCTTTCATTTCACACCGACGACATCCATAAACAAAAGAGCTTGATATGAACTGGGTATAATGTACAAGTGCAATGTTGAAAGCGTTCCCCATGACAACATGGTTCTACTAATTCCCAACGTATAAGTGCAAGTATATACAACATAGATGACACAATGGTTCAAGTTTATTAGGGGCAAGAAAAGTAAAGTGTGCCATCAAGTTCGTGAGATCTTTAATCACTAATTTTCACATAATAAGTTTAATTCGGAAGGTAGATAAAAATATGAATATACTTGGAATAGCAAATGCTAATAGGTAGGTATGGTGGCATCTTGTTAATAGGTTAGTTATAGAAAATGCATAAAAGTATCTCAAAATGTAGACAAAACATAAGAAAGTAGATACTATACAAGCATGGAACATCAAAAATTATAGATACGTTTGCAATGTATCAACCTCCACTACAGATCGCTGAGGAACATCACCGGTCGCGCCGATCTTCGGAGCACTGCTCGCCTGGCTCGTGGCATGGTTGGTATGCGTCAAGGGATTGCGGAAGATCCTGGTCTCCCGTTTGGTTTGCCCTGCGTACTTCACCCTGACCCATAGATATGGCCACTAGACCATGACGAGCAGGTAAAAATCAGTTTTGCATGATTTTTGTAGGACTCGAATCCTTAGATTCTTCCCTATGGATTGAATTTTGATCAAAGGAGTCGTGGTACACAAATTCTTTTGAACTACAACCCCCCACCCATGCTTAAATCATGTAGGGATTGGAACATCTACTTGAGGCTCAACTCTCATCGTGCCATTTACGTAGGCAGTTTTCCTACATTTTATAATTGTCTGTTTTTCACCGGCAAACTTGTGAAATTCCTGTGTTCTCAATCCTGCGATTGAAAGAGGCCCAAGACTTTTTCTTCAGTGTCCCCCCTCTCCTCCAAACATACTAATCTGAAAACACAAGAACGACCATGATTGTTGATACCCGTAACGGAAGGTGTATTGGCCAATCAGGGATAGCATTATATTTTAAGTTTCATGTGTTTTACAAACACAAGATTTCTGTAAAAAGTTGGCTGTTTGGTTTACATGAATACAAAAACATAGGATTACTTTAAAACATGGTAAAATCAAAGTCAAACCTCACGGGAGTGTATATTTATGATGTTATCGTGTCTCTTGGGACCTCATTCTTGTTCTTTGCACACGTAGGAATTTGAAAATAAGGTCCAAGTTGGTTATGAAGAATTGCATATGAGTTTTGGAGGATTCTAACCCATAGGATTTTGAAAGATATCAAATTCCTATGGAGTCACTTCTTAGTTCCTATGCCCTCCATTCCATAAGAATCTAAACATGAGCTCCAACCTCATTCTATTTCTCCTTTGAGAAGTCCAATGCACTCACACTATATTCTAGCAAAACTCCTGTGTTTGTTTCCTATTCACCATCCAAAGACACTTGTTACAAAATTCTAGTGTTTTTAATTCCTAATATGAATTTACTGTACCTACCATGTCAATCATGTGTTTTTCCTATTCCTACATTTTTTAAAAACCATTGATCGAAAGAGGCCCCTAATCTTGTTAATCAATCATAGGAAAATTTCCTATGTTTTTTCCTCTGGTCCATTCGTTTGAACAGTGCCAGCATAGGAAACTTAACTATTCCTACACTTTTTCTTTAATGCAAACAAGACCTTATTCCATGGTATGTTTGTCTGCGTGCATTCATGATTTATTCATCACGTTTTTGCATCTTTCAGATGGTAGTTTTTTTTGCAAAGCTAGCCAGCACTCTCCCTTTGTCAAACACCTTGCATGCCCCTAGATATGAAGAAAATATGTTGCAGGGCATTGACGCGTTGCTGATGCCACTAGACAATCCAATAGTAGAAGCATTTGTACCAGTTGATGATGACATACCTGGAACATGGGATGGTGAAGGATTTGAAAACAAGGGCCGCTGGGTTGGTGCGAACGGAGAATGGATTGCGATTGCAAAGCACCCGGGGCGCTGATACCTCCAAAACGTCTACAGTATGGCACGTATCGAGTTGCCACGTGTGCAGCGTGTTGATATTTATCCATCGGGTAACCAGTGTTTCCCCAAACCCCATGCACTTACCTCTACAAGCACGCGAATATCGAGTTGTTGCCGATACAAATAGCAAAGAAACCGTACAGATTTGACAATCAATGACACTACAGCGCAATGGCGGTGTTTGACAAATTCATTGCTACCATAGATTTTCCTTGTGACAGGGACTGGATTATCCTTCGAAACGACAATCTTGCACAAGCAATGTATGTTGATGCCATTGCCAAGTGTCTAATCAGTGGTTCTATTGATCACATATACGCGGTGACAGAACCACGAGGAGATGTTCTTGTCTGGGAACCAAACAAGTGGAGTGAGTCCTGTTATTTAAAAGTAAAATTTATAAATTATTTACAACTGCATTGTTCATGATACTTTTGCTAACTGAAATGCACACACAGGTATACTTGCAGGCCCGAGTGTCATACAGGCTCCAGTAATTGAAGAGCCGGTAAACATCCAAGCCGGTGACGATGCCGAGGCTGAAGATATTGCATTGCACATCTGGTACTTGGCAGAGCTTGGCTGGGATATCCCGTGGATTCACACCAGGGGTGCACGAACCAGCAGCCATGGTAATCCTGTATCATACATGGGTAGAGAACCGCTCTCTTATCCCTCGCTCCGCTGCCACGTTTTCCAGAGGATCCTTAATTTGGATGACCCTGTAGCACCGGACTGGATCAGAAGGGATAATCTTGCAGCGAGGTCAGTGTTTGTGGGAATCAACCATCCATTCATCCTCGAGCCCCCTACAAACTCTGAACCCGGTGCTGCCGATGTTGACGAAGCTCTGCCAGTGTTTAGAGGAGACTATGTGTTTACTACACACGTGCGATGCCAACATCGCCCACAGCTAGTTCCAGATTGGAGCCGCATGCATGTCAATGGGGGGGCTGCCATAGGTTCATCACTTAACTATAGTGGAGCGGAACATAGGGAGCAAATGTTCGAGGTGCCAATGTGGTTCGTGCCAACCCTGCCTCATTAGAACTATGTGAAGTTTGACCAACATACCGAAAAGCTGATTATGAGCACTCGCAGCATCATTTCTGTAGCTAGTACTTGTCACCATGTAATGTACAGTACTATGTACATAGTACTTTCATACTGTATTGTAGTATTAGTACTTGCAACATTATTTCCACTATTGCTTGTACTAGGCACCATGTACGTAATAATATACTTTTATAGTATGTGTTTGATGTTTCCCTATTCAAGCACTCAAGCCGTCGTGCCCAATTTTCTAGGCTATTAATTTTTGCATGACAATTAGTAGTACTGTATTGGTGGCAAGGTTTTCTTTGTCCACAACATTCGTCTAACCTCGCCGCATTTATTCCCTCACCAGCACCAGCCCCAACCCCATCCCTCTCTCACACAACACTCCTTAATTGCCATTGCGCTTCCCTCCATTGACAACCACCACCGCCGTAACTTACTCGTCTTAGGCGGGTTGACTATGGGCGGCAGACCCTGCAACCTCATCTATAGAGCCATCAAATCCCTCAGACATCACAGTGGCAGTGCGGTATGTACATAATCCCTGAAACCCTTGATCCTATTGATGAGATGCGGTCAAGCTTTTATTAGCGCTTGGTTAACATTTGGTTGGTGTTGAGTATAGTTCTCATCTAGTGCATTTAACCCATTTGTATAGTACAGTTTAGTTTTGCACATGCAAGCTAGTTCCGAGGCTAGATCTACGGTGAACTATAATAATAAGTTCAAATTTTGTATTGATTGATCCACGACTGATGATGATTTGGGAGGCCACTCAGTATGTTTTGCTTTAGATTGGTCTCAGGGGCGGAGGTCCCTTTAATTTGGGAAAGTTAGGGCGACTGCTGCCCTACCCTGATTTTTGCCAAAAATTTTGAGTATATGTATGCATCTCTAGCATCGGCAGCAGATAGAGATCATCTTGTTCGTCCGTTCGTCTGTTCCTGGGTGTTCAGTATATGTACTGCTCGATAAAGAACTGCGCTAATGTGATGCCTAGACCTTGGAACTAGTACTAATATAACCAGCGTTCATGCTAGATAGAGTTAAGACTTTAATTTGTGTACTTTGATAAGAAAATTGCTCCACTTTACTTTCTTAGTTGATCTTGTATTGTACTCTATCAGCTAATACTGTACTATTTCACAATTATTGACAGCTGGTAGATACATTATCTGTCCACGGGATTTTTTGTAGTGTTCGGGCAAGAAGCTCAAGCGTGGATAGACTCATCATCGAAGAAGACAAGAGAGCCCTGTGCAGTCTAGATGGAGGGGGCAGGCTAGGAACACCCACGTGGAGAACACCTATGACGAGTTCTGTAAGATGTTGTCAATACCGGGAGGGTTAGACATGCGGAGAATATCCAACTCCTTTTTGCCAACATTTGGCGGTGAGTATCCTGCAGCTGGGACGTCGAGCTGAAGAACCAAGATGGCAAGGTAATCCTTGACGAAGGATGGCTAGATTTTTTCAAAGCACATGACTTGAAGGTAGGATACTTTCTGGTATTTAAGAAGCTTGCCACCACTTCCTTTAAGGTGATAGTATTTGACCATGATAACTGCGGGAAGGTGATCAGATGTGCAGGTTATCACCCATCATTTGATGAACAATTTACTATATCGTAGGTGTTTTAATATAGTGACTGTTTGCTTCTAATTATAACTATTCTTTAAAGAGGTGCTTGAACACCTTCCGTTATCATGCATCCTGTTGGAACACCATGGTACTTGATCGCGCTAGGCTCCAATGTGGAGGTATTTACTATACTATGTTTGCAAGAAAACTGCAAAACAAACATCTAGTGTACTACTGCTAGTATTGTACTACCTCTTGTTCCATAGTATAATCTTTTTTATCAAACTAAACAATCATCTTGTTAGTTCCGCCTCATACAAGAGTTGTGTCATGTTGGTGTACCTAACAATCAAGTGCGTAGGTGTAGTACAACTCCTGTATGCAGCAAAACTAATGAGATGATTGTTTGTTGTACTCTACTACTAGTAGTAATACATACTGTACTAGTACAAGTGTATTAATACTAGGTAGGACTACTATTTTTTAGGAAAATAGAAGCTGTAAATAAACATCATCTGGTCAAACATGACAGCAGTAGTAACTCTAGTCGGTGTACATGGCAGCGTGCCAGCCTAGTTGTAATGGCCCAGGTTGTGACATGGTTAATTTAGCACATGACAGCGTGCCAGCCTAGCTATAAAATGTGCCAGGATTTCAGATGGTTAATTTAGGGCACTGCAGCATGCCAGCCAAGCTAATCGGCGTCCTAGATGCAGCTCCAGAGGCCTTGCAAAAAAACTCGTTCATAGAGTCATCCCATCTTACCCATCTCGGTTGTTTTTACCCCCACTCGCCAATGCCGCCTAGCCCCACATTTGGGATTGTCTCTAGTGCGTGCTTCGCACATTTTCCTCGCCATCTCGGCCGCTGCATCGGATCTTGCAGGACACGCCACCCCTCTCCAAAAGTCCCCCGATAGTCATACTCTGGTTTGACCTCTTCCTCCAATCCATCCCGATGTCGCAATCGACGCACAACCCACTGCACGACGTCTGGAGCAAACGGCGACAATGTTTTCAACGAAATCGTTGTGCATCTGGACACTACCAGCGCGGCCCGGCTAGCCGCATGCTCCAAGGAGCTGTACCACCAAGTCGCGGGTGGAAAAGGTAGCAGATGCCCCAACAACCACCACGGGACATTCGTCCCCTACAACGACGTCTACGACCACATAATCTAGTGCTTTCACGGCTAGCAAGTCTGCACGGAGCCTGGATGCAAGTTCATCACCTCGTCGGTAGAGCTAACACCTATGGTAGAGCTCGTCCGCCACCTCATAGTTGCCCACTCGAGGACTGCACCCACAATGTCCTATAGCCACAAACACTAGGAGCCGTCTAAGCCGGTGCCCATAAGAGGCTCGCGGAGAGCGGATATCATCGGCATCAGGAAAGAGGGCACCGTGTTTGTCGCCCAAATTGATGGCCACACCACGGACATCGTCATTGTGACACCCCCAAGATTAAGGCTAGACAAATCCCAGACCTCTGTCTGATATAAGCCTAACCTAAATCTTTGAAGCGTACAGAGAGAGAATCGGTAACATTACAGTGACCCTACGACACAAAAATTATTGTACCAAGCTCATAACTGAGCAAAGAACCAAAATATTACAAGCAGAGGTCACTGACCACAAACATCAAACAACGGAAGGCAAATTATGCTATTCCATATAGCAAACTTAACAAATGGCCTAAGAGGCCTGAAGCATAATGACGACGTCCCATTCCATAGATTCCAGGCTGCCGACCGGGAACCCCAAGCTACTCGTCAATGTCGATGCCGTAACAAACTCATCTTCTATGGTAACACTTACCTGCTGCAAAAGTATCAACAAAGCAAGGCTAAGTACAGGGTGTACTCTGCAAGACTTATGGCTGGTGGGGTTACTTTGCATAAAGCTAACTTTCTTTGTAAAAGAGGTAGGAGAAGATCGACTAATATAACCTTTTAAAAGGGGATAAGAAAACAATATCACTAGCTTTGATCATCTTTTGATATTCACCGAATCTTTATCAGCTGAACCTACCAACTAGGATCACCCCCTCAATCCTCGAGGAAGCATCCTTAAGCACACCTCACTTCTCTTGTCAAGTTTTACGATTAGATTCTTCTTCTCTATGATCTTAGAATCTGTTCCCAAGTTGTCCATAACCGTGGACACGGCTTTTCGAAAAGATTATTACCCTGTAGGGGTGCACACCTTTACCTACACGTACCAACCTTCTCTTAATGCTAGATATCGTTAGCCCTCTTCCTTGGAAGGCTGGCAGAGAGCGGTTGGACACTACCTTTACCTTGCTTTTGCCAAGACCATGAGTCACGCCCTAAGGAGATGCCGTCGTAACAGGTCAAGTCTCGAAGCTGGTCCCTAGAGATGTGTGCAGGGTTCAAGATTACAGAGGCCGTGCCTCTCTTGTTCCTAGCCACACTTACCTACCTGTATGAATGCACCTCCTTCACTGCCTTCAAGAACGACCAGAATGCATATGTCGAATGGAATGCCCTAACTATGTGACTCATGGAATCTACTAGGCAAGTTAGTTGGTCGAGGGGGTTTCTAGGCCCCCGTGTGGCTGTACGCTCGTCTTGATTCAAGAGGCAAGAACTCAGATCCTAGTGTGGAAAGTATGGGACTACAAAAACCACAACCTGACGTGGCCTCCCATACAAGCCTTAGCATGTTTAACATTCATCTCTAATCATACCACGTCATCATGTCATAGTAGGTTCATTCATAGCTCTGATTCATCAACCGAATAGAGCAGCGGTAAAAGTTAAGCATGGCTAAGCACAACAGATATAACAGTTCTAGCGAAGCTCATAAGCCAAACCCTAGTTATGCTAGGAGCAGTGCATCAGGGAGTATAGGCTACAAAGGAAACATGCATCAGATAGGATTATTGTATCTATTGATAAAAGACTTTGGAATCGTATGCACATGGCAAGAATGAAATACTTTAAAATCATAGGATTATATCATGTTTGGGGTTTTCCTTGCCTTTGCTAGTTGATACTTTGATCTAGAACTTCAGGTTCATTTGCTTGGCATTATTCGTCGATAACCTTCGATGGTGTTGGTCTCGGTCTTCAATGTTGGACTCGGTCTCATTACTCACATCAACTCCGAGGTCTACCGAGAAGAAGCAGAAACACCGAAAAGGAAAACAACAATCAACACATGGCATCTGTGCAATGCTTAAACAAGTTTGATGATATGACAAGTTAAATTATAGTGAGATGAAACCCTAAGACATGCTTTGCCAATTTAAATAGGGTCCGAGGGGTGCAAACCCTAATTCGGAGAAACCCCGAATACATATAAGAGGGGTTATTTTATTCTTCTAATTAAACTTGTCATGTAAGTTTCTTAACAATGCATCATTATGAGTCTATTGTGTAGATCTCATTTTTCTGAATATTTTGATATATTATACATATTTTTCTGATTTAAAATGAATTAGTTATGATTTTTCCCAATTTTAATCCCTTTTTAAACAATTAAACATTTTTGGAATTATTAAAATTATTTTCCAACCTAGACCCACATGTTAGACTTTATTAATTTCAGAAAACATTTCCAGAAAGAATAAAAACCTGATATACTGGACCCACCTGTCAGCATTTTCAATTAATAAAACAATTACAAAAAATGGTTAAATAAAAGAAAAAGGCTTTATGACCTCATGCTGACGTCAACATGACGTCAGCAATGGGGGGGGGGGGTGCTCTCAGGTCGAGCAAGCCCCCATCAATCTGCTGCACGCGGGGCCTCGTGGCTAGGCTTGCTAGAGAGAGGGGAGCGAGGCGAGTCGAATAGCGGTGGCGCCGCCAAGAAATGGTCACTGGAAGGCGGCCGACGACGAGCTGCTACGGCAGCAGCGTCGGATGAATGACGAGAGCGAGCTATAGAGAAGGAGGGAGTCGTTTGGGAGGTGCTGGAGCACCAACGACTCACCACTAACACGATGGAGGGGTCAGAGAGGCGAGGCGAGCTCGGAAGGCGAAAAATCAACGACGGCAATGGCGGCGGCTGATGGTGGTTTGAGCTCGATTCCGGCGAGCAGACGGCTCCCTTGCTTGCATGCTTCGACAAAGATGAAGAGGGTGGCGAGGCGCTGCCAGCAGTGGCCTCAGTGTGGCGTGGGGTCAGCGGAGACAACGGGGCACCAGAGCACCTGCAACCTAGGGTTAGGGTTTTCTTGCGGAAGAAGAGGATAGAGGGAGAACTGGGCAGCTAGGGTTCTCCGGCGACAATGTTGGGCTCTTATAGGTGACAGGGGGCGGTAGCGCGAATCTTGGAGCACGCCGGCAGCGGGGGCACGGCCAGTGAGCTTCTTCGCCGATCGGGAGGTCGACAACGTCCTGAGGAAGACGGCGAACAGGGGCAAAGGGGTACCAGGCCAAGGTGGGCTGCAGCTGGGCCAGGCTAGGCCGGTTGCAGGCGTGCGTGAACTATAGAGAATAGGAGAAGAGAAGCTGGGCTTGGCCCAAGAAGATTAGCTATAGGTTTTTCTTTCTGAAATCTTTTTTCCTTTTTCTGTTTTCATTTTTCTTTTTGCATTTCCATATACTTTCCTATTTTGAATCATTTCAAAAATACCAGAAACTTTTGTAAACATATTAAAATATTGCAGGGGCCCTCATAGTCCATTTGGGCTCCATAATTTTGGTAGTTTTCAAAATACAAAACCCCTTTTGAATACATTTCTAATAGAGAGGGTAAGATTAGGGTTTAGGGTTTTGTCTTCTTCCATGCATTTTATTTAAAGAGGATGATGCTCATGCTATGCACAATCAAATCCTTAATTAGAAGGTCATTAAAACTAGGGGTGTTACAGTTCTATCCCCCTTAACAGAATCTCGTCCCGAGATTCCTAGGTAGGAAGATAGAAGGAACAGGGTTACACTAAACTTCTACGATCTTCTCGGAGAAGTTGATCCATGCCACCATTATTGAATGAATGAAGCGCTTCATTTCTTTGAGGTAGCTACACACACTAAGGGAGAGATGGAAAAACACAGAACCACAAACAGAGTATCTCATGGTCAACTCATGGATATATGTTTCTTAACATCTCTGGAGCTAACGAGCATGAAACACGTCAAAGTAATAGAGAAAACAAAAGGAGATGGTTTTAAGGTGTTAGCTAGACAATCTTCATAAGGATTGAGACCATGGAACTTCAGAAGAGTCAAACTTCTGAAAAGGAGAGCATACAACAAAAAGAACACCACCATAGACTTCAAATGGCGAACCTCTACTAAACGGCTTAAGTAGAGCTTCAGGGGTACAAAGATACAGATAACCAAGCTGTTGAACTACTTTTGATACATAAGGATCACTCTTTGGTTCAACAGATGGCCGAGACAAAAAGGTTGTTTTGTGGAGAGGACTCATAAGAGTCATAAGGAACATGTAACAAGAGTAACTTATGTTTATCAAAACCATAGTCGCTCTTCAAACATGTTAGAAAAAACCGAAGGAAACTTTTTATTCATCCAAGTTTATCAAAATCTTTGCCAAAGATCATGACATCATTTCAGACCACCAAGATGATTAAGGAAGAAGATTCCTGATGACACGAGGAAAAAGAAACTTAATTCTCAGACTTCAGTTACTTGGCACAACAAGGTGCTTGCCAATATAAAAGGGTCTGGAGGATCGACTGAGAGACATTTAGCAACACTTCTTTAAATGTTCTCCTTGATGTTGGAGACAATGGACATCAAGTAAAGGTCAAACTTCGGATACAAAGGAAACCGTAAGCACAACTCCTATGATAAGTCATAAAAGAAGAAGCCTTATGAGGAGTGGTTGTTATTGTTGAATCAAGAGAATGTGGCAATAGGTCTTTCGGCTAATTATGTAAACGATCACATCAATCTTGCCAGATTTTCAAAGGGACCTACGTCAAAAACCTTGATGAACACTAACCATCATATCTGCTTGAGATTCAACTCTAGTTAAGTGAAGAGATACTTTAGACTCAACATGTCCGAATAGAAAGTTTGCAACATTTACCATAAAGGTAAAGTTACTGGATTCTCAAGACATGGACTACAATGTCAAGCTCCAAATGGATGAGCTAGGTTGCGAAACCCATGTATTAACAAGTTATCAAAAGATAATTTCCCCTACATGAATTGATTACAACAAAACACAATGCATCATTTTTGTTGGGAGACATTTAGGAGGATACTGAAGTCTGTAGAACTTCTTCTCTTCCATGAAAAATCAATCAGTGACTTGGTGTGCTTAGAAAGACTTCCCAAAATATGGAGGTATTAACCTACCATATCAAGAATACTTGGCACATGCTTAACTAACTTGAAATGATTCTTGAGGAAACAAAGATAACTCTGCTCTAATCCATGATGACATCTTTCGAAAAATGCACGTGAATCGGAGAAGGTCACTCCCAACATCCAGAACACATGCTTCGAGATAACACGAAGACGATTCTCAAAAGTTTCCAACATTAATGCCAACTATTCCACATGAATCCAATCTAGCATGGAGAATGTAAGGATGTCATTGACATGCTCGATAACAAACTTATCAAGACATTCCAAGAAAATGAACTCATATGTGATATGAACAAACAACAATATTGGTTAGACCAAAGAACATGAAGATGTACGTAGGTGAAACATCACGAATAGATATACCATCATGATAGTCCTTGGATTTGAGATTGATTTGACGATAACCCAAATCAAATCAAAGGCGGGGAAGATACCGTTTCCACGAAGGAAACACTATCCTTCTTAGCACGAACAAAACTAGACATCCCTTTTGGTGAAACAAGTTTCATAGAACTTTTGTCTTACAACTCTCCAAGTTGTTGTTTAAGCTCAACCAACTAGTTCAGGGGTATCCAGTACATATCCTTGGAGAAAAGAGCAGTTCATAGAACTTGCCTGCTCCAGAACTTGACAAACACGGTCATGTGGCAACATGACAATACTTCTAGAAAGACGTCTAGAATGTCACGAACCACCGATATGTCACATAGTTCAAGAGGAATCTTGCTTGGTAAGACACGAATACATAGTTTCAGAGCTTCGGCACAAGCCTAACTCTTTGACCGAAGAGAGTGTACCAGAATATCGGACATGGTAGCACAGTCAAACTTAGCTTAGTGATAGGGAAACCATCACACTACGAATGACACAAATGTCCTTGTTGAGGTCCAAAGCAATAATAATTGCTAAGAATCTCAGATGGCTACATTATTACGCACACGCATCATTCACGAGCACTAAGGCTCGGAGGAAGGGTGGTAAATATGTGTAAGAGCATCACTTCATCAAGAGGGTCATGAAACTCAGCATAACCTCTTAGTATAAAGGAGTGTGATACTTTAAGGTAGAACCGATCAGAAGCTAATAAATGCACATTGATCTGCAGATTACAACACTTTGACCTAGTCCTGGATATGACAAGGTACTGGAGTTTGTTTCTCCTGACATACCGAAATGGTTTGTCTAGACGGACCACAAGAGTATCTTGCATCTAAAGACACCGATGCACATTTACTACTTGGTTACCAACTGGTAGACAAAGGTCGGAAAGCAACAAGGAAAAAAAAGGACACGCTCAGGATAGAATCCCGAGATGTGGATACATAAGTCAACAATCCTCCGAGGACCGATGCATAGAAAGGAGGTGTGGCATAGTCACGAGTATGGAAGAGAGACTCACGAAGAGTAATCTTGTCGTGATATATTTGGTTTTAGTAAAGAACATCTGCCATAGCATGTGGTAAGGGAAGTCCTTTGTTTGTCGTAATTTAATCACGATAATGACCACAAGGCTAAAGGCTATACTAGAAGGTACTAGGCATACCGAGGTAACGTTTCAACATTTACGACAGGGGTTGACAAAATGGATCTTGGTTAAAGGTCAGCTTCATGTACAAGATTCTCAACACTAGAATCCAGCACAATCCAGGATCTTCGGTTCAAGTTGATGACCCACAAGTATAGGGGGTGTATCACAGTATTTTCGATAAGTAAGAGTGTCGAACCCAACGAGGAGTAGAAGGTGTTGACTAGTGGCTTGGAGCAGGAATTCTCTGTAGATACTTAGCAAATGGATTTTTAGGGGTTTTTGATAACGTAGATAAATAAAGTACGAGTAAATAAAAGACAATAATAATAATTGCAGCAAGTGGCCCAATCCTTTCTTTAGCAAAGGACAAGCCGGTTGTATTACTTAAGATGACCAAACATTCTCGAGGACACACGGGAATATCGTCAAGTGCTTTCGCTTCATATAGTTGATTAATCTTCTTTAGTTTGATAAGTGTTGTGTGGGTGAACCTGTGGTAATGTACTGACCTTCCTAGGACTAATAAATACTTGTGATTATACCCCTTGCAAGCATCCACAAGTACAAGAAAGTAATTAAGATAAAAACCTAACCACAACTTTAAACTCTGAGATCCTACACTCCCTTGTGCAAAGGTTTCCTAACGGGGGTTTATGTTTCTGTCACTCCGGCAACCCCTAGAATTAGTAGCCAAATACACAATGCATTCCCCTAGGCCCATAAAGGTGAAGTGTCATGTAGTCGACATTCACATGACACCACTAGAAGAATAACACCACAACTTAAATAACAAACCATTGATTCTTTCTCAACACATTTCCACTACTAACAACATGACTTCTCCCATGTCCTCAAGAACTAAATGAACTACTCACAAGACATCATATGGATCAAGATCAGAGATGAAATAATGATAAGCAACAATCTGAACATAACAATAATTCAATGGTTCCACTCAATAGTATCAACTACAACAAGTAATCAACAACGGGAAAGTTTACCCTAAGAACTATGCAAGATTCAACCCAATTGTTACAGCGGTATGAAGTGGTGATGATGGTGCTGGTGGATATGATGATGGAGATGATGATGATGATCCCGATGAAGTCCAGCTTGATGGTGGTGTTGATGGCGATGATCTCCCCTCTCTGGGAAGGAATTTCCCCAACAGATTTCTGCCTGCCGGAGAGCTCTTTCTCCCTCTGTAGTTTTCCGCCCCGTGGAGGCGACAGAATCTTTCTGTGGTTGCTCCCTGAGTCTTAGGGTTTCGTGGGATAATATACGCCAAAGGGGAGAGATAGAGGTGGGCCAGGGTGGCCACACCACCTGGTGGCGTGACAAGGGCTGGCCCGCTCCAGGGGGTGGTGTGGGCCCCCTGTGGCCCATCTCCGCTCCCCCTTCTGGCATCCTTTGTCTTCTGGAAAAATAGGATTTTCCATGTATTTTCTGGAATTTTCTGATCTTCGTGAATTTCACCTCCAAACAGTGCCTTTTCCATCAGAATCCTGACTTCAGCGGTCCATCCTCCAAAAGTCATCAACCATACAAAAACATATGAAATAACATAAGTATCATCTCTTAATATGAAATATATCAATGAATAACAGTAAATTATGATATAGAATAGTGATGCAAAATGGACGTATCAACTCCCCCCAAGCTTAGACTTCGCTTGTCCCCAAGCGAAAACTGAGCTCAATAAACATGACCTCAGGTTTATGGAGTGAAGTGTCGATAAAAGAATACGGATAAGAAGCATCACATTCATCAATACATAAATCATAATAGAAGACAACTCACTATTATATAACTTAACTTGCAATAAGTAAAGTATACACAATAAAGATACACAAAGTAAATCATAATTGGTAATGGCAAACTTTGCTCTTGGTCAAAGAATAGTTAACAATTTGTAGGAGTTCAAACATAATGGGGTTTTCAATGATAGCTTTCAAAGTAGTACTCACTAAGATATGAGTAGTGTGCAAAACAAGGAACATAAGAAACATGATTGAATAAATCAGCATATGAATGATTGAATCACAACAACTCAAATACTTTCTCGAGATAGAAAGGAATAGGTTTACTAACTCCACTAGAAAGTAAAAGATAGGCCCTTCATAGAGGGAATCAGGGATTTCAAGTTTCATAAAGAGCTTCCAAAAATTATGGTACTTACTAGCTTTCAGCTCTCATTGCCCCTATCATAAGCATCTTGAGGTGGTTAAGGTTAAAGTGAACAAATATGAGGATATGCTTGACAAGTTATAAGTTGAAAATCTCATGCCCCGTGCTTACGAGTACCAGACCTCATGCTACTCAACTTTGGTCACGAGTAAGTTCTTGTCATTGTAAATACATGTGTATCATGGAGAACCTCCAACGGGGTACCCCTTGCCCAATGATACGGAAGCATTCCCATATCAAAATAACAAGGCAAGCAGACAATGAGCATCTCAGCGATCTTTTTATTTGCTATTTGCATAGGTTTTTATTGAGGATCCTTCACAGATTGCTCACTATGGTTATGCTGCATGTTTCCACCATGATTAGGCATGGCTTAGACTAGCGGCCCAGGCGTTTCTCTAACACATATACAAACTCCATGAGCTTACAAGCTCCCCTTTTATTTCACACTGCCGGGATCCATAAGCAAAAGAATCAAGATATCAACTAAATAAGTGCAATGTTGAAAGTGTTCCCCATGGTAACATGGTTGTGCTAACTCTCAACTTATAAAGCGCAAGCATATACGCAACATAGATGGGCACAATGGTTCAAGTTTATTAAGTGCAAGAAGAGTAAAGTGTGCCATCAAGTTTGTGAGAGCTTTAATCACTAATTTTCACATAACAAGTTTAATTCGGAAGGTAGATAAAAACATGAATTTACTTAGAATAGCAATAGTGCTAATAGGTAGGTATGGTGGACACAAGTGACATAGGTTTTGGTTTAAGGATTGGATGCACGAGAAGCATTCCCTTTCAGTACAGGTTTTAGGCTAGCAAGGTTGGGTAGCAAGTATAAGAATTGAAGGAAACAAACAAACATACAAGTGATAAAAACAAACATGCAATCTTCCTGGGAAGCACAAAAGATCTTAACTAGAGAATACTGAGCTTATGAGCCAATCAAGAAATAAATATAATGAAATTATATTTCTTAAGAGTATTTCTATCTTTTTCATTCAATTCTCATAATAGTGTTGCTACTGACCGAGCCAGGTTTGCCAAAACCAACTAAATTTACTTCATGATCCTAGAGTGATACAAATACTATCAACGAGATCAATCATATAACAGAAATTGAAAACTAATATAAGATATGCAAAAGAGTGAATGATAGAACTTCTCATTAATATTCCATAACGGCAACTCACACCAAGGGATACATACATATCTAACGAGAGGGGGGATACTTCCACAATGCAAACCATCCTACATGATAACTTCACTATTCATTATATGACTCTACTTAAAAAGTAAAAGATAAAAGATAGTGATGTGATACCACGACACTCCCCCAAGCTTGGAACAAACCAAGGGGATGCCAAAACCTGATGACGAATTACTCCTTCGGTGGTGGTGGTGTTTTCTTGTCATCGTCTAACTTCCAAGGTCAGGGTTCCCTATCAACAAAAGACATCCTGGTCTCCAACATCCTGAAACTAGCAGCAACACTTATGTGTTTAAACCTAACCTCATACTCACAATTTTGATTTTGTACATCATAGAGCTACGCTTGTAGTTGGTTGGTTGTTCGGTGGAGTGAGAGAATTTCATCCTTAAGCTCAGTGGTCTCCTTCTGGTACTTGGCGATGAGTTCAGAACTAATCTTATGGATGATATCCACTTCACGTTCCGCCATCTTCTTGTACTTAAAGACTTCCTTCTCTAGTGCTTCCATCCTGTCCTCCAGACTACCTTAACCTTTAGGGCCCTGAACCTCTTCTATCTATACCTTCCATCTTCGAGCAACAACTCCTTGGGATGAATCTTCAACTCACGCATATACGGGTTGATGATGTCCGTGGAGGAATCTTCCTTGGCTGATCCAGAGGAAGACATTGTGGCTTCAAAACTGGGACTTCACCTGTCAGAAGCAGATCGAAACGAAAACACGACGAGAACACGATATACGAACCTCGGGGGATCCGGGGATTATATATTACGAATTTTTGCAACAAAAGGAAGGTACTAAAAGAAAACGGGTCGGAGACGGGCTCTAGGGCAGCCACACCCCCTGGTGGCGCGGCCAGGTGGGCCCGCGCCACGAGGTGGTGTAAGCCACCCGGGCTCCATTTCCGTCCCATTTTCGACTCATTGCTTTCCATGTTAGATAAAAATTGCAAAAATATAAATTGACAGATTTTTCGCGGACCTTTTCTTACCAGAACAATTACCTATTCGAAAACAGACTCTATAGGTCTCTGAATTTGGTCTTTCATAAATTTTTCTGGAGTCACCATTTGAATAACATCAATATCTTCATCCTCTTAAACATATTGTTTGAGTCATTTAACCTTTCACCATCTTATTACACCATTTTCTCCTATAACCAGGAAATTTCTTTCACACAAAACTTCACACAATTCTCATTAGCAACATTAGTGTATGCAAGGTAATAAACCTTTTAAGTACAATTTTAACTAAAATCCATCAAATCATAAGCTACTGAAACAACTCCTCTCAAAAGCCCAAAAAGGAATTCAAAAAGGAAATCAATTTAAGAGGCAAAGGCAAGAATGGCAAAAATCTGTCAAAACATACCAGCAGGTAAAGATCAATTTTTTCATAAATCTTCTGTTGCTCAAATAAAAAAGTGCAAAACTAACAAAAGTTAAATAATAACCTGGGGGTATGCACACAAACAATTACAGATCAGTACGACGTTCTAGGATTTTTCATGATTTTTTATAGTGAAGCACAAAAATCTGTTTTGGGACAGCAACTTCCCCAAATCTTACTTCTCTCTCATTAGAGGTTGATCTTGACACAAAAACCAAACATAAAGGATAAGGATAGGTTATTGCATAAGAAATAACTTCCAAGACTCAAATAAACAAAAACAAACTAAAAGCAAAAATATATTGGGTTGTCTCCCGAAAAGCTCTTTCTTTATAGCCATTAAGATGAGCATGATAATTTCAATGATGCTCACGTAAGAATATGAATTGAAGTAAAAGAGAGCATCAAGAATCAAAAATACAGATGTTTAAGTCTAACCCACTTCCTATGCAAGGGAATTTTGTAAGAAAATAAATTGTTGAAACCAGAGGCTGCTAGCATAGGAAGGCAAAACAAATGTAACATAAAGACTTTCAGCATAAAGCGACGAAACTTAATATTATTGAGATGCATGAGAACACTTTTCCCTCTCTCATAGTAACTTTCAGTATCATGCATAAATTTAACGATATAACTATCACATGAACCATTGTAGCAATGATCACTTATTCTAACAGAAAACACAGGGACACTAGCTCTCCTAACACTACTTTGTGAAACAATATTAGAAGTATCCTTACAGAGGATAGTGTGTCCATATTTTACATATTTAGTGGCAAAGTCTTTCACATTTTCTATTACAGGTTCATCAGCTATTTTTTCATCAAGTTCAACAGCTTTATTTGTACTTTCATTAACCATACTAGCTATCATAGAATGTTCCTTTATCTTAACTGGGAAAGGCATTTTCTCAATGTAAGGTTTAGGTATAATATGATTAGCAGCATAAACTTCAGTATTTCTAGCAGGAACACTATTAGCAATATCTTTATATGGCTCATGATACTTATTCCATTTCTTTTTAGGAATTTCAATATAAGAAGCAAAAGCCTAAAAATAATTTGCAACACTTTGAGAATCTAGACCATAAGCATTACTAATATTATGAAAGTCATCAGTTCCCATAAAAGATTTAATGCATTCATAATCATAATTTATACCTGACTTTCTTCCTTTATCATTCTCCCATGCTTGAGCATTGTCTTGAATACAGTCTAGAAGATCCCATTTAGCTTCTTCTTCCATGCATGTAAATGATCCAGCACAAGAAGCATCCAATAGATCCTTATCATGAAGAGAAAGCCTTGCATAAAAGTTTTTGATAATAATATTGTTGGGGAGCTCATGAATAGGACATTTGAGCATTAGTAACTTCAATCTCCCCCAAGATTGAGCTGTACTCTCTCCATCACGAGGCCAAAAGTTGTATATTTGATTCCAATCTTTATGAATCTCACTAGGAGGATAAATTTTTGAATAAAAGAGAGTTACTACTTCCTCCCATTCAAGAGCTTGACCATTCTTTAGCAGCTTGTACCATTCCCCAGCTCTTCCTTTCAGTGACAATGAGAATAACTTCTTCTTGACTTGATCTGTTGTAATACCTGCACACTTGAACAACCCGCATAATTCGTGTATAAAGAGCAAATGATCATCGGGATGGACAGTTCCATCTCCAAAATAGTAATTATCCATAACACGATCAACAATTCTTCTAGGTATCTTAAAAGTATCATTTTCAGCAGGTGTAGGTTCATCTACTACCTTAGCAGTGGTAGTAGCATTACGAAATAAGAAACTAAGTGAATTATCCATATTGAAATAAAGTTACTAATAGAAGCAAACAATACTCACAGTAGAAGTTTTCCTTTACCAGTTCCACTCTCCGATAGCGCTTCACTCCCCGGCAACGGCGCCAGAAAATAGTCTTGATGACCCACAAGTATAGGGGGTGTATCGCAGTATTTTTGATAAGTAAGAGTGTCGAACCCAACGAGGAGCAGAAGGTGTTGACGAGTGGCTTGGAGAAGGAATTCTCTGTAAATACTTAACAAGCATATTTTTAGGGATTTTTGATAATGCAGGTAAATAAAGTACGAGTAAATAAAAGACAATAATAATAATTGCAGTAAGTGGCCCAATCCTTTCTTTAGCAAAGGATAATCCGGTTGTATTACTTAAGATGACCAAACGTTCTCGAGGACACACGGGAATATCGTCAAGTGCTTTCACTTCATATAGTTGATTAATCTTCTTTAGTTTGATAAGTGTTGTGTGGGTGAACCTGTGCTAATGTACTGACCTTCCTAGGACTAATACATACATGTGATTATACCCCTTTCAAGCATCCGCAAATACAAGAAAGTAATTAAGATAAAAATGTTGGAAATATGCCCTAGAGACAAATAGTAGTAAGGACTATTATCATATTTCATATAGTTTATGATTAAGTTTTATATCATGCTATAACTGTATTGAGTGGAAACATCAATACACGTGTGATATACAAACAACCAGGGGTTCCCAGTGAAACTCTAGTCACTGGTTCATTGGTCAACAGATGATCATGTTTCCTGATCATGTGGAATTTATGCCAGTTGGAAATGAGGTCAGGAGAATGATATGATGAACCAATACCCAACCTAAACATCGTGACCTGATCATGTCACGAAGTTCAAGTTACGATGATTAGAAATGGATCCTCGTAGACTATTCCTTAGACCGTGAGGCTATATCAATCACTGTCTCCCGAGAGTGCTTAGATAGCATCAAACGCCATCTGGTAAAACGGTGGTTATAAAGGTGTGTTCAGGTATTCGGAGGAAACCGTAGAGGCAATATATGTCAAGAGCAGGATTTGTCCGTCCATGTGACGGGAAGATACTCTAGGGCCCACTCGGAGAAGTTATATCCAATAGCTGCGCAGCGTGTGATTAGATCACGGGGGTATCACTTGTCGGAACGAGTTAAGTAGCATTGTTTAGTAACGAGATTGAACCCGACATGGTGATGTCATTGATCAGATCTCGGGCAATGTAAGTATCAAATGACAAAGGGAATAAGACACGACTGTCCCGGTTCAAACGACGAAAGATCTTCGTGGAGCGCACAGGGGTCACATGGCCATCCAGGTCCCTCTGTTGATCATTGGTGCAGGAGTGTCCCGACCATGTCTAGAGTGTTCCTGAACCGTAGGGTATCACTCTTAAGGGCTTGATGATGCTTAGAGAGTGTTTATAGGATCGGTAGAATCACCGAAGAAAAGAAGGGAGAAAACCGGAAGGGTTTCGGTAAGTCCGGAGGATGTCTGGAGTGGAGGTGGAAGGTGTTCCATGGCCACGGAGATTGAATAATATGTGAATGAATGTGAAATGTTGATTTAATCATTTATTCATAATTATTTAATAAATAGAAAAATCAATTAAATGGTCAAAGGCTTAATGGGCCAATTCTCGGAGGGAGAGAGGGCCCATTAGGGAAAGGAGAGAGGGAGAAGGGGGCCAAGGGGGTGGCCGGCGCCCTAGTGGGCCAGCCCCCCCCCCCCCCCCCGCGTGGGGCCCATGGGGGTGGCCGACGGTGCCATCCCTCCCCCCTCCTCTCCTTTAGTCCCACCCCAGGACTTTAGGGGAGGTAGTACCTCCCCTCCCCCTATATATAGAGGGGTATTTGGCCTAGAAAAATACACCAATAATCAATAAAGGTCTCCCCACTTTTGGGAGGACCTCTAGTTGATATTTTCTCTCTCCCCCTCTCTCTCTCATGACCATGGTCCCAAGTCTGGACTACGCGAGCGAGAGACATCTTCACCACGGAGCACCGTCGCGATGCGGGATTCGGATCCGGGAGCTCTACTTCCACAACTGCTGCTGGATCGGGGAAGCGGGAGTCATCGTCAGGCACCGGACGTGTGTAAGTCCCACGAGGTGTCACACTTGAGGCACTCAAGTCGTTGGAGCCAGAAGGAGCGCAAGGACTTCATCACGACCTTGAGGTCGGCTTCGGCTCGTCTACATCAACCACGCTCTCCTGAGCGTTGACAACGCTTTTCGGTCTTCGAGGGTACGTTCGCGAAAATCCCCTCCCGTTACTGTATTACTAATAGATAGGTCCTGGCAGCTTCAGGGGTTCAGGGGCGTAGAGTAAAATTTATTGTTTTTCTGCGCGAAACCCCTACAGTGGTATCAGAGCTAGATCTATGCATAGTAATGCTAGTACGGGTAGAACACACGAGATGTAGCGTGTGGGCGTTGATCTTTTAGTTGTTACCCTCCCACGTGTACTTGTGTATACCGCAGTAATGCTTGATGAAGCGGCCCCCAACCGACTTTACGCATTCATTCGCGAGACTGGTCCATGCTTGACATACGGCTTGTACCGTATAAAGTGCCTTAGGGGGGTGTCTGTCTCTGTCGCATTAGTTGGTATACCATTTGCAACGGAGGGCCCCGAAAGGGGTGTAGTATAGACAACTACTTGATCAAGATTGTGCTAAAAGTTCGTAGGTAAGAATGGTTCTTGTGCGAAAGCCCATTCAGCTACGTAAAACATGCAAAGATAAAGTAGAGGCGTCTAACTTTGTTTTGCAGGGGGGCGTTGCTTTGTGATATGGTTGTGGCAAAGGTAAAGTGATTACCTGTTGTTACATAGTAGTAGATGGTCACGGTAATGACAAACTACCACGCCGGAATGACACCGGTCCCCTGGTGTCTACGGCGCCAGTACCCTGGCGCTGGAACCCGGTGATGGCGGATGGAGATCACGACGTGAAGGACCATATCACATAGCATTTACATTCAATGTTATTGTTTGTATGTCTTATTGTGTGCTAGTATTAGATACTCGACGGTAGCCTAATAAGATGATTCCTGTTAAAATAACCAACGATTGTGTTCCCCCGTAGTGTGCACCACCAAGAAAGTTCTTCGGTATGAGGCAGGCCATGATGATCGAGTGTCAGACATATCTACGTTCGCATACAATGGGTGCAAGCCATGTTGCATAGCGAAAACACTAAGGTTGAGTTGGCGAGCCTAGCACGCTAGAGAAGCGTGGCCTCGGAACGCGGATGGTCAAAAGATCGAGCACGAGTCACATGAATGATGTGACCGATGTTTAGCGTCCACCCTTGAACCCACATTGATTGCCGTGATGATCGGGGGAGATGTGGCTGATAGGGGTCGTGTTATCACTAGGAACCCTCTTTAGGGATAGGTGTTTCTGAGTGGAGTTATTATTAACTCATTTAATTATAAACTTAGTCTAAATTCCTTTTGCAATTATAAATGTAGATGGGCTCTTTCGTGTTGACAACTAAATGGTTAGAAGGAGAGAAGCTCAGATTAGATGGATCGAACTTCTCCATTTGGGTTGCCAGTCTCCATGTTCTCCTTAGCGAGAATGACATGGTCGACTACATACTCGATGGAATGGATCTAGATTCGTCCACAGACCTTGAGACCCCAGAGGAGCAGAAAGACCACTATCTTCGTCAGGAGATGGCCTCCTATATTTTAGTTGTGTTGTGTTTCGGAATGGTGGACAAGCTGTGGCCTTTCGCGGGTGATGTCAACCCTCGTTCGGTGATGCTACAGCTTAGGACACATTTCGTGGATCAGACACGCATTGGGGAGCATGAGTTGATGGGAGACTTCCTCTCCATTAAGATGGAGGAGAACTCGTCACTGGACAGTCACTTACAGCACATGCATGATGTGTACATGAGGCCAGCATACTTCCTAGACGTCTGGATTTCAGGCTCTTTCGCAAATGTTGCTGTGCTGCGGTCGTAGCCACCAAGCTACCAAGCACAAGTCAGGACTTGCGTAATGAGGGGCGACATGGAAATGGAGTTCCACCGGTTCATGACACATCTCAGGAATGTGTTGGTTGAACCAGATGTCGCTCAGGTCGTCAACGACAAAGGTATATATTTGATATACAGTTTTATAAATGTTATAATCTTGCAAACACATTGCAGTGTTAAGTATATCTGATACTTGTTCTGTTTTGATGAAAACATGTCCTTCTTCATAGAGGTGCTTGCTGGAGAGGAGGTGACGTTGCGTGTTGATGGCGAGCATGATGATGACGGCCAACGACACTCTCCCTCAACATTTATCACTTAGTTTGTTTTTTAGGATGATTAATGTAATCGAGAGATTTGAACTTCTTTAGTGTGTCTCACACTTCATGAGACGGTTATTCATATGAGTTTGTAACAAAAAGTTGTTCTTATTTTATGAATGATTTCTATTCGTGTTCATATCTTGTTTGATTACTTGTGAATTATCCTTGTTGTTTGAAACTAATTGATAATGCATGAACATTTGTAAAACATTAAATGCCTTGTTTAAAATACCCAACTTAATGATATTTCATTAATGAATGAAACCATTGTTTGAATTCAAAGTTATGTGATAATATGTGAAAGTCATTCGATTTCTTATCACATATAAATCATGCCTAAGTTCGGCAAATTAACTTGAGCACCGTGTATTACTTGAATACAAAGTGTTTAATGAATTGTTAAAAGTGAATACGTATTCGATGTATTGTGTTTTAACGAAAATGGTAATTATGATTAAGTGATTGTTTAAATGTGTAATGTAGTTTACCAAAGGAAACATGAATATGAAACTATTTGATTTGATCAAAGTGTTCCATCAACAAAGGGTATAAATGTAAAAGAGAATCCAATTACTATGATTTGATCAATAGTAATGAAATTCGAATTTATAAGAATGGCATAAAAGAAATTGTGGAAAGCAAAGTGTTTTGAAACGTCAAAATACAAAGCATCACAATGTGATATTAGATATCAAAGGGGTTGAATAGAAGGCACCAAATAAATCGTTGTAGAGTATATGTAGAGACCATTAGCTTAGAAATAGTTAGCACTCAATTAGAATGTAGTGAACCATTTGAATTCATGAAATTTTTGGGGTTATCTGATATAACCAAAACAATAGCGAATAAGTCCTTGTAGAGTATTCGTTGGAAACTTTGAATACGAAATCCATAGCTAAAACCAAAAGGAAAGCAAAACTTGTATTGCTTGGATTTTGGTGCATTCTTGAGAAAGCTCACCTCTAGTGATGTTTCTCAATTATGGAGCAAATGGAAAATAGTGTGAAACACGATGAGGATTCAAAACCCTGCATCAGAGTGTTGAGAAGCGCAACGGACAACATTCCTGAACGATTCTCTTCACAGAAGGAAAGAATCAATGATTTTGATCATTGTGTTTTTCCCTCCAGTATTGTTTTTCACTACATGAAGTAGGATTCAAAATGTAAATCCATATCTTGTATGGAGACATTTGTGAACCACTTGTCATGATTTTTGAAATGTGACATACCTACGAACTACTAAGGAAATAATGGTAAACGGAATTATGAAGAAATCCTGAAAGTAAAATTCCCTTGAGATTAGAAAGCAATTAGTTGCTGAATCTCACAAGTAAAAGGAGTTACTTGGAATTTTCCCAAATGACTGCAAAGCCATTGTAGGAAAAGGGGGTGAATGACAAAAGCACAATTTGTCAAGTATTGGACAAATTCAAATGAATTTGATTCAAGTGTGCTAAATGTCTAGTGGATTTAAAACTAGTAAAGTACTAGTATCTCATAGTAAATCTCCAAGTTTGATATTTGATCAGAGGATTTTGAAGTTATTCAAAGTAATAAGGAGATATGCAATTTGCATAAAATTGAGTGGGAGCTATGAAAGTCTTCCTAAAACAATATGTGATTGACATATTTTTAAGTGGGAGCAATATGAGTCTCAAATTCAAATATGTAGAACATATTTTGAGTGGGAGCTTATAGGAGCAATTCTTAAGCGTGTTAAGGATGAAAGAGCAAATACTTATGAGTAATGATTCATAAGATGTAGAAGTTGATAATATGTGTATTATAATATTATGTAGTATTCCTTAAGGGATTCTGAAAAGTGTTTCAGAATAGAAGTTAATTAAGGAACCAGTCCTTAATAACTCAAATTAGGAATAGCATTAAGTTTGAACATCAATGGTTGAAGGAAAGAAAAGGATGATCGTCATCCACTATGTTGAGACATAGGTTCTATCTTAGAAACCATGATGATAACTTAGCATAATATGTGATCCAATAAGGAACATTTGAAAGTGATTAAGTTCAAATCACAGAACATTGAGCTAAGATAGTCCGCAGTGTCTAGTAGAGAACTATGGACATATTTTCCAATTCCATAAAGGATAACATATCTTAAAGCATAAAGAGTTATCTTATAAGGGAATATGTTGGAGACTCCTATAGATACCAATTAAAGTCAAATAGGAAGCGAGGTGAACAAAACATCAAAAGTTGCACAGAGTGCGCTAGTGTTTCGATGAATACATTTATAATAATAGATAAGGGTACCATCTAAAGTGGTGTATAATGTTATGGCGGGGCTAGTTCGATTTTAACGTAGAATGATGTGTCCCAGGGCACAGTGCCCATGAGAAATCCCTCGAGGTTGATCTAACGTCACTGTAGGCTCCTAGAATCAGGCCTCGCTGCCATAGTGATGATGCATACACACAGATGCTGTCATGTGATGATAGAGTATTGATGCCAATCAAGGTGACATTAGTAAGTTGCAAAGGATTTGGGACTGTAAAGTACAGACCCAAGACTCAACCTCTTCCATGAGCAAGCATGTTCAGGGTACTGGATATATAGTGCCAATAATTGAGAACAAATGCAGCTAGTGTATTTGTACTCTAGTGCAAGTGGGAGACTGTTGGAAATATGCCCTAGAGACAAATAGTAGTAAGGACTATTATCATATTTCATATAGTTTATGATTAAGTTTTATATCATGCTATAACTGTATTGAGTGGAAACATCAATACACGTGTGATATACAAACAACCAGGGGTTCCCAGTGAAACTCTAGTCACTGGTTCATTGGTCAACAGATGATCATGTTTCCTGATCATGTGGAATTTATGCCAGTTGGAAATGAGGTCAGGAGAATGATATGATGAACCAATACCCAACCTAAACATCGTGACCCGATCATGTCACGAAGTTCAAGTTACGATGATTAGAAATGGATCCTCGTAGACTATTCCTTAGACCGTGAGGCTATATCAATCACTGTCTCCCGAGAGTGCTTAGATAGCATCAAACGCCATCTGGTAAAACGGTGGTTATAAAGGTGTGTTCAGGTATTCGGAGGAAACCGTAGAGGCAATATATGTCAAGAGCAGGATTTGTCCGTCCATGTGACGGGAAGATACTCTAGGGCCCACTCGGAGAAGTTATATCCAATAGCTGCGCAGCGTGTGATTAGATCACGGGGGTATCACTTGTCGGAACGAGTTAAGTAGCATTGTTTAGTAACGAGATTGAACCCTACATGGTGATGTCATTGATCAGATCTCGGGCAATGTAAGTATCGAATGACAAAGGGAATAAGACACGACTGTCCCGGTTCAAACGACGAAAGATCTTCGTGGAGCGCACAGGGGTCACATGGCCATCCAGGTCCCTCTGTTGATCATTGGTGCAGGAGTGTCCCGACCATGTCTGGAGTGTTCCTGAACCGTAGGGTATCACTCTTAAGGGCTTGATGATGCTTAGAGAGTGTTTATAGGATCGGTAGAATCACCGAAGAAAAGAAGGGAGAAAATCGGAAGGGTTTCGGTAAGTCCGGAGGATGTCTGGAGTGGAGGTGGAAGGTGTTCCATGGCCACGGAGATTGAATAATATGTGAATGAATGTGAAATGTTGATTTAATCATTTATTCATAATTATTTAATAAATAGAAAAATCAATTAAATGGTCAAAGGCTTAATGGGCCAATTCCCGGAGGGAGAGAGGGCCCATTAGGGAAAGGAGAGAGGGAGAAGGGGGCCAAGGGGGTGGCCGGCGCCCTAGTGGGCCAGCCCCCCCCCCTGCGTGGGGCCCATGGGGGTGGCCGACGGTGCCATCCCTCCCCCCTCCTCTCCTTTAGTCCCACCCCAGGACTTTAGGGGAGGTAGTACCTCCCCTCCCCCTATATATAGAGGGGTATTTGGCCTAGAAAAATACACCAATAATCAATAAAGGTCTCCCCACTTTTGGGAGGACCTCTAGTTGATATTTTCTCTCTCCCCCTCTCTCTCTCGTGACCATGGTCCCAAGTCTGGACTGCGCGAGCGAGAGACATCTTCACCACGGAGCACCGTCGTGATGCGGGATTCGGATCCGGGAGCTCTACTTCCACAAATGCTGCTGGATCGGGGAAGCGGGAGTCATCGTCAGGCACCGGACGTGTGTAAGTCCCACGAGGTGTCACACTTGAGGCACTCAAGTCGTTGGAGCCAGAAGGAGCGCAAGGACTTCATCACGACCTTGAGGTCGGCTTCGGCTCGTCTACATCAACCACGCTCTCCTGAGTGTTGACAACGCTTTTCGGTCTTCGAGGGTAAGTTCGCGAAAAGCCCCTCCCGTTATTGTATTACTAATAGATAGGTCCTGGCAGCTTCAGGGGTTCAGGGGCGTAGAGTAAAATTTATTGTTTTTCTGCGCGAAACCCCTACAAAAAACCTAACCACAACTTTAAACTCTGAGATCCTACACTCCCTTGTGCAAAGGTTTCCTAACGGGGGTTTAGGTTTTTGTCACTCCGGCAACCCCTACGATTAGTAGCCAAATACACAATGCATTCCCGTAGGCCCATAAAGGTGAAGTGTCATGTAGTCGACGTTCACATGACACCACTAGAAGAATAACACCACAACTTAAATAACAAACCATTGATTCTTTCTCAACACAATTCCACTACTAACAACATGACTTCTCCCATGTCCTCAAGAACTAAACGAACTACTCACAAGACATCATATGGATCAAGATCAGAGATGAAATAATGATAAGCAACAATCTGAACATGACAATAATTCAATGGTTCCAGTCAATAATATCAACTACAACAAGTAATCAACACCGAGAAAGTTTCCCCTAAGAACTATGCAAGATTCAACTCAACTGTTACAGCGGTATGAAGTGGTGATGATGGTGCTGGTGGAGATGATGATGGAGATGATGATGATTATGATGATCCCGATGAAGTCCAGCTTGATGGTGGTGTTGATGGCGACGATCTCCCCTCTCTGGGAAGGAATTTCCCCGGCAGATTTCTGCCTGCTGGAGAGCTCTTTCTCTCTCTGCAGTTTTCCACCCTGTAGAGGTGGCGGAATCTTTCTGTTGTTGCTCCCCGAGTCTTAGGGTTTCGTGGGGATAATATACGCAAAAGGGGAGAGACAAAGGTGGGCCAGGGTGGCCACACCACCTGGTGGCGCAGCCAAGGCTAGCCTGCGCCAGGGGGTGGTGTGGGCCCCCTATGGCCCATCTCTGCTCCCCTTCTGGCATCCTTCGTCTTCTAGAAAAATACGATTTTCCATGTATTTTCTGGAATTTTTGGATCTTCGGGAATTTCGCCTCCAAACTGTGCCTTTTCCATCAGAATCCTGACTTCAGCGGTCCATCCTCCAAAAGTCATCAACCATGCAAAAACTCATGAAATAACATAAGTATCATCTCTTAATATGAAATATATCAATGAATAACAGTAAATTATGATATAGAATAGTGATGCAAAATGGACATATCACAAGTCCAAGGGTCAAAACCCGAGAAATGAGTAACTACTATCTTAGTAATACAGAGGGTACTACAAGGTAGTAACCATGAGGTAGCTTCCAAGAGAAGAAACAACTTCTGAAGTACCCAAAGAAATGAAAAGGAGGCACACGAGGCGAAAGGAAACCTCGAAGCCTTGAACATAACACTGTGGAACCATCAACATGATGTTATGGGCCCATAGGATAGGGAGATCATGATGGAAAGGAATCTCTCAGCTGAAGAAGAGCTAAGGGAAACAACGAACACACACACTTCTGACTCTTTAGAACTCAACACTAGGTCAACTGGTCGAGAATCGTCATGCCTAAAGGGCACCTTAGTTTTGAAAGACAAGACGAGGTAGCAAAACTTTTCTAAATCAACACAATATAAGATGACCCAGAGTTAGATCGAAGCTGGATAAGGAGAAAAAGAAACATACCAGAGTTTTTTTACAAATACATTTCATCTTTGAAATAGTTTTCACAAGCACTAGACTCAATATCGACCAATAGAAACGTTTTCCTATGGACAATACTGCTCTGAAACCAAAACCTGTGACACCCCCAAGATTAAGGCTAGACAAATCCTAGACCTATGTCTGATATAAGCCTAACCTAAATCTTTGAAGCGTATAGAGAGAGAATCAGGAACATTAAAGTGACCCTACAACACAAAAATTATTACATCAAGCTCATAACTGAGCAAAGAACCAAAATATTACAAGCAGAGGTCACTGACCACAAACATCAAACAACGGAAGGCAAATTATGCTATTAAGTATAACAAACTTAACAAATGGCCTAAGAGGCCTGAAGCATAATGACGACATCCCATTCCATAGATTCCAGGCTGCCGACCGGGAACCCCAAGCTACTTGTTGATGTCGATGCCGTAACGAACTCATCTTCTATGGTAACACTTACCTGCTGCAAAAGTATCAACAAAGCAAGGCTGAGTACAGAGTGTACTCCACAAGACTTATGGCTGGTGGGGTTACTTTGCATAAAGCTAACTTTCTTTGTAAAAGGGGTAGGATAAGCTCGACTAATAGAACCTTTTAAAAGGGGATAAGAAAACGATATCACTAGCTTTGATCATCTTTTGACATTCACCAAATCTTTATCAGCTGTATCTACCAACTAGGATCACCCCCACAATCCCCGAGGAAGCATCCTTAAGAACACCTCACTTCTCTTGTCAAGTTTTATGATTAGATTATTCTTCTCTATGATCTTAGAATCCGTTCCCAAGTCGTCCATAACCGTGGAGATGGCTTTTCGAAAAGATTATTACCCTGCAGGGGTGCACAACTTTGCTCGCACATACCAACCTCCTCTTAGTGCCAAATATCATTAGCCCTCTTCTGTGGAAGGCCGACAGAGAGCGGTTGGACACTACCATTACCTTTCTTTCTCCAAGACCATGAGTCACGCCCTAAGGAGATGTCGCCGTAATGGGTCAAGTCCCGAAGCCGGTCCCTAGAGATGTGTGCAGGGTTCAAGATTACGGAGGCCGTGCCTCTCTTGTTCCTGGCCACGCTTACCTACCTGTATGAATGCACCTCCTTCACCGCCTTCAAGAACGACCAGAATGCATATGTCGAATGGAACACCCGAACTATGTGACTCAAGGAATATACTAGGCAAGTTAGTTGGTCGAGGGGGTTTCCAGGCCCCCGTGTGGCTGTACGCTCGTCTTGGTTCAAGAGGCAAGAACTCGGATCCTAGTGGTGGCAAGTATGGGACTACAAAAACCACAACCCGACGTGGCCTCCCATACAAGCCGTATCATGTTTAACATTCATCTCTAATCACACCACGTCATCCTATCATACCAGGTTCATTCGTAGCTCCGATTCATCAACCGGATGGACCAGCGGTAACAGTTAAGCATGGCAAAGCACAACAGATATAACAGCTCTAGCGAAGATCATAAGCCAAACCCTAGTTATGCTAGGAGCAGTGGATCAGGGAGTATAGGATACAAAGGAAACATGCATCAGATAGGATTACTGTATCTATCGATACAACACTTTGGAATCATATGCACAAGGGAAGAATGAAATACTTTAAAATCATAGGATTATATCATGTGTGGGTTTTGCTTTCCTTTGCTAGTTGATACTTTGATATAGAACTTCAGGTTCATCTGCTTGGCATTGTTTGTCGATAACCTTCGACGGTGTTGATCTCAGTCTTCAATGTTGGACTCGATCTTGTTACTCACATCAACTCCAAGGTCTACCGAGTAGAAGCAGAAACACCGGAAAGGAAAACAACAATCAACACATGGAATATGTGCAATGCTCAAACAGGGATGATGATATGACAAGTCAAATTGTATTGAGATGAAACCCTAAGACATGCTTGGCCAATTTAAATAGGGTCCAAGGGGTGCAAACCCTAATTCAGAGAAACCCCGGATGCATATGAGAGGGGTTATTATGTTCTTCTAATTAAACTTGTCATGTAAGTTGCTTAACAATGCATGATTATGAGTCTATTGTGCAGATCTCATTTTTCTAAATGTTTTGATATATTATACATATTTTTCTGATTTAGAATGAATTAGTTATGATTTTCCCAATTTTAATCCATTTTTACATAATTAAACATTGTTGGAATTATTAAAATTATTTTCCAACCTGGACCCAGATGTCAGACTTTCTTAATTTCAGAAAACATTTCCAAAAAGAATAAAAACTTGACATACTGGACCAACCTATCAGCATTTTCAATTAATAATACAATTATAGAAAATGGTTAAATAAAAGAAAAATGCTTTATGACCTCATGCTGACGTCAACATGACGTCGGCAATGGGGGGTGCTCTTAGGTCGAGTAAGCCCCCATCGATCTACTGCATGTGGGGCCTTGTGGCTAGGCTTACTGGAGCGAGGCGAGTCGAATAGCACTGGCGCCATCAAGAAATGGTCAACGGAAGGCAGACGACGATGAGCTACTGCGACGGCGGCCTCGGATGAATGGCGAGAGCAAGCTACAAAGAGGGAGGGAGTCGTTTGGGAGGTGCTAGAGCACCACCGGCTCAACACAAAAATGATGGAGGGGTCAGAGAGGTGAGACGAGCTCGGATGGCGACGAATCGACGACGGCAACGGCGGCGACCGATGGTGGTTCGATCTCGATTCCAGCGAGCAAACGGCTCCCCTGCTAGCGTGCTTCGGCAGGGATGAAGAGGGCGGCGAGGCTCTTCCAGCAGTGGCCTCAGCGTGGCGCGGGGTCGCCGGAGGCAACAGGGCATCGAAGCACCTGCAACCTAGGGTTAGGGTTTGCTCACGGAATAATAGGATAGAGGGGGAACTGGGCAGCTAGGGTTCTCCGGTGGCAATGTTGGGCTCTTATAGGCGAAAGGGGGTGGCATCGCGAATGTTGGAGCACGCCGGTGGCGGGGGCGTGGCCAGCGAGCTGCTTCACCGATCAGGAGGTCGACGACGTCTTGAGGAAGACGATGAACAGGGGCGAACGGGTACTGAGCCAAGGGTGGGCTACAGCTGGGCCAGGCTAGGCCGGTTGCAATCGCGCGTGAGCGGCAGAGAAGAGGAGAAGAGAGGCTGGGCTTGGCCCAAGAAGATTAGCTATAGGTTTTTCTTTCTGAAATCTTTTTCCTTTTTATGTTTTCATTTTTCCTTTTGCATTTCCAAATACTTTCCTGTTTTGAATCATTTCAAAAATACCAAAAACTTTTGTAAACATATTAAATTATTGCTGGGGCCCTCATAGTCCATTTGAGCTCCATAACTTTGGTAGTTTTCAAAATACAAAACCTCTTTTGAATACATTTCAAATAGACAGGGTAAGGTTAGGGTTTAGGGTTTTGTCTTCTTCCATGCATTTTATTTAAAGAGGATGATGCTCATTCTATGCACAATCAAAGCCTTAATTAGAACGTCATTAAAACTAGGGGTGTTACAGTCATATCCCCTAGGTTCGTCAGTTCAGGGGTGTGCGAATCGCAACGGTACAAGGTGAAGCTTTGGTCGGTGTCTCTGTGGCATGAGCTCCATGCGGTCAAAATGGTGGCAACATCTGAGCTAACGAGCAGGTCATCGTTGGCCGAAGTCGCTCTGGAAGGACTCAGGTCATACCTGTCGTAGTTGCGGTGTTACCTGGAAGCTTCTGAATCGTTCATCCAAATTCCCTGTGGATTAGGAGTATTGCATCAACAAGTTTCAAAAGTGAGATAAAACATCTAAATATTCTTTGTGATGATCCCAATGTTGAGATATGTAACATCGTACTAATTAATTACTACTTTATGTTGGTGACATATTCAATTTGTATGGGGAGAGGTGGAACAAGTTTGCAAAAATGTATACCTATTTCCAATGTATGCGCTATAAGCGACGATGTGACAAGGAAAGCATAACAGGCAGGAAAGAAAGCGCTACCCGGCTAGCACTTGACACGCTATTGCGTTCTGCCGAGTATTTTGTATGGAGGTCTTAACTTGCTACTACTAATCTATTTTGTAGTAATACATATGTACTGGTACTTGTTCAGATCAATCGATCGAGTGTTGAATATGGACTCTCTTTCCTTTTGAGTCATGGACTTGCTACAACTATTGAATTTCAATGTCTACATTGCTGAATCTTTCATTTCTTTTGGCCATTGTCTGTACTGCTGAATTGGTCACTTTGAAATGCTGCTGAATTTGTCAAGTGGTGCTGAATATGAACTGGGAATCTGTAGATATTTTTTCTGTCTTATTCTGTACTGCTCAAGCTTCAAATGCTACTCATTTTTTCAAGTGTTATGTCGTTACTATTACTAAGGTATTTTCTAGAACTAATACTGATGTACTAGTACTTGTTTAGATCAAGTGCAGTAGATGATCTTGCTTTCCCATTTAAACTTGGGTTTGTCACAATCTAGAGGAGGCTTGGGCATTTTGGAATGCATATATGGGGGTCACACTGATATTAATGTGAAGAGGAGGTATGCACACAAAAGCATACTTGATCGTCAGTTATGCTTGCTCCAATGATCAAGTGCATTTGGAGAAAAGGGCAAACTGATCGTGCGACAAGGTTTTTAGAGCTGAAAAATGAACGGGTTCTCTCTGTACTGCTATTGAGTTTTAGTGTATGTATAGCTGAAACAGTCACTTTGGAATGCTGCACAATCGATCAAGTGCTACTAAATATGAACTAGGAATTTGTCGCTATTTTTTCTGTCTTATTCTGTACTACCGGATCTTTCAAATGCTACTGAATTTGTAAAAAAGTTCTGTCACTGCTGCTGGATGCTTGCACTAGATCTTTTGCCTATGTGTCATCGGAACTGTTGGATGCGTTTTGGACAGAAATGAGAGGGTACCAAGTGAAGTCATTGGATACCAGTCCAGTTTTGCCGCATGCGGTCTATGTCCCTTGTTCTTTAGATATTTTTACACGAATATATGTCAAAAGAATTATCACTTTTTTTCCTTCGATAGTGAGGTCTGTGTTCGGAATCCGGCCGAGCCATAGCATAATGCAAATTTTACTAAAGAGGAGGTAAAATCTAGCCCATTCGGCCCCTCTTTAGCCCAGAACAATTTAATTCGGCCTTGTAGGGGACAGGAGACTTGCTGACGATATCCCATTTAAATATTTATTAAGGAGCCCATGGAGAATAACACATGGAGTATAACCCATTGAGTATAGTAGATGTAGAATAACCCAAAATGTTTAATTCGGTGTTTTTGGAATTTCCCTTTAAAACAAAAACAAAAAACACGCCTACCCACGTTTTTAAGAAACTACTCCATTATCTGGCATTTAATAAATTGAGATGCCATGATCGCTTCCCTTTTATTTTAATAAGGAGATAACATGGACACATAATTTTTTTAAGAAGGCTAATATATAAGTTATAGGTACTATAAAGCTTTTTAATGAGAATTTTCATCTTATTTGTTTGTCGTTGTGGCAACGCACATGGTTTATATGTGTTTTGAAGTCTTGAGTTCGATTCTCTGTGCTTGACATACAATTATCTTGGGTTTATGTTTTTTCTTCTAGCAATTTTGCTTTATGGAGTGGCTAACATCGCGGACCCACCAGCCTGCAGCATCCCTCGAGTTTAATGGTCAGGTTTGAAAAAAAAGTTAAATACTTGTACAGAGAGGCTGGCATAGGGAACCCACCTACCAGAACATACGAGGCTGCATCTGGGACCCACAAGCCAGAACAAACTAGAGAGGCTGACACGGGGGCCTCAGCAGCAAGACCATACACGGTAGCCACGTCGAGAAATGTTGCCAAGGTCAAAACAGCGGGACGCGGCCGAAAAAAAGTCCATCATATGCATGTTTGATTTACAAAGAGACCAGCATGTGGGACCAGTAGCGCAGCCTTATACAGGTTCTGCCTCGAGCGACATTGCCAAGTTTGAAACAGGGAGGCGCGAGCAAGAAAAAAGTCCAGCATGCACACATTTCTTCTAATGAGAGGTTCACATGGGGGACCCAACAGCCTGGAAAAATAGAAAAAATTCCATCATACACACGTTTCTTCTAATGAGTGGATGACATGTGGGGCCCTACATCATGATTAAACGGTAGATGCAGTGAGCAACACTATCAAGTTTGGAACATAGAGGCATGACCGAGGGAAAAAATTCTATCATACACACATTTCTTCTAATGAGAGGATGACATGTGGGGTCCAGGAGTTTGATTAAGCGGTAGATGCATCGAGGAGCACTATCAAGTTCGGAACAGGGTAGCGCGAGCGAAGAAAAAAATTCCATCATACACACGATTCTTATAATCTAAGGCTAACATGGAGGACCCATCAGCATGACTAGACGGTAGATAGATCGAGCAACGTTATCGAGTTGAAATCAGGGAGACAATAGCCAAGGGAAAAAATCCATTATACACACGTTTCTTCTAATGAGAGGATGACATGAGGGTCCCAGGAGGTTGATTAAACGGTACATGCATCGAGCAACTCTATCAACTTCGGAATAGGGTAGCGCGAGCGAAGGAAAAAATTCCATCATACACACGATCCTTCTAATGAGAGACTGACATGTGAGACCTAGCAGCCTGACTAAACGGCAGACGCATCGAGCAACGTTATCAACTTCAAATCAAGGAGGCACGACCGAAAAGTATGGTCTCCTAGAGACATTGACGTCTGGGACCCACACGCCTCAAAAGACTTCGGTGAGTCAATATCGCGCGAGGAAAGAAAATCTTGCTTGTGACACGCGCTAGCTGAGCTTCCTCCATGTTTTTAGCAGATTCGTCATAGTAGAGGGCCGCAAAACCGGAAAAAAAAGTTTTCCATCAGCCACAGCCAAGCCGAGAATTTTGTCGTGGAAGACGCGCCTTCTATGATGATCGTGGGGCCAAGTCGTTATGGAAGGAAACTTTTCTTGTAGTGGCACATGATCGAAGAGGAAGAGGAACAAGACCTCTGACCGGTGGGGTAGGGTAGCGAGGTGGTCCTTGTGCCGAGGGAGAGGGGAACGAGCGGTTGGCGAGGCGGCGCGGGCGACACTGCGATCTCCCGTGCGCGCTGGCGCACTGCTGCTTTTTGTGCTACGCTAGTGATAGCCTGGAAGTGCATAGGTTCATCAGAGAATGTTTTCGTGGAAGTATTAATTCTAGTTTTTATATCGAGCCCAACGAGGATCCTAGCGAAGTGTTTTTATGCGGTGTTTCTGTTGCACCCAAGGTGTGACTGGTCTTGAGTGAATTGACTGCAAATGTTGACGGTGGAAGTGGTGAGTAAAAGATAGAGGAACTTGCTTAGGAAATAAGTAAATTGCATGAAAGTAAAGATGCGAAAGGTGTGCAAAGGTCCTGCATATGAGAAGTTAGGCGCAGAGAGAATCAGTTCATCGTGATAGTAAAAGTGCCAAATGGATAAGCGGAATAAGTGATAATGATAATTCTTATTTATAAGTGAGTAGGCAAGCAACCCATATACACACTAGGAGTCCTCATGACCAATTATTCCCAATCCCAATGATCCATCTGCCTGTTACCACGACCATGGTCAGCACATTAACTAAGGTCTTTCAACTGGATCGAGGCTTTAATCTTGATGGTTCCTTGTTGTCCTCAAGTAGTGCTAGCTCTTCTTTGATATCGGCTGTGTCACTCGAGGGTCGCCAAATTACTAGCATACAAGTTCATACCTATGAGATCTTTGGATCATGTTACCTGGGCCCTTAAATTAGATAACACGCATTAGGCAAACATAGATATTCATTCTTACTGTTTAAATAAACATTACAACAATCACAAATGGATGGAATAAAAGGAGGCACATCACATCTCCCATGCCTATGAGGATTTACTCAGACATGAGAGGTAGACAAATCAAAGGCATAATTGTATTGAAAATATAAATCATCTCAAAGTTATTGTAGCAAACCACAATAGCGATTAAAGATCTAATCAAATACAAACTATAGGTAGATCAAAGTATCAAACCCTAATCTTACAAGTGCAAATCTCTCTCTCTCTAAGTAACGATGGAATGATGGTGGAGTGTGTGGTTTTGAGGTTGAAGATCGTCGGAGAACGAGGTGAAGTTCTTCTCATCTTTCAGATCTGATCTCCCCTTTAGATGGCTTGTGGCGGCTGTAACTTATGTTCTGTGTTTCTTCTCGTCTCTCCCTCTTTACGAAAGTTGCTTGTATTGATATAAGGAAGGCGCCGGTGGGTAGTATGGGTGGGCAGTACAGGCGCACCCCGACCGTACCAGTGGTTGTTATGCGTACTGACGCCTCCAATGAGAGTGGCTCCAATTGGGGATTTGCTTATTCTAGTGCAATTAGCTCATAAATGCTATTAGATCTTTAGCAAATGTTCATTTCCTAAAAACCATCACAACAAACCAAGAATTTGCTAATGGCGATATTAACATTAGTGGAAAGGGTCAATTTTCAGTGAAATCCGGCAATAAACAAGAGGAAAATCAATGGTAAAAGGTGATGAATTTTGGAGCTATCAACATCCCAAAGCTTAGCGGTTACTCGCCCTTGAGTGACAAAGCTATAATCAATAATAGCGAAGAATTGAATCAAGAGGAAAACTTACAAGTTTGAGGTTGTATCATATTCCATCATCTCTAATCCTGCAACCTTGAACCCGAGCATAATATATCTGAACAGTTGCACTTAAGCTTGATTCCTGGGCATAACTAATTCGCTAGCTAATAGTTTTTATAACTCAAATGAGATTGTTAAAAATTTGGCGACGCTTTGCAAATCAATTTCTTTCAGCGTCTCTCTTGTTATGAGAGTGAAAATGTTTTTAAGCTAGACTGCTTAAGTCAAAATCAAGGGTTTGCATGTAGATGTCAAAAGAAGGATAAACTTAGAGCTTTTTCATTAATCACCCACTTTGATAATCGCGGCTATCAAATACCTCTTATTTTCCTTGCTTATCAAGAACTCTAATTGCACATTTTAGGTAGTGAGGTGATGCCAATAATCAAAAGGTATCGAAAGTGTTTCAGCTCATATTTTGATAATGGATCTTTTTCTTTTTCCTTATCAAGGATCAACGAATATTTCTTTTGTAAACTTGATGAGGACATCCCTACAATTACACCTACCCCAGTTACTACTAATGATGTTCTAGCTACTGCAAAGAAAGATCAATCCAATGAGATAAGGATTGGACCAATTACAAGAGCTCGTGCTAAGCTACTAGAACAATAGGTGAACTTGTTTCTTAATGAACCTGATGTTTTAGTTAATGAGAATTTTATACTGCCTAAGTCTTTGAATTATTGTATGATTAGGTACATGGGAGAAGAAGGCGTAGCACGGACCGAGGAGCTGAAGCATATGGAGCATGGCGTGTTGATCAATGAAGAATGCGTGAGGGAGGAGAGGGAGGAAGAGCAAGGAGCACACAAGGCTAAAGATCAACACATGGTGGAAGACCTTTGCCACGGCAGAGAAACACCACCTTTCTCTGCTACGACAGGCTGCCGTGGCACAGAATCAGCCCATTTGGCTGCCACGATAGGCTGCTGCGATAACCAAACCGAGCCAAAGTCTGCCACATCAGAGACCTAGGCCGAACCGTTGTTGGGTCGGTTTGTAACTTTAGTTGGGTGGGACCAACTCAGTTTCCCACCTTAGGCCGCCGCCCCTAGACTCTTAAATAGATGGGGCGCACTACTAGTTAGGGTTTAGACCATGTTAAAACTATTTTGGAGTTGTTTCTTTTTAGAACCTCTGGAATTACCCTGTGATCGAATTATCTACTACAATAGAGTGTGATCTGTTGCTCCATGAGAATTAGTAGATTGCAAACTACCATTCGTGGTCGACGGCTACGTGCGTAAGAGCGTGGTGTTGTGAATACCCCACAGGGTTCGAGAGCTGTTGCATCGGCTTTAGGGTTCGAGCGAGAGAGTTCATAGCTACAAGCTAGTTATCTATCATCCACCATCATTATCGCCAACTACTTGCTGAGAAGATTAGGCCACCCCATATCATCTTGGTATCAGATTTCCTCGTTGACTCGGTGAGGAATCCACAATCCATCCATAGATTAGTTCGTGTTTTTGTCCTATACGAAAAAATCCTCACAAAAAGAATTGTCATTGCCTAGATTACATTGTTTTCGAGTACTAGTTGATGGTCGTTTTCCTCTATTAGTCTAGATCTAGATCTATTCTTCGTAGAATTGTTTTATCTTTTTAGTAGTCTCTAATCGAATCCACCATAAATTTTTGCTGCCATAAGCCTAGATCAGATCCATGCAAAGAGTCCTTGGTTGCTACTCTTGGCCGAGTCGGTTTTGAAAAAAAAATTGGTCCATACCAACTCTTCCGCGGCACGGAAATAGCCTGTTTCCCTACCGCGAGTCCTTGTCTGCCCCGGTTTAGACTCCTGTTGTGGCACGATTTCGTGCATTTTTCTGCCACGCGTCCGAGCTCTGCTGCCTGTCTGCCATGACACGTTTTGCTGCTGTTTCTCTACTGCGGTACATGATCTCTACCACGGCACCATATTGAGCTATTTTTCTGCCACGACAGAACCATATAAAAATTGTGAAAATTTCAAATTTTCCAGAACTTTAGCTACATCCATTCTATTTCATAAGTGTAGGAACTTGCCTATTGAGACCAGTTTCTTCTCTTACAGGCTGCTCGTAGGGTTTTGGTGCTTTGCATTATAAATTGGCCGTGATTCATGTTAAAAAAAGAGAGAAAGAGAATATAGCAAAAGAAAAAAAGCAAAAAGAGAAAGAAGCTATACAAAAGAAAAAAAGAAAAAGAAAAGGAGAATTGAGCAAGAGGCCTAGTGATATCTTTGTGCATCGGTAGATTGAGCAATCTTGTGCCTATTTACTTTGAGCTTTGCTAGTGTCTCTCCAGCATAGTGCAACATCCTTCATAGTTGCAGTGCCACGTTTATTTCCACGTGTGTGTTTCTTGGGTTTTGTACGATCAACACTAGGACTTATTTATGGTGTACTTAGGATTCCATACCTACAGCTCCACCATAAATAACCTGTGTGCCCTGTGATCGTTCTCCATACCTTGATATTCACTTCATCAAATCAGTGCATAAGTCTTTGATTTCGTTTGGTAAAGCATCTCTATTCACTTTTGATTTTGTTTGTAAAGCATCTCTATTCACTTTGGAATGGTAAAATCTGCTTTCTTGTCAGTTGTGAGTGAGTTGTGAGTGTTCCACCAAGCTGTTTTTGATTTTGCACTAACCTACTAATCATGTCTCTTAGTGATGATGATGTTGTGTCATAGAAAAAGAAGGATGAGGAACTTGTTACTTGGCGCGAATATGAGGCGTTGAAATTATCACTTGACGCGTGTGTTTACTCACACAATAGATGCCATTGACAAGAACATACAGGATGTGTAAGTGGCCTGGACCAGAATGTAGGCGCAGTCACTAACATTCAAACACAAGTGACAACACTCAATACCAATGTCGCAACTTTGCAGCGTTCCATTGATGCCTTAACAGTAGCAATTTAGCAACGACAGGAACACCCACTTGATGGTGTTTTTGATGACGAGGATGAAGGTAGTGCGGCTGGTGCTGCCCCACCTCATGGCAGGGGACGTGCCAATCCCCCTGCACCTACGCCTGCTGCTGCACCTGCTTATGCACGTGGTTTTTCTCCTATTAGGTGTGCTCAACGTGTTCCAAAACAAGCTGCTGATGATGGTTTGGGCAAGCCAAAATTATCGATTCCCAAGTTTGATGGTTCACTTGATCCTGAAGATTACCTCACATGGGAATTAAAGATAGAGAAGCTCTAGCGTTTGTATGACTATACATAAGAGAAGAAGGTCAAGCTTGTAGCGTCAGAATTTGATGGATATGCTTTGTGTTTGTGGGATGCTATTGTGCAGAATAGAAGGGAGGACAATGAACTTCCTGTGATGAATTGGCACGAGATGAAGCGCATTATGAAGGATCATTTTGTACCCACCAACTACTTGCGATCAGTTTTTGACAAGTTGACACAATTGAGGTAGGGAACCATGTCAATTAATGAGTACTACATGGAGATGGAGATGCATATGCAACGTGCTAGAGTTCATGAATCTCTTTATGCAGCGATTTCTCAACAATTTGAAGCTACCAATCAAGAGCATTGTTCATCATCACAAGTACGAGACTATGAATGAACTATTGCATCATGCTAGAGAGGCTGAGTCACAATTAGCTGAAGAAGCTAAAGCACATGCGAGGTTCCCGTCTACCAGCATGTTTTTGGCCAGGTCTACACTGCCTCCTATGACGCCACCTATAGTGACTGCTAGCCCCATTACACCATCGTCCAAGCCTGCTCCCACTTATTCTTATGGTTCCAATGCTAGGAAGCCCGCTGCTCCTGCTGCTAGCTCAGGTTCCAATATGTCAAATGCGCGTACGCACAATGTGGAGTGCCATACTTATGGAGGTAGAGGACACTACAAGAGGGATTGTCCAAATCGCAAGGTGATGTTTGTCAATGAACAAGGAGAGTATGAGAGTGGAGATGATGTTGATCCTCATGGCGACAATGGTTATGACAGCGAGGACGGTTTGGGTGCCTTCCCTGAGCATGCGCCTACCATAGTGGTCTCTCCACGTATACTTAGTGTCCAGCCTATTGTTGACTCTCAGCGCTGCAACTTGTTTTAAACCAAAGCACTCGTTGGCCCTAACAAAGCTTGCAAGGTAATCATTGATGGAGGTAGTTGCAGAAATCTTGCAAGTAAGGAGTTATGTGCCAAGCTAAATTTGACTTATTTACCTCATCCCAATCCATATTATATACAATGGTGAGTGAAAATGGTGAGATGAAGGTAAACCATATGGTACGTGTTAATTTTGAAATAGGGCCATACAAGGATTCTATTGATTTTGATGTGGTTCCTATGACTGTTTGCCATCTATTATTGGGTCGGCCTTGGCTGTATGATAGCCATGTGCAACACAATGGCCGTTCCAATACTTATCACTTGGAGTTCAAGGGCAAGAAGATTAATTTGCAGCCAATGACACGGCAACATATTGTGAATGAGTCTCGTCAAAAGATAGAAGTGAACTTGAAGGAAGCAGCTATAGATAGGTGAGATAGTGTTGTAGCTGTACATGATGTAATAGAGCCTAAAAAGAGTGATATAACGAAAAGTGAGAGAGTTCCTAGTCTAGTGATATTAGCCACCAAGGAAGATATGAGAGAATTTCGTGAGGATCTTACAGCCATGCCACTTGTGCTCATGTATAAGGGCGAGGTATTGGTTTCTAACAACATGACCCCTGTTTCTCTTGGTGTATCTACTGTTTTGCAGGATTTTGGTGATGTATTTTAGAAGATGTACCAGCAGGATTGCCTCCATTGCGTGGCATTGAGCATCAAATCGACTTGATCCCTGGCGCCACATTGCCAAACCGTGCACCCTACAGGACTAACCCCAAAGAAACAAAGGAGATACAGAAACAAGTACATGCGTTGCTGGATAAAGGGTACATTTGTGTTTCTCTTAGCCCTTTTGTTGTTCCTATTATTTTAGTGCCTAAGAAAGATGGTACATGGCGCATGTGTGTAGATTGTAGAGCTATTAATAACATCACTATTCGATATCGTCATCCTATTCCACGCTTAGAGGATATGCTAGATGAATTGAGTGGTGCTGCTATTTTCTCTAAGATTGATTTGCATAGTGGTTATCATCAAATTAGGATGAAAGAAGGGGATGAATGGAAAACTACTTTTGAAACAAAATTTGGTTTGTATGAGTGGTTGGTTATGCCGTTTGGTCTTACTAATGCACCTAGTACATTCATGAGATTAATGAATCATGTTTTGAGAGAATTTATTGGTCATTTTGTGGTTGTTTATTTTGATGATATACGTATCTATAGCCACAACGAAACTGAACATTGTAGTCATATTCGACAAGTTTAGCAAGTGTTGCGTGATAATAAATTGTATGCTAATCTTGAGAAGTGCACATTTGCAAAAGATAAGGTCATATTTCTGGGATTTTTTGTATCTAAGCATGGGGTAGAGGTAGATCAATCTAAAATTGAATCAATTCAAAATTGGCCTATTCCCATGAATGTGAGTCAAGTGCGTAGTTTCCATGGCTTAGCTGGTTTCTATATGCGCTTTGTGAAGGATTTTAGCACTATTTCTGCACCATTGAATGACTTGGCTAAGAAAGGTGTGCCATTTGTATGGGGTGCTGTCGTTGGATTGATAACAAGTACCCCATGAGGGGGTCCTCAAGGCGTGCGGGAGAGAGGTGTGTGAGACGTACGGTATTCCGGGACGGTGAGCACACAAGTTTACCCAGGTTCGAATCCACCGGCTTTGGATGGATCCTACTCCTGCTAGCAATCCAGTAATACGGCAGAGCCTGAATATGGGTTACAAGGGTTTCGCCTATGCGAGTTGAGATTGTAGACTATTGTGGTGTGCCCTAAAGGCGTACCCTAGGACGGCTTATATATATCCGGCCTAGGGTTTGCAGGAGAGACCTATCCGGCTACGACTAAAAGTCAGTTACAGAGTACATGTTGAACTACAAGTAACATAATAGGCTATCGGTAAGTCTTCTGGGACTTCTCGTAGCCGGACTGGACTCTGTCTCTTCTCCCTGACTGGGCTGCCCGTGAAGCAAAACTCTAACCCAAAATGGGCAACCCTGGTCAGTGAGGCACAGTGAGGATACCCGGAAAGTATATCCCCAACAGCAGCCCACGGAAGCCTCCAAGATCCAGAGTCGGATTTCATCATCGTCTAGCTCAATCTTCGGCTTGCAGAATCTTGAAGGGTTCCTGAAACTTCAAAAGAAAGGATAGGATCCAGGTCTCAAAATAAGGCGGACCTACAAATACATTATTCTGGTTTCCAGCTTGAAATTCAAACTAAGCCGGAACTTGGTCTCTGACGTAACTTGACACCAGTCATGGTCAAGTCACGTCACTGACGGACATTCCTGTCAGCACGATCGTTGGTGGGTCCGCCTTTCGCGGAACCGAGGTGTCGATTTAATGTGTGCATGGAGATCGAGGCAGCATAATCATCGCGTGGGGATTACACAGCTCCTTCCACGACGCATGGCACAATTACTGTTCACTTTTGCATGAATCTTGGCGCAGATGAAGGATATAAGGGGTTGAGATTTCTTCCCTTTCCTCTTCACCAGCACTTGTGCCCCTTCCTTCCTCTCGATGCTTCCCACAAACAGAGCTCCTCTGCCTCCCCCAAAATCCCCCAGCACCACCCATCCTAGGTCACTAACACCCAGAAGATGGCTGAAGCCTCATCTTCTGCCATGGCGACAACAGCAGCGACGACGTCAGCAGCGGAGAATGAGAGCTTTTGTGGGGTCTGGATCCCCTACGTCTTGGATGACGCCAAGCTTCGCGTCGTCGAGAATTAAGGGCTCCTCCGCGCCGGTGAATGGCGGAGCAGCCATGGACAAACCGTCCCCACCCCCAACACCGACGAGCGGGTGCATTTCGGCACCCACCTCGATAGAGGTTTGAGATTTCCACCCTCAGATTTCTTCTCTGAGGTTATAGATTATTATGGAGTTCAACTCCACCATCTCCCCCCGAACTCTCTCTTAGAGATGAGTGCTTCTGCCTCTTTGTGCAAGGGGTATCTCAGCATTAGGCCGAGTCTCATTCTCTTTCGATACTATTTTCATACCCGGAGAAACTCTATCACCACCGGTAATCCATACATTACCGAAAATCTTAGCTTTTCTATTAGGAGAGAACGTGTCTATCCTAGGATTAAGGCTAGTGAGTCGGTGAAGCAATGACCATCTACTTTTTTCTACCGTAAGGATAGAACAGCTCCTGGCAAAGCAACTGCTTTGCCGGCTTTTGTCAACGGTGCCGCCACACCACAAGAGTCTTGGGACACACATGCGCCGGCTCTCACTGATGATCTGCTTCTTGCTAAGAGGCAGATCGAATATCTGATGAAGCACAAGGGCCTTAAAGGGTTCGACTTGATCCATTGCTAGCTAGCACGCCGGATCTAGCCTCTCCAACACCATGGTGACCGGCTTATGCACTGCATCACAGCGTCCAAGAAGGACTCTCTCTGGATCTGCTCCCGTCCTTACTCAGAAAAGGACTATGAGTCCCAAATCAGATGGTTGATAAGGGAGCGGATCGAGAGGAAAATCCTGGAGCTATCCTTGGACATGCATACAGTTGATGATCCTATAGTACTAGTAGGTTTCCAGCAATAACTTGAATCATGTGTTCATCTTTACATTATTGTCTCTTTCTACAATACTGAGATATTTCTTCTTTTCAGCTTGCTGACCTCCCCGAGTTAGAGCTTGCTCCTCTCGAGGGATATCCTTCTGAGATCTCTCAGGATGATGGAGAATTGGTTCCTCTGCTAGAGACCTTTACCCGAAAGCATAAGGTTCCGACAGTTTCCATTGGCACAAAGGAAGTGCCCATTGTGAAGATGTAACTTTCCTCACAAGGTCTCTGTATTTTATTTCTTAATTATTTCTGAGGTGTAAAGATCTTTGTTCTATTACCTCCTCAGAGCTAAACAACTCACCAAGGGCAAGGGGACAAGAGGCTCGTCGAAGCCCCTACGCCAGTCAATGTTGAATTTGACTTCTCTTGCCACAGCGCCTCCGACTCCTGCCCTGCAGCCTTCTGCAGCGCCGGAGATTACTCCATCTCCAACCGTCGCAGAAGATCTGGCTCGTCATTCCGAGCCATCAAACCTTGGTTCCCAGACCGATTTCACCATGGGTGACTCGACAGTTGATAAGGGTGAACCCTCAATGGGTAATGATCCCTCGGCATAAGTTTTTGCCAAAAACCTCCTTAGCAATCCGGGTCTTGCCAAACTTGGATTACATGGAAATCTGCAGAGGAGATCCAACGGCTGGCCTAGCAATGCTTGGAAAGCCGGAACATCATTGCCGAGTAGGGGGCACAAGAAGTGGAGGACGTCAAGTACTCCAAATTCCTTGAGCAGATCCGTCTTCGCGATGAGAGGATGAGAGCCGGTGTGCTTCCGCCACCACCAGTAATACCGCTAACCCTCGCCGAGAAGGTTACTACTAAGGTGCCTAAGCAAACTCACTCATGAACAATATGTAAGTCGGAATTCCAACTCACTTTTCCTTATGTTATTTCATATCATATCCTCCATCCCCCAAGCATGAAGTTGGATAGACAATCCGGATTTATGCTTTCATAGGATGCCAAAGAATGAACTGGTGTAGCCCCCAAGGCTCGTGCTGATGTTAGTTAAAATATTAGCCCGAGTCTTTAGTAGACTTCTGACTCTGGGTATTCTGACTTACAGAAAGTTAATTCATATAACCAAGAATTATTGAAGAATATCTGCAACAAGCGGAGAGAGATTAGATCTCTCCGGCTTGAAAATTCTCAATTAAAGGTGTCTAGGGATGAGGCTGAAGGTAAACATTTCAGTCCTTAACCTTGCTCTTTCTTTCATAGTCGAATTATTTATTCAACTGTTGCTCTTTTGCTTACAGCACTGGTCAAACAATCATGTGCCATGATTTAAGAAGCCGAGAATCTTAAGACCCTGGAGGTGGAGAACACCGACTTACGTCGGGAGCTAAACAAGTTGAAGGCGGATCACGAGCGGAGCATTGCTCAAGTCCTCGAATCCTCTTCTATGGCCACCGAAGAACGTGATCGAAGGATCACGGCCCAGGACCAAAAGATCTAGGATATCAATGATGCATTATTCAGAGAGAAGGACATCTCCAAAGCACTCCGGGCTGAAGTCCAGAGCCTTAGGGCAGAGAAGACCAAAGTTGACGATGTCATCTTCGATATGTTTCCCACTTTATGACTTTCTACTTTTCTGACTCAAGGAGTACAGATATATTTACTAACCTTTGCATTATATGTGTAGGTCCTCTGAACTTACTGATTCTGCCTCAACCGAGTCTCGCACCAGCCGGCTTACACAAGTCGGCGATTTGCTTCACGATTTCCGCCAATCTTTGGAGGATATTGGCGAAGTACTCAAGGTTCCGGACATGAACAACATGTCCAACTTTGAGGTGTGAGACAAGGCCAAGGAGATGCCCCAGCTCATCTAGGACTGGAACATGTCCTATACACGAACCGCAGCACAGAATGCCCTCACCATGGTTATGAGCCACCATGGAAACATGGAAATCTGGCAAGTAACCAGAGGGTACTGTAAAGTGGATGAAGACAGACAGGAGCAGAACATCAAGGCCATCATGGACTCCTGCATTGGATACGGATGTCACGTAGCTGATCTGACAAGCTACGACACTCCCTTCTTCACTCGCGTGAAGACGCCTCCTCCACCTGCTGAAGAAACAGCTAAAGTCTCTGACGATGATCAAACTGTTTTGGATTTGAACGTCTCAGAAAGATATCAAGGCAAGGTCGATGTCTCTAGTGATCCGGCAGCTCCTACCTCTTCCCCTGCATCGTAGATAAGTTGAACTGTGTTTTTTCTGAAACAATTCGGGTTGTAAATAAGTTATGTAATACTTTTGCTAGTGCTAAGATTTGCTACTTCTATTTAGAACTTTTGGCTTTACTTTTATGTGCCTAAAATGTTTACATAAGCACTTTATGATTTTGTCTATACTTATCGTTTATCTGGCTTTCCGCCTGGACCCTTTCGTGAGCTGGCCAACCTTCAAGACGGAAACTTTCCCAAGCAACGGAGCTCAATTTCTAAACCAGTTTAAACTCGGAAATAAAGCCGGCTTCCAGTACCAACAATTCACTACTCGGAAAATGCCCGCATCCGACAATCAGATAAATAACCAAAGTACAAACTATAAAATTTAATTTTATACCCGAAGGTAGCTTTTTTAGAATCGGAAATCTTAACAGAACAAACATGAGCATAAAGTACTTTCAAGTATTCTGGGATTTTTGACTGTGACATGATCATTCGGAAATAAGATGGTAATATAAAACTTCTCAGAAAAATTGAGGCAACCAATACTTTATTTCTCATTGAACATGTACACATATATGATTACAAAGAAAGAAAATTTAAGAATAAAAGGGACGTAGCTGAGCAATATTCCATGGTCTGTCTAATTCTTCCGGGTCTGTACTGCCTCCAACTCTCTTTCTTTTCTTAGTAGTAGGTCTTTCTTTGACTGGCCGCATATCAGTTAGATAGTAAGAACCATTGTGCAATACTCGACTAACTAAAAAGGGACCTTCCCATATCGGGGAAAGTTTGTGCTTTCTTTTCTGCACAAGCCGGAGAACCAAATCGCCTTTATTGAAAGACCGCTTTCTGACTCTCTAGCCATGATACTTGGTAATTTCTGCTGATAGGCTATTGATCTCATCTCATCAACGAAGCGAACTTCTTCGATTAAATCAAGATCATTTTGTTGAGAAATTTCGGCATCCTCCTCAATATACGCAGCAACTCGGGGAGAAGTATGAATCAAATCACTAGGAAGAACTACTTCTGCAGCATAGACCAAGAAGAAAGGTGTGTATCCGGTTGACCTGTTCGGAGTTGTTCGTAGACTCCATATCACAAAAGGTAATTCTTCTTGGTTTTAGGCCTTGTAGGATTAAACCATTTGCTCTTTCGACTTGTCCATTAGCCTGTGGATGTGTGACTGACGCAATGTTAAGCCGGATGTTTTGTTCATCGTAGAATTCAGCAAGCTCTCCCATAGAAAAGTTACTCCCATTGTCCGTGATAATGCTATGTGGATAATCGTATCGGATTATGACATCCTCGACAAATCTTCTGGCTGTTGCTCCATCACAACTGGTGACCGATTTAGCCTCAATCCATTTTGTGAATTTATCCACCATCACTAAGAGATGAGTAAATCCACTTGGAGCCCGTTTAAACGGTCCGACCATGTCAAGCCCCCATACCGCAAAAGGTCATGTTATAGGTATTGTTCGCAGCTGATTAGCCGGAACATGAGCTTGTTTGGCGTACTTTTGGCAGCCTTTGCACGTCTTGACCAGCCGTTCGGCATCTTCCTTGGCTGTAAGCTAGAAAAAACCGTGTCGGAAAGCTTTTGCCACTAAAGATTTTGCTGTAGCATGATGGCCGCATTCGCCTTCATGGATCTCTCATAAGATTTCCACTCCTTATTATGGAGATACATAGCGCTGAAAGACCCCAGACACACTCCGCTTATAGAGCTCGCCCTTTATGATTGTATAGGTTTTTGCTCGTTGGATGATCTGCCGGCTCAGAACTTCGTCTTGGGATAATTTGCCATCTACCAAAAAATCAAGGTAGGGTTGGGTCCAGCTGGGAATTACAGCCAGAACTGCCACTAAAGGTGAGCCGGATTTGGTTGGATATTCCTCATCTACTCCTTTTATAGAGGGGACTTTGAGGTGCTCTAAAAAAGAGACATCCGGGACCTTTTTCCGTGCAGAGCCTATTCAAGATAATGCATCTACTTCCTCATTTTCTGTTCGAGGGATGTGTTGAACCTCAAACCCTTCGAATGATTTAGATAGTTCATCCACGACAGATCTATATGCTGCCATGTGCTTATTTGCATTACATATATCCGACACTTGTTGAGCGACAAGATCCGAATCTCCATAACACATTAATCGTCGGATGCCGATATCCTTAGCAATCCGGATTCCATGTAGCAATGCTTCATATTCGGCAATGTTATTCGTTGCCGTGAAGTGGATCTGCAACACCCAGAAAAGTTAATCTCCTTGGGGTGACTTGAGCGCTACACCATCCCCCAAGCACCTTAGACCCGTCAAAATGTAAGGTCCAGTATTCCGACTCCGGGAGGGTCATATTCTCCGTTTTCTCTATCCAATCAGCGACAAAGTCAGTGAGGATTTTGGATTGGATTGCTATACGAGGTTTATACTCAATGTTGAAAGTTGAAAGCTCTATGCCCCATTTTGCGACATGTCATGTTGCATCGCTGTTGTTAATCATATCTCTAATGGGAGCTGTGCTCACCACGGTAATTGGATGTTCCTGAAAATAATGCCGTAACTTCCGGGATGCAAAAAACACACCATACGCCAGCTTTTGATAGTGCGGATACCGCTTCTTTGATTCAGTTAGGACTTCACTGAGGTATGAAGTCGGACGCTGCACCAAGTGTTCCTCTTTTTCCTCTGGTCTCTCCACCACCATGATGACACTGACGACCCTGTTTGTCGCAGCGAGATAGAGCAACATCGGTTCCCAAGGTTCCGGTGTAGCAAGGATAGGAGCAGATGAGAGTACTTCTTTCAGGTCTTGTAGTGCAGCTTCAGCTTCGTCAGTCCAAACGATTTTTTTGGTCTTTTTCAGGAGTTTGTAGTGGTGCGGCTCTTTCACCGAGCCGACTTACAAACCGACGGACTACAGCAATGCAACCAGTTAGTCTTTGAATGTCCTTCAGGCGAGTCGGCCTGGAAATATTGAGTATAGCCTTAATTTTGTCTCGGTTCACCTCTATGCCTCTTTGAGACACGATGAAACATAATAATTTTCCGGCTAGTATTCCAAAGAAACACTTCTTCGGGTTAAGCATTATGTTGTATTTGCATAGATTGGCGAACGTTTCCTCCAAGTTGGAAATTAAGGTTTCCTTCTTTTTGGACATCACCGCAATGTCATCCACATATGCATGTACATTGCATCCGATTTGATCATGGAAGCAATGCTGCATACTGCGCTGGTACGTAGCTCCTGCGTTCTTGAGCCCAAAGGGCATCGTAATGAAATAGAAGGTTCCAAAGGGGGTTATGAATGAAGTTTTGACTTTGTCTGATTCATTCAACCGAATTTGGTGATAACCGGAATATGCGTCAAGAAAATATAGGAGTTCCGAGCCTACCGTAGAATCAATAACTTGATCAATTCTAGGTAGAGAAAACGAATCTTTGGGACAAGCCTTGTTCAAGGAAGTATAATCAACACACATCCTTAAATCAGTGGTGTCCTTTTTAGGGACCATTATAGGATTGGCCGACCACTCAGTGTGGATGACCTCTTCTATGAATCCGGCTAACTCAAGTCGGGCTAGTTCCTTAGCTATTGCTTTTCGCTTTTCATCGCCGAAACATCGTAAGGATTGTTTTACGGGTTTAGTGTTTGGGTGTACATTTAGAGAGTGCTCGACAAGTTCCCTAGGTACTCCGGTCATGTTAGATGGCTGCCATGCGAAGATATCTTGATTTGCTTAGAGGAACTTGACGAGCGCGCCTTCCTATGTGCTATCTAAACCTACACCTATCTAGGTCACCTTGGAGGGGTCATCATCCTTCAATGACGTCTTCTTCGTCTCTTCCAATGCCTTGAACTCCAGAGTCGGCTTTGTCACCTCCTTCTTCGTCGCGGGCATCTCGGACGGGTCGATGGTCTTCTTGATCTCCTGGTACTCCTGGGCGTGCAGCACGACTTCAACAAAGGTGGCATTTCTGTCCTTGCACGCTCGCGCCTTCTTCGGGTCTCCCCTGATGGTGATCACTCCTTTGGGACCTGGAATTTTCATCATATTGTAGATGTAGCACAGACGAGCCATAAAAGCCCAGTAAGACGAACATCCGAATATAGCATGGTATGCGCTCTTGAACGGGACCACTTCGAAGGAAAGTGCATCTGTCCAATAGTTCTTTGGAGTTCCAAAGGTAACATCCAAAGTGATCTCTCCTAGGGAATTTGCTTGTATTCCAGGGAAAACTCCGTGAAAGATCACAGGGCTGTGATTCAGCTGTTTCTCGGAGATCAGCATCCGACGTAGCGTTTCGACATACAGAATATTGATGTTGTTGCCGCCGTCCATGAGAGTCTTGGAGAAACCATAGCCGTCAATAAGTGGGTTGACGACTAAGGCGTATTTTCCTTGCCTATGCAACTTAGGCGGATGATCAGCATGGTCAAAGGTGATTGCCACTTCCAACCAGTCTAAGAATTGTGGGATAGCTGGAATAGTTGCGTTAAGCTCATGCAAAACTGCCTTCTTGACCTTAGCTGGTTGAGACCCAAGGAAAGTGACATAAGTGTCTTTCTTCGTTGGGAAGTCCTTCTTTCCATCCGGCTTGGGATTTGAAGGGTCAGCTTCCTCCATGTCATAATCTTCCTTGATCTCCTTTTCTTTTTCAGGATTCTTTTTTCCCTTCTTCCGCTTAGCCCTGTAGCCAGTGGTATCGTCTTTCTTGATGTCGTCATTAAAACAACACTCAGCATTTGTGTGGGACGAGCCCCCGTTGGCATCTAAGTGAGCACACACGGGTTATTGGCAATGTCAGCCTAGAAATAGGTTTTTCCAGGTTGCTGGTCCCCTCTACCCTAGACTCTTGATGTCCCATGAGCGCGCCCGCGGCCACCGTCGCGCCCTCTGATACGTCCATAACGTATCTATAATTTTTGATGGTTTTATGCTAATAATATGATTTTGACACTCCTTTTTATATAAAGTTTATGATTTATTTGGACTAACCTATTAATAGTTGTAAAAGTGCACAATGTTCTTTTTTTACACTTTGATGTGTAGGAATTACCAAGAATACAAGTGAAAACCTTGCTGGAGTCAAATTGGGATTTTTCCAGAAATCTGTCTCAGAACTCTTTTTGAAGATGGTCACGTTTCGGGTCAAAGATGGCGTCAAACGGAAAACTCTTCAACTACAAAGTTGTTGGAAATTTCACGATAAACATTCTGGACATAAAATTTAGCTGATTCCAAGTCCGAATGGGGCCGCTAGGCCCAATTTACTGCAGCCCGAGATAGGGTGACGGGAATCCAAGAAGCTATATAAAGGTAGGAAACGTAATTCGCCCAGGACACCTCCACCCACGAATTTTCAGCCGCCAAAGCCACATTTTTGCCTCCTCATGGATCCCATATCAATGGGGGAGGGATCCCAATAAGCCATGAAGGAAGGGGGCTAAGGGGCAGTGCTCCCCCATGATACCGGCGGCGGGGAAGGAGTCCCCTGCGTCGCAGCTGGCACCGCCGCCGCCCTCGTCACCATCTTCACCGCCATATCCATCACCTAATCCTCCTAGTATGCAGTGGTTCATCCTCCCACACACCTTTGTACCGTCCTTTGTAAACATGGTATTTGATGCTATAAGTTATAATCCTAAGATCTATGTCATGTTTGTGTAGTTTCTTTGTTTTTAGATTGAATGGTTGAACATCTTTGGTTCATTAGAGTTGTATGTTTATATGGTATAGTCCTTTGGTGTCCATTATATTTGTGCGCGCATGGATTAAACATCATAGGGTTTGTAGTATGTGTAAAAGGAAGGGGGAGTTCTGCCAGAGTGACAGAAACCTGAGGACGCGAACCGGAACGTTGCACGTATGGGAGTAAGCGGACCATTAAACTTAAGGCTATGGTTGGGGAAACCTTAATGCATTGATTAGTACTTACGGATGTTTGCTAACAATCCAATCATATAGTATATGTAATTCCAAGTAGTGAAGCACATGTATATTTAGCCTCTCCCACATAGAAAACTGCATCGAAGATAATGAACCTGATCTATTCGCTATTGAAACTTGGACAAAGCCACCACAATTACCACCACTATTTCACACTCATGGTTCTGTTAGTTTAGTGTATTTTATTGCTGCAGCAACTAGCTTTACTTTTTGTTAGTTATTATCATGCAAAGCTATCTCTATTACTCGTATTATTGCTCTAGTTTTATTTCCTAGATAATGCAAACGTTTAGTGTCCATAGAGTTGTATCAGTGGTTGATAGAACTTGAGAGAACATTTATCCTACCTTTAGCTCCTCGTTGGGTTCGACACTCTTACTTATCGAAAAGGCTACACACGATCCCCTATACTTGTGGGTTATCAAGACCTTTTCTAGCGCCGTTGCCGGGGAGCAATAGCGTGTGGGTGAATATTCTTGTGTGCACTTGTTTGCTTTATCTCTAAGTGGTTTTTACTTTCAGTTTTAAGTTGTTCTCTATATTACTATGGATAGGGAATGCAAATTAAAAAATTTAGTTATACTTGTTACCTAAAAACGTTTTCAAAAAGGAAAGTGATTGGAAAGATGAGTAATGGTTAAGTGGGGGTCGACCTTGAACACTTCTGTTCATGCCTATGAAACCAAAACAAATCTTTCCATGGAAGCTTTTCAGTTAAAAACTTGTAGGAATGCATGAAGCCTTGAAAAAGAAAGATATTTCTGGTATTGATCTTAATGCTTATTCATTCGAAAATACTTGAATCTTGGTCCTATGCCTAACTTAAAGGCGTTAAAGAAAAGTACTTATTGGGAGATAACCCAAAAGTTTTAGTTGAGTCTTGAAAGTTATTGCTTCAGTAATAACCTCTCCTTATCCTTTTTATTTGCTTTTTGTGCTAAGAGTAACCTCTAATAAGAGAAAAGTAATGCTTGGGAAAGTTGCTGTCCCGAAACAGATTTTTGTTCTTTGCTGTAAAAATTCGTGTAAAATCTCTATACGTCGGTTTGAGCTGTAATTTTTTCTGCTTCTGCCCCAGGTTGTTATCCAACTTTCTTTAGTTCAGCACGTTTTGATTTGAGCAACATAAGGTCTTCGAAAAAATTGGTTTCTATCTGCTGGTCTGTTTTGACAGATTTCTGCCATTATTTGCATTTGCTTCTTGTTGATTCCTTTTTGGGTTCTCTTTGGGGAATTGAGCTTTTTAAGGGAAGTGCTACAGTATCTTGTGTTTTAATGGAAGTTTTATTGGTGTTCAAACTGAACCCAAACACTTATTATCTTGAGTACACTAATGTTGCTAATGAAGATTATGTGAAGTTTTGTATGAAGGAAAAATTTCAGGTGTTAAGGAACGAATGATGTAATGAGATGAAGAATGGACTAAAGATCAAGCTTGGGGATGACACCCCATGTCATCCTAAGAAATATCCAAGAATTACAAGCATCAAAGCTTGGGGATGCCCAAGGCATCCCCTTCTTCATCAATAAAAATCTCAGGTTCTTCCAAACACTTCATTTTTATTGTTTCATGCACAGTTGTGTTGTTCTTGGAGCGTCTTCATTTTGGTTTTTGGTTTTTGTTTGCTTTGTTTGATTAGTTTGCTTGAATAAATTGGTTGAACCCCCTCTTTCATAAAGTAGTTTTCAAATAAGTGTGGTTTGGATTGGAAAAAAGTAGGAAAAGTTCATGCTTAAGTGGTAAAAGGAGCTCGTTTTTGACGATGGCCTATGCTTTGACATGTCATGCTTAATATTGTTTTGGCTTTATGCTTAGTGATTTTTGCTGTAGCATGACATGTTATAAACAATTGAGATTGCTTAATGTTCCTTGAAAGAATCATGCGTTGTTTTAGCATATTAAAGCATAGTATTGTGGTATTCTCCTTTGATGCTTTATTTGCGTTGACTTGGCGCATGCTCACACCATGTTATGACTATTCCAAGTCACCATAGCCTTTATGATCCTTTAGTTTTCGACTTGTAATATCAATTTATGCTTTAATTAATGATGTTTTGTCCCTTTGCATGACTATGGCCATTATTGCTCTTTTAGTTGGTCGCTCCCAGTCTTTTGCTAGCCTCCATAAACAAGTATGAGTTCCACTCATGCATCCGACTCCAAATAAAACCAAGTTATCCCAAAGAGTCCACCATACCTACCTATTAGCATTTGCTATTCCAAGTATATTCATGCTTTTATCTACCTTCCGAATTAAACTTGTTATGAGAAAACTAGTGATTGAAGCTCTCATGAACTTGATGGCACACTTTACTTTTCTTGCCCCTAATAAACTTGATACATTGTGTCATCTATGTTGTATATGCTTGCACTTATATGTTGGGGATTAGCAATCCATGTTGTCATAGGGAACGCTTTCAACATTGCACTTATACATTGTACCTAGTTGATATCATGCTCTTTTGTCTATGGATGTCGTCGGTGTGAAATGAAAGGGGATCTTGTAAGTCCATGGAGTTATGTATGTGTGTTAGATAAACGCCTGGGCCGCCGGTCTAATCCATGCCTAATCATGGTGGAAACCTGTAGCGTAACCATAATGAGTAATCTATGAAGCATTCTTCTTATAAAAAAGAGATAGAGATTGAGAAAAAAGAAAAAAAAGAGATGAGAAAAGAGGAAAGAGAGAAAAAAGCACCATTTTTTCATGGTAAATAAGAAGATTGCTGAGATGCTCGTTGTCTGCTTGCCTTGTCATTTTGATATGGGGATTCTTCCGTATCATCGGGCAAGGGGTACCCCATTGGCGGTTCTCTATGATACACATGTACTTACTATGACAAGAACTTACCGGTAACTAAACTTGAGTAGCATGAGGAGCGGCCCTCGTATTCAAGGGACATGATATTTCCAACTTATACTTTGTCAAGAATATACTCCATAGTTTGTTCACTTTAACCTTAATCACTTCAAGATGCTTATGATAGGGGTAATGAGAGCTGAAATATAATAAGTACCATAATTTTTGGAAGCTCTTTATGAGACTTGAATCCCTGCTTCCTTCTATGAAGGCCTTTCTTCCACTTTTATATTGAGTCTCCACCTTCTATCTTTATGCACCAATTAAGAGATGTTGGGGATATACTTTCCGGGTATCCTCACAGTTCCTCACTAACTAGGGTGGCCCACTTCGGGTTAGAGCTTTGCTTCACGGGCGGCCCAGTCAGGGAGAAGAGACGGAATCCAGTCCGGCTATGGGAAGGCCCAAAAGACTTACCGACATAGGCCCATAGTGTTACTTGTAGTTCAAGATGTACTCTGTAACCGACTCTTAGTCGTAGCCGGATAGATCTCTCCTGTAAACCCTATGCCGGATATCTATATAAGCCGTCCTATGAAGAGCCTTTAGGGCACCCTCACAATAGTCTACAATCTCAACTCGCACAGGCGAAACCCTTGTAACCCATATTCCGGCTCTGCCATATTACTGGATTTCTAGCAGGAGTAGGATCCGTCCAAAGTCGGCAGATTCAAACCTGGGTAAACTTGTGTGCTCACCGTCCCGGAACACCGTACATCTCACACCCCTCTCTTCCACACGCCTCGAGGACCCCCTCATGGCGTACTTCTCATCAATCCAATGACAGTTGGCGCCCACCGTGGGGCAGGTGAGCTTCAGATCTGCGTTCTGGGCGGAATCTGCAAGAATCGGAATCGGCGAGACTATCGCCGTCGGTCGCATCCTCTACGCTAGCGACGTCCCTCTCATCGTTCTCGATGAGACCTGGATTCCAGCTAGGGAGGTCGTGACCACCTACACCATCATGTATTTCGGTGAGATCGATGTTTACATCGGATTCACTGAACCTGCCCCACCCACCCCAGCGGTGATGATAGAGGCAGAAGAAATTTCTAGGTCCCCTTTGTCTGCGGAGGCGGCAGAGTTCCGGATCTTAGAAAACCCTAATCCCACCAGCCCGCACCAGTTGCGGAGATAGTGGAGAAATCTGAGCCTGAAGCAGACCTAGCGGTCCAAGTCGAATCTGGAGTGGATCTCCCTGGCGAGGCCGAATCCCAGATTGATCCACCCGTTGAAGTCGAAATCCAGGAGGATCACATCAACAACCTTGGTTCCGGCCCTGCCAACACTAGAACAGATCAACAGTTCCTGAGGCACACGTTGAGGCGTATGATGATGCAAGATGCAAGCGTGGATGAGGTCCTCGAGACTATCAGGATCTTCGAGGAAGCCCACGAGGAGAGCCGCAACTACCTCAGGACCCACACATCGCACTTTGTCGGATACGTTGGATCCGGATCCGGCTCTGCCGATGCTGGAGAAGACACCGACTCAGTGTTGGAGGCGATCGGAACAAACACCGACTTGCTCGCATCCTCGGATGACTCGATGACGTCGGCAGATTTCCAGAAGTTCTCCACTGAGTATGAAGAGGAGTATAACTCCAAAGCTACAGAGGAAGGAGAAGCCATGGATGAAGGATCTGGAGAAAACTCTCCCAAAGCGCAGGATGACATGGATATCAAAGATAATCCCGAGGTCCAGATGTCTGAAAGTACCTATCAGAGCTTGACTCCGGGAAACGGACCCAAAGCCGTGGTTGCTACCGGCGCTACCAAGAAGGCAAAGAAGAAGAACAAAACCCTGACAAAAGATCCTCCGGCAGAGGAAGTGATTGCCGAGGAATACGAGGAAGACTCGGATGGAGCACTGATCCTAGAAGAGCCCAAAGAAGAGTCGGTGGATGGACACGTGATCAACGAAGGTGCGCGTAAACTCATCGATGCTGCATTAACCACACCTATTCCTACAGCTGCAGAACTTACAGCTGAAGAGCTGGACGAAAGGGCCTAGGCCCTAGAAGCGCGTCACCAAGTACTCCTCGATGAGGCCAAAAACATTAAGGAAGAAAAAAAACGCATGGCAACTGCGGAGAAGTACATCTCTCGGCAGCATCTGAAGACCCGGAAACGTCACACTCATGACGACCAATTCCCGGAGATTCACAAAGTCTTTGGAGGAGACCATGGGATGCCTCGGCACGACAGCAACGGAGACTGGGTGTATCCAACACCAGTGCAAAACACCGTTGTGGCTCAAGAAATCCTAGCAAGTAATCTAGGCCCAGAGCAGATTCGATTGGGCATTAAGCTACTCAACAAGGGTCTGGAGCAGCAGAAGGCCGCCCTGTCCGGAAGGGGAAAACTGGTCTCCCAATCTGACCAATGCTGCACGGATCCGGCCTGGAATGATGTAAGACCCCAACGTGTTCCGGAACAGCATCACCGTTCCGACCGTCGGGAAGACAACTACTCAAGAACCGGATCTTCAGGATAGCATCACAAAGCTGCACGTGACTGGTGCAACGTTGCCCTAGCTGCGGAGCAAGAGGCAATTGCTGCACTGAATCCGAAGAATCCTCCCCGGTGCTGGCTCGTGGTTGATGTCGAGCTTGTTGGGGAACCCCAAGAGGAAGGTATGATGAGCACAACAGTAAGTTTCCCTCAGTTATGAAACCAAGGTTATCAATCCAGTAGGAGCAAGGAAACACCCCAAAGGTGTAGCTAGCTGAACGTTGGCAGGGCGCACTACCGGTGCCAGCAGCAACATGGAGACCTACACAACACAACCACAGAACTTTGTCCCCAACTTGCGATGAGGTTGTCAATCTCACCAGTTTTGCTGAAAACAAAGGATTAAATGTATCAAATGGAAGGAAGTAATAGTTTGCAGAAAGTAAACACAAAGCAGTAAACAGTTGATTGTAGATTGAATGTAAAAGAAAGGACCGGGATCCATATTTCACTAGAGGTGGCTCTCCTTAAGATAGATAACATGGTGGGTGAACAAATTACAGTGGGGCAATTGACAAACATTGAGAAAGCATACAAGCTTATACTAATCATCTTGACTCCTTTGAGACTTGATTGGGCATTACAACATTATACATAGACCGCCATCCAACTGCATCTATGACTAATAATCCACCTTCAGGTTATCATCCGAACCCCCTCTAGTATTAAGTTGCAAGCAACAGATTATTGCTTTACGAATTGCGCGTAAAGTAAACAATATGATTGTTCTATGAACAAAGGATTGTTGTTTTCTCCCTAGTAGCAACAACACATCTAGTACCTTAAAGATTTCTGACACTTCCCCAGATTACCAGAGGCATGAACCCACTATCGAGCATAAATACTAACTCTTGGAGTTGCTAGCATCTACTTGGCCAAGATAACTACTAACAACGGAAAGCATGCAAGATCACAAATAAAAAAGACATGATAGAATCAATAATCAATCTAAAATAGCATCTCAATATCCATCGGATCCCCCGCAAACACAACATGCAGAATTACAAATAGATGATCTTGATCATGAACGGAGCTCACAAGATCTAAACATGATAGCACAAAGGAGGAGAACCAGCTCGTAGTCCAGAGATGAACTACTCACGCATCACACCGGAGGCTTGCATGATGAAGAAGGCCTCTAGGGTGAATTCCCCTCTCCGACAGGGTGCCGGGAAGAGCTTCAGATCCCTCTCGATCTAGGGATGGAGATGGCGACGGCTACAGACTCTTTTATGGAATTTTGATCAGGTACTTAGGGTTTCCGTATCAGAGGCAATATATAGGCGGAAGGAGAGGCCGAGGGGGTGCCTGGGCTGGCCACACCACCCCTTGGCGCGGGCCAGGCCTGGCCGCGCGGCCAGGTGGTGTGGCCGCCCTCTGGCCCTTCTCCGTCTCGTATTCTGGCTCCAAGTGTCCCCTGGTAAAATAATAACTTGGGCTTTTGTCCCGTCCAATTCCGAGAATATTCATTTTCTGACTTCCTGGAACCAAAAATAGCAGAAAACAAGCAGCTGGCACTATGGCTCTTGTTAATAGGTTAGTCTAAGAAATCATATGAAAAGTACTCCAAAGTGTGGACAAAACATAAGAAAGTAGATAAAACCAAGCATGGAACATCAAAAATTATAGATACATTTGCAATGTATCAACATCCCCAAGCTTAAGTCCTGCTCGTCCTCGAGTAGGTAAGTGACAAAAAGAAAGAATAATTTTTGAGGTGGCATGCACCATCATAAACTTGATCAAAGTATTTGTAAAACATTCAAAGTTGGGATCATAATACTTCAATCATAGCATGAAAGACAAAGTTCTAGCAATAAGAGAAAGAAACTATGTTGCAACATGAAAAGGCACAAACAAAAGATTCATGAATAACAATGCTTTGCAAGACGTTTGTTTGTTTCACATAAAGAAAACATAACATAGTTGCATTCAGCTTGTCCCTCATAGAGTAGGAAATATAAATGCATAGGACACCTTCAAAGTTCATAAGTGTGACTAGATACAAATAGTTCAAAACAAGCAATAACAAGATATGCATCAATCAACTAGTCTTGGGACAATGCACATAGAACTAAGAATGGCCACTATGCTCTTAGAGTAGGTGCATAAAGATAGAAGGTGGAGCCTCAATATAATGGTGGAAGAAAGGCCTTCATAGAAGGAAGTAGGGATTCAAGTCTCATAAAGAGCTTCCAAAAATAATGGTACTTATAGATTTCACCTCTCATTGCCCCTATCATAAGCATCTTGAAGGTGATTAAGGTTAAAGTGACACAACTAAGAGAATATGCTTGACAAGTTATAAACCGAAATCTCATGCCCCTTACTTACGAAGACCGAACCTCATGCTACTCAACTTTAGTCACGAGTAAGCTCTTGTCATTGTAAGTACATATGTATCATAAAGAACCGCCAACGGGGTACCCCTTGCACATGATATAGGAGCTATCCCGTAATCAAAATGACAAGGCAAGCAGACAATGAGCATCTCAGCGATCTTTTTATTTGCTATTTGCATAGGTTTTTATTGAGGATGCTTCATAGAGTGCTCAATATGGTGATGCTGCAAGTTTCCACCATGATTAGGCATGGCTTAGGCTAGCAGCCTAGGCGTTTCTCTAACACACATACAAACTCCATGATCTTACAAGTTCCACTTTTATTTCACACCGCTGGGATCCATAAGCAAAAGAACATGATATCAACAGGGTACAAAGTACAAGTGCAATGTTGAAAGCGTTCCCCATGATACATGGTTCTTCTAATTTCAACTTATAAAGCGCAAGCATATACGCAACAAAGAAGGACCCAATGGTTCAGGTTTATTAAATTTAAAAAAGTAAAGTGTGCCATCAAGTTCGTGAGAGCTTTAATCACTAGTTTTCTCATAACAAGTTTAATTTGGAAGGTAAATAAAAACATGAATATACTTGGAATAGCATATGCTAGTAGGTAGGTATGGTGGAATTTTTGGAATAACTTAGTTTAGGGAGTTGGATACATGAGTGGAACTCATACTTGGTTGTGGAGGCTAGCAAAAGACTAGGAGCGACAAACTAAGAGAGCAATAATGGCCATAATCATGCAGAGCGACAAAACATCATTGATCAAGGCATAAAGTGATACTACAAGTTGAAAACTAAAGGATCATAAAGGCTATGATGACATGGGATAGTCATAACATGGTGTGAGCATGCGCCAAGTCAACCCAAATAAAGCATCAAAGGAGAATACCACAATACTATGCTTTAATATGCTAAAACAACGCATGATTCATCCAAGGAACATTAAGCAATCTCAATTTTTTATAACAAGTCATGCTACAACAAATAATACTAAGCATAAAGCCAAAACAATATCAAGCATGGCATGACAAAGCATAGGCCACAGTAAAAAACAAGCTCTCTTTAACACTTAAGCATGAACTTTCCTACTCTTTTCCAAACCAAACCAAACTATTTGAAAACCAATGTATGAAAGAGGGGGTCCAAACAATTTATTCAGAAAACTAAGAAAACAAAGCAAACGAAAAACCAAAATGAAAATGAAAAAAAAGACGCTCCAAGAACAAAACAACTGTGCATGAAACAATAAAAATGAAGCGTTTGGAAGAAACCTGGGATTTTTATTGATGAAGAGGGGGATGCCTTGGGCATCCCCAAGCTTTGACGCTTGTAATTCTTGGATATTTCTTGGGGTGACACGCGTGGCATCCCCAAGCTTGAGCTTTAGTCCATCCTTCATCTCATTACTCATTCCTTCCATACACCTGAAATTTTTCCTTCATACAAAACTTCACACAATCTTTATTAGCAACATTAGTGCACTCAAGATAATAAGTCTTTAAGGTTCAGTTCTAACACCAATAAAACTTCCATTAAAACACAAGATACTGTAGCACTTCCCTCAAAAAGCTCAAAATCCCCAAAAGAAACTCAAAAAGGAACCAACAAGAAGCAAATGCAGAAAATGGCAGAAATCTGTCAAAACAGACCAGCAGGTAAAGACGATTTTTTTCAAAGACCTTATGTTTGTCAAATAAAAAAGTGTTGAACTAATGAAAGTTAGATAACAACCTGGGGCAGAAGCTCAAAAATTCACGCCTCAAAAGAACATACAGAGATTTTACACGATTTTTTACGGTGAAGCACAGAAATCTGTTTCGGGACAGCAACTTTCCCAATCATTACTTCTCTCTTATTAGAGGTTACTCTTGGCACAAAAAGCAAATAAAAATGATAAGGAGAGGTTATTACTGAAGTTATAACTTCCAGGACTCATCTAAAACTTTTGGGTTATATCCCAATAAGTACTTTTCTTTAACGCCTTTAACTTAGGCATAGGAAGCAAGAAAAAGAATCAAGTGTTCTCAAATGAAGAAGCATTAAGATCAATACCAGAAATATCTTCAACAAGGAAAGGTATATCATCCAAATAAGTTCTAGAGGATCCTCTCTCAATGCTCTTAGGTCCACTATTTTCATCAAAAGGGTTTTAAGGAACAATCCAATCAAGATTCTTTTCTATGGCTTCATGTATTGCTACCAGTTTAAAGGGTATTGGTATCTTAGTTTCGTCCCCATTAGGTTCGGTTTTGTTCATCTTTTCTCGTGTACCAACAACATCTACACATGATCCTAGCATATTGAAACGTTCAAATACTTTTCTAGCTTCCTTGGCAACATCATAGAATTCCTTAAGCAAAGTTTCAAGAATAAAATCTCTCTTCTCAGAGTCATCAATTTCTTTAAGTTTAAGAAACATTATTTTCATTAAGGGGTTAAGGTTAACAAACCTAGCTTCCAGCATGTGAACTAAAGAAGCTGCAGCGATCTCATAGTTTGGAGCAAGTTCTACAAGGGATCTATCCTCAATATCCTCATGCTTACTAACATGATTAAAGAATTCTTCAATATTATCTTTTCCAATTAAAGAACCACTACCTATTGAAAGGTCTTTCAAGGTGAATTTAGGGATCAACATGGTGAGCTAAGGAAGAGGTAACAACTAAAGGAGGCTTAATTTTTTTGTGTTTTTAATAAAGAAAGCAAACTTGTAAAACTATTTTTTGTGTGTTTTTGATAAAGAAACAAGCAAACAAAGCAAAAGTAAACCAAGCAAAACAAAAATAATAAAGTAAAGAGATTGGTTATGAGGGACTCCCCTTGTGAAGATGTCCTTCACTCCCCGGCAACGGCGCCAGAAAAATACTTGCTGGCTCGTGGTTGATGTCGAGCTCGTTGGGGAACCCCAAGAGGAAGGTATGATGAGCACAGCAGTAAGTTTCCCTCAGTTATGAAACCAAGGTTATCAATCCAGTAGGAGCAAGGAAACACCCCAAAGGTGTAGCTAGCTGAACCTTGGCAGGGCGGACTACCGGTGCTAGCAACAACGTGGAGACCTGCACAACACAACCACAGAACTTTGTCCCCAACTTGCGATGAGGTTGTCAATCTCACCGGTTTTGCTGAAAACAAAGGATTAAACGTATCGAATGGAAGGAAGTAATAGTTTGCAGAAAGTAAACACAAAGCAGTAAACAATTGATTGTATATTGAATGTAAAAGAAAGGACCGGGATCCATAGTTCACTAGAGGTGGCTCTCCTTAAGATAGATAACATGTTGGGTGAACAAATTACAGCGGGGCAATTGACAAACATCGAGAAAGCATAAAAGCATATACTAATCATCTTGACTCCTTTGAGACTTGATTGGGCATTACAACATTATACATAGACCCCCATCCAACTGCATCTATGACTAATAATCCACCTTCAGGTTATCATCCGAACCCCCTCCAATATTAAGTTGCAAGCAACAGATTATTGCTTGACGAATTGCGTGTAAAGTAAACAATACGATTGTTCTATGAACAAAGGATGTTTGTTTTCTCCCTAGTAGCAACAACACATCTAGTACCTTAGATATTTCTGACACTTCCCCAGATTACCAGAGGCATGAACCCACTATCGAGCATAAATACTAACTCTTGGAGTTGCTAGCATCTACTTGGCCAAGATAGCTACTAACAACAGAAAGCATGCAAGATCACAAATAACAAAGACATGATAGAATAAATAATCAATCTGAAATAGCATCTCAATATCCATCGGATCCCCGCAAACACAACATGCAGAATTACAAATAGATGATCTTGATCATGAACGGAGCTCACAAGATCTAAACATGATAGCACAAAGGAGGAGAACCAGCCATCTAGCTACTACATGGACCCGTAGTCCAGAGATGAACTACTCACGCGTCATACCGGAGGCTTGCATGATGAAGAAGGCCTCTAAGGTGAATTCCCCTCTCCAGCAGGGTGCCGAGAAGAGCTTTAGATCCCTCCCGATCTAGGGATGGAGATGACGGCGGCTACAGACTCTTTCATGGAATTTTGATTGGGTACTTAGGGTTTCCGTATCAGAGGCAATATATTGGCGGAAGGAGAGGCCAAGGGGGTGCCTTTGCTGGCCACACCACCCCCTGGCGCGGGTTAGGCCTGGCCGCGCGGCCAGGTGGTGTGGCCGCCCTCTGGCCCTTCTTCGTCTCGTATTCTGGCTCCAAGTGTCCCCCGGTAAAATAATAACTTTGGCTTTTGTCCCGTCCAATTCCGAGAATATTCATTTTCTGACTTCCTGGAACCAAAAATAGCAGAAAACAGGCAGTTGGCACTGTGGTTCTTGTTAATAGGTTAGTCCAAGAGATCATATGAAAAGTACTCCAAAGTGTGGACAAAACATAAGAAAGTAGATAAAACCAAGCATGGAACATCAAAAAATATAGATACATTTGCAATGTATCACCCGACGAGAGTCGAACGATCGCAGGGAAGAAGACAAAGAGAAACGTCAGGAGGAGGACCATCAAAGAATGCCACCTCCTAGACACACAAGCCGTACGGCTGACGGACGAAGGAACGACGGACACCGTGCTGAGTCAAGCCAGCAGGGGGCTCGTCATAATGAAGATCCTCTTCAGAACCGGAATAACGATGCTCCGGACAGAGGCTGGCGATCAGCCGAAAACAATCCAGCTGCTCCACCCTCTCCACCAAGTAGCCATCACAACGGCTCCCAAGGAGGCCAAGGAGGGCGTCATGGTGGAGGAGGTGGTGGCAGAAGCCGAAGTCCGACTCCAGGGCACCACAGCCACAACCGTCATTCAGGACGATCTTTATCCCCAAGTGACGCAAGGCACAGGATCAACTAAAACATAGAGGCGCGGCGCTACGAAAACGATGACATATACGTGGGCCCAAAGTGCTTTGGACCATGCATAAGAGCCACAAAATTCCCGGAAGGATTTGCTATCTCAAGACACATTCAAGCCTACGGCGGTATAGCTCAGCCAGATACTTGGCTCCAGGAGTTTTTCCAGGCTTGATGTACCGCCAAAGGCGGAAACAGCCTGGTCACAACCCGATATCTCCCACTCATGTTGCGGAAGACGGCACGATCATGGCTCAATGAACTTCCGGAGGACACCATCCACAACTGGTATGACATGCAAAGTGCGTTCTTTTGGAATTTTGAAGGCACATATCAGAGGCCCTGTACGGTAGGAGACTTATAGCGTTGCACCCAGAAGGCCGAAGAAACTTGCCGGGATTATCTCGGATGATGGATCGACACCAAGAACTCCTGTGAAGGAGTGAATGACCAAACTGCGATTGAAGCTTTCATTGCATGACTCCCAATTGGTTTACTACGTCATCGCTTGAAGTGTGACAAGGTCACTGATTTGGGAGAGATGATAGAAACAACGAGCAAGTATGCAGATGCTGACGACGATGTAGAGGGATTACTTAACGCCCTAGCTGTGCCACAGTCGGCAAAACAACCAAAGGAGCAAGCTCAAAAGTGCAAGAACACCTCGAAAGAAAAGCCCAACGCGGAAACGGCAGTGGTCACTGCTACTTTTGGGTCTGGAGGACGAGGAGCGCACGGTGGGGGCCATGGACGCGGTCGTGGGACATCAAGAGTCCAGGGTAGAGGAGACCAACAACCCAGCAAAACCTACTCCTGGGCCGACATTGCCAATAACCCATGTGTGCATCACTTAGACGCCAATGGGGGCTCATCCCACACAAACACCGAGTGTCGTTTCAATGTCGACATCAAGAAAGACGATACCGCTAGCTATAGGGCTAAGCGGAAGAAGGGAAAGAAGATCCCGAAAAAGATAAAGAGACCAAGGATGATTCCGACATGGAGGAAGCCGATTCTTCAAATCCCAAGCCGAAAGGGGAAAAGAATTTCCTAACAAAGAAAGACACTTACTTCACCTTCCACGGGTCTCAACCAGCTAAGGTCAAGAAAGCAGTTCTACATGAGCTCAATGCAACAGTTCCGACTGTCCCTCAGTTCTTGGACTGGTCGGAAGTGGCAATCACCTTTGACCGCGCTGATCATCCGCCTAAATTGCACAGGCGAGGAAAATATGCCTTAGTCGTCAATCCACTTATTGACGGCTATGGTTTCTCCAAGACTCTCATGGACGACGGCAGCAGCATTAACATTTTGTACATCGAAACGCTATGCCGGATGAAGATCTCGGAGACCCAGCTGAATTATAGCTATGTGATCTTTCACGGAGTTGTCCCGGGAAGACAGGCAAATTCCCTGGGGGAAATCACTTTGGATTTTACCTTTGGAACTCCTAACACTACCGGACGGAAGCAGTTTCCTTCGAAGTGGTCTCGTTCAAGAGCACGTACCACGCTATATTTGGACGACTGACTTACTGGGCTTTTATGGCTCGTCCATGTTACATTTACAATATGATGAAAATTCTAGGTCCCAACAGCGTGATCACCATCAGGGGAGACCCGAAGAAAGTGCGAGAGTGCGAGGATGGAAATGTCGCCTTTGCTGAAGCCGTGCTGCACGCCCAGGAGTACCAGGAGATCAAGAAGACCATAGATCCGTCCGAGATGCCCACGACAAAGAAGGAGGTGACAAAGCCAAACACTAAACCCGTCAAACAATCCTTATGATGTTTCGGCGATGAAAAGCGAAAAGCAATAGCTAAGGAACTAGCCCGGCTCGAGTTAGCCGGATTCATAGAAGAGGTCATCCACACTGAGTGGTCGGCCAATCCTGTGATGGTCCCTAAAAAGGACACCACTGATTTAAGGATGTGTATTGATTATACTGCCTTGACCAAGGCTTGTCCCAAAGATTCGTTCGCTTTGCCTTGGATTGATCAAGTTACCGATTCTATGGCAGGCTCGGAACTCCTATGTGTTCATGACGCATATTCCAGTTATCACCAAATCCGGATGAAGGAATCTGACAAAGTCAAAACTTCATTCATGACCCCTTTTGAAACCTTCTGTTTCGTTACGATGCCCTTTGGGCTGAAAAACGCAGGAGCTATGTACCAACGCACTATGCAGTGTTGCCTCCACGATCAAATCGGACGCAATGTACATGCATATGTGGATGATATTGCGGTGATGTCCAAAAAGAAGGAAACCCTGATTTCCAACTTGAAGGAAATGTTTTCTAATCTACGAAAATACAACATAATGCTTAACCCAAAGAAATGCTTCTTTGGAATCCCAGCCGAAAAATTGTTAGGTTCTATCGTGTCTCAAAGAGGCATAGAGGTAAACCGGGACAAAGCAGTACTCTCATCTGTTCCCATCCTCGCAGCACCGGAGCCACAAGAACCGATGTTGCTCTATCTCGCTACGACAAACAAGGTCGTCAGTATCGTCATGGTGGTGGAGAGACCAGAGGAAAATCAGGAACACCTCGTGCAACGTCCGACTTATTATCTCAGCGAGGTCTTAACGGAATCAAAACAGCGGTATCCGCATTATCAAAAGCTGGCTTACGGTGTGTTCTTAGAATCCCGTAAGTTACGGCATTATTTTCAGGAGCATCCAATTACCATGGTGAGCATAGTTCCCATGAGAGATATAATCAACTATAGTGACGCCACAGGACGCGTCGCCAAATGGAGCATAGAGCTTTCAGCTTTCGACATTGAGTACAAACCTCGTACAACAATCAAATCCCAAATCCTCGCTGACTTTGTCGCTGATTGGACAGAGACAACGGAGAGTATGACCCTGCCAGAGTCGGAATACTGGACCTTGCATTTTGACAGGTCTAAAGCGCTCGGGGGCTGGCGTGGTGCTCAAGTCACCCTAAGGAGATAAAGTTTTCTATGTATTGCATATACACTTCACGGTGACAAATAACATTGCCGAGTATGAAGCATTACTGCATGGAATCCGGATTGCTAAAGACATCGGCATCCGATGTTTAATGTGTTATGGAGATTCGGATCTTGTTGCACAACAAGTGTCGGATATCTGTAAGGCAAACAAGCACATGGCAGCATATAGGGCTCTCGTGGACAAATATCTAAATCGTTTGAAGGGTTTGAAGTTCAACACATCCCTCAAACAGAAAATGAGGAAGCAGATGCACTATCTCGAATAGGTTCTGCCCGGAAAAAGGTCCTCGATGGTGCTTTTCTAGAGCACCTCAAAGTTCCCTCAATAAAGGGAGTGGATGAGGAATGTTCGACCAAATCTGACTCACCTTTAGTAGCAGTTCTGGCTGTGATTCCCAGCTGGACTCAACCCTAACTTGATTTCTTGGCAGACAGAAAATTACCCGAAGACGAAGTTCTGAGCCGGCAGATCATCCGACGAGCAAAAGCCTATACTATAATTACTGGTGAGCTCTATAAGCGGAGTGCATCTAGGGTCTTTCAGCACTATGTATCTCTGGAAGAAGGAGTGGAAATCTTACGAGAGATCGACGAAGGCAAGTGTGGTCACCATGCTGCAGCCAAATCTTTAGTGGCAAAAGCTTTTCGACACGGTTTTTTCTGGCTTACAGCCAAGGAAGATGCCGAATGGCTGGTCAAGACATGCAAGGGCTACCAAAAGTACGCCAAACAAGCTCATGTTCCGGCTGATCAACTGTGAACAATACCTATAACATGGCCTTTCGCAGTCTGGGGGCTTGATATGGTAGGACCGTTTAAACGGGCTCCAAGTGGATTTACTCATCTCTTAGTGATGGTGGATAAGTTCACCAAACGGATTGAGGCTAAACCCGTCACTAGTTGTGATGGAGCAAAAACCAGAAGATTTGTTGATGATGTTATAATCCGATACGGTTATTCGCATAGCATTATCACGAACAACGGGAGTAACTTTTCCATGGGAGAGCTTGCTGAATTCTGCATTGACCAAAATATCCGGCTTGACATTGCGTCAGTCGCACACCCACAAGCTAATGGACAAGTCGAAAGAGCAAATGGTTTAATCTTACAGGGCCTAAAACCAAGACTCGAAGCACCACTATGACATGCTGCGGAGGCTTGGGCAAAGGAATTACCTTCTGTAATATGGAGTTTACGAACAACTCCAAACAGGTCAACCGGATACACACCTTTCTTCTTGGTCTATGGCATAGAAGCAATTCTTCCTAGTGATTTGATTCACACTTCTCCTAGAGTGGCCGCGTATATTGAAGAGGATGCCGAAATTTCTCGACAAAATGATCTCGACTTAGTCGAAGAAGTTTGCGTCGTTGCTGAGATGAGATCAACAACCTATCAGGAGAAGTTACGCAAGTATCATAGCCAGAGAGTCAGAAACCGATCTTTCAATAAAGGCGATTTGGTTCTCCGGCTTGTGCAGCAAAGAAAGCAAAAACTTTCCCCAATATAGGAAGGGCCATTTTTAGTTAGTCGAGTATTGCACAATGGTTCATACTACCTAACTGATATGCAGCCAATCAAAGAAAGACCTGCTACTAAGAATAGAAAGAGGGCTGGAGGCAGTACAAATCCGGATGAGTTAGACAGACCATGGAATATTGCTCAGCTAGGTCCCATTTATTCTTAGTTTACTTTTTCTTTGTAATCATATATGTGTACATGTTCAGTGAGAAATAAAAGTCTTGGTTGCCTCAAAAAAATTATGAGAAGTTTTTACCATCTTATTTCCGAATGATCATGTCACTATCGAAAATCCCAGAATACTTGAAAGTACTTTATGCTCATGTTTGTTCTGGTTTAGATTTTCGATTCTAAAATCGATACCTTTGGGTATAAATCTAGATTTTCTAGTCTATACTTTGGTTATTTGTCCGATTGCTGGATGCGGGCATTTTCCGAGTAGTGAATTGTTGGTACTGGAAGCCGGCTTTGTTTCCGAGTTTAAACTGGTTTAGCAATTGAGCTCCATTGCTCGGCAAAGTTTCCGTGCTGAAAGTTGGCCGGCTCACGAAAGGGACGAGGCGGAAAGCCAGATAAACGATAAGTGCAGACAAAAATACAAGTGCTTATGCAAAACATTTCAGGCACAAAATATCAAAGCCAAAAGTGCTGAATATATAAAATAAAACTTAGCACTAGCAAAAGTATTATACTACTTATTTACAGACCCAAAGTGTTTTCAGAATAACATATTGTTCTTCTGATACTCTATGATGCAGGGGGAGAGGTAGAAGCTGCTGGCTCGCTGGATACATCAGCCTCGACTTCGTAACGTTCCGAGATGTTCAAGTCCGATATGGTTTGATCATCATCAGAAACTTCAGCTGTTTCTTCGGAAGACGGAGGCGGCGTGTCCACGCGGGTGAAGAAGGGAGTGTCATAGCTGGTCAAATCAGCTACGTGGCACCCATATCCGGCACAGGAGTCCATGATAGCCTTATGTCTTGCTCCTGTCCGTCTTCTTCCACCTTGTAGTATCCTCTGGTTACTTGCTAGATTTCCATGTTTCCATGGTGGCTCATAACCATGGTGAGAGCGTTTTGCGCTACGATTCACGCATAGGACATGTTCTAGTCCTGAACAAGCTGCGGCATATCCTTGGCCTTGTCTTGCACCTCAAAACTAGACATGCAAGGCATATTCAGAACCTTGAGAACTTCGCCAATATCTTCGAGGGATTAGTGGAAGTAATGCAGCAAATCACCAACTTGGGTAAGCCAGTGGGTGCGAGATTCAGTAGAGGCTGAGTCCATCGAGTTCAGAGGACCTGTGCTTATAATGCAAAGGGTAAGTCAAGTAAACCCGGACTCTAAAGGGTCAGAAGATGCAGATAAGTCATAAAAGGGGAAACATACCAAAGATGACATCATCGACTTTGGCCTTCTCTTCACGAAGACTCTGGAGTTCAACCCGGAGCGCCTCGGAAATGTCCTTTTCTCTGAATAGCTCATTGCCGAGATCCGAGATTTTCTTATCTTGAAGCGTAATATTGCGATCACGCTCCTCGGTGGCCATGGAGGTGGATTCGAGAATTTGAGCGATGCTCTTCTCATGATCTGCCATAATCTTATCCAGCTCTTGGCGAAGTTCTTTGTTTTCCACCACCAAGGTCTTAAGATTCTCGGCCTCTTCAATCATAGCGCATGACTGTTTTACCAGTGCTGTAAGTCAAAAGAACAAACAGTTCAACAAAAAATTCGTCTATGAAATAAAAGATAAGGTTTGAGTTTCAGAATGTTTACCTTCCGCCTCATCCTTGGAAACCTTCAGTTGTGCATTTTCAAGACGAAGAGCTCTGATCTCTTTCCGCTTGTTGCAAACATTCTTCAACAAATCCTGGTTATAGGAATATACTTTCTGTAAGTCAGAATACCCAAAGTCAGAAGTCTACTAAAGACTCGGGCTAATATTTTTACTAATATCAGCACGAGCCTTGGGGGCTACACTAGTTCATTATTTGGCATTCTAAGGAAGCATAAAACCGGATTTGATTTTCCAGCTTCATTCTTGAGGGCTAGAGGATATGATATGAAATAAGGAAAATGGGAGTTGGAATTCCGACTTACATATTGTTCGCGAATGAGTTTGTCTAAACTTGTATTCACTTTGGTGGCAACCTTCTCGGTGAAAGTTAGGGGGATCACCGTCGTAGTTGGAAGCTCGCCGGACCTCATCTTCTCGTCGTGAAGACGAACTTGTTAAAGAAGATTAGAGTGTTTGATATCCTCTGCTTCTTGTGCTTCTTCTTAGGCAGAGAGAGTCCGCCTCTCCAGGCATTCCCGAGCCAGCCGTTGAATCTCCTCCACAGACTTCCGAGATAACCCAAGTTTGGCAAGTCCCGGATTGTCCAGGAAATTCTCGGTAAAGGTCTCTGCCGAGGGATCATTACCTGAAGAGGGTTCGCCCTTATCAACACCTGAGTCACTCATGGTGACGTCAGTTTGTGATTCAAGGATTGCTGGTTTTGATGGTTGAGCCGGATCTTCTACAATGGTCGGAGATGGAATAATCTCCGGTGCTGCGGAAGTCTGAGGGGCAGGAGTCGGAGGAGCCACGGCAGGAGAAGCCAATTTGAGCTTTGACTGGCGCAGGGGTTCGAGGCATCTCCCTTCCCTTTGCCCTTGATGAGCTGTTTAGCTCTGAGAAGATAATAGAACAAAGAACATTACATCTCAGAAAGAATTACAAGCAAAATACAAAGACCTTGTGAGGAAAGATTACCTCTTCACAACGGGCACTTCTTTGGTGCCCATTGCCAATGTCGGAGCCTTGCATTTCCGAGGAACAACATCCGGCATTGGAACCAATTCACCCTCATCTTGAGAAAATTCAGGAGGATATCCCTTGATAGGAGCAAACTCCAACTCGGGGAGGTCAGCAAGCTAAAAAAGAGAAGTATCTCAGTATTGCAAAGATAACATAAAGATGAGCACATGAAAAGAGTTGCTGCTAAAACTTACAGGCACAACGGGATCTTCCGTTGTATGCATGTCCAAGGACAGCTCCGGAATCGATCCGCTCCCTTATCAGCCATCTGATTTGGCTTACATAATCTTTTGGATCTAAGATTTTGGGGCTAATGCGGAGGGAATCCTTCTTTGACGATGTGATGGAAAGCATCAGTCGATCTCCATGATGTTGAAGAGGTTGGATCCAGCGTGCCACCCATCATTGAACCAAGTCGGACCCTTTCAGGCCCTTGTGCTTCATCAGATATTCGATCCGCCTCTTGGCGAGAAGAAGATCATCACTGAGAGCCGGAGCGAGCTCGTCCCAGGACTCTTGGGGCGTGGCGGCTCCGTCCATGAAAGCCGGCAAAGCATGATCTTTGCCGGGAGCGGGGATATCCTTGTGATAGAAAAAAGTGGACGGCCATTGTTTGACCGACTCACTTGCCATGATCCGGGGATAAATGCGCTCTCGCCTAACCGAAAAACTAATGGTACCAGTAATATAAGGATTACCGGTAGTTATGGAATTTCTCCGGACATGAAAGTAATACCGGAAGAGAGTAAGGCTCGGCCTAATGCTGAGATACCCCTCGCACAAAGAGGCGTACGCACTCATCTCTAAGATGGAGTTCGGGGGGAGATGGTGGAGATGAACACCATAATGACCTATCACCTCGGAAAAGAAATCTAAGGGAGGAAAACTCAGACCTCTGTCAAGGTGAGTGCCAAAATGCACTCGCTCGTCATCGTGGGGGTTGGGGATGGTTTTGCCGAAGCCCCTCCTCCAGTCACCGGCACGGAGGAGCCCTTCATCTTCAATGACGCGGAGTGTGGGATCGTCGATGACGCATGGGATCCAAACTCCGCGGTAGCTCTCCTTCTCCGCCGCCGCCGCTGTCGCCGCTGCCGTCGTTGCCAAACCAGAGGATGATGAGGAAGCCATTCTTCCGGTACGCTGGTGACCTTGGTTGGGCGGCGCTAGAGGTTTTTTCTGGGGGGCAGTGGAGCGCTGGGTTCGTGGGAGGTGTAGAGGAGAAGGAAACGGCGCTGAGAACTCGTGAGGACGGTGGGGAAAGGAATCCACACCACTTATATCCACCAGGTGCGTCAAGATTCGTGTAAACACTATAGTTAATACGCCACGCGTCATGGAAAGGACTGGGAAACCCCCGCGCGATGATTACCCCGCCTCGATCTCCACGCACGCATTGAAACGGCGCCTTGGTTCCACGAAAGGCGGACCCACCAATAGTCGTGCTGACAGGAAATGTCTGTAAGTGACGTGACTTGACCATGACTGTTATAGATTACGTCAGAGACCAAGTACCGGCTTAGTTTGAATTTCGAGCCGGAAACACGAATAAACGTACTCATAGGTCCAACTTATTTTTTTGAGACCCGGATCGTATCTTTTGTTTTGAAGTTTCAGGAACCCTTCAAGATTCTGCAAGCCGAAGATCAAGCTAGATGATGATGAATCCAACTTTGGATCTTGGAGGCTTCCGGGGGCTTCTATTGGGAATATACTTTCCGGGTATCCTCACAGTTCCTTACTGACCAGGGTGGCCCACTTCGGGTTAGAGTTTTGCTTCACGGGTGGCCCAGTCAAGGAGAAGAGACGGAGTCCGGTCCGGCTACGGGAAGAACCAGAAGACTTACCGATATAGGCCCATAGTGTTACTTGTAGTTCAAGATGTACTCTCTAACCGACTCTTAGTCATAGCCGGATAGATCTCTCCTGTAAACCCTAGGCAGGATATCTATATAAGCCATCCTAGGGAGAGCCTTTAGGGCACCCTCACAATAGTCTACAATCTCAACTCGCATACGCGAAACCCTTGTAACCCATTTTCCGACTCTGCTGTATTACTGGATTGCTAGCAGGAGTAGGATCCGTCCAAAGTCGGTGGATTCGAACCTGGGTAAACATGTGTGCTCACCATCCCGGAACACCGTACGTCTCACACCCCTCTCTTCCACACGCCTCGAGGACCCCCTCATGGCGTACTTGTTATCAATCCAACGACAAGAGAGCATAGTTGTCATTCTTGGTTCTATGTGCATCGTCCTAAGACTTGTTGATTGATGCATAACTTTGATATTGCTTGTTCCTAAACTATTTGTATCTAGTCACTCTTATGAACTTTGAAGGTGTCCTATGCATTTATGTTTTGCTACTCGATGAGGGACAAGATGAATACCATTCTCATTATGCTTTCTTTATGTGAAACAAACAAACGTCTTGCAAAGCATTGTTATTCATGATTTTTTTGTTTGTGCATTTCCATGTTACAACATAGTTGCTATGTCTTATTGTTAGAACTCTATCTTTCATGATTCATGTTTAGAGTACCTTAATCCTAGCTATCAATGCTTTTATAATAATGATGATCAAGATTGTGTTGTCTGCATGTCATCTCAAAAATTATATTGTTTTTATCATTTACCTACTCGAGGACGAGTAGGAACTAAGCTTGGGGATGTTGATACGTCCATAACGTATCTATAATTTTTGATGGTTTTATGCTAATAATATGATTTTGACGCTCCTTTTTGTATAAAGTTTATGATTTATTTGGACTAACCTACTAATAGTTGCAAAGTGCACAGTGTTCTTGTTTTACAATTTGATGTGTAGGAATTACCAAGAATACAAGTGGAAACCTTATTGGAGTCAAATTGGGATTTTTCCAGAAATCTGTCTCAAAACTCTTTTTGAAGATGGTCACGTTTCGGGTCGAATATGGCGTCAAACGGAAAACTCTTCAACTACAAAGTTGTTGGAAATTTCGCGACAAACGTTCTGGACATAACATTTAGCTGATTACGAGTTCGGACGGGCCCGCTAGGCCTGATTTACTGCAGCCCAATATAGGGTGACGGGAATCCGAGAAGCTATATAAAGGGAGGAAACCTAATTCGCCCAGGACACCTCCACCCAGGAATTTGCAGCCGCCAAAGACATGTTTTTGCCTCCCCCATGGATCCCATCTCCATGGGGGAGGGCTCCCAATAAGCCATGAAGGAAGGGGGCTAAGGGACGGTGCTCCCCCATGATACCGGCGACGGGGAAGGAGTCCCCCACGCCACCACCGGCGCCGCTGCTGCCCTCTTCACCATCTTCACCGCCATCTCCATCACCTAAGCCTCCTAGTATGCAGTGGTTGATCCTCCCACACACCTCTGTACCGTCCTATGTAAACATGGTATTTGATGCTATAAGTTATAATCCTATGATCTATGTCAAGTTTGTGTAGTTTCTTTGTTCTTAGATTGAATGGTTGACCGTCTTTGGTTCATTAGAGTTGTATGTTTATATGGTACAGTCCTTTGGTGTCCATTATATTTGTGCGCGCATGTATTAAACATCATAGGGTTTGTAGTATGTGTAAAAGGAAGGGGGGAGTTCTGCCGGAGTGACAGAAACCTGAGGACACGAACCGGAACGTTGCACGTATGGGAGTAAGAGGACCATTAAACTTAAGGCTATGGTTGGGGAAACCTTAATGCATTTATTAGTACTTACGGATGTTTGCTAACAATCCAATCATATAATACATGTAATTCCATGTAGTCAAGCGCATGTATATTTAGCCTCTCCCACATAGAAAACCGATCGAAGACAATGAACCTGATCTATTCGCTATTTAAATTTGGACAAAGCCACCACAATTACCACCACTATTTCACACTCTTGGTTCTGTTAGTTTAGTGTATTTTATTGCTGCAGCAACTAGCTTTACTTTCTTGTTATTTATTATCATGCAAAGCTATCTCTATTACTCGTATTGTTGCTCTAGTTTTAGTTCCTAGATAATGCAAACGTTTAGTGTGAGTAGAGTTGTATCAATGGTTGATAGAACTTGAGAGAACATTTATCCTACCTTTAGCTCCTCGTTGGGTTCGACACTCGTACTTATCGAAAAGGCTACACACGATCCCCTATACTTGTGGGTTATCACCCTCCTCGTCCTCTAGACCCGAAAGTAGCAGTGACCACTGTTGTTTCCGTGTTGGGTTTTTGTTCCGAGGTATTCTTGCGCTTCTGAGCTTGTTGCTTTGGTTGTTTTGCCGACTGTGGCATAGTTAGAGTATTTAGTAATCCATCTGCATCGTTGTTGGCATCTGCATACTTGCTCGCTGTTTCCATCATCTCCCCCAGATCAGTGACCTTGTCGCACTTCAAGCGGTGACGTAGTAAACCAATTGGGAGTCCTGCAATGAAAGCTTCAATCGCAGTTTGATCATTTACTCCTTCACATGAGTTCTTGGTGTTGATCCATCATCCGAGGTAATCTCGGCAAGTTTCTCCGGCTGTCTGGGTGCAACATTGTAGGTCTCCTACCGTAAGGGCCTCCGATATGTGCCTTCAAAATTCCGAAAGAACGCGCTTTGCATGTCCTACCAGTTGTGGATGGTATTCTCTGGAAGTTCATTGAGCCATGATCGTTCCATCTTCCGCACCATAAGTGGGAGATATCGGGCCGCGACCAAGCTATTTCCGCTTTTGTCCTCACTCTGCCATGACGCCCTACTTGGCCTCCTTGAGAGCCGTTGTGATGGCTGCTTGGTGGAGAGGGTGGTACAGGAGGGTTGTTTCCGGCTGATCACCGGCCTCCATCCAGAGCGTCATTATTTCGGTTCCGGGGAGGGTCTTCATTGTGACGATCCCCCTGCCGGCTTGACTCGGCACGGTGTCCGTCGTTCCTTCGTCCGTCATTCCCACCGCGATGGGGTTCAGTCGGATGGCTTGCATGTCTAGGAGGTGGCATCCCTTGACGATCCTCCTCCTGACGTTTCTCTTTGTCGTCTTCCCTACGATTGTTCCGCTCTCGCCGGGGAGGGTGTCTCGGAGTCAGTGCTGCAATCACTTCTTGCTCTGCGGCTGGAGCAACGTTGCTCCAGTCACGTGCGGTTCAGTGGTGCTGCCCTGAAGATCCAGTTCTTGTGTAGTTATCTTCCTGATGGTCGGAACGGTAATGTTGTCCCGGAACCCATTGGGGTCTAATATCATTCTAGGCCGGATCCGTGCGACATTGGTCGGACTAAGAGACCAGTTTTCCGCTTCCGGATTTTGCGACCTTTTGTTGCTCCAGACCCTTGGTGAGCATCTTTATTCCCAACCGGATCTGATATGGGCCTGGATTATTTGCCAGGATATATCGAGTCGTGGCGGTGTTCTGTACTAGTGTTGGGTACACTAGATCTCCCTTGCTATCGAGCTGAGGCATCCCTAGGTCCCCCTCAAAGAGAACCTTGTGGATTTTCGGAAATTTGTCGGCCCGCATGTGGCATTTCCGGGTCTTTTGATGCTGTAGAGAGATGAACTTCTATGCAGTAGCTATGTGCTTCTTCTCTTCCTCGATGTTGTTGGCTTCATCCAGGAGTACTTGGCGACGCGCTTTTAGGGCTTGAGCCCTTTCTTCCTACTCTTCAGTAGTAAGTTCTACAACTATAGGGATAGGCGTAGTTATCGCAGCATCGATGAGTTTATGGGCACCAGCAGTGACCACGTGTCCATCCACCGACGCTCCTTGGGGCTCGTCTGGATTAGTTCTCCATCCGAGTCTTCTTCATACTCCTCGGCAACCACTTCCTCCGCTGGAGGGTCTTTTGCCGGGGTCTTGTTCTTCTTGTTCTTCTTCTTTGCCTTCTTGGCAGCGCCGGTAGCAAAGACGGCTTTGGGTCTGGTTCCCGGAGTCAAGATATGATCGGTACTTTCGGATATCTAGACGTCGGGATTGTCTCCAAGATCCTTGTCATTCTGCGCTTTGGAGAGTTTTCTCCGGATTCTTCGTCCATGACTTCTCCTTCTTCTGCAGCTTTGGAGTTGAACTCCTCTTCGTATTCTGCAGAGAACTTTCAGAAATTTGCCGACATCATGGAATCATCCGAAGATACTGGTAAGTCGGTGTTTGTTCTGATCGCCTCTAGCACCGAGTCTTCGTTGTCTCCAGCATCGGCAGAGACGGATCCGGATCTGTATCCGACAAAGTACGACGCATGCGTCCTGAGGTAGTTGCAGCTTTCCTCGTGGGCTTCCTCGAAACGCCTGATGGTCTCGAGAACCTCATCCACATTTGTGCCTTGCATCATCATACGCCTCAACGTATTCCTCGGGAAGGGTTGATCTATTCCGGCATTAGCAGAGCCGGAACCAGAGGTGTTATTTTGCTCCTCCTGGATGTCGACCTCGACGGGTAGATCGATCTGCGATTCAGCCTCGCTAGGGAGATCCACTCTAGATTCGACTTGTACCGCAAGATCTGCTTCAGGCTCAGCTTTCTCCACTATCTCCGCAACAGGTGCGGGCTGGGTGGGATTAGGGTTTTCTGAGATCCAGAACTCTGCCACCTCCACGAACAAAGTGGACCCAGAGATTTCTTCTGCCTCTATCATCACCACTGGGGTGGGTGGGGCAGGTTCAGCGAAACCGATGTAAACATCGATCTTGCCAAAATATATGATGGTGTAGGCAGTCACGGCCTCCCTAGCCGGAATCTAGGTCTCGTCAAGAACGATGAGAGGGACGTCACTGGCGTAGAGGATGCAACCAACAGTGATGGTCTTGCCGATTCCGATTCTCGCAGATTCCGCTTGGAAAGCAGATCCGAAGCTCACTTGCCCCATGGTGGGCGCCAACTATCGTCGGATTAATGACAAGTACGCCATGAGGGGGTCCTCGAGGTGTGCGGGAGAGAGGGGTGTGAGACATACGGTATTCCGGGACAGTGAGCACACAAGTTTACCCAGGTTCGAATCTGCCGGCTTTGGACGGACCTACTCCTACTAGCAATCCAGTAATACGGCAGAGCCGAAATATGGGTTACAAGGGTTTCGCCTGTGCGAGTTGAGATTGTAGACTATTGTGGTGTGCCCTAAAGGCGTACCCTAGGAATGCTTGTATAGATATCCGGCCTAGGGTTTACATGAGATACCTATCCGGCTACGACTAAGAGTCAGTTACAGAGTACATCTTGAACTACAAGTAACATAACATGCCTATGTCGGTAAGTCTTCTGGGCCTTCCCATATCCGGACTGGACTCCGTCTCTTCTCCCTGACTAGGTTGCCCATGAAGCAAAGCTCTAATCTGAAATGGGCCACCCTGGTCAATGAGGCACGATGAGGATACCTGGAAAGTATATCCCCAATAGGTGCGGCCCAAGATATTGCTTTTGATACATTGAAATGTTTGCTTACTTCTTCACCATTACTTGCATTACCTGATTTTTCGAAGCAATTTTGAAGTTGAATGTGATGCTAGTGGTATAGGTATTAGTGGCATTTTGATGCAAGAGGGTCGCCCTATAGCATATTTTTCTGAGAACTTACTAGTACTAGATTGAATTATCCTATTTATGATAAAGAATTATATGCACTTGTTAGAGTACTTGAAGTTTGGCAACATTATTTGTGACCAAAAGAATTTATCATACATTCTGATCATGAAGCATTGAAGTATTTGAAGGCTCAATCAAACTTGCATATCAGATTAGCTAAATGGGTTGAGTTTATTGAATCTTTTCCTTACATCATTAAGTATAAGAAGGGAAAGGAGAATGTAGTTTTTGATGCTTTGTCCAGGAAAAACATGCTATTGACAAATCTTGATGTTAAAATTCCTGGATTAGAAAGTATTTGTACACTTTATGCAACTGACCATGATTTTGCTGAACCATGTGTGCTCTTAGAAACGCATGGGATAAGTATCATATACATGATGGATATTTTTAGAGCTAACAAACTATGCATTCCAGAATCGTCGTTGTGTTTGTTCTTAGTGCAGGAATCACATGTTGGAGGTTTGATGGGTCACTTTGGGCGTGAGAAGACATTGCTCATGCTCGCTGATCATTTTTATTGGCCCAAGATGAGGCGTGATGTCTACAGATTTGTGAGCCATTGTGTTACATGCCACAAGTCGAAATCCAAGCTGCAGACTCATGGTTTGTATACACCTCTCTCTACACCTACTACACCATGGGAAGATATTAGTATGGATTTTGTTCTAGGTCTACCTAAAACTCAGAGAGGTCATGATTCTATATTTGCGGTAGTGGATAGGTTCTCTAAGATGGCTCATTTTATTACCTGCCACAAAACCGATGATGTGTCGCATGTTGCTAACCTATTTTTCAGGGACATTGTGAGATTACATGGAGTACCCAAGATGATTTTTTCTGGCCGTGATGTGAAGTTCATGAGCTACTTTTGGAAGACCTTATGGGGGAAGCTGGCACGAAGCTGCTATTCAGTACTACATGTCATCCCCAAACAGATGGTCAAACGGAGGTGGTGAATCGAACATTGACACAGTTTCTGAGGACTATGATAAAGAAGAATCTACGAGAGTGGGAAGAGTGTTTGCCACATGTTGAGTTTGCATACAATAGGTTTATGCATTCGACTACTCAGCTTTGTCCTTTTGAGGTGGTGTATGGCTTCAAGCCATTGACGCCACTTGATTTGTTGCCTTTGCCATTGCATGAGAGAGTTGATATGGAGGTATCAAAACATGCTAAATATGTGAAGAAGATTCATGAGAAGACTCGAGAGGCTATCGAGAAGAAAGGAAAGAACATTTCTACTGCATGGAATCAAGCAAGGAAGGAAGTGTTGTTCAAGCCTGGTGACATGGTATGGGTGCATCTATGCAAGGATAGGTTTCCACTACTTCGCAAGTCAAAATTGAGGTCATGTGGTGCTGGTCCTTACAAGGTGTTAGCCAAGATTAATGATAATGCCTACTCGATTGATATACCTATTGAGGAGTTTGGTGGAGTTAGCAACAACTTCAATGTTGCTGATTTAACACCATATGATGGAGAAGACCTTGGAGCATGATGACCCACAAGTATAGGGGGTGTATCGCAGTATTTTTGAGGGAAGTGAAACCTAATTTATTGATTCGACACAAGGGGAGCCAAAGAATATTTACAAGCCTTAACAACTGAGTTGTCAATTCAGCTGCACCTAGAAATAATCTTGCTCATAGCAGTTTATCAGTAGCAACAGTTTTGTAGTAGCAATAGTAAAGTAATAGCAGTAGTAAAAGCAAAGACAGTAGTAACAATTGGAGTAAACAGTAGGATTAAAGCGCGGTAGGCATAGGGATGGATGGACGGCCGTTGTATGGACAAGACAATTCATATAGCAATCCGAACATAGGGCATTTGCAGATAAATAAGATAAAGCATCCAAGTACTAAATAATCAGAGGCATGCGTTCCATATATAGTCATACGTGCTCACAATGAGAACTTGCACAACATCTTTTGTCCTGCCAGCCCGTTTGCAGCGGGGCCTCAAGGGAACTATTGGCAATTAAGGTGCTCCTTTTAATAGAGCACCGGAGCAAAGCATTAAGACTCTATGAACACACGTGATCCTCACATCAAAGCCATTCCCTCCGGTTATCCCGATTTCTGTCACTTCGGGGACTTCGGTTCCGGACAACAACGTGTGTATACAACTTGCAGGTAAGACCATAAACAATACTATCATAATGAATCAATAACATGTTCATATCTGAAATCATGGCACTCGGGCCCTAGTGACAAGCATTAAGCATAACAAGTTGCAACAAAGTCAAAAAGCACTAATAGTAGATACTAGGCACCAAGCCCTAACAATCCGATGCCATTACATGAACGATCTCATACAATTCCTACCATCCCCATAGCCTACATAGAGGGATTACTCACTCATAAATGGGGGAAACATGGATGGTCGATGGAGAAGTGATGGTGATGATGATGGCGATGATCTCCTCCAATTCCCCGTCCCGACAGGGTGCCAGAACAGAGTTTCTGGTTCCGAATCATGGAATCTGGTGGTGGTGGCGCAGCGGAACTCCTTCTAGAAAAACGTCGCCCCCCTAAGTTTTTAGGCCAGAAGGCAACTTATAGGCAAAGAGGCAGACCGAGAGGGTGTCTGGGGCGGCTAGACCACCCCTGGCGCGGCCAGGCCTAGCCCGTGCGGCCAGGTGGTGTGGCCTAGGCCCAGCCCCACTCCGTCTCGTATTCTGGCTCCATGAGTCTTCTGGTGAAATAGGATTTTTGGCATATTTTCCGGGATTTTTCCTGATAGTTGATTTTCTACACAAAAACTCGACACCAAAGTAATTCTGCTGAAAACAGCGTCAGTCCGTGTTAGTTGTATCCAATTCACACAAGTTTAGAGGAAAACAATAGCAAAAGTGTTCGGGAAAGTAGATACGTTTTGGACGTATCAACTCCCCCAAGCTTAGCTTATTGCTTTCCTCGGGCAATTCAGTTAAAAATGAGTGCGATAAAAGAAACTTTCACAAACACATTTGCTTCATATGATGTATATATTCTCAGCATGTGATCAACTACTTAGGTAATTCATAATAAGGAGTATGCAACTAAGTTTACTTAATAGTCATTGCAAGCTATGAAGAGGTTCCAACTCAAAAATAGTAAGTAGCATGAAACATAAACATAAGCAACATTGTACTGCTCATAAAAAGGTATGATAGAGTGGTATCTCGCTTGCCTTTGATTGTAGAGCAAACATAAATGCCAAGGCACCTCTGAAGTTCAAGTGAGGACTAGAAGTAAAGATATCAAAGATACAAGCATCAAAGTCATAACATAATTAATCAAGTTTTGAGACAAGCACATTACACTAAGAATGACAACTATGCTCTCAAGAAAGTGCTCATAGAATATGTGGAGACTCAACAAAGAAATGAAAAGGTTTTGAATAATTTGAAAGGCTTCCAAATGCTGAAAGTATGGTACTCGTTAGCTTTGAGCTCTCATTGCCCCTATCATAAGCATCTTTAGATGGTTAAGGTTAAAGTGACCCAACTAAGTGGATATGCTTGACAAGTTATAAGCTAAAGTCTCATGCCCCTTACTTACAAGTACCAGACCTCATGCTACCCAACTTCAGTGACAAGTAAGCTCTTGTCATTGTAAGTACATATGTATCATAGAGAACCGCCAACGGGGTACCCCTTGCACATGATACAGGAGCTATCCCATAACCAAAATGACAAGGCAAGCAGACAATGAGCATCTCAGCGATCTTTTTATTTGCTATTTGCATAGGTTTTTATTGAGGATGCTTCATAGAATTCTCATTATGGTTATGCTGCAAGTTTCCACCATGATTAGGCATGGCTTAGGCTAGCGGCCCAGGCGTTTCTCTAACACATATACAAACTCCATGATCTTACAAGTTCCCCTTTTATTTCACACCGCCTGGATCCATAAGCAAAAGAATCATGATATCAACGGGCTACAAAGTGCCCGTGAAATGTTGAAAGCGTTCCCCATGATACATGGTTCTGCTAACTTGAACTTATAAAGCACAAGCATATACGCAACAAAGATGGACGCAATGGTTCAAGATTATTAAGTGCAAGAAAGTAAAGTGTGTCATAAAGTTCGCGAGAGCTTTACTAACTAACTTTCTCATAACAAGCAAACATTTTATTCGGAAGAAAACAAGGCACACTAAATATGCACGGAACAGCAAGTAATGCTAATAGGTAGGTATGGTTGACACTTTTGGCAATATTGGTTTTAGGGAGTTGGAAACACGAGTAAAACTTATACTCAGTGCAAGTGAAGGCTAGCAATAGTAAGGGAGTGACAAACGAGAGAGCAGTAATTGTCATAATCATGCTTGCAACAAAACAGGACTAATCATGGCATGAAAGTGATTCAAGACCCCTGAGGCAAAATAGTTCATCGAGGCTTAACTGATTATTGGTTCAGACATATGCATGCGTGAGCATGTGCCAAGTCAATTCAAGTGAAACACTCAGAAAGAGATACCACAGTGTCATACCAAATTATGAATAGAGCAATGCAAGCAAACATTCATAAGGCATGCTACAAATTATTAGCGAGCTGCAGCTAATCATAAGAAAGCAAGAACTACTAAGCATCCATGAATAACATACACCCTACATGAACAGACTAAGCATGCCCACAATGATGATTATATGTACAAAAATTAAAACAAATAGAGTTTGCTACCAGCCTCTTACCACACCTCACGTTGTCATTAATCCTCATTATTGCCCTTCACTTGTGTGGCTTAAATAATAACATGAAACCAAATTGCACTGAGGACTGCTGAACCCTGCAACAAACTCACAAAACCAAAGAACAACAAATATTTTTGGTGTTTTTGATTTTTAAAAACAAGGACCAAAAAGGAAAAAACAAGCAAAGCAAAATCTTTTTAGTTTTTTCGAATAGTTCAAACGAAGCAAAAAGGGAAAAGCAAACCAAGGCAAAAAAGAAGAAGAAGCAAACAAAGAGAAACAACAGAAATATTTTTGGTCTTTTTGTGTTTTAGAAAGCGAAACAAAGAAAGAATGAAAACTAAAAAGAGAAGGAAACATGAATATACAAAGTACCGACGAAACATGATATGGAGATGAGTGTGATGTCGGTGTACCTCCCCCAAGCTTAGGCTTTTGGCCTAAGTGGGTGTCAATCCCAAGCTGGCCAAGATGGAGCGCCTCCGTAGTATGGAGAGGAGGTACCCTCGTCCTGGTGTGAGCTTGAGGACGCCCCACCATAGTGCGTAGAGTAATCGTAGGAGTGCACATCCTCCTGGTGCTGCCTGTGGAAACCTAGCAAGCGGAGCTGCTCGTCCACCTCCTCCTTGGAGCGCGACCACGACCTCCTGTGAACACTGAACAAAGTAGATTGCGGCAAAGGAATCTACCTTTCATCCCCGTCAGTAAACAACATCATGTATACTAGATTGTCCATATCAGAGTTAGCAGTGACGAAGTGATGTGTTTTCATGGCAGCAAGGTCAAGCCTTTGTGGTGCCAATATAGTATCATTAGGATCCACCAAAAGTTCTAATGCATTGACCATAGGTGAAGCAATGATGCCCCCATAAATAGGTCCCCTAGCAGCTAGGCGACGAGCAATAATAGAGCCAAGATTGTACTGAGTATCATTGTTAAGCGCAGCAGCGAGGAAGGCTAAATGATAATTGGAGATATTACTCGTATTCTCCCGACCAAGAACGCTAGTAGAAAGATAATAGGCAAAGTATCTAAGAGCTGGGAGTTGGATGTTTCTTATCTTCCCGCGCTGAGCTAAGCGGTCATCGTCATTGGTCACCCCTCGATAGAGCTCCAGCAAATCAGCGGGCCGCCCTTGAATCTTCTTCATAGTCCCTGCCATGTCTACACCTATAATTCTGCAAAATCTTTCCAATGGCATGGTAAAAGGCAGATTATAGATTCTGAAAGAGACAGTTGACTGGTAGGGGGTGTTAGTGAAAATGAAACTCTCAACAAAAGTTTTAGTGAGCATAGAATATTGCTCACTCTCATCTTGCATGCATGAGGTCAAACCAACCCTCTGAATCAGTAGGAAGAAATCATCAAGAATCCCTGCAGCTTGCAAGAAGGTATAACAAGTAAAAGTAGATGGGTGAGCATTCCCATCATCTCCTTCATTACCCAAGCGAGGTGCAATGAGAGCTTCGTTGTATGAAGGACTAAACTAAGAGGCTGATCTTGAGGGCCTTGACCTCCTAGGTGCATCCCTCTCAAAAATTTCTCCAAAGGTGTGGTTGTTCATCTTTGATATTCTGAAATTTAAAAATTTATTACACAAGTGATTGCAAAGTGAATATATAATGAAGGGCACTACTCATAGGGACTTGTAGAGGCCTAAACATGCATCAAAACTATATCTCTAAGCATTGAAAAAGCTTACAAGCTCTCATACCCTGTCACCTACAGCAGCAAAATACTCAAGATATAAACCACTAAACACAAATCTACTTGGACAAGCGGAGGAGTCACATACCAGAGAACAAATGCTCCAAATTTCAGCAGCAAAGATGGGCTGAGCAAGGAGATCAAAAAATCGAGGGCAAGAACAACAAGAACGCGATTTCGAGCAATGAACTGGTGTTTTCTCGGGAGAGAGAAGAAAGTGGCAAGTGAGAGAGTGAGTGGAGGGCCAGGGGTGGCCCACACCATGGCCAGGCACGCCCCTGGGCTGTCCGCGCCACCAGGTGGTGTGCCTGCCTGGTGGGCCCCCTGGTACCTTCAAGGCACTCCTCTGCCCCTTTTTCACAAAAAAATTCAATATGAATTTTCTAGAATTTTTTGAGACACTTTATTTTTGAGCAATTTTCAGGCATAGATGAATGATTTTCTGATAGAAAAAGGTTTCTGGAATGATGCAATGACAAAACAAAACTAAATCTTCAGAAGTTCTAAGACACTCTAACATGCAAGCACTAAAAACAGAAAAGTAAACTAAACGAAAGCAAAAAACTAAAATGGATGGAATAGAAGTAAACAGAGATAATCATGGTGAAAACATTGTTTTGTTCAATGAAATCCTTTTGTTAACAAGGTTGATCAGGTCTTGTTACCAAAACAATTTTATATGAAACAAAACTTTGTATTCCACTAATGATTATGTTACCTCAACCTTGATAGCAATGGTCCCAATCATAATAGTTTTAAATTTTTCTCGTGGTATGGGACAATAAATTTCTCCAACTTGAATACCCTCAACATGTTCAATTGAATTCAAACCATAAGTCCTATCAATCTTTTTGGGGAAATAGACAGTATGTTCCTTGTCATTAACATTTAAGGTCACCTTTCCTTGATTACAATTAATAACAGCTCCTGCAGTATTAAGAAAAGGTCTCCCAAGAATAATAGACATATTATCATCTTCAGGCATTTCAAGCACAACAAAATCAGTTAATATCAAGCAATTATGAGCCACTTGAATAGGTACATCCTCACATATACCAACAGGAATAGTGGTAGATTTATCAGCCATTTGCAAAGATATATCAGTTGGTATTAGCTTTTCAAGTTGATGTCTCTTATAGAGAAAAAAGGCATAACACTAACTCCTGCTCCCAAATCACACAAAGCAGTTCTAACATAACTATTTTTAATAGAGCAAGGAATAGTTGGAATCCCTGGGTCTCCAAGTTTCTTTGAAACCTTACCATTAAAGGAATAATTAGCAAGCAAAGTAGAGATTTCTTCATTAGGGATCTTCCTTTTATTCGAGACAATATCCTTCATATACTTTGAGTAAGGAGGCAATTTAATAGCATGAGTCAAAGGAATTTGTAGGAATAAAGGTTTCATCCACTCACAAAACTTATTATAGTGTTCATCTTCCTTTGACTTGTGTTTCTTATCAGGGAAAGGCATAGGTTTTTGGACCCAAGGCTCTCTTTCACTACCATGTTTCTTAGCAACAATATCTTATTTAGTGTATTTAGTATTCTTAGTGTGCCTTTCAGGTTCTTCTTCAACTTTTTCTTTATCAGAAACATCATTTTCTTCATTACCACTTTCAGTTTCAGCATTAGAGACAGATATACTATTAGGATCTTTAGTAGGTTCAGAGGGTTCTACAATAGTTTTATGTTTCTTTTTTCTTTTCTTACGAGTAGTACCACTATTTTCAGCTTGTTGAGAATCCTGCTCAATTCTTTTGGGATGCCCCTCAGGATATAGAGGATCATGGGTAACAGCACCACTTCTAGTTCTAATTTCATAAGCATGTCTTTCTTTGGCAGCATTAACTAGCAAGTCTTTTGCACTTTAATAAGTTGATCTATTTGAGTTTGAACCATTTGAAAATGTTTAACAAGCATTTTAACATCATTAGAGGTTCTTTCCACAATATCTTTTAACTCAACAATAGCTCTAGTGTTTTCCATTAGATGGTTTTGCACCCATTTATTAAAATTATCTTGCTTAACAATAAAAATATCGAATTCTTCTAAGCATTGATGAGGAGGTTTAGAGTAAGGGATATCACCTTCATCAAAATGTTGGAGGGAGTGTACCTCAATAGTGGATGAATGGGGAATTGGCTTACATAATTCTTCTATAGGAGGTAAATTATTGACATCTGTAGCTTTAATTCCCTTCTCCTTAAGGCATTCCTTATCTTCCTTCATCACTTCATCATTCAATGCAATAACTCCCCTCTTCTTAGATGATGGTATAGGCGCCGGTATAGCTGGTTCAGGTATAATTGTTTCAGGTATAGCTGGTTCAGGAGGAGTCCAATCTTCATAGTTCTTGCTTATTTTAGCCATTAATTCCTCAGCTTCCTTGGGAGTCTTATTCCTAAAAACACAATCAGCACAACTATCCAGGTATGTCCTAGATTCTTCAGTTAGTCCATTATAAAATATATCAAGAATCTCATTTTTAGGTAATGGACATACAGCCTATGCATGAATCAAAGCACAAAACCTTGCCAATGATTCAGGCAATATCTCTTTTCTCCTTGCTTAAAATCAAAAAGTTCCTGCAAAATAGCATGTCTAGCACTAGGAGGAAAATATTTCTGCAGGAAAGTACTAATCAAGCAATCAGGGCTATCAATAGATCCAGGAGGTAAATTACTAAACCAAGTTTTAGCTTCTCCTTTTAGTGAAAAGGGGAAAATTTTAGCAACAAAGTAGGTGTGCATCTTAATATCATCAGAAAACAGGCCACTCATGGTAGAGAGCTCAGTCATATGTGCTACCGCACTTTCATTTTTAGTCCCACAAAAAGGTTCTTTCTCAACAATAGCTATGTAAGATAGATCAAAAGAGAAATCATAATCTTTATCTTTAATGTTTATGGGAGATGCAGCAAACTTGGCATTAGGAGACAATTTGGGTTTAATAGTACGCCTCTCAACGAGACTCTTAGCAGCACTCCTATCATGGGTGTTTGACATTCTTTAATAAATTCATCGGTCATCTCAATATAACTGTCTTCAATATCATAGCTCTCTCTATAATCAGGTGAACTAACAGGTATAGTAGTGTCTTCATTAGGAGTTTCAGTATTTCTAGCTATAGTTCTAGCAATTGTAGCATCTAGGAAAGGACCTAATGAACCAATCTTATCAAGCACAGTAGAAGCAGCATCATAAGTATCAGAAGTTTCAGATTCAACAGTAGTAGTAGTGTGTGTGTGGTGGTGTAAGGAACTTATTCATAACATACGGTGAATCAAGAGCAACAGAGGTGTTCAGAACCATACCTCTTCTTGTAGTGGATGGTAAAATAGGAACCTTGCCATCACGAGAATTACCCATGATGGATGGATGGCAGCAAACAATAATGATTCCAAGTGGACTTGATAAATAAAGCTATGCTCCCTGGCAACGGCGCCAGAAAACAGTCTTGATGACCCACAAGTATAGGGGGTGTATCGCAGTATTTTCGAGGGAAGTGAAACCCAATTTATTGATTCGACACAAGGGGAGCCAAAGAATATTTATAAGCCTTAACAACTGAGTTGTCAATTCAGCTGCACCTGGAAACAATCTTGCTCACAGCAGTTTATCAGTAGCAACAGTTTTGTAGTAGCAATAGTAAAGTAATAGCAGTAGTAAAAGCAAAGACAGTAGTAACAATTGCAGTAAACAGTAGGATTAAAGCACGGTAGGCATAGGGATGGATGGACGGTCGTTGCATGGACAAGACAATTCATATAGCAATCAGAACATAGGGCATTTGTAGATAAATAAGATAAAGCATCCAAGTACTAAATAATCATAGGCATGCCTTCCATATATAGTCATACGTGCTCGCAATGAGAACTTGCACAACATATTTTGTCCTGCCAGCCTGTTTGCAGCGGGGCCTCAAGGGAACTACTGGCAATTAAGGTGCTCCTTTTAATAGAGCACCGGAGCAAAGCATTAACACTCCGTGAACACACGTGATCCTCACATCAAAGCTATTCCCTCCGGTTATCCTGATTTCTGTCACTTCGGGGCCTTCGGTTCTAGATAACAACATGTGTATACAACTTACAGGTAAGACCATAAACAATACTATCATAATGAATCAATAACATGTTCAGATGTGAAATCATGGCACTCGGGCCCTAGTGACAAGCATTAAGCATAACAAGTTGCAACAAAGTCAAAAATCACTAATAGTAGATACTAGGCACCAAGCCCTAACAATCCGATGCCATTACATGAACGATCTCATCCAATCCCTACCATCCCCATAGCCTACAACGGGGGATTACTCACTCATAGATGGGGGAAACATGGATGGTCAATGGAGAAGCGATGGTGATGATGATGGAGATGATCTCCTCTAATTCCCCGCCCCGGCAGGGTGCCAGAACGGAGTTCCTGGTTCCGAATCATGGAATCTGGTGGTGGCGGCACAGTGGAACTCCTTCTGGAAAAACGTCGACCCCCCCTGAGTTTTTAGGTCAGAAGGCAACTTATAGGCAAAGAGGGAGACCGAGGGGGTGTCTGGGGTGGCCAAACCACCCCCTGGCACGGCCAGGCCTAGCCCGCGCGGCCAAGTGGTGTGGCCTAGGCCCAGCCCCACTCCGTCTCGTATTCTGGCTCCGTGAGTCTTCTGGCGAAATAGGATTTTTGGCATATTTGCCGGGATTTTTCCTAATAGTTGATTTTCTGCACAAAAACTAGACACCAAAGTAATTCTGCTGAAAACAGCGTCAGTCCGTGTTAGTTGTATCCAATTCACACAAGTTTAGAGGGAAAACAATAGCAAAAGTGTTCGGGAAAGTAGATACGTTTTGGACGTATCAGAGCATCAAGGTCGATGCCTTTTGAAGGGGGGAGATGATGAGGACATCCCTACAATTACACCTACGCCAATTACTACTGATGATGTTCCAACTGCTGCAAAGAAAGATCAATCCAATGAGATAAGGATTGGACCAATGACAAGAACTCATGCTAAGCTACTAGAACAACAGGTGAACTTATTTCTTAATGAACCTGATGTTTTAGTGAAGGAGATATGCCCTAGAGGCAAATAATAAATAGGTTTTTATTGTCATATCTCAATTAGTTTATAATAGTTTCATATTGTGCTATAACTGTGCCAAGTAGAAACATTGGTACAGGTGTGGTATGAAACAACAAAGTCCCTAGTAGCCTCTATTCATACTAGTTCGTTGGTCACAAAGATGGTCTGGGTTTCAAGATCATGGGCATTTATGCCAACTGACAACGAGATCATATCATTGGAGAATGATGTGATTGGACATTCCTCGAAGGATTGCAACACGATCAAGTCATCTAATTCATTGTTGCAACACCTATACCTAGACTCCTTCTCCTTAGACCATGAGCTCATATTACTCACTGTTTCCCTAGGCTGCTTAGACTGCATCAATCGTCATCTGGTAATACGGTGGCCATAAAGGTGTATGTTGGGTATTCCGAAGGAACAGTAGATGACATGTGACTGCAAGATCGGGATTTGTTCACCCACATGACGGGTAAAGATACATATGGCCAGCTTGGTGAGATTACATCTATAAATGTTGCAACATGTGACTAGGTCACGGGGATGTAATATCACGGTAACAAGAAAACAGAACTTGTTGTGAACGAGATTGAACAAAGGTATGGGATACACATGATCGGATCTCATACAAGTTGTATCGAGAAACAAAAGGAAGAGGATGCTACATATAGACGGTTCAAACGACATTGTCATCAGGAATGCATAGGGGTCACATGGATATCCCTGGTCCCTCTGTTGATCATTGATACAGATCATGTCTAGAGCATGCCCGACCCATGAGAGGACACGCTTAAGGGTATGATGAGAGCGATCATTCGTAAGATGGAATCACAGTAGAGAAAGAGAAAGCCGAAATCATTCCGCAGAGAGATCCGAAGTTGTTCGGAGAAAGAATAAAGGACCGAAATCATTCCAGGAAAGATCCGAAGTTGTTCGGAGAAAATCGAAAGGGAACCGAAAGGTGTTTCAGGTCAAGATGGATTTTGTAATATGTATTTACATATTAATTAATGTAATTAATATTAAATATAATATTAAAATCTAATTTGAAGGGTTATTCCACTAATGGGCCAAACTTCCTAGGGAAATAGGGCCCATGAGGGAAACCCAAAGGAGGGAAGGGCCAAGGGCCAAAGGGCCAAGGGCCAAAGGGCCAAGGCCCAGGCGCCTCAAGGGGGCCCACCCGGCCAGCCTAGGGCTGTGCGCGGGGTGGGGTCCACCCCTGGCCAGCGGAACATGAAGCCTATGCGCCTCCCCCCTTGTCTCCCTTGTTTAGTCCCACATGGGAAACCAAAGGGGAGGGCACACCCCCTCCCCCTATATAAAGGGGTGCCCATGGGTGGGATGAGAGACACCCATATTTGGAGAAGTCCTTTGGTTGACTTTATCCTCCTCCCTCTCTCTATACCTTGTGACCATGGCCCCAAGTATGGGCTGTGCGATCGAGGCACACCTGCAGTACGCCGTTGCGCTGCCGGGATTCCTAGCCAGATATCAACTTCCGCACTCCCGGCGGGATCGGGGAGCCGGAGGTCTCATTGTGCACCGTATGTGTACGAAGACACAAGGCGCAACACTTGGGCCGCTTGAATGTCTTGAGCCGGAGCTGTTGCACGATGAAGATGATGAAGATCAAGAAGGAGCAAGGGGTGACCTGTGAGGAGCTTCGCAACCTTGAGGTTGGCTACGAGTACGACTACTTCAACCACGTTCCCCACAGAATGTTAACCGCGTACGGTCTACAAGGGTATGTATTCTCTACGCATCGGCCGTTACTGCATTACTACATAGATAGATCCTAGGTAGTTTTGGGGTTCCATCATAGGAATTTTTTTATTTTCTGCACTGATCCCCTACAGTGGCATCAGAGTCGATCTATGCGTAGGAGTGCTGTACAGTACGCACAAGCTGTGCGGGCATTGATCCCTTAGTTGTTACCCTCTAACGTGTACTTGTTTATATCGCGCTATTGTTTGATGAAGCGGCCCAGACCGACCTTACGCATATTTGTACGCGAGACTGGTTCCACGCTCAACATACGGCTTATACTGTATAAGTGGCTAGCAGATGTCTGTCTCTCATTTGATAGTTCATATAGCATTTACAACGGAGGGCCCCGAAAGGGGTGTAATAGAGACAACTGCCGGATCCATGTTGTGGTTGGAAAGTTCGTAGTTTAGAAACGGTTCTAGTGCGAAAGCCCTAACAACCACGTAAAACTTGCAATAGATAAAGTAGAGGCGTCTAACTTTATTTTGCAGGGGCATGTGATTATGATATGGCATTGGTCGTTACAAAGGTAAAGTAGTTTAGTTTTCTGTTGCTAAGTAGTATAGTAATAGTCATCGTTCTGATGGACGACCTGGTGGAGGCATCGTGGACTTGGCGTCAAACCAAGGGCACGATGGATATCATGCTGGCGCGCTTGATGGAGATCAAGGCGCAAGAAAGACCATATCATATCACATTATACATATGATGTTGATACCAGTTTTTTTTACATCTTATTGTGTGCTAGTATTTAGATACTCAAAGGTAGCAAATAAGATAATCCCTATTTAATTCCAATGTTCCGTGTTCCCCTTGTGTGTGCACCACCAAGAAAGTTCTTCGGTATGAGGTGATCCAGGGTTACAGGCCTAGGTGTCAGACATATCTACGTTCACATACACTAGGTGTAAGCCATGTTGCACAGCGAATACACACAAGTTAGATTTGGCGATCCTAGCATGCTAGAGAAGCATGGCCTCGGAACACAAGAGATCGAAAGATCGAGCATGAGTCACATGGATGATGTGATTGGCATTACTGAATGCCTACCTTTGATAATGCACTGATGGCCGTGACGATCGGGGGAGGTGCAGAGGATAGGGATCATGCGATCATTAAAATTGTCAAGGGATGACAATTTTAGTGGAGACCAATTATAAATTGATCTCTTATTATAAACTTAGTCTAGATGTTTGTTTGCAAATATCTTAGTAGACCTTAGCCTATCCCATTGAGGTCCTTTACGACCATGGGAATATATTGCTTAATATGGAACTTAGCAAAAGGGTCTAACTTCATAGATTAATACCCACGCCTGAGGGATATCCTCGTAAAAGGTGATCTTCTCTTCTTGATACAATAACCATTAGGAGATAATCCGATGACTCCGAAATGTTTAGATAAACACTTAGCAATCTTGCATTAGAGTTAAGAACTCTTAAAAGGGCCTGGTTGCAAATGGAGGTGATGGATGAAAAGGTATATGTAAGATATACAAATTATAAATGTGGTTCTCGCAAAACTTGTTGCAGTTTGCAAAGTATTTGATACTTGCCCCGTTTTGTGAAAACAGGATGATCTACTTGAGAATTGCTAGATTTGAGGCAATGTGACTTGATGACGACGAGCAAAAAAGTTGATGGCCGACATCACTTCTTCCCTCAAAGTTTATCATTTGGATTAGTGGACTTGAATATAAATTTGTAATCCCTGTTTGTGTGTCTTGCTTTTGGCAAGACGATTGTTCATATGAACAAGTTACAAGCCAGTTTGTACTATTCTTATTAACAATACCATTATGGTCACATTATGATTACAAACAAGTTATTCTCATCACTATGTTAATGATAATAGTTTAAACATTTATAAAGGATTAGAATGCTAAAAGATATCCAAAGTTTAATAATGAAAAGACACTATAGTTTAAGTCATTTTGGTTATTGCAGGTTCTTTATGAAAGATCAGGGTCCTAGATGCTTAATCTAGAGAGTTTGCAAAACCATGCCTCTTGGGCAGAATGACTAAAACTCCACATTCTGGTAAAATGGTGATATGCGAAGAAATGTTGAAACTTATACATAATGATGTATCATATTTTCAACAAGTAGTGGAAATCATTTATTGTGGACTTAAGTGAATAAGTGTATTTACTTAATGAAACATGAAGTTTGAAATGATTTGAATTGTTCAAATGAGTTCATAACTAAAAGGGATATTGAATTAACCGAATTAACAAGTCTCTTCGATTTGATCGACATGACTAAAATATTCAAGTTAAGTTTAGCATAAAAGGGGACTTGTGAAAGATGTTTCACAAATTATGATAATTGGATGAATTCAAACTGTGTTGAAATGTCTAAACATCATAATCAATATGTATTAGATACATATGGTATAATATTATCTCTTATCGGGGATGTAGTTGTCATTTAGAGTTAGAGATCAAAATAAGCAAACACTCATTTGAAATACAAAGGAACATCTAAAGATTCGTGGAAACAACACCATAAGTGTTATGGCACGTTCGAGTTTCTAGAGATTTCGACAAGTCGAAATCATGGCAAATAAACAAGTCTTTGTAGAGCATTCTTAGGAAGCTATGAATGCATCATCCACAAGGGGCAAACCTGTTGTTGTCCAAAGTTGATGTGTCTTGATGAAGATACACGTGGAAGAAAGTAAAAGATCAAAACAAGGTACTTGACCTTGCCTCCGAATTGTTGAGTGGCGCAGTGGAATTTGTTTCGTGAATCCAAACTCTACAAATAGAGGAGAAACCAATGATAATGATCATAAAATTTCAGGGAATACTATTACTAAAGAAAGTAGGATTCAACTATATATTATACAAGTTTGTGGAATTATATTGTTGATTCACTTGTCATGTTTTCACAAGACATACCTACAAATTACAAAGAAGCGTGATGGACCTAAGAACGAGAAATGAATAGTCATTGAAATCTCGTTAGTGGAATTCTCGGTTTGATGATGATCAAAGAATCTTGGAATGTCCAAGATTGTCGATAGGACCTGGATTTGAGTGGGAGCAAATCAGCTTGGCTAATTCATAATATGTAGCTGACATATTCTGAGTGGGAGCTAAGCGAAATCCCTGGATCTCAAACATGAATGTCATATTTGAGTGGGAGCGTGAAATCATTATGTAATATGTGAACAACATATGTGAATGATGCGATTGGTGTTAATGATGTTTAAGTTAAGTAAATAAGGATGAAGTTGAAGTTATTAAACAATAAGATCTATCAAGATAGATTGGTGAGTTTGATAAACTCTAAATGTCGAATGCTTCCTGGACTTGATTCTGAAAGACGTTCAGAATGTCCTAAACAAGGTTCTGAAGAAGCTTAGAATAGAACAAGGTAAGAAAGAAGTTCTTACTTGACGCAAATAATAAATAGGTTTTTATTGTCATATCTCAATTAGTTTATAATAGTTTCATATTGTGCTATAACTGTGCCAAGTAGAAACATTGGTACAGGTGTGGTATGAAACAACAAATTCCCTAGTAGCCTCTATTCATACTAGTTTATTGGTCACGAAGATGATCTGGGTTTCAAGATCATGGGCATTTATGCCGACTGACAACGAGATCATATCATTGGAGAATGATGTGATTAGACATTCCTCGAAGGATTGCAACATGATCAAGTCATCTAATTCATTGTTGCAATAACTATACCTAGACTCCTTCTCCTTGGACCGTGAGCTCATATTACTCATTGTTTCCCTAGGCTACTTAGACTGCATCAACCATCATCTGGTAATAAAGTGGCCATAAAGGTGTATGTTGGGTATTCCGAAGGAACAGTAAATGACATGTGACTGCAAGACCGGGATTTGTTCACCCACATGATGGGTAAAGATACATACCGACGGCTTGGTGAGATCACATCTATAAATGTTGCAACATGTCACTAGGTCACGGGGATGTAATATCACGGTAATAAGAAAACAGAACTTGTTGTGAACGAGATTGAACAAAGGTATGGTATACCAATGATCGGATCTCAGACAAGTTGTATCGAGAAACAAAAGGAGGAGGATGCTACATATAGACGGTTCAAACGACATTGTCATCAGGAATGCATAGGGGTCACATGGATATCCCTGGTCCCTCTGTTGATCATTGATACATATCATGTCTAGAGCATTCCCGAGCCGTGAGAGGATACACTTAAGGGTACGATGAGATCGATCATTCGTAAGATGGAATCACAGTAGAGAAAGAGAAAGCCGGAATCGTTCCGCAGAGAGATCCGAAGTTGTTCAGAGAAAGAATAAAGGACCGAAATCATTCTGGGAAAGATCCGAAGTCGTTCGGAGAAAATCGAAAGGGAACCGAAAGGTGTTTTAGGTCAAGATGGATTTTGTAATATGTATTTACATATTAATTAATGTAATTAATATTAAATATAATATTAAAATCTAATTTGAAGGGTTATTCCACTAATGGGCCAAACTTCCTAGGGAAATAGGGCCCATGAGGGAAAACCAAAGGAGGGAAGGGCCAAAGGGCCAAGGCCTAGGTGCCTCAAGGGGGCCCACCCGACCAGCCTAGGGTTGTGCGCGGGGTGGGGACCACCCCTGGCCGGCGGCCCATGAGGCCCATGCGCCTCCCCCTCTCTCCCTTGTTTAGTCCCACATGGGAAACCCAAAGGGGAGGCACACCCCCTCCCCCTATATAAAGGGGTGCCCATGGGTGGGATGAGAGACACCAATATTTGGAGAAGTCCTTTGGTTGACTTTCTCCTCCTCCCTCTCTCTATACCTTGTGACCATGGCCCCAAGTATGGGTTGTGCGATCGAGGCACACCTGCAGTATGCCGTTGCGCTGTAGGGATTCCTAACCGGATATCAACTTCCGCACTCCCGGCGGGATCGGGGAGCCGGAGGTCTCATCGTGCACCGGATGTGTACGAAGACACGAGGCGCAACACTTGGGGCGCTTGTGTCGTGAGCCGGAGCTGTTGCACGATGAAGATGATGAAGATCAAGAAGGAGCAAGGGGTGACCTGCGAGGAGCTTCGCGACCTTGAGGTCGGCTACGAGTACGACTACTTCAACCACGTTCCTCGCGGAACGTTAACCGCGTACGGTCTACAAGGGTATGTATTCTCTACGCATCAGTCGTTACTGCATTACTACATAGATAGATCCTAGGCAGTTTTGGGGTTCCATCGTAGGAAATTTTTTGTTTTCCGCACCGATCCCCTACATTTAGTTAATGAGATTTTTATACTGCCTAAGTCTTTGAATTATTGTATGGTCAAGTACATGGGAGAAGAAGGCGTAGCACGGAGCGAGGAGCTGAAGCATATGGAGCATGGCATGTTGATCAATGAAGAATGCGCGAGGGAGGAGAGGGAGGAAGCGCAAGGAGCACACAAGGCTAAAGATCAACGCATGGTGGAAGACCTCTGTCGCGGCAGAGAAACACCACCTTTCTCTGCCACGACAGGCTGCCGCGGCATAGAATCAGCCCGTTTGGCTGCCATGGCAGGCTACCACAACAACCAAACCGAGCCAAAGTCTGCCATGGCAGATACCTAGGTCGAACCCTTGTTGGGTCGGTTTGTACCATAAGTTGGGTGGGACCAACTCGGTTTCCCACCTTAGGCCGCCGCCCCCATACTCTTAAATATATGGGGTGCACCACTAGTTAGGGTTTAGACCACATTAAAACTATTTTGGAGTTGTTCCTTTTTAGAACCTCTAGAATTACCCTGTGATCGAATTATCTACTGCAATTGAGTGTGATCTGTTGTTCCATCGGGGATTAGTAGATTGCAAACTACCGTTCGTGGTCGATGGCTATGTGCGCAAGAGCATGGTGTTGTGAATATCCCACAGGGTTCGAGAGCTGTTACATCGGCATTAGGGTTCGAGCGTGAGAGTTCATAGCTACAAGCTAGTTATCTATCATCCACCATCATTATCGTCAACTGCTTGCTGAGAAGATCGGGCCACCCCATATCAAAACTCCTACACAACCTATTGGGAATACCAACAATTTTGCCCATATAGCGACATGTATGCCACTCATGCCATCAACTCATAGCCGAAATATGGGGTTATACCATAGATCATTCAAAAGCTAGCGGAGTTGTTGGCATCCCAAAGGTATGTATTTGAAACAAAGTACTTTTAATTTCTTCTTTTTCTTCTCCCCTCCTTTTTTTAGCAAGTCAATAAATTTTTTGGCATCTCCCTCTCCTACTCTAAAGAGTTTGTTCTATCAAGCAATTCTTTTCTAGAAGGTATCATCAAGTCAATGATCAGTATGTGGGGTTGAGCACTACTAAGATTAAGCCCTTAAGACAAAAATATGGCACCAAAGTTGTCGATGGACACTTCCTCTTGTTCTAAAAAGTTTGGAATTCAATCCCAAGAGTTGTTTTTCAAACTAATATTAATTGTCGAAAGTCTTAACCAAAGAGGTGACAAAAACCTTTGAGCTCAAATTCTAAAAGATAATGAACTAAGCGTGGAGTCGAAAGCAAGTGCAACCGAACGGACATAAAATGTTCATGAATAAGCTTACAGGAAGAGGGAAATAGGAATGTGGTACCTCCTCTTTCTCGTTCGTCTTCTACTTGAGTCAATTCTTTGCGTTCGTCTCATAGCTCGATCACTAGAAGTGAGTAACCTGCAGAAAGAATCAACAAGAGCCGAGAGAATTTTGCACAAATAAAGCTAGAGACTAGTCTAATATTTTTGGTTTTTCTTTTATCGAATGCAAAACTGAAAATAAACATGCATTGAAACAAAAACAAACAAATAAAAAGAAGAAAGACAAATATGAATGCACATAGGTGGGAGGAATTTAACCTCCACGAGCTTAGGCTTTTGCCTAACTAGAATCAGTTGTCACTACCGTCAGGTTGCGGCTGTTGATATGGGAAGTGATAGACCACAAGTATAGGGGATCGTGTGTAGCCTTTTCGATAAGTAAGAGTGTCGAACCCAATGAGGAGCTAAAGGTAGGATAAATATTCTCTCAAGTTCTATCAACCACTGATACAACTCTACGCACACTAAACATTTGCATTATCTAGGAAATAAAACTAGAGCAACAATACGAGTAATAGAGATAGCTTTGCATGATAATAAATAACAAGAAAATAAAGCTAGTTGCTGCAGCAATAAAATACACTAAACTAACAGAACCATGAGTGTGGAATAGTGGTGGTAATTATGGTGGCTTTGTCCAAGTTTAAATAGCGAATAGATCAGGTTCATTGTCTTCGATGCCGTTTTCTATGTGGGAGAGGCTAAATATACATGTCACTACTTGGAATTACATGTAGTATATGATTGGATTGTTAGCAAACATCAGTAAGTAATAACAATGCATTAAGGTTTCCCCAACCATAGCCTTAAGTTTAATGGTCCTCTTACTCCCATACGTGCAACGTTTCGGTTCGTGTCCTCAGGTTTCTGTCACTCCGGCAGAACTCTCCCCTTCCTTTTACACATACTACAAACCCTATGATGTTTAATCCATGCGTGCATAGATATAATGGACACCAAAGGATTGTACCATATCAACATACAACTCTAATGAACCAAAGATGTTCAACCATTCAATCTAAGAACAAAGAAACTACGCAAACATGACATAGATCATATGATTATAACTTATAGCATCAAACACCATGTTTACATAGGACGGTATAGAGGTGTGTGGGAGGATGAACCACTACATACTAGGAGGATTGGGTGATGGAGATGGCGGTGAAGATGGTGAAGAGGATGGCGGCAGCTGATACATTGCAAATGTATCTATAATTTTTGATGTTCCATCCTTGGTTTTATCTACTTTCTTATGTTTTGTTCCAACTTTGGAGTACTTTTCATAGACTTTCTTGGACTAACCTATTAACAAGATGACACAGTGCCAGTTGCCTGTTTTCTGCTGTTTTTGGTTCCAGGAAAGTCAGAAAATCAATATTCTCGGAATTGGACCGGACAAAAGCCAAAGTCGGTATTTTACCAGAAGACTCACGGAGCCAGAAGACGAGACAGAGAGGGTCCAGGGGCTGGCCACACCACCTGGTGGCGCGGGCTAGGCCAGGCCATGCCAGGGGGTGGTGTAGGACCCTCCGGCACCCCCTCGGTCTCCCCTCTCGCCTATAAGAGCCTCCCGATGCATAGACCCTAAATCGTCAATCAGAAATCCACGAAAAGTTCCGCAGCGCTGCCACCACTGAAGGGGATATTCAGGGGACAGAAAGTCTCTGTTCCGGCACCCTGCCGGGACGGGGAAGTGCCCCCGGAGCCATCTCCACCACCATCTCCATCACCATTGCTGATTCCCATGATGAGGAGGGAGTAGTTCTTCCTCGAGGCTAAGGGTTCTACCGGTAGCTATGTGTTCATCTCTCTCTATGCATGATCATATTGTGATCATGAGCTTGTAATCTATATATCTACCTTGCTACTCAAGTGCTTTAATAGATCTCTGCTCTCCCCATGTGTGTGAAAGTGACAGCATGCACACCATGGTGGCACTTAGGCTAGAGATTACAAATACTTGTTATGAGTTATATTTGGAGTTGGATGTCTCTATGAAATTGTGGTGTTTGTTGGAACCATCTAGTGCTCAAGGTGACAGTGTGGGGTTTTCTAGATGGGAAAGACTTACTTTGAGGTGTGTTGTTATAGCCCTACCATGGATTAGAGTGCCCAACCGGAGAGTAGTTAATAGTAGTATCATAAAGAGAAGATATTTATATGAGAGTGTTCACTAGTGAAAGTATGATCCCTAGGCCTTGTTTCTAAGCACTGAAACACCGTTTTCTATTAGATCTGTTACATGTTTGCTTGCTTCCTTCTTTATTTCAGTTTGCCTTTAGTCTTTTCCACGCCATCAAGCTATCTTCTATCACCGATACCACTTATAATTATCTATACCACTTCTATTTCACTATCTCTTCGCTGAACTAGTGCACCTATACACCTGACAAGTGTATTGGGTGTGTTGGGGACACAAGAGACTTCTTGTATCTTGATTGCAGGGTTGCTTGAGAGGGGATACCTTTGACCACTTCCTCCCTGAGTTCGGTAAACCTTGGGTGATCCACTTAAGGGAAAACTTACTGCTGTTCTACAAACCTCTGCACTTGGAGGCCCAACAACTGTCTACAAGAATAGAAGTGCATAGACATCAAGCTATTTTCTGGCGCTGTTGCCGGGGAGGTAAGGTAAAAGGTACTCACATCGTCCGGTATGAGTGCTCGAAGTTATTTCCTTTAGATTCTACAATTTTGTCTTTTTGTTTCTTGTTTTCACTAGTTAGGCTTAATGGAAAACAACAAAAAAATTAGAGATCTTTATAGTATTTATCTTGAGTTAGGACATGAAGTGTTTGAAGAGAAAATTAAAAAACCTATGGAACTTTATTTGCATGCTAATAGCAATGTTGTTAGTATGAATTCTTTGGACACCATTATTGATAATGCTATGGAAAAGTCTAAGCTTGGGGAAGCTAGTTTTTATGAAAATGATCTTTTTAGTTCCCCAGCTTTGGAAGATAGCTATTCTATTGCTTATGATGATAGCAAACCTCCAATATATGATGATTACAATGATGAATATGATATTTTCAGTCCACATACTATTGAGGAGAAAATTAATTATGATTATAATATTCCTCCTATATTTGATGATTATGGTGATGAAAATAATAATGATAGCTATTTTGTTGAATTTGCTCCCACTATAATTAATAGGAATGACTATGTTTATGTGGGGAGTATTAATTCTTTTATGCATGTGGGTCATGATAAGAATGTTTTATGTGATAGTTATATTGTTAATTTTATTCATGATGCTACTGAAAGTTATTATGAGAGAGGGAAACATGGTTTTATGTCTCAATAATATTAAGTTTCCCTTCTTTATGTTGAAAACTTTGAAGTTGCACTTGTTTTGCTTTCCTATGCTTGTTGCTTTGTGCTTTCATGACTTGTTTCTTTACAAGATTCCTATGCATAGGAAGTCGGTTAGAATTAAATGTGCTTTGAATTTGCTTCTTAATGCTCTCTTTTACTTCAATTCATATTTTTTATGTGAGCATCTTCTCAAAATATCATGCCTAACTTAAAGGCGTTAAAGAAAAGTACTTATTGGGAGATAACCCAAAAGTTTTAGATGAGTCTTGGAAGTTATTAATTCAGTAATAACCGCTGCTTATCCTTTTTATTTGCTTTTTGTGCTAAGAGTAACCTCTAATGAGAGAGAAGTAATGATTGGGAAAGTTGCTGTCCCGAAACAAATTTCTGTTCTTCACTGTAAAAATTTGTGTAAAATCTCTAAATGTCATTTTAAGGCGTGCATTTTTGTGCTTCTGCCCCAGGTTGTTATCTAACTTTCGTTAGTTCAACAATTTTTGATTTGAGCAACAGAAGGTCTTGTAAAAAATTAGAAAATTCTTTACCTGCTGGTCTGTTTTAACAGATTTCTGCCATTTTCTGCATTTGCTTCTTGTTGGTTCCTTTTTGAATTCTTTTGGGGAATTGAGCTTTTTGAGGGAAGTTCTACAGTATCTAGTGTTCTAATGGAAGTTTATTTGATGTTAGAACTGAACCTTAAGACTTATTTATCTTGAGTGCACTAATGTTGCTAATAAAGATTGTGTGAAGTTTTGTATGAAGAGAAAATTTTAGGTGTATGGAAGGAATGAGTAATGAGATGAAGGATGGACTAAAGCTCAAGCTTGGGGATGCCACGCATGTCACCCCAAGAAATATCCAAGAAGTACAAGCGTCAAAGCTTGGGGATGCCCAAGGCATCCCCTTCTTCATCAATAAAAATTCCAGGTTTCTTCCAAACGCTTCGATTTTATTGTTTCATGCACAGTTGTATTGTTATTGGAGCGTGTTTTTTTGTTTTTGTTTTGATTATTCGTTTGCTTTTTCGTTTTGGTTATTCGTTTGCTTTTGTTTGCTTCGTTTTCTTAATAAATTGGTTGGACCCCCTCTTTCATACATTGGTTTTCAAATAGTTTGGTTTGGTTTGGAAAAGAGTAGGAAAGTTCATGCTTATGTGGTAAAAAGAGCTCGTTTTTGACTGTGGGCTATGCTCTGTCATGCCATGCTTGATATTGATTTGGCTTTATGATTAGTATTCTTTGTTGTAGCATGACTTGTTATAAAGAATTGAGATTGCTTAATGTGCCTTGGAAGGATCATGTGTTGTTTTAGCATATTAAAGCATAATATTGTGGTATTCTCCTTTGATGCTTTATTTGGGTTGACTTGGCACATGCTCACACCATGTTATGACTATCCCAAGTCACCATAGCCTTGATGATCCTTTAGTTTTCAACTTGTAGTATCACTTTATGCTTTGATCAATGATGTTTTGTCGCTCTGTATGATTATGGCCATTATTGCTCTCTTAGTTTGTCGCTTCCAGTCTTTTGCTAGCCTCCACAACTAAGAATGAGTTCCACTCATGCATCCAACTCCCTAAACCAAGTTATTCCAAGAGTCCACCATACCTACCTACTAGCATACGCTATTCTAAGTATATTCATGTTTTTGTTTACCTTCCAAATTAAGAGAGCGACTAGCACGCGCGCGCGCCGCGAGAACGCGCGAGCAACCTGCCGTGGGTATCCGACACGTGTCGTCGCGGAATCATCCCGGGAAACTGGTCGCGCATATGTCGCCGGTTTTCTCTCTTTTCCTGTTTCTTCTCTTTGTACACACTGTTCTCCGCTCCGCACGTTAAGTATACACTTTCTATCACTTCCATTTTTAGTTTGTTTTCTTTTCATTATCTTTTATTTTCATTCTTCTCTTTTCCATTTTTCGTTTATTTTTATTATCTTTTTTCTCTTTACGGGCAATAGAGATTTTATGGGGTGTAATGGGAGGGGTCTGGTTTGTACAACACAATGAACTGCCTTTGAACGGATTACAGTAACACAGTGCATTTGTATATTAAGAGCAGTTCACAGATGATTCAGCGCAACGGAATATATTGAATTTGAATGGATTACAGTAATGCAGTGCATTGATATTATAAGAGAAGTACAAACATGATTCAGCGCAGCAGAATATATTGACTTTGAACGGATTACAGTAACGCAGTGCGTTTGTATATTAAGAGCAGTACACAGATGATTCAGCGCAGCGGAATGTATTGAATTTGAACGGATTACAGTAACGCAGTGCATTTATATATTAAGAGCAGTACAAACATGATTCGGCGCAACGGAATGTATTGAATTTGAATGGATTATAGTAACACAGTGCATTTGTATATTAAGAGCAGTACACAGATGTATTTCAGAGCGCCTTATATTTAGGAGCGCCGTGTATTTCGGAGCGCCGTGTATTTCATAGAGCCTTGTATTTCGGAGCGTCTTGTATTTCGGAGTGTGTGTTGCGGGCTACGCCCGTGGGCACGGCGCCTTCGACGCATCAAGCATTCATATAGATCTTGAAGCGCCGTGTATTTCAGAGCGCCGTGTATTTCGGAGCGCCTTGTATTTCGGAGTGTGTGTTGCGGGCTCCGCCCGTGGGCACGGTGCCTTAGGCGCATCATGCATTCATATAGATCTTGAAGCGCCGTGTATTTCGGAGCGCCGTGTATTTCGGAGCGCCTTGTATTTCGGAGTGTGTGTTGCGGGCTCCGCCCGTGGGCACGGCGCCTTCGGCGCATCAAGCATTCATATAGATCTTGAAGCGTCGTGTATTTTGGAGCACCGTGTATTTCGTAGCGCCTTGTATTTCTGAGTGCCTTGTATTTCGGAGTGTGTGTTGCGGGCTCCGCCCGTGGGCACGGAGCCTTCGGCGCATCAAGCATTCATATAGATCTTGAAGCGCCGTGTATTTCGGAGCGTGTGTTGTGGGCTCCGCCCGTGGGCACGGCGTATCAAGCATTCATATAGATCTTGAAGCGTCATGTATTTCAGAGCGCCGTGTATTTCGTAGCGCCTTGTATTTCGGAGTGTGTGTTGCGGGCTCCGCCCATGGGCACGGCGCCTTCGACGCATCAAGCACTCATATAGATCTTGAAGCGCTGTGTATTTCGGAGCGTCGTGTATTTCGTAGCGCCTTGTATTTCGGAGTGTGTGTGTTGCGGGCTCCGCCCGTGGCAGTGCACGTAGGTTAACAGAGCAGTTTACCGGCTACCACATCTACAATTATAGAGCAGTATGCACGTTCCTACAAAGCAGTTTCTCATTCAATATATTTTAGCTTGGATGTTAACCGATGGATACGGCTAGCATAGGACGTTACGTCCTCATTCTTCCATGAAAAGAAACAAACCCTTCTTCTTCTATCTGGAGCAAAAGAAAACAATCTATTGAATAGCGATGGATTTTACTAGATCTGGTTCCTCGATCAGTCGCGTGGGTGAGGACCTAGATTTGGTGTAGGAGATTGTTTTAAGGTTAGCGTCTACGAAATCTTTGATCCGTTGCAGTATCCTCAACAAAGCTTGGTATACTGCACTCAAAGAGCCTGGATTTCTTTCGCGTTATATGAAGAAAAATTCGCCATCATTCCTAGGATTTCTTGTTGATTATCATTGGATGCCTGAGGTTGGTAATAGGCTACAGGAGCTTGAATATTCATCTAAAGATGAAACATCTCTAGCTATTTGTTTAAACTTAGATTCAACATATCTTCTAAGGGAATTGGTCGTCTGCTGTCGAAACGGGGCAGTCCTCATTCAGGTCTTTCCACATGGTTCTAGAGATCCTGGGTACTATGTTAATTATCCTTCTAGGTCTCCAGATTTGTTCACTTTCCTTGCCTCACCTGTTACACGAATGCCATCAATGTCGAAGAGTGATACAGATCATTCATATGGGCAATTCTGTTTGATTCCAAGTGCTGCTAGATCAGGAATGACATTCTTTCGTAGAAATATATTCAATGCTTGCAAGGTTTCATATCATGGTGTTACTGCTAATACAACATCTGGAATATTTTTGCATGTCTGTATTCAGCAAAATGGTCAATGGAAGATGCATATTTCTGACCCAATTCCTGTGCCAACACCAACCACTTACCTTAGTCAGCCAGAAGGAATCCTGATAGGCAAAGACCTGTTTATGGCGTATGTTGTAGACCTTCTTCTGTGTTACAACATATCCACACATTTAACTTCTGTGATACAATTCCCTGAATCAGTCAGACTGACAACAAAGGATCAGAGGAATTATTGTATTTCAGAGGATAGATCAGGAAACATTTTACTAGCTGCCTTTTCTAGTGATGGTATACTAACAACTTGGCTCCTTGACTACAACAATGGTCAAAATAAGTGGATCATCCAGACAATGTTAGATCTGCCTGTTGCATGCAAAACTGCTTTTGGCTGGGATATTGAAGATTACTGGAAGGAAAGACTTGGTAGTATCTCTAAGAATTGCAATCTCCCAGTTTGTGGTGTGTTGCGTGTTATAACAATGTCAGCTGATGGTCGCTATGTTCTGATGACAGTTGATTTTGATGTAGGCTTGTTCTGTGCAGACATGCTGAAGAAGACTGTATCAGTTTTATCCAAGTTATCTACACCATTAGTTGTCCGTAGTGCTTTTGCAATGTCTGAAGCCTGGCCAGCTACTCTATAGTGATTGACCGAAATGCAATAAAAATTAAATATCTCTTTGTAATGTGAGTACAGTAAGCCTTTTGTTGCTTCTTTTGATCTTCTAGCACTTTATTCTGACTCTAATTATGTACTATGTTGCTTTTTTGTAATCTTCTTGCACTGTATGTTAAATTTGTCGTCCTAGTACTGCTATTGTAATTGCTAATTGATGCAGTGCAATTTCATATTATCAGCGTACATGCAGCATTACATAGAGCAGTGCAATAGTCGAAATAAGGGCAGTGCACGTATGATAAATAGGGCAGTTATTCCAAGGTACATAGGTTTGTATCCATGTAGAAATCAGTTTCTATATGACTATACGGACAGTGCACGTAGAGTGCAGGGTCGTCCCGCATTCGTTAGAGGCTAGTATAGTTTCTAGGTTAGGCAGTGCACGTGGCTGAGGAAGCGTAGTGCTTCGAACAGAAACCAGTGTACTTCCAGCATTACATAGAGCAGTGCAATTGTCGAAATAAGGGCAGTGCACGCATGATAAATAGGGCATTTCTGGTACATAGGTTTGTATCTGTGTAGAAAGCAGTTTCTATATGACTATACGGACAGTGCACTTAGAGTGCAGAGTCGTCCCGCATTCATGAGGGACTAGTATAATTTCTAGGTTAGGCAGTGGACGTGGCTGAGGAAGCGCAGTGCTTCGAACAGAAACTAGTGTACCTGCAGCATTACATAGAGCAGTGAAATTGTCAAAATAAGGGCAATGCACGCAGGATAAATAGGGAAGTTCTTCGAAGATACATAGGTTTGTATCTGTGTAGAAAGCAGTTTCTATATAACTATACGGGCAGTGCACTTAGAGTGCAGGGTCGTCCTGCATTCGTTAGGGGCTAGTATAGTTTCTAGGTTAGGCAGTGCACGTGGCTGAGGAAGCGCAGTGCTTCGAACAGAATTCAGTATACCTCCAGCATAACATAGAGCAGTGCAATTGTCGAAATAAGGACAGTGCACGCAGGATAAATAGGGCAGTTCTTCAAAGGTACATCGGTTTGTATCCGTGTAGAAGGCAGTTTCTATATGACTATACGGGCAGTGCACTTAGAGTGCAGGGTCGTCCCGCATTCGTTAGGGGCTAGTATAGTTTCTAGATTAGGTAGTGCACGTGGCTGAGGAAGCACAGTTCTTCGAACAGAAACCAGTGTACCTGCTGCATTACATAGAGCAGTGCAATTGACGAAATAAGGGCAGTGCATGCAGGATAAATAGGGCAGTTCTTCAAAGGTACATAGGTTTGTATCCGTATAGAAAGCAGTTTCTATATGACTATACGGGCAGTGCACTTAGAGTGCAGGGTCGTCCCGCATTCGTTAGGGGCTAGTATAGTTTCTAGGTTAGGCAATGCACGTGGCTGAGGAAGCGCAATGCTTCGAGCAAAAACCAGTGTACCTGCAGCATTACATAGAGCAGTGCAATTGTCGAAATAAGGGCAGTGCATGCAGGATAAATAGGGCAGTTCTTCGAAGGTACATAGGTTTGTATCCATGTAGAAAGCAGTTTCTATATGACTATACGGACAGTACACTTCGAGTGCAGGGTTGTCCCGCATTCGTTAGGGGCTAGTATAGTTTCTAGGTTAGGCAGTGCACGTGGCTGAGGAAGCGCAGTGCTTCGAACAGAAACCAGTGTACCTACAACATTACATAGAGCAGTGCAATTGTCGAAATAAGGGCAGTGCACGCAGGATAAATAGGACAGTTCTTCGAAGATACATAGGTTTGTATCTATGTAGAAAGCAGTTTCTATATAACTATACGGGCAGTGCACTTAGAGTGCAGGGTCGTCCTGCATTCGTTAGGGGCTAGTATATTTTCTAGGTTAGGCAGTGCACGTGGCTGAGGAAGCGCAGTATTTCGAATAGAAACCAGTGTAGCTGCAGCATTACATAGAGCAGTGCCATTGTCGAAATAAGGGCAGTGCACACAGGATAAATAGGGCAGTTCTTCGAAAGTACATAGGTTTGTATCGGTGTAGAAGGCAGTTTCTATATGACTGTACGAGCATTGCACTTAGAGTGCAGGGTTGTCCCGCATTCGTTAGGGGCTAGTATAGTTTCTAGATTAGGCAGTGCACGTGGCTGAGGAAGCGCAGTGCCTCAAATAGAAACTAGTGTACCTGCTGCATTACATAGAGCAGTGCTATTGTCGAAATAAGGGCAGTGCACGCAGGATAAATATGGCAGTTCTTCGAAGGTACATAGGTTTGTATCCGTGAAGAAAGCAGTTTCTATATGACTATATGGGCAGTACACTTAGAGTGTAGGATCGTCCCGCATTCGTTTGGGGCTAGTATAGCTTCTAGGTTAGGTAGTGCACGTGGCTAAGGAAGCGCAGTGCTTCGAACAGAAACCAGTGTACCTGCAGCATTACATAGAGCAGTGCAATTGTCGAAATAAGGGTAGTGCACGCAGGATAAATAGGACAGTTCTTCGAAGATACATAGGTTTGTATCTATGTAGAAAGCAGTTTCTATATAACTATACGGGCAGTGCACTTAGAGTGTAGGGACGTCCCGCATTCGTTAGGGGCTAGTATAGTTTCTAGGTTAGACAGTGCACGTGGCTGAGGAAGCGTAGTGCTTTGAACAAAAACCAGTGTACGTGCAACATTACATAGAGCAGTGCAATTGTCGAAATAAGGGCAGTGCACGCAGGATAAATAGGGCAGGTCTTCGAAAGTACATAGGTTTGTATCCATGTAGAAGACAGTTTCTATATGACTATATGGGCAGTGTACTTAGAGTGCAGGGTCGTCCCGCATTCGTTAGGGGCTAGTATAGTTTCTGGATTAGGCAGTGCACATGGCTGAGGAAGCACAGTGCTTTGAACAGAAACCAGTGTACCTCCAGCATTACATAGAGCAGTGCAATTGTCGAAATAAGGGTAGTGCACGCAGGATAAATAGGGCAGTTCTTCGAAGGTACATAGGTTTGTATCCGTGTAGAAAGCAATTTCTATATGACTATACGGGTAGTGCACTTAGAGTGCAGGGTCGTCCCGCATTCGTTAGGGGCTAGTATAGTTTCTAGGTTAGGCAGTGCACGTGGCTGAGGAAGCGCAGTGCTTCGAACAGAAACCAGTGTACCTACAGCATTACATAGAGCAGTGCAATTGTAGAAATAAAGACAGTGCACGTATGATAAATAGGGCAGTTGTTCGAAGGTACATAGGTTTGTATCCGTGTCGAAAGCAGTTTCTATGTGACTATACGGGCAGTGCATTTAGAGTGCAGGGTCGTCCCGCATTCGTTAGGGGCTAGTATAGTTTCTAGGTTAGGCAGTGCACGTGGCTGAGGAAGCGCAGTGCTTCGAACAGAAACCAGTGTACCTGCAACATTACGTAGAGCAGTGCAATTGTCGAAATAAGGGCACTCCACGCAGGATAAATAGGGAAGTTCTTCGAAAGTACATAGGTTTGTATCCATGCAGAAGGCAGTTTCTATATGACTATATGGGCAGTGCACTTAGAGTGCAGGGTCTTCCCGCATTCATTAGGGGCTAGTATAGTTTTTAGATTAGGCAGTGCACATGGCTGAGGAAGCACAGTGCTTTGAACACAAACCAGTGTACCTCCAGCATTACATAGAGCAGTGCAATTGTCGAAATAAGGGCAGTGCACGCAAGATAAATAGGGCAGTTCTTTGAAGGTACATAGGTTTGTATCCATGTAGAAAGCAATTTCTATATGACTATACGGGCAGTGCACTTAGAGTACAGGGTCGTCCCGCATTCGTTAGGGGCTAGTATAGCTTCTAGGTTAGGTAGTGCACGTGGCAGAGGAAGCGCAGTGCTTCGAACAGAAACCAATGCACCTGCAGCATTACATAGAGCAGTACAATTGTCGAAATAAGGGCGGTGCACGCATGATAAATAGGGCAGTTCTTCGAAGATACATAGGTTTGTATCTGTGTAGAAAGCAGTTTCTATATAACTATACGGGCAGTGCACTTAGAGTGCAGGGTCGTCCCTCATTCGTTAGGGGCTTGTATAGTTTCTAGGTTAGGCAGTGCACGTGGCTGAGGAAGCACAGTGGTTCGAATAGAAACCAGTGTACCTGCAACATTACATAGAGCAGTGCAATTGTCGAAATAAGGGCAGTGCACGCAGCATAAATAGGGTACTTCTTCGAAAGTACATAGGTTTGTATCCATGTAGAAGCCTGTTTCTATATGACTATACGGGTAGTGCACTTAGAGTGCAAGGTCATCCCGCATTCGTTAGGGGCTAGTATAGTTTCTAGGTTAGGCAGTGCACGTGGCTGAGGAAGCGCAGTGCTTTGAACAGAAACCAGTGTACCTCCAGCATTACATAGAGCAGTGCAATTGTCGAAATAAGGGGAAGTGCACGCAGGATAAATAGGGCAGTTCTTCGAAGGTACATAGGTTTGAATCCGTGTAGAAAGCAGTTTCTATATGACTATACGGGCAGTGCACTTAGAGTGCAGGGTCGTCCCGCATTCGTTAAAGGCTAGTATAGTTTCTAAGTTAGGCAGTGCACATGGCTGAGGAAGCGCAGTTCTTCGAACAGAAACCAGTGTACCTGCAGCATTACATAGAGCAGTGCAATTGTAGAAATAAGGGCAGTGCATGCAAAATAAATATGACAGTTCTTCGAAGGTACATAGGTTTGTATCCGTGTAGAAAGCAGTTTCTATATGACTGTACGGGTAGTGCACTTAGAGTGCAGGGTCGTCCCGCATTCGTTAGGGGTTAGTATAGTTTCTAGGTTAGGCAGTGCACGTGGCTGAGGAAGCGCAGTGCTTCGAACAGAAACCAGTATACCTGCAGTATTACATAGAGCAGTGCAATTGTCGAAATAAGGATAGTACACGCAGGATAAATGGGGCAGTTCTTCGAAGGTACATAGGTTTGTATCCGTGTAGAAAGCGGTTTCTATATGACTATACGGGTAGTGCACTTAGAGTGCAGGGTCGTCCCGCATTCGTTAGGGGCTACTATAGTTTCTAGGTTAGGCAGTGCACGTGGCTGAGGAAGCGCAGTGCTTTGAACAGAAACCAGTGTACCTCCAGCATTATATAGAGCAGTGCAATTGTCGAAATAAGGGCAGTGCACGCAGGATAAATAGGGCAGTTCTTCGAAGGTACATAGGTTTGTATCCGTGTAGAAAGCAGTTTCTATATGACTATACGGGCAGTGCACTTAGAGTGCAGGGTCGTCCCGCATTCGTTAGGGGCTAGTATAATTTCTAGGTTAGGCAGTGCACATGGCTGAGGAAGCACAGTGCGTCGAATAGAAACCAGTGTACCTGCAGCATTACATAGAGCAATGCAATTGTAGAAATAAGGGCAGTGCATGCAGAATAAATATGACAGTTCTTCGAAGGTACATAGGTTTGTATCCGTGTAGAAAGCAGTTTCTATATGACTGTACGGGCAGTGCACTTAGAGTGCAGGGTCGTCCCGCATTCGTTAGGGGCTAGTATAGTTTCAACGTTAGGCAGTGCACGTGGCTGAGGAAGCGCAGTGCTTCAAACAGAAACCAGTGTACCTGCAGCATTACATAGAGCAGTGCAATTGTCGAAATAAGGGTAGTGCACGCAGGATAAATGGGGCAGTTCTTCAAAGATACATAGGTTTGTATCTGTGTAGAAAGCAGTTTCTATATAACTATACGGGCAGTACACTTAGAGTGCAGGGTCGTCCTGCATTCGTTAGAGGCTAGTATACTTTCTAGGTTAGGCAGTGCACGTGGCTGAGGAAGCGCAGTGCTTCGAACAAAACCAGTTTACCTGCAGCATGACATAGAGCAGTGCAATTGTCGAAATAAGGGCAGTGCACGTAGGATAAATAGGACAGTTCTTTGAAGGTCCATAGGTTTGTATCCATGTAGAAAGCAGTTTCTATATGACTATACGGGGCAGTGCACTTAGAGTACAGGGTCGTCCCGCATTCGTTAGGGGCTAGTATAGCTTCTAGGTTTGGTAGTGCACGTGGCAGAGGAAGCGCAGTGCTTCGAACAGAAACCAGTGTACCTGCAGCATTACATAGAGCAGTGCAATTGTCGAAATAAGGGCGGTGCACGCATGATAAATAGCACAGATATTCGAAGGTACATAGGTTTGTATCTGTGTAGAAAGCAGTTTCTATATAACTATACGGGCAGTGCACTTAGAGTGCAGGGTCGTCCCTCATTCGTTAGGGGCTTGTATAGTTTCTAGGTTAGGCAGTGCACGTGGCTGAGGAAGCACAGTGGTTCGAATAGAAACCAGTGTACCTGCAACATTACATAGAGCAGTGCAATTGTCGAAATAAGGGCAGTGCACGCAGCATAAATAGGGTACTTCTTCGAAAGTACATAGGTTTGTATCCATGTAGAAGGCTGTTTCTATATGACTATACGGGTAGTGCACTTAGAGTGCAGGGTCATCCCGCATTCGTTAGGGGCTAGTATAGTTTCTAGGTTAGGCAGTGCACGTGGCTGAGGAAGCGCAGTGCTTTGAACAGAAACCAGTGTACCTCCAGCATTACATAGAGCAGTGCAATTGTCGAAATAAGGGCAGTGCACGCAGGATAAATAGGGCAGTTCTTCAAAGGTACATAGGTTTGAATCCGTGTAGAAAGCAGTTTCTATATGACTATACGGGCAGTGCACTTAGAGTGCAGGGTCGTCCCGCATTCGTTAGAGGCTAGTATAGTTTCTAGGTTAGGCAGTGCACGTGGCTGAGGAAGCGCAGTTCTTCGAACAGAAACCAGTGTACCTGCAGCATTACATAGAGCAGTGCAATTGTAGAAATAAGGGCAGTGCATCCAGAATAAATATGACAGTTCTTCGAAGGTACATAGGTTTGTATCCGTGTAGAAAGCAGTTTCTATATGACTGTACGGGTAGTGCACTTAGAGTGCAAGGTCGTCCCGCATTCGTTAGGGGTTAGTATAGTTTCTAGGTTAGGCAGTGCACGTGGCTGAGGAAGCGCAGTGCTTCGAACAGAAACCAGTATACCTGCAGTATTACATAGAGCAGTGCAATTGTCGAAATAAGGATAGTACACGCAGGATAAATGGGGCAGTTCTTCGAAGGTACATAGGTTTGTATCCGTGTAGAAAGCAGTTTCTATATGACTATACGGGTAGTGCACTTAGAGTGCAGGGTCGTCCCGCATTCGTTAGGGGCTACTATAGTTTCTAGGTTAGGCAGTGCACGTGGCTGAGGAAGCGCAGTGCTTTGAACAGAAACCAGTGTACCTCCAGCATTATATAGAGCAGTGCAATTGTCGAAATAAGGGCAGTGCACGCAGGATAAATAGGGCAGTTCTTCGAAGGTACATAGGTTTGTATCCGTGTAGAAAGCAGTTTCTATATGACTGTACGGGTAGTGCACTTAGAGTGCAAGGTCGTCCCGCATTCGTTAGGGGTTAGTATAGTTTCTAGGTTAGGCAGTGCACGTGGCTGAGGAAGCGCAGTGCTTCGAACAGAAACCAGTATACCTGCAGTATTACATAGAGCAGTGCAATTGTCGAAATAAGGATAGTACACGCAGGATAAATGGGGCAGTTCTTCGAAGGTACATAGGTTTGTATCCGTGTAGAAAGCAGTTTCTATATGACTATACGGGTAGTGCACTTAGAGTGCAGGGTCGTCCCGCATTCGTTAGGGGCTACTATAGTTTCTAGGTTAGGCAGTGCACGTGGCTGAGGAAGCGCAGTGCTTTGAACAGAAACCAGTGTACCTCCAGCATTATATAGAGCAGTGCAATTGTCGAAATAAGGGCAGTGCACGCAGGATAAATAGGGCAGTTCTTCGAAGGTACATAGGTTTGTATCCGTGTAGAAAGCAGTTTCTATATGACTATACGGGCAGTGCACTTAGAGTGCAGGGTCGTCCCGCATTCGTTAGGGGCTAGTATAATTTCTAGGTTAGGCAGTGCACATGGCTGAGGAAGCACAGTGCGTCGAACAGAAACCAGTGTACCTGCAGCATTACATAGAGCAATGCAATTGTAGAAATAAGGGCAATGCATGCAGAATAAATATGACAGTTCTTCGAAGGTACATAGGTTTGTAACCGTGGAGAAAGCAGTTTCTATATGACTGTACGGGCAGTGCACTTAGAGTGCAGGGTCGTCCCGCATTCGTTAGGGGCTAGTATAGTTTCAACGTTAGGCAGTGCACGTGGCTGAGGAAGCGCAGTGCTTCAAACAGAAACCAGTGTACCTGCAGCATTACATAGAGCAGTGCAATTGTCGAAATAAGGGTAGTGCACGCAGGATAAATGGGGCAGTTCTTCAAAGATACATAGGTTTGTATCTGTGTAGAAAGCAGTTTCTATATAACTATACGGGCAGTACACTTAGAGTGCAGGGTCGTCCTGCATTCGTTAGAGGCTAGTATACTTTCTAGGTCAGGCAGTGCACGTGGCTGAGGAAGCGCAGTGCTTCGAACAAAACCAGTTTACCTGCAGCATGACATAGAGCGGTGCAATTGTCGAAATAAGGGCAGTGCACGTAGGATAAATAGGACAGTTCTTTGAAGGTCCATAGGTTTGTATCCATGTAGAAAGCAGTTTCTATATGACTATACGGGGCAGTGCACTTAGAGTGCAGGGTCGTCCCTCATTCGTTAGGGGCTTGTATAGTTTCTAGGTTAGGCAGTGCACGTGGCTAAGGAAGCACAGTGGTTCGAATAGAAACCAGTGTACCTGCAGCATTACATAGAGCAGTGCAATTGTCGAAATAAGGGCGGTGCACGCATGATAAATAGCACAGATCTTCGAAGGTACATAGGTTTGTATCTGTGTAGAAAGCAGTTTCTATATAACTATACGGGCAGTGCACTTAGAGTGCAGGGTCGTCCCTCATTCGTTAGGGGCTTGTATAGTTTCTAGGTTAGGCAGTGCACATGGCTGAGGAAGAACAGTGGTTCAAATAGAAACTAGTGTACCTGCAACATTACATAGAGCAGTGCAATTGTCGAAATAAGGGCAGTGCACGCAGCATAAATAGGGCAGTTTTTCTAAAGTACATAGGTTTGTATCCATGTAGAAGGCAGTTTCTATATGACTATACGGGTAGTGCACTTAGAGTGCAGGGTCATCCCGCATTTGTTAGGGGCTAGTATAGTTTCTAGGTTAGTCAATGCACGTGGCCGAGGAAGCGCAGTTCTTCGAACAGAAACTAGTGTACCTGCAGCATGACATAGAGCAGTGCAATTGTCGAAATAAGGGCAGTGCACGTAGGATAAATAGGACAGTTCTTCGAAAGTACATAGGTGTGTATCTATGTAGAAAGCTGTTTTCTATATGACTATACGGGCAGTGCACTTAGAGTGCAGGGTCGCCCGGCCTTCGTTAGGGGCTAGTATAGTTTCTAGGTTAGGCATTGCACGTGGCTGAGGAAGCGCAGTGCTTCGAACAGAAACCAGTATACCTGCAGTATTACATAGAGCAGTGCAATTTTCGAAATAAGGATAGTGCACGCAGGATAAATGGGGCAGTTCTTCGAAGGTACATAGGTTTGTATCCGTATAGAAAGCAGTTTCTATATGACTATATGGGTAGTGCACTTAGAGTGCAGGGTCGTCCCGCATTCGTTAGGGGCTACTATAGTTTCTAGGTTAGGCAGTGCACGTGGCTGAGGAAGCGCAGTGCTTTGAACAGAAACCAGTGTACCTCCAGCATTATATAGAGCAGTGCAATTGTCGAAATAAGGGAGTGCACGCAGGATAAATAGGGCAGTTCTTCGAAGGTACATAGGTTTGTATCCGTGTAGAAAGCAGTTTCTATATGACTATACGGGCAGTGCACTTAGAGTGCAGGGTCGTCCCGCATTCGTTAGGGGCTAGTATAATTTCTAGGTTAGGCAGTGCACATGGCTGAGGAAGCGCAGTGCGTCGAACAGAAACCAGTGTACCTGCAGCATTACATAGAGCAGTGCAATTGTAGAAATAAGGGCAGTGCATGCAGAATAGATAGGACAGTTCTTCGAAGGTACATAGGTTTGTATCCGTGTAGAAAGCAGTTTCTATATGACTGTACGGGCAGTGCACTTAGAGTGCAGCGTCGTCCCGCATTCGTTAGGGGCTAGTATAGTTTCAAGGTTAGGCAGTGCACGTGGCTGAGGAAGCGCAGTGCTTCGAACAGAAACCAGTGTACCTGCAGCATTACATAGAGCAGTGCAATTGTCGAAATAAGGGTAGTACACGCAGGATAAATGGGGCAGTTCTTCAAAGATACATAGGTTTGTATCTGTGTAGAAAGCAGTTTCTATATAACTATACGGGCAGTATACTTAGAGTGCAGGGTCGTCCTGCATTCGTTAGAGGCTAGTATAGTTTCTAGGTTAGGCAGTGCACGTGGCCGAGGAAGCGCAGTGCTTCGAACAGAAACTAGTGTACCTGCAGCATGACATAGAGCAGTGCAATTGTCGAAATAAGGGCAGTGCACGTAGGATAAATAGGACAGTTCTTCGAAAGTACATAGGTGTGTATCTATGTAGAAAGCTGTTTTCTATATGACTATACGGGCAGTGCACTTAGAGTGCAGGGTCGCCCGGCCTTCGTTAGGGGCTAGTATAGTTTCTATGTTAGGCAGTGCACGTGGCTGAGGAAGCGCGGTGCTTCAAACAGAAACCAGTGTACCTACAACATTACATAGAGTAGTGCAATTGTCGAAATAAGGGCAGTGCACGTAGGATAAATGGCGCAGTTCTTCGAAGGTACAAAGGTTTGTATTCGTGTAGAAAGCAGTTTTCTATATGACTATACGGGCAGTACACTTAGAGTACATAGGGCAGTTTTTCGAAAGTACATAGGTGTGTATCCGTGTAGAAAAGCAGTTTTCTATATGACTATACGGACAGTGCACTTAGAGTGCAGGGTTGTCCCGCATTCGTTAGGGGCTAGTATAGTTTCTAGGTTAGGCAGTGCACGTGGCTGAGGAAGCGCAGTGTTTCGAACAGAAACCAGTGTACCTACATCATTACATAGAGCAGTGCAATTATCGAAATAAGGGCAGTGCACGTAGGAAAAATAGGGCAGTTCTTCGAAGGTATATCGGTTTGTATCCGTGTAGAAAGCAGTTTTCTATATGACTATACAGGCAGTGCACTTAGAGTACATATGACAGTTTTTTGAAAGTACATAGGTGTGTATTCGGGTAGAAAGCAGTTTTCTATATGACTATACGGGCAGTGCACTTAGAATGCAGGGTCGTCCCGCATTCGTTAGGGGCTAGTATAGTTTCTAGGTTAGGCAGTGCACGTGGCTGAGGAAGCGCAGTGCTTCGAACAGAAACCAGTGTACCTACAGCATTACATAGAGCAGTGCAATTGTCGAAATAAGGGCAGTGCACGTAGGATAAATAGGGCAGTTCTTCGAAGGTACATAGGTTTGTATCCGTGTAGAAAGCAGTTTTCTATATGACTATACAGGCAATGCACTTAGAGTACATAGGGCAGTTTTTCGAAAGAACATAGGTGTGTATCTGTGTAAAAAGCAGTTTTCTATATGACTATACGGGCAGTGCACTTAGAGTGCACGTTCGTCCCGCATTCGTTAGGGGCTAGTATAGTTTCTACGTTAGGCAGTGCACGTGGCTGAGGAAGCACAGTGCTTCAAAAAAAAACCAGTGTATCTGCAGCATTACATAGAGCAGTGCAATTGTCGAATTAAAGGCAGTGCAAGTAGTCTGAGCAGTACAGGGCAGTGCACGCGAGGGTTAAATATGTCATTGCCTCATAGTAAACTAATTTGGCTGGATCAACTTGCAGAGAGCAGTGCATATATTTAAATAATGGCAGTGCAGGAAGAGTACACGGTCATTGCATGTTTGTTTGTGTTGGTAGAACACCACGGTTAATTGGTTTCACAGGCAATGCATTTAGTGTAGAAGCGCAGTGGTTCTTATCTAAACCAGTGTACACTTGTAGTGTACTGTAACTTTTAGGTAATTCAGTGCACTCAGGATAAATAGGGCAGTTCTTCAAAAATAAAGAGGTGTTCCTGCAAGATAAGCGAAGGCAGTTTTATATATGACTGCAAGTAATTTATTTATAAGGTAGTGCACGCGGGCTAACAAGTGAAGTTACAGTGCTCCGAAATTAAACTAGGCTGCATGTAGCATTACAGAGAGCATGGCATATATAAATATAATGGTAGTGCAGTTATAATACACAGTCGTAGCACATTAGTTCGTTGTTTCTATTACGGTCGATGTATTACAGACTAATATTCTTGATTTGTACATAATGTAGCCCAATCGTCGTCACCTTCATGTGATATTTCGGTCACACTGTATAAGACACTCTTAATTAAAAATGTATCTTATGCAGTGCACCAAAACATCACAACAGCAACGGACTGTAGAACAAATTATGACTTGCTGCAATATGATGCACCCTGTAGAGACAAAGGTAGAAAACAGATATATTAGTTTAAGCATATGAGTTATATTTTTTGAGTGTCCAGTCATTTATTCTTACCAGGTAAAACTCTCACCTCGGTATTTAAGGTCTGGGTTTGCAAGCATGCTGATATCCCTCTCCTACGAAGGATTTCTTATACAGTGTGACCAAAATAATATACCTATTTTTAGATTTTGTAGCAGTGTTATGTGTTTGTCTCATACACCAAGATTAGTATAAATCTATAGCATATTAACTTCTGTATATCACTATTGTATAGTAAACTTATACATAAAGTAGTACCTTGGATGTGTAAAACGACTTGGGCATGGCAGATGCACTTGACGATATTGATTTGCTCTTGAATTGGTAGATCCCTTCCTATATGTAATTCTCTGGTTGGCTTCACCTCTAGCTGAACAATTTGATTTGTATCTAATATTTCTTGGACCTATGATTCCATCTACAAGCATATATTTTTTCATCGACCCGCTTAGCATGCTGCAAAATGGAAGGTGGCGGCTTCTGAGCTGTGTGAGACTAGGTGTGGTCGTTGTATGTCTTTATATACAATTCCTTGGTTGTTCTAGGGTTTCCGTCTGGTGGGCCTTGTTGGGCTAAACTATCAGTGTAGATGTTGCAGTTCTTTGAAAACTTGGTTTGTACATGTACCGCTTGAGTTATATATTTCTCCATTGTATGGCTATACACTTATAGCAGATAATCATTATTTAATCTAATATTATTTTTCCATTGTAATTACAATATGTTCATGTTAAAGATGTATATTGTGCACTAATCAAATCTCTAGGAGCACAATGTCTATTGTTTATATTCTGGTAATTTGATTCCACATAGAATTTATAACAGTCAGTGCATAGTTAAAGCACCGAGAATAGTATTACGAGCTAACAGCAGGACACAAACATTTTGTTTTACATTGCAAATTCTAAATAGACATAAGAGATAAACAAGTACATATTCTTAACAGACATAAGAAATAAGCAAATTATCAATCGGAGTTTGATTCCGACGACTCTACTAATGCCTGGATACTATGAATAATGATTTTCATGACAAACACCATTTCAGGGTTAAGTTGTGAATATTTTTTCGCTGTAATCAGTATTGCTTGTCCAACACTGAGATTTGTAGTTTCAATGATGTTCTTCCATGCGTATTTGTTGAATGAGAAGCGGCCATCTTTTGTTATTTTGTACGCCATGGTGTTGACATTACCACTTGCTCCTAAGCGTACTCCAACAAGACCTTCTTTAGCAATTTCAAGTGTAGAAATGAACTTCAATGGTAGTTTCTGAGTTGCAATAGAAGGAAGACGTTTTTTAGGAATAACATTATGAATGTATTAAACCAATGTGAAATTAATAAACAAAAAAATAAAGTTAAATTTAGAAACATACCATATTGTGTTGTTTAATGTTTGTTTTTGTCAAACGAGTCACAAATGGAAACCCTACAAATGAATTGGCCGAGGGGAAGATATCGAATAAGTAATTTTTCTCAGAATCTGTAAGGGTGCATGTCTTGGAAAAAATTGTAGAATTAAACACTTGGGCATTGTTGTTTTCATCATCACTGCTGCTGTTATCTTCTTCAGAATCAAAATATATCACAGTGATCTTTGGACCTAGAGCTCCCAATGAAAAGAATAGGTGTGCTCCTGCGCTGATCCTGTTCTCTGTGACGAACCTTGTCCAACCTGGACCGGTAATGCGAGTAATTGTGCGTTCTTTGTGGACTTCAACATAATATGTTTTTCCAAGAGCTTGGAATTCCACTCCAAGTTCAGTTATGTCATTGAATTGCAACCTTAGATTGCATGGTATAGTCTGTGGAATGATTTAGTGAATTAGAGGACTATTATGTTAACAAATATTAAGAAATGGATTTATATATATTGAAATGTACTGTATACATATTAGTGAATGCTCGAACCGGCCTTCTACGAGACAAACAATGAATTCCGAGCCTGAATGTCCTAAATTTTTACCACAGTGACTGAAAAAAACTTGACAAGGCGCCATTTATTCTGCAATAAAAATAGTTGTGTGTTATTAAATCTCTATACATATATAAAATAATTTATAATTTGTGCCTAGAATTTTTCTTATATTTGGTAATTATGCTACTTCTAATAATCTGATTCTGTAGATATGGTTCGTTTAGACTGGAACTAATAAGTAGGGTTAATCTAGTAATTAAACTACTATTGATGTTTGTCAAATTAAACAAATGAACATTCTCATCATACCATTAAAAAAATTATAATAACTTTTGTGTTAGTTCAACATCATATAGATACACCATGTTCTATCTATAACTCATACGAATGGACTCATATTTGTGAAAATCTGGATTGTATAAATCTCAGTACATTGATTTAGATCTAGAGGAATATAAGCACGCAAACATTTTTGCTAATGTTTGTACAATGTAAACGATTTGCTAAAAAATTAAACGATGTTGGTTGCTTACCGAAGACGCGGGAGTGGTGAATCGATGATCTTTCGTTGAAGGCGGCGGCAGAAGTTCGGCTAGGAGTTGGTTTCTTGGCGGCGGCAGAAATGGGAACGAGCTTTAAAGGAATTTGGAAAAGGAGTATTTAAATGGATAGGTTACGTCACTTCGTTTTATAGAAAGATACTATAATGCTAATTATTTCAACAAAACCCTTTATGTACTTCCCTTTTATGTAGTTATCGGTAGATAGGATAGGCAGTGCAGAAAGACGGAATGCAGTGCACCTGGTGCACAGCAGTTTCAATATTTTGAACCGTTTGCGCAGCAGTTTCATCGATGATGTCAATGTAGTGCGTACGTGATTAACAAGCAGTGTGTGGTACTGTAAATTTTAGTTGTTGTTCAATACACGGTTATGTCTCTGCCTTGGCCCCTTATTTTGCTCCATACTCACGGTAATTTAACTAAGCATAAGAACGTAGTGCATTCTTATTTGTCAGGTGTAGTGTATTGCAGTTACAGGTGTAGTGCGCTGCAGGTGCAGTGTATTGCACGGTCAGTGCACTGCCGCAAGTCCTTATCTTACACCGATCGCAAAGCTGCTTTAAGAAGCATAGCACCGCAGTGCATAGTTATTTTTGAGGCAGTGGGTGTCAGTATTTGTTACAGGTGCAGTGCGTGGTACTTTAAATTTTAGGTGCAGTGCACATTGCAGGGTTATTGCTCTGTCTTGGCACCTTATTTTGAACCATACGCACGGTACCTTTACGAACCATAGGAACGCAGTGCATACTTATTTATTATATGCAGTGTATTGCAGGTACAGGTGTAGTGCGCTGCAGGTGGAGCGTATTACACGGTCACTGCATTGTCGCGGCACCTTATCTTTTCCCGTTCGCAAAGCAGATTTAAGAAGCATAGGACCTCAATGCATATTTATGTTGGAGGCAGTGCGTATCACTATTTGTTATAGGTGTAGTGCATTGCGCGGTTATTGCTCTGCCGTGACACCTTATTTTGCATATTAGGATCGCAGTGTACTATCCTCTTCATAGGCTGTGTGTGTCACTGTGCATTGTAGTTGGTGTGCACGGCATGATCAATGCATTGCCGTGGCACCTTGTGCTGAACGTTTCTCACAACAACTTCAGTCTGGGACCATAATAACGCAGTGCTTACGTGTTGCACGGGCAGTTTCAATTTAATGTGCATTGGTTGAGCAATGCATTGCACGGTCAGTGTACTGCCTCGGCACGTTAACTGGCACCGTACGCACAATAATTTTACGAACCATAGTAAGGCAGTGCATACCTCTTTCACAGGCAGTTTGTTTTTGTTTGTATTGTAGGTGCAGTGTAATGCATGTTTAGTGCAGTGTCGTGGCACCTTACGTTGTACCGTGCGCACATGTATTTTATGAAAATAGGATAGCAGTGCATACGCCATACACACGCAGAGCCTCTCCATGTACATTCAAAGTGCATATATTAGTTGTCTGTATTACTAGCATATTGATACATACAAACATCTTAAATATAAGCAATATTTTATTTACATAGATTTACTGAACAACCTAGTGTATTAATATTAGTACAAGTATCAATCTAATGACCATCTTCAGTCGGGGATGTCCTTCTCATTGACAGTAGGTCTGAATGCTCTCAATACTTCAGGAAGTTCATCAAGTAGATCGTTTTCTATCCCGTATATCATCTTGTAGTTAAATTCTTCTCTCATTGTGGAAGGGGAGAACTGTTCAACAATCAGGAAATCGGTATGTTTTGAACGTATGTTGCCAACAGAAAAAATACGAAGCAGATTATATTGTAACATAAACAACACGACTTACCGCTTCTTGGTTGCATTTTATCGTGTCTCCATTGTACCACTATATACTTCTCAGGATCGAGTAAGCACACTCATTCTCTGTCTGCTTTGGACACCTAGGGAACTTTGCTTCGTTGAACTTCTCTGTGAATTCTGGAAAATTGTGACTAGGATATGTCGCTTTAAGAAGTTCATCTATTCTTTTAAACTGTTTTCATGAAATGCAACATTTATTGATCAGTATTCTAAATAGTGTAGTTGGAAGATTAATATGAAAGTAATGTTCTAACCATGATTGGTCCAATGTTGCTGTGATATTCTGCTCTTGTTTTAAACAAGTAATCCTTGGTGTATTTCCTTGAGTCAATTATGTCAAGGCGACCTCCACTGATATACATGTTGAGGGAGTAAACTGTAAAGTGAGAGCTGTAAAAACAGGTATTTCAATCTGCAATGAATACATAACAATAAGTCCATTAACATAAAAGTTTATTTCATTAAAAGTAAGCTCTCGATATTTATTGTATAATCCTCTTCGAAATAGATGTTTTGAAAATTTAGAGAAACTTACCAGTTTTGCCATGTCTGGTTTAAAATTTTCCATCAATGATTTGAATTGCTTCACACGTTGTTCTGTGCAGATCCAGTTTTCCTTTTCGAATTCTGTCACCGTAGAGACTGAAAGGTTACATATGAATCTTTTTCCTCCGTCCACAAAGCCTTTGCAGGAATTACTTATCATAAATATGTCTATATAATGCTGAACCAATTGATTATCAGCCATTCCTCCTTGTTTAAGATTGTTTTTCAGATCTCAGCCTGTCCATTGTGTTTCTATCATTATTCCAGATTGTATTCTTCGAATCTGAATAATGATTTTGCTGTAACAGATCAGAGAAGTGTGTTGTCATTACTCCAAATTATTATGGTTAAGCAAGTACTGATACTTATTTTCCAAAACTGTAATTTGTTTTTAACCTTTTGTTATAAAATCTAACAAATCTTCATGCATTTAAGCTTTTATCCTTGGAACATTGTAAAGTTAGCATACTATCTATTACTTTTATATGTGCATGTTTTAAACTAAAATGCTAGAAAAAGGGCGCCCTCATGGGAGTGTTTTAAATGAAACATCTGAAATATGTCTTTTTCTAGAACAATATTAGTATGTAAACACAACTCTATATTATGTCTTACTCAACATATTTATCTTGACAACTTTCATCCAAGATAGCCTTTCGAGCAGCGGCTGCGTGCTTCTTGTATTTAAAAGGCACATGCTTGAAAACTGGAAAGGTATTTTGACCTTTCCGAGCTGGCCTTGATGGCATCCTCGATGTTTCTGGTAGTGCTGTAATAGATTCAGATTGTGACATTTTCACCACAGGTGTTTCATCCCTGGTTTTTTTGTTTCTAGTTACTCTTCTGGATGTTCCAGCCTTTTCTGGAGACATTGTTGATATCATAGCCAAGGTTTTTGGCTTTCTACTCTTCTTGATTTTTTCCCCCACGGTCCTGACTAGATTCCTTTTCAATGTCCTTAGCCAATCTGAGTACTTCCATGTTTGTGAAATGGAGTTGAGCTGGACTCCTTTCGTCAATAAGCAATCTCTTTGTTTCTTTAGTCGCCGACTCAAGAGACTGCATGCCAGTGTTTTGTTTTGCATCTGTACTCAAATCAAGTTCAGGAATTCCTACAAAACAAAATCAAAAGCATGTTGTTAGTCTGCATACATCATGATTCTAATTGTATAAATTGAACTTCTAATTATTATTATATTATTGTTAAATTATAACGCAACATACCTTCGGTATTTGTAGTCAACCCACTCAACAGTACATAGGTGTTTTCCATTTCGTTGAACATTCTATAGAACCACATGTTGCGAATAATAGGCATGTCTTCTGCTGTAAATTCTGTGTAAGAAATCCATTACTGTGGTTTCCATTGCTTGTAGCATCATGAAGGTACCGTCTTCACTGGGAATTGAATAAAATGTAATAATAAATTATCAATTAATTCTAAAACATAAATTGATATATCTAAATTTAAAAACAAGGGGAGCAGTTAGTGCTTACACATTGATATGTTTTGGCATATCACCAAACTCAATGTTGAAGCTCATTAATTCTTCATGCTCTTGATTGAACCCAAGTAGCCATAAATTTTTAACATTGTTTGCGACTTTGATAGCTATTGTTTGCAAACTCTCATCGTCTGGATTTCTTCTTGAGTCTAGTATTCTCATCTTCCTTGATACGAAATCAATTATAAATAAGAAGTAGTGATTTTTCACTCGATTCTTATATGCATACGTGGCGTCTGGTATAGTAATCATTACCTATAAAAATGATAGGTATCATTACTAATTATGTAATATGTAAACAATTTAATGTAATTTTTTTGAAATATATTACTTGATGATTATTCACTATTGTTTGGAAAAATTCAACTTACGAAAATGCGGGTAGTGTGTCTTCTGCTTGAGCCGTAAATAGATTCCTTGTCCTTTGTGGAATTTGGTTGATATCAGCAGTCAAAAATACCTGTAACAAGCTTATATTGTTTACTATCATTTAAAGAATTGAAAAAAAGTTTAATTTTTTATTCTTTTGCATGAACAACAAGGTTATGTTGAAATATATGTAAACATATTTATTAACATTATATATGATATGCTAGGTTTGTGAGCTTACCCCTATGTTAGGACCAAAACATTTCGTTCCTTGTTCTGCTTTAGAAATTGCAAGATAATCTACAGCAAAATCGAGAACATTTTTTTCTATAGTTCCTCTATCACGGAATGAATCTGCAATTTCTCCTGCAGTTACTATCTTTCCTCCTTTTCTTTTAATCAAAATGTATGACCTGCATGAATTATTGTGAATAAGTTAGTTTGATAATAAATTTCAGTATATTATAGCAATACTAATATATGTTAGATTACTATATATAATTTTTTCTTGAAAAAATTGCCTTTACAGTTTTTCTGCAGTGTGGAATCTCAACATCATACTGTGAAACTTTTGACTAGTAATCCGCCAGTCTTCGTGTGCTTCCTCCTCTGCAACTTTGTGATAAACTGTGTTATTTTGTTTACGTAGGATTATAATTTTTTTCTTATTACTGTCTTTGTGTGTAAAAATCACATTGGTTGAAAGGCGCCTTATCACGAACAGGTACTATAGCACCAGGTTGTTCGTACTGCTGTTTGCATGTTTCATGAGTAGAAACATATTGATATCATCATGATTATTTGTAATAACAATCTTGACAGCCATCATTTTTTTAAAAAAAATTCAGTTATTCACAGGTAAACCTTTTTTTTGACAAAATATCTTTTCACTATAACTGTACTTACCTTCTTGGAGATTACAACCATGTAAATCTGTAGAAGCATTGCCGTCAGTAATCGAACTATCGACTTCAGCATCAAGGTCTGGGTTTGCTATGTTCTTACCGTCGTCTATGCAACTTTCCTGGTTAAATTATACATTTAAAAGTGATCAGATAGCATAATATAATGTTTACAAATATACGTAGAAATAAAAAGAATAAATATAGTTGGTAAGATCTAAAAGATAGATAACCTGTTGGTATGACATGGTTTCATTAAATTGAACTCCCTGCCAATTCAATTGATCCATATTATCAACGGCGTTGAAATCTTTCATGCCATCGATAATTATCATTTCTTCATCTGGCATTGAGTTATTTTCAAAAAAAGATGCTTCTGGTTCTGCTTGATGTTCAGGTGTGGGATTCTTTTTGTTGTCATATGGCAGTCTATCATCAGGATTCCTCATTGCTTCATCTTGTATAATATTATTATCCATGTTGCATAAGTTATCTTCTTTTTCTTCATTGTGTCTGTCCTGCTCAGCCAGATTATCATCTATGTTGTCGTCAATCTTTTGCTCCACAAATGTAACAGGTGTTACAACTGCATCTGACGCAGTGTTTGCAGGTGTTGGTATTTGCAATGTGTTAATAACAATTTGTGCATGCATCAATTCGTCCAAAACATCACCCTTTGTTGAATACTCATCATCAATTGATGTTTGGTTTTCTTCTTGTTCTGCCGGCTGCTCAGTTTCTCTTTCATTGAGTTCAGCATCCTGCTCCTGGTCCCGTGTGCTCCCTGAATCAATTTGTACCTCAGTCACGAATTGATGAACTTCATCTTTAGCGCGTTGAAGTTCATCATTGTAATCTTCAATCTGAATATCAGTAATCCCCTCTGTTAAATCATCATAACATGCATCTGTATCTTCTTTACCATAACAAGAATTTTTTCTGTTGTAATCTCAGGTGTAATTATTGTATCACTGGGATCATTCATTCTCTGGTCGCTGTCTTCTTTCATTCCTTCGTCAACAAGTGCTTCTGACTGCTCACTGATAAGTTCAGCAACTTCTGTGCCAGGTGTACTTGATGATGGTACGGTGGTGTCTTCAGCATGTGAGGTGGAATTATCTTCAGTGTTTTGCTCGACAGGCCCAACAGGTGTTGTAACTGCAGACACCGCAGTGTTTGCAATTATTGGTATTTGAGTTGTTTCAATAACATTTGATGCATCCGACAGTTCTTCCAGATGATCACTTGTTATTGAATATTCAGCGTTGATATTGGTTTTGTCTTCTACTTGTCCTACCTGCTTCTCTACTCCTGTTTCATCGTGTTCCACATTATGATCCTGGTTCCTTGTGGTTGTAACTGAAACTCTGCATAACTGAGGCACGCAGACATCAACTTTATCATTACCATATTCAAGTTGTCTCTCGTTGTTAACAACCTCCATGTGGTCTGTCAGATCTGTATCACATACATTTGTATCTGTAGTACCAGAACAAGGCATGTTGTCTGCCGCAATCTCATGCGTAATTTGAGTTGTACTAGCATCATTCATTCTCTGGTCGCTATATTCTTTTTTTCCATCGTCCACAACTTCTGTAGCTCCTTTACTTAATTCCGTTGTCTGGTCATTGATCAGTTCATTGACGTCTGTGCCAGGTGTACTCAATGATGGCATGGCGGTGTCTTCAGCATGTATGACGGGGTGCTCCTCACTTGAATCTACTTCTGGTTTAGATGAAGAGGGCTCAGTAGATTCTTTTAGCACCACCTTCTCTGGTTTATCAGCTTAGTCCACTTCCTCCATTTGGTCCATGTTTGCCAGAACTTGTTCATACTCTGCATTGTGTATGATGATGTTTGATATGGCCATTTCCTTCTCCTTGGTCATAATATTGTTCTTTTCCATGAGGTCAACCTTCACAATCCTTAATCTAGCCAGAGATACTTCAAGATCCTCCTTTCTTGTCCGAACAATCTCATTGAGCTTACCAATCTCCTCTTGGTTAGATGCTTCATCATCTATGTTTTGTATCAATGGAGTGTTGTTACCAATTGTATTTATGGTTTTGGTTAAAACGATATTTGCTGTTTCAGAACCTGCGGCAACATCTGAGCTTTGAGAAACCGTTAGGCAAGTAGTGTTGACACATCTAATTAAGTCTGAAAGTTGAGAATCACTTCTTGCCTGCAGTATAAAATAATTAAATAAACATAGTCAGACGGTATGTTCTTTATCGTAGGTGTTTTGTTGCATTAGTGTAGATTTTTCGTAGTAGTGATTAATTTTTGTTGACTTGGATAATTAACATAGTTTAAATTTATTTGACTCAAAACGAACCGGAAAAATTCTTAGATGAAGATATAAACATGATTTTTATAATAAATACAACTTACCCTAAGGCTTCCGTAGCTTCTAGTGTCACTGCTCCAGTCATCTAATCTGATTTCCTCCAAATATTCCAATTTGAGGTGACCAACTCTTGGTGCAAGGTTAGTCAAGTTTGCTTTCTTGTGTGCACGAGTGTCCAAACAATAGATCAGAGGCAATGCTGCTGGACCCTCAGCTGTGTTTTTATTTCCCTTCTTATCTTGGTATTTTCTCAGCCCCCTCCTTAGCTCATCAAGGAGAACCGTACAGAGGTTCATCTGTTGAATTTTCTTGATATCGAGATCCATGACCATACCAGCCTCCCGTCCTATACGTGCATTACTCGTTGCGCATGTTGTCTTGATGAAGAACACAAGAAATATGAGCTTTATTGCCAGATCTGATGTTCCACCATTCTTCACATGACCGTAAAGCTTACTCGGTATAATGTTATCTGACTCACTCAAACCGAGCTGCTGTTTCAGCCACCGCAAAGCTTTTGTATCGCGGTCACTTGAAGGTCGTGTAGCATCAAACATATTCTTATTTGGGAAACCATAAATTGCTTGCACCACATCTTCTGTTATTTCAAGCTCTTCCCCTTGTTCAAGAACAATTGTTAGAGAACCAGGTCTGAATTTACTGTATAGCCATAGCATCATCTTCTTGGAAATGTTACCGTTCAATTTGAAATCAACTACGAAACCACAACCATGATTCTTCAAATAAATCTTCTGTTCATTTGTTACATAGTTTTCCAGAAAGTTGTATAATTCTGAAAGTGACCCTCTCACTATGATCTCACCATCCTTCATGTCTGCTAGTTCGTTTTGAACTGTGTCACGTTTTTGCTTCTTGAAACCAGGTTTATCTATGAAATCTTGAGCAGCAATAGGTTTTTCTTGAGTACCAGACCCAACTTCTACATCCATACTGATGTGTTTCCTCTTGGTTAATCGTCGTGTTCTATGAGATGAACAAATACTCAACTGCAGAAGTTTATGTTGAAAAAATTAAATCATGCATTATAATTTATATTTTACACTATGATATTATTTAAAAAAAATTAATAACAGAGCAATAGTTAAACACATACGTAATTTAAATTACTAGAATCAAGTGAATAAATTAAAAGATGTATAGTCAGCAAAGAGCTCACGAATCAAGATGAATCAACTAGTACGAAATCAACACAGGTAAACAAAATTCCTAGCAGTGCATTTCAGTTACTAAATTGGTGCAGCAAAGGTGCAAACTTTCCCACCAAAATTTGAACTGTTAATCTGTGTACTCGGTAGAGGAGCAGTTCATTGAAGTTATAATTGGTAGTTCTTATCTGAAAACTATGTCATTGTTTCGAATTTCAACCATGTTGTTGAGAAAAATGTTACTTCACTACGGACATTAAAAACAATAAATCAAAAGAAACCCTAGATTAGTTTGATTAGTGGTTTTCTTGCTCGTGGTTTGTTATTCTCAAAATTGTTCAAACCATGTGCGCTAGCCATTTTTTAATATATGCTTCACTCTAAACTATGGCCATAAATAATCAAAATACCTTCGTGACCGCGATTTTCGTCAGTCATGAAATCGATGAATAAGTGTTTTGGGGATGAAAATTCCAGGAACCTTCTATGGGCGATTTCGATCCGCGTTATATCTATCCTTTTTCCCCCCTGAGAAAACCCTAATAAAACTTCAATTATTGCTCGTAAAATCTGGGAAAATACTTCGTGGAATTTCGGACAACACCAGGCCGAATCTGGGATGAGAATGGAGAATCTGTGATACCTGTCTTGTCGCCGTACTGCCAGTCAAGAATCTAGAGTAGCAGTAGTCCTTAGCTCTGGTGAAGCTTTTCCCCGCCAAGAAGTTGCCGCCGTTGCTTGCCCCTGTGCAGTTGCAGTGGAGGAAGAGAGAGAAAGTGGAGCAGTGTCGGAGAAGAAGAGGAAAAAAGAGTAACAGTGTAATCATAGCCGTCCGTTGGGATATATTGCTGTATGCACGCGTGTTAACCGTCAGCGGGTTGACGCCACGTAGTTTACATATGAGCCCAACTAAGGAGCACTGCCTCTAGATGCGAAGGTGCACTGCTTGGAGATTGCTAAGTAATAGAATATATTCTCACACTTGACAAATGCAACATATAGTTCTTCATGATCTACGGAAATTTAGCGCTGTGTAACAGAGGCACGTATATCAATTTATTTTATTGATATTCACCGCAGTGCAATAGTAGTACTAGAGACAGTGCAAACAAACTATAGTGAAACAACTATATTAAAATGAAATAGGCAGGGCAATTAGTTTTCACATTGCAGTTCACCCATGTTGAATGGTTGAATAATTACTAGCCACCTGGAAACTGTATTTCACCACAGTCGCTTGTTTTTTTTGTGTTTTTACGTTATGTGACTAGTGTTGTAGGATACCTAAGTTTTGTTATTATCTTTATCAGTTATACAAGATTACCAGGAAACAATACTTTTAAAAATAGCCATGCAATGTTTTGTGATTGCCAGCAATATAGATAGATTCTACCTGATCAAAAATTGTCAGGACTGAACAAAGAGCTATTGTACTATTTCAGAGCAGTGCAAACAAAATTAAGCAAACTTCAATCTTAATAATTCCACTGCATTGTTTTGTGTCTGACAGAAATATAATAAGAAATATATCTTTCAGTCCATATTACAGGTAGGAGGATATAACTTAAAATGGCAGCACATAAAGCCATAAGAGAACCAACTATATTAGAATATAAAAAAAACATTGAAATTCGTGCTCGGACGGAAGTTCAGTTAACCTAATTGTCGGAGAAAACAATATATTGCACGTGAATATTGTAGCAATATTAAACGTAGTGCGATAGAACGTTCATAAGTAGTGCAAATAACTATACGCTAACAAAGTTAAGTATTATAACAATAGCAGTGCATTGTCTGTTAATAGTTATATGGTGCGGAAGAAAAGAATGCCCTTTAGCAGCTCATCGTAAGCAAAATAGACATTGTGCACTCCGTGAGCACAGTTACATTTTTATAGGCAGTTGGATGGGATAACCACGGGCAGTGCAAGTAACGATTAGATAAGAAATCATTAAAAAAAGCAAAAAAAAGCAGTACTCGGTCACAAGGCAGTTCACATCTATAAGAGCAGTGCATTATGTGTTTTGAAAGAAGTAGTATTTTTCAGTATAGAAATTATTAATCACCTCATTCGATGCATTATAGACCCTTTGCACTGCGTGAGCAAAGTAATATATATGGTTACGTCAAGAGTATAGGCAGTCTTATATTTGTTCACAAGGCAGTGCTTAGGTTCGCAGTCAGCTACGTCTATAGGAAGCAGCTTTATGAAAAAAATAAGCAGTGCAATTATTGGTCCGAAGCAGTGCACATATACAAAGGCAGTGCACTATGAATTGATGAGGCAGTAATACGTTGTTGTCAAAAAAATGTATTAAGCAGCCCATCCGACGCAAAATGGACCCTGTGCACTGCTTGGGGTAAGTCATATATCGCTATGTCCATAGCACATGCAATGCAATATACCTTTCGAAGGCAGTGCAAACACCGACCAGAGAAGAAAGCATACTTCAATGTAAAGAGCATTGCATTATTTGTTCACAAGGTAGTGTACACGCACAAGAGCAGACAAAAGCATAACACTATGTGTCAAGAAATCGCCCTTTTCTCAGCGTTAGCGCAATCAATTACACCTATAGTCTCGGCAGTGCGATATAATTGCCACAGACAATGTAAAGAACGAATAGAGAAGCATCCTTACATATATATGTTTACAAGAAAGTGTATAGGTATAGACTTGAATAATATCTTTGTTATCTCGATGATTTCAAGCCACATGATAAACACAAACGTAAGATAAAATTTGTCTAGCGGTAATATTCATATACACACGCATGAAAACAATATTGAATTGCAAATAAGCATCCTAATTAATACATTCCACGAACTTATGCTTAGAAGAGGATACTTGCAACATCCCAAAACTTCAATCCAAACTTATCAAGATCAAATCATCCAAAAATAGGGTTAACAAAAACTTTTCCAAATTTAAAATGAAAACATTCATATGTGTGTGCATGTAAAATAGGAGTTGTTTTGAATTGCCATGATTGTGTGATCCAATGCTTGTAAAATGTTTCTTAGGTGATTTAAACCTCATCTACATCATTCCCAAACTTTTCCTAAAGAAAATCAAATCAAAAAGAATGAATGGTCATTTTGGCAAATTTAACTCTCATGCCTACTTTGGATATTCCTAGTACTCAATTCTTAACAGAAACAATTCTTGATCTTTGCACCCCTTGCTAGTACACATAATGAGGTACCAAGGCCCACCTTTTGATCTGCTAAAAACATTTTGTTAACTATTTTAAATGACAGTTTAAAATTGAATCTAATGCATATGCATAGATCACCCCTATTTCAAAAACCATCTTTTTGAGCTCAATTTTCAGAACCCTTGCAACCAGAGACTACCTATCACTAGTGGAGATCACTCAAAAAATTTGAACTCAAAATTCAAAACTTTTTCTCTTGCGGCCATTTCATCAAACACATGGCAGGCAGAATCAAACACAATTAGCTAGCTCACTATTTCTACAGGGTTTTGCCACCCAATTGACCACAAAACACTCCCTATGTCTCCACTTGATCAAACCATGCCATTACCACCCCATCCCCTACACCCTAGTGGAAAGGCCAAGCCATGCCGAGCACCAACTCGCCGGCCAACCTTGCCCTCACCCCAGCAGACCACCTCCCCCTCTCTCTCCATGTCTAGGAGGTAGCCAGCACCTCACCGCCCCTCTCTGTCCCCTGCCCGAGCCAAGTGCTGCTGTGGACCACCGAGGAGAGCCCGCGCCCAGTGCCACCGCACCATGCCGGTGCCGCCTCTAGAGCGCGCCTTGTCCCCGCGTGCACAAGTCACCGCTCGACCGCAGCCCGCGCCCGCCGCTCCGCCTTAACCTGGAGAACACCCCAGACATCCCCGTTCGCCGCCCAAAGCCTCATAGCCACCGCTCGCTGTGGACACCGCCGCTTCGGCCGCGTAGAGCGCCACCTCACCCAGACCGCGTGCCACCGCCCCTACGGCCGCATTTAAGTCCTAGAGCACCACCAGGGAACTGCCCATCGATCACCATCCCCCACCATGCCGCTAGCTCACCGTAACCATGTCGACCGCCCATCCCGCTCGGTCTCACCGTGGGGCCTATGAAAGGAGCCCTCCCCAGCCATTCTTCTCCACACCATTCCACTCCCCTCACCTCTCTGAACCTCACCCACCTTTAGCCGGAGCAACTGGAGCAGCAGCTCGCCGGAAATGGAGCCGGAGCCGCCGCCTCTGGAGGAGAAGGGTGCCGTTAATTTCGACCGTCCCAAGCTCCGCCGTGACCACGCCTCGCCTGGCCGTCGTTTTCCACGTCGTTTGCCCGCCTCGCCGACCCTACTGGAGCCCTGGTATGCCCCCAGTAGACCCCCACCGAGCCGCTAGGGTTCGAGCTCGCCGGCGACCTGTTCGTCGTTGACGACGACCCTCAGCCGTTGATCTTGCTTCTAATCGCACGACCCACAGCGCGCGTACCGTTTCGTGTGTTAAGTGTCGCTGACACATGGGACCCCCCTGTCAGCTGAGCCCCGCACCGCAGAGCGCCACTGGGCCGACCCATTTCTTTTCCCGCTCTAGCCCATAGATTTAAATCTGTTTTTTCCTTTTTACTTAAATCTAGTTTCTGTCCCCTAGTTTCAAAAATCAATTCAGAGAGTTTTATAAATCCAAATTGTATGAAACCAATTTTGTCTGAAAGGTATTAAAATGATATATCCAAGCCCGTTGGATTTAATTCAATTAGAGTTATAGATTACTCCTAATAAAAATAACAAAACAGAAGCTTTTGCAACTTGCAACATTTTTATAAAATCAACCAAGTTAGCTTTTGAGTTGATTCCAACTCTCAAAAATCACATTTCATCATATCTATCTAAATATGTAATAATATTAAGGTTGAAATGCAGTGACTTTGGACTAGTACCAAAATAATGCTATATAGGCATTTCTAGTCACTTTAAATCATTAAATAATGAACTTAAACCAAAGTAATATTGATCCAACCCTTAAATCTCATTCCCACATGTTAGAATATGTGGTGAGGACATGTGTCCACATGATCCCATATTTTGGTGGTGAATATTAAAATTTTAGTTAATATTTCAATGAGTAGAAATTACTTTTCTAAAATAAAAAGGATGAAACTATTGAATTAAAACTTGTGATGTTTGTGATGATAATAGATCATCAAATGTGTGTTTTAGAATGCTACTTAGCCTAGTTAAGTATTGTTTGGTGATTTTGCACTCCCTATGTATTTATAGACGCTAGTACCGACCAAGCTTTCAAGGAGGAGGAGTTCTACCAAGAAGAAGAAGAAGAAAACTTCAACCACTGCACCAACCAAGGCAAGCTATTGTTAGTAGGCTAGAATTAAACTAGATGGTTTAGCAAAGATGCCTTCAGCATGCTTTGATCACACCCCTTTGACTATTAGTACCCCAAGTCTTATTGACAAGTTTTACCTCCCTTAGTTTACACAAAGTTCTTTACTTATTTTGAAGGTAGCATAAAAAATATAAACCTTGACCCACTTAGAAACCTTTAGATGTCACTCTATGGCATGAGATTGAACCCATCACTTCCACCTTAGTGAACACTCTTAACTTAGTATCTTAGTATAGATCAAAAACTTAAGTCACTCTAGATGGGAATACTTGGTGAAAATAAATTGTGAAAACCTTGGAATGATGAGCCATTCTATTGAGATGTTTTGACATGTGTTGAGAGACACAACTGGTTTATGATGATGAAAATGATGAGGCATGAGCCTTAGCCCTTTTATAAAACTGATGGTTGGATTCGGATGCGATACCATTCCAAATTTACCGTATAACCACATTACCTGAATTGGGTAAGGCTTAGCTAGAAATTTATATGCATTAGTATTAGTTCCCTCACGGGAGAGGTTTGAGCTGAGGCTACCTCTCATGATGTCCACCTATGCAGTGCCCAAGATGACTGATGGTCATGGTTGGGAGGCCATGCTCATAGGAGAGGTGCTTGTACTAGGGTGTGTAAAGGGGAGGTTATGTTTGATTATCTGCATACTAAGTATGATGATTCCGGGTTATCCCTGACAGATGTATCGAATCTTGTGGTGAAAGTGTACCACCTCTGCAGAGTGTCAAACTATTCGAATAGCCGCGTCCGCGGTTATGGACAGTTGGAATGGCCATACTGTTTCGTTGTCAGATGATTTCTAAATAACTTGAAATGAATGATGAACTTTGACTTGACCACAACAGGGTTGTGTTGATGATAATAGCTTCCCAACATAAGTGATTCTAGAACTTTACTTTATCTTTCTTTGCTTCTAAACTCAGCTTAGGTTTCAAACTTAACTTGATAGTTAACTTAGATTCAACACTTTAACTTAGATTTATACTCCTTGCTAGTAGTAGTTTGTGAGTACTTAAAGAGTACTCATGGCTTTTGTCCCTGGCTATTATTATGGCCAGACTATGAAGGAGATTATCAAGATGATGGTCAGCAGGACGGCTATGATAACTAGGACTATCTGCCTTCATCAGCATTGCCTGTGCCCCTGAAGATGGACCCCACCACTACGCTATCGTTTATTTCCGCTACTTGTTGTATTAAGACTGGATCATGAGATCCTTATTTGTGTAAAACCTTATATATGGTTTGTAATGGATGATGTACTGTGATATCCAATCCGTTATGTCTCGCAAAAATGGTAATCCTGGGATTGCGAGGTATGGCATAACGGGCATCTGGGATTAAAAATCCGGGTGTTGACAAGTTGGTATCAGAGCCATCCTGACCATCGGAGACCCTAGTTAGAATGGACGTCCAAACCAAAAACTTAGCTTCAAAACCAAAGTGAGTATTTATGAAAAACTATGTCCTCTCTTACCCTTGTGAACTCATTCTTTCTCAAAAATTCTTGTTCCTCAAAATTCTTACATTACTACTTAAAATTTGACACACTTGATCACTTCAGTAACTTCCTCATCCTTAATCCTTGTAGATGGAGACTTAGTTCAGCAAGTTTTACCAGTTGGGAAATGGAGGTCAGCTGATCTTCGAGAGCGATCTGGATTCGTTGTCGGAGTTACTGGGACGCCCACATCCGGAGTTTCTTGGAGCTCAACTTCCAGGACCCCCAGGAGGAGACCTACAGTGGCTAGTCACCGCGGATCTTCAGGGAAGTATCGAAGCACCAACTTCCAGGAGAATTCAGTTCTCCGTGAGAGAGAACAACTGGCTAGATGGATTAGCCAGGGCAATGCATGAAGCTCTCGCACGTCTATGTGCCCTCAGCGTCAACAAGATCCAAGGAACCCATTTTGCCCACTATGCAAGACGTGACTTCATGGGAATGCCGATGGAGATGCCAAGTCACCCAGAGTTGAGGCGTCAAGTGGAGAACCTTGACTTCTTGCTTCATGACCGACAGCAGGAACTGGACAATGCCAGAGAGTTAGCCAACCAGAACCGTGTCGTTGCTGACCAGAAGGCTCAGACTTTCGCACTGCTTGTCCAATATCGTCAGTCTCTTCGCCACTAGCGTGCAAAGAAGGATCGCACCATCGCCTGTCTTCGCAAGAAGGTGGCCGACCTCGAGAAGACCGTCAAGGAGCAGGAAGCTCAGCTTGCCGCCAAGGAAGAAGAAGATGAGGGTGAAGACATCCAGGGAGATATGGATTCTTACCTCAGCAACGATGATGACTTTCTGGAAGAGGATGCTGTGGAATTCTACACTGATGAGTATAGGCACTAGAGCACTATCGTAGCATGAGATGTATCATCTCATTGTATCGTAGCTTGCAGAATGGTTCTTCAAACCATCTATTTTCCCCTTTGCTTGTTGTGGTGTGTGTTGTATCGGGTGCTTGCTTGCATGAATGAAAAAGAAGTTAGTTGAAAAACCTGAGTCTAACTCAATGTTTTAGCTTTGAAAACCCAAAACCATGAACCTTAGAATTTCCCTCTTACCCCTATATCTATCTCAATCTTCAGATGACTCGTGGAAACCAAGGAGGGAGCAGCTCGTCGCAGGATCCAATGTTGCAGATCTTGCAGAATCTTATCATGGACCGTGAAGCAAGCAGGGCCGAGCGTCAAGCCAACTTAGCAACATTGCAGCAGATCGCCCAAATGGCTCTCAACAACCAAGGACATGGAAATCAGGATCACCAAGGATCCAAACTCAAAAACTTTCAGAACACCAATCCCCCAATCTTTAACCAATCTGAAAACCCATTAGATGCTGATGAATGGTTATAGACCATGGAAAACAACTTAGAGGTTGCAGGAGTTGATGAAAATGAGAAAGTTCTCTTTGCCACCCACTATCTGGAGGGAGATGCAAGAGCTTGGTGGAATAGCATCCACAATATGAACCATGGCCAGGTGATGACCTGGGAAGCATTCAAGGTCAAGTTCAGCCGCACCCACGTGCCGCAAGGTCTTGTCAATAGGATGAGAGATGAATTCCGCGAATTGAAGCAAGGAAGAATGACTGTGGTGGAGTACCCTGACACATTCTTGTCACTTGCCAAATATGCACCGGATGAGATCAACACGGAGGCCAAGAAGAAGGAGAGATTCTTAAACGGACTGCATGATGAGATGCAGACTGTCCTTGTCAACATCCATTTTGATGATCTCGAAGAGCTAGTCGACTCTGCCATTCAGATGGAAGGGAAGATTAACCAGGAAAACGACAACCACAAGCACCGTATGATGCAGCAGTCTGGATCCAGTAGTCACCTGAAGTACTGTCCTAACCCCTCACCAGGATATGCACCAAGGAACAACTGACCCCCAAATTCTCGCCCAAGCTACCCCAACCGTAGCGGATGCAATGTGAAGTCCAGAGGAACCAATCACAACTCCGGCAATGCCAACAATTTCAACCGTGCCCCTCCCAAGAGCGACAACAACAACAACACTGCACCCAGAACTGGCAGCAATGTTGTACCTGTCGCAGTCAAGGACAAGTCCCAGATCACTTGTTTCGAGTGTGGAGTGAAGGGTCACTACTCCAATGAGTGTCCCAACAAGACTACCGCCAATGCCCCTGTGAATGCCCCATCTTAGCAGCAGCGTCGTGTTCAACCAGGAAGGAGATTTGCCCCAGGGAACCCGCACAACCGCAACGGTCGTCTCTTCCACATGAACGCAGAAGAAGCCCAGGAAGCGCCAGATGTAGTGCTGGGTATGTTTTCTGTCAACTCAGTTTTAGCAAGAGTATTGTTTGATTCTGGAGCATCGCATTCATTTGTCACCGAAGAATTTGTATGCACTAGTAAGATTCACCCAACCAACCTGAAGCATGTCATGATAGTTCAAATCCCCGGTTCAACAACAAAAGCTAGAAAAATTTGCAAAGCTGTACCTATCAGAATACATGGGATAGATTTTTATGCCAACCTAATTGTACTTGGAACCAAAGGATTGGAAGTAGTACTAGGTATGGACTAGATGTCAAGGCATAAAGGACTGATAGACTGTGCTAAGAAAGCCATCACCATGACCAGTAGTTCTGGAGTAACAGTAGAGCATATCTCTAAAACCTTACCCCGTCAATTCAAGTGCAACAAGAGTGTAGCCCTGCCCACCATAGACCAAGTCAGAGTAGTCTGTGAATACCCCGACGTATTCCCAGATGAATTGCCAGGTATGCCCCCGGATAGGGATATTGAGTTCATTATCGAACTAATCCCCGAAACTGGACCTATAGCCCAGAGACCCTATACCATGAACCCCTCAGAATTAGTGGAACTGAAGAAGCAGTTGGATGCCATGTTAGCAACAGGCTTGATTTAGCCAAGCGCATCGCCATGGAGATCACCAGTGTTATTCGTCGACAAGAAAGATGGAGGCAATCGTCTGTGTACAGATTACAGAAAGTTGAATGACGTCACCATCAAGAACAAGTACCCCTTGCCAAAGATAGAGGATCTATTTGATCAGTTGACCGGAGCTCAGGTATTCTCAAAGATTGATCTTAGGACTGGTTATCACCAACTTAAGATTCGTGCAACGGATATTCCGAAGACCGCCTTTACTACTCGCTATGGTTTATACGAGTATACGGTTATGTCTTTTGGATTAACCAATGCCCCTGCTTATTTCATGAATCTCATGAATAAGATCTTTATGAATTTCCTCGATAAGTTTGTAGTTGTGTTTATCGACGACATCCTTATCTACTCCAAGTCATAAGAAGAGCATGAGCAACATCTGAGAATCATCCTAGAAACCCTGAGAGAGCATCAGTTATATGCCAACTTCAGCAAGTGTGAGTTTTGGCTGAAAGAAGTAGGATTCCTAGGACATATTGTTTCTGCCGGAGGAGTCTCTGTTGATCCCACCAAAATCAAAGATGTCGAAGAATGGGAAGCTCCAACCAATCAAACCCAAGTTCGTTCATTTCTCGGATTAGCGGGATATTACCGCAAGTTCGTAGAAGGATTCTAGAGCATAGCCCGACCAATGACCCAATTGTTGAAGAAGGACAAGAAGTTTGAATGGACAGACAAGTGTGAAGCCAGTTTCCAGGAGCTGAAGAAGAGATTGTTATCCGCCCCGATTTTGATCATGCTAGACATCAAGAAGCTGTTTGATGTGTATTGTGATGCATCCAAGATTGGCCTAGGATGTGTATTGATGCAAGAAGGCAAAGTCATCACGTATCTATCTCGACAATTGAAGCAACATGACCAGAACTATCCGACCCATGATCTTGAGCTAGCAGCCGTGGTTCTAGCGTTGAAGACATGGCATCATTATTTGATGGGTAATCGCTGTGAGATTTACTCAGATCATAAGAGCTTGAGGTATATCTTCACTCAGAAGGAGCTGAATATAAGGCAAAGAAGATGGATAGAGTTAATCAAGGATTATGACTTTGACATTCACTATCACCCCGGCAAAGCCAATGTGGTAGCGGATGCTCTTAGAAGATTGCCATGTAGGCTTAACACCATGATCAAAGAGAAGCAACCAAGTTTGTACGAGGAGTTGGAGCAGTTCAGGACTGAGTTAGTTAGCAAAGATTCCTAGCTAGCATTGAACTTCAACCCACTTTGATTAGCCAAATCAAGGAAGCCCAGAAGGGAAATGAAAGTATCGATGGAATCAAACATCGTATTGGTACAAGAAAGGTACCTGAATTCACCGAAGACGAAGAAGGTGTACTGTGGTACAAAGGACGTATCTGTGTGCCAGCAGATTCGGAGCTGAAGGAGGTTATCATGAAGGAAGCTCATGATACTCTTTATTCTATCCACCTCGGAGGAACAAAGATGTATCAGGATTTGAAAGAGCAATTTTGGTGGCACGAGATGAAGAGAGAGATCGGAAGCTACATCGCCAAATGTGACATCTGTCAAAGAGTCAAAGCAGAGCATCAGAGACCTGCAGGATTGTTGTAACCATTGCAGATTCCGGAATGGAAATGGGATTCCGTCGGAATGGACTTTATCACCGGTTTACCCACTTCTAGTAGGGGAAATGACTCAATCTGGGTCATCGTTGATAGACTATCCAAGGTAGCCCACTTTATACCTGTCAAGACTACCTACCAGAGTGCAAAGCTAGCAGAGCTGTACATTGCTAGGATTGTTAGTCTGCATGGAACCCCCAAGACCATCGTATCAGATCGAGGAACCCAGTTTACCTCAAGATTTTGGTAGAAAGTTTAGGAAGGTTTAGGAACCAAGTTGAACTTCAGTACCGCTTATCACCCGCAAATAGATGGACAAACTGAGAGAGTCAACAAGATCCTAGAGGATATGCTTAGAGCTTGTGTGTTGGAATACAGATTAAAATGGGAAGATTGCCTGCCTTTCGCAGAATTCTCATATAACAACAGTTATCAGGCTAGTTTGTAGATGGCACCATTCGAATTCCTATACGGAAGAAAGTGTCGTACCCCTTTGAATTGGTCACAAGTAGGAGAGAGTCAGATCTTTGGACCCGACATTCTCCGAGAAGCAGAAGAGAAAGTTCACAAAGTACGTGAGCACCTCAAGACCGCCCAATCCAGACAGAAGAGCTATACTGACAAGAGAAGGAGAGACCTGACTTTCAATGTCGAAGATTTCGTATATCTCAAGGTTTCACCATTGAAGGGAACTCAATGCTTTAGTCTGAAGGGAAAGTTAGCTCCCAGATATATCGAACCTTTCAAGATTCTGAACCGCCGAGGAGAAGTATTGTACCAACTGGAACTGCCTGAAGAGATGTCAGCCATCCACAATGTGTTCCATATCTCGTTACTTTGCAAATGCTTGGAAGTGCCTGAGAAGACTAAACTTTTCAAGAACATCAATCACAGAGCTGCGGAAATCAACAATGACCTGACCTATCGGGAAGTACCCATCTGTATCTTAGAAGAAGCCTACAGAACCACCAGGACCAGGAGTATCAAGTTTCTCAAGATTCAGTGGAGCAACCATACAGAGGAGGAAGCTACTTGGGAGCGCGAAGATTACATTAGAACAGAGTTCCCAGATCTTTTTAGTTCCTAGTTTTCTTTGTAAATCTCGGGACGAGATTTTGTTTAAGGGGGGAAGGTTGTAACATCCCAAAACTTCAATCCAAGCTTATCGAGATCAAATCATCCAAAAATAGGGTTAACAAAAACTTTTCCAAATTTAAATGAAAGCATTCATATGTGTGTGCATGTAAAATAGGAGTTGTTTTGAATTGCCATGATTGTGTGATCCAATGCTTGTAAAATGTTTCTTAGGTGATTTAAACCTCATCTACATCATTCCCAAACTTTTCCTAAATAAAATCAAATCAAAAAGAATTAAAAAGAAGGAATGGTCATTTTGGCAAATTTAACTGTCATGCCTACTTTGGCTATTCCTAGTACTCAATTCTTAACAGAAACAATTCTTGATCTTTGGACCCCTTGCTAGTACACATAATGAGGTACCAAGGCCCACCTTTTGATCTGCTAAAAACATTCTGTTAACTATTTTAAATGACAGTTTAAAATTGAATCTATTGCATATGCATAGATCACCCCTATTTCAAAAACCATCTTTTTGAGCTCCATTTTCAGAACCCTTGCAACCAGAGACTACCAATCACTAGTGGAGATCACTCAAAAATTTTGAACTCAAAATTCAAACCTTTTTCTCTTGCGGCCATTTCATCAAACACATGGCAGGCAGAATCAAACACAATTAGCTAGCTCACTGTTTGTACAGGGTTTTGCCACCCAATTGACCACAAAACACTCCCTCTGTCTCCACTTGATCAAACCATGCCATTACCACCCCATCCCCTACACCCTAGTGGAAAGCACTACTAGGAAAACGGCTATAGGTAATCAGCACATCCGTGGCTCACATGGTTGAAGTGCCCCACGGCTAAAACAGGCGTGGCTCACCTATGGGCAGTGCCCTACTAATAACTAGAACAACTGTGGCGCACATGAATGTAGTGCGCCACAGATGTGTGTGGGCCAGGGCCCTGTTGGCCGCACGCCAAACATCTGTAGCGCACTATAGTCATGTGCGCCACGGTTGTTAGGGTCATCTGTGGCGCACACGGGGCTGGTGCGCTACGCCTAAGCGCATGCCCCCCTCTGCTCTAAAACGTCCACAAAATTCTGTGGCGCACTCGGCCTAGTGCGCCACAGGGAGTAGGAGCATCCGTGGTGCACATGGCGTAGTGCGCCACAGATGTTTGTACTCCCTGTGGCGCACTAGGGCCGTGTGCGCCACGGATGTGTCGATTTCTTTAGGACAGCACTTTATGTGCACATGTGTGACCACATCCACCACCCCACACTTCACTTTCCCCTTCTTCTTCCTCCTTAGATCTAGTCGGGATCTTCTCCTTCCCACCTCAATTTCTCCACACATTCACCATTTTTAGCATGTAAAACTTGCTTTGGATGTTACATAAGTAATAGAGGAGGTCTCCGGTCTCTCATCTATCCTTCTCCGGTCGACGCGCGCACCTCTCCTTTCCATCTTTCTCGTGATCGGTCTCTCATCTCGGTAAGTTGTCCATGTAAGGATGTGTTCATGTGTATATGGATGATGCTGTGCTCATATGTATGTAGATGATCGATGCTCATGATGTGTGTATGTGGAGAGGATCGATGGTCATATGTGTGTATATGGAGAGTATCGATGATGCTCATGCATGTGTGTATGGAGAGGATAATGTTCATGTGTGTATGGATCGGTCTCTCTCTCTCTTGTGTTTGTATGTGAACAAGTTGCCATTTGTTTTGCCAAAATGTTGATTCATTTCCATTTTGGCAAGACTTTGGCATTTCGCAAAGGTCCTAATTTTAGGATAGGTCATGCCAAAATTTTCTATCGACCATTGCATGCATGCATTCATTATGTGGTTCTAATAGACTTCAAAATTGTACCGTGTACATCGTGCAGGCAAAAATGGTCCGCATAATGAGCGAAGGCATTGTGGCTAGATTTTTGAAATGTGCGACGGCCGACATGATACGAAATAACAAGATCGATATAAGATGTCCGTGCAGAAGATGCAAACTCAACTGGGTGATCGACCCAGATTCCGGGAATCTGCAGGCGCACCTGCTCCGCCATGGTTTCATGGATGGATACACTCGTTGGATAAGCGATGATGTAGATGATGGAGACGGTGAAGAAGGTGGCCAACATGACGATGATCATCATCACGGCGAGAACGGGCGAGATGATGAAGAGTCTCCTGGAGATGGTGAAGGTGTGGAAGCAGACCGGGATGATGATGATCTAGATGCCGGAGGAGCAGACGACGATGGAACAACGTCAGGCTGGGTGCGGGACCCTTATGTGCAAGAGCTGCTTCTCAAGAAGACGAGTAACGCCAGGGCTGCCGCTAGAGAGAAAGCCAAGCTTGCGCAACTTGAGAAAGACGCGGTTACTCCATTGTATGAAGGATGCAGGCCCGATGATACCCGGTTGAATGTAACGCTCAAGGCTATGGAGATGAAGGCAAAGCACAAATTGAGCGATGCAAGCTTCGACGATATGATGGCATTCTGGCACGATCGTCTCCCGGAGGGGAACACATGTCCAACTAGTATCGAGGATGCCAAGAAAATCGTCTGTCCTCTCGATCTACCGCACGTTAGATATCACGTATGCATCAACGATTGCATCATTTATCGGGGCAAGGACGCGGAGAAAACCACATGTCCGGTGTGCGGCGTGAGTCGATACAAGAAATTGAAGAAAGCACCTCGAAAAGTGGTATGGTACTTTCCTATCACTCCTCGTCTGCAGCGCTATTTCGCGGACCCTAAGGAAGCGAAGCTCATGCGATGGCATGCGGAAAGGAAGAAGCCAAGAGATGATGATGACCCCGAAAAGGATGAGCTGCTGACGCACCCTTCAGATGCTAGCCAGTGGAAAGCATTGGACCTCGAATTCCCAGAATTCGGTGGAGATTCGAGGAACATCAGGCTTGGTGCGAGCACCGATGGACTCAATCCGTTCGGTAGCCAGAGCAGCACGCACAGCACTTGGCCCGTGTTTGTATGGATGTACAACCTCCCTCCATGGTTGTGCATGAAGAAGAAGTACATACACATGAGTATGCTAATTCAAGGGCCGAAACAACCTGGTACCGACATCAATCTATATCTCGGGCTGTTGAAAGAGGAGCTAGCCACGTTATGGGAATCTGGAGCCAATACTTACGACGCCGTCGCACAAGATTATTTCACTATGAGAGCCGCGTTGGTCACTACGGTGCAAGACTATCCAGGTTGCGGGTATATCTCGGGGCAGGTTATCCAAGGATTCTGCGCATGCGTTAGGTGCATGGATAACACAAGCTATCTCCAACTAGAGAAAGATCCAGGGTCATCGAAAACCGTGTTCATGGCGCACCGGAGGTGGCTCGGCAAGAATGATCCATGGAGAAAATGTGGAGACCTGTTCGATGGCAAATCAGAGACCCGAGGAATCCCAGAGCATAGGAGCAGCGAAGAAGTGGAAGAGTTGCTGAAAAACTGGAAAGATTGTCCTAAGCCTGGAAAGAAGCGAAAGAGGCAGCAACAAGACAAGCCGCTGATGAAGGTATGGAAAACAAGGTCTGTTTTCTGGGAGTTTCCATACTGGAAGTTTCTCCGCACGCCTCATAGCCTCGACATCATGCATATCACGAAAAACGTGTGCGAGAGTCTGGTCGCCACCATAATCAACATGCCAGATAGGACGAAAGATGGTCCGAAAGCAAGGCACGGCCTGATATGCTTGGGTATCCGGAAGGAGCTTCACGGAGGACGCACTACTCCTGATGATCAGGAAGATGACGATGATCATGAGTCGGAGACGACACAAGGTCGTCGGAAGGGTAAAAAGTTCAAGAAGAACGAATATTACTGCCCTCCTTCTTGCTTCACTCTAAGCCAGGATGAGATCAAACAGTTTTTCAAGTGCCTTCTAGGAGTCAAATTTCCTTACGGCTACGCGGGCAAGATAAGCAGATACCTAGACGAGGCGAAGCAGAGGTTCAGTGGCATGAAGTCTCACGACTGTGCCGTGCTAATGATGCAGGTACTTCCGGTCGCACTAAGAGGGATAATGGACGAGCACGTTCGTGAAACGTTATTTGGCCTATGCAAGTTTTTCGACGTCATCTCTAGGAAGTCGATTGGCTTGAATCAGCTCGGAAGGCTACAGGAGGAGATCGTGGTGATACTATGTGAGCTTGAGGTCTACTTCCCACCCGCATTCTTCGACATTATGGTGCATCTGCTGGTCCATGTCGTGGAGGACATCGTACAACTTGGGCCGATGTTCCTCCGCAGCATGATGGCGTTCGAAAGGATGAACGGACACATCAAAGGATACGTTCGCAACAGGTCCCGTCTAGATGGAAGCATAGCCAAGGGCTTTCTGGCCAAAGAGTGCATCTCTTTCTGCACGAATTATCTAGACATCGAGAACCCTGTCGGTCTTCCCATCAACAGACACCTTGGCAAGCTCGACGGATCTGGTCACCGAGAGGGTCGTCGCATACTGCATGCAGACTTTGATTTTCGACGCGCAGACTTTGATCGAGCAAACCTCGTCGCGCTACAGCATTTAGAACTGGTCGATCCTTGGGTACCCAAGCACAAAAGGTTAATCGAGAAGAAGTACAGTGACCGGGGCATACAGAGGACGCAGGGAGAAATAATCAAAGAGCACAACTCAGATTTCACGCGTTGGTTTAGGCAGACGCTCCTTGATAATCCCCCGCGCTCGCATTCTTCTGACACGGAAAAGATCATATTCACCTTGTCGCAGGGACCGATGCAAAACCTGGTGACCTATCAGGCGTATGATATCAACGGCTACACATTCTACACGGAGGAAAAGGACAACAAGTGTGATTATCAGAACTCAGGCGTAACGTCGAAATTCTACACCGATGACAACGTGAAGGAAAGATTCTACGGAAGAATCGAGGAGATCTGGGAGCTCGACTACTGTGGAGAAAAGGTGTCGATGTTCCGTGTCAGATGGGCAAAGAGCGTCGAAAGAGAAGACCGGTATTTCACAACCATGGTTATACCCGAAGCAGCCAAATCCAAGGCCGCCGGTGCAAACGTGGCCGCGAAAAATGAACCGTGGGTACTGGCTACCAAAGTGGACCAATGTTTTTTCATTACCGACCCGACAAAGCCTAGCCGTGTTGTCGTGAGGAGAGGAAAAAGAAACATCATCGGAATGGATGGAGTCGCCAACGAGCAAGACTTCGACCAGTACGGCGATCCAAAGATTGAAGATGACGACGACTACGATGCAGCAACATACATCACAAGAAGAAAAAGGAGAACCCTACCCAAAAAAGGTAGCCCGTTTGAAAGAAGAAACATTAAAGTGCCGGGGCTAAATTATTCAATCGCGACAAAGAAGGGAAAAAAGATTGTAAAACGCTAGCTCAAAAAATATTGTAAACGCGTAGTGGAAAAAGATTGTAATATTCATGGACAAAGTATTATGAAATTTAGTTATACTTTAAATCATATTTTTGGGCATTTTTGGAATATTATTACTTTTGGAATATTTAAAAGTATTTTAAAATCAAAATAAAACTTCTATGGCATATATCACCACTTTTGGGCATTTTTTGGAATATTTAAAAGTATTTTTAAAATCAAAACAAAAAATTGGGGCACCAGGATTCGAACCTGGGTGCTCTCAGGTTTAGAATAGAGTAGTGGGTAGAACCAGTGGGATAGGCTAGTATAGGTGTTAGCTAGTGGGGTTGTAGTTCTCTTATGCAGTAGTTAGAAGCCGATAGGCGTAGCGCACTATCCCATAGTGCGCTACAGATATCCGTAGCGCACTATGGCTCAGTGCGCTACGCCTAAGTGGATTTATCCACACGTGGCGCCCGACCCCCTCTCTCAACCCCATCTCTCCATCTCTCAGCCCGAAGCCGAAGGACCGCTGCCGCTCTCGATCCGCCGCCGCTACGTCTGAGGAGGAGGAGGCCTGCCCGCGCCCGAGGAGGAGGAGGTCCGCCGTACGTGTCCGAGGAGGAGGTCCACCCGCGTCTCAGGAGGAGGCCCGTGTCCGAGGAGGAGCAGCTGCCGCGTCTCAGGAGGTGGAGGCCGCCGTCGTCCGCCCGTCGTTGTCCGCTCGTCAGAGGTGAGCGTCGCCTCTCCCCTCTCTCCCCTCTCTCCCTCTCTCCCTCTCTCTCCCTCTCTCTCCCTCTCTCCCCTCTCTCTGCAGGCCATGGTTAGGGTTCTGCAGGCCATGGTTAGGGTTCTGCAGGCCATGGTTAGGGTTCTGCAGGCCCCTCTCTCCCTCTCTCCCCGCTGAATGTGCAAACTGGTAGAGATTGCATCAATCATGGGCTCGATCATTGTTGTCCATGCAGTCATCAACTACTAGTAGTAGTAGTAGCAATTCTCTGTAACAATCTCACCAGAAAAGCTTTAAAAAAGTGCAGCAATGGCCAACTAGAGTTCAAGGATACTCCATTCAGAATTGTTTGTAACTGATTTTACTCTATGAAAGCTTCTATAGAAAATGGAAAGTGAAAAGCCTCATGTAAATTCTGTATAGAACATATGTCATGTACTGATGCCAATTTTTCTCTAGCATATGATAAAAGCCTGGGAAACTTGGTTGATAGCAATGTGCTGCACCATAGATCATTCCAGAAAATAAAACTGAAACCATTGCCTACTTTTCCTATAGTCATGGCTCTCCATTCATCATCAAGACTAAATATCCCTCTCTATCGAAATGATCCACATTGTGTAACTGTATGGGGAATAGACTCATGATAGTAAGTGTCCCTTATCAATTTGACTCAGGGAAAATCAGCATTATTATAGAATTTATCCAAGTGTAATCAGCAATGCTTTGTTCTGAATCCTGAGATCCAATATTCCCAATCCTCCTTTTTCTTTTGGCTTGCAAATCATATCCCAAGCAGCCAGTGAATTTACTCTTTCCTTGTTTTTTTCTTCCTCCATAAGCATCTTCTTCTAGCTTTATCAATGATCTCAATAACCCCCAGGGGAATAACCACAGTACACATGAAGTACATTGCCAATGAAGACAAGACAGAATTAACTAGAATGAGACTGTCTCCATAAGACAAAAAAGATATAGTGGCATTCAGTCTTCTTCCAATTATGTTAATAATTGTTGAGAAATCCTTGACAGAGGGTTTAGTAGTGCCCATGGGTAAATCCAAAATGTAAAAGGCATGGACCCAAGCTGACACTCAAAAGCATAACTTGAAGAAATCTTCCTTGATGATATGCAGGCATTTTTCACAAAGAAACCATTAAAACCATCTGGTCCAGGTGCTTTATATGGTATTAAGAATTTAACCAATCCATATATTTCCTCTTCGGTGATTGGGGAATCCAGACTTTGTAGAGTGTCCACCTCAGGAAGTAACTCCATTAACTCCATATTATTATTTGTAGGAAAGGAAACCCCCATCCTATTTTTGTAACATCTCCATAAGGATGTATCTTTCTCAGTATGCTCTCTCATATTATTCCCATTTTCATCTTGGATATGAGAAATAATATTATGCATGTACCTTTCTGTGGCCCGTGCATGAAAATCCTTTGTGTTTTCCCCCATTTAATTTCACCCATTTGATAGTGCAATGCTACTTTGGTACTCTGATTACCCATCAATTTCTTTAGATGGAATTTAACAATATTAATGAAATTGAATTTAGGGGTGGAAATCCCCCTACTGCCCTCAAGTTGATCTAGTAGTAAGATCACATAATTTATTTTATCAAATAGGATTTTCAAACCGTGTATGTGCAAGGTAGTAAGATCCTTCTTTCAAGTAGATGTCCATTTCTGGCTTAGATATTACAAAAGTTTGCAATGATTGTTTATATAAATGATTAGACAAGATAAAATCATCTCATGGACAGTCTATGTACAAGAAGCTAGATAGGGTTAGCAAATTTAGCTTGGTAAAAAGCATCTGGTTTTGCACTCCTAGGTGGACACTCCTGGGTGCACCCCCTAGCTTCGGGTTTATCCAAATTTAGCTTGTACCAGATGTGCACCCCCTAGCATCTGGTTTTGCACTCCTGGGTGCACCCCCTAGCTTCCCCCTGCCTAGCAGCCACAACAAGTTCTGTAGTGGCTGATACAAGTTCTTCCTAGCATCTGGTTTCCTAGCATCAAGTTCTCTTGGATTTGTTTAGCTTGATTCATTGTAGTGGATGTAGTAGCTTGCAGTTAGCTTGTAGTTGCTGTAGTAGGTTAGTGTTAGCAATTTTTATTGTAGTTGCTGTAGTAGTTGCCTAGCATATGGTTTTGCACTCATGGATTTTAGTGTTGTTTGTGGCTAGGAGATATATGATCCTAGTTATGCTGATGATGATCCTAGTCTGTGGCTGATCTAAAATGCTCCTGGTGATGGTCTAGTAGTGCTGAAATGGTGACCATATAATCTGACCATATTTGCTAGTGCTGATCTAAAATGCTCCTGGTTTAAAATGCTCCTGGTTTGAAAATACATGGTGAAAACTTGCTGTCATATAATCTGACCATATTTGCTGTCATATTTGATGTCATATAAGTTATTTGTTGTCATATAAGTTACTTGTTGTCATATAAACTTGTATTTGCTTGCTGTCATATAATGACAGGTGCTATAATCTGCATGTATTTGCTTGCTATCATCAATGGCAGGTGATATAATCTGTGGTGATATAATTGTAGCACTTGAAATTGTGATTGTGCTTGTATGAGGCACTTTATTATGTCGTGTATGCAGGTTCTTGTATGAAATGAGTCCCGATTTTTGCCGGAATGTTGATTAACTTCTGTTTCGGCAGAAATCGGGCACTCCTAGTTTAAGAAAATTAGCAAAGGTCATGCCGGATTTTTCCGTGCATTTAACCAATTATTTGTTTTTTATTAGTGCAAAGATGTGTGACAACGACGAGGCTGGATGTTCTAAGCGCATCAGCGCTGAAGGAGAACTCAGACCTCCGAATAAACAATTGACATTCTGGGAGGCGGCCCAGCGTCTAGAAGACGATGAAGAATACCATCCCCAGGAGAGCGAGGATGATGAGATGGAAGACGCGGAGGAAGAAGCCGAAGGAACGGCGGACGATGAAACCACTGATGGCGGCGAGGGCACAGGGAGTGGTAGCAACCCTCCTAAGAAGAAGAAGAAGAAGAAGCCGAAGGACCGGCGCCCGAACACGGTCGGCACGGTCAGGGAGGAAATTACCGAAGTGAGCCCATCAGGGGTTCCTTTGGAGCCCGCCCTTGTCGTCAAAGGGTACGGTGGGCAAGTAGCGGTGATCACCCGGACAACCATCTCGATCAACACCGAGAATCTCTGGCATAAAGATAATGGCCACTTGCGCACACTCCTCTTCGAGAAGCTGCACGCAAGATACAAGTTCCCCGCTAAGTATCAGAACACAAATTATCATGGGAACGAAGTAAACAAATCCGCCCTCACAAAGATGAGCACCGCCCTGGCCAGCTGGAGAACCCGGATAAAGAAGAAGATCTATAAAGAAGGCAAAAGTCTCGAGGAGATCCAGAAGATTGACCCGCAGATCACCGAAGATCAGTTGCGGGAGTTCAAGGAGAGGTGTGAATCCGAAAGAGCCCTGGCCAGTAGTAATCGGGGAAAGGTGCTGCAGGCGATGAATATAGGTCATCACCATCTCGGATCTGGTGGATACAGAACCGCGGAGGCCAAATGGAATAAGGAGGACGAAGAGTATAGATCCAAGGGGATAGAAAACCCCTTTGCTAAATTCGAACCCGGGCAGGTTCGAAACTTCATCAGGGCCCATTACCATGTGAACTTATTTTGCTTATTATTATTATATATCAATCAATGCTTGGTTTTTTTGCTTACTCTTTGGTCCTTTGCTCAATTTGGTCCTTCTTTTTTTCCTTACTCTTTTTTCGAGAATAATGCCGATGATTGAAAGTCGTGGCACACTATATGTGAATGTGCTACGATGGGACTGTGAGCCTTGTGATATGCACAAGTCCAGGTCTTGTGCATCCTACTTGGCTCACCGTTCCATTGTAGCATATTCCTGTGTCCAACGACCTATGTATATATATGAGGCATTCTTTTCGAGTTATTTTTGTCTTTTTCGAGAATATGCCGATAATTGAAATGTCGTGGCACAATATATATGTGAATGTGCTATGATGGGATAGTTAGCCTTGTGATATGCACAAGTCCAGGAATTGTGCATCCTACTTGGTGTACCGTTCCGTCATAGCATATTCCTGTGTCCAACGACCTAGCTAGTTATATATGAGGCATTCTTTTTGAGCTACTTTGGTCTTTTTCGAGAATAATGCCGATGATTGAAATGTCGTGGCACACTATATATGTGAATGTGCTACGATGGGATTGTACGCCTTGTGCTATGCACAAGTCCAGGTGTTGTGCATCCTACTTGGCGTACGGTTCCATCGTAGCATATTCCTGTGTCCAACGACCTATGTATATATATGAGGCATGCTTTTTGAGTTACTTTGGTCTTTTTCGAGAATAATGCCGATGATTGAAATGTCGTGGCACACTATATAGGAGTACTTTCTATAAGTGTATCTTCATATGCGACTTTAATTATATATGTTTTTTTCAATAGTCGGTTAATTATTATTGTCAACTTATAGATGACGTGCTACGTCGTGTACAAAGGACGGGTTCCCGGAGTCTACGATGATTGGGAAGACTGCCGGAGACAGGTGCACCGTTTCAGCGGCAATAGCTACAAAGGGTACAACACTATGGCGGAGGCGGAAGCTAGATACACGCGCTATCTAGCGAGAGTTAGGACAAGGAACTGGATGAAGACCTACACCTTCGTCGCGGCGGTGATCATGCTTATCTTTGGTTATTTATCCCGCGTTTGTGTCTAGCTAGCTAGTTTAGATGTCTAGGCGAGCTTCCGAGCTCTAACTTGTTCGATCGACACATGTATTAGCATGTCACCAACTACTACTTTGTAACATGATCGAAACAATGTAACTTAGACTATGTATTCATGTATGAGACTTATCTATATGTATTTGTTTCAATCTTGTTTTTCATATTGAGTATTTACATATATAATTGTATACCTTGTATCTGTGTGTGTATATCTTTTGTAATATTGTATATAATCTGTATTGCATATAATCTGGCTCGGAAATTAAAAAAAAAATACATCTGTGGTGCACATGGTCTACCTTCTGTGGCGCACTATACCTAAAGCGCACTATGGAAGTTTAGTGGCGCACTAGGTAGTGCGCCACAGAAGATCCTAGGGGTAGCGCACCATCCCAAACTTCTGTGGCGCACTAGGAGGTGCGCTACGCCTATCTCTACACAACCGTGGCGCACTAGGCAGTGCGCCACGGCTGAGAGATAGCCGTAGCGCAAGGCCCGTGGCGCACTGCTAGTGCGCCACGGATGAGCAATTCGGGTGCGCCACTAACAGCCTATTTCCTAGTAGTGAAGGCCAAGCCATGCCGAGCACCAACTCGCCGACCAACCTTGCCCTCACCCAGCACACCACCTCCCCCTCTCTCTCCATGTCTAGGAGGTAGCCAGCACCTCACCGCCCCTCTCTGTCCCCTGCCCGAGCCAAGTGCTGTCGTGGACCGCCGAGGAGAGCCCATGCCCAGTGCCACCGCACCATGCGGGTGCCGCCTCCAGAGCGCGCCTTGTCCCCGCGTGCACAAGTCACCGCTCGACCGCAGCCCGCGCCCGCCGCTCCGCCTCGACCTAGAGAACACCCAGAAATTCCCATTCGCCGCCCAAAGCCTCACAGCCACCGCTCGTCGTGGACACCGCCGCTTTGGCCGCGCAGAGTGCCACCTCACCCAGACCGCGTGCCACCGCCCCTACGGCTGCGTTTAAGTCCTATAGCACCGGCAGGGAACCGCCCATCGATCGCCATCCCCCGCCATGCCGCTAGCTCGCCGTAGCCATGTCTCCACCGTCGACCGCCCATCCCGCTCGGTCTCACCGTCGGACCTATAAAAGGAGCTGTCCCCAGCCATTCTTCTCCACACCATTCCACTCCCCTCACCTCTCTGAACCTCACCCACCTTTAGCCGGAGCAACTGGAGTAGGAGCTCGCCGAAATTGGAGCCGGAGCCGCCGCCTCTGGAGGAGAAGGGTGCCGTTGATTTCGACCGCCCCAAGCTCCACCGTGACCACTCCTCGCCTCGCCGCCGTCTTCCACGTCGTTTGCCCGCATCGTCGACCCTGCTAGAGCCCTGGTACTCCCCCAGTAGACCCCCACCGAGCCGCTAGGGTTCGAGCTTGCCGGCGACCTGTTCGTCGTCGACGACGACCCTCAGCTGTTGATCTCGCTTCTAATCGCACGGCCCACAACGCGTGTACCGTTTCGCGTGTTAAGTGCCGCTGACACATGGGACCCTCCTATCAGCTTAGCCCCGCGCCGCGGAGTGCCACTGGGCCGGCCCATTTCTTTTCCCGCGCTAGCCCATAGATTTAAATCTGTTTTTTCCTTTTTACTTAAATCTAGTTTCTGTCCCCTAGTTTCAAAAATCAATTCAGAGATTTTTATAAAACCAAATTGTATGAAACCAATTTTGTCTGAAAGGTATTAAAATGATATATCCAAGCCCGTTGGACTTAATTCAATTAGAGTTATAGATCTCTCCTAATAAAAATAACAAAACAGAAGCTTTTGCAACTTGCAACATTTTATAAAATCAACCAAGTTAGCTTTTGAGTTGATTCCAACTCTCAAAAATCACATTTCATCATATCTATCTAAATATGTAATAATATTAAGGTTGACATGCAGTGACTTTGGACTAGTACCAAAATAATGCTATATAGGCATTTCTAGTCACTTTAAATCATTAAATAATGAACTTAAACCAAAGTAATATTGATCCAACCCTTAAATCTCATTCCCACATGTTAGAATATGTGGTGAGGACATGTGTCCACATGATCCCATATTTTGGTGGTGAATATTAAAATTTTAGTTAATATTTCAATGAGTAGAAATTACTTTTCTAAAATAAAAAGGATGAAACTATTGAATTAAAACTTGTGATGTTTGTGATGATAATAGATCATCAAATGTGTGTTTAGAATGCTACTTAGCCTAGTTAAGTACTGTTTGGTGATTGTGCACTCCCTATGTATTTATAGACGCTAGTACCGACCAAGCTTTCGAGGAGGAGGAGTTCTACCAAGAAGAAGAAGAAGAAGAAGAAGAAGAAGAAGAAGAAGAAGAAGAAAACTTCAACCACTGCACCAACCAAGGTAAGCTATTGTTAGCAGGCTAGAATTAAACTAGATGGTTTAGCATACCTTCAGCATGCTTTGATCACACCCCTTTGACTATTAGTACCCCAAGTCTTATTGACAAGTTTTACCTCCCTTAGTTTACACAAAGTTCTTTACTTATTTTGAAGGTAGCATAAAAAATATAAACCTTGACCTACTTAGAAACCTTAAGATGTCACTCTATGGCATGAGATTGAACCCATCACTTCCACCTTAGTGAACACTCTTAACTTAGTATCTTAGTATAGATCAAAAACTTGAGTCACTTTAGATGGGAATACTTGGTGAAAATAAATTGTGAAAACCTTGGAATGATGAGTCATTCTATTGAGATGTTTTGACATGTGTTGAGAGACACAACTGGTTTATGATGATAAAAATGATGAGGCATGAGCCTGAACCCTTTTATAAAAATGATGGTTGGATTCGAATGCGATACCATTCCAAATTTACCGTACAACCACATTACCTGAATTGGGTAAGGCTTAGCTGGAAATTTATATGCATTAGTATTAGTTCCCTCACGGGAGAGGTTTAAGCTGAGGCTACCTCTCATGATGTCCACCTATGCAGTGCCCAAGATGACTGATGGTCATGGTTGGGAGGCCATGCTCATAGGAGAGGTGCTTGTACTAGGGTGTGTAAAGGGGAGGTTATGTTTGATTATCTGCATAGTAAGTATGATGATTCAGGGTTATCCCTGACAGATGTATCGAATCTTGTGGTGAAAGTGTACCACCTCTGCAGAGTGTCAAACTATTCGAATAGCCGTGTCCGCGGTTATGGACAGTTGGAATGGCCATACTGTTTCGTTGTCAGATGTTTTCTAAATAACTTGAAATGAATGATGAACTTTGACTTGACCACAACAGGGTTGTGTAGATGATAATAGCTTCCCGACTTAAGTGATTCTAGAACTTTACTTTATCTTTCTTTGCTTCTGAACTCAGCTTAGGTTTCAAACTTAACTTGATAGTTAACTTAGATTCAGCACTTTAACTTAGATTTATACTCCTTGCTAGTAGTAGTTTGCGAGTACTTAAAGAGTACTCATGGCTTTTGTCCCTGGCTATTATTATGGCCAGACTATGAAGGAGATTATCAAGATGATGGTCAGCAGGACGGCTATGATAACTAGGACTATCTGCCTTCGTCAGCATTGCCTGTGCCCCTGAAGATGGACCCCACCACTACGCTATCGTTTATTTCCGGTACTTGTTGTATTAAGACTGGATCATGAGATCCTTATTTGTGTAAAACCTTATATATGGTTTGTAATGGATGATGTACTATGATATCCAATCTGTTATGTCTCGCAAAAATGGTAATCCTTGGATTGCGAGGTATGGCCTAATGGTCATCTGGGATTAAAAATCCGGGTGTTGACAATACTGTTGAACAACTTATTTTTCCTTGCATTGTTGAATCTATGATGGAATTGTAGGACCCTTTTCTGCAAAAATTTCTAGATCGGCAACTTGTTCTTCTCCTGTGGTTGGTTCAACCACGTCAGGATCATCTTCTGAATCTAGATTTTGTGAACCAGGCTCTTGTTGATCCTTTTCCTCGTCTTCTTCTTCTTCTTCTTCTTCTTCTTGTTCTTCTACTTGAGGTCCTTGTTGATTTTCTGCTATTTCTGCTTCGGGCTCCACCGCTTCTTCGGTGACTCCTTCCACCTGGATCTCCTCCTCCATTTGTTGTACTACTGGTGCTGGCAACTCAGATCTATGCGCGTAGCATCTCTTGGTTGATCGGAAAGGTGTAAAGCTAACGGAGTTTGCTCCGTTTGGGTCTGGCGATAAGGGCGATGGTGGGTGGCGTTGTTGGCGACGGCGAAATATTCTTGATAGGTGTAGTTGCAGGTGGACAATGTTGAGGGCTATAAATAGAAATCCAGCGTTGCTAAATTTCTTGCATGGCGGGATAAATACATGTTAGTGGCGGGAAAGATTGATGAACTAATCGACAAAGACGGTGGGAAAGATTGATGAACTTATGGAGAAAGACGTGATGCGCTAGCTCTGTGTGACAGCCAAGAAAAGGAAGCATACGGCAAATCAAGCACTATATCTAATGGTGGTTAATCCATAAGATTCAAATGGAATATCAAATGTCTTTTACTGTAAACGATTTCATTTCGAAAACCATTTACTAGTTCATGATCTGAACAGCAATCAGTTCTGCATGTCGAACTCAGGTAGGTTAGTTATATATTAAACTCTTATTGTAAACACGGAAGCGCAGATAGTGCATATATATCTGCATCCGGCACGACGGTGCCTATGAAATACACGGGGATAAGTTGTTTTTCTTTACCACAGAGAACTACACTGCTTGGAAAACAGCAACTCTATTGCTACAAAATAAACAAATTAATTCATCGTTTTTTGTAACACCACAGTACACAACATCGTTGTTTATTTTCAGCTCGACTTAGGTGCTAAAGCTCTCAGTTCTTCCGATAGTTCATCTTTTGCTTTGTTGGCCTCGGAGAACAGTGTCCAGAACAGATACTCCTCCATGACTAAGCTCGCGTCCATCTGGCCGAATGGTTCAAACGAATCAAGAAGACATATTGTTAATGTCAATCAAAAATTTGTATTTGGTAAAACTATTGATTCAAAACTGGCATTACTTACATCTTTAAGATCATGTACAAGTTGAATGCCGTTGTAGTTCTCAATGCTCTTTAGAATCCAAAAACCATTCATGTCTTCAACTTCTTTTTGTACCTTCACATGTTTTGATCTAGGTACAATATTTCCCCACTTTGGAAGCTTGTTCTTCGGGTAGAGTTCGTCAACGAACTTGTCAAATCTCTTTAGCTAAAAAAACCAGTATGTAGAGCATAGTTAGTGACATAATTTTTCTCAAACTATGCAGATTGTCTTTAGCTTTATTATAAAGTTATAAAAGTAAAAAAACCACACCATTTTTTCCCCAATTTGATTGTGGTAAGCTGTTTTAGACAATCCTTTTCTCTGTGTTCTGTAATCCTGTGTGTCAATAACTTCAACACGACCACATTGAGGGTAGTTGTTTAGGATGTAAGTAGACACATGATTGTCAAATGACACAGACATAAATATCTGTGATGGGCAAGGAAAATAGTCACATTGATTATATGTTATAAATGAAAATACGGAATATTTCTGTATGTTATTAATGAGTTATGTATTAAAGAACGTACCATCTTAGCTTTGCTCAAATCTGCATTTCCAATTAGAAGTTGAACTGTTCAATCCTGGAGACGGCTTCAAACTGATAAATTTCATCTTGTCCTCCAGAATTTGTGAAATTCCCCTTTTTCCCAATGTCACATAAATGAGCAACCCCTAGTGGCAATACTATCCTTTGATTCCTGAACAGACATTTGTAGTTCGGGATACTGCGCCAGCTTGAAATTATGAAGTCAATCATGTCATCATCAAGCTTGCCTTTTCCATTGAAACATGCTGCAAGCCTTGCCGCAGTCCAATATTTTGGTATTTCCAGGCCTTGTTCCAAAGTTGACGAATATTTCACCATAACTAGCCTAAGAATTTCCACCGACAAACAAAAAAAGGATCAAATATAAAAACCGGGATCCATGATTGTGTGACAACATACACATATATTTTACTAAAGGAATCCACAAAGCATAGTTTGGTGCTTACTCTTCATTCTTCTCCAGAAAATCCTTGCTTAGTACCAATCTATGAGCAACTGTGGTGTCTCCCTTGTACTTAAATGTGGGGGGAACATACACAGGCAACTTAAGTTTTAAGATGTTTTGTAGAGGCCTCTTGTAAGATTTGATATTATCTGGGGAATTATGACCAAGAGCCTTGCTCCTTGTAACAGGTGTTCTTAATCCTTGCTCTGGCAACGAAAATGTTTTAGTTGCATCTTCTCCGTGGCGTTTTGATTCGATACACGAGGTGTCTGCATTCTTAATCTGTGTTCTAACATCAGCTGTGTCATGCGGATGTCCTTTCTGGATTGCTTTTTCAACAACAGCGACCTCATGGTTAGAGGAACCTTCTTTGTGAGTAATTTCTGGTAACAACATGGTCACACCTGCACCAATATTTGTAAAAAACTGTGTTATTTCCTCTTACATGTTATTAATGTAAAAAACATCGCGTAAAGTAAAAACCAAGCATCTTGACATAATGTGATAGTACCATTGTTGAACTGCGTGGTTAACATGTCTTCCTCGGCTCCTACAGCATCTTCGTTGCATCCTTGTACTTGTTTAGACGAGTTTCCTCCTGTATCATTATTACAAGTAGTTTTCCTGTCAAGCCCACTAGTAATTTTGCTATTAGCAGCATATCTACAGAATACAACAATACCATTGCTTAGCTGTGCCGTTGATGGCTGTTGGTCAGTTTCAAATTGCTTAGAATTGTCTTCTCCTTCTCCCGTAGTATGCGTTGTTACTGTTGTCGGTGTCGCCATGCACGCAGAATAACTCTGAATAACACATCAAATATATTAGTAAAAAATATAAAAACTGGACAAGTTGTTACATTACACTTCTATTTCATAGATTATTATTTGTATGTGCTCGTGCGATGGAAGTAGCTAATACACGTCTAAGATATACGAACCTGTTCATCCAAGGCTCTTGCGGTTACAATGTCGTGCTCCTCTTCTAATGCTGCTATATTTTTTATTCTGTCCATCTACATGATTCCTCTATCGTCAAAATTCCAGGGCGTGTTGTTATCAGCTGAATCCATTTTATTCACTGTTACCGCTGCTGACTTGCCTGTAGTAGAGAATTCGTTTCCAACATTAAGGTCATGAGTTGCTGCCTCGGCTTTATGCTTTGATTGCTTGATTCAACTGGTGCCTGAAATGTTTGCCATGTTGGTCAGGTCATTCTCGCATCTATCAAAACATCTCAGCACGTCAGTTGCACACTGATGGGATGCTCGAAAGCAGTTAGCCATTGCTTCTAGTTTACATCTTTTCAGGTCCCTGTGCTTCATGGTAAGTTCTTTATATATCATTGCAGCATTTGTATCATCACTTATGATTTCATCACCTGCTTCCTCCTCTAGCAGTATATCAATATACTTGTCATGCATTGATCTAGCCTCTGGGACTTTGTTCCTGAACCCTCTAATTCTCTGTTAGAGGTTGAGGTTATCTTGTTACAAGTCATTTCTGCCACAGGAGGTTTCAAATAATAGCTTCTTTCGTCACAGCTTTTCCACTACAAACAGTAATCAAATATTATTTCCATGGATCATGAATAACTGTCAGAAGAGGTAATTTTAAAATAGTTCATTTGATAGAATGATTCTTTATGTGAAATAAGATGAGGTCAAGTAGAATACTTACATTCAGTCGTCCCCACATCTCTTTGTCAATGACATCCGCTTTCAATACAGCAAGAAGATTTGATTTGTCCAGATATTTGATCCTTGGTGTTTCTTTTGTCATAAGTGATTTTCTGCACTTGAGCGAATCCAGGTATATTATTAGAGAAAGGACTGCGCAACCTTCAGCAACACTTTGATTCATATCATCAACATGAAACTTTATTGCTGCCCTCTTGATCTAGTCAATTACAAGCTGGCAAAAGTCCATTTTTCCAGAATTCTCGATATCAAGGCTTTTCACTACCCCAACTTCCCGGCTGATGTGGTTGTTTAAACCTGGATATATAAGCTTTGTGCAGATTACAAGTATTATGCATTTCATTGTAAACTTGTCCGTTGCACCCTTTATGATATGACGGGTCAGGTGTTGCACCGTTGCATTGTCCCTCTCTCCCAAACCCAATTTCTTCTTAAGCCACAGTAAAGCAAAGGTATCGCCAGCTTCCGAAGGCTGTCAGAGCTATAGTCCTACCACCGGCAAACTCCATTTTCAGAGTTTCTACATCAATCTTATTTTATAGCTTAATAATCAGGGGCCTACTAATGTTTGAATCCAACTTGTATTCCAGGATGAAACCCCAGCCAATCTCCACGAGCTCTCCTTTTTGGAGATCGTTCAGATCATGTTTAATCAATCTGTTGAGCTCTTTGAGAGAGCACCTTACTGTGTAATTTGATCCAGTCCTACTACGGGGCTTCTTCTTGTCCCTTGTATATTTTTCAATTGCCATCAGTTGATTCTTGGACATATCCTGGTAGTTTACAGAAAAAACATATCAAATATTCGTAAACTTATTTCTAAATTTCTTAGTGCAGACTGTAGTCTCGATTAAGGAATATGACATGCATTAACATTACATAAGCTTACCATGACAACATTATTCTGGTTGTTCGGACTGCCATGTTATTCTCCACCAATCTTTCGTTTCTTCTTACGTACACCGCCTTTGATGTTTGAACCTAGTTTGTGTTTCTTTTTCAGCTCCATCTTTATTTTGTAATTCTCAATCTTCCTGTTAAGTTCATTTTCTGACACATCAAACTTATCATCAGTCTGTGCCATACCGTCGGAAGATTCTCCATCGCTAGCATTGCAAAAGCTCATTTTTCCCTGGTGGAAGAGACATACCAATCTTATTTCACGTTATAATTTTTGAACCGACCACTTGAAGCACTTCAATTCGACGTGCTTAATTTAAACTTTAAATTATAACTACACCTAGTTTTACAATGTAACATCAAGTTGCAGAATAGGACAGATGCAGGTGCAGGTGCAAGTAGTTATAAAATTATGCATGCAATAAAAACTGAGAAAAAAATTATACTAACCAGAACGCATTACTAATCATTTATTGAATATCGGAATTGACTTGAAGTAACAGTAAAATATAATTTACTGAAGCTGATCCTACTTGTGAAAAATATTGGTATGTTGTCCGAGTGCATAATAAATATATTTTTTACTTACCATACGATTTATGCAACAGGATTTCTCATAGAAAAAATATGATGTTGTAAGGAAATACTCCCTCCGTTTCAAAATATAAGATGTTTTGGCTTTGTGACATGAGTGTATCTAGACCCCTTTTATTATCCATGTTCACTCCACACCTTGATGAACCTACACACTAAAAGAAGTCTAGATACACTTCATTCACAAAGCTAAAACATCTTATATTTTCAAATGGAGGAAGTATTAGATATAGAAAGCTAGGGTTTCGATATTTAAATTTTACTAACCTATTCCCTCCGTCCTAAAAAGGATACCAAAAGTTTGTTTGAATTTGGATGTATCTATATACTCCCTCTGATCCAAATTAATTGACTTGGATTTATATATAGATTCGGTTGTATCTAGTACTAAAACATGTCTAGGTTCATCCGAATCTAGAAAAATTCAAGTCAATTAATTTGAATCGGAGGGAGTACTAAATACTGTCTATAATCGTATTTCGTTGAAACAAACTTGAAAAACTAATTTAGACTATAATAGTCTTTCAATTTATCGTGGACTTGATCTCAGTACCAAGGTTTCCATAGTATGGACGACAAATCAATGATTCTACAAGGAAATCTTTGCTATCAAGTAAGAGCGGTAAGTTCTTCGCAACTGAGTAGTAGCATGGATGATCTCGAATCCTTATCAATGGGGATGTTTTGTTAAGTTGCTATAGAGAATCCTTACCTCGGAAAGAGGACGGTGCCGGCGGTTCCTTTTGCTGTAGATTTTCCGCAATCTGCGGAAGAGTTGCTTCTCTTCTGGGGATGGGACCAAGTAAGAGCGGTAAGTTCTTCGTAAGTGATTAGTAGCAGGAATGATCTCGAATCCTTATCAATGGGGATGTTTTGTTAAGTTGCTATAGACAATCCTTACCTCGGAAAGAGGACGGTGCCGCCGGTTCCTCCTGCTGCAGATTTTCCGCAATCTGCGGAATAGTTGTTTCTCTTCTGCGGATGGATAGTAGAGGAAGCACATGAAGGATAATTAGATACAATAACGGAGAACCGTGTCTCCCGTCGTCCATAATAACTGTTGTAATGCCCGATTTTATTAAGATTTTTCCAGGGCATTGCAAATCTTTTTTTAAAGGGCAGTTCAATAGTAAACTAGTTTGCGGAACAATGATTCATGGGCAGTGCATCTTTGTGTGTATGGCATTATAATGTTAGTACCATGATGCACCCAACGAGAAGTGCATGATTGATATTCGAGTTGTGCATCACAGTGTATATAGCAGGTGGTATTGAACTGCACGTCTAGTACACTGCCATTTCATATTATCTTTCACCAAACAGTGCACAGTAGGTGAAAAACGAAAAGGTTGAACCAAAACCCATTTCAGAAGTATACATCGATACAGATAACGTTCAGCAGTGCATACTACGTACACAGGCAGTACACCTCGCTGCGCATAGCAGATGGGGTGCATTGCACGGTCATTAAACTGCCATAGAATCTTGACTTGCACTATGCGTACAGCACTTTATGAAGCATTTAGAAGGCAGTTCATATATACTTCATTGGCAGTGCATACCTGTCTTTAACCGCATTGTATTAGTATTATCCTGAAGCGCTCCGAATTTGCTCGTTTGTTATATGATTGCATATTGCTTTTAATTGAAAATAACGAATTTCCATTAATGATTAATGCTGGTCAAGAATTGTACTGAATACTAGTTGCTTATTCGTCTAAACGAAGTATTGTGCAGTATAGATGATAGTGCTATATTTATAGTATAGACAGTGCGTGCATTAGTACGTTTTTCCGCTAATAAACAACTTTTTATTTCTCACAAACTGTGCACTGCTCGGTGCAAGATAATATGAAAGGACACTCCCACTTGCTATGTACACTGAGATGCACTGCCCGAATACAAATAATATACTGCTAGTTGAGTACTTCGTGATGCCGTCATTATAATGCCATGCACATGAGATGCACTGCCCTAAAGCTGTAGATGAACTGCCCTAAAAATGCTTTGTAAACTGCTATCAAAAAAAATTTATAAATTTAATGATCTGACAGTGGTCTGAAATTTTAAATGTTACTAATCCCTATTACAATTAATTCGGACTATTTTTTGGAGTGCCAACAATCCATCGATAAATTTCTAGTCATGCCGGAAACACACGTCAGGAATTTGTTTCTGAATGAAGCGGCATTATTTATCATATTCATCACTCCGGCGAATCAAACAGAAAACAAATAAAACTTCACTGAATGATGACAGACACTGAATAAATAGTTTTTATTTTGGTACAATCATAGAAGTACATACATCTCTATTGATTGACAAGTTCCTTAATCTTTCTTGTATACTTTTCATTGAACTTTGACAAAACCATGTCAAACGTCAGCTGTTCCCGCAAGGCTTTAGTATCAGTCTATAGAAATAAAAGTTCATATCAAATAAATTTTAATTTAGTGCTGTTTTATACTAGTGCAAGTACGAAATTAAGTCTGCCTCGAAATTATACTTACATACTGGAACCAATGGTCAACAACACCATCGTAAGATTTGAGCAACCTCAGCAAACCTACTCCGCTGTCTTTCCTGCTCATTTCATAGATAGACCCATATTTCAGTTGCTTGTTTGATATATAAATTTTAATAGGGCAAGGATCAAGCCGTGTTAACGATACTTAACTGGTTTTCATTGTCAGATATCCACTGAACAGGTGTGGTTCTCATATTTCGAAATTCGACCCTGTATGAAAAACTGTATGCTTCTTCAAACGCAAACTTGAAGTTGTTTATCACAATGGCTGCTTCATCTTCAACAGTCTCGTTCATGACATTCAAACAAACAATATCATATTTTCGACCTTGAAGGTCAGCAATCACGGCATACCACACATCATTTGGCCGTAGAGGTATGATGATCTAAACAAACAAAGAGACGAAACAATTGGCTTGCAGATCTAAAACCAATGTCACTAGAAAATAACATAGACACTAAAATTTAAAAATTATCATTGATACATTCGCCAGGTTCCATCCAGTGTGATTCTCTGATAAGTATCATTTGAACGATCTTGGATTAAATTCTGGCCTTGTGAGCAAAAGCTAATAATATATTTTTTTAGAAAAAAAAAACTAGTTAGTAGATATCATAATTTCTATGTTCATGGATCGATCTATGCGTGTTCAGTTGCACGTGAAAACATATATAGATAGAATGGGTGTTACTAAAAAAACTTTGTAACTGCGCTTACCGAATCTTCGTGCATCATGATGTACCTGGTTGGGAACAATTCATGATTGTGTTGATTATTATTTAGGTTGTGTTTCTGTTCTGTCATGACCAGCATTGCCATATAGTTCATTACGTGTGAATTCACACTTTCATAAACCTGCATTGATAAACCAAACACTCTCTGGCAAGCCCATTTCTTCCTGCATAGAACCACCTTGTCGCTGGTAGAATACAGAAAAAATAGAATCAAAATACTCCATTATTACAATGCGATGAAAACAATTAAATATATTTTCATAGTAAAGTATGCGAGACAAAACTTTACCTTCTCGCCTTTTGATTCGGAGTGTTCTCTACTATGAATTCAAATAAAGCTACTTCAACATCTTTTGATTGTTTCAAAGTAGGATATGGAATTCGGCGGCGATTAATGCTTGTTCTTGTTTCACATTGTCAGCACTTTTGTTTGCATACCTGATCCAATGCTTGGTATAGATGCTGATGCAAAAGAGACATGTCTTCTGCAAGCTTCCTGCTCAAATGATGGTCCAGCGGTGCGGAATGATACATTATTATGCTGCAGTCTAGGGTCTCGAGAGTTTTCTCGTTTAGGACAGCTTCTTGTGTAGCTAGGTTGTTGGTTTCCACTATTTCTCAAAATTGACCTAGGCATACTCGAGGATATTGTATTTGCGCTGTACATTTGACTGTTGGCAATGTTACACCGAGGACTGTAAGCTTGGTGCATTAGTCTTATAGAGTAACTACTTCCTGGTAGTTGGCTCTGAGATACTGACATCCTAGTAGTAGCATGCATTGCCTCGTACTGCTGTTGCATTTGTATGCGCGAACACGAATTTGAATACTGACCTGATGTATGAAAATCTCTGTGATTTGTATGTCCTAGATTTTCAGATTCATGGTCTTGCAATGTTGTTCTTGAGTTTGTTCCGCTTCCTCCGTCCTGCTCTATGAAGCCATGTCCATCCATTGATTTGTCCTGTTCTGTAGTCTTATCAGATCTTGCTGTCTCTATAGACCTTCTGCTGTTCAACATGTTAGGCCCTTGTGTGGATGTCTGCTGCACAACGTGCTGCGATTGCACATATTTCTCTGCTAATCCAGTATTCCAATAGAAAGTTGGATGGCAGGCTGTGCTACTGTTTGACTTGTTAATAGTATCGACCAAACATTGCGCGTGTTTAGCAGAGATGTTTTCACTGCGAGTGATGCTGCTGACTCTTGGTATCTGAATTGCAAAATTAGGAGTTGTCGTACCGTTATACCTTTTCCTGTTATCAGTGGTTTCATTTGTAAGTGAATCTCTTATGCTGGAATTGATTCCTCCAGATAAATGATCAATACTTGAACCTCTTATGCTGGAATTGGTTTCTCTAGAGAAATTTTTCATGGCAGAAGCTCCACTAAATGGTGTATAACTTTTGGCAGACTGCTGAAGCTGCACAGAATGGGAGAATGTTCTCGCATCGCCATTGTCATTGTCTAGGTTTATATTTTTCAGTGTCATAGACATGTCTGCCACTGACGTGCTGCCACTTATTGATATAGAACCATACGAATCATAATTATCAGAGACTTGTCTGTCGTGCTGAATACTAGATGAATGCACATTTGCAGATGCTGGTCCATATGTTTCACTTGACAGATAGTTAAGTTGTGTTGGATTAGCTTCTATTTCAGGCTGGGCTGCTGAAGTGATAACAAGTTTTTCTTTCGCTCTCTGTGTAAGGTCAGCCAGATCTGAAACTTCTGTCCAAAATTCATCATTTCCTTCTCAGAAAGAAAACGAATCATCGTTGTTATCTTCTGTCTTCTGTTTCTTTGAAATACGATCATCAGAAACAAGATCAAACTCAAATTGTAGTGATCTCCCAACCACCCGTTTTTCACCGAGACAGTTGGAGTTCTGTAAAAGCTGAAATGTATCGGTATCATTTGCAGCAGGCTGCCTCTCTTCTTCTTGATCAATTGCATGATGACTTGGTCCTGCTTCCGCACTTGGGATGCAAAGGCTTGCATTCAAGCGGTTGAAAACATCCGGACCAGGCATAGGGACATGTTGTGGGTTGGAAATTTGTAGCTGTCTTTCGTAATTTCCAATATCCGGTTTTGGCACGGGAACCGTAACTGGATTAGTAATGTCAGCATGCACTGAACCAGCAGCTTCTGCACCGACCTGTACCTTAAGGTGGTTCAAGCCCATCTTTTGAGCATCACGAAATGTATGTTCAGAACCAGGCAGTCTCTCATCAAAATTATCTTGTGCGTAATGAGTTGCTGACTCAGAATGTAAAAAATGGCTATGATCGAAACCACTTGTTTGCACCTGAATTCTTGATCGGTCTTCATTGTCAAATGTATTTGACACGCCATTAGAAACAGCCAACACAGCAATCTGTTCATTAGTTCTGTTCCATTGAGATGCTGCTTCTGACACATGAACTGTATCTGCAGTGTCCACCTCATTCCTTGCACGCTCTGTACACCTTGTTCCTGACGAAAGCTCTGCCTAGGATTCATTATCAGTACATGTAATGGAAGTCGTTGTACATATTGTAATAGTGTTGCCCTGAACAATAACTGTATGAACTTGCTGATTTTCGACTGAAGTTGCACTTGTTGCTACACAATTTGTAGTTGTAGTAGGCTTAGCGATCATCCCGTTACCAGAACCCTGACCTGCATATTCTATGACAGATTGCATGGATTGCGTTGAATTTGCGATAGGAATTATCAATTCATCTGATCACAGGACGTCATCAGTAGCACTACAATCTGTTGGTTCAGCGTTCATCTTTGGTAATTGTTCAATTCTGGACAAATTATCACGTGTCGATAACATATGTACCAGGGCCTTGCAACAAGATTCCAACTCCTACATATATTTCATATTTTTAGGGGATCCATAACTTTGGTCCACAAAAGTTAACTTGATAAGCAGCTCACAGTCTTCTGCTAGCCTTCTACATACAGATGTTAGCCCATATGTTGATTTATCCAGCACACTCCCTTTGTCTTCAACGTCGCGCTCATTATCTTCTCTTGTGTATAAGGACCCTTGAGGTGTAGAGTACATACCCCTGTTCTCATGATTGAGCATAGATATTCTAGAAATCTTTCTAATATTGCTCTTCATATTGAGATTCATCGCAGACAACATGTCAGCATACATGTCCGTCACTATGGCCTGTATTTCTCTGGCAGCCTGGAAGTTTTCACATTATAAGCATTATCGCTATCGCCTATTTTCAATATCATAAATATAACAGTGCAATGCTGAAATAACTGAATAGGTAACACTATGATCAAACACCAGTAGTATGGTTACCTAATTAAACCTAGTAGAGCATGCAGCTGTAGAAAGAATGTTCATCCTGGTAGGAAGTAGCTAAAGCAGGCAGAAAAATCGTACAATGAAACGATGAGAGAATTTAATACTCTACTACGACAAGGTTGAGAAATAAAAAACATGAATGCTTAAGCTCAAGTAGGCAATGTATATGTAGAACACAAACACAAGAAGATTCGTCATGATCATGAATGAAAGAATTGGGAAGATTATAAAAATTCTTACCTCCGCATGCATAAGTGGGTCTGTTACAAACTTTTCAATGAAAGTTGTAACATTCTGAACTATCTCTTCGTTCAGCTCAGCATTAGAAAACACAGTTTCATTTATATCCTTCAACTGCATATTCAACATGGACAAAACAGAAAATACAATACAATAATATAAGTAAGAAGAAACAAGACCATAGTAATAATTGCACATAATATGAATAACTATGGGAGTCTTGCCTTGTGAACACCATAAACATTTTGTTGATGAGGCATCTGGTCAAGACTCTCATATAATGCCATATTTTCAGTTGACCAGAAAGATATTCTAGGCAGTGCATGGCCTAGAAGCAGAGCATTTGTGTCCAGTATTTCAAAGTACATTACCTGCACTAAAATTGTTACAACCATATTAAAACAATAAATCCACAGAAACTATTGACAACTAATATTATAGAAAATAATTATCACGGTGGGTAACTAACTGGGATAATTGGAAGGAAACCATCAAGTGCACCTTTCAAACCATTTTTCTGGAAAGTGTCAATATAGCCAATAAGCTTGTTGAATGCAGCAAGACACCAGTCATAGGAGTCAATCTCATCAGACACTCCAATTGCAGAGAAGTAGTCCGGGCTGGCTCCATCATACGTGCTCGGGCACAGCATAACAGTGTTTGCAAATAGAACAAAACATGTTTTGAACTGAGATCCTACCAGGTTAGGAGTAATCATCTTTTCGAGCTCACTGATAGTTGGTGTTGGCCCTGCACAATGAGTTAATTCTCTGACCATATCGCGTATCCATTGCGGACATGCTTCTTATGGTTCTACCCCCAAAGGGGATGCCAAGTATCTTGTTGAAGTGAAAGGGCTTCAGTTCAAAGCCGCATCCGTTGGGAAATTCAAAACTTCTTGTAGTAACGTTAAAGTGAGCAACAAGCCACAAAACTAGTGACTTTGGCAACTCTTCACAACACATACCAAGCATACCATCAAAAATGTATGCTCCTTAACAAAACCTTCTAGTCATTACTCAGCCTTTTCACCAGTTTTATAAACTTTGGAAGAGATAACTGTGTGGTGAAAACATGATCAGCCATTTCTGTATGAGATTTTTTTTCTGTCGACAGGGTAAAAAAAGTTATCAGTTAACGAGGTATAGATTTTTTTAGTAAGTCATATATGTCAGATTTCAAAGTTATAGATTCGACGCAGCACACAGGATAGAACCACTACAAAAAAATAATTCAAAATTTAAAAAAAACACCTCGCAAACACTATACAATGAACATAAAATGAAATAATAAACAGAAATTGAAGCGTGCTTAACCAACAATCGTCCTATATCGTTCTTAATTATGGATGTGCAAGTAATATATCGCTAGCAACAAACACGTTTGTCGTGAGCGCGGAAAGATTTATATGAAGTAGCTAAACATATGCATAATACAGAGATCTACAAGTGAGCTAGACGGAAAATCAACCTTCTGGGATACGACGAATCAAATAGACATGGAGGGATGCAAGATGAATAGATGAACTTCGCCAGTAAAAGTAGATTTGAAAATGTGGAAGAACAACCCTGAAAGAAGAACGAGGAAAGAGCAGCGTTCATTAAACGCTATATCCGCCTGCCGCAACCGGTGATTCTTGAGAAACAAGAAGGTCCTTATTAATGAACCAAGACCACACATGTCAGAGCTCTACTTTATTTACCAACATTATATTAGTATCCTGAAACACTTCGTAGGCCGTGCATTTTCTGTTTAAATGCAGTACACTGCCATTTCATATTATCTTTCACCGAGCAGTGCATAGTAGGAGAAAAACGAAAAGGTCCTCGTTATTGAAACAATACCCCACACGTCAAAAGTCTACGCCGATACAGATAATGTTACGCAGTGCATACTACGTACACCGACAGTGCACATCGCTATGCATAGCAGGTGGGGTGCATTGCACGGTCATTGAACTACCATAGAAACTTGTCTTGCACCGTGCGTACAGCACTTTACGAAGCATTTGGAAGGCAGTTCATACCTATTCCAATGGCAGTGCACATCTGTTTTTAACCACATTATTATAGTAGTATCCTGAAGTGCTCCGTGGGCAGTGCATGTTTTGTTTATCTGCAGTGGATATGAGTGTGTGTAGCATGCAGGGTGCATTGCACGGTAAGTGCACTGCCTTCGCATGTTATCTTGGACATTTGTGCACAGTAGTTTACAAAGCATTTCTAAGGCAGATCATACAGAGCTTCAGTGCAGTGCATCTCGTGTGCATGGCATTATAATGACAGTATGATGATGCAATCAACGAGCAGTGCATCTCAGTGTATATAGCAGGTGGGATCGAATTGCACGGCTAGTGTACTGCAATTTCATATTATCTTTCACCGAGCAGTGCACAGTAGGAGAAAAACGAAAAGGTCCTCGTTATTGAAACAACACCCCACACGTCAAAAGTCTACGTCTATACACATAACGTTACGCAGTGCATACTACGTACACCAGCAGTGCACATCGCTGTGCATAGCAGGTGGGGTGCATTGCACGGTCATTGAACTGCCATAGAAACTTGTCTTGCACCATGCGTACAACATTTAATGAAGCATTTGGAAGGCAGTTCATACGTATTCCAATGGCAGTGCATACTTATTTTTAACCGCATTATTGTAGTAGTATCCTGAAGCGCTCCGTGGGCAGTGCATGTTTTGTTTCCCTATAGTGCATATGAGTGTTCGTAGCATGCGGGGTGCATTGCAAGGTAAGTGCACTGCTTTCGCATGTTATCTTGGACCTTTGCGCACAACTGTTTACAAAGCATTTCTAAGGCAGATCATACAGAGCTTCAACACAGTGCATCCTGTGTGCATGACATTATAATGACTGGATTACGATGCAATCAACGAGCAGTGCATCTCAGTGTATATAGCAGGTGGGATTGAATTGCACGGCTAGTGCACTGCAATTCCATATTATCTTTCACCGAGCAGTGCACAGTAGGAGAAAAACGAAAAGGTCCTCGTTATTGAAACAATACCCCACACGTCAAAAGCCTACATCAACACAGATAACGTTACGCAGTGCATACTACGTATACAGGCAGTGCACATCGCTGTGCATAGCAGGTGGGGTGCATTGTACGATCATTGAATTGCCATAGAAACTTGTCTTGCACCGTGCGTACAGCACTTTACGAAGCATTTGGAAGGCAGTTCATACCTATTCCAATGGCAGTGGATACCTGTTTTTAACCGCATTATTGTAGTAGGATCCTGAAGCGCTCCGTGGGCAGTGCATGTTTTGTTTACCTGCAGTGCATATGAGTGTGCGTAGCACGCGAGGTGCATTGCACGGTAAGTGCACTGTCTTCGCATGTTATCTTGGACCTTTGGGCACAGCAGTTCACAAAGCATTTCTAAGGCAGATCATACAGAGCTTCAGCGCAGTACATCTCGTGTGCATGGCATTATAATGATAGTATGACGATGCAATCAACGAGCAGTGCATCTTAGTTTATATAGCAGGTGGGATTGAATTGCACGGCTAGTGCAATGCAATTTCATATTATCTTTCACCAAGCAGTGCACAGTAGGAGAAAAATTAAAAGGTCCTCGTTATTGAAACAATACCCCAGACGTCAAAAGTCTACGTCGATACAGATAACATTACGTAGTGCATACTACGTACACCGGCAGTGCACATCGTTGTGCATAGCAGGTGGGGTGCATTGCACGGTCATTGAACTGCCATAGAAACTTGTCTTGCACCGTGCGTACAACACTTTATGAAGCATTTGGAAGACAGTTCATATGTATTCCAATGGCAGTGCATACCTGTTTTTAACCGCATTATTGTAGAAGTATCATGAAGCGCTCCGTGGGCAGTGCATGTTTTGTTTACCTTCAGTGCATATGAGTGTGCGTAGCATGCGGGGTGCATTGGATGGTAAGTGCACTGCCTTCGCATGTTATCTTCGACCTTTGCACACAGCAGTTTACAAAGCAATTCTAACGCAGATCATACAGAGCTTCAGCGCAGTGCATTTTGTGTGCATGGTATTATAATGACAGTATGACGATGCAATCAACGAGCAGTGCATCTTAGTGTATATAGTAGGTGGGATTGAATTGCACGGCTAGTGCACTACAATTTTATATTATCTTTCACCGAGCAGTGCACAGTAGGAGAAAAACGAAAAGGTCCTCGTTATTGAAACAATACCCCACATGTCAAAAGTCTACATCGACACAGATAACGTTACACAGTGCATACTACGTATACCGGCAGTGCACATCGCTGTGCATAGCAGGTGGGGTGCATTGCACGGTCATTGAACTGCCATAAAAACTTGTCTTGCACCGTGCGTACAACACTTTACGAAGCATTTGGAAGGCAGTTCATACCTATTCCAATGACAGTGCATACATATTTTTAACCGTATTATTGTAGTAGTATCCTGAAGCGCTCCATGGGCAGTACATGCTTTGTTTACCTGTAGTGCATATGAGTGTGCGTAGCAGGCGGGGTGCATTGCACGGTAAGTGCACTGCCCTCGCATATTATCTTACACCTTTGTGCACAACAGTTTACAAAGCATTTCTAAGCCAGATCATACAGAGCTTTAGCGCAGTGCATCTCGTATGCATGGCATTATAATGACTGTATGACGATGCAATCATCGAGCAGTGCATCTTAGTGTATATAGCAGGTGGGATTGAATTGCATGGCTAGTGCACTGCCATTTCATATTATCTTTCACCGAGCAGTGCACAGTGGCAGAAAAACGAAAAGGTCCTCGTTATTGAAACAATACCCCACACGTCAAAAGTCTACATCGATACAGATAATGTTACGCAGTGCATACTACGTATACCGGCAGTGCACATCGCTGTGCATTGCAGGTGGGGTGCATTGCACGATCATTGAAGTGCCATAGAAACTTGTCTTGCACCGTGCGTATAGCACTTTACGAAGCATTTGGAAGGCAGTTCATACCTATTCCAATAGCAGTGCATGCCTGGTTTTAACCGCATTATTATAGTAGTATCTAGAAGCGTTCCGTGGGTAGTGCATGCTTTCTTTACCTGCAGTGCATATGAGTGTGCGTAGCATGCGGGGTGCATTGCACAGTAAGTGCACTGTCCTCGCATGTTATCTTACACCTTTGTGCATAGCAGTTTACAAAGCATTTCTAAGGCAGATCATACAGATCTTCAGCACAGTGCATCTCGTGTGCATGGCATTATAATGACAGTATGACGATGCAATCAACGAGCAGTGCATCTCAGTGTATATAGCGGGTGGGATTGAATTGCACGGCTAGTGTACTGCCATTTCATATTATCTTTCACCGAGCAGTGCACAGTAGGAAAAAACGAAAAGGTCCTCGTTATTAAAAAAATACCCCACACGTAAAAAGTCTACGTCGACACAGATAACGTTACGCAGTGCATACTACGTACACAGGCAGTGCACATCGCTGTGCATAGTAGGTGGGGTGCATTGCACGGTCATTGAACTGCCATAGAATCTTGTCTTGCACCGTGCGTACAACATTTTACGAAGCATTTGGAAGGAAGTTCATACCTATTCCAATAGCAGTGCATACCTGTTTTAACCACATTATTGTAGTAGTATCCTGAAGCGCTCCGTGGGAAGTGCATGGTTTGTTTACCTGAAGTGCATATGAGTGTGTGTAGCATGCGGGATGCATTGCACGGTAAGTGCACTGCCCTCGCATGTTATCTTGCACCTTTGCGCACAGCAGTTTACAAAGCATTTCTAAGGCAGTTCATCTATATCTTTAGGACAGTGCATCTCGTGTGTATGGCATTGTAATAACAGCATCAGAAAGTACTCAACGAGCAATGCATGATTTGTATTCGAGCAGTGCATCTGCATATAAAAATAGTATCACAAAGTTAAGATGGTACGTTTTTTAATACATAACTCATTAATAACATACGGAAATACTGCGTATTTTCATTTATAACATATAATAAATGCTACTTTGAACTCCTTTAAAAGGAGTTTCACAAAACTGGTGGTGTGTATTGCAAGGTGAGTGCACTGCCAAAGATTGTTATCTTGCACCATGCATACAGCACATAGGCAGCTCATTTTTTATTTGATGATCAGTGCATTATGAAGCACGTGTAAGGGACTTCACGGGCACTGCATCTCGTTGTCCATGGCATTATAAAAGTAGTATCACAAAGCACTCATGGTCAGTGCATCCGTTGTATACGAGTTGTGCATCTCGGTGCACATTGCTGGTTGTATATGAGCAGTGCAAAACGGATAAATAGAGCCACGAAACCTAGCACAAATGTACTGCCTCTCCCCTGACGAAGGACTGGTTAGACAGTAGACCCCGCATATATGTCGCTATCAATACTAAAGTGTTCTTCTTGGAAAAGGGGTAATGCATTTTCGTACTGAATTATGACCCACCTGTCAGACAACTTGTTTTTGGGAGATAAAACCTTCCCACCCGTCGTTGGTGTTTAAAGAAGGAAGGGAAGGTAGGAAAACGTATCTTCTTCAAACTATTATAACCACCTAATGCTGGAACAACCCATAACTTTCTCAGCCGCTGCCGCCGCCCACATGTCGATCTAAGGAAAGTTTCAACCACGCTTCAAAACAAGCAGTAAGATATTTCCATCTCACCAAGGCACGACAATGGAGAGAGACGTCGTCATCACTAGCGCCACAAATCATGTAACCAGATATCGAACCTGCTCAAACGATTGAAATTCTAGGGATATATGTGATGAGGCGATTTAGCTTGTACTTCATCTTTACATGGTAGACATGGCCGGCAGCTACAATGCAGCGACAACGCAACAGTTTTTTGAAAAAAACATTTTGCCAACAACGTAGTTGATTTTTATCTTGGGATTCAACAAAGATATAACTTCCTAGTTTTAAACACGGAGCATAGTTTCTATAGTGATGGGAACAGTTTAATAACCATGATAGTGTAGTACAATTGATATAGTGTAAATAGTTATATACAAAACTACATGACCATTTGATACGCATGTAGTTTGAGCAGCAGATAGCACTATGTGTAATCACAAAAACTTCTTCACAGTGGATCACTTCAATTGTAGGCTACACCAATTCGTTCATTTTCTATCAAAGTAATGTATTACTCTGTATACTTAATAGCAAGAGATTATACAATACATTGAGAAGTTCAGTCGATGTACAATAAAACTATGCTCTAGATATAATTTAGCTATTCCTGACAAATACTATTTATTATTATGTATATAATCATCAAGGTTGTTGGTGGTTGTTGCAAAAAAAGGTAAAAGGAGGAAATAATACCACAGTAAATTTCAAAATATTTCGGCATACATATTTCAACTGATTGTTTTTGTATCGAAGACTACTTATATAAGTTATATAGCAGATAGATTATTATTGTTGATGTTACAGATACGCAAGCAGAGTGTTGCTTTTTTATTTGTGAGTTATTTTTTTCATTAAATCTAGAGAATGCGATATATGCTGCATTACACTAAATTGCAAAATTTAGCAGGGACCCAGATTATCTCATTTGAATGATCGTACATTGGCTGAAATAGAGATGATGAAAGGTGCAAAATTCAAAGCTCCAGGCATAACAGAACGTGTTGCACGTCAATTCAGGATGGTATATATACTTCTAAGAATAATATATGAATTTTATTTTGTTTTATTTAAATGCTTTATAAATCAAAACATTGACCGTGAATAATTATGGTGCTACTATATTAATTATATCATGGCAGAGACGTCTTAGAGCACTACATGATAAGTGGGATAAAGAGCGTGAGAAGAAACTGATAGCTCTCGCGGCGTCAATAGAAATTGTACGAAGATGTAACGCAGCACGCGCAAACTTGAAGCCAAAGCTAGAAAAATTAACATCACAATGTTTGCTTCACAAGTAATTTCAAGAGATCCTAGTGGTATAACAAAGCTACGATGCCAAGATCAATCAGGTGTTTCAGTGAAAGGCAACAGCGCAGTCAAGACTAGTTGTAAATTGAAAGATGCAAAGTGTAATGAGAATAGTTTGGTGAGTTTGCTCTTGCAATCAGTAAAAAATTGAAAAATGAAAATAATTTTGCATGAGTACTACTAACAATTATTTTATTCTATTTTTGTTTTGTCAGGTGCAAGTTGATGTGATGGTCTCAATGCAACAAAACAGTGGTACTACTGCAGCATCTTCTGCACAGACAAGGACATCAAAGGACATAGATGAAGTAACCAACATTCAGTTCAGGTACAGCGAGAAAAAATCAGATACAGTGCAAGCAGCTCCTGCAAGCCAGAGAATCCTCACGAATACTTCAACACAGAATGGTCAGACACACGCAAACATCGACCTAATAGCTGTCGGAATGGCAATGAGTGGCACAGAAGGAGAAGCCTTAGTAAGGTATGTTGGTAGCTCTGTAGAAGACAAAACAAAAACAATCATCACAATGAACGTACTCAAAACAAGCATGATTGTTCAAAATTGCCATGATAGGAGAGTGCTAAGTAATGATGAGAAAAAAATCAAAAGCAAGACATTATATCCTAGATACGAGAGTAGCATAACAAATTCAGGAGAGAAGATCACACATGAACAGATTACACATGAGCAGAGTGTTGCAAGTGAACCAGTCAGCAAGATTTTTTTCCAGTGTAGCCAGCAACCATCGCTACAAGTACAGTAGAGTCACAAGATGGAAGCATTGATAGACCTAATTGTTCTGATGCAGGCAAGAGAGATTCAACCAGCAGGTTGAACACACAAAGATAAGAGAATACAAGTCATCAGAATGTCAATTGTTTAGAGGAACTGGCAGAAACTGTATGCACTAACACCAACTCGGAAGCAATGAGCAAGAGCAGTCTGTGCCCCAGTGCAATGACACTATTCCTAAAAAAGAGATTAATCTAGGAGAACCTACGGAAGAAGAGTTAGAGATGGACAGAATGTTTAAGAATGAGTACCCAACTGTGGATGAAATTGGTGATGCCACGACACCGAAAGAAGGAATGGAATTTCAGTCAAGGGAAAATGCTTTCCAATTCTTTGCACTGTATGCAAGGAAAACCGGTTTTTCTATAAGAAAACACACCAGCCTTAACTCCAAGAAAACAAGCGAAATGATTAAACAGACATTTGTTTGCACAAAACAAGGTCAGACTCAAATAAGTGAGAAAGTTGTAAAAGAAAGGAAAACAAGTTCTACTATCAGGTGCTCTTGCCCTGTATCCATTGTGGTAAAGAAAACAGAAAAAGGATGGATGTACAAAACAGTAAAACTGGACCACAATCACCCTTTGCACCCAACAGATTGGCTCATCAGGTTTTCAAAATGCCACAAGTCAATGACACTGCAAGACAAGGAGTTTATACGTATACTACACCTTGGAAAGATTCCACTGAGGAGAGTGATGCAAATATACAGTGGAATGAAACTTCTAACCAGAGGAGTTGGTTTTGATGGCAAAGACGTGTCAAACCTTAAGTATGCTGACAAGAAAGACAGCAGAAATAAAGATATAGAGGAATGCTTGAAGAGGTTTACCCGTCTTCAATCAAAGGTTCCTGGGTTCTCATATAAATTCGACACTGACCACACAAACGCCGTTTGTAGCATCTTCTAGACAGACGCGATGTGCAGGATGAACTACAAACTGTACGGTGAATACGTTTCATTCGACACAACGTTCCAGACGAACGTATACAACATGCCTTTTGCACCAATCATTAGCGTGAACAACCATGGAAACACAGTTTTGTTTGGAATCGGTCTCCTGCAGGACGAGTCAGCTGAAACGTTCAAGTGGTTGTTCAAAACTTTTGTCTTGGAAATGGATGGTAAAGCACCAAAGTACATAATCACTGACCTGTGCAGAGCAATGAAGAAAGCAATTGATGAACTGGATATACGGCTTGACACAATCCACAGGTTCTGCCTATGGCACATCATCAAAAAGATGCTAGAAAAGCTTGCTAGCATTTTGGCAAGAAATGAAGGCCTGTCCCAAGAACTAAGACATGTGATAAAGAACTCATTGACTGTAGAAGAGTTTGAAAAATGTTGGAGGCAAGTATTGGAAAAATACGGAATTGCAAACAACAAGCATCTGCTAGATTTATGGGATATCAGAGATCACTGGGTGCCAGCCTACTTCATGGACTGCTTCTACCCCTTTTCCTCGTCAACTACAAGAAGCGAGAGCACCAACTCCATGTGGAAAGACTATGTCGACCACACAGACACAATACTGAAATTCCTAGATTCATATGAGGCAATTCAGGAGAAAAGCTTGAGTGCGCTCGACAGGAAAAGGAACAGGACTTCAGAGAAGACAGCACCAACTTGGAGCAGATATGGACTTGAGACAGATGCACTAAACATTTACACTACAGACATATTTATCAAGTTTCAGAAGCAACTATCAGATAACACAGCTTTCGAAATAACAAGGGAAGAAACAACTGACAGAGGAATGAAATACGAACTGACCAAAAGAAGTCATGTCACACATCCAGATTTCAACATAAATGTTTTTATAGTTGAAGTGGATAATGAGAATAAGATTTTCTCATGCAACTACAAAAAAATGTCAAGGAATGGAATCCAGTGCTCACACATCCTCAGGGTTGTGGTACGTCTTGGTTTAGTACATAAGATGACAGACAGTTTTGTGAACCCTAGATGGAAAAGATGCAACCCACATCAGCCATCCAACTATGTTTTCCGTCTTCCTGACGGTAACAAGAGCAACACAGCAGGTCCAATACGTTATGTGATTGAGTTGACTCGTTTTGCTAAGATCTGCTCAAAAGCATGCAGTACAGACAAATCATACCGAGTTCTGGTAGAGTGCATCGATCAAATTGAGAAGAAAGTGAATGCTTCAGTAGACCAGGATGAGAAAAGCAACACAGAGGGCATGGCAGATAGCATCAATAACTTACATGAAACAATTCGTACTGCGTTGAGAGATCCCCCGATCATAAAAACAAAGGGTAGGAAAAAAGGACAGAGACTAAAACCAGGGTCAGAGAAGACGAAAAGAAAATGCGGTACCTACGGAAAGAGAGGACACACAAAACCTAAATGTGAATTCTGGCTTAAGGAGAGAGAGGTATATATATACACATGAATATTTTTTCTTATATTTTACAAAGTATCGTACCTAGCGACAAAGTATATCTATGTAGTTTTTACTATTGCAGATTGAGGTTATTGAACTATATATTAACTTTTGTTTGCAGGCCAGAATGATCCAAAAGAAGCGCAAGATAAGATCAAAAACTACAACAGAGAAATGTCCAACTTCAAGCAGTGATTACGAGACGACTGATGCTACTAGTGTAAGTTTTCTTGTAAAAAAATAATAATATTCGATACATTAAGTCGAACTAATATTTTAACAAATAATCTTCAGGACGACCTGACACCACCCAAGAGAAGATTTTTTCAGAAAAATACAAGCCAGAAAAGTAAATCAAAACGTGGACGCAGTTATGTTGACAACACTAGTACAGATGAAGTAAGCTAATTTTACACAATGATACCTATTACAGCATATCTTGAACCTGATTGTAACCACGCAAGGCTATCATTTTGTCTGCTTTTTCTAAAAAAAATTTGACATCACAGAAAAGAAGAAGAGTATGGAAAGAGAAGGATCAACAAAGTCCATCAGCAACATCAAGTGATAGCAACTCAACTGATTCAGATAGAGTAAGTATTATATGAAATTTATACTTGCTGACTTTGAAAATAGGAAATTATTGGACATGATATTCGTTAAGTCGTGAAAATAAAACGCTTGATACATGTGATGGAGATGATATAAAAACCACAGAAGCAGAGGAGGAGGTCATTAGGAACACCACGAAAATCAAGAGAAGAAAGCAATTGTACACGATGGATTGATGGACAAAAGTCTGACATCAGAAAAGAAAGATCTCATCCATATCCCACACGGAATGTTGTGAATATGTATGAAATCCCTCAGACAGATGCTAACCTCAGTGGAAATGATGGAAATGTTTCTCCAAGTCATGGTCATACAGAACGAAGCTGCAGAACGCCAGAAGCAATGAACAATCCAAAGAGGAAGTGCAGTACAAAAATATAAATAAAAAGATCAGTGATTACGAGGAGCAGTCCAGTGCAGACATCCGTGTCAAGCCACGAAAGACCTCAAGCATCAGTTGAGAGGAATGTACATACAAGAAGCAGTCCTGTCAATTCAGTACAGTTCAATGTACATAAAAGAAATAGTACAAAAATTCCGATGATTAGAACCGTCAGAACAAGACAAAGCACCGTTCAAGATGAAGATCTCGACAGTGATCGGTCCAGAAGCAATAATAAAAAGGAAGGCACAAGCAGTTTAAAAATCCCCAGAAAAGGATATGGCCGTCTACAATGGTATTTGACTGGACAGGTTCAAGAGCCAAGGCAAGTTTTAAATTTCATAACATTTAAAACATTACAATTAGGATTGCCCAAATAGTTTGCTCTACATACATGTTATAAAAAATGATTGCTAACAATGTTTCTTTATTTTATGCAGGAGAAGCAGTTTGATCAGGTCATGATACAAATATTGTTTTGTAGCAGACAAACTCAGAATTAAAAATTCACTTGTAATAAATGTAAGTAATTATAGAACAGATTATGTATTCTTATCAACTTATCATAAAGTTATAGAGGAAAGTTTTTTGTATCATGGCATCACTTGTTATTTACTGGTATAAAAAGGATAAATTGACTACAACCATACATACCATTACACCGGTTTTGCAAATAAGATAAAACATTAGACACAATAGCCATGAAACTCTAGAACAATCTACTATAGTTCGAAAGAATAGTTTTGTACCGGATATTTAATGGAACAATGCTTTAAAAAAAGAAATGCACTATATATATCATACAAACTTAACAACTAGAAATGTTTTATTTAACAAAAAAAGTAGAACATTTACATATTATTATTTTTATTTTGAAATAATTTACATATTATTCTTACAGACTATAAGATAGACCACTCGTACATCTATGCAATCACAATATAACAGATGAATCAGGGAATTAAAAAATAAACAAGGAACCAGGGCAGTACATAACTAACATCGCTGGCAGTACATGAACTGCATTAAAATACATCAGGATAAAACAAAATAAAGCAGTGCATAATCCTTCAGAGAAGCAGTGCTATGCTTCAAACAGCAATGGGCCTGTGAATTGTATTAGTGGGCCTTTCTTGTATGGAAGCAATAGTTTTATGGTTGCGAACTCTTGAGGTATCGTATGGACAATTTCGTAGTGGGCCTTAATTTTTATAACTACTAGTACGATTTGCACGATCGGTTGGTTATAAGGATACGAAGAGTCGTGGAAGCGGAGGGGGCAAGTTGAAACAAGATCACAACAGTTCATCATTAACACCGACGAAACTCAGAAAAACCAAGGTGCCTTTCGAGCGTTAAATTATTTATTCCTTTTCTATTCCATCACATACTTGTTCTTAATAGATTCATCATTGTTCCCTACAGCAAGGAATCACAGATTCAAGGGGTGGTACCAGACATCTTCGTCCCAGACATGATGGACGACGGGCTTCAGACCACAGAGACTCATAGCATTACTGTTCATGGAATGACGGTTCTTACTGTGGAGTACACCAACGAGGAATCAACGCTGAACATAATCCTCTCCATGTACAAGGCTTGGCTTGAAGAGGTTTGTACCCATCCAACTTACCGTCTGATTCTATTAAAACGATTGTCATATGAATTATGCATGACTACAACACAGATGAATTCAAGGTAGATTGATTCGTATAAAATAGTTTACCATATTAATTTGAACTAGTTTTTCCTAACAAGTCCTTTTCACTAGTTTAGATACGAATCAAACATCAACCCATACATATTTTATCAGAATCCCTTGATTTTCCAACAGTAGAAACAAATATACCGTGTATCATATGAATCTCTACAGGATTAGAGTGGATATAGGAAATGCATTCCTACATTATCAATACTCTAAGTCTTTCATGTCATAAGAATCAATAATACAAGTTCTAAACTATATCCTTCTAGTGTTCATTTCACCAGACTTTGGTACTAATAATCACATTTCATTTGACACTAAGATAAGAGCAGGTATGTTGGACTAGACATTGAATATACTGCTCAAGGAAGTGAAAAAACCATCGCCGTCGTACAACTCACCGTGAGAGAGCACGTCCTAGTTTATCATTACGCTAGGGCCACGAAAAAATGCCAGGGACTCCGTGATTTTTTCAAGGAAAAACATATCACCTTCATTAGCGTCGACAAGAGGATTGATTCAAAGATGTTGATGAAAGAAAAGTTTTTCATCCCTGGAGAGTACCATGTAGACATACAGGGAATATTCAATACATTCCAAGGTGACAATTATAGGTATCGCATGGCTAGTATTGCAGCAGTACTCATTGATTCATCATACTGTGAGCTGAAGATAGCAGCAAGTGACTCAGAAATGCATAAAAAATGGGAGTCGAAGCCAATGCCAATTGAGAATCTGCATTACTTAGCAAAAGATGGGTATGCAAAATACGAGAACAAGAGAATAACATTCAGCAGCTACTGCCTCAGTTTAGGAAGACAAATTCTCAATGATAGGTTGTGCACCAGGTGTAAAGGAGGTAAAGGATATAAATCATACAAACTTTTTTTGGAGGCAGGTCCATCAACTGATAACAATAATAAGTGGGACAACGAATACACGATGTGTTTGGCAACAGATATCGACAGGTGGATGAAGAACGATGAATGGTGGACGAAGAGAGACGACGAGGAAGAAGACTGAATTTAGCTAAAGACTATGATTATGTGAGTACGGTCTGCTAGCAATGTTTTAATTCAGTTTGTTAATTCAGTTACACAAAAGTTATTCTGATCTAGTATATTATATTAGGAGTACAATGTAATTAATGTGTGTGTGTACAAATTAAACTAGTTTTTATCATTATTCTGTAATGTTTGTAATTACAGCATATGAATGTATACTTGTATTTCATATCTACATTCCTAATTTAGTCTAGAAGGCAGGCAAGTTAATTGCAAATAAATAAGCAAAATCCCATTAACAACTTAAAATTTCCTAAAAAATTAATTGAACATTCGACAATTGAAACGAATTCTGATGCATCCAGTTGAATATTCAGAGCACATCAAACATAATCAATAGTAATAACGAAATGCATTACCACATAACAAGCAGTTCAAAACATACATCAAGCGGTTCATAACAACAAGCGGTTCAACACAACTTACATCTGCATTAATAAACAATCAAAAGGAACTGCAGTCATCATATAAGATGATGTCAATGACAAACATTATCTCAATGTTTCGGTTTGATGTGGTCCTGCCAGTGAAGAGAATTGCTTGCCTAACTTCAAGACATTCATGATGACATTCAACAAAGGTCTTCCACTCAGGGGTGCTGAAGATAATTCGACCATCACTCCTTGTCTTGTACGAAATGAAGCTCACGACACCATTTGCACCAAGCCGTACTCTAGCCACGCCTTCTTCGGCAATTTCAAGACAAAAACCATTCTCCAAGGTAGTTTCTAATTAAGTTGTAGAAGTTAGAAATCTAATAACTAACAAGCAATAAAAAAATAAGCAAGTAGAAAAATAATGATAACTAATAACATACCATATCATGACAGCGAACATGCGTCCTGAAGCGAGTAACAAGTGCTAGGCCAATGTACAATTCTTTTGAAGGAATGATGTGGAGAAGCTAGCACTTTTCACTCCTGGTAAGCTTGTATCTCTGAGCAACAATTGTATTATCCAATGGTCCTTCTTGCTCCTCATCCTCCCGATCCTCCTCATCAGACTCACCCTCTTCGCCCTCATCCTTGTCATCACACTCGTCATCCTCGGTCTCATCATCCTCGTCCTCATCCCCCTGATCGTTCATATGCATAACAGTGATACTTGGACAAGGAGCTCCCATTGAAAATACCAGATACACACCAGAGTCGATTTGGTTTTCAGCAATAAACCTTCTTCGTGAAGAACCTGCAAGGTGAGTCATTGCTCGCTCTTTGCGCACGTCCACAACATAAATTCGCCCAAGAACTTGAAACTCAATGCTTTGTCATGTTATTCTATTGAATTCTCTCCTTATATTGCATGGGATAGTCTAAATTGAATAAAATAATTAAATAAATGACAATTGTATGGAAAGAAAATTCAATAAATGTAAAAAGCAAGAATTATATGCATACCAATGGACGCTCAAATCGACCATGTACAAGATGGACAAGGAATAGCGAGGCTGATTTTGTTTCATCACTACAGTCTGTGAAACAAACCTGACACAGTGCCATGTCCTAAAAAAATGAAAAGTACTCGTTAATTTATGATAAAGCTAGCTAAGATAAAAAATGGGCATCATATTTGGAATGAACATAAAGTAATTTTAGGGACGCAGTAAGTGAGCCAAGTAGGAAGCACAAATAAATATATTTTTTTATATACCAGAAGGCTAAATCACACCACCCCAACCCTTCATTTCATAATCATATTGTAACTAATCAATAGGAAAATGAAAGTACAAAAGCATAATCAACCTAAAAGTGTATCCTCATTGCATCATCACATTGAATGCTAACTAAAAAACTTAATATCTCCATATATATACAAATTGAACAAAAACTTAATATCTAAAACGCTGTCGAATTTTTTTTATCTGTACAATTTATAATATGAATCGACCAAAAATATGAATACATCTTATCTAGAACTATGGTTTGAAACAAACAAGACAAAAATGTGCAAGATTTATAGGATAAAAACGGGGGAATAAGTTGAGCATACCTTGAGAGGGAGATTGGGGAGCTAAACAACGGCGAAATCCTTCAGATCCGATGGTTTTTAGGGGAGCAATTGAGAGGGAGGGGAGATGGGAATAGGAGGCGAGCTCTCTCTGTTACTCCCGGCGGCTGGGGACGACTAGGTCGGGATGGGAAGGGCAACGACGCTCCTAATGCTACATTTATAAGTGTATGACCTTTATGCTAGGCGATACACTGCCAAACCACGTTGTATTGCACAACTCTCTCAGCAGTACAATCTAAACTATACGGGCAGTACTATGTATGCAGTGGATACATTTTGCATATGCCCGTTTGCATCGAAAGTCGATACATACCACGATGAATGCACTGTCGTTGCACATTATCTTACGTCGTCCACACATCACTATATCAAAGACTTAAAGAGCAGTGCACAAGATTTCCACAGGCAGTGTATCTGTTCTAAATGAATAGTATGTGTCCGTGTCCACCGCACGTGCCGAAAGTCTTGCACACTTGGCACAGCACTATATTGTAGAACACGACATGCAGTCCACATAGGCAGTCCATATACCGCACAACACTATATTGTAGAACACGACATGCACTCCACAAAGGCAGTACATATGGTAAGAAAGGGAGGTTCACTCCTGCCTACGGATGCAGTGCACAAGATTTCCACATGTAGTGCATATGCGGCTGCATGGCAGGTTCAGTGCATTCCAGCATAAGGATGCACTGCATACGCTCTGCACAACCATACGTTCATCGCGGGTGGAGAACACACTGCAGAGACCGCACAGGCAGTGCAACCATAACTTATCAGGGCAGCACACGACATGCAGTCAACACAGGCAGTGCATATAGATGTCAATAGCAGTGCCTTCCTGGATAGCGAAGAGATTTAGTGTATCTTGGTGTGCATGGTAGGTGTAGTCCATTCCACGGTCAGTGCACTGCCTGCGCACGCGTTAAAAATGGTCGGTCAACGTTATTAAAGTTAGCGCATCCCCCAAGCAGCGAGGCATTATGGATTTGGTGTGAGCTGTATAAGCGTGCAATTATTTGTAGCACACGATATGCACTCCATATAGGCAGTGCATATACCGCACAACACTATATTGTAGAACACGACATGCACTCCACGGGGGCAGTGCATATTGTAAGAAAGGGCGGTTCACTCCTGCCTACGGATGCAGTGGACAAGATTTCCACAGGCAGTGCATATGCGGCTGCATGGCAGGTTCAGTGCATTCCAGCATAAGGATGTAGTGCATACGCTCTGCACAACCATACGTTCATCGCGGGTGGAGAACACACTGCACAGAACGCACATGCAGTGCAACCATAACTTATCAGGGCAGCACACAACATGCAGTCTACACAGGCAGTGCATATAGATGTCAATAGCAGTGCCTTCCTGGATAGCAAAGAGACGCAGTGTATCTTGGTGTGCATGGTAGGTGTAGTCCATTCCACGGGGACTGCACTGCCTGTGCATGTGTTAAAAACGGTCGGTCAATGTTATTAAAGATAGCGCAGCACCCAAGCGGCGAGGCATTATGGATTTGGTGTAAGTTGTACTCCTCTCAGGCTTATAAATAGTGCCAGCACCTCTTCACACTTCTAAACAGCATCAGTACCAGGGATAACTATTTGATCTCACATACCTACCACCGGCTTCATAATGGCTCGCCGCCTACCCACCTGTTGGACCAAGTTCCCTCCGGGTGCTCGCATACCACTTCCATCGCCGCCTAGCTCCGACGACGAAGAAGAGAAAGAGGAGGTCTGATCGCAAGAGTCGGTCACGGCTCAAGGTGTGGTAGCCGCTGCGGAGAAGGAGTGAAGCTACAAGAACCTACATGAATACGCCTCTTCCTCCGCCTACAGCAACCAATCCTACGACCTGATGCTGCTGCCAACCTCAACAAAATTCGACTCGTTCGGTAAGGAGAAGAAGAGGCAGGAGGATGCAAGGAACCGCGAGGAACAGACCGCGTTCCTCGCTTTCGTAAAGAGCGAGGGTATCTCTCCTCCAGCGGCACCGGAGAAGGAGAAGGAGGAGGTCGACTCATTCGAAAGGGAAAAAAGAGGAGGGAGGATGCCCGGAACCACGAGAGGGTCGCTGACTATATGGCGCATAGGGCCACTGTTCATGAGGCCAACAGCACAGCAGTTCTGGAGATGACCAATCAGTTTTGACAGGAAGTGGAGGCGAGGAGGAACCAACGCGCGGCAGCGGCAGCAGCAGCGCAAGCGGCTGTAGCTCCAGCGGTGGCGGCGAACGACGACGAGGCAGGTCCGTCATACGTCATCCACATATACAGCAACGAAGACGATTAAGGGATCTAGCTTTATATTAGGTTTTCCTTTATATATCCATAAATGTCATTCAAATCTTGTAAAATATCTCCTGATTTGGATGCACTATTAATTTATCTGAATTTCGCGAAATGCCATCGATTCAAAAGTAACCACGGAAGAAATCCGGTGCATAGTCATCGTACTGGGCAGTGCATGACCTTCATTAATATACATACGGATCTTACAAACCAAGGCAGTGCATAACAGGTTTGAAATGTAGTAGCTAAAAGACAGTGCTCCTTTTCATGGGCTGCCTGCTTTAAAATTTGCCATCTCGTCATCAACAGTGTATGGAAGCAACAAAGAAGTCTTTGCGCTGTTTGTCTGACGCTGGGGCTCTTTTAGTTAAAAGTCCATCGGCTAACAAACTGTCGGATCCTTAAGTTTGTTACCAAATCAAATGGGCATGTGCATAACAGGCATGTGTTTAAGAAGCAGAGCTATGGTTACCTACTTTTAAGGTCTAAAATATAGTGTTTTTAATTATTTTTTGTATTTTTATGTAATACGAGGCAGTGCATAATACTTTACAAAAGCAGTGCTATGCTGCAACTAACAATGGGCCTGTGAACTATATTAGTGGGCCTTTAATGTATATAAGGAACAGTTACATGGTTGTGAAGTTTTAAGGTCTTGTATGGACAATTTCGTAGTGGGCCTTTTTTTTTATAAATACTAGCACGATTTGCACGATCGGTTGGTTATAAGGATACGAGGAGTCGTGGAAGCGGTAAATACGTAAGTTGCAACAACGGTGCACTAGTTCATCATTTACAGCGACGAAACTCAGAAGAACAAGGTGTCTATCTAGCGCATAATTATATATTATTTTGTAGTCCATCACATACTTGTACTTATTAGATGCATCCTTGTTTACTACTGCAGAAATAAACAGATTCAAGCCGTGGTACCAGACGTCTTCCTCCCATGGACAACGGGCTTCAGACAACGGAGATTCATCACATTCCTGCTCATGGAACGACGGTTCTTACTGTGGTGTACACCAACAAGGAATCCACGGTCGACAAAATACTCGCAATGTACAAAGATTGGCTTGACGAGGTTAGTACTGATCCAATTATGTAGAAATTTTGTAGTACCTTTTCCTAACCAATACTTTGAACCAGTTTTTATTCAAATCAGACATTAACCCCATACATCTTTTTTCAGAATCCATTGTTTTTTCCTATGATCAAGCAAACTATTTGTAATACGAATTAATGTAACCCCATACATACGTTTTTTCCTGTTTGGCACATGCTGTTTTTTCTCAGTATTCGGAAGATAACGTAGTATCTAAAAATACTGTAGTTTTCAATAGTTTGGGAGTTTGGCCACAGTAAAACACAAAAGTTTCAAAACTGCGGTATTGCAAAAACTGAGGTTTTTTTTGCACGTTTCAAGAAAGAGGTCTGGACCTATTTTTTTACAAATACTATGGTTTTGTGCAAACTGTAGTATTGATTGCCCGGCGTTGATATGCTATGGTTTTAGAATATTTTTATTTGACAAAAGCCAAGAAGCCAAATGGAGCCTTAGAGTGGGCATGGAAAATGTGATCCTACATTTTCCCCTACTCCTATTCTTCACGCCATAAGAATCAAACATGTTTCACTAGATTTTACTACTTACTAAATAATCAAATTTTACTTGACAGGATGACAGCAACAGGTACATAGGACTCGACCTCGAATACACTCCTAGAGGCAAACAACAAACCATCGTCGTCGTACAACTCGTCATGAGGGAGCACGTCCTAGTGTATCATTACGCCAGGAGCACTAAGGAATGTCAGGTGCTATGGGATTTTCTAAAAAAACAGATCACGTTCGTTAGTGTGGACAACAGGATAGACATAAAGATGATGCAGAAAGAGAAATTTGATATCCCTGACGAGTACCATGTCGACATACAGGATATATTCAAGTCAGTGCCACGAGATAATCACAGGGATGGCATGTCCAATCTTGCAGCAACACTCATTGATAGGTCATACATTCAGATGAAGATACTAGCCCGTAACTCAAACATGCATGACATATAGGAGTGGAAGCCAATGCCGCCAGAGAATCTGCATTACTCAGCAATAGATGGATATGTCACATACGAGTTGTACAAGAGGATGGCATTCATCAGGAATCTCCTCGGTTTAGACAAACCAATCTTGGATGACAAGCTCTTCATCAGATGTCATGGAGGTTATAAACCGTACAAACGACATAAACAAGCAGGTCCATCAGAGGATACCAAGAAGATATGGCAGAAGGAGCAATACGGCATTAGTCTAGAAGAAGATGTCGACAGATCGGAGAAGCAAGAAGATGGCTAGAAGGAAATGTGAATTCAGTAAAGACTTTCGTAGCGTGGCTACGATATTATATCAGTGTGGTGATTTTAGTTGATAACCACATATAAAATGTGGATTTGATTTAGCGTTTGATATTTTCCGAACAATGTCATTTTAAAAAGCTTGAAACCCTGCTTAGTGTGTGTAATACTTTGAACAATGTGTAATTATATATAGTCTGTGCATTCTGAATGTTTTATTCCAGTAAAACAAATCATATATCCATTTTAAATACAATATTCTAGTTTGTGTAGGATTATGATGGTTATTCTCATCATTTAACTGTATAGAATACAAAAATAAATAAAGATGCAAATACAAGTAAAAATGCAGTGCATACATGAACACTCAATGGCAGTGCATATTTACTAGTTAAGGCAGATCAGTCAGTATGACTCCACTGCGGCAGGAGATCAGAATTTTTTTGCAGAAAAGAAAAACAGAAACAAGAAAAAGGGTAAGGGTCCTGTTAAAAAAATACCAAAGGAGCTGAGGGATGCGCAATTATGCCTTTAATAGTCTATCTGGACACTAAAAGGTGTGAGAATTCAATCAACATGATTGAAACACCATGACTGCATGTTCTTGACAATGAATTATTGTCATCCATTGTGAAGAAGAACAGACAGAAACATAACATTGAGGAATTCGAAGCATTGAAATATGTAAGTACACATACTGGTAATATGTATCTTTGTATTTCCTTATTGCATATCTGATTTAATTCCGTAACATAATAAGATTGAGCATAAAAATATCTAAATTGTCCTCTTCACATGAAACAGGTTAAGACTAGTTCCGAGCTGCAGCACTACAACAAAGGTTTTTATACAAAGAAAAACAGTTCCTCAAATACGGTGGTGGATAATGACCAGGAGAACTGGAAGAACAAGTATGCAATAGTTCTTGTCGGAGACAACTCAAGCATTTCAACTGAAGAACCTTCTGTCCAGCCAAATCCAATCGGAGGTCTCATGACAGATGTTGAGAAGATGCAGCAAGCAATGGATCTCCTGAGACAGATTGCAGACAACCCAGAAAACATATGTCAAAATTTAGAAACTAACAATAAACTAGGCCTCATCAGTAACTACAAACAAGATGTCAACATAGCAAGACTTGAGATTCTAGACTCAATGGATAAGCTTAAGTTATACATGGAGTCGGCGAAAGATATAGCAGTTAGATTAATAGCAAAAATAGGACCTGTCAGAATGGAAGATCCTGCATCATGTTCATTGCCGTAGAATGAAACTGAGAAAAACAACTCTGGCAGTGTTGATATGTCTAAAAAAACAGAAGACACAACGATCGAAGCTACAAACGTAATTTATACACCTATTGCAAATTATTGCACGCTATAATAAGAATGATTGCTCCTAGTTTAACTGTGCTATATTTTTATTTCTAAATGGATTGGACAATCAGGCAGATGATACCAATAATGAAACTGCAGCAGAAGGACAGGAGCATGCAACATCAACAATAACAAAAGACAAATCTCTAAAGGTAGATGCTCATTTAGTAGAAAGGGGACAATTTGCTATAATATAAAGCAAAAAGAAAAATCTGATGATGGTTATAACATTCATAACATTCAACAAAGAACTAATATAAACTTCTGATTGTAGGAGGACGCGGGAGGAGATACAAACAACCAAACCCCCTCTGACGAAGCAGCAACAACAATAGAAACAAGCATACGCTCATCTGACACAGCAAACAGGCCAGAACAGGATAAACAAGAGGAACATTAGACAGAAGATAAAGAAAAACAGAAGGTCAAAGTTAAAGACAGTGAAGTTGGACACAAAGCAGAAGATTTACTGCCAGTCAGTACCAATCTGACAGCAGAAGGTTGTATGACATAGATACAACTTATATTTATGAAAATTAATTTGTTGAACAATTTGATTCATTTGTAAACATACCATGTTTCTACTGGTGTAAATAAATTAAAGATACACTTGCAAAATAGAGCTTGCTAAACATATCAAAAAATCTGGCTGTAATGACCATGAAGAGATTTGTATGAACGATTATGGTTACAAGTACTAGACAGTCTACCATTTGCACTCGTCAAACACGACAGTTGAACCAGTAAACTGCCTGAACTACTATAACTGAACTGTCATCGAACTACCATTCCGATGCACTGCCTAACATCAGTCATTGCACTGATTTTTCTGCACTTCATTTTTTCACACACTAACAATTTTTTCTTTCCACAGATGCAGATAGTGGAGACCAAGCAAACAAGGACAGCAGGCAAATACAATTAGAATGGACAAAATTGTATAACCTGATATGCAAGTTCACAGGCAAAAAACTGTCAAAAGAAGATACAGCTATATTAAAGTGAGATGATTTTAAAAATTATAATTTTGCACTTTGCATATTTTTTCAGAACCATATTGTGTTATAATAAAAATTACTCCACTCTGCAGATCTCGGTATATCTTGAAGCACGAGAAAACCAATATGAAGGTTCCACTGTATTACATATCAAGTGCTTTTAGAAACGAAGGACTGCTAGGCGATACAGAGGGTGAATTTGTGTTAACCTATCTTGAAGAACAACTTAGGAGAACCAAGTCGAAGAAGAAAATTATTCATTACAGAGCAACTGTAAGTACTACAGAAAAAGCATCTGTAAATAATAAACAAAGGTTTTATATATTAAGAGCAAACAAACTAACAGTTGTTTTGCAGCAAAAACTTATTAACATTAGAGCAGTGAAAGATGATAAAAGAAGTATGCGTTGGGTAGAGGACTTGTTTAAACCAGACGCAGCAAACTGTCTAGACAAATACGAACTAGTAAGTAGAACAATAATGTTCATTACAGTATTTTTTGACAATTTGAAGAACACCATACTGCAAATACAAGCTTGTATATTCATTTTTTGAACAGAAAAAATATGTTATAAAATTTTAAATAATTACTCATGTAGATAATGTTTCCTTTCCTCGAGCGACCTCCTAAGGGAACTTCAGGTTCAGTAGGTCACTAGTTCAAATTGACAGTAGATATTTTGGAGAAGAAGTTTAGAATTTATGATTCGTTGAGAGAGCCAGGGGATATTGATCTTGAAAAAGTATGCTCAAAATTGATCAGGAAAATAAAGACATTGCGGAGTGAAGGTTTTGGAACAACAGAAACAAAAGTCCAAACGCTGGATGATTTTGAGGTAGTATATGAACACATGCCTCTACAAGATAACGGGTAAATGTTCATACATAACATAAAATTTAGTCTTGCATTGAACTACTTATCTTTGTCAACTTTTAACCATCTGACAACAACTAAAACGAAAAATGTTATGCAAATGTGACTGTGGGTTCTTCATGCTCTATATGATCGAGAACTGCACCAGAGATCACGTTCTGGAATTCACAAAAAAAGATATTCCGGGTTACAAGGAAATGCTTCTTATGAGGATGCTGACATCAGACATCTTCACCGTAAACATCGAAACATTAAATGATAGAATATTAGGTAATCCTTTACACAGGTTTTTTGACTAGTATTGTTCATACTACAGTATGTTGTTTCATAACATTGTTACTATCAAGTGGAACACAAGTATTTATAAATTTGCAGCATCTACAGGCCATTCTGAATATCAAGAGCTATTCACAAGAAGTGATTTCCAGGACTTGAAGAGAGATATATTGCTAGGAATTCAAGAGAAAGAAAACAAGATGTCAAACAAATCAACGATACAACTGAAAGAAACTAAGGAGAAAGAGATCTTTAGAGAAAGATATAGAAGAAATCCAAAAAAGTGCAAGGTTTCCATGGAAGAACATAAAAATCAAAATCCAGAAGAAAGACTTGTTTTCATTCCAGCAGAATTTAAAGAAACAGAGAATGCAAGGAAAGTACGACAAAAACTAATCGAATATGCATCAAAACCAGATTACGGAGAGTAAGTGTAAAGCTTAACTTGATACAGCTAGATCTCTTTTAATTAGCCTAGATATTTTTTGATCTAATCTAAACTAACACCCTCGTAATACTAATCTTGTTTTTTGTAATACAACAGGAGAGTTTTTATCAAGACACTTAGATCCAATGAATCAAGAGATTTTAATCTGACATATACTGCACGTGAACTAGCAGACAGTTTCAAAGAGAATGGATGGATAGACAATGAATTTTTAGATGCCGTCATCCACACATGGAGAAGTAATGATGAGTTCAAATATCTTTTCCAGGAAGATAAAAGGGTAATCCTACCCACACAGGTAACATCAGTATTAGATTTTATGGACAAAAACAAAAATTTCGAACCTGAAGATATTGCACGCACAATTGATTACCTCATAGGAACATACGACCTTACAAAAGCAGGCACGGTGAGTTATTTTAGAAATAAGCATAAATTTCTATATTCAGTATTAAGACACCTCATTAAACTAAAAAATTACCACATGTTTAAAACTTACTTGAGTATTTATCTACTTCCATACACAGATACTACTACCGGTTCATTGCAAGAAACATTTTTCAGTTTATGTCTTAAATGGGTCTGCTTGGAATCCAAAGGTTGAGATCATAGACTCCTTCGTATACAATAACAGTACAGAGATGCAGGATTACCACAGTAACATAGGACAAACTATGGTAAGACTCCTACCAAAATATAGACATTACTAGAAAACTTTTACTAGAGTAAGAGTGTTATTTCTATAAAAAAAACATATAAGAACTTACTAGCCTTTTTATCTAACAATGTCACTATAATGTTTCAATATACAGCTAAGCAGGTTCGAGCAAGTGCTAGAGTGCATTTACAAAGATGACACATTGCCAAGATGGAGTGCATCATTCAAAAGTGCACGCTACGTCAGAACTAAAAAACAAGATGAAGACGCATGTGGACTGTGGACATTATATTACCTGTAAAGATACAATGGTGAAATTATAGAAAAAGGAAAGACGTCAAGTATAAGTAGTAGTTAGATAGAAATTTTTCAAAAATGTTGATTACATATACTTGAAAACTAACAAGACTTTACAATACTTATCAGGACACAAGCTCCAGTATCAGAGATGAACAACTGTACACAATGTTGTTCCACAGATCTAACCAAGCACTGAAGAACCTACCAGCAGATCTTAGGGAGTTGGGCCCATACATGGAGATGACACAAATTACAATAACATTAAGTGATTAGAAGAATATTCTGAAACATGTACATTATTTCGTCAAACCTGATTGCATGCACATATTGCATCTAACTAGACAGAGCCAAAGGAAATAACAATATCTGTGGGTGTAAGTACACGCTTGTTAATCTGTAACAGATAATTTGTTTTCTGATTTTAAGTTGGTAGTGCAATATCTACTTGCAGTGTATCGGCATCTATGGGCCAGTGCATCTGCATACACTCTTGCATAGCTATGTGTAAAAATTATAATTTCATCACAATGAACCAAATAATAACTGCCATCTATGTGAGCAGTGCATATTACAAACACATACAGCGATAAAACAATTGCATAGCTATGTGTAAAAAATATATTTTCATCACACTAAACCAAGTATAAACTACTTCCACATGACGATAATAATCAACCTAGTATAAACTTCCTCTAAGTAGTCTTTAAACAAACTGCTTACATAGGTATCCTTGCACTACCATGGACAAATTGCATACATAAGTAATGAAGGCAGTGCAAAAAATCAGCACAAGACAGAATATACATATGTACGAGGCAGTGCATCTAAATTTACGTGGGTAGTGAATGCACCACTAAAAACACTTTTCCATCCCTATGTGTGAAAATTAAATTTTCAGCGCACTCAACAGAGTATAAACTGCTTCTAGATGATCATTTAAAAAACTGCCTAAATAGATATGCTTGCACTACTATAGAACCATGCGTACATGAGTAAATACGACAGTGCAACCAGTCTGGTCAAGGCAGAACAAATAAGCTGTATAGCACACACGGAAAGAACGCCGCAGTGCACCGTAGCTAGTCAGAGCAGTGCAAATAGAAAAATTCACTGACAGACAGACACTTGCACGTACGTACTTACTAAATTACATACAATCTTGCTCCATCACATTCATTAAGTGCTCTTCACAAACACTGTTACAAACACTTACAACATGATAGGCCAAATTTAGCTAGAATTTAAAACATGGAAGACGCTTCACAAGTTATTTGGACAGTTTCTTATCAAGCTCCTTGACCTCTTTGTGAATGTCATCCATGCACTCTGTACAGTTACGACAGCGCTCAAGAATGTCCTTCAGAGATTGCATTGCATGTAACCTGTCAAGACGTGCATTTTTTGTTGTTTCAATGTCTTCAAAACGATTGGCTATCATGTCGGTCAATTGCTCATCAAGCTTCTGCCTATCAGCTAGTAGCTGAGCCATATCCATCGTCAGAGTATCCCGCTCTAAGTCCCAGGCTGCAGCGCCAGCTTTATACTTGTTCAGCTCCACCTTCATCATAGCAGCATCTTCGACAACGTGCTGCATTCCGACGATCTCGTGTCGAAGACGGTCACACTCTATAGTAATAGTCATCTTTTCTGCCTCCTTCTCGAAGAGCTTGACACACAATTCTGATACCTTAGCCTTCTCAGCAGCAAGTTCATTACGAAGCCTCTGAAATTCTGCATCAACATGATTACTGCCATCCAAAACTCCTGTAACTAATGGCAATGAATCCTAATAATTTCACAGAAAACAACAACAAGATTTAGTGTAAATAGAACTGATCATAGTAAAAAATAGCCAACATACAAATACACGTACATTGATTAGCCCGCTCGGATGTACCACAAGAACAGACGGTGACGGAGTAGATGCCAAATGCGAGCAACCATGAACACCAGAGGAGTAAGCCCTATATGTAAGTTCCAAACGTCAACGACACAACATGAGTTTCAAAAACCTAATCCGAAAACTTAGAAATGAATACAAGAAAAGATAAAAAAGAAAAACTAACCCGGACTCGTCGATCTTGCGATGGTTGCATCGAGACGACGACGAACCTTCGTCGAAGGAATCCACGATGGTGGGCAGCAGGGGAGCGCCCTCCGAGCCCCGTCTCCTCCGCTCAGCAGCTTCCAAACGTTTCGTAACAGCTGTCTGCTGCTTTTTAGACATAGGCTTCCTCATTGGATCCATGGCAGAAAGAACTGAAAATAGAACTGGAAGAAGAACCGTCTAGAGAAAAACAAACCGTCTAGTAGAAGAGGAACTAGGACTGGAATGTGAAATGTTAAGCATCGACGTCTGAATTTATAATGTACTTATACACATTGAACAGTCGTCTCACCTACCAACAATAAAATACACCCCACACATCATCCAAGACCAAAGATTGACCAAAGCTATAATACTATGCCTAATATAAACGCAATTAATAATTCAGCGAATGAAACAGCACACGCGGATCGAAAGTTAAGTTTACCGAGGTTGCGAGCAACAATACGCATGACACTGCAGTAAAAATAGAGCAGTTCAACATAATACAATACTAGGACACTTCAACAAGCTAATAATATGGCAGTGCACACAGATAAACTGTGCAGTACTCAATGTAGAAATTTGATAAAAAGTATACTACTTTAAGTAAAATGAACTATAAAGTTTCAATTACCCGTAAATAAAAAAACATAATATGCACTGCCAAAAGTGTCAACTATGAACTGCCTGGATGTACAAGTTCAGATTTGTTGTTAGTATGTCAGACTTTCGATTTTGTTGCATAGGGACAGAGGGATTGTCAGTCTCACATGGTAAATGATAGGACACCTGAGAAAGTGGGCGGGGGAACAACACGTTGAAGCGTTACCACATAACCGTTTTAGTTGGTTGATTTATAAATGCAGGGAAACCGAAGGGACCCAGTTCAGTTCTCTCCACCGCTCTCCCACTACGCACGTCCAGAGCACTTCCCGAGAACAGTTCCTCAGAGCAGAGCAGTTTCTCAGAGCAGAGCAGTTTCTCAGAAAAGTTCGTCCCCTCCCGATCGAGTTTTCTCCTATAATTCCATATCCCTTTCCTTCTCTTTATTGGTTTGAGTTCTAATCCTTATTTGTTTCTTCATTTCAAGAAGCTTTGTTTTTTGTTTTATTCTCCATTCCATTGTCTTAGTACAAATCGGCGGTGAGTTCTGCATCACACTTCCAATTATTATTTTTAGTTTCTTCATAATCATTTATGTGTTCTTCCTATCATTTTATCCCCGTAATACTATGGTGTAATTTATGCCTGATAAATGATCTGTTTGACACTTTCTAGATTAGGAGTTAATGCACAGTTCACTCCTTAAATGCATTATTAATTTTATCAGGTGTTTCTTGGAATGGACTATACAGTGTGCGGCCAACCTGCCAACAATTGTGGTAGGGCACAGAGGAGAGCAACCAGGTTCCAGGTTAACATTGTTTAAGGTTTTCCCATCAATGGTGTGGTAAGTTTTTACATATTTAGGAGAAGGTTTTATTCAAAAAGTTTGAAATTTTCATTTTATGTAATGTTTCTTTTACTGTCTTGTTGTCACATGAACTAAACCATGTTGTTTACCTTCAGGTAGTGCCATGCTCATTTAGGGAAAGACTGTATGATTTCACTCCAAATAATTGGATGGTTGCAAACAGTGAAGCATTAAGGAATTTTGATTTGTTCCTCAAGAAGTCTAATGTTAGGACAATAATTTGTGGTCCATACTGGAAGTCCCTGATGAGGGTTTATGATATAGCACTTGGAGATGTAGTGCATTTTGAATATGATGACGACCAACTTGATGATGTTGGTTTGAACTTGACCAACTTATTTCATGTCACTGTTTACTTTAATGCTGAAGAGAAAAAGATTCATGAAGCAACTGGTATTTCCTTATTTACTGTAAATAATTTGTACATACAGTTTTTCCTTGTCCTACTGCTATTTCATCATAATAACATTCTTTAATACTCAACATGTATTTCCACTCATTCATCAGAGGTGGGAGATGTGCCTACATCCATCAGAAGCATTCTGCACAGGACCATCTTCTCAGACATAAATGCACTAACTGAGCAGCAAATGGCTTCAATCCTGTTTGGCATTTACAAAGATCTTCATGTCACAGAACATCAGTTTTTTGAAAGTAAAGATGAAAAGCATTTCTGGGTACACATGATGAATATGGATAACCATGACCATAATGCACTGGTTAGTTTCCACATATTTAATAATATTTTATGTTCAGATTAAACATATAATTTAGTGAACTTGTTAATTTAGAATGCTTGTTAAAATATTGACTTTTTTCTTTATTGCAGTTCATGCCAATTGAGGCTGTAGATGGTTTCAAGTACCCAACTCAGGGCATAGCACATCTGTACAGGCAGGGACATGATCTTGAAGGAGAAGAAGAGAATTATATTGCATGCGCATATACTGTACAAAGGGACAATGGACGTGTCAGCTTCACCACAGGATGGTCTGACTTCACATTTGCTGCTGATGTTGGATGGGCATCACTATTTCTCATTAAAGTAGCAGTAACGCTATACTTATGGGCTGTTTTTTACAAAATCTTAGTTACAGGATGATGTGGGAATCACAGATTGGTTATGGTTTCCTGAAAACACGGGAGTGAAAAGATATGCACCACTCAACAACCTCCACCTCATCCCGTACAACTTTTGCGTAAGTAGAGCATTTTTGTTAAAGTAGAGCATATGCAGTAGCACCTTGGTCTCAACTTTGTTGAGATTGTCATCTAGTGGTTAACTTGGGAAAACACTGTTCAGATAGTCATCTTTTCTTGTTTAACCTAGTGCTGAAGTGTATTGTACCCGTGTTGTTTAGTAAATTGAACATCTTTAATCTACTGTAATGTCAATGAATGTACTCAGTAAGTTGAACACTTTAATCATCTTGGAAATATTGCATATGTGAACGCACTGCTCAAGCTACAACAAATGCACTGCCTCCTATGCTATGAGCAAGCCAATCGATCTCATCCTATAAGCAGTGCAAGACCCAACAAAGCGCAGATGATCAGAACTGCACCATATACACTGTCCAATCTGCAACCACTGCACTGCACTCCTATAAGCAGTGCATGGCCTCCTGTAAGCTATGCACGACTCAGTACAATGCAGATGCCCAGCACTACACGCCATGCACTGCTCAAGATACAAACAATACACTGCCGCCCTGTGCTACTAGCAAGCCACTCGAAATCCTACTGTAAGCAGTGCACGGCTCAGCAAAGCGCAGATGCTCAGCAATGCACGCCGTGCACTGCTGAACATACAAAAAATGAACTGCCTCCCTTTCCTACCAGCAAGCCACTCAAACTCCTCCTATAAGCAGTGCATGGCCTCCTGTAAGCAGTGCACGACTCAGTACAACGCAGATGCCTAGCACTACATGTCATGCACTGCTCAGGATACAAACAATGCACTGCCGCCCTGTGCTACCAGCAAGCTACTCGAAATTCTACTGTAAGTAGTGCACTGCCCAGCAAAACGCATATGCTCAGTAGTGCACCCGTGCACTGAACATACAAACAATGAACTGCCTCCTTGTCCTATAAGCAAGCCACTCGAACTCCTCCTGTAAGCAGTGCATGGCCTCCTAAGGCGCAGCACTGCACACCACGCACTGCTCGGGATACAAGCTATGCACTGCCTCTATATCCTATGAGCAAGCCACTCGAACTTCTACTCTAAGAAGTGCACGGACTAGCACAGCGCAGATGCTGAGCGGTGCACTCCATGAACTGCTCAATCTACAACCGGTGCACTGCCTCCCTGTGCTACCAGCAATCCACTTGAACTACTCTGGTAAGCAGTGCATGGCCTCTTGTAAGCAGTGCACGACTCAGTACAACGCAGATGTCTAGCACTACACGAAATACGCTCTGAAGCTCGATCGTGGGCTACTGTAGGTGCGACTGGCCTCTGGGCCTTGATCCCCGCGGTCCTGTAGGTCTAGTGGCTTGAGTTGTATGGGGTGTTGGCTCTTCTGAACCGCTTGTATATACTTCATACAAAACTCCCTTTTTTCTATCAATGAATTGAAACGTAAAGCTTTTGTGTTTTCGCGGAAAAAAATTACCCAAGAAATTTTGCTAACCACAACAATCGTGTGGACAAACAAAAGTACTAATCTGACTCAGAAAACTCAATAAAACAATCGGGTGGGGACAAGTACAAACAAAATCGATCCAGCGATGCTTACACTGCTAGACAGATTAAGCAGCAGATTTTATTGAAGCTGATTAGGGGGAGGTTATGTTTGGCCTGTCGTAATTGCAACTTACCCGTGCTCCTCGCCGGCCACCGGACGCAGCGTGTAGTGCTGGCTGCCCTTGGTCCGTGTACCGGCAGTCAATCGTCCACCCCTTATTGCCCCCACTCGGCCTCCCCTGCTCGGTGTCCACCCCTTTTGCCCTGCCCAGCCACCCCCGCTCAGCCGCCCCAACTCTCCTGTACGAAATCGCCGCCCCTCGTCGCTCGGTCGCCGCCTCTCTGTTAGACCCAACCGAGTATTTCAACAATCAACAAGCCAGAACTAGGAATTTTTCCCACTCTCAAATATATCTCAATTATTTCAGAGGAAGGATTGTGAGCTAGGGTTTGCTCTTACAAAAGGGAATTAAGCCAGACATAACATGGCGGCTAGTGTTACAACCTAATACAATTTCGATGGTCATTACAAGTTCTGGGGTCGATGCTATATAGCCAATAAAAGACGACAATCGAGTGAGCAGGTGAAAAAGCGGAGTAGAAAAAAGGAGGTAGGAGCTGGTGGACAGCTTTTTTCTTGAGTGGAGCTGGTGGACAGTTGTGAAGCGGTATGTCGTTCCTGGGCCGTTAGATAGAAGATAGACGGCTCACACTTTGTTTCGTCAGGTAGAGTAAGTGGATCCTGACACTCTCCTAGGTATATACGAAGAGGCAGTCTGATTTTGTTTCGTTCAGTGGGCCTCTACGCGGGCTTACTTGGCACATGCAAGGGAGGGAATAGAAGTCGTGGAATCTCCTCGAAGCATCATTTCGCGCTGGGAAACTTTCCAAGAGATCGGGGCCGATGTTTTGTTTCCTATGAAACATGAAGCATAGGAATCCAATCCCGTACCACTACTTTTCTTTCGGCGGAGGATCGCTCAGCCCGAGCCTCCGCCTCGCGCGCTGTAGGACCGAGTGCATGGTAGCCGTCTGACCCTATACTGAGACTCAGGTTTGGTACAGCTGTAATAGCATATCGAGCAGCTCAAAATCCTCCCATACGCAGCTCCCGTCGAGTAAGCGCCATGAGTAGAGGTTGCCGCCTTGCAACCCATCCCCATAGGCCATAAGTTTGCATGAGCTGCACCGACCCGCTCCACCTTGAGCTACACCAACACACCCCTGGACTTTCTCCTCCAATCACAGGTGAAGCACCTCACGTCCGCGAATACGGAACTCCCAAACAGCAACGATGATGCAACTCGCAGCACGATTGATCATGGTGCCGCTCATGGAGCACAAACAACATACTCATACACGGCCGACGGCTAGTCCATTGGTTATGTATATGTTGTTGTCACTAGAAGAATTGCAGAAGTGATGCCGCTCATGGCCTACTCGCAAAACCTGTGTTGCCGTAGCAACCTCCTGCGCTTATTGAAGCAGATGCCTCGGCTCGTAGCAACCGTGCACGCCACACATAGCAGATGACCCGGCCGCTGGTAGAAACCGCCTCTCCCATCGTAGCAGATGTGTCGGCGCCTCCTAGAAATCATGTGCGCCACACGTAGCAGATGATTCGGCTGGTGGTAGCAATCAGGCGTGCCACTCGTAGCAACCGCGTGCACCGCCCATAGCAAATTATCCGGCCGGTGGTAGAAACCATGTGCGCTGCTCGTAGCAACCATATACACCGCACGTAGCAGATGATCCGGTCGCTGGTAGCAAGCGTCAGCCACTCATAGCAACCACGTGTGTCGAATGTAGCAGATGATCTAGCCGCTAGTACCAACCGTGTGCATTGCTTGTAGCAGATGTGTTGTAGCAAGCACGCGCGCCTCTCGTATAAACCTGGCCACTTGTAGCAGTAAGGATGACACTTGTAGCGTCGGGCGATGCCGCCAGTAACAATGGCGACCACGGTTTGTAAAAATTGCACCGCGACCTGTAGCAGTATGCGTCGCCACTAGCAGTGTCGGCTTTGGCTAGTATCGGCCCATGCTCATAGCATCTCTAGTCTGGACTTGGAGCACCGAAAAACTCTCTGTTGCATGGCGTCATCGGCGAAGAAGCACACTATGGTGCCGCAAGTGGCGACTCGTAGTATCGGCGGCGGTCGTTTCAACTTTGGCGATTGGCGTTTTAGCATCGAGGGCAGGCGTTTGTAGCATCAGTGGCGCTCGCTTGCAGGTTCGATGGAAGCCGTTTGCAGCTCCGATGGCGGCGTTTGTAGTATCGAGGGCAGGGTTTTGTAGCATCAATGACGGTTGTTCATCTCTAGCGGTTGGTGTTTGTAGCATCGGTAGTGCTAGCTTGCAGCTTCGACAACAACCATTTGCAGCTCCGACGTTAGGGGTTTGTAGCATCGATGACAAACATTTGTAGCATCAGCGATGCTTGCTTGAAGCTTTGATGGAACCTTTTTGGAGCTCTGGTGGCGAGCGTTTGTTGCATCGAGGGCAAGGGTTAGTAACATCAACGACAGGCATTTGTAGCATCGGTGGCGCTCGCTTACAGCTTCGATGATAGCCATTTGCAGCTTCAGAAGAGGTGTTTGTAGCATCGACGGTGGTTGTTTGTAGCATTGGTGGCGGGTGTTTGTAGCATCGAGGGAGGGTTTAATAGCTTCAATGGCAGGCATTTGTAGCATTGGATACGCTCGCTTGCAGCTTCGACGACAACAATTGCAGCTCCAGAAGAGGTGTTTGTAGCATCAAAATAGCTGGAGACCTCGTAGAAAAAAATACTATTGCAACAAAACCAAATTTGTCGGAGATATCATCGGGCAATTCGTCGGAGACATCATTAAAGATCTCGTAGCAAAAAAGTTATTCTAATGAGGCAAACTCACATAACCCAATGGAGCAAAATCCGATTGTGCTTTTGTAGCATATTGGACTTTGCTAGAAACTTGCTGAAGATCATGTCGGAGACCTCGTAGTAGAAAAGTTCTTTTAATGATGCAAATTTACATAACCAATGGAGCAAAAAAGATTGTTCTATTGTAATCCCCGGAGGCATCATAGCATTAACTTTGTACAATTATATCAAAACAATATAATAGTTGTAGCAAAAGAAAACTCCATGTGGCATTGGCATCCCCGATGGTGGCATCGTCGATCTCATTTGGTAGTATCCTCGAGCATCGCAAGCAGCAACCTCGACTATCATAGGTAGAAAACAGGGCCCATCGCTTGCAGCACCACTGCCCCCACCCTCGGGGCATCCAACTCTGAGGCATGCCAGCGACCGGAAAATCTGAAGGGGATCCGCAGCAGAAAACAAAAAAATTCCTACGTTGGAACCCCCAAAACTTCCTAGGATCTATCTATGTAGTAATGCGGTAACAGCCAATGCGTAGAGAATACATACCCTTGTAGACCGTACGCAGTTAACGTTCCGCGGGGAACGTGGTTGAAGTAGTTGTACTCGTAGCCGACCTCAAGGTCGCGAAGCTCCTCGCAGGTCACCCCTTGCTCCTTCATCTTCATCGTGCAGCAGATCCGGCTCACGATATTTAAGCAGCCCAAGTGTTGCGCCTCGTGTCTTCATACACATCCAGTGCACGATGAGACCTCCGGCTCCCCGATCCCACCGGGAGTGCGGAAGTTGATATCCGGCTAGGAATCCCTGCAGCGCAACGGCGTGTTGCAGGTCTGCCTCAATCGCACAGCCCAAAATTGGGGCCATGGTCACAAGGGCTAGAGAGAGAGGGAAGAAGGAAGTCAACCAAAGGACTTCTCCAAATATTGGTGTGTTTAGTCCCACCCATGGGCACCCCTTATATAGGGGGAGGGGGTGTGCCCCTCCCCTTTGGGTTTCCCATGTGGGACTAATCAAGGGAGAGGGGGAGGCGCATGGGACTCATGGGCCAGCCGGCCAGGGGTGGCCCCACCCCGCGCACAACCCTAGGCTATCCGGGTGGGCCCCCTTGAGGTGCCTGGGCCTTGGCCCTTCCCTCCTTCGGTTTTCCCTCATGGGCCCTTTTTCCCTAGGAAGTTTGGCCCATTAGTGGAATACCCCTTCAAATTAGATTTTAATATTATATTTAATATTAATTACATTAATTAATATGTAAATACATATTACAAAATCCTTCTTGACTTGAAACACCTTTCGGTTCCCTTTCAATTTCCTCCGAACGACTTCGGATCTTTCCCAGAATGATTCCGGTCCTTTATTCTTTCTCCGAACAACTTCGGATCTCTCTGCGGAACGATTCCGGCTTTCTCTTTCTCTACTGTCATTCCGTCTTATGAATGATCGCTCTCATCGTATCCTTAAGTTTATCCTCTCACAGCTCGGGAATGCTCTAGACATGATCTGTATCAATGATCAAGAGAGGGACCAGGGATATCCATGTGACCCCTATGCATTCCTGATGACAATGTCGTTTGAACCGCTAAATGTAGCATCCAATTCCTTTTGTTTCTCGATATGACTTGTCCGAGATCCGATCATTGGTATCCCATACCATATTCAATCTCGTTAACAACAAGTTCTGTTTTCTTGTTACCGTGATATTACATCCCCGTGACCGAGTCACACGTTGCAACATTTATGGATGTAATCTCACCAAGCCGGCCATATGTATCTTTACCCGTCATGTGGGTGAACAAATCCCGGTCTTGCAGTCACATGTCATCTACTGTTCCTTCGGAATACCCAACATACACCTTTATAACCACTGTATTACCAAGTGGCGCTTGATACAGTCTAAGCAACCTCGGGAAACAGTGAGTAATATGAGCTCACGGTCTAAGGAAAATGAGTCTAGGTATAGCTGTTGCAACAATGAACTATATGACCTGATCGTGTTGCAATCCTTTGAGGAATTTCCAATCACATCATTCTCCAATAATATGATCCCATTGTCAGTCGGCATAAATGCCCATGATCTTGAAACCCAGATCATCCTCATGACCAACGAACTAGTATGAATAGAGGCTACTAGGGACTTGGTTGTTTCATACCACACCTGTACCAATGTTTCTACTTGGCACAGTTATAGCATAATATGAAACTATTATAAACTAATTGAGATATGATAATAAAAACCTATTTATTATTTGCCTCTAGGGCATATCTCCTTCAAATTCGTCGGCGGCAGCAGCAGCTCGTTGGAGGCGCGGCTATGGAAGCCCATCAGAGCACAGCGTCGGAATCCCGGGCCAACATTGTGCAAGATCTCAGAAGGTTAGGGACAATGTGGGAGCTGCAACTCTGGCGGTTGATGCAGGGGAGCGCAGCTTCGCCGGTTTGCTAGGGCGGTGGCAATGCACGCCATGGTGGCATGCATCCATGGGGCTCTATGGGAGGAGGCGACAAATTAGGCGGGTGATCATTGTAGGGAGGTCCTCTGGCTCTCCCATGGCGAGCGATTTGGTGACTTGAGTAGGTGGGCCGGCGAGAGAGATCCAAGGACAAAGAAGTGAACAAGGAGCAGGGAAGTGAGCGTGCAACCCGGAGGATCCATTCTCCAGAAGAATAGAAGTGTTTTCCTTTTCTTATTCCTACAATCCAATTGATACAAAGGAAATATATCCTACCAAAATCCTATCTCGTGAGATTCCTACAAGATTCCCGAGTTCCAAATAGGCCCTTAGCAGTTTATTTTTTTGGAAAAGGAAAAAATCCATTTCAAAACCTGAATTCGTAGAGGTCGGGCGATTTGAACCCTGAAGTTGAAACCCGGTCGTCCGCACCCTGAACTATTAAATCCCGGTCTAAATTAAACCCTAGAACTGTTTGATATACCGGGAAAGAAATTATCCTAAGCAAGTTTATTCTCTAGTCTCACTGACTGCATGGATCCACATGTCATCCTCCTCGTTTGGACGAAATTGCATCTGCTTATTCCCTATAGCACATAGCTCACCGCCACCGATGCACTCCTCCTCCAATCGCCCCGCGCACAAGGTCCAACTAGCGCGACCGCTCTTCTTGCAACTCCTCGGGGCCGGTCGGACCCACGACCTCCGCCTCCATGCTAGCCAATGTGGGGGACTCTACGGTATGTAGTGTAACAGAAGACAACAAGGTGCACAGTTACAGTGATGGGAATGCCTTCATGCTCCTATGCTGGCCGCCTAGAGTGGAACTGGTATGCATCGACCCGCCTCTGACCTCTCTACGGGAGAGGATGGAAATCGTGCCCTGACGCGTGTTTTGGAATAAGGTGACGATGGCGTGGTGGAGGGTGGCATGGACTTGATCTCAAGGGTGACCTTCCTGACCTTCTCCCCAGTGAGGGAGATCACGGGAGGGTGGTGGCCTCGACACGCAGTGTGCGAAGGATGGAGGTTGACGGCCTCCCCTGCCAGCGGCAACGAAGACTTGTGGGGAGGAGGAGGGAAGGAAGGAAATAAATGAAGAGGAGGGGAGCTAGATGAAGAGGGACGATGCGATGGAGGACACGAGCATTATGGCTAGTGGCGGCTTTGTAGAGTTGGTGATTGTCATACACTGGCTCCATCCCCGCCACGCTCGCGCTCCTATGGGAACGAGAGAATGAGGGACCACACTATTAGAATAGATAATATTTTAGGGATGTTTGTAGAATAAATGTCGACGTGGCATTGGTAAACTTGGTCAAACAGCCCTTGGGTTTAATTTAGCCCGGGATACAATAGTTCAGGGTGCGAACGACCGTGATTTCGACTTTAGGGTTCAAACCATCCAACCTCTACGAATTCAGGGTTTGAAATGGTCTTTTTCCTTTAGAAAATAATAGGAATCTCGTCCCCTGGTTCTTGCATGTTACACGCGTCCCACATGAGCGAGGAATTGACTGATGGGGCCCAGCAGCCTTATCCCTTTGCTAGGTGGTTCTCCACCCCGTGTTCTCTTCAGTCCTTCCTATCTTCCCCGACCCCCTCTCTCCTCCCAACCAATCTCCCGCTCCACCATGCCAGCCCCTTCTTTGTGTCGTTGGACCCCACTTCATACCTACCCCTGGGTAGCACGCATCCCTCGATGCGAGTGAACACACTTCCCTGGCCGCCGACAACCTACGTCAAGCAACTTGGTGTGATGTGTTCGTGCGGCCATGGTGTATCCTCCGTGCCGAGGAGGCTCACCTGCCGGTGTCGTGCAGGCATCGCTGCTTTGAGGATGGCCACTTGAGATACAAAGGAGAGGTGTCGCTGCAACATGAGGGCACCAGCTTTGCTACAAGTAAGCACCGATGTTTCTACATGGCCACCGACGAGTTGCTACGAGGACACTGCTACATGTGGCCATTTGCGCTGGTACATGCGGGTATCGACGTTGCTACAAGCGGCTACCGGTGTTGCTACCCGTGGGCACCTTCATTTCTACCTGCGGCCACCGATATTGCTATGTGCAGCCATCGTCTCTGCTACAAGCGTCTACCGGCTTTGCTACATGCTAACACCTTCATGGCTACACGCGGTCATCGGTGTTGTTACCTATGGTCATCGACCTTGCTACCTAAGGCCACTGGCCTTGTTGTGGAGGTTGCTGATGACTGCAAGTGCACAAATCAATTGTAGCTAGTTTCGAGTATTGAACCCATAGAGAGCTATTTGGTTAAGGTCTTTATGCCCCTTGTCACTATGTACCAAAGGATACTTGTAAGTTTCCTTTGATCTCAAGAAAAGGGTGTTTGAAAGGTTTTTGTAGTTGAATGCAAGAAAATAATAAAAGTAGGTAAAGTGAACAAGTAATAAAAGCGTTGGAAATGGTGTTGGAGCTCAATAAGTCTAAAATGTCCGCAGGAATGTAGGATACACTGCTAGTATATGAGAATTATTCATGATTAGGATAATCTATGTCTTTCGTCATGATATGTGTGGAGGGAGGTCCATAATAAAATGTTCACTACAAGTCTCGCGAGCAGATGCTTCTACGAGTCAAGTTTTGAGGTCATATCTAAATAACCACTATGATGCCTGCGAGCAAATCACTTCTATAGATCACCACAATTAAGGGCTTCCCCATGGATATAATATGAGCTCAGTGAATCTCCCTTAATCCCCACTTTGACCACATAGGTTATAAGTCGATGCTTGCAGTCGCATAGTAGCACCGGGCATACTCCCATACACGTCCAAATAGAACTTACCTCTCTCTAGTCCCGAAGGCAAATTCTATATGGTCAACTTCATATACCATCTAGAGAGAGAGATCTAACACAATATCATAAATCAATAGATCAAAGACCAAAGTTATAGATCATCTTTATTTCATTTCATAATAATGCTAGGGCTTCTCCATCTCCCCAAGAATAAGGGAAACTACTCACACATGGAAGCAATCAACAACATCATCATATTCATACGGATGGATTGAAAGTGCAAAATTAAATCAAATGCAAACCACAATTGTATTGGAATTACAAGAAGATCTAATGAATGAGAATTGGGGAAAGTGGTGTTGATGGAGATGTAGTGATTGATGATTAAGAGGATGATGTGATGTCCTCCAATGATCCGTGAAGCAGTAATGATTTTCCCTTCTTCGAGTTCCTCCTCTAGATCCCTTTCTAGTGTGGTATTTCGAGGCTAGAAGTTTCTATGAATGTCAGATCTCAGATCCTTCTTCGCGTGGTGAAAGTATTTGATGACCTGGAAGTCCCAATAGGTCGTAAGGGCGGACGGTACAGGCAGACTCTGCCCGTACTGCAGGTCGGTAAACCCTTTATAGCTTCCCCTCACTTCCTCTCTTCTCCCAGGTGCGTGGAAAATCATTTAGATGACTTTTATCACTTAGAAATATCAACCTATATTGATATATTCACAAAATACAATAATTCGGGATCCTATTGAAACAAGGACAAACAGTGTGCGCGAACACCATGAAATACAAAAATCCTAACTCTACTTATGCAAAAACACAAGGTAAATATGCTTCAAAAATGGACTCATCAACTTCCCCAGGCTAGACTCTTGCTCATTCCCGAGCAAGATGGTGTCTTATGGACAAGGTCATCATGTTCATGAGGCACGAGTCGTTACAACAAAATGAGGAAATTGAAGCCTAATTGCAATATCAGATATAGAATCGTGTCGTGAGTTATATCACACTTTCACACATCACATGACTTAGAGGCTTCCACACCTTTTGTATCAATAATTTATATGAAGTTCAAAGGGCTAAGCATATTATACAATCATCAAGTTCATGTAAACAAGCACTTGATTGAGTTAGAAATATGATCATTGCTTGAGTATCTTTTGTAAACTTGCACCTCTCTCTTTCTTTTTCTTTTTCTTTTGTATCACATCCTTTTCTCTTTTGTTTCACCAACAATATTATATCATGTTAATACTCTTTATGGCTCTTATTGGTTCAAACCAATGATTATAACATGCCATCAAAATTTTATTCTCATATTTTATCAATACTTTATCGGCCTGGAATACCGTAAAATCATAATAGTGGTACAAGTATCACAAAACTCAACCTAATTCATACATCTAATACAATAATCATAAACTGAAATCACTTCGAATATCATAAAGTCTCAAACACATCGAATATAATTCTTTCCTTAGACCAAGTAAGCTAATAATGCAACTAATGCAAATTCTAGAATTAAAGCCTATAATGCGTACAAGAAGGAAAACATACAAAAAATGGGAAATAGATTACAAGGTTCCAATAGATCCCCCAAGCTTGGAATCAAGGCGGGAGAGATCAGATGACTCCTTATTAGTACCGATTTCTTCTTTGGGATGAAGAAATCATCATCCTCTTGGTCCTCATCCCTTTTTAGGCTGCAAGCATGGGAAATACACGCAAAGCGAGTGGATAGTTTGGTAATACTAGCTTGTAGCTGCTTTATTAACTTGTAGAGTAGCCTCCTGTCATCAGCCATCTCAACAATAATTTTAGTTAAGAATTGAAACCTACCATCGATGTCATCAACCTTCTTCTCAAGGTCTTTTCCCATCATCCAGTAAGAATCAATCCCTTCACCAATGGTTTCAACACATGCTTTGGAGAAATTTTCAAGACTTACAATATTTTCCCTAATCTCATCATGTATCCCTTTGTTTAGGGATGAGGAATCAGGATTAGGTTTGAGAGAAGATCCATAGAGGTTATACTTTTAAGGATTTGGTGGGTGTACTTCTTTGTTCTTCCATTGTTCCACATGCCTCATCATCTCCAACTTGCGTGGGAACATATCCTCCCAATTGGGAAGTGGTACCACTTGATCCGGTTCCAGAGTTGATGAAGATGAGGGAACCTCCTTCAGATTCCTTCCTCTTAGTTATTGTCGTGGGCGCCTCTTCCTTCTTTGTCCAGATCTGCTTGATACACAAAGGTTGTATATCTCTTGGATGATCAAGTGAGATCTGGTGCATGAGGATAATGGGGAGAGAAAAGGTAGGTTTGGAAGAAAAACCCAAGATTTAAGAGGCAAAAGAAAAAAGCAAGGGAGAAAAGGAAAACAAAAGGGAAAACATGCCCAAAATAAAGCAGTAGTCGGTGTCGGGTGTTGGTACAGGTGGGATAGCTCCGTATCGCGCGCCCGTACCAGCGGCTACCAACCTATTTTGAAGGCGGTAAGTTTTTTTAACAAAAGAGAAACAAAACAAAAACATACAAAAGGTTTAACGACCTACTGTACGGGGGAGCAGGCCATACGGTCCGGTTGTACCGTCCACATAAAATCAAACAAACCCCGACGAAAGGTACACTACAAGAAAAGTTGGCTTTTACAATGGATAGTTTTCACGGTTGAAGGCCCCTTTTTCGTGGTTAAAAAGTCTTCTACGATGGAGGGCCTTCATGGTAAAAGCCCTGTCACAAATGAATCTACCACGGTTTTCTCCTAGCAGTGGTAGATCGCACCCTTCAGCCATGAAAACTTGTTCTGTCATAGATCTGTTCACCAGCTACGTTGACTATTGACGTCATGCAAGCTGCCACATGGGAAACTTCGTTAACAGTCATGGAAACCGTGGTTGAAGCCAAGCCCAGCCAAGGCCTGCTAGTTATTAAGTGGGGCGACCCATTTTTTGAGCCCAACAAGAAAACGACCCATTACCCTTTTAGGTCTGTTATAGTTCCAGACTACAGAAGGCCCGTCTTGGTCCAATACTATTCGGCCCATTAGCGTCCTGTGCCAAGTCGGTCTGGTACTGTTAAGGCCTGTGGTCGGCCCGTTATTGTTTTTACAGCCCGTAGGGTCCGTTACTATTCTACCCATTTACTATTATGGTCTTTTACTATTCTGGCCAATTACTGTTCTGGCCATTTACTGTTCAGGCCTTTTACCCTTCTTCTCATTTTGCTGTTCTGGCCTTTTACTGTTCTGGTTGTTCACTGTTTGGGCCTCTAACTATTCGGTATTTCATTGTTCAGGCCTTTTACTATTCGGCCCTTTTACTATTCTGCATTTTATTGTTCAGACCTATTGTTGTTTAGGCCTGTATGTTTTAAGGCCTTTGGGAGCTTATGCGGCCTACCATGATTCTGACCTGCTACTTACGGCCTTTTACTGTTTATTGGGCCCGTCTGCTAGCCGACATATTTGCATATTCTATAACTATGGCGCAATTCTTGTTTTAGATAGTCCGTTAAGATTTCAGCCCACTAATGGCCATGCAAGGATCACCATATTACATCAATAGATTTTTTTGAAATTTATTACAAACCATAATTTCAACAAAAACAAGATGAAGCATTGCAGAGACATCGCTAGACTTGGGTTGGAATAGGGTTTCTTCTACAGAGCTTACATCACCATACAAGTAACAACTAGCTTACCATGATAGCTGCAGAAGAGATTATCAAGTAGATGGTCAGTCCAATCTTGTCGATCTTTCAGTTCCTATATCTGTCCACGTGTAATCATGATTATTCCATCTGTTTCCTCTATTCCTTGTTCAATTAAATGAATTGTTTGGAGTGCAATTGTAACACCTCTTTGTGCTGGAAAAACTAGAATAGTGGGAATAGTGGGCCGATGCAAGCAAGAAGCACTATCACTGCTTCTTTGTGAAATGACCTCAATACTTAACCTAGGAGTCCTCCCTTCTGCCCCCATAGCTTCATGTGCAGCCTGAAACAAAGAAAACAAGTCAGCATAGCGTACCAGCTAACTGGCGGTCATCTTATATGTAAAATAATTCTAATGCATCATTGGCTAGGAACAATCAATGATGTGCCTGGTACATCTCTTTCTGGAATAACAGGAATAGTCGATGTCCTAGATCGATGCGTACATGTGCCAGTATCACAAACGCTCTGTGAAACAAACGCTGCAGATTATTTGCATGCTGAAACTAAGACATTAAGTTAGAGAAGTAAAGCATGCGAAAAACACCATGTTCGTTGTCAAAGAATTTCAAAATTGCCATTGTCCTAATATAACAAATCAAGCAATCAACATGTGTGTCTCATGCAAACTAACTAAACTAGTGTGGCAATGAATGTAGTGAATCAAGCAACTAGACTCTTTCCATCATAAACTAATCATATCACTGCATAATAGAAATATATAAAATATAACAAAAAGAGGTGCGTGAGATTCCTTGAGCTGCTTAGAACTGGTCAGGACAACAAAACATTAACCTATAATATAAAAATAGTGTTAAAATGGTCTATTGTATGAACTAGCCAGATAAGTGTGCAGTTCGAAAACTTATGGTCGAACCTCCAACCATAAAAGGTGGCACTGTTTTAATCATCGACAAACTATGATGGCACCTTAGAAAAACAAGCAATGGATCAAGTGTGTGTCTTAAATAGACTACAACATCATTTCAGAGAAACAAGATATCAACCACTGTGCTTTTCGGTAGCTAGATCATTCAAATATTTTGATCGTCTAGCCAGTAAATAAAAAAGAAGAGAAACAAAGAGATGAGTCATTTGCTGCCAAAACAATAGTTGGATGCAACCAAAAAGTAGCACAACCCTTATTTGTAATGCCTACAACTATTGTATTTCCAACTGCTGACAGTATCATTAAACATATAACCAGGTAATAAAATCTAGTACACAAATAAGCAAATGCTACATTGTGCACCTTGCAAGGTCAATGAAGTATTTAAACAATTTATGTCTGGTATGAAGTGGCAGATCAAATTAAGCAGAATGTGACATTCTTTTGATAGAAGCATGTTGTGCACCATATAGAGTAGGTAGACAGGAAATGAATCAATCATATGTTGTGTGCATCATATAAACTACCAGATTATTTGAAAAAAAATCCAACATATATAATGTCAAGTAAAGGTGTACGAGCTCTGTTATCCACATTATATCCATGGGAACACGACAGAATATCGCATTGTTGCAATCACAAATCAACTAAAAATGCACAGGAACCATGACCAATTGAACCATCTGGTGGCTAATATTAAACAAGAAAGATCATCTGATCATGTACAGATGAAATCCAGCAGACATGAGTCAGAACATATGCACAGTGTCTCATGTTTCTTAGTAATCAAACATTGTATTTCTCACAGAAATTACCATTGTTTAAGTTAAGCAAATCCTGACATTGCTTTAATCATGAGCAAACTAAAGAATCAAATTGACAATAGAATCTATATGTGCATCATGTAGAGTAGTTATTGAGGCAATGAATTAAGCAATCAAACACCAGGTGCACGATAGACTTCTAGATCATATTAAGATGGTTATAGTACATATATATAGTATCTGGGTATCATACAAAGCTTAATTATGCTTTTTATATCGAGGGAGAACATTGTTGCTTCTCTTAATCAAAAAGTACACTATACATACTATTAAATTTTACTAGGCTAGTCATTTCATGAGTCTCATGAGTTGTATGACGTAGTGATGCTGACAACATATATTAGATGATACTAGCTATGACAATCTCACTATGAGTAGTCTGGCTAGAACTCTCTCCGTTTCAAAATATAAGATGTTATGGCTTTTGTGAAACGAATGTATCTTGACCCCCTTTAGTATTGGTAGAGTAACTTGGAATAGTATTGTATGCATTTTTACTAGTCTAAGTACTCCCCACATAGACCAAGTAACTTAGACTAGTCTCATACATATAACACTAGACTATTTTACTACCTCTAGAGTGCATATACGCTCAATCATGGTGGCGATCTCTAATATTATAATAGAACATAAATTAGCATAAAAGTGGATATATTTCAATCACCACCACCTAATCATGGTATAGTTAATGTATATATAGATAGATAGATGATCATCAGTCAAATATAGCAAAAAGAGATATCCACCATGATTGAGTGAGCAAATTGAATTATAAATCAATGGATTTACATTTGGCTTTGTGTAGTTGTTGGGGATATACTTTGCGGGTATCCTCACAGTTCCTCACTGACCAGGGTGGCCCACTTCAGGTTAGAGCTTTGCTTCATGGGCGGCCTAGTCAGGGAGAAGAGAAGGAGCCCAGTCTGGCTACGGGAAGGCCCAGAAGACTTACCGACATAGGCCCATAGTGTTACTTGTAGTTCAAGATGTACTCTATAACCGACTCTTAGTCGTAGCCGGATAGATCTCTCCTGTAAACCCTGGGCCGGATATCTATATAAGCCATCCTAGGGAGAGCCTTTAGGGCACCCTCACAATAGTCTGCAATCTCAACTCGCACAGGTGAAACCATTGTAACCCATATTCCGGCTCTGCCATATTACTGGATTGCTAGCAGGAGTAGGATCCGTCCAAAGCCGGCGGATTCGAACCTGGGTAAACTTGTGTGCTCACCGTCCTAGAACACCATACGTCTCACACCCCTCTCTTCCACACGCCTCGAGGACCCCCTCATGGCGTACTTGTCGTCAATCCGACGACAATTGGCGCCCACCATGGGGCAAGTGAGCTTTGGATCTGTGTTCCGAGCAGAATCTACAAGAATCAGAATCGGCGAAACCATCGTCGTTGGTTGCATCCTCTATGCCAGTGACGTCCCTCTCATCGTTCTCGACGAGACTTGGATTCCGGCTAGGGAGGCTGTGACCACCTACACCATCATGTCCTTCGGTGAGATCGATGTTTACATCGGATTCGCCGAACCTGCCCCACCCACCCCAACGGTGATGATAGAGGCAAAAGAAATTTCTGGGTCCCCTTTGTCCGCGGAGGCGGCAGAGTTCCGGATCTCAAAAAACCCTAATCCCACCCAGCCCGCACCAGTTGCGGAGATAGTGGAGAAATCTGAGCCTAAAGCAGACCTGGCGGTCCAAGTCGAATCTGGAGTGAATCTCCCTAGCGAGGCCGAATCCCAGATCGATCCACCGGCTGAAGTCGAAATCCAGGAGGATCATAGCAACAACCTTGGTTCTATCCTTGCCAATGCCGGAACAAATTAACCGTTCCTGTGGCACACGTTGAGGCGTATGATGATGCAAGATGCAAGCGTGGATGAGGTTCTTGAGACTATCAGGATCTTCGAGGAAGACCACGAGGAAAGCCGCAACTACCTCAGGACGCACACATCGCACTTTGTTGGATACGTTGGATCTGGATCCAGCTCTGCCGATGCTGGAGAAAACACCGACTCGGTGTTGGAGGCGATTGGAACAAACACCGACTTACCCACATCCTCGGATGACTCGATGACGTCGGCAGATTTCCGAAAGTTCTCCATGGAGTATGAAGAGGAGTATAACTCCAAAGCTGCAGAGGAAGGAGAAGCCATGGATGAAGGATCCGGGGAAAACTCTCCCAAAGCGCAGGATGACATGGATATCGGAGATAATCCTGAGGTCCAGATGTCCGAAAGTACCGATCAGAGCTTGACTTCGGGAAACAGACCTAAAGCCATCTTTGCTACCGGTGCTACCAATAAGGCAAAGAAGAAGAATAAGAAGAACAAGACCCCGGCAAAATATCCTCCGACAGAGGAAGTGATTACCGAGGAATACGAGGAAGACTCGGATGGAGCACTGATCCTAGAAGAGCCCAAAGAAGAGTCGGTGGATGGACACGTGATCACCGAAGGTGTGCATAAACTCATCGATGCTGCATTAACCACACCTATTCCTACAGCTGCAGAACTTACTGCTGAAGAGCTGGACGAAAGGGCCCAGGCCCTAGAAGCGCGTCGCCAAGTACTCCTCGATGAGGCCAAAAACATTGAGGAAGAAAAGAAACGCATGGCAACTGCGGAGAAGTACATCTCTCAGCAGCATCAGAAGACCCGGAAACGTCACACTCATGACGACCAATTCCCGGAGATTCACAAAGTCCTCTTTGGAGGAGACCATGGGATGCCTTGGTGCGACAGCAACGGAGACTGGTTGTATCCAACACCAGTGCAAAACACCGTTGCGGCTCAAGAAATCCTAGCAAGTAATCTAGGCCTAGAGCAGATTCGATTGGGCATTAAACTACTCAACAAGGGTCTAGAGCAACAGAAGGCCGCCCTGTCTGGAAGCGGAAAACTGGTCTCCCAATCTGACCAATTCCGCACGGATCCAGCCTGGAATGACGTAAGACCCCAACGTGTTCCAGAACAGCATCACCATTCCGACCGTCGGGAAGACCACTACTCAAGAATCAGATCTTCAGGATAGCATCACAAAGCTGGACGTGACTGGTGCAACGTTGCCCCAGCTGCGGAGCAAGAGGCAATTGCTGCACTGAATTCAAAAATCCTCCCCGGCGAGAGTCGAACGATCGCAGGGAAGAAGACAAAGAGAAACGTCGGGAGGAGGACCGTCAAAGAATGCCACCTCCTAGACACACAAGCCGTCCGGCTGACGGACGAAGGAATGACGGACACCGTGCTGAGTCAAGCCGCCATGGGGCTCGTCGTAATGAAGATCCTCCTCGGAACCGGAATAACGACGCTCCGGACGGAGGCCGACAATCAGCCGAAAACAATCCAGATGCTCCACCCTCTCCACCAAGTAGCCATCACAATGGCTCCTAAGGAGGCCAAGGAGGGCGTCGTGGTGGAGGAGGTGGTGGCAGAAGACGAAGTCCGGCTCCAAGGCACTGTAGCCACAGTCGTCATTCGGGACGATCTTTATCCCCAAGTGACGCAAGGCAAAGGATCAACTTCAACATAGAGGCGGGGCGCTATGAAAACGATGATATATACGTGGGCCCAAAGTGCTTTGGACCACGCATAAGAGCCACAAAATTCCTGGAAGGATTTGCTATCTCAAGACACATTCAATCCTACGACGGTATAACTCGGCCAGACACTTGGCTCCAGGATTTTTTCCAGGCTTGCTATATCGCCAAAGGCAGAAACAGCCTGGTCGCAACCCAATATCTCCCACTCATGTTGCGGAAGACGACACGATCATGGCTCAATGAACTTCCGGAGAACACCATCCACAACTGGTATGACATGCAAAGTGCGTTCTTTCAGAATTTCGAAGGCACATATCAGAGGCCCTGTACGGTAGGAGACCTACAGCTATGCACCCAGAAAGCCGGAGAAACTTGCCGGGATTATCTCGGACGATGGATCGACACCAAGAACTCCTGTGAAGGAGTAAATGACCAAACTACGATTGAAGCTTTCATTGCAGGACTCCCAATTGGTTTACTACGTCATCGCTTGAAGTGTGACAAGGTCACTAATTTGAGAGAGATGATAGAAACAACGAGCAAGTATGCAGATGCTGATGACGATGTAGAGGGATTACTTAAGGCCCTTGCTATGACACAGTCAGCAAAACAACCAAAGCAGCAAGCTCAGAAGTGCAAGAACACCTCAGAAGAAAAGCCCAACACGGAAATGGTAGTGGTCACTGCTACTTTCGAGTCTAGAGGACGAGGAGGGCGCGGTGGTGGCCGTGGATGCGATCGTGGGACATCAAGAGTCCAGCGTAGAGGAGACCAACAACCTGACAAAACCTACTCCTGGGTCGACATTGCCAATAACCCATGCGTGCATCACTTATACGCCAATGGGGGCTCGTCCCACATAAACGCCGAGTGTTGTTTCAATGACGACATCAAGAAAGACGATACCGCTGGCTACAGGGCTAAGCGGAAGAAGGGAAAGAAGAAATCCTGAAAAAGATAAAGAGACCAAGGATGATTCCGACATGGAGGAAGTCGATGCTTCAAATCCCAAGCCAGAAGGGAAAAAGAATTTCCTGACAATGAAAGACACTTACGTCACCTTCCTCGGATCGCAACCAGCTAAGGTCAAGAAAGCAGTTCTACATGAGCTCAACGCAACAGTTCCGGCTGTCCCTCAGTTCCTGGACTGGTCGGAAGTGGCAATCACCTTTGACCGCGCTGATCATCCGCCTAAGTTGCACAGGCGAGGAAAATACGCCTTAGTCATCAATCCACTTATTGACGACTATGGTTTCTCCAAGACTCTCATGGACGGCGGCAACATCATTAACATTCTGTATGTCGAAACGCTACGCCGGATGAAGATCTCGAAGACCCAGCTGAATTACAGCTCTGTGATCTTTCACGGAGTTGTCCTAGGAAGACAAGCAAATTCCCTGGGAGAGATCCTTTGGATGTTACCTTTGGGACCCCAAAGAACTATCGGAAGGAAGCACTTTCCTTTGAAGTGCTCCTGTTCAAGAGCACGTACCATGCTATATTTGGACGTCCGGCTTACTGGCTTTTATGGCTCGTCCGTGTTACATTTACAATATGATGAAAATTCTAGGTCCCAACAGCATGATCACCATCAAGGGAGACCTGAAGAAGGCGCGAGAGTGTGAGGACGGAAATGCTGCCTTTGCTGAAGCCATGTTGCATGCCCAGGAGTACCAAGAGATCAAGAAGACCATAGATTCGTCCGAGATGCCCGCGACAAAGAAGGAGGTGACAAAGACGAATCCAGAGTTCAAGGCATTAGAAGAGACGAAGAAGACGCCGTTGAAGGATGATGACCCCTCCAAGGTGACCCAGATAGGCGTAGGCCTAGATAGTGCATAGGAAAGCGCGCTCGTCAAGTTCCTCCAAACAAATCAAGATATCTTCGCATGGCACCCATCTGACATGACCGGAGTACCTAGGAAACTTGTCGAGCACTCTTTAAATGTTCACCCGAACGCTAAACCCGTCAAACAGTCCCTACAATGTTTTGGCGATGAAAAGCGTAAGGCAATAGCTAAGGAACTAGCACGGCTCGAGTTAGCCGAATTCATAGAAGAGGTCATCCACACTGAGTGGTCGGCCAATCCTGTAATGGTCCCTAAAAAGGACACCACTAATTTAAGGATGTGTGTTGATTATACTGCCTTGAAAAAGGCTTGTCCCAAAGATCCGTTCGCGATCAAGTTATCGATTCTACGACAAGCTCGGAACTCCTATATTTTCTCGATGCATATTCTGGTTATCACCAAATCCAGATGAAGGAATCTGACAAAGTCAAAACTTCATTCATAACCCTGTTCGGAACCTTCTGTTTCGCTACGATGCCCTTTGGGCTGAAAAACGCAGGAGCTACGTACCAACGCACCATGCAAAGTTGCCTCCATGATCAAATCGGACGCAATGTACATGCATATGTGGATGATATTGTGGTGATGTCCAAAAAGAAGGAAACCCTAATTTCTGACTTGGAGGAAACATTCACCAATCTACGAAAATACAACATAATGCTTAACCCGAAGAAATGCTTCTTTCGAATCCTAGCCAGAAAATTGTTAGGTTTTATCATGTCTCAAATAGGCATAGAGGTAAACCGAGACAAAATCAAGGCTATACTCAATATTTCCAGGCTGACTCGCCTGAAGGACGTACAAAGACTAACTAGTTGCATTGCCGTGGTCAGTCGGTTTATAAGCCGACTCGGTGAAAGAGCCGCACCACTATACAAGCTCCTGAAAAAGACCAAGAAATTCGTTTGGACCGATGAAGCTAAAGCTGCACTACAAGATCTGAAAGCAGTACTCTCATCTGCTCCCATCCTCGCAGCACCGGAACCACAGGAACCGATGTTGCTCTATCTCGCTGCGACAAACAAGGTCGTCAGTATCGTCATGGTGATGGAGAGACCATAGGAAAATCAGGAACACCTAGTGCAGGGTCCAACTTATTATCTCAGCAAGGTCTTAATTGAATCAAAACAACAGTATCCGCATTATCAAAAGCTGGCTTACAGTGTGTTCTTAGCATCTCATAAGTTATGACATTATTTTCAGGAACATCTAATTACCATGGTGAGCACAGCTCCCATGAGAGATATAATCAACAATAGTGACGCCACAGGACGCGTCGCCAAATGGGGCATAGAGCTCTTAGCTTTCGACATTGAGTACAAACCTTGTACAGCAATCAAATCCCAAATCCTCGTTGACTTTGTCACTGATTGGACAGAGACAACGGAGAGTATGACCCTGCCAGAGTCGGAATACTGGAACTTGCATTTTGACGGGTCTAAAGCGCTCGGGGGTTCAGGGGCTAGCGTGGTGCTCAAGTTACCCCAAGGAGATAAACTTTTCTATGTATTGCAGATACACTTCACGACAACAAATAACATTGCCGAGTATGAAGCATTAATACATGGCATCCGGATTGCTAAAGACATCGGCATCCGACGTTTAATGTGTTATGGAGATTCGGATCTTGTTGCACAACAAGTGTCGGATATCTGTAAGGCAAACAAGCACATGACAACATATAGGGCTGTCGTGGATGAACTATCTAAATCGTTTGAAGGGTTTGAAGTTCAACACATCCCTCGAACATAAAATGAGGAAGCAGATGCACTATCTCGAATAGGTTCTGCCTAGAAAAAGGTCCCGGATGGCGCTTTTCTAGAGCACCTCAAAGTTCCCTCTATAAAGGGAGTGGACGAGGAATATCCGACCAAATCTGACTCACCTTTAGTAGCAGTTCTGGCTGTGATTCCCAGCTAGACTCAACCCTACCTTGATTTCTTGGTAGACGGAAAATTACCCGAATACGAAGTTCTGAGCCGGCAGATCATCCGATGAGTAAAAGCCTATACTATAATTAGTGGTGAGGTCTATAAGCAGAGTGCATCTAGGGTCTTTCAGCGTTGTGTATCTCCGGAAGGAGTGGAAATCTTACGAGAGATCCATGAAGGCGAGTGTGGTCACCATGCTACAGCTAAATCTTTAGTGGCAAAAGCTTTCCGACACGGTTTTTTCTGGCTTACAGCCAAGGCAGATGCCGAACGGCTAGTCAAGACGTGCAAGGGCTGCCAAAAGTACGCCAAACAAGCTCACGTTCTGATTGATCAGCTGCGAACAATACCTATAACATGGCCTTTTGCGGTCTGGGGCTTGATATGGTAGGACTGTTTAAACGGGATCCAAGTGGATTTACTCACCTCTTAGTGATGGTGGATAAGTTCACCAAATGGATTGAGGCTAAATCCGTCACTAGTTGTGATGGAGCAACAACCAGAATATTTGTTGAGGATGTTATAATCCGATACGGTTATCCACATAGCATTATCACGCACAACGAGAGTAACTTTTCTATGGGAGAGCTTGCCGAATTCTGCAATGAACAAAATATCCGGCTTGACATTGCGTCAATCACACATCCACAAGCTAATGGACAAGTCGAAAGAGCAATGGTTTAATCTTACAAGGCCTAAAACCAAGACTCGAAGCACCACTACGACGTGCTGCGGGGGCTTGGGTAGAGGAATTACCTTCTGTAATATGGAGTTTACGAACAACTCCAAACAGGTCAACCGGATATACACCTTTCTTCTTGGTCTATGGCGCAAAAGCAGTTCTTCCTAGTGATTTGATTCACACTTCTCCTAGAGTGGCCGCGTATATTGAAGAGGATGCCGAAATTTCTCGATAAAATGATCTCGACTTAGTCGAAGAAGTTCGCGTCATTGTTGAGATGAGATCAATAGCCTATCAGCAGAAGTTACTCAAGTATCATAGCCAGAGAGTCAGAAACCAATCTTTCAATAAGGGCGATTTGGTTCTCTGGCTTGTGCAGCAAAGAAAGCGCAAACTTTCTCCAATATGGGAAGGGACATTTTTAGTTAGTCGAGTATTGCACAATGGTTCATACTACCTAAATGATATGCAGCCAGTCAAAGAAAGACCTACTACTAAGAAGAGAAAGAGAGTTGGAGGTAGTACAAATCCGGATGAATTAGATAGACCATGGAATATTGCTCAGCTACGTGTCTTTTATTCTTAGTTTATTTTTCTTTGTAATCATATATGTGTACATGTTCAATGAGAAATAAAGTCTTGGTTGCCTCAAAAAAATTCTGAGAAGTTTTTACCATCTTATTTCCGAATGATCATGTCACATTTGAAAATCCTAGAATACTTGAAAGTACTTGATGCTCATGTTTGTTCTGGTTTAGATTTCCGATTCTAAAATTGATACCTTTGGGTATAAATCTAAATTTTCTAGTCTATACTTTGGTTATTTGTCTGATTGCTGGATGCAGGCATTTTTCGAGTAGTGAATTGTTGGTACTGGAAGCCGACTTTGTTTCCGAGTTTAAACTGGTTTAGCAATTGAGCTCCGTTGCTCGGCAAAGTTTCCGTGTAGAAAGTTGGCCGGCTCATGAACGGGATGAGGCGGAAAGCTAGATAAGCGATAAGTGCAGACAAAAAATACAAGTGCTTATGCAAACATTTCAGGCACAAAATATCAAAGCCAAAAGTGCTGAATAGATAAAATAAAACTTAGCACTAGCAAAAGTATTATACTACTTATTTATAGACCCAAACTGTTTTCAGAATAACATATTGTTCTTCAGATACTCTATGATGCAGGGGGAGAGGTAGGAGCTGCCGGCTCGCTGGATACATCGGCCTCGACTTGATAACGTTCCGATATGTTCAAGTCCGATATGGTTTGATCATCGTCAGAAACTTCAGCTGTTTCTTCGAAAGGCGGAGGCGGCGTGTCCACGCGGGTGAAGAAGGGAGTGTCATAGCTGGTCAAATCAGCTATGTGGCACCCATATCCGGTGCAGGAGTTCATAATAGCCTTGATATCTTGCTCCTATCCGTCTTCGTCCACCTTGCAGTACCCTCTGGTTACTTGCCAGATTTCCATGTTTCCACGGTGGCTCATAACCATGGTGAGAGCGTTTTGCGCTGCGGTCCGGACATGTTCCAATCCTAAACAAGCTGCGGCATATCCTTGGCCTTGTCTCGCACCTCAAAACCGGACATGCTATGCATATCCAGAACCTTGAGAACTTCGCCAATATCTTCGAGGGATTGGCAGAAGTCATGTAGCAAATCACCGACTTGGGTAAGCAAATGGGTGCGAGGTTCAGTAGAGGCTGAGTCCATCAAGTTCAGAAGACCTACGCATATAATGCAAATGGTAAGTCAAGTAAACCCGAACTCCAAAAAGAGTCGGAAGATGCAGATAAGTCAGAAAAAAGGAAGCATACCAAAGATGACATCATCGACTTTGGCCTTCTCTTCACGAAGACTCTGGAGTTCAGCCCGGCGTGCCTCGAAAATGTCCTTTTCTCTGAATAGTTCATTGCTGAGATCCGAGATTTTCTTATCTTGAAGCGTAATCTTGCGATCATGCTCCTCGGTGGCCATGGAGGTGCATTCGAGAATTTGAGCAATGCTCTTCTCATGATCTGCCCTAGGCTTATCTAGCTCTTGGCGATGTTCTTTGTTTTCCACCACCAGGGTCTTAAGATTCTCGTCCTCTTCAATCATAGCGCAGGACTGTTTTACTAGTGTTGTAAGTCAAAAGAACAAACAGTTCAACAAAATTTCGACTATGAAATAAAAGACAAGGTTTGAGTTTCAGAATGTTTACCTTTGGCCTCATCCTTGATAACCTTCAGTTGTGAATTTTCAAGCCGGAGAGCTTTGATTTCTTTTCGCTTGTTGCAAACATTCTTCAACAAATCCTGGTTATAGGAATATACTTTCTGTAAGTCAGAATACCCAGAGTCAGAAGTCTACTAAAGACTCGGGCTAATATTTTTACTAATATCAGCATGAGCCTTGGGGGCTACACTAGTTCATTCTTTGGCATCCTAAGGAAGCATAAAATCGGATTTGATTTTCTAGCTTCATGCTTGGGGATAGAGGATATGATATGAGATAAGGAAAAATGGGAGTTGGAATTACGACTTAAATATTGTTCGCGAATGAGCTAGTCTAAACTCGTATTCACTTCAGTTGCAACCTTTTCAGCGAAAGTTAGCAGGATTACTGACACAGTTGGAAGCTCATCGGACCTCATCTTCTCGTCGTGAAGACGAACTTGTTCAAGAAGATCAGAGTGTTTGATATCCTCTGCTTCTTGCGCTTCTTCTTCGGCAGAGAGAGTTCACCTCTCTAGGCATTCTCGGGCTAGCCGTTGAATCTCCTCCACAGACTTCCGAGATAAGCCAAGTTTGGCAAGTCCCGGATTGTCCAGGAGATTTTCGGCGAAGGTCTCTGCCGAGGGATCATTACCCGAAGAGGGTTCACCCTTATCAACACCTGAGTCACTCATGGTGACATCAGTTTGCGATTCAAGGATTGCTGGCTCTGATGGTTGAGCTAGATCTTCTACAACGGTCGGAGCTGGAGTAATCTTCGGCACTGTAGAAGGCTGAGGGGCAGGAGTTGGAGGAGCCACGGCAGGAGAAGCTAACTTGAGCTTCGACTGACGCAGGGGTTTCGAGACAGCTCCCTTCCCCTTGCCCTTGATGAGATGTTTAGCTCTAAGAAGATAATAGAACAAAGAACATTACATCTCAGAAGGAATTACAAGAAAAATACAAAGACCTTGTGAGGAAAGATTAATGTCGATGGCCAATGTCGGAGCCTTGCGTTTCCGAGGAACGACATCCAACATTGGAACCAATTCACCCTCGTCCTGAGAAAACTTAGGAGGATATCCCTCGATAGGAGCGAACTCCGACTTGGGGAGGTCAGCAAGCTAAAAAGGAGAAGTATCTCAGTATTGCAAAGATAACATAAAGATGAGCACATAAAAAGAGTTACTGCTAAAGTTTACTGGCACAACAGGATCTTCCGTTGTATGCATGTCCAGGGACAGCTCCGAAATTTTCCTCTCAATCCGCTCCCTTATCAGCCATTTGATTTGGCATACATAATCTTTAGGCTCTAAAGTCTTGGGGATGATGCGGAGGGAATCCTTCTTTGATGACGTGATGGAATGCATCAGTCGATCTCCATGATGTTGAAGGGGTTGGATCTGGCGTGCCACCTAGTATTGAACCAAGTCGGACCCTTTCATGCCCTTGTGCTTCATCAGATATTAGATCCGCCTCTTGGTGAGAAGTAGATCGTCACAGAGAGTCGAAGCAAGCTTGTCCCAGGACTCTTGGGGCATGGCGGCTCCGTCGATGAAAGCCGGCAAAGCATGATCTTTGCCGGGAGCGAGGATATCCTTGTGATAGAAAAAAGTGGACGGCCATTGTTTGACCGACTCACTTGCCATGATTCGGGGATAAACGCGCTCTCGCCTAACCGAAAAACTAATGGTACCGATAATATAAGGATTACCGGCAGTTATGGAATTTCTCCAGACATGAAAGTAGTACCGGGAGAGAGTAAGGCTCGGCCTAATGCCGAGATACCCCTCGCACAGAGAGGCGTACGCACTCATCTCTAAGATGGAGTTCAGGGGGAGATGGTGGAGATGAACTCCATAGTGACTAATGACCTCGGAAAAGAAATCCGAGGAAGGAAAACTCAGACCTCTGTCAAGGTGAGTGCCGAAATGCACTCGCTCGTCATCGCGGGGGTTGGGGACGGTTTCGCCAAAGCCGCTCCACCAGTCGTTGGTGCGGAGGAGACCTTCGTCTTCAACGACGTGGAGTTTGGGATCATCGAGGATGCACGAGATCCAAACTCCACGGTAGCTCTCCTTCTCTGCCGCCGCCGTCGCCGCCGTCATTGCCAAGCCGGAGGATGACGCGGAACCCATTCTTTCCGGTGCGCTGGTGACCGTGGATGGGCGGCGCTGGAGGTTTTTCTAGGGGTAGTGGAGCGCTAAGTTCGTGGGAGAAATAGAGGAGAAGGAAACGACACTAAGAATTGGTGAAGAAGATGGGGAAAGGAATCCACACCACTTATATCCACCAGGCGCATCAAGATTCGTGTAAACGCTACAGTGAACATGCCACGCGTCGTGGAAAGGACGGGGAAACCCCCGTGCGATGATTACGTCGCCTCGATCTCCACGCACGCATTGAAACGGCACCTCGGTTCCGCGAAAGGTGGACCCACCAACAGTCGTGCTGATGGGAAATGTCTGTCAGTGACGTGACTTAACCATGACTGTTGTCAGATTACATCAGAGACCAAGTTCCGGCTTAGTTTGCATTTCAAGCTGGAAACACGAATAAACGTACTCATAGGTCCGAATTATTTTTTGAGACCCGGATCGTATCTTTTGTTTTGAAGTTTCAGGAACCCTTCAAGATTCTGCAAGCCAAAGATCAAGCTAGATGATGATGAATCCAACTTTGGATCTTGGAGGCTTTCGGGGGCTGCTGTTGGGGATATACTTTCCGGGTATCCTCACTGACCAGGGTGGCCCACTTCGGGTTAGAGCTTTGCTTCATGGACGGCCCAGTCAGGGAGAAGAGACGGAGTCCAGTCCGGCTACGGGAAGGCCCAGAAGACTTACCGACATAGGCCCATAGTGTTACTTGTAATTCAAGATGTACTCTGTAACCGACTCTTAGTCGGAGCCGGATAGATCTCTCATGTAAACCCTGGGCCGGATATCTATATAAGCCGTCCTAGGGAGAGCCTTTAGGGCACCCTTGGAATAGTCTACAATCTCAACTCGCACAGGCGAAACCATTGTAACCCATATTCCGGCTCAGCCGTATTACTGGATTGCTAGCAGGAGTAGGATCCGTCCAAAGTCGGCGGATTTGAACCTGGGTAAACTTGTGTGCTCACCGTCCCGGAACACCGTACGTCTCACACCCCTCTCTTCCACACGCCTCTAGGACCCCCTCATGGCGTACTTGTCATCAATCCGACGACAATAGTACCGTTAAAGGTCATCTTGTCCTAATCATTGGCCAACTCATGTGGTGCTGACACTAAACAATGTGACAACCTCCAAAGTGCATACAAACTCTTAAAAATAGAAGAAAAATACTACAATAGACTATAAATTAGCATAAAAGTGGATATACTTAAATTACCACCACCTAATCATAGTCTAGTTGACACATATATAGATAGATAGTGTAGCATCCCAATGGTCTAACAATTGTAATGCTACTGGGTTTATTATATATATTTCTACTGTCTACATATCATTCTTGCATTGCATAATATCATACTCATGTCACCATGCCTCATTGCATTTGAGCATCATATTAAAACACACCTCATTTGGTTCTTCTCTTCATAATGCATTTGCCTATTAATTGTATTTTCCTCTTAATATATTGTAGTTGGTTCTTGATATCATGCTTGATGCCAGAGTTGAGTTGGGGGGAATATCTTTTATTCTTCCACCACCTTCCTATGTCTCCATATAAACTGGACCATCCTAATTATATATGAACCATTGCAATTCTATTTGGTATTCAAATCTAGCTCAAATGTGTTGGGATGGATCCACTTCTATTTGTACATGCTCCCATATGTGTTATATGTTGTTTTCACTATATTAAGTATGTGGAGCCTCATAGCCACCTTTGCATGCTATGTGAGTAGAATATCTTCTCTATCTTCTATATGGTTTGATTTTGAATATGTGAGCATGTTTGAATATATATGAGGCTAAATAATCATCTGGTGGAATCGCATGCTAGCATTGCCCATTTATATTCATTTATGCTTATTTTTCATCCATTCCATATGAGAAGAAAGCTTGTGTATTTTGGTATGGCCTTTATTCAAATTTGAATGCATGTATGGAGTATATGACCACATGGAGCTATAGTTGTTTTCAGAACTAAAATTGTGGTATTTAATACATGTGCATGGCCCCTGCAAGCTTGCCCCACGTTTGTTTTAAATTGAATTTATTTGAGTATGGGAGGATGCTTGTAGTTTTGAATTCCTACAAGATGGTTTCAAATCAACCTTTCCACAATAGCTCACTTCTTGTGCATCTTGTTCTTTTTGGAGTTTATTTGACCATCGGGTTTATTTTGGCTAGCTTACATAAATGAGCTTGTTTGAAAATAAATAAAAACAACTTAATAATAAGAGGATAAAACCTATCCACCAAACCCATCTTGATAGCCTTTCCCTCTTGCCTTGCTTCTCAAGAAGGTGCCCAGCTGTAGCAGCCCTCCTACCTGGTCCCTTCCTTCCTCTTTTTCGGCTGCACAAGAGAGAGAGGAAGAGGAGACCTAGCTACCCAAGACACCCCTCCCTCTCACCTTTTTGCAAAGAAGCCATCAGCCCATGTGCCAGCCTCCCCCTCTTTATCTACCCGTCCTACAAGCCAAGACCAGGTCGAGATCGCCATGCCCCATCCCCCTCCTTCCTTCTCTCTACCATAGCCACCATGGCCACATACCCTACCTCGGGCTAGTAGAGAAGGAGGCTTGTGGAGCTTGTCCAAGCTAGGTGTTGTGGGGGAGCTACTCTGCTTCCTCTTCCTCGACCAGAACCCGTTGCTAGCCGCCGGAGCTTGCCGGAGGAACCTCACTGATGCCGTGTCCGAGAATACCTGCAGCAGTCGGAGCACTCGCCACCAACACATGATCCCCGCTGTCCCAGCAAGCTAGGCTTGTCTGGTAATGTCCCGGTAAGCTCTCCTCCCCCATAACATCCTCTGCTGTACCCTATTTTCTAGCTTCGCTATGTCGTTTTGTCAAGAAACCTATGTGCGCCGCCATGCGTCGACTTCTCCTGTTGCCCGATGTCGTTCATGTCACCGTCCGGCTGGTTCGCTAGTTCCTCTTGGTTGGCCTCGTCCCGGAGCACGCTCTCGTCTTTTCCATAGTGAAGCTCCAGCACCAGAACAACCTCGCCGTCCTTGCCACGCTACGCCAGCATGCCCAGCTGCCGCATGTATAGCTCACACACGCAGAACAATAGTGCTTAGACCTCTATTGCTTGCGACCGCGTGTCACACACACTTCCTCCCCTGTGTTACTTCCGGAGTGGACTCCTTCTAGGAACCCCAACTATCCTTAGGAGCAAGAATCACGCAAAACGGTGAAACCAGACAACCTCGCAACACTTTTTTATCAGGTTATCAGTTAAACGCCTGTAGTTTCTTCCTCTGTCCCTCACAAGTTTCCGACCAGCATAGTGTATCTTTGGGCTACATCTTCATGGACACATATTCTCGGATGAACCAACTACACAACATAGCAAACATTTTGCAAAATAGTGAACCGAGGCGCTTGCAATCATCCCCCGAAGATCGGCCCAGCTAACTTATTTCGCTGAACGAAATTCAACTCTGATTTCAGTTGTTACCGTCATGTCCATGTCAGTTTTCAAAAGCCCCCTCCATTTTTCCAAAACCAACAACTAGCCCCCACTCAGCCAGTGTCAACACTGCACTGGCCGCGCGTGCAGTGGCCCTGCACAGCCCGTGGCCCCACCAGTCATTGACTGTGGGTAATCCCTACCTAAGTGAGAAAAGCCTGGGAGTATTTTCTAATTCAATAAAAATTCCAAAAAATTGATAAATCTAATTTCATTCATATCTTTTTAAATAATTTGAATTTGCAAAATTTTACAAATGAAATATGAATCATTTTCAAATGTGAATTCAAACATATTTTCAAATTTGACTAGAGTTGACCCTAGCTAGTCAAACCTTTGACTTTTGACCCAATTTGAATTAATTTGCATTAATAATGTTTTTAAATTCATAATTCCAAATAATACAAATGGCATATGTTGTCTGATCAGGAAAATGCCAGGAATATGAATATACTATTTAAAATATTTTCTGGAAAATTAAAATTTTCAAATTAAGAAATGCCATTAGTATGCCTTTATCTTAATTAATTCATAACTTTAATTCCGTAATTCCAAATTCGACAAATAATATATCTAAATCGATCAGCGCGACGCACCCGTTCTAACTATGCATTACATGATATCAATTGAAGTGTGCATCATATAATTATTAAGAAAACGGCAAGGTTAATGGGAGCAAAACATGCGTAAATATATAATTAAAGTGCGGTATTATTGTTCTCACACCCCACCCATGCCATTCTATGTTATACCATGCAATTGTGCATTATTCCATCATGACATACCTTGTTTGCTTGTTACATATATTCATATGATTGCACAATTTATTTATTATGGCCTTTATGTGTTTGGTTCTTATTCCGGAGAGATGTCGAGCAAGGGAACTATCAGGAGACCAAGAGTACTACCTAGATCCCAGTTACCCTATTGTTGATCTAACAGGCAATAAATTCCCCATGCTTGCATTACATATAGCACATATGCCTCTATCTTATCCTTACATCATTGAGTCATGTTTGCATTAAATTGAATCGCAAGTACTGCATAGCCTTTACTTTTAAACCCCACCGAAGCTTGTACCCTCAATCCTATGAGCCATTACTACAGGAGTTGTTTGAGCCATGCGAGTCGTAGAATTTGTGTAGGATTTGTGCGAGTCTTTGGATAACGAGGTACCTAAATAACTTAAACTGAGTAGTAATGGGATGACTAAAGAAAGAGGCACCAGTGGGCAATAGCTGTTATTTGGTTCTTCCACGCTCACTTGTGTCCCGTAGGACCCGAGTACTTGGTTCCTGTTCCTTGACTATCGCACTATATTCATGTGGGACCATGAATCCCCCTCGCCTGAGCTTGATTCACATCTTATTTCTTGGGGCCACAAGTAGTTTGGGGCTTTATTACTATATTGTACTTATGCCATGCTTTACTGCTTTATTTACTATTGCACGTGGAGCGCCTATATTGTTTTGGAATGCGGAGTGTTTTCACGGTATCGACAAGCCTAGTCACACTTTTGGGTTCCCAGTCATTTACAGCCATTGACGCAAACCCTGGGTCCATCTCGGAGCTGGCCAACTTCGTGGTGGGTAGCTTAGTGGGGTGGCCCCCTGAAATCATTTTTGAATATTGTGAATGCTTTGTCGTGATGCCTTGTTGATTTTTATTTGGTTCTTCCCGGGGTTGATCATGCGTGTGTTACTAATTGTGCACCCCTGCAGGGTAAATCTTCTGAAAGCCGTGTCCGCAATTATGGATGACTTGGAGCATAGTTTATCGATCATAGATAACTATATATAAAGTACTGTGGTTAATAGACTAAAACATGACTAGTAAATAGTGCAACACTCATGGAATGGTTAATAAAACTGCCAACGGATGGGATGCTCATCCGCCTTCTCATTGGTAAGCGAGAAGTAGGGAAAGAGATGTGTATTAATGCTAATTATATAACTGGTGTTTCTAATTAACGAGCGTCCGTCCATATCTGGTTGTGCAAATGTTATAGCGTGTCTCTATAAAACTGTTTAGATATTATGTTTCACTACAATTGTGTCACCCCAGGTTGTTCCCTTTAGATGCATTAAGACTTGTTGAGTACCCCTATGGTCTCATACCAATTATTGATTAGGTTATCAGGTACATCCATATGGTGGCTACTACGTTGGTGAGGTCGATGAAGGAGGCAATGACCCTCTTGCGTAGAGATTCTAGGGATGGAGATCTCTGAGATCTCTGGGTGGGAAAGTTCTTATTTTTGTGACATCCTATGCCGATTTGCTTCTTAATTCGTACTGGGATCTTGTCTTCCGCTTCCGCTTGATACTATGTTCATTGATGTATGAGGATATACCCTAAACTATTGTATCTATCTAGGATATTTGGATCTTGCCGTATTGCATTGCAATATTTCCTTTTCGTAACATCCCAACATCAGCAACCCTGATTAGATGTCAGAATGCAAAAATCAGGGGGAACAAAAACTTTTTCTTGTTTAGTGTTGTAGTGTTCGCTTGATTGCTTGTTGGGGTTGATGCATCAGACTGTGTATTAGATGATATACTCCTTACCTCACCCTCAGTTAACAAAAACTAATTAACAAAACTGTGTTGGCTTATGTTACATATTCTCAAATGTTCTGGCATTTCAAAACTTGAGCCAAGATGACTTTGCAACAACAACTATTTTCTTAGCTTCTATTTACAAAACTATGGGGATCTATATGATACAACCTCCCTATATTTTCAAGACAGAACTTTCAACTACTCTTACCCGTAGGTTTTTTCCAAAACCTTGTATAAATCTTTAACTTCTATTCTTGGTAGAAGTACCAAGGATCCTCACCTTTTTCAAACATTAACCTTTTCAAAATACCCATCCTTACCTCAAGTTAGGCTTGATGGTAACCTCAGTAGTAGTTGGATGCTTGACAGGATGAGTTGCCTTGATCTTTTGTGTGATAAATATCTTTGATCTAATGCTTGACTTGTTCGCTCAAAAACTAGAGTGAGATACACTAGGAGCTCATCATAACTAGGATATCCAAGCTTGATCTCTCCTTAATCACTAGAGTGATCCTCTAATCCCCCTTAACCAGATCAGTCCTGAGCTAATCCTTTTTATTAGCATCCAAATCAATAAAGACCAAATACGAGTATGGGTCCCCTCAACTCAACCTATACTTCGACATCATCCACTTGAAGAAGAGAATGGACCCTTGCATCCTCTCAAAATCCTTCCCTCTTTCATACTTGTCCAAATCCACAAATCTGCCAATTTTGGCTTAGTCTGGAATCCTTATGTGGATTTAGTCTTTGAGACTCCACCTATTTTAATCAGTGTGCATCTTTGAAAATGTACCTAAACCATCTTGTAGTACATCATGGGTACTACCAAATTCCACTCTTTCCCTTGGCTAAACCCTTCTTGGACCCACTCATCCTTGATGGTTTATTAGGCAAGAAAATAATATTTTCTGCAACTCTTACCATCATACCTACTTTAGTAGAAGCTCCCATCTTTATGCTATCTTCCTTTGACCAACTCCTTGCATGGTTATGACATGATATGGATCATGCTGATGATCCTTGATTATTGTCTAGATCTTTCACAACAAGTAACCCGGATAATAATCCTTCCGATAACACCAATGAATGTCACCTGAAGAAGAGGAATCAATCCAGCAAGTAACATGATGAAGATCAACACGCCTCAAACCTAAGCACGACAATCCTTGATGAACACAAGAACCTCACAGCAATCTCTATAGATAATGGTATCATCGTCCCCGGAGGGATGATACACAGTGGAGCACAATATAGTTTTTAGACTAAACAACTAAACTCCCTCAACCCTAACTCAGCCAGCACCTTATATGAGGGCTGGGGCGCCCCACTAGTTGGGCCACGACTCGACTCTAGTTCGGTTGGACAGGCCCAAACCGAACACACACAAACCTGGACTTAGACTCAATAACATAGCAGCAACAATTGACACGACCTTAGACTTATCATTACATATCGTAGGATGTCCTAGTGTGCCAATCTTCAATGGAACGCCTGCATCATCCACGCCTAGTTGGTGGAGTCCTGAAGTTGGGCATCACCTCCTCTGTCATGCCCATATCATCCTCCCCCTTCAAGAAGCGTTGTCCCCAACGCGTGCGGGTCGGGTCGGAAAGGTGGCGTGATACGAACAATAGCTTCACGCTTCTTCGCCATCTTCAAGTCTTGCTTGCCTTCCACTCCGCATCCTCCCTCTCAGCTTGCTTGACTTGAAACAGCCCTTGGCGCCTACACCTCCTTGCGTCTCCATACGAGCTTGGACCTAGGCGTCACCGTCTTGTTCTTCTTCTCAACTCTTGTTGGAACCAATGGTTGCTGAACATGGACCTTCTTTGCATGAACTTGCATAAGATGAGTAATACCTGGACCACACAACTGACAAACATGTCCATCCTTGCCTCTATGCATCCACACAACTGTCCCAACAAAACACCTCACATGTGTGCTTACAAGACTGCTCTTGTTACCTCGCTGCACCTCATGCACTGGAACATCAGGAGCACAACTATCATCCGTCTGAACACCTGTGTCAACACAAACAGCCTTCTGAACACATTCTACAACATCCTTCCTCTCAGCAATAAGAGGATGCACTTCAACTGGCTTGTCACTAACAAGTTCCACTGGCTTGTCATCTATAGGCATAGCTAAAGCAATATCAACATTGTCGCACTGTGCATCATGCTCTCCATCCTGCACCTTAGCTAGCCTAGATTTTGGCTTAGCCTTGCGCACCTTCTCATTATGTACCACCAGCTCTATCAGACTTTATGTGATCATCCTGCATAGGCTTTAAAGTCTGCTGTTTGCCACCATGGACAAAAGAATATGTATTTGCTCTTGCAACATGTGTAACGTTGAGATCATACTGCCATGGACGACCAAGTAATATCCCACATACCTCCAATGGACACACATCGCACTCAATCTCATCAACATAATCACCTACTGTAAATGGCACACACACCTTATGAGTTACCTTCACCATAGCTCAACTATTTAACCACTTTAGATGCTTAGGTTCAGGAATACGCCATGTGGACAACCTCAACGCTGCCAAAATTGCCTTGCTAATGCTATTAGTATAGCTTCCTCCATCAATAATCAACTTGCATGCTTTGCCTTTGATCATACACTGCGCCTGAAATAAGTTCCAACACTGGCCCTTATCAACTGTCATGCAAGCATCGTCTTGTACCTTCTTGAGTTGCAAATTCAGCCCACTCAATGGTACGACATCCTCCACTGTAGTTTCAGTGCACACAACAACCTTGGCTTGTACCTCGGAAACAACCACCTTGTCCAACTCTATGGACTTGTCCAAAAACCTAGTGCACAGAAATCCTCCAACTAGATGTCTTACTTGTGATACCTTTCAGTGATCTTGCTTCCTGCCACCAACTAGACACCATTGTATCCACTCGTCGGTAGACAATAACATATTCCGTATGACCACCAAACTTGCTATCCCATGTACGACATCATGCAAAACCATCGACCATGTGAGATTCCTAAGTCTCATATTCTACAAATATTGCGGTACTGCCTAATATCTATTTAATTGTAGTTGCATCAAATTGACAACTGACCACAATACTGATATAGTCATGATATACATCATCGGACTTGTCAGTTAAACGTGTAGACCTTGATGAACCCATATCTCTGCACAAGTATTTGTTTCAAACTAACAAAACATGTAGATCTGACCGCCAGGCACACGTGGCACCTTCGATCGCCAGAATACTACACAAATATACGTACCAAAAACTAGGCACGCAGATACGACAGAAAAGCACTCCAATCCGAACCAAATTTTTTTACTTTCCTTTCCCCACTATGGAAACGATTGATTCTAGATAGACTCCACGCACCGGACACAACCGATCATTCCGATCGTGACCGTGGCGGTGGTTTGTCTTTTTTTTTCTCGAGTCCCACGATTCCTTTCCTTCCTTATTCCTTAGTCCACGCAACAAACTTTTCTTGTCTAGCGTTCAAAAGAACCAAACTTTCCTTTCCGTGTCTAGAGCTTGTACATTGCCTTTGCCCTTTTTTTCCAAGTACGTTGCCTAGATCTGCGATTTGGTACCAAACCAAATCGGTCGGTTGGCCTTCACACGTACATGAGCTGAGACTAAGATCATTGCCCCTTCTTTTTTTTAATTAATGCCCATGATAGGATCTGACCAGTACTTCCCGAAACAATTGATCCGACCAGATCTCGACTGAATTGGAAGAAATCTTGCAGCGCTTGGACTTCAGGGAACTTGATCAGATCTCGCCGAGATCCAAAACCAGCTGCAAACTCCTCTTCAATCTGAGAACCTCCGATCTGAAAACCTCCGATCAAAACCAATTTGCAACCAATATGATATGTAAACTGTCCGAGAAAGAACAATCCGTAGATCAGCAATCAACAAAAAACACTTGCCTGGATCAACGCAGTGCTCTGTGTTAGAAATAATGGGCTAATCTATATAAGCCCATATGTGATTTCAGATTTTTCCTAAATCTCAAAGCCCATGTGTGTGGAAGCTCATGTGTGATTTGGCCCAAGTTGGTGGCAGCTCACATGTGAGTGGAGTGGAAGCTAAAGTTTAGTCCCACATGGAAAGTTAGAGAAGAGTTAGACCACCTTATAAGGTGGAGTGGTTCACCACTTAGTAAAGTGACTAAGAAGAGGAGAACTACACGTGTGCTCCGGCGACGCTCGCCCGCCCGCCCGCTCGTCACGACGCGCGCGCGCGAGCCGCTCTATATAAATGCATGTGCGGCTTCCACCACGAATACACCGAATCCAATCTAGGGTTTTGCCAACCTCTCTGCTTGCGCTGCCATCATAGCCTACTCCATCCTGCTTGTCGGCGTGCACCGGCGGATGGGAGAGCAGGTCTCTGGAACTACTTGCCTTTGCGATCCTGTACGGGAGAGGGCGATTAAGGTTTTTGGGAAGCGCTTTGCACGACTGCTCGAGTTCTTTATCACGGATCGTCTTGCATCCAAGTCGGACGGTGCTGCTTATCGTCGTCTTTGCCACCGTCTGCTTCGATCAATCTTTCCCAAGGTTACTGCTGCGACTACATCTACAATTGAATGATACGTGCGACGTACTGCTGTATGGTTATTCACCATGTTCTCCGAGTACATGTTTAGCTGCTGCTTGTTTTTGTTCATCTTGTTTGTTAGTACATCTAGTATGTTCGAGTTACATGTGCTAGTAGTTGGTTTTGTCATGTTTAATATTCTGGAATTAATCATAGAAATTGTGCCTAATTATCCAACAATCCAAAAACCTTATTATAGGCAATTTTCTGAGATAAACATGGGACACTTGGACGATGCGATGAAGCCAGAAAAGTTTACCGGTGTTCATTTTAAGAGGTGGCAGTATAAGACCACTCAATGGCTGCAAAATCTGAAAGTATTCGAGGCTAGTGAGGGTTTACCTGAAGGAACTATATCTGAACATGATTAGAACAAGTTCAAGGAAACCAATCTTGCCTTTGTGGGATGCGGTCTGAGCGTTCTTGACAACAAGCTGTTTGATGTGTACATGCACATCAAAGATGGAAAAGAGCTCTGGGAGGCACTGAACGCTAAGTTCGGTGTAACAGATGCTGGCAGTGAACTATACATCATGGAGAGCTTTCATGATTACAGGATGGTTAACAACCGTTCTATAGTCGAACAAGCTCATGAGATATAGTGCTTTACCAAGGAGCTTGAAATCCTTAAGTGTAACTTACCCGACAAGTTTGTGGCTGGGTGCATCATTGCAAAGTTGACTTCTTCATGGAGGAACTTCGCCACAACTCTCAATCATAAGCGACAAGAGATATCGGTTGAAAACCTGATAGCGTCTCTTGATGTTGAGGAGAAGGCTCGGGCTAAGGACACCGCTGAGAAAGGAGGCGAGGGTCAGTCTAGCACCAACATGGTGCAGAAGAGGACCTTCGGCAAGAACAAAGGGAACTATAAGCCCTCCTTCAACAAGCCTAAAAAGACTACAACATTCAAGAAGAAGAAGAAGCCAAACAAGGCCGAGCTAGGCTGCTTTACCTGTGGAGAGCTCGGACACTTTTCCAAGGACTGCCCAGAACGTGCAGATCGCAGAGGGAAAAGTGGAAAGATTGTCAACGTCGTGACTGCTAGCAACACAGATGGGTATGGTAATTTATTTGCTATTCTTTCAGTGTTTCAATCACCATGTTGGTGGATTGATACGGATGTTAATGTTCATGTGTGTGCTGACATCTCTATGTTCACTTCTTATCAGGTAGCACATGATTCTTCCGTCCTAATGGGGAATGGATCACATGCTTCTGTTCGTGGTGTTTGCACGGTGGATCTGAAGTTTACTTCCAGAAAAATTGTGCAGCTGAGGAACGTGCAACATGTCCCTACTATGAACAAGAATCTTGTTAGTGGCTCCCTTCTATGCAGAGATGGGTTCAAGGTTGTGTTAGAGTCTAATAAAGTCGTTGTTTCGAAACATGGATAATTTATCGGTAAAGCTTATGAGTTTGGAGGCTTGTTCCGTTTCTCTCTTTCATATTTTTGTAATAAATCCGTGAATCATATTTTTGGTGATGTTAATGATGATACCAGTGTTTTGCATTCTCGTTTATGTCACATTAATTTTTGGTTTGATGTCTCGGATGTCCAGCATGAGTTTAATTCCGAATTTCACTATTGCCAAAGGTTCTAAGTGCCATAGTTATGTGCAATCAAAGCAACCTCGAAAGCCTCACAAAGCTGCCGAGGAGAGAAACTTGGCACCTCTACAACTCATACATTCTGATCTATGCAAGATGAATGGTGTGTTGACAAAAGGTGAAAAGAGATATTTCATGACATTGATTGATGATGCGACTAGATACTGCTATGTTTATTTGTTCCGCACTAAAGATGAAGCTTTAGACTACTTTAAAGTTTATAAAGCCGAAGTTGAAAATCAACTAGAGAGAAAGATCAAACGTCTTAGGTCGGATCGTGGCGGTGAATATTTTCCCAAAATCTTTGATGAGTTCTGTGAGGAACATGGCATTATTCATGAGAGTTCGCCACAATCAAACGGGGTTGTCGAGAGGAAAAACAGCACGCTGACTGACTTGGTGAATTCCATGCTAGCCACTGCTGGTTTATCAAAGGCATGGCGGGGGGGCTTTGTTGACTTCATGTCATGTCCTGAATAGAGTTCCTAACAAGAATAAAAAAAGACCCCTTATGAGGAGTGGGATGGGAGAAAACCATCACTTGCGTATTTGTGCACTTGGGGGTGTTTGGCTAAGGTTAACATACTGATTCCCAAGAAATGCAAACTTGGACCTAAGACAGTGGATTGTATCTTTCTAGGTTATGCTCCATGGAGTATAGGCTATAGATTTCTAGTGGTTGAGTCTGAGGTTCCTGATATGCATGTTGATACTATAATGGAATCTCGTGATGCAACATTCTTTGAGAATATGTTTCCTATGAAAGATATGCATAGCACTGCTAGAATTTCTTCTGAAATACTTCCTGAATGTAGTGCAGAGGACTGCAAAATCCTTTGGTAATGATTTCATCATGTACCTTGTGGACGATACTCCTAGATCCATTGCAGAGGCATATGCATCTCCTGATGCAGATGATTGGAAAGAAGCTATCCAAAATGAGATGGACTCGATTCTTTCTAATGGGACTTGGGAATTATCAGAACATCCATATGGTTGTAAACCTATGGGCTGTAAGTGGGTGTTCAAGAAGAAGCTAAGGCCTGATGGTACTATTGAGAAGTACAAGGCACGACTTGTAGCAAAGGGCTACACACATAAAGAAGGCGAATATTACTTTGACACCTATTCACCTGTCGCTAGACTGACCACCATTCGAGTACTACTGTCCCTGGCTGCCTCTTATGGTCTTCTTGTTCATCAAATGGATGTGAAGACACCTTTCCTTAATGGAGAGTTAGAAGAGGAGATCTATATGGATCATCCAGATGGGTTTGTGGTAAAAGGTGAAGAGACAAAGGTGTGCAAGTTGTTAAAATCTTTATATGGGCTGAAACAAGCACCTAAGCAATGACATGAGAAGTTTGATAGAACCCTACTTTCTGCTGGCTTTGTCATCAATGAGGCTAATAGGTGTGTGTACTATTGCCATGGTGGGGGCGATAATGTTATATTATGTTTGTACGTGGATGATATTCTGATCTTTGGTATAAACATGAATGTAATAAATGAAGTTAAGGATTTCCTGTCAAAGAGTTTTGACATGAAAGATCTGGGAGAGGCTGATGTGATTCTGAACATCAAGCTTATTAAGAATGAGCATGGGATTACTTTAACACAATCTCATTATGTTGAGAAGGTCTTGAGCCGTTTTGGCTTTATTGATGGCAAGACTTCTGCAACACCTTATGATCCCAGTTTGACTTTGCGAAAGAATAGGAAGGAATCAACAGACCAGTTGAAATATTCACAAATTGTTGGTTCTCTCATGTACTTAGCAAGCTCTACAAGACCCGATATCTCTTTTGCTGTGAGCAAGTTGAGTAGGTTCATGTCTAACCCGGGTACTGATCATTGGCATGCACTTGAAAGGGTCATACGCTATGTATGTGGTACAATGAGCTATGGGATTCACTATTCAGGGCACCCTACTGTGCTTGAAGGATATAGTGATTCGAACTAGATCTCTGACGTTGATGAACTCTATGCCATGAGCGGGTATGTGTTTACCCTTGGAGGTGGCGTAATGTCATGGAGATCTCGTAGACAGACCATATTGATGAGGTCAACTATGGAAGCAGAACTTACTGCTTTAGACACATCCATTGTTGAGTGAGAATGGCTGTGTGAACTCTTGATGGACTTGCCTGTGGTTGAAAAACCTGTGCCGGCAATCCTTTTGAATTGTGACAACCAAACTGTTATTGTCAAAGTGAACAATTCTAAGGATAACGCGAAGTCATCAAGACACGTCAAGAGACATTTGAAATCTGTCAGGAAATTGAGAAACTCTGGAGTAATAACTATTACATATATTCAAACAGATAAGAACCTGGAAGATCCCTTTACAAAGGGACTATCATGAATTTTGATAGAAAATGCATCGAGGGAGATGGGGTTGAGACCCATGGATGTCACACCATAGTGGTAACCCAACCTATGTGATCGGAGATCCCGTGAATTAGGATCTAGTAAGAACAAGCTAGTGGTTTGACTAAGGAGAGTATTTTTGTAACCCTCTCTAGGTGAAGATGCATGACTCTCAAAATCTGTAAGGCAGGTTGGCAACATGCCTTAATGTGTTTCTGTTGGATATAACTAGCAAAGATGCCGTCCTACAGGGCATTCTTGAAAGAACACACCTATATGAGCTCGACTGTAAACGTCGCAGTCTATGAGACTTGGGTGGTCTCAAGTAAACTCATGAAGAGACCAGGGAGTATGACGCATATGCTCCAACCCGCGGGGTAGGCTACTGGCATCCAGGTACAAGTTATGATTTTGAGTGAAATATATTGGCACCAAACTTGCAATTCAAGGTTCGTCCATTGTTCAAGTTGCTAATGGACGTAGCTCAAGATTCTAGGCGGAAGTTCAACTTAAAAGTCTCTGATGAAACACTGGTATATAAACAAGTAGCGAGGATTGGCAAATCTTCAAATGGGCATTTGAGATCTGGTGGGGGATTGTTAAAAATAATGGGCTAATCTATATAAGCCCATACGTGATTTCAGATTTTCCCTAAATCTCAAAGCCCATGTGTGTGGAAGCCCATGTGTGATTTGGCCCAAGTTGGTGGCAGCTCACATGTGAGTGGAGTGGGAGCTAAAGTTTAGTCCTACATGGAAAGTTGGAGGAGAGTTAGACCACCTTATAAGGTGGAGTGGTTCGCCACTTAGTAAAGTGACTGAGAAGAGGAGAAATACACGCGCACTCCGACGATGCCGCTCGCCCGCCCGCCTTCCCGCTCGTCTCATCATGACATGCGCGCGTGCCGTGGTTTGTGGGAATCTTGCCGAGCTGAGCTTTATTTTTGCTGCTTGGCAAAACTGGTGCGGTTTTGATATACGTGTCAATAGTTAGTAGATTCGGGTCGCTCCCGGATCGTGGGTTATCTGTAACCGACCCAAACGTGCGCAACGTGGGCTTGGTCCATAGCGTGCCCTGTGCGGGTTTCCCGAGCCGCTCTATATAAATGCATGTACGGCTTCCACCATGAATACACCGAATTCAATCTAGGGTTTTGCCAACCTCTCTGCTTGCGCCACCATCGTAGCCTACTCCATCCCGCTTGCTGGCGTGCACCGGCGGACAGGACAGGAGGTCTCTGGAACCACTTTCCTTTGCGATCTTGTACGGGAGAGGGCGAATAAGGTTTTTGGGAAGCGCTCTGCGCGACTGCTCGAGTTCTTCATCATGGGTCGTCTTCCATCCAAGTTGGGTGGTGCTGCCTATCGTCGTCTTCGCCGCCGTCTGCTTCGATCAATCTTTCCCAAGGTTACTGCTACGACTACTTCTGCAATCGAACGGTATGTGCGACGTGCTGCTGTCTGGTTATTCACCATGTTCTCTGAGTACATGTTTAGCTGCTGCTTGTTTCTATTCATCTTGTTGGTTAGTACATCTAGTATGTTCGAGTTACATGTGCTAGTAGCTGGTTTTGTCATGTATAATATTCTGGAATTGATCATGGAAATTGTGCCTAATTATCCAACACTCTGATACCACATGATACGGATCAAGACGATGATCCTTGATTGTTGTCCCGATCTTTCATAGCAAGTAACCCGGATAATAATCCTTCCAATAACACTGATGAACGTCACCTGAAGACGAGGAATCAATCCAGCAAGTAACGTGATGAAGAAAAACATGCCTCAAACCTGAGCACGACAATCCTTGATGAACACAAGAACCTCCACAACAATCTCTATAGATAATGGTATCACCGTCCCCGGAGGGATGATACACGGTGGAGCACAGTATAGTTTTTAGACTAAACAACTGAACTCCCTCAACCCTAACTCAGCCAACACCTTATATGATGGATGGGGCACCCTACTTGTTAGGTCGTGACTCGACTCTAGTTCGGTTGGACAGGTCCAAAACGAACACTGATGTCTACGCACTTCTATTATTGTAGACAGTTGTTGGGCCTCCAAGTGCAGAGGTTTGTAGAACAGTAGCAAGTTTTCCCTTAAGTGGATCACCCAAGGTTTATCGAACTCAGGGAGGAAGTGGTCAAAGGTATCCCCTCTCAAGCAACCATACAATTAAGATACAAGAAGTCTCTTGTGTCCCCAACACACCCAATACACTTGTCAGGTGTATAGGTGCACTAGTTCGGCGAAGAGATAGTAAAATACAAGTGGTATAGATAATTATAAGTGGTAACAGTGATAGAAAATATCTTGATGGCGTGGAAAAGACTAAAGGCAAACTGAAATAAAGATTGAAGCAATCAAACATGTAATAGATCTAATTGCAAACGGTGTTTCAATGCTTAGAAACAAGGCCTAGGGATCATACTTTCACTAGTGAACACTCTCATATAAATATATTCTTCTTTATGATACTACACTGAACTACTCTCCAGTTGGACACTCTAATCGTTGGTAGGGCTATAACAGCACACCTCAAAGTTTATCTTTCCCATCTAGAAAACCCCACACTGTCACCTTGAGCACTAGATGGTTCCAACAAACACCACAATTTCATAAAGACATCCAACTCCAAATATAAATCATAACAAGTATTTGTAATCTCTAGCCTAAGGGCCACCATGGTGTGCACGCTGTCACTTTCACACACATGGGGAGAGCAGAGATCTAATAAAGCACTTGAGTAGAAAGGTAGATCTACTTGATTGCAAAGCTCATGATCACAATATGATCATGCATAGAGAGAGAGATGAACACATAGCTATCGGTAGAACCCTTAGCCTCGAGGAAGAACTACTCCCTCATCATCATGGGAATCAGCAACGACGATGGAGATGGTGGTGGAGATCGATGGAGATGGCTCCTGGGGCACTTCCCCGTCCCAGCAGGGTGCCGGAACAGAGACTTTTTATCCTCCGAATCTCCCCTTCGGTGGTGGCGGTGCTACGGAACTTTGCATGGCTGGAGGCTTGACTGTTTAGGGTTTATGCATCGGGAGGCTCTTATAGGCGAGAGGGGAGGCCGAGGGGGTGCCGGAGGGGCCCACACCACCCCCCGGCGCGGCCTGGCCCGTGCCACCAGGTAGTGTGGCCACCCTCTGGCCCTTCTCCGTCTCGTATTCTGGCTCCAAGTGTCCCCCTGTAAAATAATAACTTTGGCTTTTGTCTCGTCCAATTCCGATCATATTCTTTTCTGACTTCCTCGAACCAAAAAACAGCAGAAAACAGGCAGCTGGCACTGTGGCTCTTGTTAATAGGTTAGTCCAAGAAATCATATGAAAAGTACTCCAAAGTGTGGACAAAACACAAGAAAGTAGATAAAACCAAGCATGGAAGATCAAAAATTATAGATATATTTTCAATGTATCAACATCCCCAAGCTTAACTCCTGCTCGTCCTCGAGTAGGTAAGTGATTAAAAGAAAGAATAATTTTTGAGGTGACATGCACCATCATAAACTTGATCAAAGTATTTGTAAAACATTCAAAGCTGGGATCATAGTACTTCAATCATAACATGAAAGACAAAGTTCTAGCAATAAGACAAAGAAACTATGATGCAACATGAAAAGGCACAAACAAAAGATTCATGAATAACAATGCTTTGCAAGACGTTTGTTTGTTTCACATAAAGAAAACATAGCATAGTAGTATTCAGCTTGTCCCTCATAGAGTAGCAAACATAAATGCATAGGACACCTTCAAAGTTTATAAGAGTGACTAGATACAAATAGTTTAAAACAAGCAATATCAAGGTATGCATCAATCAACAAGTCTTGGGACAATGCACATAGAACTAAGAATGGCCACTATGCTCTCAAAGTAGGTGCATAAAGATAGAAGGTGGAGACTCAATATAAAAGTGGAAGAAAGGCCTTCATAGAAGGAAGCAGAGATTCAAGTTTCATAAAGAGCTTCCAAAAATTATGGTACTTATAGCTTTCAGCTCTCATTGCCCCTATCATAAGCATCTTGAAGTGATTAAGGTTAAAGTGAACAAACTATGGTGTACATGCTTGACGAAGTATAAGTTAGAAATCTCATGTCCCTTGAATACGAGGGTCGCTCCTCATGCTACTCAAGTTTAGTCTCCGGTAAGTTCTTGTCATAGTAAGTTCATGTGTATCATAGAGAACCGCCAACGGGGTACCCCTTGCCCGATGATATGGAAGAATCCCCATATCAAAATGACAAGGCAAGCAGACAACAAGCATCTCATCAATCTTCTTATTTACCATGGGAATATGGTGTTTTTTCTCTCTTTCCTCTTTTCTCATATTTTTTTCTTTTTATGTTTTTTCTCAATATCTGACTCTTTTTTATAAGAAGAATGCTTCATAGCTAGCTCATTATGGTTACGCTGCAGGTTTCTACCATGTCAGCATGGATTAGACCAGCGGCCTAGGCGTTTCTCTAACACATATACATAACTCCATGGACTTACAAGCTCCCCTTTCGTTTCACACTGACGACATCCATAGACAAAAGAGCATGATATCAACTAGGTACAAAGTACCAGTGCAATGTTGAAAGCGTTCCCCATGACAGCATGGTTCTGCTAATCTCCAACAAATAAGTGCAAGCATATACAACACATACGACACAATGGTTCAAGTTTATTAAGGGCACGAAAAGTAAAGTGTGCCATCAAGTTCGTGAGAGCTTTAATCACTAGTTTTCTCATAACAACTTTAATTTGGAAGGTAAACAAAAACATGAATATACTTGGAATAGCATATGCTAGTAGGTAGGTATGGAGGACTCTTTGGAATAACTTGGTTTTAGGAGTTGGATGCATGAGTGGAACTCATAGTTGGTTGTGGAGGCTAGCAAAAGACTGGGAGCGACAAACTAAGAGAGCAATAATGGCCATAATCGTGCAGAGTGACAAAACATCATTGATCAAAGCATAAAGTGATACTACAAGTTGAAAACTAAAGGATCATAAAGGCTATGGTGACTTGGTATAGTCATAACATGGTGTGAGAATGTGCCAAGTCAACCCAAATAAAGCATCAAAGGAGAATACCACAATACTATGCTTTAATATGCTAAAACAACGCATGATTCATCCAAGGCACATTAAGCAATATCAATTGTTTATAACAAGTCATGATACAACAAATAATACTAAGCATAAAGCTAAAACAATATCAAGCATGGCATGACAAAGCATAGGCCACAGTCAAAAACAAGCTCTCTTTACCACTTAAGCATGAACTTTCCTACTCTTTTCCAAACCAAGCCAAGCTATTTGAAAACCAATGCATGAAAGAGGGGGTCCAACCAATTTATTCAGCAAACTAAGCAAATAAAGAAAACGAAAAACCAAAACAAGAATGAAAAAGAAGACGCTCCAAGAACAACACAACTGTGCATGAAACAATGAAGAGGGGGATGCCTTGGGCATCCCCAAGCTTTGACGCTTGTACTTCATGGATATTTCTTGGGGTGACACGCATGGCATCCCCAAGCTTGAGCTTTAGTCCATCCCCTATCTCATTACTCATTCCTTCCATACACCTGGAATTTTTCCTTCATACAAAAGTTCACACAATCTTTATTAGCAACATTAGTGCACTCAAGATAATAAGTCTTTAGGTTCAGTTTCAACACCAATAAAACTTCCATTAAAACATTAGCTACTTTAGCACTTCCCTCAAAAAGCTCAATTCCCCAAAATAACTCAAAAAGGAACCAACAAGAAGCAAATGCAAATAATGGCAGAACTCTGTCAAAACAGACCAGCAGGTAAATACGAATTTTTTCGAAGACCTTCGGTTGCTCAAATCGAAAAGTGTTGAACTAACGAAAGTTAGATAACAACCCTGGGGCAGAAGCACAAAAATTCACGCCTCAAAAAGACGTACAGAGACTTTACACGAATTTTTAAAGTGAAGCACAAAAATCTGTTTCGGGACAACAACTTTCCCAAGCATTACTTCTCTCTCATTAGAGGTTACTCTTGGCACAAAAAGCGAATAAAAAGGATAAGGAGCGGTTATTACAGAGGTAATAACTTCCAAGACTCATCTAAAACTTTCGGGTTATCTCCCAATAAGTACTTTTGTTTAACGCCTTTAAGTTAGGCATGATAGTTTGAGAAGATGCTCACATAAGAAATATGAATTGAAATAAAAGAGAGCATCAAGAAGCAAATTCAAAGCACATTTAAGTCTAACCCACTTCCTATGCATAGGTGTCTTGTAAAGAAACAAGTCATGAAAGCACAAACCAATAAGAATAGTAAAGAAAAACAAGTGCAATTTCAAGACTTTCAACATAAAGAGGGGAAACTTAATATTATTGAGATGCATAAAACCATGTTTCCCTCTCTCATAATAACTTTCAGTAGCATCATGAATAAAATTAACAATATAACTATCACATAAAACATTCTTATCATGAGCCACATGCATATCATAATTATTACTATCCACATAAGCATAGTCATTCTTATTAATTGTAGTCGGAGCAAATTCAACAAAATAGCTATCATTATTATTCTCATCACCATAATCATCAAATATAGGAGGCATATTGTAATCATAATTAATTTTCTCCTCAATAGTAGGTGTACTGAAAATATCATACTCATCATTCTAATCATCATATATCGGAGGTATAGTATCATCAAAGTAAATTTTCTCCTCCGTGCTTGGGGGACTAAAAATATCATGCTCATCAAAATCAGCTTCCCCAAGCTTAGACTTTTCCATAGCATTAGCAATAATGGTGTCCAAAGAATTCATACTAACAACATTGCTATTAGCATGCAAATAAAGTTCCATAGGTTTTTTAATTTTCTCTTCAAACACTTCATGTCCTAACTCAAGATAAATACTATAAAGCTCTGTAATTTTTTTGTTGTTTTCCATTACGCCTAACTAGTGAAAATAAAAACAAGAAACAAAAAGACAAAATTGCAGAATCTAAAGGAAATAACTTCGAGCACTCACACCGGAGGATGTGAGTACCTTTTACCTTACCTCCCCGGCAACAGCGCCAGAAAATAGCTTGATGTCTATGCACTTCTATTCTTGTAGACAGTTGTTGGGCCTCCAAGTGCAGAGGTTTGTAGAACAGCAGCAAGTTTTCCCTTAAGTGGATCACCCAAGGTTTATCGAACTCAGGGAGGAAGTGGTCAAAGGTATCCCCTCTCAAGCAACCCTGCAATCAAGATACAAGAAGTCTCTTGTGTCCCCAACACACCCAATACACTTGTTTGGTGTATAGGTGCACTAGTTCGGTGAAGAGATAGTAAAATACAAGTGGTATAGATAATTATAAGTGGTAATGGTGATAGAAAATAGCTTGATGGCATGTAAAAGACTAAAGGCAAACTGAAATAAAGATTGAAGCAAGCAAGCATGTAACAGATCTAATTGCAAATGGTGTTTCAATGCTTAGAAACAAGGCCTATGGATCATACTTTCACTAGTGAACACTCTCATATAAATATATTATTCTTTATGATAGTACACTGAACTACTCTCCGGTTGGACACTCTAATCGTTGGTAGGGCTATAACAGCACACCTCAAAGTTCATCTTTCCCATCTAGAAAACCCCACACTGTCACCTTGAGCACTAGATGGTTCCAACAAACACCACAATTTCATAAAGACAACCAACTCCAAATATAACTCATAACAAGTATTTGTAATCTCTTGCCTAAGTGCCACCATGGTGTGCACGCTGTCACTTTCACACACATGGGGAGAGCAGAGATCTAATAAAGCACTTGAGTAGCAAGGTAGATCTACTTGATTACAAAGCTCATGATCACAATATGATCATGCATAGAGACAGATGAACACATAGCTACCGGTAGAACCCTTAGCCTCGAGGAAGAACTAGTCCCTCATCATCATGGGAATCAGCAACGGCGATGGAGATGGTGGTGGAGATCGATGGAGATGGCTTTGGGGGCACTTCCCTGTCCCGGCAGGGTGCCGGACCAGAGACTTTCTATCCCCCGAATCTCCCCTTCGGTGGCGGCGGTGTTGCGGAACTTTTCATGGCTGGAGGCTTGACTGTTTAGGGTTTATGCATCGGGAGGCTCTTATAGGCGAGAGGGGAGACCGAGGGGGTGCCGGAGGGGCCCACACCACCCCCTGGCATGGCTGGCCTGGCCCGCGCCACCAGGTGGTGTGGCCACCCTCTGGCCCTTCTCCATCTCGTATTCTGGCTCCAAGTGTCCCCCGGTAAAATAATAACTTTGGCTTCTGTCCCGTCCAATTTCGAGAATATTCATTTTCTGACTTCCTAGAACCAAAACAGCAGAAAATAGGCAGCTGGCACTGTGGCTCTTGTTAATAGGTTAGTCCAAGAAATCATATGAAAAGTACTCCAAAGTGTGGAAAAACACAAGAAAGTAGATAAAAACAAGCATGGAACATCAAAAATTATAGATACATTTGCAATGTATCAAACACACACAAACCTAGACTTAGACTCAATAACATAGCAGCAACAATTGACACGACCTTAGACTTATCATTACATAACATAGGATGTCCTAGTGTGCCAATCTTCAATGGAACGCCCGCATCATCCATGCCTAGTTGGCCGAGTCCTGAAGTTGGGCGTCACCTCCTCCGTCATGCCCATATCACCCAGTAACAATGGTATATCAATCCATGCTTTACTTTATTCCAATGGAGCTCTGTGCTTCTTAAACCCACATGGTTTAGGAGGCTAAATGATAATCTGTAATGGCAACCTTATTTTCTACAAAGTTTGCCATCACTCCTAAACCACCTCAAATGCAATCAAACCCCAACCCTTGGTACCATGATCATCTACATAAATTGGTCTATACATCCATCTAGCCCATGACCCAAAGTGATCCTTGAGCTCCTTATCCCAACCAAGTTTAGGTGGTATAAAAATAGGGATTTTTATTTTCGTGCCCCTGGTTCGTTAGTTGTACTCAGTTTTCCCCAGCCGCTTAACTTTTCTCCTCCCTCTATTCTAAAATCCTCGCAGGCACCCGGACTGAGGGATGCCGTGAGGTCAAAGGCTTGACCGTTACATGCTGATCGGTGGGACCGCCTTGGGGCAGGTCATGCATTGAGCGTTACGTTACGTGGCCTTGACCATTACATGCTGACGGGTGGGGCCGTGTTGGGGCGGATCCTCCATATGTGGTGAAGGGTGGGGTCGCGTTGGGACAGGTCGTGCATACGTGGTGAAGGGTGGGGCCGCATGGAGACATGTTGGACCGGCCATTCTCGCTCACCCAAAGAATTTGCTTCCCGATGAGCCTAGAATAGCTCCCACACCGCCCCTCCGCTGCCCCGATGTCGTGCCCTCCTACCTTATATAGTCCTCGGCCCCCAAGCCGCCCCCTCCGCCTAGCCGCAGAGCCCATTCCACCTTTGGCTCCGCTCCCGCCCCCGCTAGATCTACCCCTTTCACAGAATAGTATGCAACACTAGCTGGTGTACCGGTCCTCCCTATCGAGCGCGAAGAAGTTAGGGTGGAATCTGAGGGATCTAACACATGGATTCCATCTGGGTAAGCATCGTTTCCCTTTTTGGATTGATTATAGGAATTAATTGAGCGCGAATCGCTAGTGCTCAACTAACTGCCTTGCTTTTCGAATAAGACTGATCCAGCACTGGCATTTCGACTAGCGGTTAAACTAGATACTAGAGTAATTCGTTGTTGTGAACAATATCTCTCTGGATTTTACTTCCCAGCGGTGGTTGTAACCTCCATAATTCTCAGAGATTTGAAAGATAAAATCTATCCTAAATTCCCCTAGAGAAATGGCGATTTAGTTGATTTGCAATATTTCAACATTAGTGAGCAAAGATTGCTCCCACTAACTAGTGAAGCTGATCTGGTAATGCTTTTATCTTTGAATGCAGCCAAACATTTTGGTCAAATTTGTCTCCGTGTGCAACCTAAAGTTGAACACACGGGAAAGAGGGTTAAAGCATCATCAGGTGGTCTGGCATCATGTGTCTCCACTGTCTCTGCTAATATTGTGCGCCCACGCGCTCCTTGTAGGTCCACAACAGTACCATCTGTTCGCACTGCGAGTGTAAGCCAAATCGCTTGTGCGGCCAATGTGGAGGACGAAGCTGAGCCTGACAAGGCAGCGCCTCCACTAGATGATGATGATGAGTTGATGTTTCCTGAACTAGTAGATAGATTCAGTAAACAGGCACTAGAGGATAAATACATGTAGGAAATGTCCCATGGTGCCAGATTTGATGACACTGATGACGAAGAGAACAAGGAGAACAATGACAATCTCGTTTTAACCGAGTATGATGGTGAGGACTTGCCAGTAATTGAGTGGGACAGGAACGATCCTAAGATTTCAGAAGGCACCGTATTTGAAATGATGTGGGACTGTTGTAATGCCCCTACTATATACTACATCCGCACCAATAATGATTATGATGTTATTAAGAGTGAGCCAGCAAGGTTGACAGTGAAGTGCCCATACAAGAGGTGTAGGTGGAGGATGCATGCATCCACTATCCTCAGGAGCGGTTTGGTTCAGGTATTACAACCAATTGTGTATTTTAGATCATTGTGTAGAGTTTGTTAACTATACCTGACATTTTCATTATGTTTCAGATAAAAAGTAACTGATTTGAACATTCTTGTCCACCTCAAGGGGGGCAGTAAAAGGACAAAACAAAACTGTCAAAGACTAGGTGGTTGGCAGATGCAATCATGGATTGGATAAGAGCGAACCCATCACTTGCCGCAACAACTCCCATAAAAGAAGTTTCTAAAAAGTTTAATATTACAATACCTTACATGAGGATGTTGTATGCAAATGAAATGACTCTTGATAGGATCAATGGTCTATGCAATGAAAGTTTTCAGTTGCTTTACAGCTTCAAAGCTGAAGTGGAGATGGTTAGTCCAGGTAGTGTTAGAAGGGGTTTTGTTTGTTTCAAAGCTTGTTGGCAAGGGTTTCTGGATGGTTGCAAGCCTTATTTGGCCGTGGATGCAACAACTCTTCATGGCAGATTTAAAGGACAACTAGTAGCTGCTACTGCAGTTGATGGCCACAGTTGGATGTTCCCTGTTGCTTTTGATGTTTTGGAGATTGAGTCAGAGGAAAGTTGGACTTGGTTTATGGATAATTTGCGCAAACTTATAGGTTATCCACCAGGAGTTACTATCCACATAGACGCTTGTAAAGGTTTGGAGGGAGCTGTAGAAGTAGTATTCCCCGGAGTGGAGCATAGGGAATGTATGCGACACTTACTACAAGATTTTACAAAGAAATTCAAGGGTAAAGTTTATACTCGCAACCTATGGCCAACCTCATACACATGCAGTTTGAGGAAGCATCTGTATCATTTGGAAGTGTTGTATAAACAAAGGCCTGCGGTGAAGGAGTACTTGGATGCACATCATGGAATGGTGTGGTCAAAAAGCAAATTCAATGAAATTTGCAAGGTAGACTATGTAATAAGTAACCTTGCAGAGAGTTTCAATGCAAAGGTCAAGTCATTGAAAGGGCTTATGTTGTGGCAAATATTTGATAAGATTAGGCAGATGATCATGATAAAGATCGATTTGTGTCAAATAATTGCATCAAAAGCATATGCTGGCCATCTCATCCTCCCATCTTTGATTAAGGCTTTGCATGCCCGGGCAAAACAATTGAAGATGAAATGCATTAGAAGAGGAATGGAGGCTGAGGTAATGTACAATTGAAGCCATCATACGCAACATCAGTGCGACAACGGTGGTATAGACAGTGGTCATCGATGATACGAAGATTGAAGCCATCATCCGCAACATCAGTGCGATGGTGGTGGTGCCGACAGTGGTCATCGATGCGATGATGATTGAAGCCATCATCCACAACATCAGTGCGATGGTGGTGGTGCCGATAGTGGTCATTGATGCGATGATGATTGAAGCCATCATCTGCAACATCACTGCGACGCGCAGATCAAGGCCTTGTGAACCGAAGCTATGGGAGGCATGCCGCGGCTAGCACGTCAAGGTGCACTTTGATGGTGAAGGGCGGATGTACCTCGTGGCCTGATGGATGGAAGTACTTTGCCCGTACTTCTTGGAGTACACATACGGCAGAGAAGGCAGCTAGCTCACCGTCCACTTAAAATTGGGACAAATTTGAGCCCAATTTGAACCAAAATTCTGTGACTTAAAATATATGTATGATTTGAATAAATTTGATATGTATTTGAGCCGTGAGACCGGTGGATATGCTCTAAAGCTGATTCATAAGTAGTAGTACTTGCTTTGACAATCTCCGGTGGGCTTGCATAAATTTGATCGAAATATGTATGATTTGAATCAAAATTGATATGTAATTGAGCTGTGAGGACGGTGGATATGCTCTAAAGATGATTCATAAGTAATACTCCCTCCAACCCAAATTAGTTGATTTAGATTAGTCTAGATTCGATTGTATCTAGACATGAATTAGTATTAGATTTATCCGTATCTTGACGAATTTGAGTCAACTAATTTGGATCGGAGGGAGTAGTACTTTCTTTGACAATCTGTAGTGGGCTTGTATAAATATGTATTATTTGAATCAAAATTGATCTATACTCTTGAACCGTGAGGCCAAGGAATTGGTGTCCCAGCTCCGCGCCCTAGCCGCAACCACATATCGCTCTCTGGAGAAAAAGAATGTGGCGTCAAGAAGAACAGGGAATGGAAGTTGGCGCCAACGCTGCAAGTCTACATGGCAGCCACGATGGCAGCGACAGAACGGTCAAAACTGATAAGGCCGCAACTTGACCCTCTAGGCATTTGGCACACCAACTATGGGCAGCTAGATCCAATGGCAAACAACCCAGGCTCCGCAATGTATTCTCTCGACAACTTTGGGACCACAAAGTGACTAAATTAGCAGGAACTCACAACCATCCATTGAATAACAATTCTACTCTCTAAATTAGATATCTATTTAACTAATCATTACATGTTCCACCCTTCCCCACAACCGCATACTATAACTGCTAGGATGGGGATGACAACTACTAAAACTACCCACATGAATCTACTATTCTCCTACCCTTCACTTGAAGTTCATGTTTTAGATTTTCTACCACTTGATCATATACGGCAAGATCAACCTCAAGTATCAACTTCTCTTTGCGAATAAGCTCTGAATTCTTATTTTCTTCCTTGACAGTACACTTCAGATCGAATATCAACAGGTTTTTACGGGCCAATTCATCACCTAAATTGGCAACCATCTCTACCAAATCCATCCTCTAGCTGAACCACTTGGTTGATTCATCTTGGTATGCAATGTACCATGGATCATCAGCCTACATAGCACACTATAACAATCTCAAAACAAACCCAATTGAAATCAGTCCGACAGGCCATGGCGGCACTTCAAATTCAACGATAGTACAAAGAGAAGGAGCTACCTGCACTTCTGACGTGGTAGGAGAAGGAGAATGTGGCCAAGACATGATCGATTCCCCACCCTCGACAGTGTACCCGCTACAACCAGATATTGAGGACAAATTTGCACCTGCAATATCGAGGAAATTACAGGAACTAAATCGATTAGGGTGAGCGGAGCAGGAGCGAAGGTCTTACCAAGCACTACTAGCAATTGCCACAACTATTCATCGAGCTATGGCGGCAGAACAAAATCCCGGTCGTTGTGGGCAGCGAACCTGCATGCGGTCGGTACTGCCTCAATATACAATGCATGCGAACGAAATAGGTGCTAGAGCTGTGGTTGAGGTGCAGCACGACAGTCCGTCCGACGCCGCTGTAGGACAGATTAAGCGATGCGCCGACGATGGCTACTCTGTCCCACAGTGGGATAGCAGCTGCTCGGGGCTGGGGGCTGGGAGCTGATGAGAGAGAGCCAAACTCACGTGTCATACACGACCCCACCTGTCAATGTTTGGGGGAGTAGCTACTCTAGGATTTTTGCATATTTGCCAATTTTTCATATCTGCCAAACTTTTTCTTTGAAATTTGCATGTTTGCCACATGACCACCACATGTCAGTGACACAAAAAATGGGAAAAATGCAAGTTGGAAAGTAAAACATGGCAAATAAGCAAATCCCCCTCCAGCCCCACATGACGACCCCATCAGTTATTGGCTTCGACAGCCCCATAGAACGGCCCCACATGGCGGCCCCATCATTCATTGGCTTCGACGACCCTACAGAATGGCCCCATTTGTCATTGGATGCCCGGCCACACAATTAGGAAAAATGCGGCCCACAAGTTAGCGAGAGATGGATGGCTAGTCCGACGTGTATCCTTGCCCCACCCGTTAGCATGTAACGGCCACGGCAGGACCCGCCCCAACGCGGTCCCACTAGTTAGCATGTAACTGTCAAGCCTTTGACCTGACAGCATCCCTCCGTCCGAGCTCCTGCGAGGGATTTAGAATAGAGGGAGGGGAAAACTTAAGCAGCTGGGGAAAACTAAGTACAACTAACAAACCAGGGGCACAAAAATAGAAATGCCATAAAAATATTGGTGCCCTAGATCATCTAATCCTTGTTTTCACCAAAACTAAATCCCATTTACAAAACCCAAGGTTCCTCATGATGGATACTTGAAGTTGACATCATTTAACTTGGGAATATAAATCTATCAAATTTTCTCCATAATTAATTTGGCCTAAAAACTAATTATTTCCTTCCCTTGACGAAAATCTTCAAAACTTCCTTCCGAAAGGAAAGTTTGTTTTTCTCCTAAGTACTTTGCCAAATAAGGGTACATTTGAGGCCTATATCTTATACACATCTTCCCATCTCAAACATAAATATTTTTCAAAAGCTTTGTTATTTCATTTTGCCCTTTTTCTTAAATGGTAGAAACAAGAAATAATTGCTTAAAATTACTCTTCCTTCCCATTTAATTCCAGGAAAATTCACCAGAGTGTAACTTGGTATCCAAGACCATCTCACATTAAAAACCAACCTTATACAATGTAAAAATATCAACTGAGCTTCTGAAAACCTATTCAGCACTTTTTGAATAACTGAATTTAAGAGGACTATAAATCTTTGGAAAAAACTCAAATAATTCCTTGAACTATACCTTGTCCATACCCATCGACCAACACCTTTGCCTCATCTTGAATAAGTCAATTTTCTAGACTTCCTTCATAACCATCTTGATGATCAAAGTTGTAAACAAAACAATTTCATACTTATAAACCCACCAAACCTCTTCTAGCTTGCTCAACCAAACCTGCACAGCACCACACTCACCTCTCTGGTCGAAACCAATGTAGCAAGCACTGTGCTTCTTTGGGAGGAAAAACCATGCCATTGGCCATTTATTGTCCCACTTTAAATCACAGCAGCTGCCCTCCTCTCCCTGCCATACCACTCGACGAGAAACCACTCCCCCTTGCCCACAACAACCTCCCCTAGTTTCTACCTCTCTCCTTGCCTCTCCATGGACCTAGCCCATCCCAAGCCTTCCTCTTCAGTTTATAAGGAAAAAGGCCAGCATAGCACCCCCTCCCTGCCTCATTTGCTTCCTCACCTCCAACTTACCCTCCCTAGAGAGCCACTCCTCCCCCTTCTCTATCCTGATCGAGAGAAGGAGAGGAAGATGCTTCGGCCATGGATCTAGATCTAAGCAAAGCTCCCTTCCCTCTGCCCCTCTCTCTCTGCATGTCCCTCTCCTAGACTCTCCTAGCCTCCCTGATGCTAATCGTACCCTTCTATTCACCATGCAGCGGCCCTGGGAGAAACTCCAGCGAGCTCTGAAGGTTGACGTCATCGGGATTCTCGCGCGAGCATTGTCCAAGAAGCAAACCTGCCCTTCCGCCCATCCACGGAGTCGCCGAAGAGCACCGCGTCACCCTACACCATCTCCAACACCTCCTGAGCCCCCGGTGAGCCTCCCCGCTTCTCCTTGAACCCCACTAGGGTTTCCCCTCGTCTCTGCCATGATTAAAGAAGACGATGGATCCACCCCGTTGATCTGCCTCTAATCGGACGGCACAGAGTAGCCGGTACCCCTTTGCCCGTTCGCCCTCACTAACAGCTGGGTCCGCCCGCACGACTGCAAACCACGCCTCCCGCGTGTGGATCTCGCCTGGGTGGGCTGAATGCACCCCTGTGGCCCATCTCCCTCTTAGACCTAGGGTTCCTGAGTGTTTTCTTCAACATGTAGGATAATTGTCTCACCATGTTTCTGTCTAGATTAAATATGATAAATCCTCTACCTAGATGCACCCTTTTCACCAATAAATTTCTCCAGTACATTTCACAACTCCAATTGTAGTGAAACCATCGATTACTAAAAGGTGTCCTAGATACCTTGCATGTCCCCTAACCCCATCTCAATTTGCTTCGTGAATCACTTGTACCAAAAATAACAAAAACAGCCAATTCTACAATTAGAAATTCCTCTAGGTCAAACCAAAGGTGGTATTGACAAAATTGCAAATCACATAACTCATAAACCACCTTACCCTCCAAACCCTAGTAGCCCAAAATTTATTAAGCCATGGTTGAATTATTTGTGAATTAAACTATTCTGTGCATGGTTGATTAACTAATAAAATCATTTCAATAGTTATGTATCACCTAATTTATTAATTCCGATTTCTACAGGAAGGAAATTCAAATACCTAACATGTGTCTTTGGATTGATATCTAAATCCCTTGGAGATTAAATCTGGTGAAAAAGACAAATATCTAAAAGAACTGATTTTGGGAATTTCTTAAGGGCATTCTCGTAACTATTTTGAAGTAATTCCAACTCTCACTGAACTAGTCCATCAGACCCTACCAAACCCTAAGAGGAAATAATTTTTGGACATGCAGATATTTTCTAGTGAATTATTTCCTAAAACTAGATATTTTTATCACTAGAAATTGCATAGTAAATCAAAGGAAATTGATAAAATAGTGAAACCACTTTTGTTGGTTTCATATTATCAATACCTATATGATGGTATCATTCTTATACAATGATATCATAAAGAACTTGGGTTTGGTCTAAAACTCCTCAATTAAGTAGTTCTTGGACTATACATCATATTGGAATTCCTTCAAATGCTTCCAAGTCAATTCCAATCTCTCTAAACCCATTATCCCAAACCTTGCTGAAGTACATTATGTGCTCTTCTGTTGTTTTCTATATGATGTTGATACTTGTATGCCTTGTCTTGATTATGGCATTGCTTGTTTGCATGTATACTCGATGACGACGATAGTTGCGATTGTATTGACGGCTAGATCAAGGGATCTTATTATTATTATTGGTATTCTGGTTATCTAAACAAGAAGTGTACGGACATATCGTTGATCATAGGCAAGCCACCATTCCTGAATTCTGATACTTTTCCTACTCCTTTTATTACCTGTTTTATATCTCCTTTATAAACTGCATTATTACCCGCATGTGTTGTTTTACTATTACTGCGATAATAACTTGGCTCCTCCAAGTTATGACTTGGTGTCCCATATGATACCCACCCTGATGTATACCTACCCTTTATCCCTTTTTACCGAGAGTATGATGGTTAGCATCCTACCTCATTGGAAACCCCAGATTTGATAAACCAAACTGTTTTGGGGATTTACCCCGCTACAAATGTCTTGAAAATGTTTTGGAAAAACCCTTAGGAAGAGGCATCGCTTCCAAGTGGATGTTTGAAAGAAAGAAAGGTGATGAGGAAGAATGAGAAAGATGAACTTGATGTTGAGAAGGGATGCTCTAGTCTTTTACTAGAACAACTTATCCGTGCAACCACATTACCCCAGGAGCTAGGGCATAGCTCATAGTTTGTTTTCCTTAGCTTGGGCTACGCTATAACGCGTATAAATGGGTTCAAGTCCCCCAAAGCTAGTTCCTATCCACTTAAGGGTTACTCGGAAGGTTCTATTGTCTCTACGGAGGTCGGCTGAAACTATGGAGCTCTCGCGGACGGTACGGTTTACGGGAGTATAGAAGGGGAAATGATTCAGGAAGTGAGGTAGGGAGATTCAGACTCGAGGAGTCGAGTACTTGTCCTGGGGGAACTAAGCAACCATAGGGAAAGTGCCAATACTAGGGACGACAAATGAAAGGTTATGTTCAATTATTCGGACCCCTGTACACATGGTGTAGAGGGTCGTGGTGTCATCCCGGTGGATGTATTAATTCTTCTGGGTAAAGTGCACAAACTCTGTAGAGTATAATCTATTCGAATAGCCGTTTCCACGATCAAGGATGGTTGAAAAGGTGATTGCCAAGAGTATCCAAGTGATGGTTTGGGAAGGATAAAAAGGATGTGACTTGGTCACGAGAGAACATGAGGATGATGTTTTGTTTTGACCATGGATGGTCGAAGATGTTTTAAAAAGGGGTTTTCTCTAAAACTGTTTTCAAAAAGGTTTTCAACCAGGATATGGATATATCCAGATTTTAAAACAGAGACATGTTTTAAAAACTTATTTTCAATAAAGATATAGAGATGCCATATCTACAAGAGAAACTAGGCTTTTCAAAAATAACCATAGTTAGAGCTATCTCGCCACAACCAAAATTCATTATCTTGTTTACCTTATCTTGGTGGATTGCAAGTACATTCAAAAGTACTCACTGGCATTGTCCCTGGCTATTTACTTGGCCAAAATTTCCGAAGCTAGAGGATTGAAGGATTTAGTGACGTCTATGCGAGCTAGGCCGTCTTCCTAGTTAGTTGCCTATGGGTTAAGGCATGATTGGGCTCTATGTTTGATTAAGATCCCCTACTAAAGTTTTTGTAGCCATAATGGCATCTATGTAAGTCTTGTATTCATTATATTTTGGATGTTGTAATGATACTTGTCGGTTATGCTCCATGGCTCACTGATCATGGGAACGTGGATATGTGCATAACAGGGTTTTCTTGGATGATAAATTTGGGGGACCTTACAAACACGGTATCAGAGCCATCCTAACTGTAGGAGACCTTAGTTAGCACGAACATTAGACCAAAGCAAATACTTTCAGAAAAATCAGCTTTCAAAAAACTATTTTATCAAAAGCTTTTCGAAATGATTCTACTTCATATCTCCCTCTGATTTAAATCGTTTCGAAAATGGTATGTTCTATCTCTCGACGAAATTTCAAACATGCGAATTTAAAACAAATAGGACTCAGGAACCATGTGAAGACAAGATAAAGAGAAGCAACTCCCAGCAAACACAAGGAGACTACAAGATCGCCCAACCAGTGGAATCCTCATACTCAGAAGAAGCGAGTGCTGCAATATCAACTAGAGTCCAATGCTACGGCGAAGGCTTCATGTCGCAAGATAGTGAACCCGACCACAATAACGTGAAGTCTAGGATCAATAGCCCTAGGATAAGATTCCCCTACATAGCGAGTAGTTAACTCCTTGGTCCCTATAGTAGGTCATGTTTGCTTGCCTAAATGCATGATGTGTTGCTTGATAAGTGTTTGTTTCCTTGCTAGGTTAGGAAGAACATTGTGACCCCTTCGCTCTGTTCACCTTGAATATGTGTTTTGACTTGTTTGACCTTAGTCAAAGGTGTTGTGAGGATCGTTACACCTAAGAACTCAGGCACCCCTATTAGTGTCGCTAACAAGACCCATACGAACCTTGGGAGTTATGAGCAGAAAAGTACCTCAAGAACCGGACTTCGAAATTGTCAAGTTAGAACAACTCGAAGACTCCTCGTCAGCAGGATGGCCTACCTCGTCAAATTCAAATCTCAAGACTCTTCACCAACACTAGATGCCGCCAATCCTCTGTCGACAAGATCAAGAGTCTCATTGAAACTGGGAGACTTTCACCAAAGGCTCCCCACTAGTCACGAGAAAACACAAGATTTGCTAACCCAAACAGGAAGTAAAGAGATAACTCCACCTACCTTCGGTATATTAGAGCTTCCGACCCCCTCAAGAGACTAACTATTCTAGTCGACCCTACCTAGACCAAGGGAAAGTTCCTCACCAGAAGGCCAGAATACTCCAAAGTCCTGAAGACATCGAGTTTACTCCGCCAACGAGCAGAAGCAACACCAATATTTCAAGTGAAGACCACTTCTCTGAAGCGGAATGCTTCCACCCAGACTAAAGACTAGCAAGACGAGTAGTAAACCACTAACCTTTCTAGAGCTAACTCCATAAGACTATGTTAGGAAACCACCCCGACAAGGTTTATGCAATAGAACGTTACTCGAGGACCTCTACTCAAGACCCAAGGAAATACAGTGTTCCTCTAGCATTATGTCAAGCACTCCAAGACAGAAGATGTACACCCTTCCCGAAGAACTAGTGAAGCTCTAAGGTGGAAAGACTGCGTCTTTCCACTCAATTCTAGGGAACCGCCTACTGGAAGCTACTTTAGGAAGATTTCTAGATCCGCCATCTCTTCACGAAGCATCAACTCGCGAGTCATCAAAATAGAAACTAACTGAAGATTTTATGAAGCCTCTCTGTTACTTCAGCTGAAGACCCACCTCAAGGACCGTAGTTTCTCTAACCCCATCAGTTCTAACCCATCCGGAAGATCCGCAAATTTCAACTACCCCAATAGACTAAGTACGAATAATAGTAGTATATGAGCCTCATAGGACATAGTTTGTGGACATCATCTGAAGACCTCATCTCTAGATAGAAGGTTGGCGATAGTCTTCAAGCATCATCCGATGACTCTAGAAGGAAGGACTATGTCATCCTCGACTAACCTAGTTTAACCTTAAGGGGTAAAGACTGTGTCTTTCCCACAAAATAGATTAATCATCTGCCAGAAACAACCCCAGGAGTCTTGACCCTAAACCGGTTAAATAGGATACGATAAGCCCTAAGGAATGCCATGTACTCTTACAGAAAACGACATCAAGCTATAGACTCCACCCCTAGAAGAGTACGTCGTGGAGTTCCAGTTAGAGCTAGTTTGTCTAATTTAATCCCCCGAGATATCGAGTTCGAAAGGAAAAAGAAGATCATACATCGCCACCAAGACTGAAGCCTGCTCCACTCTCCGTGCATCGAAGAAGACTAAAGTTCAACTTCACCGACAAAGTAACTAAAATCAAAGACAAATCCCATAAGTTAATACGCTTAAGACATATATTACTAACCCTGACTTAAAACCCCTAACCCTACTCTCCGGGATCTTGTGACGAGATTCTTTTAAGGGGGAAAGTTCTCTAACATCCCAATTTCAGCAACCCTGATTAGATGTCCAGAATGCAAAAATCTGAGGGAACAAAAACTTTTCTTGTTTAGTGTTGTAGTGTTCTCTTGCTTGCTTGTTGGTGTTGATGCATCTGACTATGTATTAGATGATATACCCCTACCTCACCCTTAGTTGACAAAAACTAATTAACAAAACTATCTTGGCTTATCTTACATATTCTCAAATGTTCTGGCATTTCAAAACTTGAGCCAAGATGCCTTTGCAGCAACAACTATTTTCTTTGATTATATTTATAAAACTATATGATACAATCTCCCTATATTTTCAAGACAGAACTTTCAACTACTCTTACCCCTAGGTTTTTCCAAAACCTTTTATAAAGCTTTAACTTCCATTCTTGGTAGAAGTACCAAGGATCCTAACCTTATTCAAACCTCAACATTTTCGAAATACACATCCTTACCTTAAGCTAGGATTGATGGTAACCTCACTAGTAGTTGGATGCTTGACAGGATGAGTTGCGTTGATCTGTTGTATGATGAATTGCTTTGATCTAATGTTTGACTTGTTCGCTTAGGAACTAGAGTGAGCTACACTATGAGCTCATCCTCTAGGTACCAACTAGATTAAGGAATACCCATCATAACTAAGATATCCAAGCTTGATATTCTCCTTAATCACTAGAGTGATCCTCTAATCCCCCTTAACAAAATCAATCCTGATCTAATCCTTTTTATTAGCATCCAACTCAATAAAGACCAAATATGAGTATGGGTCCCCTCAACTAAACCTATACTTCGACATCATCCACTTGATGATGATAATGGACCCTTGCATTCTCTCACAATCCTTCCCTCTTTCATACTTGTCCAAATCCACAAATCTGCCAAATTTGGCCAAGTCTGGAACCCTTACCTTAATTTAATCTTTGAGACTCCACCTATTTTAATCAGTGTGCATCTTTGAAAATGTACCTGAACCATCTTGTAGTACATCATGAGTACTACCAAATTCCACTATTTCCCTTAGCTAAACCCTTCTTGGACCCACTCATCCTTGATGGTTTAGTAGGCAATAAAACAATCTTTTCTGCAACTCTTACCATCATGCCTACTTCGGTAGAAGCTCCCATATTTATGCTATCGTCCTTTGACAAAATCCTTGCATGGTTATGACCCATTAACCATGGTCTATCAATCCACACTTTACTTGATTCCAATGGAGCTCTATGCTTCTTAAACCCACATGGTTTAGGAGGCTAGATGATAATCTGTAATGGTAGCCTTATTTTCAACAAAGTTTATCATCACTCCTAGAACACCTCAAATGCAATCAAACCCCAACCCTTTGTACCATGATCATATACATAACTTGGTATATCCATCCATCTAGCCCATGGCCCAAGGTGACCCTTGAGCTCCTTATCCCAACCAAGTTTAGGTGGTATAAAAATATTAGTGCCCTAGATCATCTAATCCTTGTTTTCATCAAAACCAAATCCCATTTGCAAAACTCAAGGTTTCTAATGATGGATACTTGAAGTTGACATCATTTAACTTGGGAATATAAATCTATCAAATTTTCTCCATAATTAATTTGGCCCTAAAACTAATTACTTCCTTCCTAAAGGAAAGTTTATGTTTCTCCAAAGTACTTTGCCAAATCTAGGTACATTTGAGGCCTATATATTATACACCATCTTCCCCTATCAAAAGTAAATATTTTTTAGAAGCTTTGTTATTTCATTTTGCCCTTTTTCTTAAATGGCAAAAACAAGAAATAATTGCTTAAAAATACTTTTCCTTCCCATTTAATTCCACGAAAATTCTCCAAAGTGTAGCTTGGTATCCAAGCATATCACATAAAAAACCAACCTTGTACAATATAAACGTAGCAACTGAGCTTCTGAAAACCAATTCAACACTTTTTGAATAAATGATTTTAAGAGGACAATAAATCTTTGGAAAAATCTCAAATAATTCCTGGAGCTATACCTTGTCCATACCCATCTACCAACACCTTTGCCTCATCTTGCATAACTCAAATTTCTAGACTTCCTTCATAACCATCTTGGTGATCAAAGTTGCAAACTAAGCAATTGCATACTTATAAAACCCACCAAAGCTGTTCTAGCTTGCTTAACCAAACCTACACAACACAACACTCACCTCTCTGGTCAAAACCACTATAGCTCACTTATGCCCTTGTCCTTTAGTGCTTGTTTGAGAGGAAAAACCATGACCTTGGCCATTTCTTGTCCACTTTAAATCACAGTAGTTACCTAATACCTTCGATCCAGATTACGGATGCAGTGTAGCTTCTTTTTCCCTAGTAGACCTAGGTTATCGAATCATCGGGAAGCGAATGCATAGTGAAGTTACTTTAACGGACCTTCGGGAGTTTTAGAATTCCTTTTGTGTTTTTACCTGTAGCTGTGCAAAACATCTGATGGGAATAAAATATAGAAATAAAGTATGCATGTACTTGTTACAACAAGATAAATTATATGTGGGCAGTGCATCCATAATTTCTATTGCCTCCACAACCGCTTATATCAATAACCTACTAGTCTCATCCATAGAAGAAAGAGAACTAATGATATGCATTGTGATGTCACCATTAATCCTAAGTAAATCCCTCACATACAGTTGTACTACCCCTTCTGTCACTAGGGTTCCCAACCTGCAAATCAGTCATTACTCATACTCCCTATACCTAGATCAGCCCTCGGGGTCTTGGGTACCTGACAAGTCCTTGGAATGAGGCAATAGAAGATACAATAATCATCATGTCATACAAACTAATACATGATCCCATCTATGATAAATAACATGCACAATCGCTACATGGCTAGGCCGAAGCCCTTTGCCCAAGGAGAATTACTCACACATAGATATGAGATCAACAATCACAAACTTATAATGAAAATCATAAGATTGATAGCAATAGTCTTACAATGTTGCCAATCAAAGAAGAGATCTACTATTACAAGTGGTGGAATATGGCTATGGAGATGGAGAAGAGTTTTGAGATCTGGATGCGGCTGGTGATCTATGGCAAAGACTTTTTGGTGAGGTCTGGCTTGTTTTCTTGTCGCCCGAGGCTTCTTTATATAGGAGTCCCTTCATAAAAGTTGTTCTGTTTGACCTAACGGTGGTGGCGCCAACTATACGACCGGAGCTATACGGCTGGAATTTTTGCTCCAGTTGTATAGTTGGTCGTTAAAGCATCTGCCTCCGCTTTACGATTCCTGATTTCTTATGGTTGTTGGAAATCTCATATCTTTGACTTTAACGCAGTGATTCCCATCTTCAAACGACATTATCTGCGCAGGAAAAATATAAAAGAAAGGATGGCATACCCCTCTAAATATTAAGCATTTGTGGCAGGGTTTAGAGAGATATTTCATCAAAATTATGAATAATATCCAGTTTAAATGTGGACGTAGATGGCTATATTTCAGAGCCATCAACCTTCCCAAGCTTAAACTTGATCGTCTCGGAGCAAGAAAACCAAAATCAAAAAGGAATTCAGCATTTAAACTGAAATTACAAGATGGTGATCTTAATCATGATTGGTAGACTCATGTTTCCTCCACTTCATAAATCTGAAAAACTTCAGCATAGACAGAGTAATGGCAAGCATATCATACGGGTTTTATGCATCCTTATAGTGCAGCAAAATTATTGTTAGCATGGATGATTCAAATGAGTAAACTCTATTCCATGCCATGTAATCAACTCATAGGCTTCCCTTTGAACAATAAAGTATAATCATGTAAATTAAGAGTGTGAGAGTTGTCATGAAAAGCATATACACTAGAGTATCTCAATTCTCCCACATAAATAAATCAAGACTTTTCAAGCACTACTTTTCTATTCATTGACCTTAAAGAATTTCAGTTTTTAAGTAATTGAGAGCATGCCAAAGATTTTTATAAGTTTATAGGGCTATGATGGACACTCATGGCATCACTAAGATTTTTGTTCCTTTTGCATAATGATTACTCATAATAGCCAGAGGAGTGATTCCATCATGATTACAGTTACCCTGCAGTGCCAAGAGTCTTACCCACTATAGCATTGCTGCTACAAGTGTTTAATAAACTCATAGCTGAAATCTAGGAGTTTCCTCCATGAAGATAGTTCATAGGCCAGCGGAGTTGTTGGCATCCCATGAAGTTTGACACGCATAAAGCTATATCATTCTCATGATTAACAAGTCAAACTTTGGCATGCTCACAAAAACCGCTAAACATTAATTCAATCGAACAAATCCTTTCAAAGAGAGCTATCAAGTCAATCAACATTTTCAGTGGTGTTGAGTGTCTCTAGAAATAAACCTTCAAGACTAAGCACAACAACACCCAAGCCTTGAATTATGAGACTTTTTCTTATTACAATTGTTTAGCAATTTTTAGGCAAGACTTGGTTAATTATGAGAGCTGGAACAAAATGAACCCAATTAAATACCCATGCAAATGAAAAATCTTACTATGATACAAAGACTCACTCCACCAATATAATATCTCAACATTTACTACAAACTAGCATGGGTTTCTCAAACTTCAAAAGTGGGGAGTCATAAGGCATACCTCTCATGTTTGGTTACAGTTCTCTCTTCCTTTTTTTATTTGTTTCTTGGAAACTCGAAGTCAATCACTCTCTTGTAAACATATGAAGACCTCGAGGCGAAAAGAAAAGAAAAGAAAAGAAAGAGGGAAAATAAGGAAAAATGGAGAAATCTTTTTGTGATTTTTAAAACAGGGAATTTAAAGAATAGAAAATTGGTGGCAAAGCTCGGCTAGAAAATTTCGAAAGCAAATAGAAAGAACTAGAAAATAAAGTGTTGGGGAAACCAACACTAGTGCTTATAAACTCAAATAAAAACACAACCTCGAAATAAAAGCAAATAAACGCCAAATAAAGATACATGAGGAAACTTCCCCAAGCTTCGGCTTTTGCAGGTCCTTCAAATCATTGTGGTGGCGGGAAAAAGTCTTTACTCCAGTTCACAAATTGAGTTGAGAGGTTACTAGTTGATTGTCGGAGGTTCAAAGAGAGGCTATGCATCCTCACCATGGTCCCTCCAAGTCCTTGGAAATCTTGGTATGTAGTGAACCGGGTTTGTGGCTGATCCTCTTGGTAAGGAACTTCTTGCTCCTGCTCTTGGTCCTCATCCTCTTCCAGAATCTCCTCCTCAGGTTGGTGTTGCTCAACCTACAAGTCACATAGCAAACATCCGTCCTTGATAGAGAAAAGACCATTAGGCATAGGAGCAGGGTAGAGACGCCTAGCTCCAGCAATATGCAGAATAAACACCACCTCTCCTAGTGAGCATTCCACAGACTCTCAGGGTGGAGAAACCAACAAGTGTCTCACCTAGCACGGGTTGAACTCACCTAGGTTGATGCCTAGGGCAGTGGCAAGCACGGTGATGACGCCTCCACCTGTGATTGGCCCTTGGTTTTGGGAGGCTTTGTGCTCCAGGTAGCACACAAGGATGGCACCCAAGTTGAGTGACAAGCTGCAGTTGATGTAAGCAGCCTTTGCAAGGACTAGGATGTCCTCCTCTTTGAGTCTCGTGAACTCATTACGTGCCTGCAAGGTGTTAGCAATAACATAGAACAAATAGCGAATTGCGGGATGTTGAATATTCTTCCCCTTGTTCACTCTACTAGTGAAACTCATTCCATTATAGTATTGTTTAGAGGAAGGATTTAAGCCAGTAAAGGATGCACGTAAGGCATGAACATCATTGTTTGGCAAATTAAAACATGCGCACCATTCATCTAGTGTTAATGTGTAGTTGTTGTTCATCAGTCGGAAAGAAATAGTGTCCTCTCCTTTCCATTGTTTAATGGTGCTTTGCAACAAACTTAGAAATTCAATGGTTAAGCGACGATAAGTAGGTACATCATTGTACACAAAGTTTTGCGGGCCAGCTCTATTGCAAAGTAATTTGAAGTCATCAGAAATACCGAGTTGGTTCAATATAATGGGGCAATCCCACTTGGTGGCTTTCACTTCGCGGTTCTTGATCCTATTGAAGCGATAACGTTAGGTCTCATCCTTGAACTTGATCCCCATGCATTCCTGAGCGGCAGCCCGAGAAGCGCTAGCGGTGGCACGAGCACGAGTTTGGCTCCTTGTGTTCATCATCTAGAACATTGAAGAAAGACAAAAATAGAACTTTTTGATCCAACAATAGTAAGTGCAATATATTCCTCATCATAGCACACTAAAGAATCTCCTCAAAATGATAATATAGGCAAGAAAATCATGGCAATTGGTTCATAGTAGGTCTCACCATAGATTGATAATGATAATAGATCAAAGATGAATTTGCAAAACATAATTGGAGGATCGGAGGAGAAACATATCGTAGATCACTCGTGTGCGAGGAAACCGAACGAAATTGAGTAGATATGAAGATCTCTTGAGGTTTTGAGAGAGTTTAGAGGTAGAAGAGAGAAAAAGGATTGAAGTTTTGGAGTTGGAGGTACCTTCCCTTGCGATTTTGTGGTCAGACGCAACTATACGGGCGCAACTATACGGCCGGAACATTGTGTTCCCGCCGTATAGTTGGCCTTCTGTCAATTTTTAGGGTTTCCTCCTGGCAGCGCAGCTATACGGGCGCAACTATAAGGCCGGAACAAAATGTTCTCGCCGTATAGTTGGTCATTAAACTGTCTGTCCCTGGGAAAGAAAATATACAAAGGCATCGATATCTATACGAATGGAACTATACGGCCGGAATTTTTATTCCCGTCGTATAGTTGGTCGTTAAACTCTCTGTATATTAGAAAAGAATTTGTACAAAGGCATCGATATCTATATGACCAGAACTATATGGGAAGAATTTTTATTCCCGCGTATAGTTGGTCGTTAAACTCTCTGTACATATTAAAGAAAAATTGTCAATGACAAAGATATCTATACAACCAGAACTATATGGTTGGAATTTTTATTCCCGCTATATAGTTGGTTGTTAAACTCTCAGTACATTTTAAATAAAAAATTTGATGGCAAAGATATCTATACGACCAGAACTATATAGCCAGAATTTTTATTCCTGCCGTATAGTTAGTTGTTAAACTCTCTATGTGCATAAAAAAAAATTGTTTCTTCGAGAAGTGCTTCTTTTCTTGTAACTTAGTGATATACCTTGTTATGACAGAAAATTAAAAGTAAATATTGTCGACCAACAACAACATGTATATAGCAGAATTTTAAGTACTACCGAACTTCTTCTCCTCAAATGGAGTTTTCTAGCACTCTTTATTAAACATAAACTTAAGCTAAAAATTCAAAACTTAACTCAAAACTTTATTTAACATGGGTTGGCTCCCATGGAGCACTCTTTTATGGTCAATAGCTTGACCTTGACGATACTCGCTTGGGCCAGATGAGTGGGACACCCACTCCAAAGTAACTGGCCTTCAAAGTAACGACCTCCTTTTCGTCACGTTTGGCTTTCTTTTTCCTGGGGAAATGGATAACAAAAGAATCCCGCGAAGGCAATTGCAGCTTCACGTTCCACTCATGGAGGTTAATTAAATTCTTTATAGTTCTCAAGAAAGGACGGCCTAGTATTATAGGAGCAATAGTATCTTCAGGCATGTCAATAATAATGAAGTCAATTAGAGCAGGACATCCTTTAATGTAAACTAAAGTATTCTCCTTAATTCCTACAACTTGTTTGTAGGTAGAATCTGCTAGATGCAACTTTTATTTCAGTGATTTCAAAGGAGCCAAGATTTAAATTGTTAAAAAGACTCTTTAGAATTGTTGAGACGCTTGCACCTAGATCACAAAGTGTAGCTATCTCATTGGTTCCAATTTTTATCTTAATAGTAGGCTCAAATATGTCATCTAGTTTAATAGGTAACTTTTCAGCAATTTTCTTATATTCCTCTTCAAGCTCGCGTACCTTAATTGCTACTTGATCAACAAAGTTTTGATACATGTCTTCATCGTTACCTTCACTTACCGGAATTATGACATTGATCCTCTTTACGAGGTCTTCTATGGTGTAGCTTGGTGAAGGGGCATTACTATAATCAAGTTCTTCAGGCTCCTCCCTTTAGATCCTCATCATTTTGAGTTCTTCAACAGGATCAGGCTCAGCTTTACCTGCAAATTTAGCTAGAATGAGAGTTTGACTCTCAGTTATCTTACCTAGCTGTGCCTCAACAATCCTCGTTCTCTCTTGGAGGGCCTGCAAATCATTTCTCAAACTAATAGCTTGGTTAGATAATTTACCAAGCATAGCATCATGGTTCTCTGTTATTTTAACAAGAATATTGTTTTGTTCATTTTGTGAGTCTATAAAATACTTAAGTGTTTCTTGGAGACTATCGTTACTAGTTCCCATATTATTATTAGAATTACCTGCAGGACTAGAATAATGTTTCTGAAAGTTAGGATTGTAACTCTTCTTCCAAGCAAGGTTATCATCATTACGAGCTACGAAGTCTATTTCTTCAATATTTGTTTCAGGGATAGCTCTTACATGGGTTTCCTTACCTTTTACAGCTAGTATGAGCTCATCCAACTTAGCATTGAGTTCTTCATTTTCTTGTGGTGAGAAAATGAAGCATTCTTTCATCCTCTCCCATCCAAGCGCTAGTGGCTCACGCTCTTCCTGTCTAAAGCCAGTAATATTAGATCGGAGTTGCATAGTCTTTGCAGGTGGGATAAATTTATTCATAAATTAAGAAGTACATCCCACCCAGGATGTAATAGTATTTCTAGGCAAATATATCAACCATTCTTTTGCTCTCCCTTTTAGAGAGAAAGGAAACAGACGTAATTTGACCGCATTAGGGTCAACGTCTTTTATACGCATCATCTCACATATTTCAGTGAAAGTATTCAAGTGCATACCTGCGTCTTCAATAGCAGAGCCTCCAAATTGATTATGTTGAACCAAGCTTAAATAATGGGGCTTAATTTCATAGTCATCAGCAGCAATTGCTAGCTGAGTAATAGGAGTACGCAAATAATCATTGCTGGGAGTAGCAAACTCCCCAAGCTTCTTTTCGGCCATATTTCATTCATTGTTGGGGTTTTCTTAAACAAAGAATTATAATAGTAAAAGCAAGAATTTAAAGGCTAACTGTTTTTTTTGGTTTATCAAATAAAGACTGAAAGCAAACTAATAAAATTAAAAACAAGAATTATAAATAGCAAGGTTCCTAATAACCTCACCAGGGTAGCTATTGCTTCCCTGGCGACTGCGCCAGAAAAAGGGTTGATACCTTCGATCCGGATTACGGATGTAGTGTAGCTTCTTTTTCCCTAGTAAACCTAGGTTATCGAATCCTCGGGAAGCGAATGCGTAGTGAAGTTACTTTAACGGACCTTCGGGAGTTCTAGAATTCCTTTTGTGTTTTTACCAGACCAATAGCTTGCGCCTTTTTGTTGTTGTCAATGATGGAGAGAGAGGGCCTAGGTCATTCGGTTTCACCTGTAGTTATGTAAAACATCTGATGGGAATAAAAGATAGAAAGAAAATATGTGGGCAGTGCATCCATAATTGCTATTGCCTCCGCTACCGCTTATAGAAATAACCTACTAGTCTCATCCATAGAAGAAAGAGAACTAATGATATGCATAGTGATGTCACCGTTAATCCCAAGTAAATCCCTCACATACAACCGTACTACCCCTTCTGTCACTGGGGTTCCCAACCTGCAGGTCAGTCATTACTCATACTCCCTATACATGGATCAACCCTCGGGGTCTTGGGTACCTGACAAGTCCTTGGATTGAGGCAAGAGAAGATACAATAATCATCATGTCATACAAACTAATAAATGATCCCATCTATGATAAATAACATGCACAATCGCTGCATGGCTTGGCCGAAGCCCTTAGCCCAAGGAGAATTACTCACACATAGAGATGAGATCAACAATCACAAACATTGTAATGAAAATCATAAGATTGATAACAATAGTCATACAATGTGACCAATCGAAGAAGAGATCTACTATTACAAGTGGTGGAATATGGCTATGGAGATGGAGAAGGGTTTTGAGATCTGGAGGCGGCTGGTGACCTGTGGCAGAGACTTTTTGGCGAGGTCTAGCTTGTTTTCTCGTCGCCTGAGGCTTCTTTATATAGGGGCCCCTTCACGAAACTTGTTCTGTTTGACCTAACGGTGGCGGAGCCAACTATACGACCGGAGCTATACGGCCGGAATTTTTGCTCCGGTCGTATAGTTGGTCGTTAAAGTGTTTGCCTCCGCTTTACGGCTCCTGGTTTCTTCTGGTTGTTGGAAATCTCGTATCTTTGACTTTAATGTACTGATTCCCATCTTCAAACGACATTATCTACGCAGGAAAAATATAAAAGAAAGGATTGCATACCCCTCTGAATATTAGGCATTAGTGGCAGGGTTTAGAGAGATATTTCATCAAAATTATGAATAATATCCAGTTTAAATGTGGACGTAGATGTAGAGCCTTCACTACCACTTCTCCCTGCCATACCACTTGACCGGAAACCACTCCCCCTTGCCCACAACAACCTCCCCTGGTTTCTACCTCTCTGCTTGCCTGTCCATGGACCAAGTCCATCCCAAGCCTTCCTCTTCGGTTTATAAGGAAAAAGCTAGCACAGCACCCCCTCCCTGCCTCATTTGCTTCCTCACCTCCCACTTACCCTTCCCAGAGAGCCACTCCCCCCCCTAGTCTGTCCTACTCGAGAGAAGGAGAGGAAGATGCTTCAGCCATGGATCTAGATCCGAGAAAAGCTCCCTCCCCTCTGCCCCTCTCTCTCGCTGCATATCCCTCTCCTGGACTCCCCTGGCCTCCCTGATGTTAACCGTACCCTTCTATTCACCATGCAATGACCCTGGGATCAACTCCACCAAGCTCCGAAGGTCGACGTCATCAAGGTTCTCACGCGAGCATCCTCTAGGAAGCAAACCCCACCCTTCCACCCATCCACGAAGTCGCCGACGAGTACCACATCGCCCTACACCATCTCCAACACCTCTCGATCCCCTGGTGAGCCTCCCTGCTTCTCCTTGAACCCCCTAGGGTTTCCCCTCGTCTTCACCACAACGAAAGAAGACGACGGCTCCACGCCGTCGATCTGCTTCTAATCAGATGGCGAAGAGCCGCTGGTACCCCTTTGCCTCTCCATCCTCACTGACAGTTGGGTCTGCTCGTATGGCTGCAAACCACGCCTCCCGCGTGTGGATATCGTCTGGGTGGGCCGAATGCACCCCTGTGTCCCATCTCCCTCTTATATCTGGCTCGGCTACCCCAGTCCACTCTGTTTTTATTATTTTCATTCCAGATATGAAAGTTATAGTTTCGATTAAATGCCAAAGAAAATTTAAAGCAACTCCAACTGTTTAGATCAAAAATTCCTAGGGTTCCTAAGTGTTTTCTTCGACATGCAGGACGATTGGCTCACCGAGTTTCCGTCTAGATTAAATATGACAAATCCTCTGCCTAGATGTACCCTTTTCACCAATAAATTTCTCTAGAACATTTCATAACTCCAATTGGAGTCTTCGATTACTGAGAGGTATCCTAGATACCTTGCATGTCCCCCTGACCCCATCTCAGTTTGTTTCCTAAATCGCCTATACCAAAATAACAAAAATAGCCCAATTCTGCAATTAGAAATTCCTCCAGGTCAAACCAAAGGTGGAATTGACCAAATTCTAAATCACAGAACTCATAAACCACATTACCCTCCAAACCCTAGCATCCCAAAATTTATTAATCCCTGGTTGAATTATTTGTGAATTGAACTATTATGTGCATGGTTGATTAACTAATAAAATCATTTCAATAGTTCTGTATGACCTAATTTAGTAATTCCAATTTCTACAGAAAGGTATTTCAAATACCTAACATGTATATTTGGATTCAATGTAAATCCCTTGTATATTAAATCTGGTGAAAAAGACAAATATCTACCATAACTGACTTAGGGAATTTCCTGAGGGTGTTCTGGTAAATATTTTGAAGTGATTCCAATTCTCACTGCACTAGTCCATAAAACCCTACCTAACCGTAAGAGTAAATAATTTTTTGACTCATAGATATTTTCTTGTGAATTATTTCCTAAAACTAGAGTTTTTTATCACTAGAAATTGCATAGTAAATCAAAGAAAATTGATAAAATAGTGAAACCACTTTCGTTGGTTTCGTACTATAAATACCTATCTGATGGTATCATTCTTATACAATGATAGCATAAAGAACCTGGGGTTGGTCTAAAACTCCTCAATTAAGTAGTTCTTGGACTTCACGTCATATTGGAATTCCTTCAAATGCTTCCAAGTCAACTGCAATCTCTATAAAACCATTATCCCAAACCTTACTAAAGTATATTATGCGCTCTTCTATTGTTTTCTGGATCATGTTGATAATTGTATGCCTTGTCTTGATTGTGGCATTGCTTGTTTGCATGTATACTCGATGACGGCGATAGTTGCGATTGTATTGATGACGAGATCAAGGGATCTTATTATTATTGGTATTCTAGTTATCTAAAGAAGAAGTCCAGGGATATCTCGTTGATCACAGGCAAGCCACCATTCCTGAATTCCGATACTTGTCCTACTTCTTTTATTACCTGTTTTATATCTCCTTTATAAACTGCATTATTACCCGCATGTTTTGTTTTAGTATTACTACGATAATAACTTGGCTCCTCCAAGTTATGACTTGGTGTCCCATATGATACTGATACGTTGCAAACATATCTATAATTTTTGATGTTCCATGCTTGTTTATTATCTACTTTCTTATGTTTTGTCCACACTTTGGAGTATTTTTATACATTTGCTGGAACTAACATATTAACAAGATGCCACGGTGCCAGTTGCCTGTTTTCTGCTGTTTTTGGTTCCAGGAAAGTCACAAAATGAATATTCTCGAAATTGGATGGGACAAAATCCAAAGTCAGTTTTTCACCGAGGGGGACACGGAGCCAGAATACGAGACGAAGAGGGGCCGGGGGCCGGCCACACCACCTGGCCGCACGGGCTAGGCCTGGCCGCACCAGGGGGTGGTCTGGCCGCCCCAGGCACCCCCTCGGCCTCCGCTTTCACCTATAAGAAGCCTGTGATGCAGAAACCCTAAAGAATTGAGCCTCCAGCCACGAAAAGTTCCACAACGCCGCCGCCATCGAAGGGGAGATTCGGGGGACAGAAAGTCTCTGTTCTGGCACCCTGCTGGGACGGGGAAGTGCCCCTAGAGCCATCTCCATCGATCTCCACCACCATCTCCATCACCGTTGCTGATTCCCATGATGATGAGGGAGTAGTTCTCTATCAAGGCTAAGGGTTCTACTAGTAGCTATGTGTTCATCTCTCTCTCTATGCATGATCATATTGTGATCATGAGCTTTGTAATCAAGTAGATCTACCTTTCTACCCAAGTGCTTTAATAGATCTCTGCTCTCCCCATGTGTGTGAAAGTGACAACATGCACACCATGGTGGCACTTAGGCTAGAGATTACAAATACTTGTTATGAGTTATATTTGGAGTTGGATGTCTCAATGAAATTGTGGTGTTTGTTGGAACCATCTAGAGCTCAAGGTGACAGTGTGGGGTTATCTAGATCGGGAAAGCGGACTTTGAGGAGTGTTGTTATAGCCCTACCATGGATTAGAGTGTCCAACCGGAGAGTAGTTTAGAGTAGTATCATAAAGAGAAGATGTTTATATGAGAGTGTTCACTAGCGAAAGTATGATCCCTAGGCCTTGTTTCTAATCATTGAAACACTGTTTGCAACTAGATTTGTTACATGTTTGCTTGCTTCCATCTTTATTTCAGTTTGCCTTTATTCTCTTCCACACGCCATCAAAACTATTTTCTGGCAACGTTGTCTTATATCCATACCACTTGTATTTTACTATCTCTTCACCGAACTAGTGCACCTATACACCTGACAAGTGTATTGGGTGTGTTGGGGACACAAGAGACTTCTTGTATCTTGATTGCAGGGTTGCTTGAGAGGGGATACCTTTGACCACTTCCTCCCTGAGTTCGATAAACCTTGGGTGATCCACTTAAGGGAAAACTTACTACTGTTCTACAAACCTCTGCACTTGGAGGCCCAACAACTGTCTACAAGAATAGAAGTGCATAGACATCAAGTTATTTTCTGGCGCCGTTGCCGGGGACTGAAGAAGAAGAAGCTCCCACGTCAACCACGCGCCAACAAGTATTTTCTGGCGCCGTTGCCGGGGAGGTAAGGTAAAAGGTACTCACATCCTCCGGTGTGAGTGCTCGAAGTTATTTCCTTTAGATTATGCAATTTTTTCTTTTTGTTTGTTGTTTTCACTAGCTAGGCTTAATGGAAAACAACAACAAAATTAGAGAGCTTTTTAGTATTTTTCCTAATGTAGAACATGAATTGTCTGAAACGAAAATTAAAAAAACCATGGAACTTTCTTTGCATGCTAATAGCAATGTTGTTAGTATGAATTCTTTGGACACCATTATTGCTAATGTTATGGAAAATTCTAAGCTTGGGGAAGCTAGTTTTGATGAGTATGATATTTTTAGTACCCCAAGCACGGAGGAGAAAATTTACTTGGATGATACTATGCCTCCAATATATGATGATTACAATGATGAATATGATATTTTCCATCCACTTACTATTGAGAAGAAAATTAATTAAGATTACAATATGCCTCCTATATTTGATGATTATGGTGATGAGAATAATAATGATAGCTATTTTGTTGAGTTTTTGTCCCACTACAATTAATAAGAATGACTATGTTTATGTGGGGAGTATTAATTCTTTTATGCATGTGGCTCATGATAAGAATGTTTCATATGATAGTTATATTGTTAATTTTATTCATGATGCTACTGAAAGTTATTATGAGAGAGGGAAACATGGTTTTATGTATCTCAACAATATTAAGTTTCCCCTCTTTATGTTGAAATTTTTGAAGTTGCACTTGTTTTGCTTTCCTATGCTTGTTGTTTTGTGCGTTCATGATTTGTTTCTTCACAAGATTATTTCTCATAGGAAGTGGGTTAGACTTAAATGTGTTTTGAATTTGCTTCTTGATGCTCTCTTTTACTCTAAATTCATATTTCTTATGTGAGCATCTTCTCAAACTATCATGCCTAACTTAAAGGCGTTAAAGAAAAGTACTTATTGGGAGATAACCTGAAAGTTTTAGATGAGTCTTGGAAGTTATTGCTTCAGTAATAACCTCTCCTTATCCTTTTTATTTGCTTTTTGTGCCAAGAGTAATCTCTAATGAGAGAGAAGTAATGCTTGGGAAAGTTGCTATCCCAAAACAGATTTTTGTGCTTCACTGTAAAGAATTCTTGTAAAATCTCCGTACGTCAGTTTGAGTTGTGATTGTTTGTGCTTCTGCCCCAGGTTGTTATCCAACTTTCTTTAGTTCAACACTTTTTGATTTGAGCAACATAAGGTCTTCGAAAAATTGGTTTTTACCTGCTGGTCTATTTTGATAGATTTCTGCCATTATTTGCATTTGCTTCTTGTTGATTCCTTTTTGGGTTCTTTTTGGGGAATTGAGCTTTTTGAGGGAAGTGATACATTAGCTTGTGTTTTATTGGAAGTTTTATTGGTGTTCAAACTGAACCCAAAGACTTATTATCTTGAGTGCACTTATGTTGCTAATAAAGATTGTGTGAAGTTTTGTATGAAGGAAAAATTTTAGGTGTATGGAGAGAATGATGTAATGAGATGAAGAATGGACTAAAGCTCAAGCTTGGGGATGCCACCCGTGTCATCCCAAGATATATCCAAGAAGTACAAGCGTCAAAGCTTGGGGATGCCCAAGGCATCCCCTTCTTCATCAATAAAAATCCTAGGTTTCTCCCAAACACTTCATTTTTATTGTTTCATGCACAATTGTGTTGTTCTTGGTTTTTCATTTGCTTGGTTTTCTTAGTTTGCTTGAATAAATTGGTTGGACCCCCTCTTTCATACATTGGTTTTCAAATAGTTTGGTTTGGATTGGAAAAGAGTAGGAAAAGTTCATGCTTAAGTGGTAAAAGGAGCTTGTTTTTGACTGTGGCCTATGCTTTGTCATGTCATGCTTGATATTGTTTTGGCTTTATGCTTAATGATTTTTGCTATAGCATGACATGTTATAAACAATTGAGATTGCTTAATGTGCCTTGAAAGAATAATGCGTTGTTTTAGCATATTAAAGCATAGTATTGTGGTATTCTCCTTTGATGCTTTATTTGGGTTGACTTGGCGCATGCTCACACCATGTTATGATTATCCCAAGTCACCATAGCCTTTATGATCCTTTAGTTTTCGACTTGTAGTATCACTTTATGCTTTAATTAATGATGTTTTGTCGCTTTGCATGATTATGGCCATTATTGCTCTCTTAGTTGCTCGCTCCCAGTCTTTTGCTAGCCTTCATACCAAGTATGAGTTCCACTCATGCATCCAACTCCAAATAAAACCAAGTTATTCCAAAGAGTCCACCATACCTACCTATTAGCATTTGCTATTCCAAGTATATTCATGTTTTTATCTACCTTCCGAATTAAATTTGTTATGAGAAAACTAGTCATTAAAGCTCTCACGAACTTGATGGCACACTTTACTTTTCTTGCCCTTAATAAACTTGAACCATTGTGTCGTCTATGTTGTATATGCTTGCACTTATAGGTTGGGGATTAGCAGAACCATGTTGTCATGGGGAACGCTTTCAACATTGCACTTGTACTTTGTACCTAGTTGAAATCATGCTCTTTTGTCTATGGATGTCGTCGGTGTGAAATGAAAGGGGAGCTTGTAAGTCCATGGAGTTATGTATGTGTGTTAGAGAAACACCTGGGCCGCTGGTCTAATCCATGCTGTCATGGTGGAAAACTGCAGCGTAACCATAATGAGGTGTCTATGAAGCATTCTTCTTATAAAAAAAGAGTCAGATATTGAGAAAAAAGAGAAAAAGAAAAAAAATACGAGAAAAGAGGAAAGAGAGAAAAAAGCACCATTTTCTCATGGTAAATAAGAAGATTGCTGAGATGCTCGTTGTCTGCTTGCCTTGTCATTTTGATATGGGGATTCTTCCGTATCATTGGGCAAGGGGTACCTCGTTGGCGGTTCTCTATGATACACGTGTACTTACTATGATAAGAACTTACCAGTAACTAAACTTGAGTAGCATGAGGAGCGGCCCTCGTATTCAAGGGACATGAGATTTCCAACTTATACTTTGTCAAGCATATACTCCATAGTTTGTCCACTTTAACCTTAATCACTTCAAGATGCTTATGATAGGGGCAATGAGAGCTGAAAGATAATAAGTACCATAATTTTTGGAAGCTCTTTATGAGACTTGAATCCCTGCTTCCTTCTATGAAGGAATTTTTTTACTTTTATGTTGAGTCTCCATCTTCTATCTTTATGCACCTATTGAGAGAGCATAGTGGCCATTCTTAGTTTAATGTGCATTGTCCCAAGACTTGTTGATTGATGCATAACTTTGATATTGCTTGTTCTTAAACTATTTGTATCTGGTCACCCTTATAAACTTTGAAGGTGCCTATGCATTTATGTTTGCTACTCTATGAGGGACAAGCTGAATGCCACTATGCTATGTTTTCTTTATGTGAAACAAACAAACATCTTGCAAAACATTGTTATTCATGAATCTTTTGTTTGTGCCTTTTCATGTTGCAACATAGTTGCTATGTCTTATTGCTAGAACTTTATCCTTCATGCTTGTTGAAGTACTATGATCCCAGCTATCCATGTTTTACAAACACTTTGATCAAGTTTATGATGGTGCATGTCACCTCAAAAATTATTCTTCCTTTTTATCCCTTACCTACTCGAGGACGAGTAGGAGTTAAGCTTGGGGATGTTGATACATTGCAAACGTATCTATAATTTTTGATGTTCCATGCTTGTTTAGTATCTACTTTCTTATGTTTTGTCCACACTTTGGAGTATTTTTATACAATTTCTAAAACTAACCTATTAACAAGATGCCATAGTGCTAGTTGCATGTTTTCTGCTATTTTTGGTTCCAGGAAAATCTGAAAATGAATATTCTCGGAATTGGACGGGACAAAAGCCAAAGTCAGTTTTTCACCGAGGGGGGCGCGGAGCTAGAATACGAGACGGAGAGGGGTCGGGGGCCGGCCACACCACCTGGCCGCGTGGGCTAGGCCTGGCCACGCCAAGGCGTGGTCTGGCCGCCCCAGACACCCCCTCGGCCTCCCCTTTCGCCTATAAGAAGCCTCTGATGCAGAAACCCTAAAGAATCGAGCCTCCAGCCACGTATAGTTCCGCAGTGGCGCCGCCACCAAAGGGGAGATTTGGGGGACAGAAAGTCTCTGTTCCGGCACCCTGCCGGGACGAGGAAGTGCCCCCGGATCCATCTCCATCGATCTCCTCCACCATCTCCATCGCCGTTGCTGATTCCCATGATGATGAGGGAGTAGTTCTCTATCAAGGCTAAGGGTTCTACCGGTAGCTGTATGTTCATCTCTCTCTCTATGCATGATCATATTGTGATCATGAGCTTTGTAATCAAGTAGATCTACCTTGCTTCTCAAGTGCTTTAATAGATCTCTGCTCTCCCCATGTGTGTGAAAGTGACAGCATGCACACCATGGTGGCACTTAGGTTAGAGATTACAAATACTTGTTATGAGTTATATTTGGAGTTGGATGTCTCTATGAAATTGTGGTGTTTGTTGGAACCATCTAGAGCTCAAGGTGACAGTGTGGGATTATCTAGATGGGGAAAGCGGAATTTGAGGAGTGTTGTTACAGCCCTACCATGGATTAGAGTGTCCAACCGTTCAGAGTAATATCATAAAGAGAAGATATTTATATGAGAGTGTTCACTAGCGAAAGTATGATCCATAGGACTTGTTTCTAAGCATTGAAACACCATTTGCAGCTAGATCTGTTACATGTTTGCTTGCTTCCATCTTTATTTCAGTTTGCCTTTAGTCTCTTCCACATGCCATCAAAGCTATTTTCTGGTATCATTGTCTTATATCCATACCACTTGTATTTCACTATCTCTTCGCTAAACTAGTGCACCTATACACCTGACAAGTGTATTGGGTGTGTTGGGTACACAAGAGACTTCTTGTATATTGATTGCAGGGTTGCTTGAGAGGGGATACCTTTGACCACTTCCTCCCTGAGTTCGATAAACCTTGGGTGATCCACTTAAGGGAAAACTTGCTGCTATTCTACAAACCTTTGCACTTGGAGGCCCAATAATTGTCTACAAGAATAGAAGTGCGTAGACATCAGATACCCACCCTATTGTATACCTATCCTTTATCCCTTTTGACTGAGAGTATGATGGTTAGCATCCTACCTAATTGGAAACCCCGGATTTGATAAACTAGACTATTTTGGGGATTTACCCTGCTACAAATGTCTTGAAAATGTTTTGGAAAAACCCTTGGGAAGAGGCATCACTTCCAAGTGGATGTTTTAAATAAAGAAAGGTGATGAGGAAGAATGTGAAAGAAGAACTTGATGTTGAGAAGGGATGCTCTAGTCTTTTACTGGAACAACTTATCCATGCAACCACATTACCCTAGGAGCTGGGGCATGAAAATATAATTTTGTGGCCCAAAAGTTGAGATGCCAAAGCAAAGCGGTACCCAAGTTGCTTGTAATCGGCCATGTTGCCCACAGTTGGTGTCCCAATTACTCATAGGGTCTTTTTCGGCACGAATTCAAATTAACATCCATATACAAAATATCAGGTTAACGCCCGTCAAATTGCCCCCTATCAGTTTTCGCCGTCTTGGAGGCGCCATTGCTGCCATGTACTCCCTCCGGCCCAAGTCTTAAGGCATATAATTATGTTGAAAAGTCAAGGCGCTTTCCACCTTGCAGGGCCGGCGCCTACATCCATTCCTCATTACGTCGTATTCTTCTTCCCCGGAGGTCGCGACCATGGCGCAGAGCTAGGACGCCATCTCGTTTGGTGGTGAGATCCGGGACATGGACGAAATGACTCAGCCCCGCTCTCCTCCCCATCCCAAATCGGAGCTCTCCCTCACCACGGTCGCAACCATGGCATGGAGCGGGGGCAAGAATTGGTTCCCGGTGAGAGATACCACCGTGCGAACTATGCTTGGTCCTATTTTCCTCGTACAGAATCCAAGCTCGCCATCGCCATGGTCGCACCCGCACCAATTCTGCCACCCCTACCGAGGTCTCTGTGGGATCTGTAGCTTTAGGAGCGTAGCTTTAGGAGCTCAAGTTCTACCATGTTAAACATGTAAGCAAATTCGGAGCTGGGCGGCCGCAACCCGTTGTTGAATACAGTAATGCCAAGGTGGGATCATTTAGTTACTTCAATATGAATTTTCCACCAATTTAAAATCTTGTTGATGTATTCCTTGACAATTATTATAATATAATCGAGCACTAGAAATTTGGTAGTGTGCATGAGCATGATCAGTAATATAAGTGAACACTGGAAATTTAAAGGAACTTCATATAAAGGAGTATATATATAGACAAGGTTCACAAAAGACACCGCGGATATATTGTCTTATATTCAACCACATGTAATAATTAACTTAAACAAAATAAAAGCAGGGGCAGCAGCAAGAGGCCGGGACACGGAGATACCTAGAAGGGCAGGGACAGCAGCAGGAGGCCGAGACAACCTACTCGAGAGGATACATGCCAGTCCTGACATAAATCCTAGAGAAATTTGCCGAAGGCTGCGTGCCGCGCCAAGGTCTTCGGCTGATGCCTTCTGCCTCCGCTTTTGCTAACGCCCACCATATGCTGGATCATGCTATCGAGGTCCATTTTGCATCACTATTCTATATCATAATTTACTGTTATTCATTGATATATTTCATATTAAGAGATGATACTTATGTTATTTCATCTGTTTTTGCATGGTTGATGACTTTTGGAGCATGGACCGCTACAGTCAGGATTCTGATGGAAAAGGGGCTCTTTGAAGGCGAAATTTGTGAAGATCAGAAAATCCAGGAAAATACATGGAAATCCTATTTTTCTAGAAGACGAAGGATGCCTGAAGAGGGAACGTAGTTGGGCCACAGGGGGCCCACACCACCCCTGGCGCGGGCCACCCTTGGCCGTGCCACCAGGTGGTGTGGCCACCCTGGCCCACTCCTGGCTCTCCCCTTTGGCGTATATTATCCCCACGAAACCCTAAGACCTGGGGAGGGACCACAGAAAGATTCCGCCGCCTCTGTGGGGCGGAAAACTACAGAGAGAGAAAGATCTCTCCGGTAGACAGAATTCTGCCAGGGGAATTCCTTCCCGGAGAGGGGAGATCGTTGCCATCAACACCACCATCAAGCTGGACTTCATCGGGATCATCATCATCATCATGTCCATCATCATCTCCACTAGAACCATCATCACCACTCCATACCGCTGTAACAATTGGGTTGAATCTTGCATAGTTCTTAGGGGAAACTTTCTCGGTGTTGATTACTTGTTGTAGTTGATGCTATTGAGTGGAACTTTTGAATTATTGTTATGTTCAGATTGTTACTTATCATTATTTCATCTCTAACCTTGATTCATATGATGTCTTGTGAGTAGTTCGTTTAGTTCTTGAGGACATGGGAGAAGTCATGTTGTTAGTAGTGGAATTGTGTTGAGAAAGATTCAATAGTCTGTTATTTAAGTTGTGGTGTTATTCTTCTATTGGTGTCATGTGAACGTCGACTGCATGACACTTCACCTTTATGGTCCTAGGGGAATGCATTGTGTATTTGGCTACTAATCGTAGGGGTTGCTGGAGTGACAGAAACCTGAACCCCCGTTAGGAAACCTTTGCACAAGGGATGTTAGGATCTTAGAGTTTAAAGCTGTGGTTAGGTTTCAATCTTAATTACTTTCTTGTACTTGCGGATGCTTGCAAGGGGTTTATTCACAAGTATGTATTAGTCCTAGGAAGGTCGGTACATTAGCACAGGTTCACCCACACAACACTTATCAAACTAAAGAAGATTAATCAACTATATGAAGCGAAAGCACTTGACAATATTCCTGTGTGTCCTCGAGAATGTTTGGTCATCTTAAGTAATACAACCGGCTTGTCCTTTGCTAAAGAAAGGATTGGGCCACTTGTTGCAATTACTATTATTATCTTTTATTTACTCGCACTTTATTTATCTGCATTATCAAAAAATCCTAAAATTTTGTTTGCTAAGTATTTACAGAGAATTCCTGCTCCAAGCCACTCGTCAACACCTTCTGCTCCTTGTTGGGTTTGAAACTCTTACTTATCGAAAATACTGCGATACACCCCCTATACTTGTGGGTCATCAAGACTATTTTCTGGCGCTGTTGCCGAGGAGTGAAGTGCTATTGGAGAGTGGAACTGATAAAGGAAACTTCTACTGTGAGTATTGTTTACTTATATTAGTTACTTTATTTTATTATGGATAATTCACTAAGTTTCTTATTTCGTAATGCTACTACCACTGCTAAGGTAGTAGATGAACCACCACCTGCTGAGAATGATATTTTTAAAATACCTACAAGAATTATTAACCGTGTTATGGATAACTACTCTTTTGGAGATGGAACTATCCATCCCGGTGATCATTTGCTCTTTATACACGAATTATGCGGGTTGTTCAAGTGTGCAGTTATTACAACAGATCAAGTCAAGAAGAAGTTATTCTCATTATCACTGAAAGGAAGAGCTGAGGAATGGTACAAGCTGTTGAAGAATGGGCAAGCTCTAGAATGGGAGGAAGTAGTACCTCTCTTTTATTCAAAATTTTATCCTCCTAGTGAGATTCATAAAGATCGGAATCAAATTTACAACTTTTGGCCTCTTGATGGAGAGAGTACAACTCAAGCTTGGGGGAGATTGAAGTTACTAATGCTGAAATGTCCTATTCATGAGCTCCCCAACAATATTATTATCAATAACTTTTATGCAAGGCTTTCTCTTCATGACAAGGATCTATTGGATGCTTCTTGTGCTGGATCATTTACACGCATGGAAGAAGGAGCTAAATGGGATCTTGTAGAACGCATTCAACACAATACTGAAGCATGAGAGAATGATAGAGGAAGAAAGTCAGGTATAAATTATGATTATGAATGCATTGAATCTTTTATGGGAACTGATGACTTTCAAAATATTAGAAATGCTTATGGTCTATACTCTCAAGATATTGCAACTTATTTTTAAGCTTTTCCTTCTTATATTGAAATTCCTAAAAAGAAATGGAATAAGTATCATGAGCCATATAAAGATATTGCTAATATTGTTCCTGCAAGAAATACTAAAGTTTATACTGCTAATCATGTTTTACCTGAACCTTACATTGAGGAAATGCCTTTCCCAGTTAAGATAAAGGAACATTCTATGATAGATAGTATGGACAATGAAAGTACAAATAAAGCTGTTGAACCTGATGAACAAGTAGCTGGTGAACCTATGATAGAAAATGTGAAAGACTTTGTCACTAAATATGTAGAAGAGGGACACACTATCCTTTGTAAGGATATCCCTAATATTGTTTCACAGAGTAGTGCTATGAGAGCTAGTGTCCTTGTGTTTTCTGTTAGGATAAGTGATCGTTGATACAATGGTTCTTGTGATAGTTATATCGTTAAATTTATGCATGATACTGAAAGTTATTATGAGAGAGGGAAGACTGTTCTAATGCATCTTAATAATATTAAGTTTTCTCGCTTTATGCTGAAAGTCTTTATGTTGCACTTGTTTTGCCTTCCTATGCTTGCAGCTTCTGGTTTCAACAATTTATTTTCTTACAAAATTCCCTTGCATAGGAAGTGGGTTAGACTTAAACATGTGTGTTTTTGCTTCTCGATGCTCTCTTTCACTTCAATTCACATTCTTATGTGAGCATCATTGAAATTATCATGCCCATCTTAATGGCTATAAAGAAAGAGCTTTTTGGGAGACAACCCAATATATTTCTGTTGCTTTCAATTTATTTTTGTTTCTTTGAGTCTTGGAAGTTATTGTTTCGGCAATAACCTCTCCTTATCCTTTTTGTTTGGTTTTTGTGTCAAGATCAACCTCTAATGAGAGAGAAGTAAGATTTGGGGAAGTTGCTGTCCTGAAACAGATTTTTGTGCTTCGCTGTAAAAATTCGTGAAAAATCTTTGTATGTCGGATTGAGCTGTAATTGTTTGTGCTTCTACCTCGGGTTGTTATTTAACTTTCGTTAGTTTTTCACTTGTTGATTTGAGCAACGGAAGATTTTCTAAAAAAATGATCTTTACCTGCTGGTCTATTTTGATAGATTTTTGCCACTCTTGCATTTGCCTCTTAAATCGATTTCCTTTTTGAATTCTTTTTGGGTTTTCAGAAGGAGTTGCTACAGTAGCTTATGTTTTGATGGGTTTCAGTTGAAATTGAACTTAAAAGGTTTATTACCTCGCTTACACTAATTTTGCTAATGAGAATTGTGTGAAGTTTTGTGTGAAATAAATTTCCAGGTTATTGGAGAAAATGGTGTAATAAGATAGTGAAAGGTTACATGACTCAAGCAATATGTGTATGAAGATGAAGATATTGATGTTATTCAAGCGGTGATTCCGGAAGAATTTATCAAAGACCAACTACAGAGACCTGTAGAGTCTGTTTTCGAGTAGGTAACAATTCTGGTAAGAAAAGGTCCGTGAAAAATCTGTCCAGTTATATTTTTGCAGTTTTTATCCAACAAGGAAGGCAACAAAGCGAAAGAGGGACGGAAACGGAGCCAGAGTGGCTCACACCACCCCTTGGTGCGCCCCCTGGTCACGCCACCAGGTGGTGTGGCCGCTCCGGAGTCCGTCTCCAACCCGTTTTCTACCAGTACCTTCCTTATGTTGTAAAAAATCGTAATATATAATCCCCCGGATCCCCCGAGGTTCATATATCATGTTCTCGTTGTGTTTTTGTTTCGATCTATTTCTGACAGGTAGAGTCTCAGTTTTGGAGCCACAATGTTTTCCTCTGGATCAGCCAAGGAAGATCCCTCTGCGGACGTCGTCAACCCGTACATGCGTGAGTTGAAGATTCATCCCAAGGAGTTGTCGCTTGAAGATGGGGAAGTACAGATAAAAGAGGTTTAGGGCCCTAAAGGTGAAGGCGGTCTGGAGGACAGGATGGAAGCACTAGAGTAAGAAGTCTTTAGGTACAAGAAGATGGCAGAGCGCAAAGTGGATATCATCCATAAGATTAGTTCAGAACTCATCGCCAAGCACCAGAAGGAGACTGCTGAGCTTAAGGATGAAATTCTGTCACTCCACCAAACAACCAACCAACTACAAGCACAACTCTACGACGTGCAAAATCAAAACTGTGAGTATGAGGTTAGATTTAAACGCATAAGTGTTGCTGCTAGTTTCAGGATGTTGGAGACCAGGATGTCTTTTGTTGATGGGGAGCCTTTACCTTGGAAGTCGGACGAGGACGAGAGAACACCACCACCACCACCGAAGGAGTAATTCGTCATCAGGTTTTCGCATCCCCTTGGTTTGTTCCAAGCTTGGTGGAGTGTCGCGGTATTACATCACTATCTTCTATCTTTTTACCTTTTTAGTAGAGTCATATCATGAATAGAGAAGTTATCATGTAGGATGGTTTGCATTATGGAAGTGTCCCCCCTCTCGTTAGATATCTTTGTATCCCTTGGTGTGAGTTGCCGTTATGGAATACTAATGAGAAGTTCTACCATTTACTCTTTTGCATATCTTAATTTAGTTTTCAATTACTATTATATGATTGATCTTGTTATTAATATTGGCATCACTTTGGGATCATTGAGTTAATTTAGTTGGTTTTGGCAAACCTGGCTTGGTCAGTAGCAACACTATTATGAGAATTGAATGAAAAAGATAAAAGTACCCTTAAAGAATATAATTTCGTCATCTTTGTTCCTTGATTTCCTCATAAGCTTAGTATTCTCTAGTTAAGATCTTTTGTGTTTCCAAGTAATATTACATGTTTGTTTTTATCACTTGTATGTTTGTTTGTTTCCTTCAACTCTTATGCTTGCTACCCAGCCTTGCTAGCCTAAAACCTGTACTGAGAGGGAATGCTTCTCGTGCATCCAATCCTTAAACCAAAACCTATGCCATTTGTGTCCACCATACCTACCTATTAGCACTATTGCTATTCCAAGTAAATTCATGTTTTTATCTACCTTCCGAATTAAACTTGTTATGTGAAAATTAGTGATTAAAGCTCTCACAAACTTGATGGCACAATTTACTTTTCTTGCACCTAATAAACTTTAACCATTGTGTCATCTAAGTTGTATATGCTTGCACTTATACGTTGGGAATTAGCAGAACCATGTTGTCATGGGGAACGCTTTCAACATTGCACTTGTACATTGTACCCAGTTGATACCATGCTCTTTTGTTTATTGATGTCGTCGGTGTGAAATGAAAGGGGAGCATGTAAGTCCATGGAGTTATGTATGTGTGTTAGAGAAACGCCTGGGCGGCTAGTCTAATCCATGCCTAATCATGGTGGAAACTTGCAGCGTAACCATAATGAGCAATCTATGAAGCATTCTTCTTATAAAAAAGAGATGGAGATTGAGGACAAAAAGAAAAAAAAGAGACGAGAAAAGAGGAAAGAGAGAAAAAGCACCATTTTCCCATGGTAAATAAGAAGATTGCTGAGATTCTTATTGTCTGCTTGCCTTGTCATTTTGATATGGGGATTCTTCCGTATCATCGGGCAAGGGGTACCCCCTTGGCGGTTCTCTATGATACACATGTATTTACTATGACAAGAACTTACCGGTAACTAAACTTGAGTAGCATGAGGAGCGGCCCTCATATTCAAGGGACATGAGATTGCCAACTTATACTTTGTCAAGCTTATACTCCATAGTTTGTTCACTTTAACCTTAACCACCTAATGATGCTTATGATAGGGGCAATGAGATCTGAAAGCTAATAAGTATCATAATTTTTGGAAGATCTTTATGAAACTTGAGATCCCTGCTTCCCTCTATGAAGGGCCTATCTTTTACTTTTTGGTTGAGTCAGTAAACCTATTCCTTTCTATCTCAGCAAGTATTTTGAGTTGTGTGTTTCATTCATTCTTATGATGATTTATTCAATCATGTTTCTTATGTTCCTTGTTCTGCACATTGCTCTTACCTTAGTGAATATTACTTTGAAAGCTATCATTGAAAACCCCTTTATGATTGAACTCCTGCAAAATTGTTAACTATTCTTTGACCAAGAGAAAAGTTTTCCATTACCAATTATGATTTACTTTGTGTATCTTTATTGTGTTTCCTTTACTTATTGCAAGTTAAGTTATATACTAGTGAGTTGTCTTCTATTACGAATTATGTATTGATGAATGTGATGCTTCTTGTCTGTATTCTTTTATCGACTCTTCACTCCATAAACCTGAGGTCATGTTTATTGAGCTCAGTTTTCGCTTGGGGACAAGCGAAGTCTAAGCTTGGGGGGAGTTGATACGTCCATTTTGCATCACTATTCTATATCATAATTTACTGTTATTCATTGATATATTTCATATTAAGAGATGATACTTATGTTACTTCATCTATTTTTGCATGGTTGATGACTTTTGGAGCATGGACCGCTGCAGTCAGGATTCTGATCGAAAAGGGGCTGTTTGGAGGCAAAATTCGTGAAGATCAGAAAATCTGGGAAAATACATGGAAAATCCTATTTTTCTAGAAGACGAAGGATGCCAGAAGGGGGAGCGGAGTTGGGCCACAGGGGGCCCACACCACCCCCTGGCACGAACCACCCTTGGCGCGCCACCAGGTGGTGTGGCCACCCTGGCCCACTCCTGGCTCTCCCCTTTGGCGTAAATTATCCGCATGAAACCCTAAGACCTGGCGAGGGAACACAAAAAGATTCCGCCGCCTCTGCGGGGCAAAAAACTACAGAGAGAAAGATCTCTCTAGCTGACAGAATTCTACTGGGGGAATTCCTTCCTGGAGAGGGGAGATCGTCACCATCAACACCACCATCAAGCTGGACTTCATCGGGATCATCATCATCTCCACCAGCACCATCATCACCATTCCATAACGCTGTAACAATTGGGTTGAATCTTGCATAGTTCTTAGGGGAAACTTTCCCGGTGTTGATTACTTGTTGTAGTTGATGCTATTGAGTGGAACCATTGAATTATTGTTATGTCCAGATTGTTACTTATCATTATTTCATCTCTGGTCTTGATTCATATGATGTCTTGTGAGTAGTTCGTTTAGTTCTTGAGGACATGGGAGAAGTCATGTTGTTAGTAGTGGGATTGTGTTGAGAAAGATTCAATAGTTTGTTATTTAAGTTGTGGTGTTATTCTTATAGTGGTGTCATGTGAACGTTGACTACATGACACTTCGCCTTTATGGGCCTAGGGGAATGCATTGTGTATTTGGCTACTAATCATAGGGGTTACCGGAGTGACAAAAACATGAACCCCCGTTAGGAAACCTTTGCACAAGGGATGTCGGGATCTTAGAGTTTAAAGCTGTGGTTAGGTTTCAATCTTAATTTCTTTCTTGTACTTGCGGATGCTTGCAAGGGGTTTAAACACAAGTATGTATTAGTCCTAGGAAGGTCGGTACATTAGCACAGGTTCACCCACACAACACTTATCAAACTAAAGAATATTAATCAACTATATGAAGCGAAAACACTTGACGATATTCCCGTGTGTCCTCGAGAATGTTTGGTCATCTTAAGAATACAACCGGCTTGTCTTTTGCTAAAGAAAGGATTGGGCCACTTGCTGCAATTACTATAATTGTCTTTTATTTACTCGCACTTTATTTATTTGCATTATCAAAAACCCCTAAAAATCCGTTTGCTAAGTATTTACAGAGAATTCCTGCTCCAAGCCACTCGTCAACACCTTCTGCTCCTTGTTGGGTTCGGCACTCTTACTTATCGAACATACTGCGATACACCTGCTATACTTGTGGGTCATCAATGGCTCTGCCACAGAATGGGCAAAACAGTCTCCTCTACGGTAGAAAGGGATTTGCCCACACTGTAACCGCATCAGCATGTAGCGGCTCTTGTTGTCCCTAGATTCCTTGCTAGAGTCCACGTCTTCAGAATCCTCCTGTTGATTTTTAAGAACATAACTTAGAACTCATACATATGATTGAGTTGTATTACAACTCAAGAATTGACAACATAAATATGTAAGACAATATTAAATTGATATCAAAGAGAAAGCATCTCACCAATAGTTTGATCATTTCATAGATCATTTCATCTCAACAAAATGACAATTAATTGGATCAGAGTGTATGTAGAACAAAGATTGCAGCCTCGTAAGTTTCTTCTGGGATGGCGTAACAAACCAAGTAACAATTGCACAACCTATATTGTTCTTGTACATCGCCCCAGGTTCGCTAACTCATCCCTGAAAAAATCTGACACCGATGTGTCTGCCTCTCTTTTGGGGCAAATTTGAATCATTGGCCACAATAAGAAATTGAAATGTAATCCTATGAAACAATATTCAGGGATATACATATTCAGGTACAAAACAATCCTAAATATTGTAATTATAAATAAAAAACCAAACAATTAGTCTTCAGGTACATGTTGAAAAACTTATGATCAAAACCATGCATATACATATGGATCATACAAATCATTCAAAGATCAGAAACAATTCAAGGATCTTACATGTAGTTCTGTATGAGAATAAATCAAGGGCCTCATAATATTGCTCAGAGGAGATGGTGAACCAAAGTACCAACAACACAATCTATATTGTTTATGTGCATTGTTGCCTCAGGTTTACCAACCCATTCCTAAAAAACGACACCATCATATGTGTCTCCCCTTGCACTCTTTTGGGGAAAATTTCAATCATCAGCCTCGGTGACAAAATGAAATGTAATTCTTATACACTATGAATGCATGTAATACATAATTCAAATATCATAGTTCTATGAATGTAGAATAAATCTAGGGCCCTCATAAGTTTCTTCAGGGATGGCATTAGTGAACCAAGTACCAATTGTACAACCTGTTGTTCTTGTACATTGCTCGAGGTTCACTAACTCATTCCTAAAACAATCTAACACCAATGTGTTTGCCCACATCTTTTGGGGAAAATTTGAATCATTGGCCACAGTAAGAAATTGAAAAGTAATCCTACGAAACAATATTCAGGGATATACATATTCAGGTACAAAAACAATCCTAAGTATACATCAAAACCATGCATATACATATGCAACATACGAATCATTCAAAGATCAGAAACAATTCAAAGATCTAGTTCCATATAAGAATAATCAAAGGCCTCATAATTTTTTTCAAAGATGGAGTTGGGGAAACCAAAGTACCAACAACACAACATATATTGTTTGTGTACATTGTTGCCTCAGGTTCGCCAACCCATCCCTAAAAACAACACCATTGTATGTGTCTCCCTTGCACTCTTTTGGGGCAAATTTCAATCATCGGCCTTAGTGAGAAACAGTTTAAAGATCAGAGTTCAAAGATCATAGTTCATATGTGTAGAATAAATCTAGGGCCTCATAAATTTTCTAGAGATGGAGTTAGCGAACCAAAGTACCAATTAAACAACTTATAATTTGGTACATTGCCTCAGGTTCACTAACCATCCCTAAAAAATCTGACACCATCATGTATGTGTCTCCCTTGCACTCTTTTGGGGAAAAATTGAATCATTGTCCTTAGTAAGGAATAGAAATGTAATGTTATATGCATGTTGTGTATCGAAATCAACACTCAACTAGCAAACCCTAAAAACCCTAAATCAAATGTTACAGATCGATTAAATTTACAACATAAGAAGAACCGTATGAACAACAACGAGTTAAGAAAATGTAAATTTACTAGATGGAAGATGAGTAGATTAGGGTTTTGTGACTAGAAGGATTGGGTTTTGTGACTAGATGGCAGATGCAGTAATCCACCATTCGAACCATATATATATACTACCCTACTTCAAGAGTAAAAGAATCTATAGATGATTGAGCAAATCCTAGGCATGAACAGTGAAATCTGCGGCTGCGACTAGAGAAGCTAGCAATGTAGTAGTTCAGACTCCTCATCAGGGACCTCCTCCTTGAACTCGTCATTCTCTGCGATTGCATCCACGATTTATTGGATGACGATGGGGTCGTTGATGTAGAGCACCAGGTTTCCTCTGTCTATCGCCTTCCCCTCATCCAGATCTGCCGCTAGCACCACAATGTTGTCGGCCACCTGCTGCTCGACGGCGATGGCTACTGGCTAGACGGATGAGCTCAAAGCCTCGTCGGTGCAGCGAGCGGCGTGCATGCCTAGAGAAGACGCCTCTGCCTGCTCGGCTACGACCGAGCCATCCGTTGATGCACCTCCAACTGGCTTCACCTTCGGCTCGTCTCCACGCATACGCTTCATGGCGCACCTAGGGCAGAGATGGTGCAAGCGAAGGAGCTTCGGCGCACACGGAAGGTGCAGATTGGAGTTTGGGAGTAGACAGATTGGGGAAAATGACATGAGCTCATGGAAGAAGAAGGCCGAGCGGGTTTATATACACTGGACCGTTGGTAGTCCTCGAGTGGACACGTGTGGGTGGGTGGATAGGTTGGGAGGGGGCTACCACGATCTCCACTTTTTTTTGAAACAACCATGATCTCCACTTTCTAACTGCATTGATAACACACACATGCGTTTCCTAAAAAACACGCATTCTACCTCGGGGAGGTGCATGATGCTTAGAAGGTGCATGGCAGACCTCGATTCCACTTCATACAAGTAGCGCAGAACCAATTTGTAGCAACGTTAGGTCTCCTCGAGGGGCCCCCGCCTTGAGACCCATTTCTCAGCTCTTTGGCCTCCCGCTGACGCATGGAAGTTTCTTGCGGTAGGGCCCAGATGGAAGTGAGATTGAGAGCGCGCTGCGTAAAAATGGGATATATCTTCGCCGATGACCGTGCACTCGATGACCCTGTTGCCCTGTGCATGTGTTGTGGCGTTGTAGTAGTAGTAGTAGTAGTAGTAGTAGTAGTAGTAGTAGTAGTAGTAGTAGTAGTAGTAGTAGTAGTAGTAGTAGCCTTTTCAGACGTGATTAAACGTGACATGACCACTCGACGACTTCTTTGTGTTCCTTCTCGAAGAAGTCTTGCTGAGAGAGATGTGCGTGTTGTCTCACGTTGTACTGTGAAGGGCACACCGTGTGCAACGATCCACGTTGGATCACAGAGGATCAATGGTTGATGCGCACAATCCGCGTGACAACTGTGACAACCAATCAGGGTGTAGAAGATAGGGTGAGCACAGGTTTGGGCTTCTGCAAGTAGAGAGAGAGGGCAAAACTGAGTAGTATCAAAAAACCAAGGGCAAAACTGAGTAGTATAAAAATGGAAAGTGAGTGTCTTATACAATGAAATACATCTTCGCATACATCAAATTATGCCAAGATGGATCCACTAGAGTCCATTGCATGTGTGTTCTTTTCATAAACCACATGGATCCACTATATGCCATTGCATGTGTGTTATTTTCATAAACCACATGATCCACAAGATGTCATTGTATATATGTTCCTTTCATTAACCACATGGATCCACTAGATTTTACTACATGTTTGTTCTTTTCATAAACAACATGGATCCACTAGATGTCACTGTATATATGTTCTTTTCATAAACCACATGGGTCCACTAAATGTCATTGTATATATATATGTGTGTGTATCAGTTTCCATAATTGTGGTTTTGGAGAAGAATACATGGAAAGATGCCAATACAGCATGCGGTGTCCAACCATGTCTAGGAACCCTAGCAACATGCTCGGATTCAACTACAGCATGCATTCTACCACCAGTTTGAAAGATGTTTATCACCACACCCACTTGGATGTGTGGGTGTGTGTATCAGTGTCCATCATTGTGGTTTTGGAGAAGAACACATGGAATGATGCCACTACAGTATGTGGTGTCCAACCATGTCCAGGAACCCTAGCAACATGCTGGGATACAACTACAACATACATTCTACCACTAGCTTGAAAGTTGCTGCATCACCACACCCACTTGGATGTGTGTGTATCAGTTTCCATCATTGTGGTTTTGTAGAAGAACATATGGAATGGTGACACTATAGCATGTGGTGTCCAACCATGTCCAGGAATCCTAGCAGCATGCTGGGATTCAACTGCAGCATGCATTCTACCACTAGTTTGAAAGATGCTGCATCACCACACCCACTTGGATGTGTGTGTGTATCAGTGTCCATCATCGTGGTTTTGGAGAAGAACACATGAAATGATGCCACTAAAACATGTGGTGTCCAACCATGTCTAGGAAACCTAGCAGCATGCTGGATTTCAACTATAGCATGCATTATACCACTAGTTTCAAAGATGCTACATCACCACACCCACTTGGATGTGTGTGTATTAGTGTCCATCATTGTGGTTTTGGAGAAGAACACATGGAATGATGCCACTATAGCATGTGGTGTCCAACCATGTCCAGGAACCCTAGCAGCATGTTGGGATTCAACTGCAGCATGCATTCTACGACCTGTTTGAAAGATGCTGCATCACCACACCCACTTGGATGTGTGTGTGTATCAGTGTCCATCATTGTGGTTTTGGAGAAGAACACATGGAATGATGCCACTACAGAATGTGATGGCTAACCATGTCTAGGAACCCTAGCAGCATGCTGGGATTCTGTTGGGTCCGCAGCATCGAAAACAAAAAAATTCCTACGATGAGAACTATACGCCAAGATCTATCTACTAGATACAGAGCAACGGGTGGACATACATCCATGGAGAACTTACCCTCGAAGACAACGAGCTTTGTTAACGAGTAGGAACTCGTGGTTGATGTAGTCGTACACTTGCTGATCTCAAGATCGTGAGGAAGTCCGAGCGCCGCAACTCAGCAGCGCATCCGCACTCGCACACACGTTCAAGCCACCGGACAACCTCCACCTCCTTGCTCCAGAGATCCAGCGGAAGCAGCAACTCCTTCCAGACGAAATGCCACCGGGAACATGTATCTCGCTAATCCGAGACCATGGGGGAATAATTCTAGAGGGGGAGAGAGATCCTTCACAAGGAGGTGTAAGGATGAATGAGGGAATGGGTGGCCTTTTATAGGAGGAGGGGGGTGCCCCCTCTCTCCATGGCCAGCGCATGGGGGGGGTGACCCCTCACCTCCCCCATTCATGTGGTGGTAACTCCTCCACATTAAAATGCCTCTTCACATTCCCTTTCAAAGTCTCCACTTTAAATGCATTAAATTTCTCCAAATTTAATGCTCTCTCATTTAATAAAACTCTTTTATTAAATTTATTCAGAATTTTGTTAATCACTTTAATTAACAAACATTCACATATAGCCCCTTGCAATATTTCAATATCACATGCAGAACTACCTTCTACAATTTCACCCGAAACAATTTCCGGTTTCTATTGAAACAATTCATGCGCTTTGCAATTCTTTCGTCTGAAACATATGTGCTCCAAAATGGTGTCCGGTAACTCTTAAGTGTGCCACCCTACGGTTCGCGAATAATGCAGACATGATCGAGACCCTTCTCCGATCAATAATCAGCAGCAGGACCTAGAGATCCGTACTGAGTCCTACACATTCAATGATGACTCCTGTGATCGTGATAACCTTTAACGCTTGTAACTAAATCCCTTTGTCTCTCGATATATTACATGTCCGAGATTCGATCATCGGTATCTCCATACCTAGTTTGATCTCGTTACCGACATGCACTCTTTTCTCGTTCCCGTGATATAACATTCTAGTGATCACATCACTTGCTTGCAAGCTATCCTAATGTGATATCACCGAGAGGGCCCAGAGTATATCTATCCGTCATCTGGATTGACAAATTCCACTCTTGATGCATGAGCCTCAACATAACACCTTCGTAGTACTGAACCCATCTTTATATTCACCCTGTTATGGTGTGACGTTTGTGATAGGTCCGTAGCAAGGAAAACAAAAAAATTCTACCGCAAGAACGAACAAAACCCAGATCTAATCTAGATAAAAGCCAAGATCTAATCTATTAGACATGTGCAACGAGATAGATCTGTACTAACCCTCGTAGATCCGAAAGCGTTACGAGATTAGATCTCGGGGTTGATGTAGTCGATCACTTGCCGATCTCAAGATCGTGTGGACGATCCTTCCGGTGCCGCGTTCCAGAGCGCTTCCACAGTCGGTCGCACGTGCGGAGTCGAAGCAGACCTTCCTCTCCCTGTTCCAGCGAGCACCGGAGGTAGTAGATCTTCTCCACGGAATCCCAGCAGCACGACAGTGTGGTGGTGGTGGTGGAGTAGAGAATTCTGCAGGGCTTCGCCTAAGCCTGAGCAGAGGGGAGGAGGAGGAGAGAGGCGGCGGCTAGGGCTTCAAGTGGAGGGGGCAAGGGGTGGCGCCCCCACCCCTCTATTTAAAGGAGGGAGGCGCCATGGGAGGGGGAGTCCTAGTAGGACTCCCCTCCCTTCCTTGGCCGGCGGATTGGGAGGGGGGAGGAGTCCTCCTCCCCCACGACTCCTTGTCTTGCCCCACAAGGACTCCTTGATCCTTTCTTGGTTTTCAAGCAAACTCCAAGAAATCTCCTAGAACCTTCCAGAACATTCTGAAAACTTCTAGAATCTCCATACAAACACTCTGGAACATTTCTTAACTTAGAAAATGATCCCCAATATATGAATCTTATTCTCCTGACAATTCCGGATCTCCTCGTGATGTCCCGGATCCAATCCGAGACTCCGAACAACATTCGGTCTCCAACGCATATTCCATATCTACTTAAAACAACTTCGAACCTTAAGTGTGTCACCCTACGGTTCGTGAATATGCAGACATGATGAAGACACCTCTCCAATCAATAACCATCAGCGGGATCTGGAGATCCATAATGGCTCCCACATACTCAACGATGACTTCGTGATCGATAGAACCATTAACATACGAAACCAATTCCCTTTGTCACGCGATATTCTACTTATCCGAGGTTTGATCGTCGGTATCTCCATACCTACTTCTACCTCGTTACTGATAAGTACTCTTTACTCATTCCATGTTATGTCATCCCTTGTGACCTAGTCACATGCTTGCAAGCTAACTAGATGACATTCCACCGAGAGGGCCCAGAGCATATCTATCCGTCATATGGATGGACAAATCCCAATCTTGGTCCATGCGCTTCAACACATACTTTTAGAATACCCAATGACACCTTTATAACCACCCAGTTACGAAGCGGTGTTTGATGTCATCAAAGTACCCATCCGGTGATGGTGATTAACATAACCTCATGGTAGAAGGATTAGGTTACTATGCATTTGAAAGCTTATAGCAATACGAACTTAATGACTTGATCTTATGCTACGCTTACTATGGGTGTGTGTCCATCACATCATTCTCCTAATGATATAACCTTGTTATTAATGACATCCAATGTCCATGATTAGGAAACCATGATCATCATTTAATCAACAAGCTAGTTCCACAAGAGGCTTACTAGGGACTCTTTTATGTTTACAAAACACACATGTATTAGTGTTTCCTTATAATACAATTATAGCATGGGATGTAAACATGTATCATAAACACAAAGATATAATAATAACCACTTTTATTATTGCCTCTTGGGCATATCTCCAACAGTTTGATGTTATCAAGATACTCTTCCGGTGTTAGCAATTAACATGATCTCATGGTCTAAGGATAAAGATTACTTCGTATGATGTTATAGCAATATAAACATAATGACTTGATCGTAATGCTATACTTCGGATGAATGTTCATCACATCATTTCACAAATGCTGTGACCTTGTTATTAACAACATCCAATGTCCATGATCAGGAAACCTTGATCATCTTGTTAATCAACAAGCTAGTCTATAAGAGAGGCATAACTAGGAACCCTTTTTGTTTATTAAACACACATGTATTGATGTTTCCTATCAATACAATTATAGCATGCAAAATAAACATCTATCGTATACAAGGAATACATAATAACAACTTTATTATTGCCTCTCAGGGCATATTTCCTTCAGTCTCCCACTTGCACTAGAGACAATAATCTAGTTTATATAGTGATAAATCTAACACCCATGGAGTTCTGGTGTTGATCATGTTTTGCCCTAGGGAGTACTTTAGTCAACGGATCTGCTACATTCAGGTCCGTGTGTACTTTACAAATCTTTATATCTCCATCCTTGACATGCTCGCGGATGGAGTGAAACCGGCGCTTAATATGCTTGGAATTCTTGTGAGACCTTGGTTCCTTGGCGTTGGCTATGGCTCCATTGTTGTCACAATAGATCACCATCGGGCCCAACGCACTGGGAACCACACCTAGTTCCGTAATGAACTCTTTCATCCAAACCGCTTCCTGCGCTGCTTCTCAAGCAGCAACATATTCCGCCTCCGTCGTTGATCCAGCCACCACAGGTTGTTTGGAGCTCCTCCAACTAACTGCTGCTCCGTTCAAGAGAAATACGTATCCGGATTGAGACTTAGAGTCATCCGGATCAGGGTCAAAACTAGCATCGACATAACACTTAGCGACTAGATCTTCTTCACCTCCGTATACAAGAAACATATCCTTAGTTCTTCTCAAGTACTTAAGGATATTCTTGACCGCTATCAAGTGTTCCGAACCTGGATCAGATTGGTACCTACTAGTCAAACTAATAGCATGTGCCACATCCGGTCTTGTACATAGCATGGCATACATTATAGAGCCTATGGCTGAGGCATAGGGGATCTTATCCATTATCTCTCTTTCTTCCGCCGTAGTCGGACTTTGAGTCTTACTCAATGTCTTGCCTTGCAACATAGGTAAGTACCCCTTCTTACTTCCGTCCATATTAAACTTCTTTAATATCTTATCAAGGTATGTACTCTGCGATAGCCCAATTAGGCGTCTTGATCTATCTCTATAGATTTTAATGCCTAATATATATGAAGCTTCACCAAGGTCCTTCATCGAAAATTTGCTGTTTAGATAACTTTTAACATTGTTTAAAAGATCTATATCATTTCCAATCAATAATATGTCATCCACATATAATATCAGAAATGCCACATTGCTCCCACTCACTTTCTTGTAAATACAAGCCTCTCCATAAGTTTGGACAAATCCAAACTCTTTGATCACCTCATCAAAGTGGAGATTCCAACTCCGGGATGCTTGCTTCAGTCCATAGATGGATCGCTGAAGTTTGCACACCTTATTAGCATCCTTAGGATCGACAAGACCCTTAGGTTGTATCATATACAACTCTTCTTCAATATTACCATTGAGGAACGCAGTTTTGACATCCATCTGCCATATTTCATAATCGAAATATGCAGCAATTGCTAACATAATCCTAACCGACTTAAGCATCTCTATGGGAGAGAATGTCTCCTCGTAGTCAACTCCTTGAATCTGTCAAAACCCCTTTGTGACAAGTCGAGCCTTATAGATGGTTACATTACCATCAGCATCAGTTTTTCTTTTGAAAATCCATTTATTCTCAACGGCCTTTCGATCGTGAGGTAAGTCCACCAAGGTCCAAACCTGGTTTTTGTACATGGATTCCATCTCGGATTTCATGGCTTCTAGCCATTTGTTGGAATCAGGGCTCATCATCGCTTCTTCATACGTCGCAGGGTCATCTATTTCATCAATCATGAAATTCATAACAGGATTGCCGTACAGTTTAGGAGCTGCACGTGTCCTGCTTGACCTGCGAGGTTCGGTAGTGTAATCTTTCGGAGTTTCATGATCAATATCATTAGCTCTCTCTTCATTAGGTGAAGTCAACTCCGAAACAACTTCTGGAGCTGCGCTACTCGCCATTTCATGAAGAGAAGGTTCAATAACCTCTTCGAGTTCTACCTTCCGACTACTCACACCTTTCACAAGAAACTCCTTCTCAAGAAAGGATCCATTCTTGGCAACAAAGACCTTGCCCTCGGTTCTGTGATAGAAGGTATACCCAATCGTTTCCTTAGGGTATCCTATGAAGACGCATTTTTCCGCTTTGGGTTCGAGTTTATCTGGTTGAAGTTTCTTCACATAAACATCGCATCCCAAACTTTAAGAAATGACAGCTTAGGTTTGTTTCCAAACCATAATTCATACGGTGTCTTTTCAACGGATTTAGATGGTGCCCTATTTAAAGTGAATGCAGCAGTTTCCAGTGCATAACCCCAAAATGATAGTGGCAAGTCAGTCAGAGACATCATAGATCGAACCATATCCAATAAAGTACGATTACGACGTTCTGACACACCATTACGTTGTGGTGTTCCGGCAGGCGTGAGTTGTGAAACTATTCCACAGTCTTTCATATGTGTGCTAAACTCGTAACTAAGATACTCTCCTCCACGGTCGGACCGCAGAAATTTGATCTTTCTGTTACGATGATTTTCCACTTCATTCTGAAATTCTTTGAACTTTTCAAAAGTTTCAGACTTGTGTTTCATCAAATAGATATACCCATATCTACTCAAATCATCCGTGAAAGTAACAAAATAACGATATCCACTTCGCGCCGACACACTCATTGGTCCACACACATCAGTATGTATGATTTCCAATAAATCTGCCGCCCGTTCCATTGAATCGGAAAACGGCGTTCTAGTCATCTTGCCCATAAGGCACGGCTCACATGTATCAAATGATTCAAAATCAAGTGATTCCAAAAGTCCATCAGAATGGAGTTTCTTCATGCGTTTAACGCCAATATGACCTAGACGGCAGTGCCACATATATGTAGATATATCATTATCAAGTTTAATCCTTTTAGCATCAACATTATGAATATGCATAATACTACTATCGAGATCCAACAGAAATAAACCATTCAACACAGGTGCATGACCATAAAAGATATTATTCATATAAATCGAACAACCATTGTTTTCATACTTAAACGAATAACCACTTTGCATCAAACACGATCCGGATACAATGTTCATGCTTAGTGCAGGCACCAAATAACAATTATTCAGGTTTATAACTAATCCCGACGGCATATGGAGAGGCAGTGTTCCGATGGCGATCACATCAACTCTTGATCCATTGCCGACCCGCATCGTGACCTCATCCCTTGCTAGTTGTCGCTTGTTCCGCAGCCCCTGAACCGAGTTACATATATTAGCAACTGATCCCGTATCAAATACCCAGGTGCTACTGCGAGTACTAGTCAAGTACACATCAATAACATGTATATCACATATACCTTTGTTTGCCTTGCCGGCCTTCTTGTCCGCCAAATACTTGGGGCAGTTGCGCTTCCAATGGCTAGTCCCCTTGTAATAGTAGCACTCGGTGTCAGACATAGGGCCAGCTCGGGGTTTCTTTTTAGGCGCGGGAACAGATTTGTGGCCCTTCTTTCCCTTCTGCTTGCCTTTCTTGTCCTTCTTGAAACCGGTGGTCTTATTGATCATCAACACTTGATGTTCTTTCCTAATCTCCACTTCTGCAGTCTTAAGCATTGACAGAAGCTCGGGAAGAGACTTCTTCATGCCCTGCATATTATAGTTCATCACGAAGCTCTTGTAGCTAGGTGGCAGAGATTGGAGAACACGATGTATGCCTAAGTCAATGGGAATCGTTATTCCCAAGGACACAAGCTTATCGGCGTACCCAGACATTTTGAGTACGTGCTCACTAACGGAGCTGTTTTCCTCCATCATGCAGCTAAAGAACTTTTCTGTAGCATTATAACTCTCTACGGTAGCATGGGTATCGAAAATCATTTTCAATTCTCCCATGGTATCAAAGGCATTGCCATTTTCGAAATGTTTTCGAAGTTCTGGCTCTAGCCCATACAGTATGCCGCAATGAACTAAGTTGTGGTCCTCCTGACGAGTTATATAGACGTTCTTTTCCTCGTCAGGGGCATCAGGAGCTTGTGGGGGGCCTAGCGGCGCATCTAGCACATATTGCTTTTGTGCAGCAGTGAGGAGAATCCTCAAATTCATAGCCCAGTTGGTGAAGTTGCTACCATTCGCAGCAAGTTTCTCTTTCTCCATGAACACATTGAAATTAAAAGCAGGTGGTGCCATCTACAACAGAATTTGTAAAGTATATTTAGACTAAGTTTATGATAGATTGAGTTCAACTAATCCAAATTACTAATGGACTCCCACTCAAAAACGACATCCCTAGTGTCCTTTTGGTGATTACATGAACCAAATCCACTACACCAAGTCCGATCATCACGTGAGTCGGTGTAGCTTCAAAGGCGAGCATCTATATGGGCATCATATCAACTATATGACTCATGCTTAACCTTTCGGTCCATGTTCCGAGGCCATGTCTGTACATGCTAGGCTCGTCAAGTAAGAACCTTAGTATTTGCGTGTGTAAAACTGTCTTACACCCGTTGTATGAAAGCGTAGAGTTGAGAACACCCGATCATCACGTGATGCCTCAAAACACGATCCACAAAACGGTGCATACTTAAGGAAGAACACATTTTATCTTGATATCTAAATGAGGGATCATCTTATAATGCTACCAAAAGCGCCAAACTAGCAATATAAGATGCTAATGTGTGAAGTGAGGTGATATGGTCCATGCTTTTGATCTCTATCATTTGCATCGTGGTATGATCTCTATCATTCCTTTGTGTGTAAGGCCAAGGTCTATGGAACTTACACGTTAAGTGAGTTGTAAGAGTATCTATCATACATCTACTTACAACAATACCATATCAAAACACTAGCCCAGCAACGATCTAAACTAGACGCCTCTAATTTATCAATTGCAAGTTTTACGTGGCTTAGGGCTTTCGGAGATAGAACCGGTCTAACCTACGAACATGAACCACAACGAGGATAACCAAGTTATTAGCAACTCGTTGTAAATCAGATATTGACTATAGTAGGAGAGACAGACACCCGCTAGCCACTTATGCAAAACTAGTTGCATGTCAGTCGTGGAACCGGTCTCATGTACGATGACATGTAAGGTTGGTCCGGGCCGCTTCATCCCACTATGCCACCAATATCCAAAGTACATAGAAGATGCAATAACATGATCATCATCGCCCACATATAAACATATGTGTACTACCCGTGCAAAGCACCTACGCATAGATCAGGCTCTGATACCACTGTTGGGTCTGCAGCATAGAAAACAAAAAAATTCCTACAATGAGAACTATACGCCAAGATCTATCTACTAGATACAGAGCAACGGGTGGACATACATCCATGGAGAACTTACCCTCGAAGACAACGAGCTTTGTTAACGAGTAGGAACTCGTGGTTGATGTAGTCGTACACTTGCCGATCTCAAGATCGTGAGGAAGTCTGAGCGCCGCAACTCAGCAGCGCATCCGCACTCGCACACACGTTCAAGCCACCAGACAACCTCCACCTCCTCGCTCCAGCGATCCAGCGGAAGCAGCAACTCCTTCCAGACGAAATGCCACCGGGAACATGTATCTCGCTAATCTGAGACCATGGGGGAATAATTCTAGAGGGGGAGAGAGATCCTTCACAAGGAGGTGTAAGGATGAAGGAGGGAATGGGTGGCCTTTTATAGGAGGAGGGGGTGCCCCCTCTCTCCATGGCCGGCGCATGGGGGGTGACCCCTCGCCTCCCCCATTCATGTGGTGGTAACTCCTCCACATTAAAATGCCTCTTCACATTCCCTTTTAAAGTCTCCACTTTAAATGCATTAAATTTCTCCAAATTTAATGCTCTCTCATTTAATAAAACTCTTTTATTAAATTTATTCAGAATTTTGTAAATTACTTTAATTAACAAACATTCACATATAGCCCCTTGCAATATTTCAATATCACATGCAGAACTACCTTCTGCAATTTCACCCGAAACAATTTCCGGTTTCTATTGAAACAATTCCTGCCCTTTGCAATTCTTTCGTCTGAAACATATGTGCTCCAAAATGGTGTCCGGTAACTCTTAAGTGTGCCACCCTACGGTTCACGAATAATGCAGACATGATCGAGACCCTTCTCCGATCAATAATCAGCAGCGGGACCTGGAGATCCGTACTGACTCCTACACATTCAATGATGACTCCTGTGATCGTGAGAACCTTTAACGCTTATAACTAAATCCCTTTGTCTCTCGATATATTACATGTCCGAGATTCGATCATCGGTATCTCCATACCTAGTTTGATCTCGTTACTGACATGCACTCTTTTCTCGTTCCCGTGATATAACATTCTAGTGATCACATCACTTGCTTGCAAGCTATCCTAATGTGATATCACTGAGAGGGCCCAGAGTATATCTATCCGTCATCTGGATTGACAAATTCCACTCTTGATCCATGAGCCTCAACATAACACCTTCGTAGTACTGAACCCATCTTTATAGTCACCCTGTTACGGTGTGACGTTTGATGTTATCAAGATACTCTTCCGGTGTTAGCAATTAACATGATCTCATGGTCTAAGGATAAAGATTACTTCGTATGATGTTATAGCAATATAAAATAATGACTTGATCGTAATGCTATACTTCGGATGAATGTTCATCACATCATTTCCAAATGTTGTGACCTTGTTATTAACAACAACCAATGTCCATGATCAGGAAACCTTGATCATCTTGTTAATCAACAAGCTAGTCTATAAGAGAGGCATAGCTAGGAACCCTTTTTGTTTATTAAACACACATGTATTGATGTTTCCTATCAATATAATTATAGCATGCAAAATAAACATCTATCATATACAAGGAATACATAATAACAACTTTATTATTGCCTCTGAGGGCATATTTCCTTCAGATTCAACTACATCATGCATTCTACCACAAGTTTGAAAGATGTTGCATCACCACACCCACTTTGATGTGTGTATGTATAAGTGTCCATCATTGTAGTTTTGGAGAAGAACACATGGATTGATTCCACTACAGCATGTGGTGTCCAACCATGTCCAGGAACCCTAGCAACATCCTAGGATTCAACTGTAGCATCCATTCTACCACTAGTTTGAAAGATGCTACATCACCACACCCACTTGGATGTGTGTGTGTGTGCATAAGTGTCCATAGTTGTGGTTTTGGAGAAGAACACATAGAATGATGCCACTACTGCATGTGGTGTCCAACCATTTCTAGGAACCCTAGCAGCATGGTGGGATTCAACTACAGCATGCATTCTACCACCAGTTTGAAAGATGTTGCATCACCACACCCACTTTGATGTGTGTATATATAAGTGTCCATCATTGTGGTTTTGGAGAAGAACACATGGATTGATTCCACTACAGCATGTGGTGTCCAACCATGTTCAGGAACCCTAACAACATCCTAGGATTCAACTGTAGCATCCATTCTACCATTAGTTTGAAAGATGCTACATCTCCACACCCACTTGGATGTGTGTGTGTGTATCAGTGTCCATCATTGTGGTTTTGGAGAAGAACACGTAGAATGATGCCACTACTTCATGTGGTGTCCAACCATTTCTATGAACCCTACCAGCATGCTGGGATTCAACTACAGCATGCATTCTACCACCAGTTTGAAAGATGCTGCATCACCACACCCACTTGGATGTGTGTGTATCAGTGTCCATCATTGTGGTTTTGGAGAAGAACACATGGAATGGTGCCACTACAGCATGTGGTGTCTAACCATGTCCAGGAACCCTAGCAGCATGCTGGGATTCAACTGCAGCATGCATTCCACCACCAGTTTGAAAGATCATACAACACTACACCCACTTGGATGTGTGTGTGTATCAGTGTCCATCATTCTGGTTTTGGGGAAGAACACATGTAATGATCCCACTATAGCATGTGGTGTCCAACCATGTCTAGGAACCCTAGCAGCATGCTGGGATTCAACTGCAGCATGCATTCTACCACCAGTTTGAAAGATGCTGCATCACCACACCCACTTGGATATGTGTGTGTGAGTGTACATCATTATGGTTTTGGAGGAGAACACATGGAATAATGCCACTATGGCATGTGGTGTCCAACCACGTCCAGCAATCCTAGCAGCATGCTAGGATTCAACTACAGCATGCATTCTACCACCAGTTTGAAAGTTGTTGCATTACCACACCCACTTGGATGTGTGTGTGTATCAGTGTCCATCATTGTTGTTTTGGAGAACACATGGAATGATGGCACTACAGCATGTGGTGTCCAACCATGTCTAGGAACCCTAGCAGAATGCTGGGATTCAACTGCAGCATGCATTCTACCAACAGTTTGAAAGATGCTGCATCACCACACCCACTCGGATTTGTGTGTGTATTAGTTTCCATCATTGTGGTATTGGAGAAGAACACATGGAATGATGCCACTACAGCATGTGGTGTCCAGCCATGTGTAGGAACCCTAGCAGCATGCTGGGATTCAACTGCAGCATGCATTCTACCACCAGTTCGAAAGATGTTGCATCACCACACCCACTTGGATGCGTGTGTGTATCAGTGTCCATCATTGTGGTTTTGGAGAAGAATATCTGGAAAGATGCCACTATAGCATGTGGTGTCCAACCATGTCCAGGAACCCTAACAGCATGCTGGGATTCAACTTTAGCATGCATTATACCACTAGTTTGAAACATGTTGTATCACCACACCCACTTGGATGTGTGTGTGTATCAGTGTCCATCATTGTGCTTTTGGAGAATAACACATGGAATGATGCCACTATAACATGTGGTGTCCAACCATGTCCAGGAATCCTAGCAGCATGCTGGGATTCAACTGCAGCATGCAGTCTACCACCAGTTTGAAATATGCTGCATCACCACGCCCACTTGGATGTGTGTGTGTGTATCACTGTCCATCATTGTAGTTTTGGATAAGAACACATGGAATGATGCCACTAAAACATGTGGTGTCCAACCATGTCGAGGAACCCTAGAAGCATGCTGGGATTCAACTACAACATGCATTGTACCACCAGTTTGAAAGATGCTGCATCACCACCCCCACTTGGAAGTGTGTGTGTGTATTAGTGTCCATCATAGTGGTTTTAGAAAAGAACACACGGAATGATGCCACTGCAGCATGTGGTATCCAACCATAACCAGGAACCCTAGCAGCTTGCTAGGATTCAACTACAGCATGCATTCTACCACCGGTTTGAAAGATGTGGCATCACCACACCCACTTGGATGTGTGTGTGTGTGTCAGTGTCCATCATTGTGGTTTTGCAGAAGAACACATGCAATGATGCAACTACAGCATGTGGTGGCCAACCATGTCCAGGAACCCTAGCAGCATGGTAGGATTGTTAAGCGGTAACCCCATGGGTGGCATGATCTTTACGGATCTCGTGGTCAAATCGATGGGAAAGCGAGGGGAAAGGGAGAAGGTAGCGCAAGCGGACACACAGCTCGCGAAGGACATGATGAACACATGCAAAACTCACACGATACAAGGACGATTGCTCTCTCCAGCGGCCACCGGTCCGATAGAATTCTCACAAGGAAAGATCGGTCAACGTGCTCCCTCGATCCCACACAGAGAGGGAAGAAGACCTTGGAGAGGGTCTTGACGTCTTGGCAAAGGGACACCGATGCCAAGGCCTTGTACAATGAGGGAGGCGCGATGCAAACTCCAATGAGGTGGTGATGATAGTCGATCCCCTTTGGGAAGGGGAGGAGGCAAAACTAGAGATTCCATAAAGGGGGTTATCTTTAGTCTATCATCTATGCCTAGGGTTACATGAGGGGGTGGGGGCCCTATATATAGGCCAGCCACTAGTTCAAGGGTACTTTAGGAATAAAAGGGGAAAGTCTGGGCGGACTAAGCGGTACATGGGCCAAAGGCCTAGCTGGCGGCGCGCAAGCCCATACGCTCATGCCGGAGACTCCTGTGTGGGGGTCCGGAGACCTCTGTCCGGGCCAGAGATTCCGGTCGGTCTCCGGTCCGTCTCCGGAGGGGCCTTCTGACTATCCTCGAGCTCGATCCGGAGGGGCCTTCTGACTATCCTCGAGACTCCAGGGTATGCAGGCTGGAGACTGCGGTGTCTTTAGGCCGGAGACTCCAGTGTGGCCGGAGACTCTGGTGCTCCAGCTGCTGCTTCTTCCGTCTTCTCTTCCAATCCTCCGTCTTGTCATGCTTGGTGCTCCAGGCTTCCTCCCATGCCTCCGTACTTGTTGGTGTGAACCTATCATTGATATGGGACGGAGTATGAAGTAGTATACCATTCAATAGGGTAGGAAGTGGGTCCGCATAGAGGAACGGTTCAACTTTGGAGTCCGTGACGACTTGGCATTAGTTGGAGACCATGATGTGGTAACGATCGAAGGTCGGGCTACATCATCTCCCCTCCCTTCAAAAAGAGTCGTCCTCAACTCTACATGCTCATCACAAAGTAGAAGATGTCGAGAGACCTTCTTGATCTTGGGGTTCACCATATAGTCATCCTCGGGAAGATTGAATTCACAACACCTCAAGGTTCCTTCAGCTTCAATTAAGCCTACAAAGCTCACCACAAAAGCGAATCAAGACTCAAAGCGTAGCCAATTCATGAAGATTATATCATGAGTCCTCAAGTAGAGTGAAGTCACCTTAGGATTTAGAGATGGCTCCTTGAAGGGCAACCATAGGTAACTCTCTATGGTTCGTCTTGTCAACTTATGTTCCATAGAGGTTGACGTGGAAGGAATTGTACCTTCACACAACAAAGACCAAGCAACATATGTTTGTGTGTGATAGAGGAGCATGTCATTTGTGGCATGTCCATTCTTGTTCACAACACTATTAGCACAACTCAAGTATAGCAAACGGGATGCATATGCAAGGTCAAAGTGCATGGGAATTGTTTGAACATCATCCAAATGTGGGAACTCAAAAAATCCATAAAACATTTTAGTGTGGCGCTCAAAGCATTTGACTAAAATATAGATCAACATCTTTGATGCAAGAGTAGGAAAATTCGGCAAAAACACATGTGGAAGAATATCCAAAAGAACATTATTATGTGTGTAAACCAACCATTGGAAAGAACAATTGTTCAATATGTTGGATGCCATACACATATCATCAAAAGCCAAAATCATTGGGGTATGAGTATCGCAAGTGGAAGCAAAAACAATATGTTTGCAAACAAACCATATGAAAGACCAAGTGGTCCTTATGTTTGTTGCAACAACTATACGAGAGACTTGGAAGCTCTCATGACAATAAATGCTCATAATGGCAATATGGTTACACACAAAACATCAGAAAGAGAAATTGTTCAACATTTTTGTTGCAACACACAAAGCATTAATATCCAATAGCAAAGAAACATGATTGTCACAAGCTGAAAGAATACCATTAACATGCTTGCAAGCAAACCATAGGAAAGAGCAATTTTTTAACATGAAAGATGCAAAGCATGTAAAAGGTATCAGAGCTGGGTTCGATCTTGAACTCACTTGGGGATGCTCTCTAGAGCTCTTTTTGTCAACTCGTGCTGAACCGAGGTTGACATTATCTTGCAGGTACCTACACACATCAAGCACAAAAGGAAGAATGTGTGTGAATGGTAGAGAAACACATCATCCATCATGACATATCTCTTCTTGTGCATATCACCATTAGTGTCAATCAAGTTTGAAAAATATGCATGGTGAGTATGCAAGTGGGGAACATGCTTATCATGGAAATCATCAAAATCTCCAAAATTTGAGAAAGCTATGGGGTCCATCTCAATATAAACCATATTAGAATTATTGTTGCAAGCAAAACAAGTGAAAGATCAATTATTCAACTTATTGCAAGCAACGGGAGAGATTGTAAAACATTCATGACAAAGCATGGTTCGAGGGGTACCATTGGTAACATCATTGCAAGCACAACATTGGAAAGAGCAATTGTTCAACAAAGTGCAAGCAATTATATCATCAACGTAACGTTTAGAGCATATCATGTCTATGGAAATATCATGACAATAAAAGGATTCCACATGGTCATCATGATGCATAGCAAGATCAACACATTGGAATAATAATGGAACATATGTCATGTCACAAGTATCATCCATAGCATGCAAGTCATCACAAATCATCATGTCCACTAGTGGGATCATGGCATCATCAACACCCTTATTTTTACCTTGTTCATACCTCCCATATGAAGTAGGTGTTGTGGTAGCATTGGCCTCCATGTAGGCGACTTCTTCATCCAATATGGGGATGGCATCACCTTCATCCACCATGTACATCTTCTCAGTTGGAGGCATCATCATCTCCAAGCTTGGCGCTTCTTGATCCATGGAACCTAGCACATCATGAGGAAACACACTATAGGTAGAGGGTAAGTTGTTAGAAATCAAAGTGGTCTCACATGACCTATCAACTACCACTCTCAACTCACTCGGTGTTTCACTCATGCCCTCCAAGTGGAAGCACTCAATCTCACATATGGTGGAGTTGCTCATCTCACTCTTGCTTTCACTCAAGTGGGCTAAGTGGCTCTCATACTCACATGGGATTGGTACCACATCATCACTCAAGCATGTAGGGATAGGCTTGGTTCTCTCAACTCCATGTGCCTCCTTTGGTGATGGGGAAGTCCCATGCTCACCATTCTTGACCTTGTCGTCGCCATCTTGCACCTTGGCTTGTGTAGTCCTCTTGACGTACTCATCCAACTTGGCGAAGTAGAGGTCTTCGTCTTCCTCATCCACAAAGTTGCATGCGTCATCTAGGACGTCAAGTCTTGGCACTGAAGCTTGATGGAGTGGAGGGGAGCTTGCTCTTGGTGCCATTTTGGTGGTGGCACGAGTAGTTGAAGGTGCCTTATGATGGTGTCGATGGATGTCATTGGCGTGCCTTGCCAAAGCTTGATGTAGATGGTGCACTTGGTCATCCACATGATGCTCATGATGATGCTCATGATGATGCTTCTTGTCCTTGGCACTCTTCTTGGTGAGGCGTTGTAATGAGCGCAAAGCATCATTAGTCTTGGCCATCATGCTCATGGTTTTGGCGAAGTCATTGTCCATGTCGCGCTTGAAGTTTTCCATTAGATGGTGGACCTTGGTGCTCTCGAGGTGGAGGCTCCCTCTTGGTCGATGCGAATTGAGGAGCTTGTCGTTGTTGTTCGTGAAGTCGTCCATGCTTGGGGAGTTATTGTTGTTGTAGAACTCCATATCACCCAATCATGTGGAGCCATTGTCGGTGTAGTGCTCCATCATGACATCCATGCTTGTGGAGGCATATGCATGGTGTCTCTTCATGGATTCTTCATAGAAATCATCCTCGGCTCCGGAGTCCCTAGACATGATTCACAAGATCAAGTGGTGTATATGGAAGTGGTAGGGGTTAGGGATGCAACGTCAAACCTTAATTTACCTTGGAAGATAGTATCGTGCAAGTGGCAACACTTGAGAGCAATCAAAACCAAGCAAAGTGAAGTTCACGCGGAACACCAAAACCAACTAACCACTAAAAACACACACACAAAGCTTATGGTGGATGGGTACGGAAGGTGGCATGTCCAAGAACAATCCGAAATCAAGATGTTTTAAAGGCAAGTAAAGAACCACGATGATCACAAAGCAAAACAAGTCAATCCACAAGATAGGAATTATGTACAAGGAAACACACACGATGGGATAAGTGGGACTTGTGCGACGGAGAAAGTGAGCCAAGAACCAAATGATTACCTAGCGAAGACTATAAGCTCGTGTCGCACAAGTGCAAGGAGAGACGCTAGTTCGATTGCAATAAATTGGTGGGCTACAAGATATGCACAATAAGTACCACCTATTTGATGTTCATCCAGCTTATGCTTCCTATTTTATGAGGCACTTGTTTCTTTCTTTCTTTTTCTTCTTTTTATTTTTCTATTTTTTTATTTTTCTATTTTTCTTTTCCTTTTCACTTGCCTCTTCCTTGTGCCAACAACTATACAAGGTAATTATATGAGATAGCGTGCTCACAACTTTTGCTCGGAATTCTACAAGGTATCAAATGTGCATATCCGAAGCAATCATAGGAGGAACTAGTCTCAATAGGTTTTTGTTCAACACAAAGATAGTGTAGCTCACAAAGGAAAGCAAGTGGGGAGAAGATGCGGAATGTTTATACCTTTCGTCGTCAATGTTCACCCTTTATTGGTGGATTCCGCCTTTCTCACGGAATTTGGATGGAGTAGATAGCATGAACCATGGATATGATTCTGTAGAGCTCCTTCTCCTCTTCGAAACGAGCTAAAGAACACCAAAATCCAAGTTCGTATGCAAAAGTTATGCTCAAAACCGTGAAGCGGGTTTTTCTGTCAGCAGGGGGGCGGAAACTCTGGTCTGGAGGTCCGGAAACTCCGGTATGGGGGCCGGAATCTCCGGTCTGGGGACCAAATCTCCGGTCTGGAGGTTCCTAGACATGTAGAACTCGACCGGGACGCGATTTTGGCGGAAAAACTCAAACCAAAGCACCAAATTGGTGGGGGAAATCAAGGAATTAGGCCATGGGAACGCAGGGGAAGGTAGATCAACAAGTTTAGCAAGTAATCCATGGATCAAAACCTACCAAAACGCACTCAAATCACAGATCGATCCAAAACATGAATTGGGGATGTTTTTGGTGGAATTTTCGAATTTATGGGGGGAAAGACCAAATCGATGAGGAATCCGTGGCAACCAAAAGCTGCTGATACCAGATGTTAAGGGGTAACCCCGTGGGTGGCTTGATGTTTACAGATCTCATGGTCAAATCGATGGGAAAGCGAGGGGAAAGGGAGAAGGTAGCGGAAGCGGGCGCACACGTCCCGAAGAACACGATGAACACACGCAAAAATCACACGATACAAGGCCGATTGCTCTCGTCGACGGCCACTAGTCCAATAAAAAGAATACTCGCAAGAAAAGATCGGTCAACGTGCTCCCTCGATCCCACGTAGAGAGGGAAGAACACCTTGGAGAGGGTCTTGACGTCTTAGCAAAGGGATACCGATGCCAAGGCCTTGTACAACGAGGGAGGCGCGATGCAAACTCCAATGAGGTAGTGACGATAGTCGATCCCCTTTGGTAAGGGGATGAGGCAAAACTAGAGATTCCACAAAGAGGGTTATCTTTAGTCTATCATCTATGCCTAGGGTTACATGAGGGGGTGGGGGCACTATATATAGGCCAGCCACTAGTTCAAGGGTACTTTAGGAATAAAAGGGGAAAGTCTGGGCGGACTAAGGGGTATGTGGGCCAAATGCCCAGCTGGCGGCGCGCAGGCTGGAGACTCCGGTGTGGGGTCCAAAGACTTCGGTCTGGGCCGAAGATTCTGGTCGGTCTCCGGTCCATCTCTGGAGGGGCCTTCTGATTGTCCTCGAGCTCGATCTGGGGGTCGGTCCGAAGATGGGCCGGAGACTCCGGGGTATGCAGGTTGGAGACTTCGGTGTCTTTAGGCCGGAGACTCCGGTGTGGCCAGAGACTCTAGTGTGGCCGGAGACTCCGGTGCTCTAGCTGCTGCTTCTTCCATCTTCTCTTCCAAGCCTCCGTCTTGTCGTTCTTGGTGCTCCAGGCTTCCTCACATGCCTCCGTACTTGTTGGTCTGAACCTATCATTGATATGGGACAGAGTATGAAGTAGTATACCATTCAAGAGGGTAGGAAGTGGGTTCGCATAGAGGAACGGTTCACCTTTGGAGTCTGTGACGACTTGGCATAAGTTGTAGACCATGATGTGGTAACGATCGAAGGTCGGGCTACATCAAGGATTCAACTACAACATGCATTCTACCACTAGTTTGAAAGATGCTACATAACCACACCCACTTAGATGTGTGTTTGTGTGTAAGTGTCCATCATTGTGGATTTGGATAAGAACACATGGAATGATGCCTCTATAGCATGCGGTATCCAACCATGTCCAGGAACTCTAGCAGCATGCTCGGATTCAACTGCATCATGCATTCTCCCACCAGTTTGAAAGATGTTGCATCACCACACCCACTTGGATGTATGTGTATCAGTGTCCACCATTGTGGTTTTGGAGACGAACACATGGAATGATGCAACTACAGCATGTGGTGTCCAACCATGTCCAGCAACCCTAGCAGGATGCTGAGATTCATATGCAGCAATCATTCGACCACCAGTTTGAAAGATGCTGCATCAACACACCCACTTGGATCTGTGTGTGTATCAGTGTCCATCATTGTGGTTTTGGAGAAGAACACATGGGATGATGCTACTACAGCATGTGGTCTCCAACCATGTCCAGGACCCCTAGCAGCATGCTGGGATTCAACTGCAGCATGCATTCTACCACCAGTTTGAAAGATGTTGCATCACCACACCGACTTGGATGTGTGTGTATCAGTGTCCATCATTGTGGTTTTGGAGAAGAATACATGGAAAGATGCCACTATAGCATATGGTGTCTAACCATGTCTAGCAACCCTAGTAGCATGTTGGGATTCAACTGCAGATTGCATTCTACTACTTGTTTGAAAGATGTTGCATCACCACACCCACTTGGATGTGTGTGTGTATCAGTGTCCATCATTGTGGTTTTGGAGAAGAACACTTGGAATAATGCCACTGTAGCATGTGTTGTCTAACCATGTCCAGGAACCCAAGCAGCATGCTGGGATTCAACTGCAGCATTCACTCTACCACCAGTTTGAAAGATGTTGCAACACCACACCCACTTGGATGTGTGTGTATCAGTATCCATCATTCTGGTTTTGGAGAATAACACATGTAATTATCCCACTAAAATATGTGGTGTCCAACCATGTCTAGGAACCCTAGCAGCATGCTTGGATTCAACTTCAGCATGCATTCTACCACCATATTGAAAAACGCTGCATCACCACACCCCCTTGGATGTGTGTGTGTATTAGTGTCCATCATTGTTGTTTTGGAGAAGAACACATGGAATGATGGCACTACAGCATGTGGTTTCCAACCATGTCCAGGAACCCTAGCAGCATGTTGGGATTCAACTGCAGCATGCATTCTACCACCAGTTTGAAACATGTTGCATCACCACTCCCACTTGGATGTGTGTGTATTAGTGTCCATCATTGTGGTTTTGGATAAGAATACCTCGAAAGATGCCACTACAGCATGTGGTGTCTAACCATGTCTAGGAACCCTAGCAACATGCTGGGATTCAACTTCAGCATGCATTATACCACTAGTTTGAATGATGCTGTATCACCCCACCCACTTGGATGTGTGTGTATCAGTGTCCATCATTGTTGTTTTGGACAATAACACATGGAATGATGCCACTACAACATGTGGTGTCCAACCATGTCCAAGAACCCTAGCAGCATGCTGGGATTCAACTGCAGCATGCTTTCTACCAACAGTTTGAAAGATGCTGCATCACCACGCCTAGTTGGATGTGCGTGTGTATCAGTGTCCATCACTGTGGTTTTGGAGAAGAACACATGGAATGATGCAACTACAACATGTGGTGTCCAACTATGTCTAGGAACCCTAGCAGCATGCTAGGATTCAATTGTAATCTGCATTGTACCACCAGTTTGAAAGATGCTGCATCACCACACCCACTTAGAAGTGTGCGTGTGTATTAGTGTCCATCATAGTGGTTTTGGAAAAGAAAACATGGAATGATGCCACTGCAGCATGTGGTATCCAACCATACTGAGGAACCCTAGCAGCTTGCTAGGATTCAACTAAAGCAGGCATTCTACCACCAGTTTGATGTGTGTGTGTATCAGTGTCCATCATTGTGGTTTTGGAAAAGAACACATGGAATGATGCAACTACAGCATGTGGTGTCCAACCATGTCCAAGGACCCTAGCAACATGCTAGGATTCAACTACAAGATGCATTCTACCATTAGTTTGAAAGATGCTACATCACCACACCCACTTGGATGTGTGTTTGTGTGTGTGTAAGTGTCCATCATTGTGGTTTTGGATAAGAACACATGGAATGATGCCACTACAGCATGTGGTGTCCAACCATGTCCAGGAACCCTAGCAGCATGCTGGGATTCAACTACAACATGCATTCTCCCACCAGTTTGAAAGATGTTGCATCACCACGCCCACTTAGATGTGCGTGTGTATCACTGTCCATCATTTTGGTTTTGGAGAAGAACACATGGAATGCTGCCACTACAGCATGTGGTCTCCAACATGTCCAGCAACCCTAGAAGGATGCTGGAATTCATATGCAGCAAGCATTCGACCACCAGTTAGAAAGATGTTACATTTACACACCCACTTGGATGTGTGTGTGTGTATCAGTGTCCATCATTGTAGTTTTGGAGAAGAACACATGTAATGATACCACTATAGCATGTGGTATCCAACCATGTCTAGGAACCCTAGCAGCATGCTGGGATTCAACTGCAGCATGCATTCTACCACTAGTTTGAAAGATGCTGCATCACCACACCCACTTGGATGTGTGTGTATGAGTGTACATCATTATGGTTTTGGAGAAGAACATATGGAATAATGCCACTACAACATGTGGTGTCGAACCATGTCTAGGAACCCTAGCAGCATGCTGTGATTCAACTGCAGCATGCATTCTACCACCAGTTTGAAAGTTGCTGCATCACCACACCACTTGGATGAGTGTGTATCAGTGTCCATCATTGTGGTTTTGGAGATGTCACTACAACATGTGTTGTCTAACCATGTCCAGGAACCCTAGCAGCATGCTGCGATTCAACTACATCATGCATGCTACCACTAGTTTGAAAGATGATGCAACACTACACCCACTTGGATGTGTGTGTGTGTATCATTGTCCATCATTCTAGTTTTGGAGAAAAACACATGTAATGATCCCACTATAGCATGTGGTATCCAACCATGTCTAGGAACCCTAGCAGCAAGCTGGGATTCAACTGCAGCATGCATTCTACCACCAGTTTGAAAGATGCTGCATCACCACACCCACTTGGATGTGTGTGTGTGTGAGTGTACATCATTATGGTTTTGGAGAATAACACAGGAATAATGCCACTAAAACATGTGGTGCCCAACCATGTACAGGAACCCTAGGAGCATGCATTCTACCACCAGTTTCAAACTTGATGCATTACCACACCCACTTGGATGTGTGTGTATCAGTGTCTATCATTGTTGTTTTGGAGAAGAAAACATGGAATGATGGCACTAGAACATGTGGTTTTCAACCATGTCTAGGAACCCTAGCAGAATGCTAGGACTCAACTTCAGCATGCATTCTACCACCAGTTTGAAAGATGTCCGGGAACCCTAGCAGCATGCTGGGATTCAACTTCAGCATGCATTCTACCCATTAGGACTTGGATTTGCGTGTGTGTGTGTGTGAGTGTACATGATTATGGTTTTGGAGAAGAACATATGGAATAATTCCACTACAACATGTGGTGTCCAACCATGTCCTGGAACCCTAGCAGCATGTTGTGAGTCAACTACAGCATGCATTCTACCACCAGTTTGAAAGTTGCTGCATCACCACACCCACTTGGATGTGTGTGTGTATCAGTGTCCATCATTGTTGTTTTGGAGAAGAACACATGGAATGATGGCACTACAGCATGTGGTGTCCAACCATGTCTAGGAACCCTAGCAGAATGCTAGGATTCAACTGCAGCATGCATACTACCACAAGTTTGAAAGATGCTCCATCACCACAAACACTTGGATATGTGTGTATGAGTGTCCATCATTGTGGTATTGGAGAAGAACACATGGAATGATGCCACTACAGCATGTGGTGTCCAACCATGTCCAGGAACCTAGCAGCATGATGGGATTCAACTGCAGCATGCATTCTACCACTAGTTTGAAAGATGTTGCATCACCACACCCACTTGTATGTGTGTGTGTATCAATGTCCATCATTGTGGTTTTGGAGAAAAATACCTAGAAAGATGCCACTACAGCATGTGGTGTCCAACCATGTCTAGGAACCCTAGTAGCATGCTGGGATTCAACTTCAGCATGCATTATACCACTAGTTTGAAAGATGGTGTATCACCACACCCACTTGGATGTGTGTGTACCAGTGTCCATCATTGTGGTTTTGGAGAATAACACATGGAATGATGCCACTACAACATGTGGTGTCCAGCCATGTCTAGGGACCCTAGCAACATGCTGGGATTCAACTACAGCATGCATTCTACCACCATATTGAAAGATGCTGCATCACAACGCCCACTTGGATGTGTGTGTGTGTGTGTGTATCAGTGTCCATCATTGTGGTTTTGGAGAAGAACACATGGAATGATGCCACAACCGCATGTAGTGTCCAACCATGTCTAGGAGCCCTAGCGGCATGCTGGGATTCAACTACAACATGCATTGTACCACTAGTTTGAAATATGTTGGATCACCACAGCCACTTGGAAATGTGTGTGTGTATTAGTGTCCATCATAGTGGTTTTGGAAAAGAACACATGGAATGATGCCACTGCAGCATGTGGTATCCAATCATAACCAGGAACCCTAGCAGCATGCTGGGATTCAACTACAGCATGCATTCTACCACCGGTTTGAAAGATGTGGCATCACCGCACCCACTTGGATGTGTGTGTGTGTATAAGTGTAAATCATTGTGGTTTTGGAGAAGAACACATGGAATGATGCAACTATAGCATGTGGTGTCCAAATATGTCCAGGAACCTTAGCAGCATGCTAGGATTCAACTACAACATGCATTCTACCACTAGTTTGAAAGATGCTACATCACCATACCCACTTGGATGTGTGTTTGTGTGTGTAAGTGTCTGACATTGTGGTTTTGGATAATAACACATGGAATGATGCCACTACAGCATGTGGTGTACAACCATGTCCAGGAACCCTAGGAGCATGGTAGGATTCAACTATAGCATGCATTCTCCCACCAGTTTGAAATATGCTGCATCACCACATGTGTGTGTATTAGTGTCCATCATTTTGGTTTTCGAGAAGAACGCATGGAATGATGCCACTACATCATGTGCTGTCCAACCATGTCTATGAAACCTAGCAGCATGCTGGGATTCAACTGCAGAATGCATTGTACCACCAGTTTAAAAGATGTTGCATCACCACACCGACTTGGATGTGTGTGTGTGTATCAGTGTCCATCATTGTGGTTTTGGAGAAGGATACGTGGAAAGATGACACTACAGCATGTGGTGTCCAACCATGTCTAGGAACCCTAGCAGCATGATGGGATTCAACTACAACATGCATTCTACCACTAGTTTGAAAGATGTTGCATCACCACACCCACTTGGATGCGTATGTATCACTGTCCATAATTGTGGTATTGGAGAAGAACACATGGAATGATGCCACTACATCATGTGGTGTCCAACCATGTCTAGGAACCCCAGCAGCATGCTGGGATTCAACTTCAGCATAGATTCTACCACCAGTTTGAAAGATGTTGCATCACCACACCCATCTGGATGTGTGTGTATCAGTGTCCATCATTGTGGTTTTGGAGACGGATACCTAGAAAGATGCCACTACAACATGTGGTGTCCAACCATGTCTAGGAACTCTAGCAGGATGCTTGGATTCAACTACAGCATGCATTATACCACTAGTTTGAAAGATGCTGCATCACCACGCCCACTTGGATGTGTGTGTATCAGTGTCCATTATTGTGGTTTTGGAGAAGAACACATGGAATGATGCCACTACAGCATGTGGTGTCCAACCATGTCCAGGAACCCTAGCAGCATGCTGGGATTGAACTATAGCATGCATTCTCCCACCATTTTGAAAGATGCTGCATCACCACACCCACATGGATGTGTATGTGTGTGTGTATTAGTGTCCATCATTGTGGTTTTCGAGAAGAACACATGGAATGATGACACTACAACATGTGGTGTCCAACCATGTCTGGGAACCCTAGCAGCATGTTGGGATTCAACTGCAGCATGAATTCTACCACTAGTTTGAAAGATGTTGCATCACCAGACCGACTTGGATGTGTGTGTATCAGTCTCCATCATTGTGGTTTTGGAGAAGGATACATGGAAATATGCCACTAAAGCATGTGGTGTCCAACCATGTCTAGGAACCCTAGCAGCATGCTGGGATTCAACTACAGCATGCATTCTACCACCAGTTTGAAAGGTGCTGCATCACCACACACAGTTGGATGTATGTGTGTATCAGTGTCCATCATTGTGGATTTGGAGAAGAACACATGGAATGATGCCACTACAGCATGTGTTGTCTAACCATGTCCAGGAACCCTAGCAGCATGCTGGGATTCAACTGCAGCATGCATTCTACCACCAGTTTGAAAGATGATGCAACACTACACCCACTTGGATGTGTGTGTATCAGTGTCCATCATTCTGGTTTTGGAGAAGAACACATGTAATGATCGCACTACAGCATTTGGTGTCCAACCATGTCTAGGAATCCTAGCAGCATGCTGGGATTCAACTACAGTATGCATTCTACCACCAATTTGAAAGTTGATGCATCACCACACCCACTTGGATGTGTGTGTGTATCACTGTCCATCATTGTTGTTTTGGAGAAGAACACATGGAATGATGGCACTACAGCATGTGGTGTCTAACCATGTCTAGGAACCCTAGCAGAATGCTGGGATTCAAGTGCACCATGCATTCTACCACTAGTTTGAAAGATGCTGCATCACCACACCCACTTGGATGTGTGTGTATCAGTGTCCATAATTGTGGTATTGGAGAAGAACACATGGAATGATGCCACTACATCATGTGGTGTCCAACCATGTCTAGGAACCCCAGCAGCATGTTGGGATTCAACTTCAGCATGCATTCTACCACCAGTTTGAAATATGTTGCATGACCACACCCATTTGGATGTGTGTGTGTGTATCAGTGTCCATCATTGTGTTTTTGGAGAAGGTGTTGTGACCTCGGATCAATAAGGATCCTAAGTCCCTGTGATTAACATGCTAGTCCCTGGATCAATAGCTAGCACTTCACAGTCGATGAATATCATGTAGAACACAAGTCATTATTACACGAATAATCCAGAGTATATTTATTACAACTTGCATAGCTTATAGCTAGCTCAAAATAAAACAGCGGAAACTAAGTAAAACTTGAGTCCATCAACGCCTCAGGCTAGCTGCGTGAAGACCCGTGATCCCTACGCACCTTTCACTCTTCGGATTCTGCACATAAGACGTGCAACCAACAAGTTGGGTCAATACTTTGAATGTATTGGCAAATTACACCAAGGAAAGAGTAAGACTATCTCTACATGCAAGGCTAAGAGTAGGCTCTGGGGTTCATTTGCGTAAAGCCAATTTTTATCGATGTAATAAGAAAATAGGTAGAAAGTTTTCCCTACTTTGCAAACTTTGATATATAGTATAGGGTCGAATGGAATACGTGGATATTACTCAGCAAGTGCCCAAATCAACCTAGCACTTGGATATTACGCACCAAGTTTCCAAAATCCCACCCAATGGCGATATTACTCACGCCTTGGGGTTTGTAAAACGTTAAGTTTGGAAAAGAGAGAGAAAGATCTTTCAGAGGCTCCATCCTTCAGATGCTCAAAGTTGTTCTATTTCCGTGAACACGGCTGATCGATCAGATTGAAATACTCTCGAGAGGTTGTGCACTTTCCCCACAATCCACGATCAAGCCCTTTTACAGACCAGACCATGGCGAAGCCTTCCCTTAGTATCCCCTCTACCAGCTGGATCCAACCGTGCCAAGAACCTCCAAATGTTGGTACCCCGGTGAGGTTTCCCACTAAGTACTAAGCCAAGACAGAGCCCATATTTATTGTGGTTGCACTGGAAGCTTCTGAATTCTGAAACGTGGCAGACTTCTTTGATTCCTGGGCGGCCGTCCTCCACCAAATATCCACTCGTTGTCCCGACAACCATTCCGCCCAGAAGAAAACTTAGTTTTATTTTGAAAGGGGTTTTGAGAAGGAAAGTTCGCTCGAGAGAGCTCTCATACTTAGAAAATTTTGAGTCTTTCGAACCCCCCAACGGTACTTAGTATTTATATAGCATAGCAAGCAAAACTTAGCAAGACAGGGGAACCTAATAGGATGGAAAACCTAATCATAGAACTACTCATGGCATACTACAAAACTGGACTTGCAAAATAGTACTAAGAAAATCTACCAAAATCCTACACATGCATACTACGGAATTTGAAGAGTAAAACATGCATAGTCAAAACTGGGACATAAACATGAACAAGTGGTGTAACTTGCCTTGATCCGAGCAGCAATCTACACAACAGTATTCCTCAGCGCACTCCGAGCAATCTAACGAAACAAACATGGATCCAATCACAATTTGCACAAAACAAAGTCACGAAGACGAATATACATGCATGCAACATGGTAATATGCAAGGATGGATTTGGTTTCGACCACGGGTTTTAACCAGGAGTGTTGTTGAGTTGGGGATGTCATTAGAATCAATTCTCCATAGATTTGAAGTATTTTGGGTTAAACCCTAATTATTCAAGCTCAAAACTAGATCTACAACTCCAATCTATCTCGAGACAGATCTGAACACCCTAAGCATTAATAGAAAATTTTCTACAGAAGGTCTCGCCGATACAAAGCCAACGCAACAAGAATCAACTAAAACGGAGCTACGGATAATATTCTAGAATTTAAATACTCTAATCTAAACTTTAAATCCTACTTCAAGATTGCTGTGGCAAAACAGAAATATTATTGTAGATCTGTGTTCTACTCGAAAATACGAATCTAACGGTATATTATAAGCAATTTTTGGACTAATATTCGAATTACTATGGATTTTACAAGATTGAAGCTATTTCTGCCTATTTAAAAGAAAAACAAAGGAGGCCAGCGACGCGGCGACACGTGGTGGCCCAGGATTGGTCCACGAGGCACGCGTGACGGCGACGCGGCGCTGACACGGCGATGACGTGGCGGCTGCCACGTGGCGCGCGCGCGATTTGCCGGTACCGCTTCGGTCGATCAGGGCTGTCGGATGCAGATCCGAGGGTCGGAGGGGGGGCTTACCGGCGGCGGCGATGACGGGCGGTGGTGGCGCGTCGGCGGCGAGGTACGGCGGGGCGGCGGTGCTTCTCCGGCCCGACGAAGTGGTCGACGGCGACCGGCTCCTCGTCGTGGCTGCATTCCCGGGGGCAGCGTCGGCTCCTCCTTCCCGAGGCGACGGCGGGCGGTGGCTGGAGGCGGCGGAGGCGGCGGGACTCCGGCGAGAGATTGGCGGCGGCTCGATGGCGATTAGCGGAAGGAAACCTAGGGTTTTTGGGGAGGCGTTCCAGGGGCTTTTATGGGCGCGATTTCTTGGCGCGGGGGTCATGGAGTCCGCTCCGATTTCGTCGGAGGAGGTTGGAGCTGGCGCGGCGGCGGCCGTGCTCGAGCCAGACTCGGGGTGGGCGGTTGACGGGCGGGGCCCGCCTGTCGGTGGCTGCAGGCGCGCGGGCGGGCTACGGCTGCTGCGGCCCACGCGCTACGCGCTGCTCGCTTGCTGGCACGCGCGGTAGTTAGGCCCTGGGCTGGCTCGGCCGGCCCGGTTAGGTTAGGTTAGGTTTTTCTTTATTCCTTTATTATTTTCTGATTTGCTATTTGTTTAATAACTTTTGCAAACGGACTCCGAATTAAGCGAAACTTGTTTCTAAAATTTTGTAAAAAGAAGAAGGTTAGGATAGGATTATAAAATAACTCATTTGCAAAGGTTTGGTGGTTCAAAAGGTTTTACCCCCTTTTGTCTATAATTAGACTATGGGGTTTAAGAAAATACCTGTTGCAGTTTTTGATATGCGATGCCATGATGCAATGATATGATGCATGCTTCTAGTAACATCTGGAATTGCGAAATTTGGGATGTTACAAACCTACCCCCTTAAGAAGAATCTCGCCCCCGAGATTCAGGTTGGTTAGCAAATAGGTGTGGGTGTTCTTTCTTCAGGTCTTCTTCACGCTCCCACGTGGCCTCTTCCTCAGAATGGTGATTCCATTGAACTTTGCAAAACCTGATAGCCTTGGTACGAGTGATTCTCTCTGCTGTCTCCAGAATCCTGGTGGGTTTTTCCTCATAGGTGAGATCGTTCTCCAATTGAACCTCGTCCAACGGAACCGTGTCCTTTAGTGGTGTTTCAGCCATTTCTGGGTGACACTTCTTTAGTTGCGACACATGGAAAACATCATCAACAGTTAGCACTTCGGGTAATTCCAACTGATAGGCAACTTCCCCTCTAAGACCCAAGATCTTGTAGGGCCCTATGAATCGGGGTGCTAACTTACCCTTGATTCCAAATCTCTTAACTCCTCATAGTGGCGAAACTCAGAGATACGCACGGTCTCCCACTTCATAAGTCACATCCCTGCGCTTGGAATCAGCACAACTCTTTTGCCTGGATTGGGCTATTTTTAACCGGTCTTGAATCTGCATCACTTTTTCTTTGGCATCCTTGATCAGTTCAGGTCCAAACAAACTACATTCTCCTACTCCACTCCATAGCAGCGGAGTCCTACACTTTCTTCCATATAAAACTTCAAATGGAGCCATCTTGATGCTAGCTTGGTAGTTGTTATTGTATGAGAATTCTGCATATGGCAAGTTATCATCCCAACTAGACCCATAGTCTAGCGCACAGGCTCTTAACATGTCCTCCAAGATCTGATTAACTCTTTCCGTTTGTCCATCAGTTTGCGGGTGGAAGGCAGTACTAAACTCCAGTCGTGTCCCTAGATATTCGTGTAGCTGTCGCCAAAACTTAGAGGTGAATTGGGTACCTCTATCAGAAACAATCCCCTTGGGCACCCCGTGAAGACTTACGATCTTTGACATATAAATCTTAGCAAGTTTAGCACTTGTATAGGTGGTCTTTACGGGAATAAAGTGGGCCACCTTTGTGAAGTGGTCGACCACTACCCAGATGGAGTCATACCCAGAACGAGTCCGCGGTAGTCCTGTGATAAAATCCATACCTACCTTGTCCCACTTCCAATCGGGCGCAGGTAATGGCTGTAGCAGTCCTGCTGGCTTTTGGTGTTCGGCCTTGACTCTGTTGCACACGTCACACAAGGAGATGTATTCAGCAATTTCTCTTTTCATGTTGTTCCACCAGAATCTATCTTTCACATCCATGTACATCTTTGTATTACCAGGATGAATTGAGTAAGGCGAGTCGTGAGCTTCCTGAAGGATTAACTTCCTGATATCAGGGTTATCGGGAACACACAGACGCTTCTCATACCAAAGTGTTTCTTGTTCATCTGTGTGAAACCCATTTGCTTTGCCCTTGCTTATATTAGCTCTTATTTCTTCCAACTCTTTGTCCCCCTTCTGGGCCTCTTTAATTTGATCCAGAAGTGTTGGCACTATCTCCATAGTAGCTAAGTATCCCTCCGGAACTATTTCTAACCTGAGGTCCTTGAACTGTTCACACAAATCATTCGGAAGTTCACCCACGGTAAGTCCATTTACATAGACCTTCCGGCTTAAGGCGTCAGCCACAACATTGGCCTTTCCGGGATGATACTGCAGGTCCAAATCATAGTCCTTGATCAGCTCAAGCCATCTCCTTTGCCTCATATTTAGTTCCTTTTGTGTGAAAATGTATTTAAGGCTCTTGTGATCCGTGAACACATCACAATGTTTGCCCATTAGGTAATGTCTCCATACCTTGAGCGCATGCACAACTGATGCTAGTTCCAAATCGTGCATGGGGTAGTTATTCTCATGGTGCTTAAGGTGCCGAAGGCGTAAGACACTACTTTTCCATCTTGCATCAGAACACTACCAAGTCCTTGTCAAGAAGCGTCACAATAGACTTGGAAATCCTTTTGAATATCAGGGAGACACAAAACCGGTGCCGTTACTAGGCGCTTCTTCAACTCTTGAAAACTTGCTTCACATGCCTCGGTCCATTGGAACTTCTTCTCTTTCTTCAGCAATTCTGTCATAGGCTTTGCTATCTTGGAAAAGTTTTCAATGAACCTTCGGTAATATCCTGCAAGGCCCAGGAAACTCCTAATATCACCCACATTCTTAGGGGACTCCCATTCTGTTATAGAAGCTACCTTACTTGGGTCCACGGCAACACCTTTTGCTGATACAATATGGCCAAGGAATCCCACTTCTTTCAACCAGAACTCACATTTGCTAAATTTGGCATACAACTTGTGTTCCCTTAACTTTTCCATGATTAGGCGCAGATGCCGCTCATGTTCCTTCTCGTCCTTTGAGTATATGAGTATGTCATCAATGAATACTACGATAAACTTATCCAAGTACTCCATGAATACCTTGTTCATCATAGTCATGAAGTATGCTGGGGCATTGGTTAAGCCAAACGACATCACGGTGTACTCATACAATCTGTATCTTGTGGTGAAAGCTATCTTGGGTACATCCTGTTCTCAAATCTTCAACTGGAAATATCCTGATCGGAGATCAATCTTAGAGAATACACTAGCTCCCTTTAATTGATCGAACAGGTCGTTAATATTGGGTAGAGGGTACTTGTTCTTGATTGTCACTTCATTTAACGACCGATAGTCCACGACTAGTCTCTTGGTTTTATCCTTCTTCTCCACGAATAAGACAGGTGCTCCCCAAGATGACGCACTTGGTTGAATGAAGCCTTTGTCCAACTGCTCTCTAAGCTGTTTCTTAAGTTCCTTCAACTCATCCACATCCATCTTGTACGGTCTCTTTGCTATTGGTCCAGTACCTGGCATCAAGTCAATGAGAAACTTGATGTCTTGGTTCGGAGGCATCCCTGGTAATTCTTCCGGAAACACGTCTGGGTACTCCTTCACAATTGGCACATCCTCGAAGCTAACCCCCTTAAGAGAATTCACCATACTTCCTTTGAGTGCGAAAGCTGACTTAAAGTGGATCCTTTTCTTATCCGGAGTCATGAGTGCGATAGTTCTTTTGGCGCAATCTATGACTCCCTCATATTCGGTCATCCAGTTCATGCCCAAAATTATGTCTAAGCCTTGTGATTCCAGAACGACTAGGCTGGTGGGAAAGGTGTGTGCCCCAATCCTTAATTCTAACCCACGGCATCCAGAGTTTGCCACTATTTCTCTCCCAGGAGAACTTACCCTTAGGGGAGTACTAATAGTCTCCGTAGGTATCTTGCCTCTATCCACAAATACCCTTGATATGAATGAATGTGATGCACCAGTATCAAAAAGAACAACTGCAGGGATGGAGTTAAGCTTGAACTTACCAATCATGGAGTCGGGTGCCTCACGAGCATCCTCCACGGAGACATGATTCACTGTGGCTTTGACGAACGGATTCGGCTTCTTCCCATTTCCATTACCATTGCCATGGTTGTGTCCGTTGCCGTTTCCATTACCATTCCCGTTCTTCATCTTTTCAGGGCAGGTAGTTGCATAATGTCCTGTCTTGTTACACTTGAAGCATGTCACTTCACTTAGATCCTTCCCGTTGCCATTTCCATTGCGGTGTTTATGGCCATTGTGGTTATGTCCTCCATGACGATGACCATTGTGGTTGTGACCATTGTGATGGTGGGGTGGTGGTGACGAAGTGCGTTGCTTCTAATATGGGGCAGAGTTATGCTTGTGTGAGGTGGACTTTCTCTTTCAGTTCTCTATACTCCTTTGCTTTGGTTCAACTACCACTGCCCTGTCTAGGAGTTCCTGGTAGTTATCAAACTTCAGAGCCACAAGCTGAATAGATATTTCATCATTAAGTCCCCTCAAGAATTCCTCCTCTCTCTTGGCATCAGTGGATACATCATCAGGTGCATAACGTGCCAGCTTGTTGAAAAGGTCCCCATACTCGGAGACAGAGCGGTGCAGCTGTTTCAAGTCACGGACCTCACGTCTCTTAAGTGACATGACTCCCGCGGCTACGTGATGAGTACGAAAGGCTGCCTCAAACTGGTTCCAGGTGATAGCTTCAATATCAGGGTGGGTGACCTGGTAGTTATCCCACCATTCAGCAGCTGGTCCCTCAAGTTGGTGCACGGCAAAGCGCACCCTATCAGCTCCAGCAATTTGGACGGTGTCTAACTTTTTGTTGGTGGTGCGGAGCCAGTCATCTGCCACAATTGGCTCAGAACTACTTGAGAAAGTTGGAGGGTTCAACCTCAAGAACCGAGTCAGGCGATCCTGTTGGGGCGGTGGAGGTGGCGGATTGTTGTTGTTGTTGTTGTTTTGCATGTTTTGAGTGAGGAGTTGGATCAGCTGATTCTGGGAGTTCAGAAGTTGTGCTATCTCTGGGGGCATGTTGTTATTGTTGTTTCCACGTCTCGCCATCTGTAGGGTTTGAGAGGCAAGTTAAGAAAAGATAGAAAGCCTAAGGAATAAACTCCTACCCTTATGAAAAAAGAAAAACACACGAGAAAAGCAAGGCACACATGGCACAAAAACCACACACTCAACCAAGTTTAACTAACCAATATAAAACTTTGGTACTCATTACAATCGCGAATAACATTAGACTATAGAACTAAAGGTGGTCCAACTACTCTACTCATCATCCACTTCCTCATCCTCAATGATGAAGCCTTCCTTTTCCAGCAGTGACTTGTATAGCTCCATGTCCCTCGTCGTGGCTTCAAGCTTCTCTTGAAGTTCCTTCATCTCCTGTGGCTCCGGTGTTGCAGCTTCGAGCCTTCCTTGAAGTTCCTTCACCTCTTGCAGCTCCTGGGTAGCAGCTTCTAGCTTCGCTCGGAGTTCCTTCTTCTCCTTCTGTAGCTTCTTGATCAAACTTGACCCCATAGTCACGGGCGTGATCTTCTCCTCCAAGCTCCTCTTGGCTGCTCGTAGGTCCTTCAACATGGTGGCAAGGTTCTTGAACTCCATCTCGTTCTTTGCGAGCACTAGACTTTGCTCCCTAATCCTCTTATTCTTATCTTGCACCCTCTTCTCTTGATTAGCGAACCTCTTGTCTTGGGCTGTGAGCTCCCCTCCTAGGGACTTGATCTTCTCTTCCAGCTCTTCGATCTTCTCGTCCTTCTCCTTGACTAGGGCACAAAGCTCGTCATTCCTCACGATCTCAAGGCAGCTCCCCTTCTGAAGGTCATTGATATGGAACTCCAAGTCTTGATATTGGATCCTTCGACGCTTGCATGTCTTCCTTTCTTCTGGGGTTAACTCTATTGGAACTCCCTTCTCATCACGTCTTCCAAAGAGTTTGATGTAGTGGCCTTCAACCTCTTCATGATGGCGTCCGCAAAGGCATCCAATGAGTACCTGCAAGCTGATGCTAAGTCCTTTTTCCTTGGAGTCGCTGGTGATGTTGAGTACAATGGCCTCTGTCTTGGGTTCTGTCTGACTGTGCCCTAGTTGGATGACTTCAATTGCCCAGCATCCTTCCTTGTGCATCTTCCTCAACTCACTTCCCCTGATTGATGGCATGGGTAACTGCAGTGTCTTGATGATGTCCAGAAGGCATTCCCCGAAGCACAGGCACTTGATGTCTTCGGCGGTGTCGTAGTAGAAGGCCGTCATCTTTAGGTTAGGAGAGAGAAAATTAGACACAAGGTGATAAGAAGGAGAAATACTAGAAGAGTAAAAGCGAAAACACAAATGGTAAAGGTGGTTTCCAATCTTAGGGGTCACGTCCTACAGGCAACTTTGTGCTCTGATACCATCTGTTGTGACCTCGGATCAATAAGGATCCTAAGTCCCTGTGATTAACATGCTAGTCCCTAGATCAATAGCTAGCACTTCACAGTCAATGAATATCATGTAAAACACAAGTCATTATTACACGAATAATCCAGAGTATATTTATTACAACTTGCATAGCTTATAGCTAGCTCAAAATAAAACAACGGAAACTAAGTAAAACTTGAGTCCATCAACGTCTCAGGCTAGCTGTGTGAAGACCCGCGATCCCTACGCACCTTTCAATCTTCGGATTCTGCACATAAGACGTGCAGCCAACAAGTTGGGTCAATACTTTGAATGTATTGGCAAATTACACCAAGTAAAGAGTAAGACTATCTCTACATGCAAGGCTAAGAGTAGGCTCTGGGGTTCATTTGCGTAAAGCCAATTTTTATCGATGTAATAAGAAAAGAGGTAGAAAGTTTTCCCTACTTTGCAAACTTTGATATATAGTATAGGGTCGAATGGAACACGTGGATATTACTCACCAAGTGCCCAAATCAACCTAGCACTTGGATATTATGCACCAAGTTCCCAAAATCCCACCCAATGGCGATATTACTCATGCCTTGGGGTTTGTAAAACGTTAAGTTTGGAAAAGAGAGAGGAAGATCTTTCAGGGGCTCCATCCTTTAGATGCTCAAAGTTGTTCTATTTCCGTGAACACGGCTGATCGATCAGATTGCAATACTCTCGAGAGGTTGTGCACTTTCCCCACAATCCATGATCAAGCCCTTTTACAGACCAGACCATGGCGAAGCCTTCCCTTAGTAGCCCCTCTACCAGCTGGATCCAACCGTGCCAAGAACCTCCAAATGTTGGTACCCCGGTGAGGTTTCCCACTAAGTACTAAGCCAAGACAGAGCTCATATGTATTGTGGTTGCACTGGAAGCTTCTGAATTCTGAAACGTGGCAGACTTCTTTGATTCCTGGGCGGCCGTCCTCCACCAAATATCCACTCGTTGTCCCGACAACCATTCCGCCCAGAAGAAAACTTAGTTTTATTTTGAAAGGGGTTTTGAGAAGGAAAGTTCGCTCAAGAGAGCTCTCATACTTAGAAAATTTTGAGTCTTTCGAACCCCCCAACGGTACTTAGTATTTATATAGCATAGCAAGCAAAACTTAGCAAGACAGGGGAACCTAATAGGATGGAAAACCTAAGCATAGAACTACTCATGGCATACTACAAAACCGTACTTGCAAAATAGTACTAAGAAAATCTACCAAAATCCTACACATGCATACTACGGAATTTGAAGAGTAAAACATGCATAGTCAAAACTGGGACATAAACATGAACAAGTGGTGTAACTTGCCTTGATCCGAGCAGCAATCTACACAACAGTATTCCTCAGCGCACTCCGAGCAATCTAACGAAACAAACATGGATCCAATCACAATTTGCACAAAACAAAGTCACGAAGACGAATATACATGCATGCAACATGGTAATATGCAAGGATGGATTTGGTTTCGACCACGAGTTTTAACCAGGGGTGTTGTTGAGTTGGGGATGTCATTAGAATCAATTCTCCACAGATTTGAAGTATTGTGGGTTAAACCCTAATTATTCAAGCTCAAAACTAGATCTACAACTCCAATCTATCTCGAGACAGATCTGAACACCCTAAGCATTAATAGACAATTTTCTACAGAAGGCCTCGCTGATACAAAGCCAACGCAACAAGAATCAACTAAAACGGAGCTACGGATAATATTCTAGAATTTAAATACTCTAATCTAAACTTTAAATCCTACTACAAGATTGCTATAGCAAAAAAGCAATATTATTGTAGATCTGAGTTCTACTCGAAAGTACGAATCCAACGGTATATTATAAGCAATTTTTGGACTAATATTCGAATTACTATGGATTTTACAAGATTGAAGCTATTTTTGCCTATTTAAAAGAAAAACAAAGGGGGCCAGCGACGCGGCGACACGTGGCGGCCCAGGATTGGTCCGCGAGGCGCGCGTGACGGCGACGTGGCGCTGACGCGGCGATGACATGGCGGCTGCCACGTGGCGCGGCGCGATTCGCCGATACCGCTTCGGTTGATCGGGGCCGTCGGATGCAGATCCTAGGGTCGGAGGGGGGGCTTACTGGCGGCGGCGATGACGGGCGGTGGTGGCGGATCGGCGGCGAGGTACGACAGCGCGGCGGTGCTTCTCCGTCCCGACGAAGTGGTCGACGGCGACCGGCTCCTCGTCGTGGCTGCGTTCCCGGGGGCGGCGTCGGCTCCTCCTTCCCGAGGCGATGGCTGGAGGCGGCGGAGGCGGCGGGACTCCGGCGAGAGATTGGCGGCGGCTCGGTGGCGATTAGCGGAAGGAAACCTAAGGTTTTTGGGGAGGCGTGCCGGGGGCTTTTATGGGCGCGATTTCTTGGCACGGGGGTCATGGAGTCCGCTCCGATTTCGTCGGAGGAGGTTGGAGCTGGCGCGGCGATGGCCGTGCTCGAGCCGGACTCGGGGTGGGCGGGTGACGGGCGGGGCGCGCCTGTTAGTGGCTGCAGGCGTGCGGGCGGGCTGCTGCGGCCCACGCGCTATGCGTTGCTCGCTTGCTGGCGCGTGCGGTAGTTAGGCCCTGGGCTGGCTCGGCCGGCCCGGTTAGGTTAGGTTAGGTTTTTTTATTCCTTTATTATTTTCTTATTTGCTATTTGTTTAATAACTTTTGCAAACTGACTCCAAATTAAGCGAAACTTGTTTCTAAAATTTTGTAAAAAGAAGAGGGTTAGGATAGGATTATAAAATAACTCATTTGCAAAGGTTTGGGTGGTTCAAAAGGTTTTACCCCCTTTTGTCTATAATTAGACTATGAGGTTTAAGAAAATACATGTTGCAGTTTTTGATATGCGATGCCATGATGCAATGATATGATGCATGCTTCTAGTAACATCTGGAATTGCGAAATTTGGGATGTTGCAGAAGGATACCTAGAAAGATGCCACTACAGCATGTGGTGTTCAACCATGTCTAGGACTCTAGCAGCAAGCTGGGATTCAACTACATCATGCATTATACCACTAGTTTGAAAGATGCTGCATCACCACGCCCACTTGGATGTGTGTGTATCAGTATCCATCATTCTGGTTTTGGAGAAGGATACCTAGAAATATGCCACTACAGCATGTGGTGTCGAACCATGTCTAGGAACTCTAGCAGCATGCTGGGATTCAACTACATCATGCATTATACAACTAGTTTGAAAGATGCTATATCCCCATGCCACTTGGATGTGTGTGTATCAGTGTCCATCATTTTAGTTTTGGAGAATAACACATGGAATGATGCCGCTACAACATGTGGTGTCCAACCATATCCAGGAACCCTAGTAGTATGCTTGGATTCAACTGCAACATGCATTGTACCACCAGTTTGAAAGATGCTGCATCACCACACCCACTTGGAAGTGTGTGTGTATTAGTGTCCATCATAGTGGTTTTGGAAAATAACACATGGAATTATTCCACTGTAGCATGTGGTGTCCAACCATGTCCAGTAACCCTAGTAGCATGCTGAGATTCAACTACAACATTCATTCTTCCACCGGTTTGAAAGATGTTGCATCACCACACCCACTTGGATATGTGTGTGTATAAGTGTCCATCATTGTGGTTTTGGAGAAGAACACATGGAATGATGCCACTATAGCATGTGGTGTCCAACCATGTCCAGGAACCCTAGCAGCATGCTAGGATTCAACTACAGCATACATTCTGCCACTAGTTTCAAAGATGATGCATCACCACATCCACTTGCACGTGTGTGTGTATCAGTGTCCATCATGGTGGTTTTGGAGAAGAACATATGGAATGATGCCACTACAACATGTGGTGTTCAACCATGTCTAGGAACACTAGAAGCATGCTGGGATTCAACTGCAACATGCATTGTACCACTAGTTTGAAAGATGCTGCATCACCACACCCACTTGGAAGTGTGTGTGTATTAGTTTCCATCATAGTGGTTTTGGAATATAACAAATGGAATGATGCCACTGCAGCATGTGGTGTCCAACCATGTCCTGGAACCCTAGCAGCATGCTGGGATTCAACTACAACATTCATTCTACCAGCGGTTTAAAAGATGTTGCATCACCACACCCACTTGGATGTATGTGTGTATAAGTGTCCATCATTGTGGTTTTGGAGAAGAACACATGGAATGATGCCACTACAACATGTGGTGTCCAACCATGTCCAGGAACCCTAGCAGCATGCTAGGATTTAACTGCAGCATGCATTCTGCCACTAGTTTGAAAGATGCTACATCACCACACCCACTTGGATTTGTGTGTGTGTATCAGTGTCCATCATTGTGGTTTTGGAGGATAACACATGGAATGATGACACTACATCATGTGGTGTCCAACCATGTCTAGGAACCCTAGCAGCATGCTGGGATTCAACTGCAGCATGCATTCTACCACTAGTTTGAAAGATGTTGCTTCAGCACACCCACTTGGATATGTGTGTGTGTGTATCATTGTCCATCATTGTGGGTTTGGAGCATAATACATGGAAAGATGCCACTACAGCATGTGGTGTCCAACCATGTCTAGGAAACCTAGAAGCATGCTGTGTTTCAACTACAGCATGCATTCTACCACTAGTTTGAAAGATGCTACATCACCACACCCACTTGGATGTGTGTGTATTAGTGTCCATCATTGTGGTTTTAGAGAAGAACACATGGAATGATGCCACTAAAGCATGTGGTGTCCAACCATGTCCAGGAACCCTAGCAACATGCTGGGATTCAACTGTGGCATACATTCTACCACGTGTTTGAAATATGTTGCATCACCACACCCACTTGGATGGGTGTGGGTGTGGGTGTGTATTAGTGTCCATCATTCTGGTTTTGGAGAAGAACACATGGAATCGATGCCACTACAGCATGTCGTGTCCAACCATATCCAGGACTCCTAGAAGCATGCTGGGATACAACTGTAGCATGCATTCTACCACCAGTTTGAAAGATGCTGCATCACCACACCCACTTGGATGTGTGTGTGTGTATTAGGGTCCATCATTGTGGTTTTGGAGAACAACACATGGAATGATGCCACTATAGCATGTGGTGTCCAACCATGTCCAGGAACCCTAGTAGCATGCTAGGATGCAACTGCAGCATGCACTCTACCACCAGTTTGAAAGATGCTGCATCACCACACCCACTTGGATGTGTGTGTGTATCAGTGTCCATCATTGTGATTTTGGAGAAGAACACATGGAATGATGCCACTATAGCATGTGGTGTCCAACCATGACCAGGAACCCTAGCAGCATGCTATGATTCAACTGCACCATGCATTGTACCACTAGTTTGAATGATGCTTCATCACCACACCCACTTGGATGTGTGTTTGTGTGTGTGTAAGTGTCCATCATTGTGGTTTTGGATAAGAACACATGGAATCATGCCACTACAACATGTGGTGTCCTATCATGTCCAGGAACCCTAGCAGCATGCTGCTGCCGAGGTGCAGCGGCTCCATGACGGAAACGATCTCCCTGGGGAAACGCTCCAGCACGGAGGCGACGAAGACAGGAAGGTCACCGAAAAGCAGGATAGAACCATTTGCCGGAAACAAGGTTTCGGCGAAGCAGGAAGCGTTGTCGATGACGCAGTCAAATTTTCCGAGCGTGAGCACCAGGTCGGAGGCCATGCGCTCACCGGCTGAAGTGCGGGGTCCCGTGTGGGAGAATATCATTTTGCAGCCCGAAAGTTGGGGTGTCCAGGCAACGCGGTACCCAAGTTCCCTAAAATCAGCCGGGATGACTACAATTGGTGTGCCAAATACTCAGAGGGTCTTTTTCGGCACGAATTCAACTTTACGTTTCAATACAAAAAATGAGGCTAACGACCGTCAAGTTGGGCCCCCCTGTCAGTTCTCGTCATTATGTCGCTCCCGTCGCTTAGGCGGGTGGCTGTCACGTAGGCTTGCAGCATTGGCAAAGTGGATAGGACAACACCCCCGTCCAGTGTATTGACGTGACAAAACAAGGCACATGTATCGGTGTTATAATTATTTTTTGTTTACTCAGAAGCTAGAACGGCCACCACCACACGTCTCTCCTTGGACTTCCGTCCCCGTCGTTAACCACTACCTTAAAAGTGCATTGACGGTTCCACCGTTCCCCTGCCTCGCAGAAACCACTCTTCTTCTTCCTGTCATCTGTCTTCTTCCCGTCTTCTCCTTGCAACCATGGAAGGTCGTCGCACTCTAGAGACAAGCTTCACTACCCATGACAATAAGAAGATAGACATTGTCTACACCAATGAGGAGGGGACAGTGGTGCGTGTCCTAGGGATGTACGAGGGTTGGCTTGGGATAGACGAGGACAAGTTTGTGGGATTGGACCTTGAGTACGCCCTAGAGCACCCATATGAAGGGAGTGAAGTCGCCGTCATTCAACTGGCCATGCGTAAACACGTCCTCGTCTACCACCTCTCCCGGTTTGTAGATCTGCTCTCTATAGCTAACCACTTTTAGGATTTTCTCCTCTTGTTCTTTATCCACTTGCTCATCTTGCAACTACTGGATTTTATTTAGGACCAAATAAATTATGACAAGACAATGTTGAGAGTCTTGATCTTGCATTTACTAAACTTTTCAAAATTATATTCAGATGATGATCTTGCATTGACAAAATATTTGTAGTTACAAATTTTGGTGATGACAAACTACATACTTTCAGGATTGACGGGAATTGTCCGGCGCTGCGCCAGTTCTTTGTAGAAAAGGGAATTGTTTTCTGAACTATCGACAAAACAACTGATTTTTCGAAACTTTATCAAGAGGGAATTATAATTCCTGCGCACAACTGGATCGATATTCAGAGTCTTGTCAAGATCCTAGGGGGCTTGAGGAAGGATGGAATGGCATCACTCGCAACTAGAATCCTCGATGAGTCGTACGACAAAATGAAGGAAGATTTCCCTACGGATAGGCACGATTTTTGGGACGAGTGGCTGTTGTCTGATATAAACCTGAAGTATGCAGCCATAGATGCTTACGTGACCTACCAGCTGTACAAGAATATCCATTTTTTTCTATGTTACCTCGTGTTTTGCCCTATTTGCAAGAGGGAAGACGAGCTTAGGGGAGCCCTTTGTAGAAAATGCAGAATAGTTGAGTTTGAAGCTGCATATGCAAAGAAAATGACTGCATCTGAAGCAGTTGATAGAGAGGCTGCAGAAGCAGCTGAAAGAGACCTTGCAGCTGAAGCTGAAGCAGCTGACAGAGAGGCTGTAGCTGAAGCAGCAAATAGAGAGGCAGCATCTTCTAGCGGCAACAATCAGGCTTGTGATGCATCGCTAATTGTGCCACAGGACACTGAAGATAGAGAAGCCAAGTCAGATCCCAGGTGGGACGATGCATTTTGTGAGCTATGGAGTACCTGGAATGGTTGCAGTTTGTCGCCTAGGAACAATGGCAAGCGCCTCAAGTGGTCTGATGATAAGTGAATTAAATTTTACTTGTCAGTGTTATGTTTCTGTTTTGTGGAACTCAGTTAGCTTGTCAAGATGTCTAGTGCCTCAAGTGATACTAGTAAAATAAATTTAACCATCGTTGTGTTATGTTTATGTATGTGTCTTGTAGCTTGTCAAGATGGTAGCTTGTTAACTCGCAGTTTGAAAGAGTGCCCTTTTCCTCTCTCGCTAAACAGATATGTTTCATTTTGCCCAAATTGGTAGCAAATCTAGAGAAGATTCTCACTTCGATAATTCGTTCCCTTTTGGACCTCTTTTTGCCTCCGATCAGATAGCAAATCTAGAGCAGCAAATCACACCAGGCAGAATACATTCATTCATAAAACAAAACAAATGTAGATATAGCTATGTGCAACTAAATAGGATATAGCGATAGAAAGTAGGTTGCTTAACGAGGTTCGATGCATTTAGCCAGAAATAGGATATAGCTAGAAAGAAGCTGCTTAGCAGCAGCAGCAGCCGCCGCAGCTGCAGGCACATCCTGCAAGTGCCCGCGCCTCCGGCTCCTCCCTCTGGCGCTTCCTCCACTTCTTACTGCCTAGTCCCTTGATCTTGGGGGCCTTGGGCCTGATTGGAGGCATGCAACCCTCTTTGATGGCCACCCACTGGAGGTTTCGGAGGTGAATGCCGAGAGCCCGGTGTTCAGCGATGTAGGTGTTGATGTTCACGGTCTCGTGCTCGCCGCCTTCGTGGATGCCGGAGCTCGGGGCCTCTACATGCTTTAGTAAGGAGTTGAAGTCAGTGCCGGGGAGACTCACCTAGCCGAAGGCGATCCCCTTGTGAAAGGGGCAGCACCGGGAGCCGCCCCTGAAGAAGGCGTCGTACTGGCCGGCCCGTGGCCTCCTCAGCACCTGACGAGTCTTGCTGTGGATGGACTCATCATCGCTGCAGATGTTGCTGCCGGAAACCTATTGGAAGAAAAGGAAAATGGGGGAGTAGATGATGTAACAAGACTGAGCGATCGAAATGCGAACAAGCGAATCCTAATAAACCAAGATCTAGCATCCAACGATGGGATCAGTAGAAGAACCAGGGGATGGGAGCAAACCCTAGTTACCTCTGACCATGGGTCGTCGATGATGGTGTCGTAGGGGTTCAGTGGAGTGATGTACTTATCTGGATCGTAGGTGCCCAAGAAGTGCTTGATCTACTTGTGACCGGCGGGGGCCTCGACTGGGAACTGGACATGGATGGCGGCTGCTTTCAACACATCGAGGGGGACAGGGGCCTCCTCGTCGGCGGCCTCAGAGGCGACGATGGCCACCTTATCCTCCTCGGCCATCGCCGACGCGGACGGGGTATTCTCGGGAGTTTGCGGATGCTGATGGGACGGTGGAGAGGGTTGCGTGGTGAGAGTGAGCGAGTGTGGGAGTGGGTGTGCGGAGAGGGGCTCTATAGTTAAGGTGGATGGAAGCATTGCACGTTTTGTTGCACCACCGTGCAACGCGCCGCGCAGTCTACTGCACCGTGCACCGCGACACGTGCACGGTACGTCACATTTTTTTCCCGGGCCATGCATTGCAGTTCTGTATTGACCCGCATGCAAAGGGCACACACACAATTTCTATGTACGAAGTTTGACATGGCCCTAAAATTGGCGATAGTTAAAAGTGGAAATGTAGAGGGGAAGGTAGGTGGTTGTACGGCGAGATTTGTGGGGTTGTGATAGATCGGGTAAAGGGATGTGTTGATGGATGCGAGTGACTCAATGAAGCCGGAGACGTTACGTCTCGTCGAGCTCAGCTATTCGGCCTCCAGCTAGCGCGTGCAAGCTTCTTACGGTGGGCCCCAGTTGGAAGTGAGATTGAGAGCCGCTGCGTAAAAAATGGGATGTGTCTTATTAAAATCAAGTGGCAATAAATTGCAGCCGTCCATCGATGACCGTGCACTCGATGACGCATGTGTTGTGGCGTAGTAGTAGCAGTAGTAGACTTTTCAAACTTGATTAAACGTGACATGACCGCTCGACGACTTTTTCCATGGACGGCATCGTGTTCCTTCTTGTAGAAGTCTCGCCGAGGGAGACGTCCGTGTTGTCTCATGATGTACTGTGAAGGGCACGACGTGTGCAACGATCATCATTGGATCGCAAAGAATCAACGGTTGGTGCACACGATCCGCGTGACAACTATGCCAACCAATCAGGGAGTAGAAGACAGATTGAGCTCAGGTTTGGGCTTCTACGAAAGATAGAGAGAGGGGGGCAAAACTAAGTAGTATCAAAAAACCAAGGGCAAAACTGAGTAGTATAAAAATGGAAAGTGAGTGTCTTGTACAATGAAATACATGGATCAACCATTGGCATTGCATGTCTGTTCTTTACACAAACCACATATGGATCCACTCGTGTCATTGCAAGTCTGTTCTTTTCACAAACCACACATGGATACACCAGTGTCATTGCATGTGTGTTCTTCTCATGAAACACAGCCAGAGTCATTGCATGTCTGTTCTTTCCACAAATTGTTCAAGGATCCACCTAGTGTGATTACATGTCTGTTCTTTTCACAGACCACACATGGATCCACCAGTGTCATTGCATGTCTGTTCTTTTCATGAACCACACCCAGTGTCATTACATGTCTATTCTATTCATGAACCACACCTAGTGCCATTGCATGTTTGTTCCTCTAAACAAACCACACATGGATCCACCTAGTGTGATTACATGTCTATTCTTTTCACAAACCACACATGGATCCACCAGTGTCATTGCATGTGTGTTATTTTCATGAACCATAGCTAGAGTCATTGCATGCCAGTTCTTCTCACAAACCACATAAGGATCCACCTAGTGTGATTACATGTCTGTTCTTTTCACAAACCACACATGGATCCACCCAGTGTCATTGCATGTCTGTTCTTCTAAACAAACCACACATGGATCCACCCAGTGTCATTGCATGTCTGTTCTTTTGATGAACCAGAGCTAGAGTCATTGCATGTTTGTGCTTTCCACAAACCACATATGGATCCACTAGTGTCATTGCATGTCTGTTCTTTTCACACACCACACATGGATGCACCTAGTGTGATTGGATGTCTGTTCTTTTCATGAACCAGACATGGATCCACCAGTGTCATTGCATGTGTGTTCTTCTCATGAAACACAACTAGAGTCATTGCATGTCTGTTCTTTTCACAAACCACACATGGATCCACCTAGTGTGATTGCATTTAGGTTCTTGTCACAAACCACACAAGGATCCACCAGTGTCATTGCATGTGTGTTCTTCACATGAACCACACCCAGTGTCATTGCATGTCTGTTCCTCTAAACAAACCACACATGGATCCACCCAGTGTCATTTCATGTCTATTCCTCTAAACAAACCACACATGGATCCACCTAGTGTCATTGCATGTCTGTTCTTTTCGCAAACCACACATGAATCCACCTAGTGTGATTGCATGTCTGTTCTTTTCATGAACCACACCCAGTGTCATTGCATGTCTGTTCCTCTAAACAAACCACACATGGATCCACCCAGTGTCATTGCAAGTCTGTTCTTTTCATGAACCACACCCAGTGTCATTGCATGTTTGTTCCTCTAAAGAAACCACACATTGATCCACCTAGTGTGATTACATGTCTGTTCTTTTCATAAACCACACATGGATCCACCTAGTGTCATTGCATGGTTGTTCCTCTAAACAAACCACATCTAGAGTCATTGCATGTGTGTTCTTCTAAACAAACCACACATGGATCCACCTAGTGTGATTGCATGTCTGTTCTTTTCACAAACCACACATGGATCCACCAGTGTCATTGCATGTGTGTTCTTATCATGAACCACACCCAGTGTCATTGCATGTCTATTCCTCTAAACAAACCACACATGGATCCACCTAGTGTCATTGCATGTCTGTTCCTCTAAACAAAGCACACATGGATCCACCTAGTGTCATTGCATGTCTGTTCTTTTCACAAACCACACACGGATCCACCTAGTGTGATTGCATGTCTGTTCTTTTCATGAACCACATATGGATCCACCAGAGTCATTGCATGTCTGTTCTTTCCACAAATTGTTCAAGGATCCACCTAGTGTGATTGCATCTCTGTTCTTTTCACAAACCACACATGGATCCACCAGTGTCATTGCATGTGTGTTCTTTTCATGAACCACAGCGAGAGTCATTGCATGTCTGTTCTTCTAAACAAACCACACATGGATCCACAAGTGTCATTGCATCTGTGTTCTTCTCATGAACCACACGTGGATCTACCTAGTGTGATTGCATGTCTGTTCCTCTAACAAACCACACATGGATCCACCTAGTGTGATCCAGCTAGAGTCATTGCATGGTTGTTCCTTCCACAAAACCACATATGGATCCACCAGTGTCATTGCATGTCTGTTCTTTTCATGAACCACACCCAGTGTGATTGCATGTTTGTTCCTCTAAACAAACCACACATGGAACTACCTAGTGTCATTGCATGTCTCTTATTCTCATGAACCACACATGGATTCAACAGTGTCACTGGATGTGTGTTCTTCTCATGAACCACAACCAGTGTGTCATTGCATGTATGTTGTTCTCACAAACACACATGGATCCACCAGTGTCATTGCATGTGTGTTCTTTTCATGAACCACTGCTAGAGTCATTGCATGTCTGTTCTTCTAAACAAACCACACATGGATCCACCTAGTGTGATTGCATGTCTATTCTTCTCATGAACCACACCAAGTGTGATTGCATGTCTGTTCCTCTAAACAAACCACACATGGATCCACCCAGTGTCATTGCATGTTTGTTCTTTTCACGAACCACACCTAGTGTCATTGCATGTTTGTTCCTCTAAAGAAACCACACATGGATCCACCTAGTGTAATTACATGTCTGTTCTTTTCACAAACCACACATGGATCCACCTAGTGTCATTGCATGGTTGTTCCTCTAAACAAACCACATCTAGAGTCATTGCATGTGTGTTCTTCTAAATAAACCACACATGGATCCACCTAGTGTGATTGCATGTATGTTGTTTTCACAAATCACACATGGATCCACCAGTGTCATTGCATGTGTGTTCTTCTCATGAACCACACATGGATCCACCTAGTGTGATTGCATGTCTGTTCTTTTCATGAACCAAACATGGATCCACAAGTGTCATTGCATGTGTCTTCTTCTCATGAACCACACCCAGTGTCATTGCATGTCTGTTCCTCTAAACAAACCACATCTAGAGTCATTGCATGTGTGTTCTTCTAAATAGACCACACATGGATCCACCCAGTGTGATTGCATGTCTGTTCCTCTAAACAAACCACACATGGATCCACCTAGTGTCATTGCATGTCTGTTCTTTTCACAAACCACACATGGATCAACCTAGTGTGATTGCATGTCTGTTCTTTTCATGAACCACACATGGATCCACAAGTGTCATTGCATGTGTGTTCTTCTCATGAACCACACCCAGTGTCATTGCATGTCTGTTCCTCTAAACAAACCAGACATGGATCCACCCATTGTCATTTCATGTCTGTTCCTCTAAACAAACCACACATGGATCCACCTAGTGTCATTGCATGTCTGTTCTTCTCATGAACCACACATGGATCCCCCTAGTGTGATCGCATGTCTGTTCTTTTCATGAACCACAACTAGAGTCATTGCATGTATATTCCTTCCACAAACCACATATGGATCCACCAGTGGCATTGCATGTCTGTTCTTTTCATGAACCACACCTAGTGTGATTGCATGTCTGTTCCTCTAAACAAACCACACATGGATCCACCCAGTGTCATTGCATGTCTGTTCTTCTCATGAACCACACATGGATCCAACAGTGTCATTGGATGTGTGTTCTTCTCATGAACCACAACCAGTGTCATTGCATGTATGTTGTTCTCACAAACCACACATGGATCCACCAATGTCATTGCATAGGTGTTCTTTTCATGAACCATAGCTAGAGTCATTGCATGTTTGTTCTTCTAAACAAACCACACATGGATCCACCTAGTGTGATTGCATGTCTATTCTTCTCATGAAACACACCCAGTGTCATTGCATGTCTGTTCGTCTAAACAAACCACACATGGATCCACCCAGTGTCATTGCATGTTTGTTCTTTTCATGAACCACACCCAGTGTCATTGCATGTTTGTTCCTCTAAAGAAACCACACATTGATCCACCTAGTGTGATTACATGTCTGTTCTTTTCACAAACAACACATGGATCCACCTAGTGTCATTGCATGGTTGTTCCTCTAAATAAACCACATCTAGAGTCATTGCATTAGTGTTCTTCTAAACAGACCACACATGGATCCACCTAGTGTGATTGCATGTCTGTTCTTTTCACAAACCACACATGGATCCACCAGTGTTATTGCATGTGTGTTCTTCTCATGAACCACACCCACTGTCATTGCATGTCTATTCCTCTAAACAAACCACACATGGATCCAGCTAGTGTCATTGCATGTATGTTCCTCTAAACAAACCACACATGGATCCACCTAGTGTCATTGCATGTCTGTTCTTTTCACAAACCACACACGGATTCACCTAGTGTGATTGCATGTTTGTTCTTTTCATGAACCACACATGGATCCACCAGAGTCATTGCATGTCTGTTCTTTCCACAAATTGTTCAGGGATCCACCTAGTGTGATTGCATCTCTATTCTTTTCACAAACCACACATGGATCCACCCGTCTCATTTCATGTTTGTTCTTTTCATGAACCACACCTATTGTCATTGCATGTTTGTTCCTCTAAACAAACCACACATGGATCCACCTAGTGTGATTGCATGTCTGTTCTACTCATGAACCACACCTAGTGTGATTGCATGTATGTTCCTCTAAACAAACCACACATGGATCCACTAGTGTCATTGCATGTGTGTTCTTTTCATGAACCACAGCGAGAGTCATTGCATGTCTGTTCTTCTAAACAAACCACACATGGATCCACTAGTGTCATTGCATATGTGTTCTTCTCATGAACCACACATGGATCTACCTAGTGTGATTGCATGTCTGTTCCTCTAACAAACCACACATGGATCCACCTAGTGTGATCCAGCTAGAGTCATTGCATGGCTGTTCCTTCCGCAAAACCACATATGGATCCACCAGTGTCATTGCATCTCTATTCTTTTCATGAACCACACCCAGTGTGATTCCATGTCTGTTCCTCTAAACAAACCACACTTGGATCTACCCAGTGTCATTGCATGTCTATTCTTCTCATGAACCACACATGGATTCAATAGTGTCATTGGATGTGTGTTCTTCTCATGAACCACAACCAGTGTCATTGCATGTATGTTGTTCTCACAAACCACACATGGATCCACCAGTGTCATTGCATGTGTGTTCTTTTCATGAACCACTGCTAGAGTCATTGCATGTCTGTTCTTCTAAACAAACCACACATGGATCCACCTAGTGTGATTGCATGTCTATTCTTCTCATGAACCACACCCAGTGTGATTGCATGACTGTTCCTCTAAACAAACCACACATGGATCCACCCAGTGTCATTGCATGTCTGTTCTTCTCATGAACCACACATGGATCCAACAGTGTCATTGGATGTGTGTTCTTCTCATGAACCACAACCAGTGTCATTGCATGTATGTTGTTCTCACAAACCACACATGGATCCACCAGTGACATTGCATGTGTGTTCTTTTCATGAACCACTTCTATAGTCATTGCATGTCTGTTCTTCCAAACAAACCACACATGGATCCACCTAGTGTGATTGCATGTCTATTCTTCTCATGAACCACACCCAGTGTGATTGCATGTTTGTTCCTCTAAACAAACCACACATGGATCCACCCAGTGTCATTGCATGTCTGTTCTTTTCCCGAACCACGCCCAGTGTTATTGCATGTTTGTTCCTCTAAAGAAACCACACATGGATCCACCTAGTGTGATTACATGTCTGTTCTTTTCACAAACCACACATGGATCCACCTAGTGTCATTGCATGGTTGTTCCTCTAAACAAACCACATATAGAGTCATTGCATGTGTGTTCTTCTAAATAGACCACACATGGATCCACCTAGTGTGATTGCATGTCTGTTCTTTTCACAAATCACACATGGATCCACCAGTGTCATTGCATGTGTGTTCTTCTCATGAACCACAACCAGAGTCATTGCATGTCTGTTCTTTCCACAAATTGTTCAAGGATCCACCTAGTGTGATTGCATCTCTGTTCTTTTCACAAACCACACATGGATCCACCAATGTCATTGCATGTCTGTTCTTTTCATGAACCACACCTAGTGTCATTGCATGTTTGTTCCTCTAAACAAACCACACATGGATCCACCTAGTGTGATTACATGTCTGTTCTTTTCACAAACCACACATGGATCCACCAGTGTCATTGCATGTGTGTTCTTTTCATGAACCACAGCGAGAGTCATTGCATGTCCGTTCTTTTAAACAAACCTCACATGGATCCACCAGTGTCATTGCATGTGTGTTCTTCTCATGAACCACCCATGGATCTACCTAGTGTGATTGCATGTCTGTTCCTCTAACAAACCACACATGGATCCACCTAGTGTGATCACATGTCTGTTCTTTTCACAAACCACACATGGATCCACCCAGTGTCATTGCATGTCTATTCTTTTCATGAACCACATATGGATCCACCTAGTGTGATTGCATGGCTGTTCCTTCCACAAACCACATATGGATCCACCTGTGTCATTGCATGTCTGTTCTTTTCATGAACCACACCCAGTGTGATTGCATGTCTGTTCCTCTAAACAAACCACACATGGATCCACCAAGTGTCATTGCATGTCTGTTCTTCTCATGAACCACACATGGATCCAACAGTGTCATTGGATGTGTGTTCTTCTCATGAACCACAACCAGTGTCATTGCATGTATGTTGTTCTCACAAACCACACATGGATCCACCAGTGTCCTTGCATGTGTGTTCTTTTCATGAACCACTGCTAGAGTCATTGCATGTCTGTTCTTCTAAACAAACCACACATGGATCCACCTAGTGTGATTGCATGTCTATTCTTCTCATGAACCACACCCAGTGTGATTGCATGTCTGTTCCTCTAAACAAACCACACATGGATCCACCCTGTGTCATTGCATGTCTGTTCTTTTCACGAACCACACCCAGTGTCATTGCATGTTTGTTCCTCTAAAGAAACCACACATGGATCCACCTAGTGTGATTACATGTCTGTTCTTTTCACAAACCACACATGGATCCACCTAGTGTCATTGCATGGTTGTTCCTCTAAACAAACCACATCTAGAGTCATTGCATGTGTGTTCTTCTAAATAGACCACACATGGATCCACCCAGTGTGATTGCATGTATGTTCCTCTAAACAAACCACACATGGATCCACCTAGTGTCATTGCATGTCTGTTCTTTTCACAAACCACACATGGATCCACCTAGTGTGATTGCATGTCTGCTCTTTTCATGAACCACACATGGATCCACAAGTGTCATTGCATGTGTGTTCTTCTCATGAACCACACCCAGTGTCATTGCATGTCTGTTCCTCTAAACAAACCACACATGGATCCACCCATTGTCATTGCATGTCTGTTCCTCTAAACAAACCACACATGCATCCACCTAGTGTCATTGCATGTATGTTCTTCTCATGAACCACACATGGATCCCGCTAGTGTGATCGCATGTCTGTTCTTTTCATGAACCACAACTAGAGTCATTGCATGTCTATTCCTTCCACAAACCACATATGGATCCACCAGTGGCATTGCATGTCTGTTCTTTTCATGAACCACACCTAGTGTGATTGCATGTCTGTTCCTCTAAACAAACCACACATGGATCCACCCAGTGTCATTGCATGTCTGTTCTTCTCATGAACCAAACATGGATCCAACAGTGTCATTGGATGTGTGTTCTTCTCATGAACCACAACCAGTGTCATTGCATGTATGTTGTTCTCACAAACCACACATGGATCCACCAGTGTCATTGCATGTGTGTTCTTTTCATGAACCATAGCTAGAGTCATTGCATGTATGTTCTTTTCACGAACCACACCCTGTGTCATTGCATGTTTGTTCCTCTAAAGAAACCACACATGGATCCACCTAGTGTGATTACATGTCTGTTCTTTTCACAAACCACACATGAATCCACCTAGTGTCATTGCATGGTTGTTCCTCTAAACAAACCACATTTAGAGTCATTGCATGTGTGTTCTGCTAAATAGACCACACATGGATCCACCTAGTGTGATTGCATGTCTATTCTTTTCACAAACCACACATGGATCCACCAGTGTCATTGCATGTGTGTTCTTCTCATGAACCACAACCAGAGTCATTGCATGTCTGTTCTTTCCACAAATTGTTCAAGGATCCACCTAGTGTGATTGCATATCTGTTCTTTTCACAAACCACACATGGATCCACCAATGTCATTGCATGTCTGTTCTTTTCATGAACCACGCCTAGTGTCATTGCATGTTAGTTCCTCTAAACAAACCACACATGGATCCACCTAGTGTGATTACATGTCTGTTCTTTTCACAAACCACACATGGATCCACCAGTGTCATTGCATGTGTGTTCTTTTCATGAACCACAGCGAGAGTCATTGCATGTCCGTTCTTGTAAACAAACCACACATGGATCCACCAGTGTCATTGCATGTGTGTTCTTCTCATGAACCACACATGGATCTACCTAGTGTGATTGCATGTCTGTTCCTCTAACAAACCACACATGGATCCACCTAGTGTGATCGCATGTCTGTTCTTTTCACAAACCACACATGGATCCACCCAGTGTCATTGCATGTCTGTTCTTTTCATGAACCACACAAGGATCCACCTAGTGTGATTGCATGTCTGTTCTTTTCATTAACCACACATGGATCCACCTAGTGTGATTGCATGTCTATTCTTTTCATGACCCACAGCTAGAGTCATTGCATGTATGTTCCTTCCACAAACCACATATGGATCCACTAGTGTCATTGCATGTCTGTTCTTCTCATGAACCACACCCAGTGTGATCGCCTGTCTGTTCCTCTAAACAAACCACACATGGATCCACCAGTGTCATTGCATGTGTGTTCTTCTCATGAACCACAGCCAGTGTGATTGCATGTATGTTCTTCTCACAAACCACATAAGGATCCACCAGTGTCATTGCATGTGTGTTCTTCTCATGAACCACACCTAGTGTCATTGCATGTCTGTTCCTCTAAACAAACCACACATGGATCCACCGAGTGTCATTGCATGTCTGTTCCTCTAAACAAACCACACATGGATCCACCCAGTGTGATTGCATGTCTGTTCCTCTAAACAAACCATACATGGATCCACCTAGTGTCATTGCATGTCTGTTCTTTTCACAAACCACACATGGATCCACCTAGTGTGATTGCATGTCTGTTCTTTTCATGAACCACACATGGATCCACAAGTGTCATTGCATGTGTGTTCTTCTCATGAACCACACCCAGTGTCATTGCATGTCTGTTCCTCTAAACAAACCACACATGGATCCACCCATTGTCATTGCATGTATGTTCCTCTAAACAAACCACACATGGATCCACCTAGTGTCATTCCATGTCTGTTCTTCTCATGAACCACACATGGATCCCCCTAGTGTGATTGCATGTTTGTTCTTTTAATGAACCAGAGCTAGGGTCATTGCATGTCCGTTCCTTCCACAAACCACATATGGATCCACCAGTGTCATTGCATGTCTGTTCTTTTCATGAACCACACCTAGTGTGATTGCATGTCTGTTCCTCTAAACAAACCACACATGGATCCACCCAGTGTCATTGCATGTCTGTTCTTCTCATGAACCACACATGGATCCAATAGTGTCATTGGATGTGTGTTCTTCTCATGAACCACAGCCAGTGTCATTGCATGTATGTTGTTCTCACAAACCACACATGGATCCAGCAGTGTCATTGTATGTGTGTTATTTTCATGAACCACAGCTAGAGTCATTGCATGTCTGTTCTTCTAAACAAACAACATATGGATCCACCTAGTATGATTGCATGTCTATTCTTCTCATGAACCACACCCAGTGTCATTGCATGTCTGTTCCTCTAAACAAACCACACATGGATCCACCCAGTGTCATTGCATGTATGTTCACTTCACAAACCACACATGGATCCACCTAGTGTCATTGCATGTGTTTTCTTTTCATGAACCACAACTAGTTTTATTGCATGTGTGTTCTTCTAAACAAACCACACATGGATCCACCCAGTGTCATTGCATGTCTGTTCCTCTAAACAAACCACACATGGATCCACCTAGTGTCATTGCATGTCTGTTCTTTTCACACACCACACATGGATCCACCTAGTGTGATTGGATGTCTGTTCTTTTCATGAACCACACATGGATCCACCAGTGTCATTGCATGTGTGTTCTTCTCATGAAACACAACTAGAGTCATTGCATGTTTGTTCTTTTCACAAACCACACATGGATCCACCTAGTGTGATTGCATGTAGGTTCTTGTCACAAACCACACAAGGATCCACCAGTGTCATTGCATGTGTGTTATTCACATGAACACACCCAGTGTCATCGCATGTCTGTTCCTCTAAACAAACCACACATGGATCCACCCAGTGTATTTTCATGTCTGTTCCTCTCAACAAACCACACATGGATCCACCTAGTGTCATTGCATGTCTGTTCTTTTCACAAACCACACATGGATCCACCTAGTGTGATTGCATGTAGGTTCTTGTCACAAACCACACATGGATCCACCAGTGTCATTGCATGTGTGTTCTTCACATGAACCACACCAAGTGTCATCGCATGTCTGTTCCTCTAAACAAACCACACATGGATCCACCCAGTGTCTCTTCATGTCTGTTCCTCTCAACAAACCACACATGGATCCACCTAGTGTCATTGCATGTCTGTTCTTTTCACAAACCACACATGGATCCACCTAGTGTGATTGCATGTCTGTTCTTTCCATGAACCACACATGGATTCACCAGTGTCATTGCATGTGTGTTCTTCTCATGAACCACACCCAGTGTCATTGCATGTCTATTCCTCTAAACAAACCACACATGGATCCACCTAGTGTCATTGCATGTCTGTTCCTCTAAACAAACCACACATGGATCCACCTAGTGTGATTGCATGTCTATTCTTCTCATGAACCACACCCAGTGTGATTGCATGTCTGTTCCTCTAAACAAACCACACATGGATCCACCCAGTGTCATTGCATGTCTGTTCTTTTCACGAACCACACCCAGTGTCATTGCATGTTTGTTCCTCTAAAGAAACCACACATGGATCCACCTAGTGTGATTACATGTCTGTTCTTTTCACAAACCACACATGGATCCACCTAGTGTCATTGCATGGTTGTTCCTCTAAACAAACCACATCTAGAGTCATTGCATGTGTGTTCTTCTAAATAGACCACACATGGATCCACCTAGTGTGATTGCATGTCTGTTCTTTTCACAAACCACACATGGATCCACTAGTGTCATTGCATGTGTGTTCTTCTCATGAACCACAACCAGAGTCGTTGCATGTCTGTTCTTTCCACAAATTGTTCAAGGATCCACCTAGTGTGATTGCATCTCTGTTCTTTTCACAAACCACACATGGATCCACCAATGTCATTGCATGTCTGTTCTTTTCATGAACCACACCTAGTGTCATTGCATGTTTGTTCCTCTAAACAAACCACACATGGATCCACCTAGTGTGATTACATGTGTGTTCTTTTCACAAACCACACATGGATCCACCAGTGTCATTGCATTTGTGTTCTTTTCATGAACCACATCGAGAGTCATTGCATGTCCGTTCTTGTAAACAAACCACACATGGATCCACTAGTGTCATTGCATGTGTGTTCTTCTCATGAACCACACATGGATCTACCTAGTGTGATTGCATGTATGTTCCTCTAACAAACCACACATGGATCCACCTAGTGTGATCGCATGTCTGTTCTTTTCACAAACCACACATGGATCCACCCAGTGTCATTGCATGTCTGTTCTTTTCATGAACCACACATGGATCCACCTAGTGTGATTGCATGTCTGTTCTTTTCATTAACCACACATGGATCCACCTAGTGTGATTGCATGTCTATTCTTTTTATGACCCACAACTAGAGTCATTGCATGTAGGTTCCTTCCACAAACCACATATGGATCCACCAGTGTCATTGCATGTCTGTTCTTCTCATGAACCACACCTAGTGTGATTGCCTGTCTGTTCCTCTAAAAAAACCACACATAGATCCACCAGTGTCATTGCATGTGTGTTCTTCTCATGAAGCACAGCCAGTGTGATTGCATGTATGTTCTTCTCACAAACTACATAAGGATCCACCAGTGTCATTGCATGTGTGTTCTTCTCATGAACCACACCTAGTGTCATTGCATGTCTGTTCCTCTAAACAAACCACACATGGATCCACCGAGTGTCATTGCATGTCTGTTCCTCTATACAAACCACACATGGATCCACCCAGTGTGATTGCATGTCTGTTCCTCTAAACAAACCATACATGGATCCACCTAGTGTCATTGCATGTGTGTTCTTTTCACAAACCACACATGGATCCACCTAGTGTGATTGCATGTCTGTTCTTTTCATGAACCACACATGGATCCACAAGTGTCATTGCATGTGTGTTCTTCTCATGAACCACACCCAGTGTCATTGCATGTCTGTTCCTCTAAACAAACCACACATGGATCCACCCATTGTCATTGCATGTATGTTCCTCTAAACAAACCACACATGGATCCACCTAGTGTCATTGCATGTCTGTTCTTCTCATGAACCACACATGGATCCCCCTAGTGTGATTGCATGTCTGTTCTTTTAATGAACCACAGCTAGAGTCATTGCATGTCTGTTCCTTCCACAAACCACATATGGATCCACCAGTGTCATTGCATGTCTGTTCTTTTCATGAACCACACCCAGTGTGACTGCATGTCTGTTCCTCTAAACAAACAACACATGGATCCACCCAGTGTCATTGCATGTCTGTTCTTCTCATGAACCACACATGGATCCAATAGTGTCATTGGATGTGTGTTCTTCTCATGAACCACAACCAGTGTCATTGCATGTATGTTGTTCTCACAAACCACACATGGATCCACCAGTGTCATTGTATGTGTGTTATTTTCATGAACCACAGCTAGAGTCATTGCATGTCTGTTCTTCTAAACAAACCACACATGGATCCACCTAGTGTGATTGCATGTCTATTCTTCTCATGAACCACACCCAGTGTCATTGCATGTCTGTTCCTATTAACAAACCACACATGGATCCACCCAGTGTCATTGCATGTATGTTCACTTCACAAACCACACATGGATCCACCTAGTGTCATTGCATGTGTTTTCTTTTCATGAACCATAGCTAGTTTCATTGCATGTGTGTTCTTCTAAACAAACCACACATGGATCCACCCAGTGTCATTGCATGTCTGTTCCTCTAAACAAACCACACATGGATCCACCTAGTGTGATTTCATGTCTGTTCTTTTCACAAACCACACATGGATCCACCAGTGTCATTGCATGTGTGTTCTTTTCATGAACCACAACGAGAGTCATTGCATGTCCGTTCTTCTAAGCAAACCACACATGGATCCACCAGTATCATTGCATGTGTGTCCTTCTCACGAACCACACATGGATCTACCTAGTGTGATTGCATGTCTATTCCTCTAACAAACCACACATGGATCCACCTAGTGTGATCGCATGTCTGTTCTTTTCACAAACCACACATGGATCCACCCAGTGTCATTGCATGTCTGTTCTTTTCATGAACCACACATGGATCCACCTAGTGTGATTGCATGTCTGTTCTTTTCATGAACCACACATGGATCCACCTAGTGTGATTGCATTTCTGTTCTTTTCAGGACCCACAGCTAGAGTCATTGCATGTATGTTCCTTCCACAAACCACATATGGATCCACCAGTGTCATTGCATGTCTGTTCTTATCATGAACCACACCCAGTGTGACTGCATGTCTGTTCCTCTAAACAAACCACACATGGATCCACCAGTGTCATTGCATGTGTGTTCTTCTCATGAACCACAGCCAGTGTGATTGCATGTATGTTCTTCTCATAAACCACACAAGGATCCACCAGTGTCATTGCATGTGTGTTCTTCTCATGAACCACACCCAGTGTCATTGCATGTCTGTTCCTCTAAACAAACCACACATGGATCCACCCAGTGTCATTGCATGTCTATTCCTCTAAACAAACCACACATGGATCCACCCAGTGTGATTGCATGTCTGTTCCTCTAAACAAACCATACATGGATCCACCTAGTGTCATTGCATGTCTGTTCTTTTCACAAACCACACATGGGTCCACCTAGTATGATTGCATGTCTGTTCTTTTCATGAACCACACATGGATCCACAAGTGTCATTGCATGTGTGTTCTTCTCATGAACCACACTCAGTGTCATTGCATGTCTGTTCCTCTAAACAAACCACACATGGATTCAGCCATTGTCATTGCATGTATGTTCCTCTAAACAAACCACACATGGATCCACCCATTGTCATTGCATGTATGTTCCTCTAAACAAACCACACATGGATCCAGCTAGTGTCATTGCATGTCTGTTCTTCTCATGAACCACACATGGATCCCCCTAGTGTGATTGCATGTCTGTTCTTTTAATGATCCACAGCAAGAGTCATTGCATGTCTGTTCCTTCCACAAACCACATATGGATCCACCAGTGTCATTGCATGTCTGTTCTTTTCATGAACCACACCCAGTGTGATTGCATGTTTGTTCCTCTAAACAAACCACACATGGATCCACCCAGTGTCATTGCATGTCTGTTCTTCTCATGAACCACACATGGATCTAATAGTGTGATTGGATGTGTGTTCTTCTCATGAACCACAACCAGTGTCATTGCATGTATGTTGTTCTCACAAACCACACATGGATCCACCAGTGTCATTGTATGTGTGTTATTTTCATGAACCACATCTAGAGTCATTGCATGTCTGTTCTTCTAAACAAACCACACATGGATCCACCTAGTGTGATTGTATGTCTATTCTTCTCATGAACCACACCCAGTGTCATTGCATGTCTGTTCCTCTAAACAAACCACACATGGATCCACCCAGTGTCATTGCATGTATGTTCACTTCACAAACCACACATGGATCCACCTAGTGTCATTGCATGTGTTTTCTTTTCATGAACCACAACTAGTTTCATTGCATGTGTGTTTTTCTCATGAACCACACATGGATCTACCTAGTGTGATTGCATGTCTGTTCCTCTAACAAACCACACATGGATCCACCTAGTGTGATCGCATGTCTGTTCTTTTCACAAACCACACATGGATCCACCCAGTGTCATTGCATGTCTGTTCCTCTAAACAAACCACACATGGATCCACCTAGTGTCATTGCATGTCTGTTCTTTTCACACACCACACATGGATGCACCTAGTGTGATTGGATGTCTGTTCTTTTCATGAACCAGACATGGATCCACCAGTGTCATTGCATGTGTGTTCTTCTCATGAAACACAACTAGAGTCATTGCATGTCTGTTCTTTTCACAAACCACACATGGATCCACCTAGTGTGATTGCATGTAGGTTCTTGTCACAAACCACACAAGGATCCACCAGTGTCATTGCATGTGTGTTCTTCACATGAACCACACCCAGTTTCATTGCATGTCTGTTCCTCTAAACAAACCACACATGGATCCACCCAGTGTCATTTCATGTCTATTCCTCTAAACAAACCACACATGGATCCACCTAGTGTCATTGCATGTCTGTTCTTTTCACAAACCACACATGGATCCACCTAGTGTGATTGCATGTCTGTTCTTTTCATGAACCACACATGGATCCACCAGTGTCATTGCATGTGTGTTCTTCTCATGAACCACACCCAGTGTCATTGCATGTCTATTCCTCTAAACAAACCACACATGGATCCACCTAGTGTCATTGCATGTCTGTTCCTCTAAACAAACCACACATGGATCCACCTAGTGTCATTGCATGTCTGTTCTTTTCACAAACCACACACGGATCCACCTACTGTGATTGCATGTCTGTTCTTTTCATGAACCACACATGGATCCACCAGTGTCATTGCATGTGTGTTCTTCTCATGAACCACAACTAGAGTCATTGCATGTGTGTTCTTCTAAACAAACCACACATGGATCCACCTAGTGTGATTGCATGTCTGTTCCTCTAACAAACCAAACATGGATCCACCTAGTGTGATCGCATGTCTGTTCTTTTCACAAACCACACATGGATCCACCCAGTGTCATTGCATGTGTGTTCTTTTCATGAACCACACATGGATCCACCTAGTGTCATTGCATGTCTGTTCTTATCATGAACCACACATGGATCTACCTAGTGTGATTGCATGTCTATTCTTTTCATGAACCACAACTAGAGTCATTGCATGTCTGTTCCTTCCACAAACCACATATGGATCCACCAGTGTCATTGCATGTCTGTTCTTTTCATGAACCACAACCAGTGTGATTACATGTCTATTCCTCTAAACAAACCACACATGGATCCACCAAGTATCATTGCATGTTTGTTCTTCTCATGAACCACACATGGATCCACCAATGTCATTGCATGTGTATTCTTCTCATGAACCATAGCCAGTGTCATTGCATGTATGTTGTTCTAACAAACCGCACATGGATCTACCAGTGTCATTGCATGTGTGTTCTTTTCATGAACCATAGCTAGAGTCATTGCATGTCTATTCTTCTAAATAAACCACACATGGATCCACCTAGTGTGATTGCATGTCTGTTACTCTAAACAAACCACACATGGATCCACCCAGTGTGATTGCATGTCTGTTCCTCTAAACAAACCACACATGGATCCAACCAGTGTCATTGCATGTCTGTTATTCTCATGAACCATAGCCAGTGTCATTGCATGTATGTTGATCTCACAAACCACACATGGATCCACCAGTGTCATTGCATGTGTGTTCTTTTCATGAACCAAATCTAGAGTCATTGCATGTCTGTTCTTCTAAATAAACCACACATGGATCCACCTAGTGTGATTGCATGTCTGTTCTTCTCATGAACCACACGTAGTGGCATCGCATGTCTGTTCCTCTAAACAAACCACACATGGATCCACCTAGTGTCATTGCATGTCTGTTCTTTTCACAAACCACACACGGATCCACCTACTGTGATTGCATGTTTGTTCTTTTCATGAACCACACATGGGTCCACCAGTGTCATTGCATGTGTGTTCTTCTCATGAACCACAACTAGAGTCATCGCATGTGTGTTCTTCTAAACAAACCACACATGGATCCACCTAGTGTGATTGCATGTCTGTTCCTCTAACAAACCACACATGGATCCACCTAGTGTGATCGCATGTCTGTTCCTTTCACAAACCACACATGGATCCACCCAGTGTCATTGCATGTGTGTTCTTTTCATGAACCACACATGGATCCACCTAGTGTCATTGCATGTCTGTTCTTATCATGAACCACACATGGATCTACCTAGTGTGATTGCATGTCTATTCTTTTCATGAACCACAACTAGAGTCATTGCATGTCTGTTCCTTCCACAAACCACATATGGATCCACCAGTGTCATTGCATGTCTGTTCTTTTCATGAACCACAACCAGTGTGATTACATGTCTATTCCTCTAAACAAACCACACATGGATCCACCCAGTGTCATTGCATGTCTGTTCTTCTCATGAACCACAAATGGATCCACCAATGTCATTGCATGTGTATTCTTCTCATGAACCATAGCCAGTGTCATTGCATGTATGTTGTTCTAACAAACCACACATGGATCTACCAGTGTAATTGCATGTGTGTTCTTTTCATGAACCATAGCTAGAGTCATTGCATGTCTATTCTTCTAAATAAACCACACATGGATCCACCTAGTGTGATTGCATGTCTGTTACTCTAAACAAACCACACATGGATCCACCTAGTGTGATTGCATGTCTGTTCCTCTAAACAAACCACACATGGATCCAACCAGTGTCATTGCATGTCTGTTATTCTCATGAACCATAGCCAGTGTCATTGCATGTATGTTGATCTCACAAACCACACATGGATCCACCAGTGTCATTGCATGTGTGTTCTTTTCATGAACCAAATCTAGTCATTGCATGTCTGTTCTTCTAAATAAACCACACATGGATCCACCTAGTGTGATTGCATATCTGTTCTTCTCATGAACCACACCGAGTGGCATCGCATGTCTGTTCCTCTAAACAAACCACACATGGATCCACCTAGTGTCATTGCATGGCTGTTCTTTTCACAAACCACACATGGATCCACCAAGTGTCATTGCATGTATGTTCTTTTCATGAACCACAACTAGTGTCATTGCATGTGTGTTCTTTTCATGAACCACAACTAGTGTCATTGCATGTGTGTTCTTCTAAACAAACAACACATGGATCCACCTAGTGTCATTGTATGTCTGTTCTTTTCACAAACCAAACATGGATCCACCTAATGTGATTGCATGTATGTTCTTTTCATGAACCACACATGGATCCACAAGTGTCATTGCATGTGTGTTCTTCTCATGAAACACAACTAGAGTCATTGCATGCCTGTTCTTTTCACAAACCACACATGTATGCACCTAGTGTGATTGCATGTCTGTTCTTTTAATGAACCACACATGGATACACCAGTGTCATTGCATGTGTGTTCTTCTCATGAAACACAACTAGAGTCATTGGATGTGTGTTCTTCTAAACAAACCACACATTGATCGACCTAGTGTAATTGCATGTTTGTTCCTCAAACAAACCACACATGGATCCACCTAGTGTGATCACACGTCTGTTCTTTTCACAAACCACACATCGATCCACCCAGTGTCATTGCATGTTTGTTCCTTCCACAAATGACATATGGATCCACCAGTGTCATGGCATGTCTGTTCTTCTCATGAACCACACCCAGTGTGATTGCATGTCTGTTCCTCTAAACAAACCACACATGGATCCACCAGTTTCATTGCATGTGTGTTCTTCTCATAAACCATAGCTAGTGTGATTGCATGTATGTTCTTCTCACAAACCACACAAGGATCCACCAGTGTCATTGCATGTGTGTTCTTCTCATGAACCACACCTCGTGTCATTGCATGTCTGTTCCTCTAAACAAACCACACATGGATCCACCCAGTGTCATTTCATGTCTGTTCCTCTAAACAAACCACACATGGATCCACCTAGTGCCATTGCATGTCTGTTCTTTTCACACACCACACATGGATCCACCTAGTGTCATTGCATGTCTGTTCTTTTCACACACCACACATGGATCCACCTCGTGTGATTGGATGTCTGTTCTTTTCATGAACCACAGATGGATCCACCAGTGTTATTGCATGTGTGTTCTTCTCATGAAACATAACTAGAGTCATTGCATGTCTGTTCTTTTCACAAACCACACATGGATCCACCTAGTGTGATTGCATGTAGGTTCTTGTCACAAACCACACAAGGATCCACCAGTGTCATTGGATGTGTGTTCTTCACATGAACCACACCCAGTGTCATTGCATGTATGTTCCTCTAAAGAAACCACACATGGATCCACCCAGTGTTATTTCATGTCTCTTCCTCTAAACAAACCACACATGGATCCACCTAGTGTCATTGCATGTCTGTTCTTTTCACAAACCACACATGGATCCACCTAGTGTGATTGCATGTCTGTTCTTTTCATGAACCACACATGGATCCACCAGTGTCATTGCATGTGTGTTCTTCTCATGAACCACACCCAGTGTCATTGCATGTCTATTCCTCTAAACAAACCACACATGGATCCACCTAGTGTCATTGCATGTCTGTTCCTCTAAACAAACCACACATGGATCCACCTAGTGTCATTGCATGTCTGTTCTTTTCACAAACCACACACGGATCCACCTAGTGTGATTGCATCTCTGTTCTTTTCACAAACCACACATGGATCCACCAATGTAATTGCATGTCTGTTCTTTTCATGAACCACACCCAGTGTGATTGCATGTCTGTTCCTCTAAACAAACGACACATGGATCCACCAGTGTCATTGCATGTGTGTTCTTCTCATGAACCACAGCCAGTGTGATTGCATGTATGTTCTTCTCACAAACCACACAAGGATCCACCAGTGTCATTGTATGTGTGTTCTTCTCATGAACCACACCTAGTGTCATTCCATGTCTGTTCCTCTAAACAAAACACACATGGATCCACCAAGTGTCATTGCATGTCTGTTCCTCTAAAAAAACCACACATGGATCCACCCAGTGTGATTGGATGTCTGTTCCTCTAAACAAACCACACATGGATCCACCTAGTGTCATTGCATGTCTGTTCTTTTCACAAACCACACATGGATCCACCTAGTGTGATTGCATGTCTGTTCTTTTCATGAACCACACATGGATCCACAAGTGTCATTGCATGTGTGTTCTTCTCATGAACCACACCAAGTGTCATTGCATGTTTGTTCTTCTCATGAACCACACATGGATCCCCCTAGTGTGATCGCATGTCTGTTCTTTTCATGAACCACAACTAGAGTCATTGCATGTATATTCCTTCCACAAACCACATATGGATCCACCAGTGGCATTGCATGTCTGTTCTTTTCGTGAACCACACCTAGTGTGATTGCATGTCTGTTCCTCTAAACAAACCACACATGGATCCTCCCAGTGTCATAGCATGTCTGTTCTTCTCATGAACCACACATGGATCCAACAGTGTCATTGGATGTGTGTTCTTCTCATGAACCACAACCAGTGTCATTGCATGTATGTTGTTCTCACAAACCACACATGGATCCACCAGTGTCATTGCATGTGTGTTCTTTTCATGAACCATATCTAGAGTCATTGCATGTTCGTTCTTCTAAACAAACCACACATGGATCCACCTAGTGTGATTGCATGTCTATTCTTCTCATGAACCACACCCAGTGTCATTGCATGTCTGTTCCTCTAAACAAACCACACATGGATCCACCCAGTGTCATTGCATGTTTGTTCTTTTCATGAACCACACCCAGTGTCATTGCATGTTTGTTCCTCTAAAGAAACCACACATTGATCCACCTAGTGTGATTACATGTCTGTTCTTTTCACAAACCACACATGGATCCACCTAGTGTCATTGCATGGTTGTTCCTCTAAACAAACCACATCTAGAGTCATTGCATTAGTGTTCTTCTAAACAGACCACACATGGATCCACCTAGTGTGATTGCATGTCTGTTCTTTTCACAAACCACACATGGATCCACCAGTGTCATTGCATGTGTGTTCTTATCATGAACCACACCCACTGTCATTGCATGTCTATTCCTCTAAACAAACCACACATGGATCCACCTAGTGTCATTGCATGTCTGTTCCTCTAAACAAACCACACATGGATCCACCTAGTGTCATTGCATGTCTGTTCTTTTCACAAACCACACACGGATCCACCTAGTGTGATTGCATGTCTGTTCTTTTCATGAACCACACATGGATCCACCAGAGTCATTGCATGTCTGTTCTTTCCACAAATTGTTCAAGGATCCACCTAGTGTGATTGCATCTCTATTGTTTTCACAAACCACACATGGATCCACCCGTGTCATTGCATGTTTGTTCTTTTCATGAACCACACCTAGTGTCATTGCATGTTTGTTCCTCTAAACAAAACACACATGGATCCACCTAGTGTGATTGCATGTCTGTTCTACTCATGAACCACACCTAGTGTGATTGCATGTATGTTCCTCTAAAGAAACCACACATGGATCCACTTGTGTCATTGCATGTGTGTTCTTTTCATGAACCACAGCGAGAGTCATTGCATGTCTGTTCTTCTAAACAAACCACACATGGATCCACTAGTGTCATTGCATATGTGTTCTTCTCATGAACCACACATGGATCTGCCTAGTGTGATTGCATGTCTGTTCCTCTTACAAACCACACATGGATCCACCTAGTGTGATCCAGCTAGAGTCATTGCATGGTTGTTCCTTCCACAAAACCACATATGGATCCACCAGTGTCATTGCATCTCTATTCTTTTCATGAACCACACCCAGTGTGATTGCATGTCTATTCCTCTAAACAAACCACACTTGGATCTACCCAGTGTCATTGCATGTCTATTCTTCTCATGAACCACACATGGATTCAATAGTGTCATTGGATGTGTGTTCTTCTCATGAACCACAACCAGTGTCATTGCATGTATGTTGTTCTCACAAACCACACATGGATCCACCAGTGTCATTGCATGTGTGTTCTTTTCATGAACCACTGCTAGAGTCATTGCATGTCTGTTCTTCTAAACAAACCACACATGGATCCACCTAGTGTGATTGCATGTCTATTCTTCTCATGAACCACACCCAGTGTGATTGCATGTCTGTTCCTCTAAACAAACCACACATGGATCCACCCAGTGTCATTGCATGTCTGTTCTTTTCACGAACCACGCCCAGTGTTATTGCATGTTTGTTCCTCTAAAGAAACCACACATGGATCCACCTAGTGTGATTACATGTCTGTTCTTTTCACAAACCACACATGGATCCACCTAGTGTCATTGCATGGTTGTTCCTCTAAACAAACCACATCTAGAGTCATTGCATGTGTGTTCTTCTAAATAGACCACACATGGATCCACCTAGTGTGATTGCATGTCTGTTCTTTTCACAAATCACACATGGATCCACCAGTGTCATTGCATGTGTGTTCTTCTCATGAACCACAACCAGAGTCATTGCATGTCTGTTCTTTCCACAAATTGTTCAAGGATCCACCTAGTGTGATTGCATCTCTGTTCTTTTTACAAACCACACATGGATCCACCAATGTCATTGCATGTCTGTTCTTTTCATGAACCACACCTAGTGTCATTGCATGTTTGTTCCTCTAAACAAACCACACATGGATCCACCTAGTGTGATTACATGTCTGTTCTTTTCACAAACCACACATGGATCCACCAGTGTCATTGCATGTGTGTTCTTTTCATGAACCACAGCGAGAGTCATTGCATGTCCGTTCTTTTAAACAAACCACACATGGATCCACCAGTGTCATTGCATGTGTGTTCTTCTCATGAACCACCCATGGATCTACCTAGTGTGATTGCATGTCTGTTCCTCTAACAAACCACACATGGATCCACCTAGTGTGGTCACATGTCTGTTCTTTTCACAAACCACACATGGATCCACCCAGTGTCATTGCATGTCTATTCTTTTCATGAACCACATATGGATCCACCTAGTGTGATTGAATGTCTGTTCTTTTCAGGACCCACAGCTAGAGTCATTGCATGTATGTTCCTTCCACAAACCACATATGGATCCACCAGTGTCATTGCATGTCTGTTCTTCTCATGAACCACACCCAGTGTGATTGCATGTCTGTTCCTCTAAACAAACCACACATGGATCCACCAGTGTCATTGCATGTGTGTTCTTCTCATGAACCACAGCCAGTGTGATTGCATGTATGTTCTTCTCGTAAACCACACAAGGATCCACCAGTGTCATTGCATGTGTGTTCTTCTCATGAACCACACCTAGTGTCATTGCATGTCTGTTCCTCTAAACAAACCACACATGGATCCACCCAGTGTCATTGCATGTCTATTCCTCTAAACAAACCACACATGGATCCACCTAGTGTGATTGCATGTCTGTTCCTCTAAACAAACCATACATGGATACACCTAGTGTCATTGCATGTCTGTTCTTTTCACAAACCACACATGGATCCACCTAGTATGATTGCATGTCTGTTCTTTTCATGAACCACACATGGATTCACAAGTGTCATTGCATGTGTGTTCTTCTAAATAGACCACACATGGATCCACCTAGTGTGATTGCATGTCTGTTCTTTTCACAAACCACACATGGATCCACCAGTGTCATTGCATGTGTGTTCTTCTCATGAACCACAACCAGAGTCGTTGCATGTCTGTTCTTTCCACAAATTGTTCAAGGATCCACCTAGTGTGATTGCATCTCTGTTCTTTTCACAAACCACACATGGATCCACCAATGTCATTGCATGTCTGTTCTTTTCATGAACCACACCTAGTGTCATTGCATGTTTGTTCCTCTAAACAAATCACACATGGATCCACCTAGTGTGATTACATGTGTGTTCTTTTCACAAACCACACATGGATCCACCAGTGTCATTGCATTTGTGTTCTTTTCATGAACCACATCGAGAGTCATTGCATGTCCGTTCTTGTAAACAAACCACACATGGATCCACCAGTGTCATTGCATGTGTGTTCTTCTCATGAACCACACATGGATCTACCTAGTGTGATTGCATGTCTGTTCCTCTAACAAACCACACATGGATCCACCTAGTGTGATCGCATGTCTGTTCTTTTCACAAACCACACATGGATCCACCCAGTGTCATTGCATGTCTGTTCTTTTCATGAACCACACATGGATCCACCTAGTGTGATTGCATGTCTGTTCTTTTCATTAACCACACATGGATCCACCTAGTGTGATTGCATGTCTGTTCTTTTTATGACCCACAACTAGAGTCATTGCATGTAGGTTCCTTCCACAAACCACATATGGATCCACCAGTGTCATTGCATGTCTGTTCTTCTCATGAACCACACCTAGTGTGATTGCCTATCTGTTCCTCTAAACAAACCACACATAGATCCACCAGTGTCATTGCATGTGTGTTCTTCTCATGAACCACAGCCAGTGTGATTGCATGTATGTTCTTCTCACAAACTACATAAGGATCCACCAGTGTCATTGCATGTGTGTTCTTCTCATGAACCACACCTAGTGTCATTGCATGTCTGTTCCTCTAAACAAACCACACATGGATCCACCGAGTGTCATTGCATGTCTGTTCCTCTATACAAACCACACATGGATCCACCCAGTGTGATTGCATGTCTGTTCCTCTAAACAAACCATACATGGATCCACCTAGTGTCATTGCATGTCTGTTCTTTTCCCAAACCACACATGGATCCACCTAGTGTGATTGCATGTCTGTTCTTTTCATGAACCACACATGGATCCACAAGTGTCATTGCATGTGTGTTCTTCTCATGAACCACACCCAGTGTCATTGCATGTTTGTTCCTCTAAACAAACCACACATGGATCCACCCATTGTCATTGCATGTATGTTCCTCTAAACAAACCACACATGGATCCACCTAGTGTCATTGCATGTCTGTTCTTCTCATGAACCACACATGGATCCCCCTAGTGTGATTGCATGTCTGTTCTTTTAATGAACCACAGCTAGAGTCATTGCATGTCTGTTCCTTCCACAAACCACATATGGATCCACCAGTGTCATTGCATGTCTGTTCTTTTCATGAAGCACACCCAGTGTGACTGCATGTCTGTTCCTCTAAACAAACCACACATGGATCCACCCAGTGTCATTGCATGTCTGTTCTTCTCATGAACCACACATGGATCCAATAGTGTCATTGGATGTGTGTTCTTCTCATGAACCACAGCCAGTGTCATTGCATGTATGTTGTTCTCACAAACCACACATGGATCCACCAGTGTCATTGTATGTGTGTTATTTTCATGAACCACAGCTAGAGTCATTGCATGTCTGTTCTTCTAAACAAACAACACATGGATCCACCTAGTGTGATTGCATTTCTATTCTTCTCATGAACCACACCCAGTGTCATTGCATGTCTGTTCCTCTAAACAAACCACACATGGATCCACCCAGTGTCATTGCATGTATGTTCACTTCACAAACCACACATGGATCCACCTAGTGTCATTGCATGTGTTTTCTTTTCATGAACCACAACTAGTTTCATTGCATGTGTGTTCTTCTAAACAAACCACACATGGATCCACCCAGTGTCATTGCATGTCTGTTCCTCTAAACAAACCACACATGGATCCACCTAGTGTGATTACATGTCTGTTCTTTTCACAAACCACACATGGATCCACCAGTGTCATTGCATGTGTGTTCTTTTCATGAACCACAACGAGAGTCATTGCATGTCCGTTCTTCTAAGCAAACCACACATGGATCCACCAGTGTCATTGCATGTGTGTTCTTCTCATGAACCACACATGGATCTACCTAGTGTGATTGCATGTCTGTTCCTCTAACAAACCACACATGGATCCACCTAGTGTGATCGCATGTCTGTTATTTTCACAAACCACACATGGATCCACCCAGTGTCATTGCATGTCTGTTCTTTTCATGAACCACACATGGATCCACCTAGTGTGATTGCATGTATGTTCTTTTCATGAACCACACATGGATCCACCTAGTGTGATTGCATTTCTGTTCTTTTCAGGACCCACAGCTAGAGTCATTGCATGTATGTTCCTTCCACAAACCACATATGGATCCACCAGTGTCATTCCATGTCTGTTCTTCTCATGAACCACACCCAGTGTGATTGCATGTCTGTTCCTCTAAACAAACCACACATGGATCCACCAGTGTCATTGCATGTGTGTTCTTCTCATGAACCACAGCCAGTGTGATTGCATGTATGTTCTTCTCGTAAACCACACAAGGATCCACCAGTGTCATTGCATGTGTGTTCTTCTCATGAACCACACCCAGTGTCATTGCATGTCTTTTCCTCTAAACAAACCACACATGGATCCACCCAGTGTCATTGCATGTCTATTCCTCTAAACAAACCACACATGGATCCACCTAGTGTGATTGCATGTCTGTTCCTCTAAACAAACCATACATGGATACACCTAGTGTCATTGCATGTCTGTTCTTTTCACAAACCACACATGGATCCACCTAGTATGATTGCATGTCTGTTCTTTTCATGAACCACACATGGATCCACAAGTGTCATTGCATGTGTGTTCTTCTCATGAACCACACCCAGTGTCATTGCATGTCTGTTCCTCTAAACAAACCACACATGGATCCACCCATTGTCATTGCATGTATATTCCTCTAAACAAACCACACATGGATCCACCTAGTGTCATTGCATGTCTGTTCTTCTCATGAACCACACATGGATCGCCCTAGTGTGATTGCATGTCTGTTCTTTTAATGATCCACAGGTAGACTCATTGCATGTCTGTTCCTTCCACAAACCACATATGGATCCACTAGTGTCATTGCATGTCTGTTCTTTTCATGAACCACACCCAGTGTGATTGCATGACTTTTCCTTTAAACAAACCACACATGGATCCACCCAGTGTCATTGCATGTCTGTTCTTCTCATGAACCACACATGGATCTAATAGTGTCATTGGATGTGTGTTCTTCTCATGATCCACACCCAGTGTCATTGCATGTATGTTGTTCTCACAAACCACACATGGATCCACCAGTGTCATTGTATGTGTGTTATTTTCATGAACCACATCTAGAGTAATTGCATGTCCGTTCTTCTAAACAAACCACACATGGATCCACCTAGTGTGATTGCATGTCTATTCTTCTCATGAACCACACCCAGTGTCATTGCATGTCTGTTCCTCTAAACAAACCACACATGGATCCACCCAGTGTCGTTGCATGTATGTTCACTTCACAAACCACACATGGATCCACCTAGTGTCATTGCATGTGTTTTCTTTTCATGAACCACAACTAGTTTTATTGCATGTGTGTTCTTCTAAACAAACCACACATGGATCTACCTAGTGTCATTGCATGTCTGTTCCTCTAAACAAACCACACATGGATCCACCTAGTGTCATTGCATGTCTGTTCTTTGCACAAACCACACATGGATCCACCTAGTGTGATTGCATGTCTGTTCTTTTCATGAACCACACATGGATCCACCAGTGTCACTGCATGTGTGTTCTCCTAAACAAACCACACATGGATCCACCCAGTGTCATTGCATGTCTGTTCTTTTCACGAACCACACCCAGTGTCATTGCATGTTTGTTCCTCTAAAGAAACCACACATGGATCCACCTAGTGTGATTACATGTCTGTTCTTTTCACAAAGCACACATGGATCCACCTAGTGTCATTGCATGGTTGTTCCTCTAAACAAACCACATCTAGAGTCATTGCATGTGTGTTCCTCTAAATAGACCACACATGGATCCACCTAGTGTGATTGCATGTCTATTCTTTTCACAAACCACACATGGATCCACCAGTGTCATTGCATGTGTGTTCTTCTCATGAACCACAACCAGAGTCATTGCATGTCTGTTGTTTCGACAAATTGTTCAAGGATCCACCTAGTGTGATTGCATTCTGTTCTTTTCACAAACCACACATGGATCCACCAATGTCATTGCATGTCTGTTCTTTTCATGAACCACACCTAGTGTCATTGCATGTTTGTTCCTCTAAACAAACCACACATGGATCCACCTAGTGTGATTACATGTCTGTTCTTTTCACAAACCACACATGGATCCACCAGTGTCATTGCATGTGTGTTCTTTTCATGAACCACAGCGAGAGTCATTGCATGTCCGTTCTTCTAAACAAACCACACATGGATCCACCAGTGTCATTGCATGTGTGTTCTTCTCATGAACCACACATGGATCTACCTAGTGTGATTGCATGTCTGTTCCTCTAACAAACCACACATGGATCCACCTAGTGTGATCGCATGTCTGATCTTTTCACAAACCACACATGGATCCACCCAGTGTCATTGCATGTCTGTTCTTTTCATGAACCACACATGGATCCACCTAGTGTGATTGCATGTCTGTTCTTTTCATGAACCACACATGGATCCACCTAGTGTGATTGCATGTCTGTTCTTTTCATGACCCACAGCTAGAGTCATTGCATGTATGTTCCTTCCACAAACCACATATAGATCCACCAGTGTCATTGCATGTCTGTTCTTCTAAACAAACCACACATGGATCCACCCAGTGTCATTGCATGTCTGTTCCTCTAAACAAACCACACATGGATCCACCCAGTGTGATTGCATGTCTGTTCCTCTAAACAAACCATACATGGATACACCTAGTGTCATTGCATGTCTGTTCTTTTCACAAACCACACATGGATCCACCTAGTGTGATTGCATGTCTGTTCTTTTCATGAACCACACATGGATCCACAAGTGTCATTGCATGTGTGTTCTTCTCATGAACCACACCCAGTGTCATTGCATGTCTGTTCCTCTAAACAAACCACACATGGATCCACCCATTGTCATTGCATGTATATTCCTCTAAAAAAACCTCACATGGATCCACCTAGTGTCATTGCATGTCTGTTCTTCTCATGAACCACACATGGATCGCCCTAGTGTGATTGCATGTCTGTTCTTCTAATGATCCATAGCTAGACTCATTGCATGTCTGTTCCTTCCACAAACCACATATGGATCCACTAGTGTCATTGCATGTCTGTTCTTTTCATGAACCACACCCAGTGTGATTGCATGTCTGTTCCTCTAAACAAACCACACATGGATCCACCCAGTGTCATTGCATGTCTGTTCTTCTCATGAACCACACATGGATCTAATACTGTCATTGGATTTGTGTTCTTCTCATGAGCCACAACCAGTGTCATTGCATGTATGTTGTTCTCACAAACCACACATGGATCCACCAGTGTCATTGTATGTGTGTTATTTTCATGAACCACATCTAGAGTAATTGCATGTCTGTTCTTCTAAACAAACCACACATGGATCCACCTAGTGTGATTGCATGTCTATTCTTCTCATGAACCACACCCAGTGTCATTGCATGTCTGTTCCTCTAAACAAACCACACATGGATCCACCCAGTGTCATTGCATGTATGTTCACTTCACAAACCACACATGGATCCACCTAGTGTCATTGCATGTGTTTTCTTTTCATGAACCACAACTAGTTTCATTGCATGTGTGTTCTTCTAAACAAACCACACATGGATCCACCTAGTGTCATTGCATGTTTGTTCCTCTAAACAAACCACACATGGATCCACCTAGTGTCATTGCATGTCTGTTCTTTTCACACACCACACATGGATCCACCTAGTGTGATTGGATGTCTGTTCTTTTCATGAACCACACATGGATCCACCAGTGTCATTGCATGTGTGTTCTTCTCATGAAACACAACTAGAGTCATTGCATATCTGTTCTTTTCACAAACCAAACATGGATCCACCTAGTGTGATTGCATGTAGGTTCTTCTCACAAACCACACAAGGATCCACCAGTGTCATTGCATGTGTGTTCTTCACATGAACCACACCTAGTGTCATTGCATGTCTGTTCCTCTAAAGAAACCACACATGGATCCACCCAGTATCATTTCATGTCTGTTCCTCTAAACAAACCACACATGGATCCACCTAGTGTCATTGCATGTATGTTCTTTTCACAAACCACACATGGATCCACCTAGTGTGATTGCATGTCTGTTCTTTTCATGACCCACACATGGATCCACCAGTGTCATTGCATGTGTGTTCTTCTCATGAACCACACCCAGTGTCATTGCATGTCTATTCCTCTAAACAAACCACACATGGATCCACCTAGTGTCATTGCATGTTTGTTCCTCTAAACAAACCACACATGGATCCACCTAGTGTCATTGCATGTCTGTTCTTTTCACAAACCACACACAGATCCACCTACTGTGATTGCATGTCTGTTCTTTTCATGAACCACACATGGGTCCACCAGTGTCATTGCATGTGTGTTCTTCTCATGAACCACAACTAGAGTCATCGCATGTGTGTTCTTCTAAACAAACCACACATGGATCCACCTAGTGTGATTGCATGTCTGTTCCTCTAACAAACCACACATGGATCCACCTAGTGTGATCGCATGTATGTTCTTTTCACAAACCACACATGGATCCACCCAGTGTCATTGCATGTGTGTTCTTTTCATGAACCACACATGGATCCACCTAGTGTCATTGCATGTCTGTTCTTATCATGAACCACACATGGATCCACCTAGTGTGATTGCATGTCTATTCTTTTCATGAACCACAACTAGAGTCATTGCATGTATGTTCCTTCCACAAACCACATATGGATCCACCAGTGTCATTGCCTGTCTGTTCTTTTCATGAACCACAACCAGTGTGATTACATGTCTATTCCTCTAAACAAACCACACATGGATCCACCCAGTGTCATTGCATGTCTGTTCTTCTCATGAACCACACATGGATCCACCAATGTCATTGCATGTGTATTCTTCTCATGAACCATAGCCAGTGTCATTGCATGTATGTTGTTCTAAGAAACCGCACATGGATCTACCAGTGTCATTGCATGTGTGTTCTTTTCATGAACCATAGCTAGAGTCATTGCATGTCTATTCTTCTAAATAAACCACACATGGATCCACCTAGTGCGATTGCATGTCTGTTCCTCTAAACAAACCACACATGGATCCACCCAGTGTGATTGCATGTCTGTTCCTCTAAACAAATCACACATGGATCCAGCCAGTGTCATTGCATGTCTGTTATTCTCATGAACCATAGCCAGTGTCATTGCATGTATGTTGATCTCACAAACCACACATGGATCCACCAGTGTCATTGCATGTGTGTTCTTTTCATGAACCAAATCTAGAGTCATTGCATGTCTGTTCTTCTAAATAAACCACACATGGATCCACCTAGTATGATTGCATGTATGTTCTTCTCATGAACCACACCTAGTGGCATCGCATGTCTGTTCCTCTAAACAAACCACACATGGATCCACCCAGTGTCATTGCATGGCTGTTCTTTTCACAAACCACACATGGATCCACCCAGTGTCATTGCATGTGTGTTCTTTTCATGAACCACAACTGGTGTCATTGCATGTGTGTTCTTTTCATGAACCACAACTAGTGTCATTGCATGTGTGTTCTTCTAAACAAACAACACATGGATCCACCTAGTGTCATTGCATGTCTGTTCTTTTCACAAACCAAACATGGATCCACCTAGTGTGATTGCATGTCTGTTCTTTTCATGAACCACACATGGATCCACAAGTGTCATTGCATGTGTGTTCTTCTCATGAAACACAACTAGAGTCATTGTATTCCTGTTCTTTTCACAAACCACACATGTATGCAGCTAGTGTGATTGCATGTCTGTTCTTTTCATGAACCACACATGGATACACCAGTGTCATTGCATGTGTGTTCTTCTCATGAAACACAACTAGAGTCATTGCATGTGTGTTCTTCTAAACAAGCCACACATTGATCGACCTAGTGTGATTGCATGTTTGTTCCTCAAACAAACCACACATGGATCCACCTAGTGTGATCACATGTCTGTTCTTTTCACAAACCACACATGGATCCACCCAGTGTCATTGCATGTCTGTTCCTTCCACAAACCACATATGGATCCACCAGTGTCATTGCATGTCTGTTCTTCTCATGAACCACACCCAGTGTGATTGCATGCCTGTTCCTCTAAACAAACCACACATGGATCCACCAGTTTCATTGCATGTGTGTTCTTCTCATAAACCATAGCCAGTGTGATTGCATGTATGTTCTTCTCACAAACCACACAAGGATCTACCAGTGTCATTGCATGTGTGTTCTTCTCATGAACCACACCTAGTGTCATTGCATGTCTGTTCCTCTAAACAAACCACACATGGATCCACCCAGTGTCATTGCATGTCTGTTCCTCTAAACAAACCACACATGGATCCAACCATTGTCATTGCATGTCTGTTCTTCTCATGAACCACACATGGATCCAATAGTGTCATTGGATGTGTGTTCTTCTCATGAACCACAACTAGTGTCATTGCATGTATGTTGTTCTCACAAACCACACATGGATCCACCAGTGTCATTGCATGTGTGTTCTTTTCATGGACTACAGCTAGAGTCATTGCATGTCTGTTCTTCTAAATAAACCACACATGGATCCACCTAGTGTGATTGCATGTCTGTTCTTCTCATGAACCACACCTAGTGGCATTGCATGTCTGTTCCTCTAAAAAACCACACATGGATCCACCCAGTGTCATTGCATGTCTGTTCTTTTCACAAAACACACATGGATCCACCCAGTGTCATTGCATGTCTGTTCTTTTCACAAACCACACATGGATCCACCCAGTGTCATTGCATGTCTGTTCTTCTAAACAAACCACACATGGATCCACCTAGTGTCATTGCATGTCTGTTCTTTTCGCAAACCACACATGGATCCACCTAGTGTGATTGCATGTCTGTTCTTTTCATGAACCACACATGGATCCACCAATGTCATTGGATGTGTGTTCTTCTCATGAAGCACAACTAGAGTCATTGCATGTTTGTTCTTTTCAGAAACCACACATGAATCCACCTAGTGTGATTGCATGTATGTTCTTTTCATGAACTTTCACATGGATCCACCAGTGTCATTGCATGTGTGTTCTTCTCATGAAACACAACTAAAGTCATTGTATGTGTGCTCTTCTAAACAAACCACACATAGATCCACCTAGTGTGATAGCATGTTTGTTCCTCTAACAAACCACACATGGATCCACCTAGTGTGATAGCATGTCTGTTCTTTTCACAAACCACACATGGATCCACCCAGTGTCATTACATGTCTGTTCTTTTCATGAGCCACACATGGATCCACCTAGTGTGATTACATGTCTGTTCTTTTCATGAACCACAGCTAGAGTCATTACATGTATGTTCCTTCCACAAACCACATATGGATCCACTAGTGTCATTGCATGTATGTTCTTCTCATGAACCACACGCAGTGTGATTGCATGTCTGTTCCTCTAAACATACCACACATGGATCCACCGGTGTCATTGCATGTGTGTTCTTTTCATGAACCACTGCCAGTGTGATTGCATGTATGTTCTTCTCTCAAACCACACAAGGATCCACCAGTGTCATTGCATGTGTGTTCTTCTCATGAACCACACACAATGTCATTGCAGGTCTGTTCCTGTAAACAAACCACACATGGATCCACCAGTGTCATTGCATGTCTGTTCCTCTAAACAAACCACACATGGATCCACCTAGTGTCATTGCATGTCTGTTCTTCTCACAAACCACACATGGATCCACGTAGTGTGATTGCATGTATGTTCTTTTCATGAACCACACATGGATCCACCAGTGTCATTGCATGTTTGTTCTTCTCATGAACCACACCCAGTGTCATTGTGTCATGGTGGTGTCGAGGCAGATGCCATGAATAGGCTAAAGGTGGGGACTAAATGCACTAGGGGAATCCAGGGAGGGATAGTGTGGTGATTCCACACGGTTGCTTCGTATTTGATTCACTTCAACAGATTACAAGTGCTCCTCAAGCTGTATTGGGGAGAGGAGGAAGAAGGGACTCTCTTGCTCTCACCACTAGCTAGCTCTCCAGAACACACACAACTCCCTAGAGCTCAACCATTCAGAGACCAACCCTTTCTATAGAGGCCCTACCCCTCTTATATAGGGGAGGCTAGGTCTCCAATTAGGGCATACATGGAGGCATATTCCAAAGTAGTAAGCCGACCGGGTCACTTTTGCCCAGCGTCATCCATGCAGAGGCTACGTGAGCCTCTGTGGCGCCCGCGTCATCCGACACAGGCATCGTCACCCTTGTCGGCCATGCCTCGGTGGTCCTGGCCTCTGTCCGCTTTTCTCATGCTCTGCGTACAGTGGTCTTTGACCAGCGAGATACCTTCCTTCTCTTACAAGCTTGATATAACCCGGATCGTACCTAGTTGATCCAGCCACATCTGTACGTGCATATAGGTTAGATTCATCTTACCGACATACGGCATAAGTCGGTTGAGACCTAGTTAGGTGGACATTCCCTGGTCTGGGTTATCCCGTGATTCGGCCTGCCTTGAGGTGACTCGGCCAGCTCTTGCTTTGACCTTGCCGTACCTCGGCTAACTCGGCCTTTATGCCTCGGCGTGACCCTACCCGGGGGTATCCCCCCAACATTAGTCCCCAAAGCTGGTGCGGTCTTAGCTGCCTTAGTAGCTAAGGCCACAGCAGGTTTAATTCTATTGAGTCTTTTGCTCCTTTTCCGAGTTATCTCATAGTCTGGATTTCATAGGTTTACTTTCCCTTGGCACATTCCGAGTTTTCACTCGCTGGCCGGGTCACCTCATACTTATCCGGATCATTCTTCCTCCTATGATACGCTTTCCCACGTGGAAGCTAATCATTTCTTTGCCTCATTTTAAGGGCCTGCGACAGTAACCACCACAGTTATTGTCAGATATTACTATAGCGCACGTCGCATCGTGCCTGCCTCCTCGTTAACTATATCATAGTGTCACGTCATGGGATCTCCTGCGCCCTGTGGCCCTCCCTATGGCTCATCGCTCATTGGCTGATCTGGGTCATACATGGCCACACCGTGTGGCCCGCCCGCACAGCGTGATCCCACTACCCCTTAAGGGCGTGGTTAAATAGGGGAGGGGCGCGCCCCTTGGGTCTTTTCCCCACTCTCGTGCCCCTCTGCCTCTTCTTCTTCCGCTTCGTCTCCAGCGACAGCGCCGCTGCCACTGCATCTGCTTAGCCGCACCGCTGCCGCACCGCTTCCTCGCGCACCAACGTTGATGCCGCCTTCGCGCATCTCCTCCGCCACGGGTCCTCGCCAGTCCAGGCCACTGCCCCCCACCGCCGCTAGTGACAGTGAGGACAGTGACCTCAAGATGACAAAGGAGGAGCTCGTCGTTGTAGAGAAGGAAATGGAGGAGGACGCGGGGAACACCGACCGTGGCGCCTGGGCTGGGTCCTGGGTGTGCCAGGACGACCTCGATTGGTTGTACCGCACCCAGCGTATCCCGAAGGGCGTCATCGCGCGTCTTGCCGCTGTGGAGCTTACCCCTCACCCAATCCGGGTGAGTATGTGGTGTTTCTTTCCCACTTCCAGCGCGGGTTAGGGCTCCCAGTTAGCGATTTCTTCAACGACTGGCTCAACACCTACGAGCTTCAGCCGCACCACCTTCCGGCTAACGCCATTACCTCACTCTCTGCTTTTGCTTCCACCATCGAGGGCTACACCGGACTGTGGCCCACAAAGGAGCTCTGGATCCAGTTCTTTGGCCTTCGCCAGAACGTGATTCCGAATATACAACTTAATCCGGGGACAAGCAGCTCACACAGTTCGGCGCAGCTTCCATCTCCCCCCGGAAGCAGTCCATCTTCCCCCGAGTTACGGGGCTTGACTCCTGCAAGGGCTGGGCCCGAACCTTCTTCTATGTTCAAAACGGCAAAACTGAAGATCTGATCCGACTGTGCCCCTACGCTCTGGGTCCTCCAAATCCGGATCTATGGGACAAGGTCCCCAAGAATCCCACCGTCCTGGTGAACCAAGTCAACAAAAGGTTCTAGGAGCTAAAGGACTTGGGATTGCGCAACAAGGACGCGATGATTACATTCGTCCGCAACCGGATCTCCCCCCTCAGAAACGTACACATAAAGTTTGCCACATGAGCTGGGGCCGTGACCCCAACCGGACCTCCTCATTTGACTTGAGCAACACCGAGATCTTCCGTCAGGTCAAGGCCCTCTTCACCACTAAGAAGGACTTCTCGGCTGAGTGGACGTGGGGGATCGAACACTTCTGCCGAGATAGGCTTCCCCCCGCGGTAAGTCTCGTGTCCCAAACTTTCTCCGAATTATATTATATGTCGGTTTCTGTTATAGGTTTAATCCCTTTGTCTTTTCTTTCCCTTAGATGTTTCTTTAGCAAACCATTCAGGATGGCACCGAGCCTTCTCTCAAATGGGCGCCTGATCGAGACACCTCGGATGCAGAGGAGCCGGATCAGGAGATGTTCCTGCCGATGGCCGATGCGACCAAGCGGCACACCGGTAAACTCTCTTCCATTAGAGATTGGCCCGACGATGAAGATGATTCGGACGTTGAGGTGATGGAGGCATTTGACGTTGTCCCCCTTTCTTATGCTTTTCCGACATCAGCTAACCCCGGTGGGCAGATCCATGAAGATCCTCCCCTTGCCACGGGTGAGCCTATCCCGGTCGCGCCAAAGAAGAGGGGGGCCGCATCTGCTTCTTCTTCCGGACCTTCCCAGCCAGCCAAAAGGAGAAAGAAGTCCGCAGACAAAGCTGCCACCAAGGCCACGACTAAGGCCGTGGCCCGGAGAGCTCGCAAGCCGAAGGAGCCCTTGACTTCGGATGAGTAAGTCATTTCTCCCTTTGCTATTTACTTGTTCTTCTTTTTTTATAGTTTCTCATCATTTATGATTTGATTCGGCAGGGCCGCGGTGGAGGCCCCTCAGAGTGGATCCGGCATTGCCTCGCCGCTCCAACATAGCCCTTCTCCCCCTCGTGGCGATAATTCACGCTCGTTGAGCCCCATTCAGGAGGGTTCAGCGGCTGCTCCGGGTTCTAGCCCACCTCGTCAAGAGGAGGGCAACCTCGGAGCAGGGGGAAGCGGTTCTACCGAGGCAGTGGCAACCACTACTTCGGCTCCGCCACAACCAGCTACCACCGAGGTTCCTTTAGCACCTCCGCCGAAGCAGAAATCAGCACCAGCACCAACTCCAGCACCAGCACCAACAGCAAAAGCGCCATCAATAGCACCAAGCCCTTCCGCCTCGTCCGAGTCTTCCAAGGCTCGGTGAGAAGACACCAGCAGTGCCAAAGCTAGCACCAAAGCAGCTCCCAAGGGAAAATCTGCTACAACAACTTCAACTTCTCAGTAGCAGCCCAAGGGCAAAAAGGCTCCTGACGCCACCAGGGCAACGAAAATCGAGGCTGGACAGCGTACACTTGCGTCCATGCTTTCGAAGAAGACCCCACCGACAACTGACACCTCTGCCGGGTCAGCTGATGCACAACTCGTTTTGCACACCAGCCCCACCGTTGCCCAGGTTGAGAGGAGGGAAGCCCACGCTAAGGGTCTAGTTGCACCCCACATGCTCAGCAGCGAACAATATCCTCCGACCTTAATCGAGTTTGTAAACTACTGGAACAAGGCGTAGTTCGTCCATGATGATGATCTCCATGAGAAATTTGGGCCTGCTGAGTTTGTTGCCGTGATGAATACCGCTGCCAAGGCAATTAACCTTGCAGGTCGGATGATGGAGGTATGTTACTTCGCCCTTTCCTTAGCATCTAGTAGGTATTAGTGATATAGCCATTAGTCCCCGAGCCTCCGGGGGAGTAACTTGTTACTCGGCCGGATGCTCCTTAGAGAACTAACGTAGCTCCTTAATAACTTTGAATATGCACACACCTAGAGCCGGGTTAAGTTCCACTTGGCCCGGATTTTGTACACTTCGAATATGCACACACCTAGAGTCGGGTTAAGTTCCACTTGGCCCGGATTTTGTACATTTCGAATATGCACACACCTAGAGCCAGGTTAAGTTCCACTTGGCCCGGATTTTGTACACTTCGAATATGCACACACCTAGAGTTTGGTTAAGTTCCACTTGGCCCGGATTTTGTACACTTTGAATATGCACACACCTAGAGCCGGGTTAAGTTCCACTTGGCCCGGACTTTGCACACTTCGAATATGCACATACCTAGAGCCGGTTTCAGTTCCATTTGGCCCGGATTTTGTACACTTCGAATATGCACACACCTAGAGCCGGGTTAAGTTCCACTTGGCCCGGATTTTGTACACTTTGAATATGCACACACCTAGAGCCGGGTTAAGTTCCACTTGGCCTGGATTTTGTACACTTCGAATATGCACACACCTAGAGCCGGGTTAAGTTCCACTTGGCCCGGATTTTGTACACTTCGAATATGCACACACCTAGAGCCGGGTTAAGTTCCACTTGGCCCGGATTTTGTACACTTCGAATATGCACACACCTAGAGCCGGGTTAAGTTCCACTTGGCCCGGATTTTGTACACTTTGAATATGCACAAGACTAAGCTATCTTTTTGTACTCTTTTCAGGTGACCACCAATCGCCGGAGCACTGAGTTTCAGCGTCTCTTGGATACTCACAAGATGTTGCACGCGAAACATACTGCGCTTCTCGCCGAACACGAGAAAAGGGGTAAGTTTTCTCCTTGTCATTTTTCATCTATCTTTGTCTTTTTTCCGTAGAACTAATCCATCATTCAGATTTCGTAGCTGGAGTGGAGGTTGAGAATATCCTCATGAGAAAAAATCTGGATCAGATAAAGGGTAAATCATTCTTGCTCAATCTCTCTCTGCGCCCTATCTTCTTTTCTTCTTGGCTCGACAAATATTCATACCTCGACTTTGCCGGGTCAACAAACTATTTCAGCATCTCTTGAAGATAGTGTGCCCGTGCCTGACATGATGCTACATTTTCTCGAACAAGCAGGGCAGCACCAGGCCGAACTCAAAAAGAAAGATGATGAGCTTGCCCTCATCCGAACCAAAGATGATGAGATTGCCAAGCTTAAGCCAGACATGAAGAAGCTCAAGGCACAGCACAAATCCGAACTGGAGAAAGCAGGCCAAGACTTTACTGAAGAGCACGAGCGCCTCAACCTCTAGATCGCCAACGACCAAGAATTGCTAAAGGAGGCCAGCGTCAAGCTTGAGTCGGCGAATACTGAACTTGTGCAACTCCGGGAGAGGCGCGACAACTGTACCAAGGAGTTGACTCGGGTTCATAGCCATATTTCTGGTAAGGTCTTTTCCTTCAACCGACATTGATCTTTCCGGTTCTACTTCCTTTACTTACTCCACCTGTCTTTTTTTTAAGGAAAATTCCCGGAGAGTGATGTCATTGCATCCAATGTTGTTACCAAGTTCCGCAGGCAGAGGGGTACTCCATCTGGTCCTGGCACCATTCCTCTTGATCTTTAGGACTTGATAGTCAGCTTGTCCACCCGAGTCGAGATCGTGAAGAAATACGGCAAGGATATCTTGGATGTAGTAGTCCGGATCTTCAATGTCTTTTGGCCTGAAGAAGATACTCTGGAGAGTGCCACTGTTCTTTTTGCCAGGCTTATGGAGTGCGAGACTCAGATCGATCTCTGGAGAGAATCTGCTAGACGTGCCAGAGCTAAAATTGTCCTCCACTATGTGCTCACTTGGTATGAAAAGATAAACCTGAAGCTCCTCGAGCGCATGCGCACCGGATCAAGGTGGTCCACTGACCCGGAATGGATAGCTCGGCACAAGGCTTGCGCCCATAACCTTATTCAATATGCCCCCATCCATCAATGGAATGAGGGACCAAGTTTCCTTGGTGCCGTCGACGACGAATATGTCAAAGATGGTTCAGGTGACAAAGAAGAGGACGAAGCCTCGGATGTTGAAGAGGATGCTGAAGCCGAAGCTGGAGCTGCACCTTCTGGCGCCAAATTACCTCCTCCCGCTGCTCCTTAATCAGAAACACTTTGAAATTCATCAGATCCCCGGTATGCCAGGTGCAATTATATTAAGAACTTAAGTGATGTTTTGATACTAAGTTTTTGTGCTGGATTAACTTGGGCGTAGTCCCCGAGTTTCACTTTCTTGTTTCTCCAATCTCTTGGCTCGGCTCGTGTTCACCTTCGTTCGGTTTTATGACTTACGAGTCCGAGTTTCAAAAATTGACTTAACAATACTTGGAAACTTTAGGATTAGCTCAAAATAATTCAGCAAAGTAAATTTAAAGTAAGCATAAGGTTAGTCCGAAAAACAAACATCGGCTCGATTAAGTTCCTTTCCTTAGTCGTTTTTCATGTGCTACGCAATTCCAAACTTGTTCTCTTGCTTGCCATGAAGCCAAATCTTGTTGGATAGCAGCAAGTCGAAGAGTTAGGTTCTTGGTGCTCACACACTACTAATCCGGCTTAGGTAGAAACAACTTACTCCAGCCGACGTATAAATAATGAATGCGGAGAACAAATAACGAGTATCATTAAGGCAGTCCCCGAGTTACTGCTCGAGGTTCCCACATTTCATTGATAGGCTCATTGCTGGCATACATACCGACATATGAGTGACTCGGATACATACACTTCTTTGCTAAGTGTACAAAGGACGAAGTAGAGATACATTCCATGGACGCTTAGATTCCTCGCCGGACCTGTCCGCCTTGTTCTTCTCCTGTGGTTTTGCATCGATAAGATAAGAAGAATCATGGTGTAATGCTTTGCTCACAATGAATGGCCCTTCCCATGGGGGGGTAACTTGTGCATGCCAGCAGTACGTTGTACCAACCGGAGTACCAGATGACCTTCCCGGAAAACTCAGGGGTTTACTTTCCGGCTATGATAGCGTCGGAGATTTTGCTGATATATGGCGGATCTGGACAATGCCAATTCTCTCGCTTCTTCCAGCAGATCAACATCATTTTGTCGGGCTTCTTGCACTTCGGCTTCTGTGTATTGGGTGACCCTAGGCGAGTCATGCTCTATATCGGTTGGTAATACAGCTTCTGCCCCATATATCAGAAAGAATGGCGTATAGCCTGTTGATCGATTCAGAGTTGTTCTTAAACTCCACAGTATCGCTGGTAGTTCTTCTATCCAGCACCCCGCTGATCTTTGCAGCGGCTCAATGAGCTGGGGTTTTATCCCGGATAGTACCAATCCGTTGGATCTTTCCACTTGTTCGTTCGATGCGGGGTGGGCTACCGAAGCAACGTCCAGCCGGATCTTCTTATCTTGGCAAAATCGCGCAAATGCTCCTTCAGCAAAATTTGTGCCATTATCTATTATGATACTGTGAGGGTAACCGTATCTCAAGATGATATCTTTGAGGAATGTCACGGCCGTAGCTCCATCACATTTTCTTATTGGCTTTACTTCAATCCACTTTGTAAATTTATCAACCATGACCAAAATGTGAGTCATATTTCCCCTTGCTGGTTTGAACGGGCTAACCATATCCAAACACCATACGGCAAATGGCCAGGTGATTGGTATGGTCTTGAGCTCCAACATTGGCATATGTGTCTTGGTAGCATACCTCTGACAACCATTGCATTTTCTTACCAGGTCCTCTACTTGTTCTAAGGCACTTGGCCAGTAGAATCCATGCCAGAAAGCTTTTGCTACCAAGGCTCTGGACGAGGCATGATGCCCACATTCCCCTTGATGTATATCTCGGAGGATGTCAAGCCCTTCTTCCGGGTCAACACATCGCTGGAGAACGTTTGTCACACTCCTTTTGTATAGCTCGGAATTGATGATTGTGTATGCTTTTGCTCTCCTCTGAGTTTGCCTGGAAAGCACCTCCTCGGCGGGTAAGGTTCCAGCTTTCAAGAATTGAAATATAGGATGTCCCCAAGCTGGTATAGCTCGCACTGGGAACACATCCTCATCAATTTCCATCTGATCCACCGGCATAACCTCAGCTGGATCATGCTGAGCAGTCCCCGGGTCTTGCGAGGCAGTCCCCGGGTTTGCCGAGGCAGTCCCCGAGTCTTGCGAACCACCTCCCACGTCAATGTCCATGGGTACGGCTCCGGATTCCGGATCCTCCGGGACATAAATTGAGTCGGTTTCTGGGGACGGCCTGATGGATGGTTTTCTGAGGTGTTCTAATGCTACACCCGGTGGAATTGCTTGTCGAGTTGATCCGAGCTTCGACAATACGTCGACAGCCTCATTTTCCACCCGGGGTACATGGCGAAATTCGCATCCCTCAAAGTAACCAGATACCTTCTGCACATGGAATCTGTATAATGCCATGTTTGGATCAAGAGCGTCCCATAGCCCTGAAACTTGCTGAATTACAAAATCCGAGTCGCCAAAGCATTGGATCTGACGTATCCCAATTTCCTTTGCCACTTTGAGCCCATGTACAAGTGCCTCATATTTGGCTACATTGTTTGACGATGCGAAGTGGATCTGCAGCACATACTTCAGCTGGTCATTCTTTGGCGAGGTAAGTACCACTCCGGCGCCTAACCCGGTTTTTGTTTTCGACCCGTCAAAGTGCATTCTCCAGTAGTTCGGATCTGGTAATGGTGGTTTATATTGCACCTCGGCCCAGTCCACAAAAAAGTCGGCCACAACCTGAGACTTGATTGCTTCTCTTCTGTCATACTGTGGCGCATAAGGGGCTAGCTCTATTGCCCATTTTGCAATCCTACCACTTGCATCTTTGTTACTCATTATCTCGGATATGGGAGCTTCACATATCACTTTGATGGGGTGCTCCTCAAAATAGTGTTTTAGCTTCTTAGCCGACATGTACACACCATACGCCACTTTCTGATAGTGCGGATAATTTCGCTTTGATGCGGATAACACTTCGTTTAGGTAATATACTGGCCTTTGCACTGACTTACCCTCTTCATCGCGCTCTACCACAATTACTGCACTTACAACATGGTTGGTTGCGGCTATATAGAGCAACACTGGCTCCTTTAATAGTGGAGAGGCTAACACTGGTGCAGTGGCTAACATTTTCTTTAATTGGATAAAGGCTTCATTGGCCTGCGGCGTCCAAATGAACTTGTCCGACTTTTTCATGAGTTGATAGAGAGGCAGTGCCTTTTCTCCCAACCGACATACAAACCGACTTAAGGATGCCAGGCAACCAGTGAACTTCTGGACATCGTTAAGGCACTTCGGCAGTTCCATTCGCTCTATGGCCCGGATTTTAGTTGGATTGACTTCGATACCTCGGTTGGAGACAAGAAATCCGAGTAATTTTCCAGTCGGGACACCGAAGGTGCATTTTTCCGGGTTAAGCTTCATTCGGAACCTCCTTAGGTTCGCGAATGTCTGCATGATATTGTCAAGGAGCGTTTTGCTTTCCTTGGTCTTGATAACAACATCATCCACATACACCTGCACGTTTTGACCTATTTGGTCATGCAAACATTTCTGCATACATCTTTCGTACGTTGCCCCTGCATTACGTAAACCAAATGGCATGGTGCGATAGCAATAAGCCCCATACGGGGTGATAAATGCAGTCTTTATTTGATCACTCGGATTCAGGGGTATCTGGTGGAAACCAGAATACGCATCTATGAATGACAACAGTTCACACCCAGCAGTTGAATCTATGACTTGATCTATCCTTGGCAGTGGAAATGGATCTTTTGGACACGCCTTATTCAGGTTCGTGTAATCGATACACATACGCCAAACCACTGCCACATTCGGATCATCCTTCTTCTTCTCCACCAGCACCGGATTGGACAGCCAATCCGGGTAAAGCACTTCCATGATAAACCCAGCTGCAAGGAGCCAAGCTATCTCATCTCCTATGACTTTTCTCCTATCTTCGGTGAAGTGGCGGAGAGGTTGCTTCACTGGCTTTGCTCCGGGTATCATATTCAAAGAGTGCTTAGCCAACTCCCTCGGAACACCTTGCAAGTCCTGTGTGGACCAAGCAAAAATATCCTGATTCTCACGGAGGAAGTTGACGAGCTCGCTTTCCTATTTGTCATTTAACCCGGCACTAATTGTTACGGTGTGCTTTGGGAACATATCATCAACAGGCACTTTCTTGGTATCTTTTGTCGCTTGGAACGAAACACTACCATGTGGGTTACTCAGTGCCGGCATATACTGCTGCGCGGACTGAGCCAATGCCGCCACTTCCTGTATCTTTCTTTTCTCTTGCACAATCACGAGTGACTCGGCTAGGTTAGACCCGGCTGACGCCCACTCAATGGAACGTCGGAAATCTCCAGCTATGGTAATTACTCCATTTGGCCCAGGCAACTTCATCTTCAGATAACTGATGTGACAACTTGCCATGAACTTTTTCAGTGCTGGCCTACCAAGTAACGCGTGATACAAATTTCTAAGTTCACCACTTCAAACTCCAAATTCGCGTGCCGAATAATACATCGACTCGGTCTTTGCCAATGGGCTCACAGGATATGCCTGGCACAATACCATGGAACATTGTTCCTGTAGCCTGGAGCATGTTCTCCGAGATACCCAACTTGCGCATTGTATCCGCATACATGATATTGATGATGCTGTCATTGTCTATCAGCACCTTGGAGAATCTCACATTGATATTTGGCCCGATGAATGTTGGGTCCAACACTAACGCATACGAACCAGGACTTGGCATAAGCTTGGGATGATCCTTGATACTCCAGGTGATTTCCTGATCTGACCAAGGCATATACCTCGTCACTGCGGGCATTACCGCATCACCTCCATGTGTCGGTGTTGCAAGCTCTTTCTATCTGTTTCCTCTGTGGTAAACACACAGTAACTCTGATGATGCTCTCTGTACTCATTCCTCCCCTCGTTTCCGGGGTACCTCTGATCCGGTTGATGCTGGTCTTCCACTTGATGCAATGCATCCCTTCTCTCATGGTTGTCATACCTCGGCGGAGGGGGAGGCAACATTAACTGTTGCATGTTTGCTCCGGAGAGCAATTGCTGTCGGGCTAACTCCTGCCGAGGTTGATCATTCCGAGGTGCCTGAGCATTCGAACCACCTTGTTCTATCTTCCTCATCCACTAACATTGTCGAGTCGTGTGACCCGCCGGGTTACTTGGGTTTGGCGTGTGAAATTTACACGGGTGATCCAGCATTGCCTCATAGCTATACCTTGGACGGTCCATCTTTTCTTGCCACTGTTTCTTCTGCTCTGGCGTCCAAGTTTTCTTGCCATCATTTCTCGGAGTCCATTGTTGCCCTCCAGTTTTCTGACGTTGATTGCCCCCTACTCCGGGTTGATCTTGATTCACAGCAGCAACTTGTTGTGAACTGTACCGGTAATCCGGTCTGTCATCTCTTCTTTTACCCCGGTAGTCATTCCTCCGGGATGATCCGGCTCCATCTCTCTGGTAGTACTCCTCATTTGACTCGTTTGATACAAGCCTGGGTTGAGTCGGATCACCCAATGCATATGAATCAGCAATCCGGATTGTCTCTGCCAATGTAGTTGGCATATCCCTTTGTAATCTTTGCCACAACATGCTTGCATATCTGCATCCTTGCGCAAACCATGCTATGGCCTGTGACTCAATTACACCCTCACAGGAGTTTCGCATGGTACTCCACCGGGTTAGGAACTCCTGGTCCGTCTCATTCGGTCTCTTCTTGCACATTGCTAGGGTCTGTGGCCTATTCGGCCTCTGATACGTGCTCGAGAAGTTGCTTACAAACATTTCCTCAAAGTCAATCCAACAGTTAATACTTCCGGGCGGCAAATTGTTTAGCCATACCCTCGCTGGCCCCTCCAACATCTAGGGTACGTATCTCACAGCCCATCTCAAGTTGCTTGTGGCAATCTTCACCGCTGTAGCATAGTTAATCAACCAATCATCCGGCTTTGTGCTGCCGTCATACGTTTTTGTGCCTCTAGGTAACTGGAAGTTTGGTACTGGAGGCTCCTTCATGATCCGGGGCCCAAAACACGCAGGACCCGGAGGACCTTGAAATTCAATTTGCTCCGACCTATACAGCCGATCCAGTTTTAATCTGGCATCGTCAGGCATCAAATCCCTGCTCCGCAATCTTGACCCTATCAAATGATAGTCCGGCCTTGGGTATCCTACGTTCACCATTTCCAAATCATCATCATTATATCTGTCCTGCTCTCGTGGAGCACCTCTCTGTTGCATACCTCAGCCGGCACTTTGCTCTTGCCTTGGTATATTCCGCTGCTGCGGTTGCCCTGCTCCTGCCGAGTTGCGTTGTCCGGCATTGCCGTTTACAGCATTTCCTTGACCGGCATTGCCTTGGTCGCGGTTACCTCGGCCAGCTTCACCTCGGCTCACACTTTGTCGATCTTCATTTCTCTGCGCTTCTTTCCCTTTCCCTGCCCTTGCCGGGTCATACGGGACTATCTGTTTGTTCCTCCTGGCCGAGGTTACTACCTCTTCTCTCCTAGGACCACCATGAGGAGACGATGCAGCTCCAGCGGATTTCTCTGAGTTACCCACTGCCGAATGAACGATCTTGGAGGCCCCAGCTCTCTCCGGGTTAGCCCTGAGCAATTCCTGATTTTGCCTGTTCGCGATCCGAACCAACTCATTGACCCTATCTTGCTGTCTCTGATTCGGATGCAGCTGCATCTGCTGCTCTGAGGTTTTTTGCCGGGGTACTATACTTCGGCAGCCCCACGGACAAACAGTTCTCTGACTCTTCAATCCTAGTATCACCCTCTTTGTTCATTTCACTCATGAGATTTCTCCCCTTCACTTTTACAGCATCTACTTTATTCGCCTTTGCATACTCACGCAGTGTCATATTCAACGACTGCTGAGTCGCGGCTATCTTTTTCGCACCCTCTAGTATTTTTTGCCTAGTCTCCTCTAGTTCGGCCTGTGCCTGAGTCGGATCTACTGCTGCCGCTACTGGGTTTTCCAAGCTATCCATCGCCTGCTGCAGCACATTCTCTAGCCTCTCAAGAGGAGGACCTCTACTTTTCCTTGGTGCCTTTGGTGTTACCTCCGGATCTGGTGCCGGATCCTTGCTTGCGCCAGCGCCAGGCGCAGTCATCATCACCTCGGAACGGTCCAGGGAGCGAGTGATACGCGCCCCATGAACCACGCTAAGGGGTGGCTCGCCTCCTTCAACGACGTGCCGCGGGTGAACGCACGACACATCGACAGTAACGTAGATCCTGTGCGCGCCGAGCTTGACGAAGAGGCTGTTGCGCCAAAGAGGACGCTTGCCGAAGCAGCCAGCGTTGTCGCTGACAAAGTCCAGCGCTCCGAAGCGCTGAACGAGCCCGGAGACGATGCGTTCGCCGGTGCCGATGAAGTTTCTCGTCCGGATCTTGACCCCTGCTAGCACCGCTAGCCCCACGGTGGGCGCCAACTATCGTGGTGGTGTCACGGCAGATGCCATGAATAGAATAAAGGTGGGGACTAAATGCACTAGGGGAATCCAGGGAGGGATAGTGTGGTGATTCCACACACAATTGCTTTGTATTTGATTCACTTCCACAGATTACAAGTGCTCCTCGAGCTGTATTGGGGAAAGGAGGAAGAAGGGACTCTCTTACTCTCACCACTAGCTAGCTCTCTAGAACACACACAACTCCCTAGAGCTCAACCATTCAAAGACCAACCCTTTCTACAGAGGCCCTAGCCCTCCTTATATAGGGGTGGCTAGGTCTCCCATTAGGGCATACGTGGAGGCATATTCCCAAAATAGTAAGCCGACCGGGTCACTTTTGCCCAGCGTCATCCATGCAGAGGCTACGTGAGCCTCTGCAGCGCCCGCGTCATCCGACACAGGCATCGTCACCCTTGTCGGCCATGCCTCAGTGGTCCTCGCCTCTGTCCGCTTTGCTCATGATCTGCGTACAGTGGTCACCCTTTGACCAGCGAGATACCTTCCTTCTCTTACAAGCTTGATATAACACGGATCATACCTAGTTGATCCGGCCACATCTGTACCTGCATATAAGTTAGATTCATATTACCGACATACGGCATAAGTCAGTTGAGACCCAGTTAGGTGGACATTCCCTGGTCCGGGTTATCCCGTGACTCGGCCAGCCTTGAGGTGACTCAGCCAGCTCTTGCTTTGACCTTGTCGTACCTCGGCTAACTAGGCCTTTATACCCCGGCGCGACCATACCCGGGGGTATCCCCCCAACACATCGTATGTATGTTCCTCTAAACAAACCACACATAGATCCACCCAGTGTCATTGCATCTCACTTCCTCTAAAAAACCACACATTGATCCACCTAGTGTGATTGCATGTCTGTTCTTCTCACAAACCACACATGGATCCACCTAGTGTGATTGCATGTCTGTTCTTTTCATGAACCACACATGGATCCACCGGTGTCATTGCATGTGTGTTCTTCTCATGAACCACACCCAGTGCCATTGCATGTCTGTTCCTCTAAACAAACCACACATAGATCCACCTAGTGGCATTGCATGTCTGTTCCTCTAAACAAACCACACATGGATCCACCTAGTGTCATCACATGTCTGTTCTTTTCACAAACAACACATGGATCCACCTAGTCTGATTGCATGTCTGTTCTTTTCATGAACCACACATGGATCCACCAGTGTCATTGGATATGTGTTCTTCAGATGAACCACACATGGATCCACCAGTGTTATTGCATGTCTGTTCTTTTCATTAACCACATCTAGAGTCATTGCATGTCTGTTCCTTCCACAAACCACATATAGATCCACCAGTGTCATTGCATGTCTTTTCTTTTCATGAACCACACCTAGTGTGATTGCATGTTTGTTCCTCTAAACAAACCACACATGGATCCACCCAGTGTCATTGCATGTCTATTCTTGTCATGAACCACACATGGATCCACCAGTGTCATTGCATGTGTGTTCTTCTCATGAACCACAACCAGTGTCATTGCATGTATGTTATTCTCACAAACCACACATGGATCCACCGATGTGATTGCATGTATGTTCTTCTCATGAACCACACCCAGTGTCATTGCATGTCTGTTCCTCTAAACAAACCACACATGGACCTAGTGTCATTGCATGTCTGTTCTTTTCACAAACCACTCATGGATCCACCTAGTGTCATTGCATGTGTGTTCTTTTCATGAACCACAACTAGTGTCATTGCATGTGTGTTCTTCTAAACAAACCACACATGGATCCACACAGTGTCATTGCATGTCTGTTCCTCTAAAAAAACCACACATGGATCCACCTAGTGTGATTGCATGCTGTTCTTTTCATGAACCACACATGGATCCACAAGTGTCATTGCATGTGTGTTCTTCTCATGAACCACGGCCAATGTGATTGCATGTATGTTCTTCTCACAAATCACACAAGGATCCACCAGTGTCATTGCATGTGTGTTCTTCTCATGAACCATACCCAGTGTCATTGCATGTCTGTTCCTCTAAACAAACCACACATGGATCCACCCAGTGTCATTGCATGTCTGTTCTTCTCATGAACCACACATGGATCCACCAGTGTCATTACATGTGTGTTCTTCTCATGAACCATAGCTAGTGGCATTGCATGTATAATGATCTCACAAACCACACATGGATCCACTAGTGTCATTGCATGTGTGTTATTTTCATGAACCACAGCTAGAGTCATTGCATGTGTGTTCTTCTCATGAACCACACCCAGTGTCGTTGCATGTCTGTTCCTCTAAACAAACCACACATGGATCCACCCAGTGTCATTGCATGTCTATTCTTTTCACAAACCACACATGGATCCACCCAGTGTCATTGCATGTGTGTTCTTTTCATGAACCATAACTAGTGTCATTACATGTGTGTTCTTCTAAACAAACCACACATGGATCCACCCAGTGTCATTGCATGTCTATTCCTCTCAACAAACCACACATGGATCCACCTAGTGCCATTGCATGTCTGTTCTTTTCACAAACCACACATGGATCCACCTAGTGTGATTGCATGTCTGTTCTTTTCATGAACTACACATGGATCCACAAGTGTCATTGCATGTGTGTTCTTCCCATGAAACACAACTAGAGTCATTGCATGTCTGTTCTTTTCACAAACCACACATGGATCCACCTAGTGTGATTGCATGTCTATTCTTTTCCTGAACCACACATGGATCCACTAGTGTCATTGCATGTGTGTTCTTCTCATGAAACACAACTAGAGTCACTGTATGTGTGCTCTTCTAAACAAACCACACATAGATCCACCTAGTGTGATTGCATGTTTGTTCCTCTAACAAACCACACATGGATCCACCTAGTGGGATTGCATGTCTGTTCTTTTCACAAACCACACATGGATCCACCCAGTATCATTGCATGTGTGTTCTTTTCATGAACCACACATGGATCCACCTAGTGTGCTTGCATGTCTGTTCTTTTCATGAACCACGGCTAGAGTCATTACATGTATGTTCCTTCCACAAACCACATATGGATCCACTAGTGTCATTGCATGTCTGTTCTACTCATGAACCACACCTAGTGTGATTGCATGTATGTTCCTCTAAACAAACCACACATGGATCCACCAGTGTCATTGCATGTGTGTTCTTCTCATGAACCACAACCAGTGTGATTGCATGTATGTTCTTCTCACAAACCACACAAGGATCCACCAGTGACATTGCATGTGTGTTCTTCTCATGAACCACACCCAGTGCCATTGCATGTTTGTTCCTCTAAACAAAACACACATAGATCCACCCAGGGGCATTGCATGTCTGTTCCTCTAAACAAACCACACATGGATCCACCTAGTGTCATCACATGTCTGTTCTTTTCACAAACGACACATGGATCCACCTAGTGTGATTGCATGTCTGTTCTTTTCATGAACCACACATGGATCCACCAGTGTCATTGGATGTGTGTTCTTCAGATGAACCACACATGGATCCACTAGTGTTATTGCATGTCTGTTCTTTTAATGAACCACATCTAGAGTCATTGCATGTCTGTTCCTTCCACAAACCACATATGGATCCACCAGTGTCATTGCATGTTTGTTCTTTTCATGAACCACACCTAGTGTGATTGCATGTTTGTTCCTCTAAACAAACCACACATGGATCCACCCAGTGTCATTGCATGTCTATTCTTCTCATGAACCACACATGGATCCACCAGTGTCATTGCATGTGTGTTGTTCTCATGAACCACAGCCAGTGTTATTGCATTTATGGTATTCTCACAAACCACACATGGATCCACCAGTGTCATTGCATGTGGGTTCTTTTCATGAACCACAACTAGACTCATTGCATGTCTGTTCTTCTAAACAAACCAGACATGGATTCACCTAGTGTGATTGCATGTATGTTCTTCTCATGAAGCACACCCAGTGTCATTGCATGTCTGTTCCTCTAAACAAACCACACATGGATCCACCCAGTGTCATTGCATGTCTGTTCCTCTAAACCAACCACACATGGATCCACCTAGTGTCATTGCATGCTTGTTCTTTTCACAAACCACACATGGATCAAACTAGTGTGATTGCATGTCTGTTCTTTTCACAAACCACTCATGGATCTACCCAGTGTCATCGCATGTGTGTTCTTTTCATGAACCACAACTAGTGTCATTGCATGTGTGTTCTTCTAAACAAATCACACATGGATCCACAACGTGTCATTGCATGTCTGTTCGTCTAAACAAACGACACATGGATCCACCTAGTATGATTGCATGTCTGTTCTTTTCATGAACCACACATGGATCCACAAGTGTCATTGCATGTGTGTTATTCTCATGAACCACAGCCAATTTGATTGCATGTATGTTCTTCTCACAAACCACACAAGGATCCACCAGTGTCATTGCATGTGTGTTCTTCTCATGAACCATACCAAGTGTCATTGCATGTTTGTTCCTCTAAACAAACCGCACATGGATCCACCTAGTGTCATTGCATGTCTGTTCCCCTAAACAAACCACACATGGATCCACCCAGTGTGATTACATGTATGTTCCTCTAAACAAACCACACATGGATCCACCCAGTGTCATTGCATGTCTGTTCTTCTCATGAACCACACATGGATCCACCAGTGTCATTACATGTGTGTTCTTCTCATGAACCATAGCTAGTGGCATTGCATGTATATTGATCTCACAAACCACACATGGATCCACCAGTGTCATTGCATGTGTGTTCTTTTCATGAACCACAGCTAGAGTCATTGCATGTGTGTTCTTCCCATGAACCACACCCAGTGTCGTTGCATGTCTGTTCCTCTAAACAAACCACACATGGATCCACCCAGTGTCATTGCATGTCTATTCTTTTCACAAACCACACATGGATCCACCCAGTGTCATTGCATGTGAGTTCTTTTCATGAACCACAACTAGTGTCATTACATGTGTGTTCTTCTAAACAAACCACACATGGATCCACCCAGTGTCATTGCATGTCTATTCCTCTCAACAAACCACACATGGATCCACCTAGTGCCATTGCATGTCTGTTCTTTTCACAAACCACACATGGATCCACCTAGTGTGATTGCATGTCTGTTCTTTTCATGAACTACACATGGATCCACAAGTGTCATTGCATGTGTGTTCTTCCCATGAAACACAACTAGAGTCATTGCATGTCTGTTCTTTTCACAAACCACACATGGATCCACCTAGTGTGATTGCATGTCTATTCTTTTCCTGAACCACACATGGATCCACTAGTGTCATTGCATGTGTGTTCTTCTCATGAAACACAACTAGAGTCATTGTATGTGTGCTCTTCTAAACAAACCACACATAGATCCACCTAGTGTGATTGCATGTTTGTTCCTCTAACAAACCACACATGGATCCACCTAGTGGGATTGCATGTCTGTTCTTTTCACAAACCACACATGGATCCACCCAGTATCATTGCATGTGTGTTCTTTTCATGAACCACACATGGATCCACCTAGTGTGATTGCATGTCTGTTCTTTTCATGAACCATGGCTGGAGTCATTACATGTCTGTTCCTTCCACAAACCACATATGGATCCACTAGTGTCATTGCATGTCTGTTCTACTCATGAACCACACCTAGTGTGATTGCATGTATGTTCCTCTAAACAAACCACACATGGATCCACCAGTGTCATTGCATGTGTGTTCTTCTCATGAACCACAACCAGTGTGATTGCATGTATGTTCTTCTCACAAACCACACAAGGATCCACCAGTGACATTGCATGTGTGTTCTTCTCATGAACCACACCCAGTGCCATTGCATGTTTGTTCCTCTAAACAAACCACACATAGATCCACCCAGTGGCATTGCATGTTTGTTCCTCTAAACAAACCACACATGGATCCACCCAGTGTCATTGCATGTCTATTCTTCTCATGAACCACACATGGATCCACCAGTGTCATTGCATGTGTGCTCTTCTCATGAACCACAACTAGTGTTATTGCATGTATGTTATTCTCACAAACCACACATGGATCCACCAGTGTCATTGCATGTGGGTTCTTTTCATGAACCACAACTAGAGTCATTGCATGTTTGTTCTTCTAAACAAACCAGACATGGATTCACCTAGTGTGATTGCATGTATGTTCTTCTCATGAACCACACCCAGTGTCATTGCATGTCTGTTCCTCTAAACAAACCACACATGGATCCACCCAGTGTCATTGCATGTCTGTTCCTCTAAACCAACCACACATGGATCCACCTAGTGTCATTGCATGCTTGTTCTTTTCACAAACCACACATGGATCAAACTAGTGTGATTGCATGTCTGTTCTTTTCACAAACCACTCATGGATCTACCCAGTGTCATCGCATGTGTGTTCTTTTCATGAACCACAACTAGTGTCATTGCATGTGTGTTCTTCTAAACAAAGCACACATGGATCCACAACGTGTCATTGCATGTCTGTTCGTCTAAACAAACGACACATGGATCCACCTACTATGATTGCATGTCTGTTCTTTTCATGAACCACACATGGATCCACAAGTGTCATTGCATGTGTGTTATTCTCATGAACCACAGCCAATTCGATTGCATGGATGTTCTTCTCACAAACCGCACAAGGATCCACCTGTGTCATTGCATGTGTGTTCTTCTCATGAACCATACCCAGTGTCATTGCATGTTTGTTCCTCTAAACAAACCGCACATGGATCCACCTAGTGTCATTGCATGTCTATTCCCCTAAACAAACCACACATGGATCCACCCAGTGTGATTGTATGTATGTTCCTCTAAACAAACCACACATGGATCCACCCAGTGTCATTGCATGTCTGTTCTTCTCATGAACCACACATGGATCCACCAGTGTCATTACATGTGTGTTCTTCTCATGAACCATAGCTAGTGGCATTGCATGTATATTGATCTCACAAACCACACATGGATCCACCAGTGTCATTGCATGTGTGTTCTTTTCATGAACCACACCTAGAGTCATTGCATGTGTGTTCTTATCATGAACCACACCCAGTGTCGTTGCATGTCTGTTCCTCTAAACAAACCACACATGGATCCATCCAGTGTGATTGCATGTCTGTTCCCCTAAACAAACCACACATGGATCCACCAGTGTCATTGCATGTGTGTTCTTCTCATGAACCAGAACCAGTGTGATTGCATGTATCTTCTTCTCACAAACCACACAAGGATCCACCAGTGTCATTGCATGTGTGTTCTTCTCATGAACCACACCCAGTGTCATTGCAAGTCTGTTCCTCTAAACAAACCACACATGGATCCACCCAGTGTCATTGCATGTCTGTTCCTCTAAACAAACCACATATGGATCCACCTAGTGTCATTGCATGTATGTTCTTTTCACAACCAACACATGGATCCACCTAGTGTGATTGCATGTCTGTTCTTTTCATGAACCACACATGGATCCACCGGTGTCATTGCACGTGTGTTCTTCTCATGAACCACACCCAGTGCCATTGCATGTCTGTTCCTCTAAACAAACCACACATAGATCCACTCAGTGGCATTGCATGTCTGTTCCTCTAAACAAACCACACATGGATCCACCTAGTGTCATCACATGTCTGTTCTTTTCACAAACAACACATGGATCCACCTAGTGTGATTGCATGTCTGTTCTTTTCATGAACCACACATGGATCCACCGGTGTCATTGCATGTGTGTACTTCTCATGAACCACACCCAGTGCCATTGCATGTTTGTTCCTGTAAACAAACAACACATAGATCCACCTAGTGTCATTGCATGTTTGTTCCTCTAAACAAACCACACATGGATCCACCTAGTGTCATCGCATGTCTGTTCTTTTCACAAACCACACAAGGATCCACCCAGTGTGATTGGATGTCTGTTCTTTTCATGAACCACACACGGATCCACTAGTGTCATTGGATGTGTGTTCTTCTCATGAACCACACATGGATCCACCAGTGTTATTGCATGTCTGTTCTTTTCATGAACCACAGCTAGAGTCATTGCATGTCTGTTCCTTCCACAAACCACATATGGATCCACCAGTGTCATTGCATGTCTGTTCTTTTCATGAACCACACCCAGTGTGATTGCATGTTTGTTCCTCTAAGCAAACCACACATGGATCCAGTCATTGCATGTATATTCTTCTCATGAACCACACATGGATCCACCAGTGTCATTGCATGTGTGTTCTTCTCATGAACCACAACCAGTGTCATTGCATGTATGTTGTTCTCACAAACCACACATGGATCCACCAGTGTCATTGGATGTGGGTTCTTTTCATGAACCATAGCTAGAGTCATTGCATGTCTGTTCTTCTAAACAAACCACACATGGATCCACCTAGTGTGATTGCATGTATGTTCTTCTCATGAACCACACCCAGTATCATTGCATGTATGTTCCTCTAAACAAACCACACATGGATCCACCCAGTGTCATTGCATGTCTGTTCTTTTCACAAAGCACACGTGGATCCACCTAGTGTCATTGCATGTGTGTTCTTTTCATGAACCACAACTAGAGTCATTGCATGTGTGTTCTTCTAAACAAACCACACATGGATCCACACAGTGTCATTGCATGTCTATTCCTCTAAACAAACCACACATGGATCCACCTAGTGTCATTGCATGTTTGTTCTTTTCACAAACCCCACATGGATCCACCTAGCGTGATTGCATGTCTGTTCTTTTCATGAACCACACATGGATCCACAAGTGTCATTGCATGTGTGTTCTTCCCAGGAAACACAACTAGAGTCATTGCATGTCTGTTCTTTTCACAAACCACACATGGATCCACCTAGTGTGATTGCATGTCTGTTCTTTTGATGAACCACACATGGATCCACCAGTGTCATTGCATGTGTGTTCTTCTCATGAAACACAACTAGAGTCATTGTATGTGTGTTCTTCTAAACAAACCACACATGGATCCACCTAGTGTCATTGCATGTGTGTTCTTCTCCTGAACCACAGCCAGAGTCATTGCATGTCTGTTCTTTCCACAAACCACATATGGATCCCTTAGTGTCATTGCATGTCTGTTCTTCTCATGAACTACACATGGATCCACAAGTGTCATTGCATGTGTGTTCTTCTCATGAACCATAGCCAGTGTCATTGCATGTCTATTCTTTCCAAAAATTGTTCAAGGATCCACCTAGTGTGATTGCATGTCTGTTCTTTTCACAAACCACACATGGATCCACCAGTGTCATTGCATGTCTGTTCTTTTGATGAACCACACCCAGTGTCAGTGCATGTTTATTACGCTAAAGAAACCACACATGGATCCACCTAGTGTGATTACATGTCTGGTCTTTTCACAAACCACACATGGATCCACCCAGAGTCATTGCATGGCTCTTCCTCTAAACAAACCACATCTAGAGTCATTGCACGTGTGTTCTTCTAAACAGACCACACATGGATCCACCTAGTGTGATTGCATGTCTGTTCTTTTCACAAACCACACATGGATCCACCAGTGTCATTGCATGTGTGTTCTTCTCATGAACCACAACCAGAGTCATTGCATGTCTATTCTTTCCACAAATTGTTCAAGGATCCACCTAGTGTGATTGCATGTCTATTCTTTTCACAAACCACACATGGATCTACTAGTGTCATTGCATGTCTGTTCTTTTCATGAACCACACCTAGTGTCATTCCATGTTTGTTCCTCTAAACAAACCACACATGGATCCACCTAGTGTGATTACATGTCTATTCTTTTCACAAACCACACATGGATCCACCAGTGTCATTGCATGTGTGTTCTTTTCATGAACCACAGCTAGAGTCATTGCATGTCTGTTCTTCTAAACAAACCACACATGGATCCACCAGTGTCATTCAATGTGTGTTCTTCTCATGAACCACACATGGATCCACCTAGTGTGATTGTATGTCTGTTCCTCTAACAAACCACACATGGACCCACCTAGTGTGATCGCATGTCTGTTCTTTTCACAAACCACACATGGATCCACCCAGTGTCATTGCATGTCTGTTCTTTTCATGAACCACACATGGATCCACCTAGTGTGATTGCATGTCTGTTCTTTTCATGAACCACAGCTAGAGTCATTGCATGTCTGTTCCTTCCACAAACCACATATGGATCCACCAGTGTCATTGCATGTCTGTTCTTCTCATGAACCACACCTAGTGTGATTGCATGTTTGTTCCTCTAAACAAACCACACATGGATCCACCTAGTGTCATTGCATGTCTGTTCTTCTCATGAACCACACATGTATCCACCTAGTGTGATTGCATGTCTGTTCTTCTCATGAACCACACATGTCTCCACCTAGTGTGATTGCATGTCTGTTCTTTTGATGAACCACAGCTAGAGTCATTGCATGTCTGTTCCTTCCACAAACCAAATATGGATCCACCAGTGTCATTGCATGTCTGTTCTTTTCATGAACCACACCCAGTGTGTTTGCATGTCTGTTCCTCTAAACAAACCACACATGGATCCACCCTGTGTCATTGCATGTCTGTTCTTCTCATGAACCACACATAGATCCACCAGTGTCATTGGATGTGTGTTCTTCTCATGAACCACAGCCAGTGTCATTGCATGTATGTTGTTCTCACAAACCACACATGGATCCACCAGTGTCATTGCCTGTGTGTGTTCTTTTCATGAACCACAGCTAGACTCATTGCATGTCTTTTCTTCGAAACAAACCACACATGGATCCACCTAGTGTGATTGCATGTCTATTCTTCTCATGAACCACACCCAGTGTCATTGCATGTCTGTTCTTTTCACAAACCACACATGGATCCACCCAGTGTAATTGCATGTGTGTTGTTTTCATGAACCACAACTAGTGTCATTGCATGTGTGTTTTCTAAACAAACCACACATGGATCCACCCAGTGTCATTGCATGTCTGTTCCTCTAAACAAACCACACATGGATCCACCTAGTGTCATCGCATGTCTGTTCTTTTCACAAACCACACATTGATCCACCTAGTGTGATTGCATGTCTGTTCTTTTCATGAACCACACATGGATCCACCAGTGTCATTGCATGTCTGTTCTTCTCATCAAACAAAGCTAGTCATTGCACGTCTGTTTTTTCACCAACCACAAATGGATCCACCCAGTGTCATTGCACGTCTGTTCCCCTAAACAAACCACACATGGATCCACCCAGTGTGATTGCATGTATGTTCCTCTAAACAAACCACACATGGATCCACCCAGTGTCATTGCATGTCTGTTCTTCTCATGAACCACACATGGATCCACCAGTGTCATTACATGTGTGTTCTTCTCATGAACCATAGCTAGTGGCATTGCATGTATATTGATCTCACAAACCACACATGGATCCACCAGTGTCATTGCATGTGTGTTCTTTTCATGAACCACAGCTAGAGTCATTGCATGTGTGTTCTTATCATGAACCACACCCAGTGTCGTTGCATGTCTGTTCCTCTAAACAAACCACACATGGATCCACCCAGTGTGATTGCATGTCTGTTCCTCTAAACAAACCACACATGGATCCACCAGTGTCATTGCATGTGTGTTCTTCTCATGAACCACAACCAGTGTGATTGCCTGTATGTTCTTCTCACAAACCACACAAGGATCCACCAGTGTCATTGCATGTGTGTTCTTCTCATGAACCACACCCAGTGTCATTGCAGTTCTGTTCCTCTAAACAAACCACACATGGATCCACCCAGTGTCATTGCATGTCTGTTCCTCTAAACAAACCACATAATGATCCACCTAGTGTCATTGCATGTATGTTCTTTTCACAACCAACACATGGATCCACCTAGTGTGATTGCATGTCTGTTCTTTTCATGAACCACACATGGATCCACCGGTGTCATTGCATGTGTGTTCTTCTCATGAACCACACCCAGTGCCATTGCATGTCTGTTCCTCTAAACCAACCACACATAGATCCACCCAGTGGCATTGCATGTCTGTTCCTCTAAACAAACCACACATGGATCCACCTAGTGTCATCACATGTCTGTTCTTTTCACAAACAATACATGGATCCACCTAGTGTGATTGCATGTCTGTTCTTTTCATGAACCACACATGGATCCACCGGTGTCATTACATGTGTGTTCTTCTCATAAACCACACCCAGTGTCATTGCATGTTTGTTCCTCTAAACAAACAACACATAGATCCACCTAGTGTCATTACATGTTTGTTCCTCTAAACAAACCACACATGGATCCACCTAGTGTCATCGCATGTTTGTTCTTTTCACAAACCACACATGGATCCACCCAGTGTGATTCCATGTCTGTTCTTTTCATGAACCACACACGGATCCACTAGTGTCATTGGATGTGTGTTCTTCTCATGAACCACACATAGATCCACCAGTGTTATTGCATGTCTGTTCTTTTCATGAACCACAGCTAGAGTCATTGCATGTCTGTTCCTTCCACAAACCACATATGGATCCACCAGTGTCATTGCATGTCTGTTCTTTTCATGAACCACACCCAGTGTGATTGCATGTTTGTTCCTCTAAGCAAACCACACATGGATCCACCCAGTGTCATTGCATGTATATTCTTCTCATGAACCACACATGGATCCACCAGTGTCATTGCATGTGTGTTCTTCTCATGAACCACAACCAGTGTCATTGCATGTATGTTGTTCTCACAAACCACACATGGATCCACCAGTGTCATTGCATGTGGGTTCTTTTCATGAACCACAGCTAGAGTCATTGGATGTCTGTTCTTCTAAACAAACCACACATGGATCCACCTAGTGTGATTGCATGTATGTTCTTCTCATGAACCACACCCAGTATCATTGCATGTATGTTCCTCTAAATAAACCACACATGGATCCACCCAGTGTCATTGCATGTCTGTTCTTTTCACAAAGCACACGTGGATCCACCTAGTGTCATTGCATGTGTGTTCTTTTCATGAACCACAACTAGAGTCATTGCATGTGTGTTCTTCTAAACAAACCACACATGGATCCACAAAGTGTCATTGCATGTCTATTCCTCTAAACAAACCACACATGGATCCACCTAGTGTCATTGCATGTTTGTTCTTTTCACAAACCCCACATGGATCCACCTATGTGATTGCATGTCTGTTCTTTTCATGAACCACACATGGATCCACAAGTGTCATTGCATGTGTGTTCTTCCCAGGAAACACAACTAGAGTCATTGCATGTCTGTTCTTTTCACAAACCACACATGGATCCACCTAGTGTGATTGCATGTCTGTTCTTTTGATGAACCACACATGGATCCACCAGTGTCATTGCATGTGTGTTCTTCTCATGAAACACAACTAGAGTCATTGTATGTGTGTTCTTCTAAACAAACCACACATGGATCCACCTAGTGTCATTGCATGTGTGTTCTTCTCCTGAACCACAGCCAGAGTCATTGCATGTCTGTTCTTTCCACAAACCACATATGGATCCCTTAGTGTCATTGCATGTCTGTTCTTCTCATGAACTACACATGGATCCACAAGTGTCATTGCATGTGTGTTCTTCTCATGAACCATAGCCAGTGTCATTGCATGTCTGTTCTTTCCACAAATTGTTCAAGGATCCACCTAGTGTGATTGCATGTCTGTTCTTTTCACAAACCACACATGGATCCACCAGTGTCATTGCATGTCTGTTCTTTTCATGAACCACACCCAGTGTCAGTGCATGTTTATTCCTCTAAAGAAACCACACATGGATCCACCTAGTGTGATTACATGTCTGTTCTTTTCACAAACCACACATGGATCCACCCAGTGTCATTGCATGGCTCTTCCTCTAAACGAACCACATCTAGAGTCATTGCACGTGTGTTCTTCTAAACAAACCACACATGGATCCACCTAGTGTGATTGCATGTCTGTTCTTTTCACAAACCACACATGGATCCACCAGTGTCATTGCATGTGTGTTCTTCTCATGAACCACAACCAGAGTCATTGCATGTCTATTCTTTCCACAAATTGTTCAAGGATCCACCTAGTGTGATTGCATGTCTATTCTTTTCACAAACCACACATGGATCTACTAGTGTCATTGCATGTCTGTTCTTTTAATGAACCACATCTAGAGTCATTGCATGTCTGTTCCTTCCACAAACCACATATGGATCCACCAGTGTCATTGCATGTTTGTTCTTTTCATGAACCACACCTAGTGTGATTGCATGTTTGTTCCTCTAAACAAACCACACATGGATCCACCCAGTGTCATTGCATGTCTATTCTTCTCATGAACCACACATGGATCCACCAGTGTCATTGCATGTGTGTTCTTCTCATGAACCACAACCAGTGTGATTGCATGTATGTTCTTCTCACAAACCACACAATGATCCAGTAGTGTCATTGCATGTGTGTTCTTCTCATGAACCACACCCAGTGTCATTGCATGTCTGTTCCTCTAAACAAACCACACATGGATCCACCCAGTGTCATCGCATGTTTGTTCCTCTAAACCAACCACACATGGATCCACCTAGTGTCATTGCATGCTTGTTCTTTTCACAAACCACACATGGATCAAACTAGTGTGATTGCATGTCTGTTATTTTCATGAACCACAAATGGATCCACCAGTGTCATTGCATGTGTGTTCTTCTCATGAACCACACCCAGTGTCATTGCATGTCTGTTCCTCTAAACAAACTACACATGGATCCACCCAGTGTCATTGCATGTCTGTTCCTCTAAAAAACCACACATGGATCCACCTAGTGTCATTGCATGTCTGTTCTTCTCATGAACCACACATGTATCCACCTAGTGTGATTGCATGTCTGTTCTTTTGATGAACCACAACTAGAGTCATTGCATGTATGTTCCTTCCACAAACCAAATATGGATCCACCAGTGTCATTGCATGTCTGTTCTTTTCATGAACCACACCCAGTGTGTTTGCATGTCTGTTCCTCTAAACAAACCACACATGGATCCACCCAGTGTCATTGCATGTCTGTTCTTCTCATGAACCACACATAGATCCACCAGCGTCATAGGATGTGTGTTCTTCTCATGAACCACAGCCAGTGTCATTGCATGTATGTTGTTCTCACAAACCACACATGGATCCACCAATGTCATTGCATGTGTGTTCTTTTCATGAACCACAGCTAGAGTCATTGCATGTCTTTTCTTCGAAACAAACCACACATGGATCCACCTAGTGCGATTGCATGTCTATTCTTCTAATGAACCACACCCAGTGTCATTGCATGTCTGTTCCTCTAAACAAACCACACATGGATCCACCCAGTGTCATTGCATGTCTGTTCTTTTCACAAACCACACATGGATCCACCCAGTGTAATTGCATGTGTGTTGTTTTCATGAACCACAACTAGTGTCATTGCATGTGTGTTTTCTAAACAAACCACACATGGATCGACCCAGTGTCATTGCATGTCTGTTCCTCTAAACAAACCACACATGGATCCACCTAGTGTCATCGCATGTCTGTTCTTTTCAAAAACTACACATTGATCCACCTAGTGTGATTGCATGTCTGTTCTTTTCATGAACCACACATGGATCCACCAGTGTCATTGCATGTCTGTTCTTCTCATGAAACAAAGCTAGAGTCATTGCATGTCTGTTTTTTCACCAACCACACATGGATCCACCTAGTGTGATTGCATGTATGTTCTTCTCACAAACCACACAAGGATCCAGGAGTGTCATTGCATGTGTGTTCTTCTCATGAACCACACCCAGTGTCATTGCATATCTGTTCCTCTAAACAAACCACACATGGATCCACCCAGTGTCACTGCATGTCTGTTCCTCTAAACAAACCATACGTGGATCCACCTAGTGTCATTGCATGTCTGTTCTTTTCATGAACCACACATGGATCCACCAGTGTCACTGCATGTGTGTTCTTCTCATGAACCACAACTAGAGTCATTACATGTGTGTTCTTCTAAACAAACCACACATGGATCCACCTAGTGTGATTACATGTATGTTCCTCTAACAAACCACAAATGGATCCACCTAGTGTGATCGCATGTCTGCTATTTTAACAAACCACACATCGATCCACCCAGTGTCATTGCATGTGTGTTCTTTTCATGAACCACACATGGATCCACCTAGTGTCATTGCATGTCAGTTCTTTTCATGAACCACACATGGATCCACCTAGTGTGATTGCATGTCTATTCTTTTCATGAACCACAGCTAGAGTCATTGCATGTCTGTTCCTTCCAAAAACCACATATGGATCCACCAGTGTCATTGCATGTCTGTTCTTTTCATGAACCACACCTAGTGTGATTACATGTGTATTCCTCTAAACAAACCACACATGGATCCACCCAGAGTCATTGCATGTCCGTTCTTCTCATGAACCACACATGGATCCACCAGTGTCATTGCATGTGTGTTCTTTTCATGAACCACAGCTAGAGTCATTGCATGTCCATTCTTCTAAACAAACCACACATGGATCCACCTAGTGTGATTGCATGTCTGTTCTTCTCATGAACCACACCCAGTGGCATTACACGTCTATTCCTCTAAACAAACCACACATGGATCCACCCAGTGTCATTGCATGTCTGTTCTTTTCACAAACCACACATGGATCCACCCAGTGTCATTGCATGTCTATTCTTTTCATGAACCACACATGGATCCACCTAGTGTGATTGCATGCCTGGTCTTTTTATGAACCGCAGCTAGAGTCATTGCATGTTTGTTCCTTCCACAAACCACATATGGATCCACAAGTGTCATTGCATGTCTGTTCTTCTGATGAACCACACCCAATGTGATTGCATGTTTGTTCCTCTAAACAAACCACACATGGATCCACCAGTGTCATTGCATGTGTGTTCTTCTCATGAACCATAGCCAGTGTGATTGCATGTATGTTCTTCTCACAAACCACACAAGGATCCACCAGTGTCATTGCATGTGTGTTCTTCTCATGAACCACACCCGGTGTCATTGCATGTCTGTTCCTCAAAACAAACCACACATGGATCCACCTAGTGTCATTGCATGTCTGTTCCTCTAAACAAACCACACATGGATCCACCCAGTGTGATTGCATGTCTGTTCCTCTAAACAAACCACACATGGATCCACATAGTGTTATTGCATGTCTGTTCTTCTCATGAACCACACATGGATCCACTAGTATTATTGCATGTGTGTTCTTCTCATGAACCATAGCCAATATCATTGCATGTATGTTGATCTCACAAACCACACATGGATCCACCAGTGTCATTGCATGTGTGTTCTTTTCATGAACCATGGCTAGAGTCATTGCATATCTGTTCTTCTAAATAAACCACACATGGATCCACCTAGTGTCATCGCATGTCTGTTCTTTTCAAAAACTACACATTGATCCACCTAGTGTGATTGCATGTCTGTTCTTTTCATGAACCACACATGGATCCACCAGTGTCATTGCATGTCTGTTCTTCTCATGAAACAAAGCTAGAGTCATTGCATGTCTGTTTTTTCACCAACCACACATGGATCCACCTAGTGTGATTGCATGTATGTTCTTCTCACAAACCACACAAGGATCCAGGAGTGTCATTGCATGTGTGTTCTTCTCATGAACCACACCCAGTGTCATTGCATATCTGTTCCTCTAAACAAACCACACATGGATCCACCCAGTGTCACTGCATGTCTGTTCCTCTAAACAAACCATACGTGGATCCACCTAGTGTCATTGCATGTCTGTTCTTTTCATGAACCACACATGGATCCACCAGTGTCACTGCATGTGTGTTCTTCTCATGAACCACAACTAGAGTCATTACATGTGTGTTCTTCTAAACAAACCACACATGGATCCACCTAGTGTGATTACATGTATGTTCCTCTAACAAACCACAAATGGATCCACCTAGTGTGATCGCATGTCTGCTATTTTAACAAACCACACATCGATCCACCCAGTGTCATTGCATGTGTGTTCTTTTCATGAACCACACATGGATCCACCTAGTGTCATTGCATGTCAGTTCTTTTCATGAACCACACATGGATCCACCTAGTGTGATTGCATGTCTATTCTTTTCATGAACCACAGCTAGAGTCATTGCATGTCTGTTCCTTCCAAAAACCACATATGGATCCACCAGTGTCATTGCATGTCTGTTCTTTTCATGAACCACACCTAGTGTGATTACATGTGTATTCCTCTAAACAAACCACACATGGATCCACCCAGAGTCATTGCATGTCCGTTCTTCTCATGAACCACACATGGATCCACCAGTGTCATTGCATGTGTGTTCTTTTCATGAACCACAGCTAGAGTCATTGCATGTCCATTCTTCTAAACAAACCACACATGGATCCACCTAGTGTGATTGCATGTCTGTTCTTCTCATGAACCACACCCAGTGGCATTACACGTCTATTCCTCTAAACAAACCACACATGGATCCACCCAGTGTCATTGCATGTCTGTTCTTTTCACAAACCACACATGGATCCACCCAGTGTCATTGCATGTCTATTCTTTTCATGAACCACACATGGATCCACCTAGTGTGATTGCATGCCTGGTCTTTTTATGAACCGCAGCTAGAGTCATTGCATGTTTGTTCCTTCCACAAACCACATATGGATCCACAAGTGTCATTGCATGTCTGTTCTTCTGATGAACCACACCCAATGTGATTGCATGTTTGTTCCTCTAAACAAACCACACATGGATCCACCAGTGTCATTGCATGTGTGTTCTTCTCATGAACCATAGCCAGTGTGATTGCATGTATGTTCTTCTCACAAACCACACAAGGATCCACCAGTGTCATTGCATGTGTGTTCTTCTCATGAACCACACCCGGTGTCATTGCATGTCTGTTCCTCAAAACAAACCACACATGGATCCACCTAGTGTCATTGCATGTCTGTTCCTCTAAACAAACCACACATGGATCCACCCAGTGTGATTGCATGTCTGTTCCTCTAAACAAACCACACATGGATCCACATAGTGTTATTGCATGTCTGTTCTTCTCATGAACCACACATGGATCCACTAGTATTATTGCATGTGTGTTCTTCTCATGAACCATAGCCAATATCATTGCATGTATGTTGATCTCACAAACCACACATGGATCCACCAGTGTCATTGCATGTGTGTTCTTTTCATGAACCATGGCTAGAGTCATTGCATATCTGTTCTTCTAAATAAACCACACATGGATCCACATAGTGTCATTGCATGTGTGTTCTTCTCATGAACCACACCCAGTGTCATTGCATGTCTATTCCTCTAAACAAACCACACATGGTTCCACCCAGTGTCATTGCATGTCTGTTCCTCTAAACAAACCACACATGGATCCACCTAGTGTCACTGCATGTCTGTTCTTTTCACAAACCACACATGGATCCACCTAGTGTGATTGCATGTTTGTTCTTTTCATGAACCACACATGGATCCACCAGTGTCACTGCATGTGTGTTCTTCTCATGAACCACAACTAGAGTCTTCTTCTAAACAAACCACACATGGATCCACCTAGTGTGATTGCATGTCTGTTCCTCTAACAAACCACAAATGGATCCACCTACTGTGATCGCATGTCTGTTATTTTCACAAACCACACATCGATCCACCTTGTGTCATTGCATGTGTGTTCTTTTCATGAACCACACATGGATCCACCTAGTGTCATTGCATGTCAGTTCTTCTCATGAACCACACATGGATCCACCTAGAGTCATTGCATGTCTGTTTCTTCCACAAACCACATATGGATCCACCAGTGTCATTGCATGTCTGTTCTTTTCATGAACCACACCCAGTGTGATTACATGTCTATTCCTCTAAACAAACCACACATGGATCCACCCAGTGTCATTGCATGTCTGTTCTTCTCATGAACCACGCATGGATCTACCAATGTCATTGCATGTGTGTTCTTCTCATGAACCACAGCCAGTGTCATTGCATGTATGTTGTTCTCACAAACCACACATGGATCCACCAGTGTCATTGCATGTGTGTTCTTTTCATCAACCACAGCTAGAGTCATTGCATGTCTATTCTTGTAAACAAACCACACATGGAACCACCTAGTGTGATTGCATGTCTGTTCTTCTCATGAACCACACCCAGTGGCATTACATGTCTATTCCTCTAAACAAACCACACATGGATCCACCCAGTGTCATTGCATGTCTGTTCTTTTCACAAACCACACATGGATCAACCTAGTGTCATTGCATGTCTGTTCTTTTCATGAACCACAACAAGTGTCATGGCATGTGTGTTCTTTTAATGAACCACAACTAGTGTCATTGCATGTCTGTTCCTCTAAACAAACCACACATGGTTCCACCCAGTGTCATTGCATGTATGTTCCTCTAAACAAACCACACATGGATCCACCTAGTGTCATTGCATGTCTGTTCTTTTCAAAAACCACACATGGATCCACCTAGTGAGATTGCATGTCTATTCTTTTCATGAACCACACATGGATCCACCAGTGTTATTGCATGTGTGTTCTTCTCATGAAACACAACTAGAGTCATTGCATGTCTGTTCTTTTCACAAACCACACATGGATCCACCTAGTGTGATTGCATGTCTGTTCTTTTCATGAACCACACATGGGTTCACCAGTGTCATTGCATGTGTGTTCTTCTCATGAAACACAACTAGAGTCGTTGCATGTGTGTTAATCTAAACAAACCACACATGGATTGACCTAGTGTGATTGCATGTTTGTTCCTCTAACAAACCACACATGGATCCACCTAATGTGATCGCATGTCTGTTCTTTTCACAAACTACACATGGATCCACCCAGTGTCATTGCATGTTTGTTCTTTTCATGAACCACACATGGATCCACCTAGTGTGATTGCATGCCTGTTCTTTTCATGAACCACAGCTAGAGTCATTGCATGTATGTTCCTTCCACAAACCACATATGGATCCACAAGTGTCATTGCATGGTTATTCTTCTCATGAACCACACCCAGTGTGATTGCATGTTTGTTCCTCTAAACAAACCACACATGGATCCACCAGTGTCATTGCATGTGTGTTCTTCTCATGAACAACAGCCAGTGTGATTGCATGTATGTTCTTCTCACAAACCACATAAGGATCCACCAATGTCATTGCATGTGTGTTCTTCTCATGAACCACACCCGGTGTCATTGCATGTCTGTTCCTCTAAACAAACCACACATGGATCCACCCAGTGTCATTGCATGTCTGTTCCTCTAAACAAACCACACATGGATCCACCTAGTGTGATTGCATGTCTGTTCCTCTAAACAAACCACACATGGATCCACCTAGTGTCATTGCATGTCTGTTCTTCTCATGAACCACACATGGATCCACTAGTATCATTGCATGTGTGTTCTTCTCATGAACCATAGCCAATATCATTGCATGTATGTTGATCTCACAAACCACGCATGGATCCACCAGTGTCATTGCATGTGTGTTCTTTTCATGAACCACGGCTAGAGTCATTGCATATCTGTTCTTCTAAATAAACCACACATGGATCCACCTAGTGTTATTGCATGTCTGTTCTTCTCATGAACTACACCCAGTGTCATTGCATGTCTGTTCCTCTAAACAAACCACACATGGATCCACCCAGTGTCATTGCATGTATGTTCTTTTTACAAACCAGACATGGATCCACCCAGTGTCATTGCATGTGTGTTCTTTTCATGAACCACAACTAGTGTCATTGCATGTGTGTTCTTCTAAACAAACCACACATGGATCCACCCAGTGTCATTGCATGTCTGTTCCTCTAAACAAACCACACATGGATCCACCTAGTGTCATTGCATGCCTGTTCTTTTCACAAACCACACATGGATCCACGTAGTGAGATTGCATGTCCGTTCTTTTCATGAACCACACATGGATCCACCAGTGTGATTGCATGTGTGTTCTTCTCATGAAACACAACTAGAGTCATTGCATGTCTGTTCTTTTCACAAACCACACATGGATCCACCTAGTGTGATTGCATGTCTGTTCTTTTCATGAACCACACATGGATACACCAGTGTCATTGCATGTGTGTTCTTCTCATGAAACACAACTAGAGTCATTGCATGTGTGTTCTTCTAAACAAACCAGACATGGATCAACCTAGTGTGATTGGATGTTTGTTCCTCTAACAAACCACACATCGATCCACCTAGTGTGATCGCATGTCTGTTCTTTTCACAAACCACACATGGATCCACCTAGTGTCATTGCATGTCTGTTCTTTTCATGGACCACACATGGATCCACTTAGTGTGATTGCATGTCTATTCTTTTCATGAATCACAGCTAGAGTCATTGCATTTTTGTTCCTTCCACAAACCACATATGGATCCACAAGTGTCATTGCATATCTGTTCTTCTCATGAACCACACCCAGTGTGATTGCATGTCTGTTCCTCTAAACAAACCACACATGGATCCAACAGTGTCATTGCATGTGTGTTCTTGTCATGAACCACAGCCAGTGTGATTGCATGTATGTTCTTCTCACAAACCACACAAGGTTCCACCAGTGTCATTGCATGTGTGTTTGTTCTCATGAACCACACCCGGTGTCATTGCATGTCTGTTCCTCTAAACAAACCACACATGGATCCACCTAGTGTCATTGCATGTCTGTTCCTCTAAACAAACCACACATGGATCCACCGAGTGTGATTGCTTGCCTGTTCCTCTAAACAAACCACACATGGATCCACAAAGTGTCATTGCATGTCTGTTCTTCTCATGAACCACACATGGATCCACCAGTATCATTGCATGTGTGTTCTTCTCATGAACCATAGCCAATATCATTGCATGTATATTGATCTCAAAAACCACACATGGATCCACCAGTGTCATTGCATGTGTGTTCTTTTCATGAACCACGGCTAGAGTCATTGCATATGTGTTCTTCTAAATAAACCACACATGGATCCACCTAGTGTCATTGCATGTCTGTTCTTCTCATGAACTACACCCAGTGTCATTGCATGTCTGTTCCTCTAAACAAACCACACATGGATCCACCTACTCTCATTGCATGTCTCTTCTTTTCACAAACCACACATGGATCCACCAGTGTCATTGCATGTGTGTTCTTTTCATGAACCACAACTAGTGTCATTGCATGTGTGTTCTTCTAAACAAACCACACATGGATCCACCCAGTGTCATTGCATGTCTGTTCCTCTAAACAAACCACACATGGATCCACCTAGTGTCATTGCATGTCTGTTCTTTTCAAAAACCACACATGGATCCACCCAGTGTGATTGCATGTCTGTTCTTTTCATGAACCACACATGGATCCACCAGTGTCATTGCATGTGTGTTCTTCTCATGAAACACAACTAGAGTCATTTTATGTGTGTTCTTGTAAACAAACCACACATAGATCCACCTAGTGTGATTGCATGTTTGTTCCTCTAACAAACCACACATGGATCCACCTAGTGTGATCGCATGTCTGTTCTTTTCACAAACCACACATGGATCCACACAGTGTCATTGCATGTCTATTCTTTTCATGAACCACACATGGATCCACCTAGTGTGATTGCATGTCTGTTCTTTTCATGAACCACAGATAGAGTCATTACATGTCTATTCCTTCCACAAACCACATATGGATCCACCAGTGTCATTGCATGTCTGTTCTTCTCATGAACCACACCCAGTGTGATTGCATGTCTGTTCCTCTAAACAAATCACACATGGATCCACCAGTGTCATTGCATGTGTGTTCTTCTCATGAACCACGGCGAGTGTGATTGCATGTATGTTCTTCTCACAAACTACACAAGGATCCACCAGTGTCATTTTATGTGTGTTCTTCTCATGAACGACACCTAGTGTCATTGCATGTCTGTTCCTCTAAACAAACCACAAATGGATCCACCCAATGTCATTGCATGTCTGTTCCTCTAAACAAACCACACATGGATCCACCTAGTGTGATTGCATGTCTGTTCTTTTCATGAACCACACATGGATCCACCAGTGTCATTGCATGTGAGTTCTTCTCATGAACCACACCAAGTGTCATGGCATGTCTGTTCCTCTAAACAAACCACACATGGATCCACCCAGTGTCATTGCATGTTTGTTCCTCTGAACAAACCACACATTGATCCACCCAGTGTCATTACATGTCTGTTCTTTTCACAAACCACACATGGATCCACCTAGTGTGATTGCATGTTTGTTCTTTTCATGAACCACACATGGGTTCACCAGTGTCATTGCATGTGTGTTCTTCTCATGAAACACAACTAGAGTCGTTGCATGTGTGTTAATCTAAACAAACCACACATGGATTGACCTAGTGTGATTGCATGTTTGTTCCTCTAACAAACCACACATGGATCCACCTAATGTGATCGCATGTCTGTTCTTTTCACAAACTACACATGGATCCACCCAGTGTCATTGCATGTTTGTTCTTTTCATGAACCACACATGGATCCACCTAGTGTGATTGCATGCCTGTTCTTTTCATGAACCACAGCTAGAGTCATTGCATGTATGTTCCTTCCACAAACCACATATGGATCCATAAGTGTCATTGCATGGTTATTCTTCTCATGAACCACACCCAGTGTGATTGCATGTTTGTTCCTCTAAACAAACCACACATGGATCCACCAGTGTCATTGCATGTGTGTTCTTCTCATGAACAACAGCCAGTGTGATTGCATGTATGTTCTTCTCACAAACCACATAAGGATCCACCAATGTCATTGCATGTGTGTTCTTCTCATGAACCACACCCGGTGTCATTGCATGTCTGTTCCTCTAAACAAACCACACATGGATCCACCCAGTGTCATTGCATGTCTGTTCCTCTAAACAAAGCACACATGGATCCACCTAGTGTGATTGCATGTCTGTTCCTCTAAACAAACCACACATGGATCCACCTAGTGTCATTGCATGTCTGTTCTTCTCATGAACCACACATGGATCCACTAGTATCATTGCATGTGTGTTCTTCTCATGAACCATAGCCAATATCATTGCATGTATGTTGATCTCACAAACCACGCATGGATCCACCAGTGTCATTGCATGTGTGTTCTTTTCATGAACCACGGCTAGAGTCATTGCATATCTGTTCTTCTAAATAAACCACACATGGATCCACCTAGTGTTATTGCATGTCTGTTCTTCTCATGAACTACACCCAGTGTCATTGCATGTCTGTTCCTCTAAACAAACCACACATGGATCCACCCAGTGTCATTGCATGTATGTTCTTTTTACAAACCAGACATGGATCCACCCAGTGTCATTGCATGTGTGTTCTTTTCATGAACCACAACTAGTGTCATTGCATGTGTGTTCTTCTAAACAAACCACACATGGATCCACCCAGTGTCATTGCATGTCTGTTCCTCTAAACAAACCACACATGGATCCACCTAGTGTCATTGCATGCCTGTTCTTTTCACAAACCACACATGGATCCACGTAGTGAGATTGCATGTCCGTTCTTTTCATGAACCACACATGGATCCACCAGTGTGATTGCATGTGTGTTCTTCTCATGAAACACAACTAGAGTCATTGCATGTCTGTTCTTTTCACAAACCACACATGGATCCACCTAGTGTGATTGCATGTCTGTTCTTTTCATGAACCACACATGGATACACCAGTGTCATTGCATGTGTGTTCTTCTCATGAAACACAACTAGAGTCATTGCATGTGTGTTCTTCTAAACAAACCACACATGGATCAACCTAGTGTGATTGCATGTTTGTTCCTCTAACAAACCACACATCGATCCACCTAGTGTGATCGCATGTCTATTCTTTTCACAAACCACACATGGATCCACCTAGTGTCATTGCATGTCTGTTCTTTTCATGGACCACACATGGATCCACTTAGTGTGATTGCATGTCTGTTCTTTTCATGAATCACAGCTAGAGTCATTGCATTTTTGTTCCTTCCACAAACCACATATGGATCCACAAGTGTCATTGCATATCTGTTCTTCTCATGAACCACACCCAGTGTGATTGCATGTCTGTTCCTCTAAACAAACCACACATGGATCCAACAGTGTCATTGCATGTGTGTTCTTGTCATGAACCACAGCCAGTGTGATTGCATGTATGTTCTTCTCACAAACCACACAAGGTTCCACCAGTGTCATTGCATGTGTGTTTGTTCTCATGAACCACACCCGGTGTCATTGCATGTCTGTTCCTCTAAACAAACCACACATGGATCCACCTAGTGTCATTGCATGTCTGTTCCTCTAAACAAACCACACATGGATCCATCGAGTGTGATTGCTTGCCTGTTCCTCTAAACAAACCACACATGGATCCACCCAGTGTCATTGCATGTCTGTTCTTCTCATGAACCACACATGGATCCACCAGTATCATTGCATGTGTGTTCTTCTCATGAACCATAGCCAATATCATTGCATGTATATTGATCTCACAAACCACACATGGATCCACCAGTGTCATTGCATGTGTGTTCTTTTCATGAACCACGGCTAGAGTCATTGCATATGTGTTCTTCTAAATAAACCACACATGGATCCACCTAGTGTCATTGCATGTCTGTTCTTCTCATGAACTACACCCAGTGTCATTGCATGTCTGTTCCTCTAAACAAACCACACATGGATCCACCTACTCTCATTGCATGTCTCTTCTTTTCACAAACCACACATGGATCCACCAGTGTCATTGCATGTGTGTTCTTTTCATGAACCACAACTAGTGTCATTGCATGTGTGTTATTCTAAACAAACCACACATGGATCCACCCAGTGTCATTGCATGTCTGTTCCTCTAAACAAACCACACATGGATCCACCTAGTGTCATTGCATGTCTCTTCTTTTCAAAAACCACACATGGATCCACCCAGTGTGATTGCATGTCTGTTCTTTTCATGAACCACACATGGATCCACCAGTGTCATTGCATGTGTGTTCTTCTCATGAAACACAACTAGAGTCATTGTATGTGTGTTCTTGTAAACAAACCACACATAGATCCACCTAGTGTGATTGCATGTTTGTTCCTCTAACAAACCACACATGGATCCACCTAGTGTGATCGCATGTCTGTTCTTTTCACAAACCACACATGGATCCACACAGTGTCATTGCATGTCTATTCTTTTCATGAACCACACATGGATCCACCTAGTGTAATTGCATGTCTGTTCTTTTCATGAACCACAGATAGAGTCATTACATGTCTATTCCTTCCACAAACCACATATGGATCCACCAGTGTCATTGCATGTCTGTTCTTCTCATGAACCACACCCAGTGTGATTGCATGTCTGTTCCTCTAAACAAATCACACATGGATCCACCAGTGTCATTGCATGTGTGTTCTTCTCATGAACCACAGCGAGTGTGATTGCATGTATGTTCTTCTCACAAACTACACAAGGATCCACCAGTGTCATTTTATGTGTGTTCTTCTCATGAACGACACCTAGTGTCATTGCATGTCTGTTCCTCTAAACAAACCACAAATGGATCCACCCAATGTCATTGCATGTCTGTTCCTCTAAACAAACCACACATGGATCCACCTAGTGTGATTGCATGTCTGTTCTTTTCATGAACCACACATGGATCCACCAGTGTCATTGCATGTGAGTTCTTCTCATGAACCACACCAAGTGTCATGGCATGTCTGTTCCTCTAAACAAACCACACATGGATCCACCCAGTGTCATTGCATGTTTGTTCCTCTGAACAAACCACACATTGATCCACCCAGTGTCATTACATGTCTGTTCTTTTCACAAACCACACATGGATCCACCTTGTGTGATTGCATGTTTGTTCTTTTCATGAACCACACATGGATCCACCAGTGTCATTGCATGTGTGTTCTTCTCATGAACCACACCTAGTTCCATTGCATGTTTGTTCCTCTAAACAAACCACACATGGATCCACCCAGTTTCATTGTATGTTTGTTCCTCTAAACAAACCACACATGGATCCACCTAGTGTCATTGCATGTGTGTTCTTATCATGAAACACAACTAGTCATTGCATGTGTGTTCTTCTCATGAAACACAACTAGTCATTGCATGTGTGTTCTTCTAAACAAACCAGACATGGATCCACCTAGTGTGATTGCATGCTTGTTCCTCTAACAAACCACACACGGATCCACCTTGTGTTATCGTATGTCTGTTCTTTTCACAAACCACACATGGATCCACCCAGTGTCATTGCATGTCTGTTCTTTTCATGAACCACACATGGATCCACCTAGTGTGATTGCATGTCTGTTCTTTTCATGAACCACAGCTAGAGTCATTGCATGTCTGTTCCTTCCACAAACCACATATTGATCTACCAGTGTCATTGCATGTCTGTTCTTCTCATGAACCACACCCAGTGTGATTTCATGTCTACTCCTCTAAACAAACCACACATGGATCCACCAGTGTCATTGCATGTGTGTTCTTCTCATGAACCACATCCAATTTGATTGCATGTATGTTCTTCTCACAAACCACACAAGGATCCACTAGTGTCATTGTATGTGTGTTCTTCTCATGAACCACACCTAGTGTCATTGCATGTCTGTTCCTTTAAACAAACCACACATGGATCCACCCTGTGTCATTGCATGTCTGTTCCTCTAAACAAACCACACATGGATCCACCCAGTGTGATTGCATGCCTGTTCCTCCAAACAAACCATACATGGATCCACCTAGTGTCATTGCATGTCTGTTCTTTTCACAAACCACACATGGATACACCTAGTGTGATTGCATGTCTGTTCTTTTCATGAACCACACATGGATTTACCAGTGTCATTGCATGTGTGTTCTTCTCATGACCCACACCCAGTGTCATTGCATGTCTGTTCCTCTAAACAAACCACACATGGATCCACCCAGTGTCATTGCATGTCTGTGTCTCTAAACAAACCACACATGTATCCACCTAGTGTCATTGCATGTCTATTCTTTTCACAAACCACACATGGATCCACCTAGTGTGATTGCATGTCTGTTCTTTTCACAAACCACACATGGATCCACCAGTGTCATTGCATGTGTGTTCTTTTCATGAACCACACATGGATCCACCAGTGTCATTGCATGTGTGTTCTTCTCATGAACCACACCAAGTGGTATTGCATGTCTGTTCCTCTAATCAAACCACACATGGATCCACCCAGTGTCATTGCATGTTTGTTCCTCTAAACAAACCACACATGGATCCACCTTGTGTCATTACATGTGTGTTCTTTTCACAAACCACACATGGATACACCTAGTGTGATTGCATGTATGTTCTTTTCATGAACCACACATGGATCCACAAGTGTCATTGCATGTGTGTTCTTCTCATGAACCACACTCAGTGTCATTGCATGTCTGTTCCTCTAAACAAACCACACATGGATCCACCCATTGTCATTGCATGTATGTTCCTCTAAACAAACCACACATTGATCCACCCGTTGTCATTGGATGTATGTTCCTCTAAACAAACCACACATGGATCCACCTAGTGTCATTGCATGTCTGTTCTTCTCATGAACCACACATGGATCCCCCTAGTGTGATTGCATGTCTGTTCTTTTAATGATCCACAGCTAGAGTCATTGCATGTCCGTTCCTTCCACAAACCACATATGGATCCACCAGTGTCATTGCATGTTTGTTCTTTTCATGAACCACACCCAGTGTGATTGCATGTTTGTTCCTCTAAACAAACCACACATGGATCCACCCAGTGGCATTGCATGTCTGTTCTTCTCATGAACCACACATGGATCTAATAGTGTGATTGGATGTGTGTTCTTCTCATGAACCACAACCAGTGTCATTGCATGTATGTTGTTCTCACAAACCACACATGGATCCACCAGTGTCAATGCATGTGCGTTCTTTTCATGAACCACATCTAGAGTAATTGCATGTCTGTTCTTCTAAACAAACCACACATGGATCCACCTAGTGTGATTGCATGTCTGTTCTTCTCATGAACCACACCCAATGTCATTGCATGTCTGTTCCTCTAAACAAACCACACATGGATCCACCCAATGTCACTTCATGTGTGTTCTTCTAAACAAACCACACATGGATCCACCCACTGTCATTGCATGTTTGTTCCTCTAAACAAACCACACATGGATCCACCTAGTGTCATTGCATGTCTGTTCTTTTCAGAAACCACACATGGATCCACCTAGTGTGATTGCATGTCTGTTCTTTTCATGAACCACACATGGATCCACCAGTGTCACACATGTGTGTTCTTCTCATGAAACACAACTAGAGTCATTGCATGTGTGTTTTTCTAAACAAACCACACATGGATCCACCTAGTGCGATTGCATGTTTGTTCTTCTAACAAACCACACATGGATCCACCTAGTGTGATCGCATGTCTGTTATTTTCATAAACCACACATGGATCCACCCAGTGTCATTGCATGTCTGTTCTTTTCATGAACCACACATGGATCCACCTAGTGTGATTGCATGTCTATTCTTTTCATGAACCACAGTTAGAGTCATTGCATGTATGTTCCTTCCACAAACCACATATTGATCTACCAGTGTCATTGCATGTCTGTTCTTCTCATGAACCACACCTAGTGTGATTACATGTCTATTCCTCTAAACAAACCACACATGGATCCACCAGTGTCATTGCATGTGTGTTCTTCTCATGAACCACATCCAGTCTGATTGCATGTATGTTCTTCTCACAAACCACACAAGGATCCACTAGTGTCATTGTATGTGTGTTCTTCTCATGAACCACACCTAGTGTCATTGCATGTCTGTTCCTCTAAACAAACCACACATGGATCCACCCAGTGTCATTGCATGTCTGTTCCTCTAAACAAACCACACATAGATCCACCTAGTGTGATTGCATGTCTGTTCCTCTAAACAAACCATACATGGATCCACGTAGTGTCACTGCATGTCTGTTCTTTTCACAAACCACACATGGATACACCTAGTGTGATTGCATGTCTGTTCTTTTCATGAACCACACATAGATCCAACAGTGTCATTGCATGTGTGTTCTTCTCATGACCCACACCCAGTGTCATTGCATGTCTGTTCCTCTAAACAAACCACACATGGATCCACCCAGTGTCATTGCATGTCTGTTGCTCTAAACAAACCACACATGGATCCACCTAGTGTCATTGCATGTCTATTCTTTTCACAAACCACACATGGATCCACCTAGTGTGATTGCATGTCTGTTCTTTTCACAAACCACACATGGATCCACCAGTGTCATTGCATGTGTGTTCTTGTCATAAACTACACATGGATCCACCAGTGTCATTGCATGTGTGTTCTTCTCATGAACCACACCCAGTGTCATTGCATGCCTGTTCCTCTAAACAAACCACACATGGATCCACCCAGTGTCATTGCATGTCTGTTCTTTTCACAAATCACACATGGATCCACCCAGTGTCATTGCATGTGTGTTGTTTTCATGAACCACACATGGATCCACCAGTGTCATTGGATGTGTGTTCTTCTCATGAACCACACATGGAGTCATTGCATGTGTGTTCTTCTAAACAAACCACACATTGATCCACCTAGTGTGATTGCATGTCTGTTCCTCTAACAAACCACACATGGATCCACCTAGTGTGATCGCATGTCTATTCTTTTCACAAACCACACATGGATCCACCCAGTGTCATGCCATGTCTGTTCTTTTCATGAACCACACATGGATCTACCTAGTGTCACTACATGTCTGTTCTTCTCATGAACCACCCATGGATCCACCTAGTGTGATTGCATGTCTGTTCTTTTCATGAACCACATCTACAGTCATTGCATGTCTGTTCCTTCCACAAATCACATATGGATCCACTAGTGTCATTGCATGTCTATTCTTTTCATGAACCACACCCATTGTGATTGCATGCCTGTTCCTCTAAACAAACCACACAAGGATCCACCAAGTGTCATTGCATGTATGTTCTTCTCATGAACCACACATGGATCCACCAGTGTCATTGCATGTGTGTTCTTCTCATGAACCACAACCAGTGTCATTGCATGTATGTTGTTCTCACAAACCACACATGGATCCACCAGTGTCATTGCATGTGTGTTCTTTTCATGAACCACAGCTAGAGTCATTGCATGTCTGTTCTTCTAAACAAACCACACATGGATCCACCTAGTGTGATTGCATGTCTGTTCTTCTCATGAACCACACCCAATGTCATTGCATGTCTGTTCCTCTAAAAAAACCACACATGTATCCACCCAGTGTCATTGCATGTCTGTTCTTTTCACAAACCACACAAGGATCCACCCAGTGTCATTGCATGTGTGTTCTTTTCATGAACCACAACTAGTGTCACTACATGTGTGTTCTTCTAAACAAACCACACATGGATCCACCCACTGTCATTGCATGTCTGTTCCTCTAAACAAACCACACATGGATCCACCTAGTGCCATTGCATGTCTGTTCTTTGCACAAACCACACATGGATCCACCTAGTGCGATTGCATGTCTGTTCTTTTCATGAACCACACATGGATCCACCAGTGTCATCGCATGTGTGTTCTTCTCATGAAACACAAGTAGAGTCATTGCATGTGTGTTTTTCTAAACAAACCACACATGGATTCACCTAGTGTGATTGCATGTTTGTTCCTCTAACAAACCACACATGGATCCACCTAGTGTGATCGCATGTCTGTTCTTTTCACAAACCACACATGGATCCACCCAGTGTCATTGCATGTTTGTTCTTTTCATGAACCACACATGGATCCACCTAGTGTGATTGCATGTCTGTTCTTTTCATGAACCACCCAGCTAGAGTCATTGCATGTATGTTCCTTCCACAAACCACATATGGATCCACCAGTGTCATTGCATGACTATTCTTCTCATGAACCACACCAAGTGTGATTGCATGTATGTTCCTCTAAACAAACCACACATGGATCCACCAGTGTCATTGCATGTGTTTTCTTCTCATGAACCACAGCTAGTGTGATTGCATGTATGTTCTTCTCACAAACCACACAAGGATCCACCAGTGTCATTGCATGTGTGTTCTTCTCATGAACCACACCCAGTGTCATTGCATGTCTGTTCCTCTAAACAAACCACACAAGGATCCACCCTGTGTCATTGCATGTCTGTTCCTCTAAACAAACCACAGATGGATCCACCTTCTGTCATTGCATGTCTGTTCTTTTCACAAACCACACATGGATCCACCTAGTGTGATTGCATGCCTGTCCTTTTCATGAACCACACATGGATCCACCAGTGTCATTGCATGTGTGTTCTTCTCATGAACCACACCCAGTGTCATTGCATGTATGTTCCTCTAAACAAACCACACATGGATCCACCCAGTGTCATTGCATGTCTGTTCCTCTAAACAAACCACACATGGATCCACCTAGTGTCATTGCATGTCTGTTCTTTTCACAAAACACACATGGATCCACCTTGTGTGATTGCATGTCTGTTCTTTTCATGAACCACACATGGATCCACTAGTGTCATTGCATGTGTGTGTCTTCTCATGAACCACAACTAGAGTCATTGCATGTGTGTTCTTCTCATGAACCACGACGAGGAAGCCGGTGGCTCGAAGGACAGCGACAGCGAAAGGGAAATTGTTGACTAGTGGTTGAATTAATGTAGGATGTTAAATCGCACCTTTGTTTAGAAGAATTTGTGGTTGAATTAATGAAATGCCTCGATTTAGATCTCTGTCTCGATTAATTTGTGGATGAATTTGTGATTGAGATCAATTTCTGCCTCGATTTAGATCTGTGTCCCAGATTGGGAACATGACCGTGGACCAAAGACCCCTTTTCTACTAGTGTATTCTGACATTGGTGGTTTGTTTAAACGTAATCTACGTGGATTGTGCCGCATGCAAATGGCACAACCACAATTTATGAAGTGGAAGAACGTACAACCGGTTACTAGAGATCCGGAAGCTTCGCCAGATGCAGGGGATGCAGGAGCAGAGAGGCGGTGAGATAGACGGGCCCAAGATTAGGACAGAAAGTGGTACCGATTTCCTCCTCATCTGGGCATTATCAGTTGCCATTGCTGTTTTTGTTGCCATGTCGTTGTGTGCAGCAGCTGAAATAAGTTGCTGCTTCGTGGAGTGTAGCAGCTTAAATAATTTATTTCTGTGCTACTTACATTCCGTCGTATTTGGAGACCTCCTGCCCCTCAGCAATCGTGGAACCTGTGCTGCGTGTTTTCAGATAGCAGTGGCACAATCACAATTTCGGATTCAACTACTGACTCGGGCGTTTCCAAACCCTAAGTCGCGGTACATTTTACTCAGAGAACGTGGGTAGATTGTTTCGCTCAGCAAAATACCACACAGAGCTCCAGAATTTAACCGAATTACATATATAGGTTCAAGTTCAACACATTACTATGCATCTTCATTGCCAGCAGCCTTCTTCCGCAGCCTGGGTGCCAAGCCTTCACGTCCACTTGCTTCTTCATTTCTTGCCTTCTTCCTCTTCCTCGGTGCCAATTTTCTTAGCTTCACGTACTCTGCATCGACGGGACAATGGGCACCAGAATCGTGTCCAACATCATCTTTCCACTCATTTTTAATTTCTTCGGGCAACAAAATGACTGACCCGGCAGTCATGTTTCTAACCTTGCGGTGCTTCCTGTCAAAGAAACAGGATTGTTGCATAATTGCCCAATATCTAAAGAAGTAAATAAAACAAAAATTACAATTCAGCACAAACATGCGAACCCCAAGAGACTTTTGCTTACCAGGAGCTAATTAGGTTCGAGCAACCACCCTGTCCAAAAATAGAAGGGCGACTCCTAGTTGCAGCTGCTTCCACATCCAGTACATCACATTTCAGCTCAAACATGCAAGCCGAAGCATACCTTTTCATCAACCCAATTAGTTGACTGTCACACGTTAGAGGAACCATGATGCCATGTCCATCCATGAATCTGAACTTTGTAGTCTGCTTCGGCCATAATTCATCATGATTACGCAGAGCAGCAACCATACTAGATATAGTGCAGATCTGCGTAGGCGCTTCTTCCATCGTGATACAATGGTCTCCATACCACTTGCCCTTAGAGTCGTACCTGAAGAGACTTACCGTAACCAGGTAATGGTGGTCCGCAGAGATCCCACTTGACAGAAAACTGTGGACAAAATATGTTTGTCAGCGTTGGGCTAACAAACGATTTGAGGTTCAGTAGCTAGCTAGTAGTTATAATTAGTGTGAATAGCAAAGATAAGGGTTGCTCACCCGCTTGTAGCCAGAACTTATTCTTCCTTGGTAGTAGGATCTGCCATCCTCCGAGCTGCTCGACTCGTCGGTGGCGGAGGCGGGCTAGAGCCACACAACAGCGGCTACGGCATGCGCCATTGGAGCTCAGGATTAGCGAGTGGGCGTAGCAACTAGGCGCAACAACTTAGTGTCGGAAGTCAAATGTCCAAAGGGACCATCCTACCTGGAGGGTGGATTCCGACGCCGACGGTGCCAGGGGAAAGGTGGGAATGGATTTGTGAAATTGGTCAACGCATCCAATCCACTTAGTTCCTCGATTTTCCTAAGAGGTTGCCACGTTAGCGCTCGCGTCACGGACAGATGACTGACATGAGGGTCCCGACCATCTACTTCACGGGGCGGTTTAACAGAATGTTTGAATTTGGCAGGGGTAAGATGAGTTTGCCTCGAAATTGTCCCCTCTCAGTAGTTGGCGGCCCAACTTTTCGAAACGCGGTAATTTCAGGCAACTTAGGTACTGCCATGCGCTGGCCTGCGAACTTTGGTACCGCAGACGAACAGCCCCCCGTGCGGAATGTGACTCCGGTCGAAGCCATCTTGCCCCATGGTGGGCGCCAACTGTTGTTGTATTGGGAACGATAGTACCTAAACAGGTTAGATAGAGGTGTGGGGACTAGCAGGGAAGCTCTCGATGGCTTCCGTAGGCGGGATTGGATACAAGCAAGTGTAGCAAGACACAAGAAGTACCCAGGTTCAGAGCCCTCGTGGTGAGGTAAATCTCCTACTCCTACCGATCTAACTATGAGTGGTATACAGGCTACAATCGCTCCTTGAGCTGTATTCTCTAGCTACTTCCTTAAATGCACTAAGACCAACCCCTTCTACTAGAACCTTGCCTCTCCTTATATAGGCAGAGAGGCAACGGTCTTACTGGCCAGTCCAGCTAGCGGGCCCCACAGGCGGGTCCTAGCCGGCTGGTCATCTATAGTACTCGGTACACTTACATCCCATCAGAGTACATGCGGTAAGGTCGTCGTGGGTACAGTGAACACCGTGCGAGCCCGTCGTCAGCGTCTGGACACTGTTCCCGCGTGACCCCGCAAAGTCTTCGGTATGGTCGGGTAGTTGCGGGTCTTGTCATCGTACCAGGGTGTACCATGCACTATACAGCACGTCGCATTGTCCTCTTGATTGAGTCCGACTATGCTGATGTAGCCGGCCCCGTGCCTTGCTGCTCCTCGTGGTTCTGGCTACCATGAGGTAGCCGGCTTGACTTGCTCTTATCCGGTTGCGCTCGGCCAGCCGGACGCGGTCCGACTGTCATGATTCTTGTCTGGTTGGGGTATCCGGAGGTCATCCCCCGACAAGTTACAGGGGTGGTCTACCATGGGTGACATTAATTTCTATGGAGGATTGCTGGACAAAATTTGAGTGAGTTTAGTTTAGTTTTAGTTTCAAAGTTCTTCAAAGTTCAAATCTGCCATACTTGACGATCATGATCAAATTCTCAAAAAGTGATCTTGGCAAGAGGGTTTTATAGTGCTGGTAGATGGCTAGACTCAATATGCATGTCCCTGATTTATTTGGGAATTTTCTGAATATTTTAGATCATTCCAATATCTGTTATTCAAATATTGTTGAATCTATTTCAATGGTTTCATTTGTAAAATTTGAACTGGCCAAGGTGGGTTTTTGGTTTTAGATGGTCCCATATATGGATTTATACTTTGTAGAATTTTCCCAAGATTTATTGGGGTAGAAAAGTATTTAAAGTAGTTATTTTCTCAGTTCTGCCATTTAACGAAATAGGCAAAAGGGAATTAGTAAAACTCTTCAAAAATATTTATTTTTGAAGTGTTAAGATAGGGTATGATATATAGGCCTCAAAAGTTCTTAAAGTTGGGTAAGTGCTTTGGCAAAAACCAAATATTCCTTTATAGCTTAAGTTTTGGGCGTTTTGTTAATTACAAGGATCTAATTGTTTTGGGGCCAAAAGAATTAAGGATAATATTTGTTAAATTTTTATATACATGTTAGATGATGTCCACATATTGTATCTATCATTTTTATTATTGTGTATTGGATATCCAACTTGATTCGAAGGAGAAACAAGGGATAAAGGATCTTGGGTTATGTTATTTTCATACCATTAAAACATGGTTAGATCTTGGAGCTCAAATCTCCCCTTAGATCATGGGCTATATGGATAGATAAACCAAGTTATGTGGATTACCATGGAGCAAAGAGTTGAGCTTGATCCTGATTGAGCTCTCCAAGAATTTATGCTTAGAATTGAATAAAATAAGGGTGTCAAAGCAGGTTATTAAATAGCCTTCAAAACCTTGTGGTCTTTGAAGCACAAGGATCCATTTGGAAAAAGTGAAGTAGGTAATGCAAGACCTTTATGAGTACAAGACAACATGCAATGAGTTGGTCCAAGGAAGGTAGGATGAAGGTGTGAGCTTCTGACCAAGTAGGCTAGTTGATAAGATTTGTATGAAATATTATTTTCTTGCCTGAAAAACCATCAGGAACAAGTGGGTTAAAAGGTGATCTAGCCAAGGGAAAGAGTGGTCCTTGGTATTACTTAAGAAGTTATACAATATGGTTCAAGTTCATTTCCAAAAATGCACAAGGGTTGAGAAAGACAGGTATACAAAGAAGTGATGTTTAAAAGTTTCCAGACTTAGTAATATTTTGGCAGATTTAGGGTTTTTGACTAGAGTACAAGAGGGGATGTTTTTGATTGGTTGCAAGGTACCAAAGCATCATCAAATGGATGATGTTAAAGTGTAGATGGAGTAGGAAGGATCCATGCTTGATATTGGTCTTTATAGACTTGAAAGCTTCTAGAATGGATCACTTCAGAATTGAGCTGGTTAAGTGTTTTAGATGATCACCTAGTGGCTAGAGATCATATCCAACTTTGTATTCTTGCTTAGGGTTTGTGATCTTAAAACATATTGATCCTAGTGGATGATCACCTAGAGTAGCTCATACTACTTCCTAAGCAGTCAAGTCAGACAACAGATCAAGGCAATTCAGCAGATAGCAAATCAAGACAATTCATCTTCCAAGCAAATCAATCTAGTAATAGTAGGGTTACCATAATCAATCCTAACTTGAGGTAATGATGGATATTTTGAAAGGTTGGAGTTTGAATAAGGTAATATTCCTTGGTATCTCTGCCAAGAGTAGAGTTCAAAAGTTTTATAAAAAGGTTTTAGAGAAACCTAGAGGTAACAGTATTTTGACGGTTCTGTCTTGAGAACATAAGGAGGTTATATCTTACATATCTCCATAATTTTGGCAATAGAAGCTACTAAAATAGTTAGGGTTGCAAAGGCGCCTTGGCTCAGGTTTTTGAAATGCTAGAACATTTGAGAATATGAAACATAAGCCAAGACAATTTTTGTTAAATAGCTTTTGTCAACTGAGGTTGAGGTAAGGAGTATATCATTTGCTATACACTCAATGCATAAGCATCAACAAATAAGCAAGCAAACATTGCATCACTAAACAAGAAAAGGTTTTTTGTTCCCCCTGATTTTTGCATTCTGGACAAGTAACCAGGGTTGCTGAAATTGGGATGTTACAGACCTTTCCCCCATAAAAGAATCTCGTCCCGAGATTCGGGGGAGTATGGTTAGGGGATTTTGTGTTGGAGTTAGTGACATGTGTTTCATGTGTACTAACTTGTTGGCTTTGTATTTAAACAGGGTCACTACGACGGTGAGGTTAAACTTCAATCGTCTTGGATTGTGAGGGGTTATCTTCCTTCGGTAAGGATTTACGACATTTCTCTTAAGGGAATATTGTATCCTAGTTCACGATTTTGGGTCTAACTCCTGAGGTTGCTTCTGACAGATGGTTAGTCTATTCTTGTGGGAAATACGCATGTCTTTCCCCTTAGGGTTAAACTAGGGTAGCTTGAGAATACGTTAGTCCTTCCTGCTTGGAGTCGTCGGATGGTGTTTAAGAACTATCACTCATTTTCCTTCTGGGGTTGAAATTTTCAGAGGATGTCTGCCAACTGGTCCTACGAGGCTCATATACTACTCTATTCGTACTTAGCCTATTCATATCTGTTGAAGTCGCATGTCCTCTAAATGGCTTAGAACTGAGGGGTTAGTGATCCGGCGATCCTTCAGGGGGGGTAGTCTTCAACTTAAGTGGCCAAGGAGGATCTTTTGTGAATGTTCTTACACATTTACTCCTTTGTCTTGTTCGAACCCTTGAGAGGATAATTTTGTCATCTTCCGTAGTCTTGTCGACTTAAGCTATTCTAGTAGTCTTGATTTGGCCTTCTTAGTTACTCGAAGATTGATTAGACTTCTAACTACTATTGACGGGGTCTATCCTTTGAGGTTTTGATGACACTTGAATTGATTCCTAGAGAAGGACTTCAAAATTGGAAATATTCCTGAAGTATCTTCTAGTAGGTAGTCTTCTGGGTTCGAGCGGAAAGATGCAGTCTTTCCACCTTAGAGCTTCACCAATGTACTTCGAGAGTGGTGCATATCTTCCGTCTTGAAGTGCTATCATGATGTTAAATAAGGCGGTATCTCCTTGGGTCTTGAGTTTAGGTCTTTGAGTGACGCCCTATTACGCAACCTTGGCATGGGTGGTTCCCTAACGAGGCCTTATGGAATTAGCTCTAGGTGGATTAGCAGTTAAAGACACTTATTCATAGTTTTCAGTCAGAGTAGAGACATTCGGCTTTAGAGGAACCGTCTTCTCTTGAATTCTTCGTGTTATTTCTGCTCGATGATGGAGTAGACTCGTTGTGTTCAGGCAGTCCTATCTACAGGATCTTTGGAGTATTCGGGCCTTCTGGTGAGGAACTTCTCGTTGGTTTGGGTAGGGTCGACTAGAATAGTTAGTCTCCTACGGTGGTCGGAAGCTCTGGTATACCGAAGGTTAGTGTAGTGAGGTCTTAACTTCTTGTCTTGGTTAGCAATCTTGTGGTTTCTTGTGGATAGGGAGGATCCTACGGTGGTAGACTTTGGGCTTCAATGTGATTCTTGCTGGTGTCGGCAGGTGAATGATCGCGCAATGTTGATGACGAGTCTTGAGAGGTGAGTTTGACGGGGTATGCCATCCTACTGAGGTGGAGTCTTTGAGTTGCTCTGACTTGATGATGTTGAACTCCTGGTTCTTGTGATGCCTTTCCTCTCATATACTCCCGAGGTTCGTATCGGTCTCGCTAGCGACAACTAAATTGGGGTGTTTCCTGAGTTAATAGGTGGGTTATTGCTCCTTGACTCACATTTTATGGAGGTCAATGCAAACCAGAACACACATACCAGGCGAACCGAGCGAGGGGATCGCAATGTCCTTGGCAAACAACACACATCAAGAAACACATGATGCACTTAGGCAAGCAAACAAGGCCAACTAGGGGGACCAAGGAGTTAACTACTTGTGATATAAGGGAATCCTATCTTAGGACTAGTTATCCTAGACGTTAGTGTTCTTAAGGCCTGAGTCACTATCTTGCGTATGAATACTTCGCCGAGTCATTGGACGCTTCGCGATAGTGTAGTACTTTATTTCTTCTGATTAGGAGGACTAGGGGGTAGGGCGATCTTCATCTTCATCTCGTCCTCAACGTCTTCACCGGGTTCTAGGTCCTAGTTATTTGAAATCAGTAGGTTTGAAATTTGGACGAGGGATGGAGGAAATCATGTTTCAAAATCCTTTAAATTAGGAGAGGATAAGAAGTAGAACTTTTCAAAAAGCTTTTGAGAAAGTAGTTTTCGAAAGCCGGTGTTTCCAAAATAGTTTTCCTGTCTAACGTCCATGCTAACTAAGGTTCTCCTACAGTCAGTATGGCTCTGATACCAAGTCTATAGTCCCTCGGATTAATCCTCTGAGAATCCCAGTTATGCATACACCACGATCCCATGATCAGTTAGTCGTGGCACATAACCGACAAGTACCAAAGTAAACATCCATTACTTAAGAAGATGCATGTCATACCTTACATGCCATTACGGCTACATCAATCATCATCAGCGGATCTTCATCAAGCGTAGAACCCGAGCCATGCCTTAACCTACAGGCAACTGACTGGGAGAGCGTCCTAGCTCACATAGTCGTCAACTTCACCTTCTTCTCGATATCTGACCAAGTTAATAGCTAGGGACAATGCCAGTGAGTACTTTGAATGTACTCGCAAACCACCTTAAGAGAATAGTAACAACAAGAGATATGCAATATGGCTGTGGTAGTAGGAGGGCTCCAAGAGAGGTTCTTTTCTCAAATAGTTTCTCTTATAGATATAGCATCTACATATATTTGTTGAAAACTTTTGTAAAACCTTTTTGGAAACCCTTTTTGAAATTTTTTGGAAAACACTAGGACTGGGTCACCCATTTGTTCCTCCTTCCGGTCATCTCATGACCAACTCCTTTCCTTCCTTTCCGACCATCCTATGGTCACATCATTTCCAAAGCCTTTGCTTTTTCGAAGTCCTTTTTGAAACCAACACAAGACATACAAGCCTCATTTCAATACAGCAAACAAACATTCAACACACTATTCACTTCGGTAGGTTTTGATATATTGAGATAGTAGCAATTGGAGTAACCTAAATTACCTTTGTGGAATTTCCTTTAGGATTTATTTGCCAAAACCACATAATAGAGGGGTTTCGAACTAGGGCTTGGTCCTGTATTGTACCAATATACAAAATTGATATCAAAATATAGGTACTGATAAAATGAAACCGACAAAAGTGGTTTCATGATTTTATCAATTTTCTCTATTTATTTATGATTCTTCTAGTGAAATAACCTCTAGTTTAGGTGAAAAAAATTACTAGAAAAGTTTTGTAGCTCGAAAAATTATTTCCTTGAAGGGTTCAGTAAAGTTTGATGGACTGATTCACTAAGAGTTGGAACCATGTCAAAATAATTAACAGAATGCTCTTGGGAAATTCCCAAAGCCCATGTTGTAGTAATTTTGTCTTTTTAACCAAATTTATTTAATAGCTCCAAACAGCATGAGACCAAGGACATTGGATAGGCACTACAAATACCTTTTAGTAAAAATTGGAAACACTATTTTTTGGAGTTTCTAATCTTATGAAATGATTTATCTAGTGATAATACCACATACATAAGTGTTTAATTTATTAAGAACACAGAAGCTCAATAGTTATTGAACTCCTAGATATAGATAGCTCTGGGTGTACCACGACACTAAGAGTTGGAATTAGGTCATTTCAACTCATGGTCTGGCCTAGAGAATTTCCTAAAGTCAACTTTTAATTGTTTTTGTTATTTTTGTCAAAGATAAACCATAGCTTAAAATGCATGGGACCAATGTTCCAGGATAGGTATAGTGAATACCTACTAGGTAAATCTTGTTTCCCTCCATTTGGACAAATATAACCTACTGAGGGATTTAATGATTACAAAAGATACTTTTGGCTAGATTAATTACCAGAAAATATGGGATATTATTTTGGGTAAGGTACAAGCTCTGCATGTTTAAGAAAACGTTCATAAACATTAGGAATTTTAGATCTAGGCATTTGGATTCATTTATCAATTTTGTTTTGATTTAAAACAGCAGCTATACAAGGGGATCTGGAGAAAAATAAATAAAAGGCAGGGTAGCTGGGTCGGATTTGGAGAGATAATGGGCAAGGTGGCACTGGGCCGGCCCATCCGGCAGACCAGGGTGAGCGCGCGGGAGGCTTTTGAATGCCGGCCGCAGGGCCTGCTGGTCAGCGAGGGTGCCAAGCAAAGCGGTATCAGTGGCACCCAGCCATTGGATCAATGTGAGATCCACGACCGGGGTTCGTCGTTCACCTCCGATGCGATGGTGGCACGGGGAAACCCTAGAGCGATGGGGGCGGTGTAGGGTGCTCACATGTGGCCGTGCGGACGATAGGGGAGGCGCGGAGGCGACGTGGTGTTCAACGGCGACCCCGGAGAGGGGGGCAAGGGCAGGTTCAGCGTCGGAGCGGTCCTCGCACGTGAACGTACGAGAGTGAGTTCGTCAGAGCAGCTCAGTGCCACTGGTGGAGTAGTTCCTAGGCAAGATAAAGGGTTGTGTTAGATTTCGGGGAGCAAGGGGATCTCAGGGAAATGACATGCAGGAGAAGAGGGGGTGAAGAGAGACCACATGCTCGATCTTGAAGGTGGCCGGGAGGGTTGCTCGGGAGCTTGCTGATGAAACCTCCAAGGACCGTCCTGAGCAAGAAGGAGGGCATGGTTAGTTGTAGAGGAGTGAGGAGGTTCCGGAAATGCAACATGTAGAGGTAGGGGAGGGAAGGTGAAGGAGCGATGCTCACCTCTTTGCCATGGCCAAGAGCTCTTTTTTCCTTCTCTCTCAGCTGAGCCAGAGCAAGGGGAGGGGCATGGAGCATGCGGAACGTTAGTGAGGGCCAGAGGATGCAAATGAGAGGTAGAGAGGGGCTTTTGTGTCCTCTGGCTTATTTAAACCAGGGAGGGAGCTTAGGAGATGCAAATGTCCATTTTGTACATGGGGAGAGGTGCTGGCCAGTGGTTGGTCGACTTGGGCGGTGGGGAGAGAGAGGAGGGGGCTCTGCTCGTGCAGGAGAGTAAAGGAAAGAGTAGGGCTGCTATGTGTCAAAGTTTTTGGCAAGATGTGCTTGTCCCTCACTCTCTTTTCCTTCCAAGCACAAAGGACAAGGGGGATAGGATGGTGCTACAGTGTAAGTTATAGGGGGTGGTCGACCAGGGGTGACATTAGTTGCTATGGAGGATTGCTGGACAAGATTTGAGTGAGTTTTGTTTATTTTTAGTTTCAAAGTTCTTCAAAGTTCAAATCTGCCATACTTGAAGATCATGATCAAATTCTCAAAACGTGATCTTGGCAAGAGGGTTTCATAGTGTTGGTAAATGGATAGACTCAATATGCATGTCCCTGATTTATTTGGGAATTTTCTGAATATTTTAGATCATTCCAATATCAGTTATTCAAATATTGTTGAATCTGTTTAATTAGTTTCATTTGAAAAACTTGAACTGGCCAAGGTGGGTTTTTGGTTTTAGATGGCCCCATATATGGATTTATACTTTGTAGAATTTTCCCAAGATTTATTAGGGTAGAAAAGTATTTAAAGTAATTATTTTCTCATTTCTGCCATTTAACAAAATAAGCAAAAGGGAATTAGTAAAAATCTTCAAAAATATTTATTTTTGAAGTGTTAATATAGGGTATGATATATAGGCCTGAAAGGTGCTTAAAGTTGGGTAAGTGCTTTGGCAAAAACCGAACTTTCCTTTATAGCTTAAGTTTTGGGGGTTTTGTTAATTACAAGGATTTAATTGTTTTTGGGCCAAAAGAATTAAGGATAATATTAGATAAAATTTTATATACATGTTAGATGATGTCCACATGTTGTATATATCATTTTATTATTGGGTTTTGGAGATCCAACTTGATTTGGAGGAGTAACAAGGGATAAAGGATCTTGGGTGATGTTATTTTCATACCATTAAAACATGTTGGATCTTGGAGCTCAAAGATCCCCTTGGATCATGGGCTATATGGATAGATAGACCAAGTTATTTGTATTACCATGGAGGAAAGAGTTGAGGTTGATGCTAATTGAGCTCTCCAAGAATTTATGCTTAGAATTGAATAAAATAAGGGTGCCAAAGCAGGTTATTAAATAGCCTTCAAAACCTTGTGGGTTTTTGAAGCACAAGGATCCATTTGGAACAATTGAAGTAGGTAATGCAAGACCTTTATGAGTAAAACACAACCATGCAAATAGTTGGTCCAAGGAAGCTAAGATGAAGGTGTGAGCTTCTGACCAAGTAGGCTAGTTGATAAGATTTGTAGGAAATATTATTTTCTTGCCTGAAAAACCATCAGGAACAAGTGGGTTAAAAGGTGATCTAGCCAAGGGAAAGAGTGGTACTTGGTAGTACTTAATAAGGTATACAAGATGGTTCAGGTTCATTTCCAAAAATGCCCAAGGGTTGAGAAAGAGAGGTATTCAAAGAAGTGATGTTGAAATAGTTTCTAGACTTAGTCATATTTTGGCAGATTTAGGGTTTTTGACTAGAGTACAAGAGGGGATGTTTTTGATTAGTTTCAAGGTACCAAAGCATGATCAAATGGATGATGTTAAATTGTAGATGGAGTAGGAAGGATTCATGCTTTATATTGGTCTTTATAGACTTGAAAGCTTCTAGAATGGATCACTTCAGATATGAGTTGGTTAAGGGTTTTAGATGATCGCCTAGTGGCTAGAGATCATATCCAACTTTGTATTCTTGCCTAGGGTTTGTTATCTTAAAACATCTTGATCCTAGTTGATAAGAACCTAGAGTAGCTCATACTACTTCCTAAGCAGTCAAGTCAGACAACGGATCAAGGCAATTTAGCAGATAGCTGATCAAGACAATTCATCTTCCAAGAAAATCAATCTACTAATACTAGGGTTACCATCAATCCTAAATTGACGTAATGATGGGTATTTTGAAAGGTTGGAGTTTGAATAAAGTAAGAGTCATTGGCATCTCTACCAAGAGTAGAGTTCAAAAGTTTTATAAAAAGGTTTTAGAGAAACCTAAAGGTAACAGTATTTTGAAGGTTCTGTCTTGAGAACATAAGGAGGTTATATCTTATAGATCTCCATGATTTTGGCAATAGAAGATACTAAAATGGTTAGGGTTACAAAGTCACCTTGACTCAGGTTTTTGAAATGCCAGAACATTTGAGAATATGAAACATAAGACAAGACATTTTTTGTTAAATAGCTTTTGTCAACTGATGTTGAGGTAAGGAGTATATCATTTGCTACGCACTCAATGCATAAGCATCAACAACAAGCAAGAAAACATTGCATCACTAAAAAAATAAAAAGTTTTTGTTGCCCCTATTTTTTGCATTCTGGACAAGTAATCAGGGTTGCTGAAATTGGGATGTTACAATCCACATGGCAACACACACACATCCAAGTGGGTGTGGTGATGCTACATCTTTCAAACTGGTGCTCCACTTCATGTGGTAGTTAAATCCCAGCATGTTCCTAAGGTTTTTGGCCATGTTTGGACACATGTTGGAGTCACATTGCATGTGTTCTTTTCCAAATGAAAATGATCCACCTGGACATACATATCCAAGTAGGTGTGGTGATGCAACCTATTTCAAACTGGTGCTCCACTACATGTGGCAGTTGAATCCCAGCATGTTGCTAGGGTTCCTGGACATGGTTGGACACATGTTGGAGTGACATTGCATGTGTTCTTTGCCAAACTACAATGATCCACATGGACACAAACACATCCTAGTGGTGTGGTGATGCAACATCTTTCAAACTAGTGCTCCACTGCATGTGGCAGTTGAATCCCAACATGTGTCTATGGTTCCTGGCCATGGTTGGACACGTGTTGGAGTGACATTTCATGTGTTCTGTTACAAACCACGATGATCCACATGGCCATACACACATCCAAGTGGGTGTGGTGATGCAACATCTTACGAACTGGTTCTCCACTACAAGTGGCAGTTGAATCCCAACATGTTGCTAGGGTTCCTGGCCATGGTTGGACACATGTTGGAGTGCCATTGCATGTGTTATTTTCGAAACCACAATGATCCACATGGCCATACACACATCCAAGTGGGTGTGGTGATGCAACCTCTTTCAAATTGGTGTTCCACTGCATGTGGCAATTGAATCCCAACATGTTGCTAGGGTTCCTGGCCATGGTTGGACACATGTTGGATTGACATTGCATGTGTTCTTTGCCAAACCACAATGATCCACATGGAAACACACACACCCAAGTGGGTGTGGTGATGCAACATCTTTCAAACTGGTGCTCCACTGCATGTGGTAGTTGAATCCTAACATGTTGCAAGGGTTCTTGGAAATGGTTGGACACATGTTGGAGTGACATTGCATGAGTTCTTTTCCAAACCACAATGATCCACATGGACACACAGACACATACAAGTGTGTGTGGTGATGCAACATCTTTCAAACTGGTGCTCCACTGCATGTGGCAGTTGAATCCTAGCATGTTGCAAGGGTTCCTGGACATGGTTGGACACATGTTGGAGTGACATTGCATGAGTTCTTTTCCAAACCACAATGATCCACATGGCCACACACACATACAAGTGGGTGTGGTGATGCAACATCTTTCAAACTGGTGCTCCACTGCATGTGGCAGTTGAATCTCAGCATGTTTCTAGGGTTCCTAGCCATGGTTGGACACATGTTGGAGTGACATTGCATGTGTTTTTTCCGAACCACAATAATCCACATGCCCAGACACACACATCCAAGTGGGTGTGGTGATGCAACCTCTTTCAAACTGGTGCTCCACTGCATGTGGTAGTTGAATCCCACCATGTTCCTGGGCTTCCTGGACATGGTTGGACACATGTTGGAGTGACATTCATTACAAGAAATGTTTCCTTCCACAACGACTTGGCCCGACGGTTGTCTTAGAAGGCGCATCTTCCGTGAAGAATTTCTCGCCTCAACCGTGGTCGATGGAAAACTTTTTTTCCTGTTTCACGGCCCTCTAGTACGATGGAACCGCTAAAAACATGGAGGAAGCTCGGCCGGCGCGTGGTAGAAGCAAGATTTTTGGTACCTCATGCGATGTTGACTCGCCGAAGTCCTTTGAGGTGTGTGGGTCCTAGACGTCAGTCTCTCTAGTGGACCATACTTTTCAGTCGCGCCTCTCTGATTTGAACTTGATAGCGTTGCTCGATGCGTTTGTCGTTTAGTCAGGCTGATGGGTCCCACATGTTAGCCTCCCATTAGAAGAATCATGTCTATGATGGAACTTTTTTCCTTCGCTTGGGCTACCCTGTTCTAAACTTGATAGCGTTGCTCGATGCATCTATTGATTAATCACACTGCTGGGTCCCACATGTCATCCTCTCATTAGAAGAGACGTGTGCATGATGGAATTTTTTCCTTGGCTATTGCCCCCCTGATTTCAACTCGAGAATGTTGCTCGATCTCTCTACCGTTTAGTCACGTTGTTGGGTCCCCCATGTCAGCCTCACATTCCAAGAATTGTGCGTATGATGGACTTTTTTATTCGCTCGTGCTACCCTGTTCCGAACTTGATAGCAATGCTCGATGCATCTACCGCTTAATCAAACTCCTGGACCCCACATGTCATCCTCTCATTAGAAGAAACATGTGTATAATAGAATGTTTTCCCACAGTCGTGCCTCTATGTTCTGAACTTGATAGCATTGCTCGCTGCATCTACCATTTAATCATGATGTTGGGCCCCACATGTCATCCACTCATTAGAAGAAAAGCGTGTATGATGGAATTTTTGCCCTCGGTCGTGCCTCCGTGTTTTGAACATGATAGCATTGTTCGATGCATTAGCTGGTTTTCTAGGCTGCTAGGTCCCCCATGTGAGCCTCTCATTAGAAGAAACGTGTGCATGCTGGACTTTTTTTCTCCCTCGCGCCTCCCTATTTCGAACTTGGCAACGTCACTCGAGGCAAAGCCTGTATAAGGCCGCGCTACTGGGTCCCACATGTCGGTCTCTCTATAAATGAAACCTGCGTATGATGGACTTTTTTTTGGCCGCGTCCACTATTTTGACCTTGGCAACGTTGCTCGATGTGGCAGCCATGTATGGTCTTGCTGCTGAGGCCCCCATGTCAGCCTCTTTGGTATGTTCTGGCTTGTGGGTCCCTGATGCAGCCTTGTATGTTCTGGCGGGTGGGTCCCTGATGCCAATCTCTCTGTACAAGTATTTATCTTTGTTTCAAACCTGACCATTAAACTCGAGGAATGCTACAGGCTGGTGGGTCTACGATGTCAGCCTCTCCATAAAGCAATATTGCTTTAACAAAAAATGTAAACCCATGATAATTTTATGTCAAGCACAGAGAATCAAACTCAAGACTTCAAAACACATATAAACCATGTGCGTTGCTACTAAGACAAACAAATAAGATGAACATTACCATTAAAAGCTTTATAGTACCTATAACTTATATATTAGCCTTCTTAAAAAGATTTTATGTGTCTATGTTATCTCTCTTATTAAAATAAAAGGGAAGCGATCCTAGCATCTCAATTTATTAAATGACAAATGATGGAGTAGTTTCTTAAAAACATGGGTAGGTGGATTTTTTTGGTTTAAAGGGAAATTCCAAAAACACCGAATTAAAGATTTTGGGATATTCTACATCCACTATACTCAATGGGCTATACTCCATGGGCTCCTTGATAAAAATTTAAATGGGATGTCGTCAGCAAGTCCCTTGACCCCAAAAAGGCCGAATTAAATTGTTCTAGGCTAAAGAGGGGCCAAATGGGCTAGATTTTACATCCTCTTTAGTAAAATTTGCATTGTGTTGTGGCTCGGCCGGATTCAGAACACATACCTCACTACTAGAGGGAAAAAACGATAATTCTTTTGACATATATTTGTGTAAAAATATCTAAAGAACAAGGGACATAGACCACGTGCGCCAAAATTGGACTGGTATCCAATGACTTCACTTGGTACCCTCTCATCTATGTCCAAAACACATCCAACGGTTCCGATGACACACTGGCAAAAGCTCTAGTGCAAGCAGCCCAGCAACAGCGACAAAGATTTTTTACAAATTCAGTAGCATTTGAAAGATCTAGTAGTACATGATAAGATAGAAAAAATAACTACAGATTCCTAGTTCATATTCAGTAGCACTTGACCAATAGCAGTACAGAGAGAACATGTTCATGTTTCAGCTCTAAAAACCTTGTTGCACGATTAGTTTGCCCTTTTCTCCAAACCCACTTGATCATTGGAGCAAGCAAAACTAACGATCAAGTATGCTTTTGTGTGCATACCTCCTCTTCACATCAATACTAGTGTGACCCCCATATATGCATGAAGGGAATATGCCCGAGAGGCAATAATAAAGTGGTTATTATCTTATTTCATGTTTATGATAAATGTTTATTTTGCATGCTATAATTGTATTAATTGGAAACGTTAATACATGTGTGTTTAATAAACAAAATACAAAGTTCCTAGTACTGCCTCTCATATAAACTAGCTTGTTGATTAACAAGATGATCAAGGTTTCCTGATCATGGACATTGGATGTTGTTAATAACAAGGTCACAACATTGGTGGAATGATGTGATGAACATTCATCCGAAGTATAGCACTACGATCAAAGTCATTATGTTTATATTGCTATAACATCATACGAAGTAATCTTAGTCCTTAGACCATGAGATCATGTTAATTGCTAACACCGGAAGAGTATCTTGATAACATCAAACGTCACACCGTAACAGGGTGACTATAAAGGTGGGTTCAGTGCTACGAAGGTGTTATGTTGAGGCTCATGGATCAAGAGTGGGATTTTTCCATCCTGATGACAGATAGATATACTCTGGGCCCTCTCGGTGATATCACATTGAAATAGCTTGCAAGCAATTGATGTGATCACTAGAATGTTATATCACGGGAACAAGAAAAGAGTGCATGTCGGTAACGAGATCAAACTAGGTATTTGGATGTCAATGATCGAATCTCGGACATGTAATATATCGCGAGACAAAGGGATTTAGTTACGACGTTAAAGGTTCACACGATCACAAGAGTCATCGTTGAATATGTGGGAGTCAGTACGAATCTCCAGGTCCTGCTGCTAATTATTGATCGGAGAGGGGTCTCGATCATGTCTGCATTATTCGCGAACCGTAGGGTGACACACTTAAGGGATACCGACACCATTTTGAGCAAATATGTTTTAGATAAAGATTTAAGAAAGCACTGGAATTATTTCAATAGACACCGAAACTGTTTCGGGTAAAATTTCTGAAATTGGTTCTGCATGTAATATTGAAATGTTGCAGGGGGTTTTATGTGAATGTTTGTTAATTAAAGTAATTAACAAAAATCTGAATAAAATTAATAAGAGTTTTATTAAATGATAGAGCATTAAATTTGGAGAAATTTAATGCATTTAAAGTAGAGACTTTAAAAGAGAATGTGAAGGGGCATTTTAATGTGGAGGGGGTTACCACCACATGAATGGTGGAGGTGAAGGGACACCCTCCCCTCCTCCTATAAAAGTCCCCCCTCTCACTCCTTCCTCACACCTCCTCGTGAAGGATCTCTCCCCCTCTAGTATTTTCCCCCATGGTCTCGGATTAGCGAGATACATGTTCCCGGTGGCTTTATCTGGAAAGGAGTTGCTGCTTCCGCTGCTTTGCTGGAGCGAGGGACGGAGGTTGTTGGGGTACCGGACGTGTGTGCGATCACGGATTCACCGCTACTTTGCGGTGCTGGACTTGCTGGAGCTGGATCTGATGGACGTGCTAGAGCCGGACCTGTTGGACTTCATCACGATCTTGAGATCGGCAAGTGTACGACTACATCATCCACGAGTTCCATCTTGTTAACAAATCTTTGTTGTCTTCGAGGGTAAGTTCTCTATGGATGTATATCCACCCGTTGCTCTGTATCTAGTAGATAGATCTTGGCGTATAGTTCTCATCGTAGGAATTTTTTGTTTTCTATGCTGCGAACCCAACAGTGGTATCAGAGCCTGATCTATGCGTAGGTGCTTTGCATGGGCAGTGCACATATGTTTATATGTGGGCGATGATGATTATGTTATTGCTTCTTTCATGTATTTTGGATATTGGTGGCATAGTGGGATGAAGCGGCCCGGACCAACCTTACATGTCATCGTACATGAGACCGGTTCCACGACTGACATGCAACTAGTTTTGCATAAGTGGGTGGCGGGTGTCTGTCTCTCCTACAATAGTCAATATCTGATTTACAACGAGTTGCTAATAACTTGGTTATCCTCATTGGGGTTCCATGTTCATAGGTAAGAACGGTTCTATCTTCGAAAGCCCTAAGCCACGTAAAACTTGCAATGGATAAATTAGAGGTGTCTAGTTTAGATTGTTGCTGGGCTAGTGTCATGATATGGTAATGTTGTAAGTTGATGTATAGTTGATACTCTTACAACACACTCAACGTGTAAGTTCCATAGACCTTGGCCTTACACACAAAGGAATGATAGAGATCATACCACGATGCAAATGATAGAGATCAAATGCATGGACCATATCATCTCACTTTACACATTAGATGTTTACATCTTATATTGCTAGTTTTGTGTTTTTAGTAGCATTGTAAGATGATCCCTTATTTAAATATCAAGATAAAATGTGTTCTTCCTTAAGTATGCACCGTTCTATGGATCGTGTTTCGAGACATCACGTGATGATTGGGTGTACTCGACTCTACGCTTTCATATAACAGGTGTAAGACAGTTTTACACACGTGAATACTAAGGTTCTTCCTTGGCGAGCCTAGCATGTACAGACATGGCCTCGGAACACGGACCGAAAGGTTAAGCATGAGTCATATAGTTGATGTGATGCCCATATTGATGCTCGCCTTTGAAGCTACACCGACTCACGTGATGATCGGACTTGGTGTAGTGGATTTGGTTCATGTAATCACCAAAAAGGCACGAGGGATGTCGTTTTTGAGTGGGAGTTTATTTCTAATTTGGATTAGTCAAACTCAATTTGTCATAAACTAAATCGAAGTGAATTTGCATAATTTGTTGTAGTCATTGGCATCTGTTCACTACCTTATGCTTAGTTTTAATTGAGATAATAGAACTATAGAATTCTGGATATTTACTTTACGAACTAGTATCGTATTGTTTTGAATGTCAATTTAAAGTTTATAAGTCCTATTGCAAACTTTCAGCAAACTCTATTTACTCCATGAAGTTTAATAAGTAGTATTAAATCAAGAGTAAGAATTCCAATGTTAGTATCTAAAGTATCATGTTTGCCTCCATGATTATTGATATTCAAAAGTTGTTTTAATATCAAGATTATCTAGGAGCTGAAAAATTGTTTCAGAAACCATCATGTGTGGAAGATATTGTGATATCTGAACAATGTTTTTGGTTGCATTATGATAGAGTATAATTTAGCAAAATACATGTTCTCATATTGTATGAGAATTTGTGAAGGATGGAGATGCTAGGCATCCGGATCTCCCAAAAGGTGTTGGGAACTAACATTATACTCGTGATTCTTCCTTACAGGCTATAGTAGCTTGATCATGAAAGTTGTCATGATAAGGATGAATAGAAGATGTAAGTAAAATGTTTACTACACTAATAGATTACTAAAGAATGGATTTCTGAAAGAATACCAAACATTTGATGATGGTGATTCACTTCAAAGTGCAAGTCCAAAGGTATTAGTATTTGACTATATACGCTTTGTACTATGTGTCATGTGAATGACACCATGATTGATGTTGATAGATTCTTTTAAAAGGAAAGGGAATTGCTAAAAGAGAATCTATAAAATATTTGGCAGAAAAGAAAAAGTTGGAAATGTCCAGCTTAGGTATATAGAAGATATACATGTTATGGTTGTATTCCTTGCTTGTTAAACAATGTGGTTCTTAGGTATTGGATACCGAATTGGTTGGTATGAAGTGTCATACAGGACAACGCAATTCATGAACTGCAATGGCCTAAGTAACTAGCAAGAGAATAAGTGATGATGTTCATCGAAAACAAATAAAGTGTTATTGTGTTTTTCGTTGTCATCAAACCTAGCCTTCAAGATTTGTTTTAATAACTGTTATTTTGTTCCGGTATTACGAGAACAATGGTTGTTCAAATAATTACCGTATTCCATAAAGGATGGATGAACTTTTACAAGTCTAGTGGGAGAAATCACATCCATAAACACTATTGCTAAAATGTCGCAAGACAAATGATTGAAAGATCACTTATGAAGTGACATCGCTGTTTAAATTATATTGGAAAGAAAACATGAAGAAACTCCATGTTGATGGATTTTTGGAGTCTTTGATGTTGATCAATTGACGCTTGTGAGACTTTCCTCGAGATAATTGAAACTCCGTCCATAGGCCAAAGAGGAACGGATGACTAACTTATTGGATATTATACATATTTATGTATATAGTCCATTATATGTAGCTATATGCGATGAATCTTTTTTCTTTATATGATTTCTCTGGAAATTTGAGTGAATATATCTATATATTTACTAATAAGGAAGAAGTATGAAACATTTGAAAATTGTTCAAAGACTTTCAAGATGAAGTGAAAAATCATTGTAACAAGAAAATAAAAGAGTTTATGATTTGATCATAAAGGAAGATATTTGAGTTACATGTTTAGCAAAACACTTAAGATTTGAGGAATTGTTCCATGATTTGTGTTTTCCGGTAAACCATAGGAGTATGGCATATTGGAGAGATGAAATCAAACCATGTTTGACATGGTAAGATCAAGGGTGTCATTTATAAAATAGCCATTATGTTTTAAGGATTGAAGCTTTAGAGACTACCGCTTTTACACTAAAAAAAGCACCATCGTGATCCGTTGAAATGACACCATATAAGTTATGGTTTGGGATAAAACCCAAATTGTCTTTTCTTAAATTTTGGTATGCTATGCATAAGTAAAATGTTTACAACCAAAGTCAGATAAGCACGTCTTTGTAGGTTATCCCAAAGAATTTGTTAGGAATTTCTCCATAACACCGAGGACAAAAGAGTTTGTTACTTGGAACGTCAAGTTTCTTGAGAAGGAATTTTTCGCGAAAAGTTAAGTGGGAGGACAATAGAACTTTGATAAGGTTGTTGAACCTTAGCTATATGTGCTAAGTAGAGCAGCGCCGAAAAGTGTCCCGGTGGCGGCCACAATGCTCATGGCTCTCGTGATTACAAAGGTTGTGATCTCGGAGATTAGAGTTCCTATTGAACCGTGTGGGTCGGTAAGTATCAAATAGTGTGATTTGATAAGCAAGTCGTTATTGTTTTCACAATGATGAACCGACTACATGCAAAGAAGCGATGATGGGCCCCGACTCCATAAAATGACTAGAAGTCATAGAACCCGTGATAGTATCCATACACGAGAAATCATGTTTCTGAACTTGGAAGACCCTTCGGAAAGGCGTGAAGCCTATCGTTCGTGTTTGGATCTATAAAGAAATAGACATGGATGTTTAACATCTATGAAATAGTCGACATGTCGGAAACAAGTTTACGACAATGTTCAAGGAGTTGACTATGACAAGATTTGATCTTTCATAGCGATATTTAGTCTTGATGGATTAATGTAGCAACCACTACATATAATTTGATGTATGGTAGTTGAACAAACAAAACAATGTTCTTCTAATAGAATGGTTACCTAGGACGTGTACAAGACACGGTATGAAGGGTTTTGTTAATTCAAAGGGTGCTAAAAGGGCATGCAAACTTCAATGTTGAAGTAAGCATAGCTGAGTTGGAATCTTCACCATGATGAAACAGTTAAAAGAGTTTAAATTCATTGGAGATGATGAAGATGCTTGCATTTGCAAGAAATTAAGTTGGAGCGCTGAGACATATTTCTAATACATTATGTAGAGGACATATTGTTGATTGGAAATAATGTATCTTGTATTGACACAAGTTATGAATTTCATTAAAATAAGATTTCGATGAAAGACTTGGGCAAAACCAGAATATTAGGCATCAATATCTATATGGATAGATTGAGGCGCTAATATGGTTGTGCCAGACATACATATATGAGATATTGAAAGGGTTCAATATGGAAACAACAAGAAAGGTTCTTGCTGCATGGAAAGGATTGTATCAAGATTCAAGTGTTTCAACACTTGGTGAGTAAAATCATATGAAGATTTTGATCGATTATACCGTGATATGTATATATCCAGATATGTCCTATGCTCTAAATGTTATGAGCACATACCAGAATGATTCATAAGATGATCATTGGACGATAGTAAAGATATTCTTATGAGCTTTGGAAGAACTAAGAATATATCATGTATAAGTGACAAATAGTTAAAATGTAGTTCATTGTAAAGTGTTACATTGATACTAGTTTTTTCACAAGATACAAATTAAAATTTATCTCAATTTAGACTATGGGTGGCACAATGTAATGGAAAAGATGTTCCATGATGGATTTGGATGAGTTCCAAAGTTGAAACATTGTGACGGATACTACAATGAAAAGGCTAAGTATATGACTGCTATAGTAGCAGCAAAAGACGGCATTTGTGTTAAGAAGCTTGTTATCAAACTAGGTGTGGTTCAAAGTGGGCTAATACTATGAAGATATATTGTATGACAATAATATCAACATATTTTAACCCGAACGAACTAAATGTCTCACCAAAGGACCAAATTTATACAATGCCATCTCATTTGAGAATGAGTGATGCGTAGAGACGCAAAGACATGCAAATACACACGGACCTGAAAGTGCCAGATCCGGAGATTATGTTAACCGCTAGCAAACACGTATATTCAACACCTAGGTGTTGTATATACAAGTTTACAAACTAGATTATTGACTCTAGTGCAAGTGGGAGACTGAAGGGAATATGCCCGAGAGGCAATAATAAAGTGGTTATTATCTTATTTCATGTTTATGATAAATGTTTATTTTGCATGCTATAATTGTATTAATTGGAAACGTTAATACATGTATGTTTAATAAACAAAATACAAAGTTCCTAGTACTGCCTCTCATATAAACTAGCTTGTTGATTAACAAGATGATCAAGGTTTCCTGATCATGGACATTGGATGTTGTTAATAACAAGGTCACAACATTGGTGGAATGATGTGATGAACATTCATCCAAAGTATATCATTACAATCAAAGTCATTATGTTTATATTTCTATAACATCATACGAACTAATCTTAGTCCTTAGACCATGAGATCATGTTAATTGCTAACACCGGAAGAGTATCTTGATAACATCAAACGTCACACCGTAACAGGGTGACTATAAAGGTGGGTCTAGTGCTACGAAGGTGTTATGTTGAGGCTCATGGATCAAGAGTGGGATTTGTCCATCCCGATGACAAATAGATATACTGTAGGACCTCTCGGTGATATCACATTGAAATAGCTTGCAAGCAAGTGATGTGATCACTAGAATGTTATATCACGGGAACGAGAAAAGAGTGCATGTCGGTAACGAGATCAAACTAGGTATTTGGATGTCAATGATCAAATCTCGGACATGTAATATATCGCGAGACAAAGGGATTTAGTTACAACGTTAAAGGTTCACACGATCACAAGAGTCATCGTTGAATATGTGGGAGTCAGTACGGATCTCCAGGTCCCGCTGCTAATTATTGATCGGAGAGGGGTCTCGATCATGTCTGCATTATTCCTGAACCGTAGGGTGACACACTTAAGGGATACCGACACCATTTGGAGCAAATATGTTTTAGATAAAGATTTAAGAAAGCGCTTGAATTATTTCAATAGACACCGAAACTGTTTCGGGTGAAATTGCTGAAATTGGTTCTGCATGTAATATTGAAATGTTGCAGGGGGTTTTATGTGAATGTTTGTTAATTAAAGTAATTAACAAAATTCTGAATAAAATTAATAAGAGTTTTATTAAATGAGAGAGCATTAAATTTGGAGAAATTTAATGCATTTAAAGTAGAGACTTTAAAAGAGAATGTGAAGGGGCATTTTAATGTGGAGGGGGTTACCACCACATGAATGGGGGAGGTGAAGGGACACCCTCCCCTCCTCCTATAAAAGGCCCCCCTCTCACTCCTTCTTCCTCACACCTCCTCGTGAAGGATCTCTCTCCCCCTCTAGTATTTTCCCCCATGGTCTCGGATTAGCGAGATACATGTTCCCGGTGGCTTTATCTGGAAAGGAGTTGCTGCTTCCGCTGCTTTGCTGGAGCGAGGGACGGAGGTTGTTGGGGTACCAGACGTGTGTGCGATCATGGATGCACAGCTACTTTGTGGTGCTGGACTTGGTGGTGCTGAACTTGCTGGAGCTGGATCTGATGGACGTGCTGGAGCCGGACCTGTTGGACTTCATCACGATCTTGAGATCGGCAAGTGTATGACTATATCATCCACGAGTTCCATCTCGTTGTTGTCTTCGAGGGTAAGTTCTCTATGGATGTATATCCACCCATTGCTTTGTATCTAGTAGATAGATCTTGGCGTATAGTTCTCATCGTAGGAAATTTTTTGTTTTCTATGCTGCGAACCCAACAATGCATCCCAAAATGCCCAAGCCTCATCTAGATTATGACAAGGCCAAATTTAAAAAGAAAAGCAAGACCATCTACTGCACTTGATCTAAACAAGTACCAGTACATCAGTATTAGTTTTAGAAAATACCTTAGTAATAGTAACGATGTAACACTTGACAGATTGAGCAGCATTTGAAGATTGAGCAGTTTAGAATAAGACAAAAAATAGCTACAGATTCCCAGTTCATATTCAGCAACACTTGATAGATTCAACTGAATTTCAAAGTGACTGATTCAGTAGTACAGACAATGGCCAAAAGAAATGAAAGATTCAGCAATGCAGACATTGAAATTCAATAGTTGTAGCAAGGACATGACTCAAAAGGAAAGAGGGTCCATATTAAGCACTCGATAGGTCGATCTGAACAAGTACCAGTACTTATGTATTCCTACAAAATAGATTAGAAGAAGCAAGACCTCCATACAAAATACTCGGCATAACGCAACAGCGTGTCCAAGTGCTAGCTGGGTAGCTCTTTCTTTCCTGCCTGTTATGCTTTCCTTGTCACACCGTCGCCTATGAGCCCACTATGTCAGCAGCGTACATTGGAAATATGTATACATTTCCGCAATCTTGTTCCACCTCTCCCCATATGAATTGAATCTGTCACCAACATAAAGTAGTAATTAATTAGTACGACGTTATATATCTTAACATTGGGATCATCACAAGAAGATTTAGATGTTTTATATCGCTTTTGAAACTTGTTGATGCAATACTCCTAATCCACAGGGAATCCTGACGAATGGTTCAGAAGCTTCCAGGTAACACCGCGACTGTGACATGTATGACCTGAGCCCTTCTAGGCAACTTCGGCCGACGACGACCTGCTCGTCGGCTCAGATGTCGCCACCATTTCGACCGCATTGAGCTCATGCCACAGAGACAGTGACCAAAGCTTCACCTTGTACCATGGCGATTCGCACGCCCCTGAACTGATGAACCTTGGGGATATTGTGATGTCTGTGGTGTGGTCATCGCTTTGGGTGACAAACATGGTGCCCTCTTTCCCGATGCTGATGATATCCGCTCTCCGGGATCCTCTTGTGGGCACCGGCTTAGACGACTCCCAATGTTTGTAGCTATAGGGCATTATGGGCACAGTCCTCGAGTAGGCAACTCTGAGGTGGCGGATGAGCTCTACCATAGGTGTTAGCTCTACCGATGAGGTGATGACCTCGCATCCAGGCTCCATGCAGACTTGCTGGGCGGGAAATCACTAGATTATGTGGTCGTAGACGTTGTTGTAGGGGACGAATGTCCTGCAGTGGTCATTGGGGCATCTGCTACCTTTTCCACCTGCGACTTGGCGGTACAACTTCTTGGAGCATGCGGCCATCCGGGTGGCGCTGGTAGTGTCCAGACGCATAGCGATTTCATTGAAAACGTCGTCACCAACCTTGCTCTAGAGGCTGTGCAGCAGGTTGTTCGCCGATTGCGACATCAGGATGGATTGGGAGAAGAGGTCGGACCAGAGTATGACTGTCGGGGGACTTTTGGAGAGGGGTGGTGCGGCCTGCAAGATCCGATGCAGCGGGCGATATGGCAAGGAAAATGTGCAAAGCACGCACTAGAGATGATCCCAAATGCGGGGCTAGGCGGTGTTGGCGAGTGGGGATAAAAACAGCTGAGATGGAGAAGATGGCATGGCTCTTTGAACAAGTGTTTTTTTCAAGGCCTCTAGAGCTGCATCCAGGACGCCGACCAGTTTGGCTGGCATGCTACAGTGAACTAAATTAACCATCTGAAATCCTGGCGCATTTTATAGCTAGGATGGCAAGCTACCGTGCACTAAATTAACCATGTCACAACCTGGGCCATTACAGCTAGGTCGGCACGCTGCCATCTACGCTGACTAGAGTTACTATTGTTGTCATGTTTGACTAGATGATGTTTATTTATAGCTTCTATTTTCCTCAAAATAGTACTCCTACCTAGTAGTAATACACTCGTACTAGTACAATACGTACTACTAGCAGTAGAGTACAACGAACAATCATCTCGTTAGTTCCGCTGCATACAGGAGTTGTACTACACCTACCAACTTGATTGTTAGGTACACCAACATGGCAGAACTCTTGCATGTGGCGGAACTAACAAGATGCTTGTTTAGTTTGCTAAAAACAAATATACTATGGAACAGAGGTAGTACAATACTAGTAGTAGTGCACTAGATGTTTGTTTTGCAGTTTTGCTACAGACATAGTATAGTAAATACCTCCACATTGGAGCCTAGCATGATCAAGTACCACGGTGTTCCAACACGATGCATGATAACGGAAGGTTTTTGAGCACCTCTTTACAGAATAGTTATAATAAGAAGCGAACAGTCACTACATTAATACACCTACGATATAGTAAATTGTCCATCAAATGATGGGTGATAACCTGCACATCTGATCACCTTCTCGCAGTTATCATGATCAAATACTATCACCATAAAGGAAGTGGTGGCAAGCTTCTTGAATACCAGAAAGTATCCTACCTTCAAGTCATGTGCTTTGACAAAATCTAGCCACGCTTCATCAAGGATTACCTTGCCATCTTGCTTATTCAGGTCGACGTCCCAGCTGTATGATTTGCATATATTCAGCTTGATTCCTCTGGATACTCACCACCAAATGTTGGCAAAAAGGAGTTGGGTATGCTCCGCATGTTTAACCCTCCCAGTATTAACAGCATCTTGCAGAACTCGTCACAAGTGTTCTCCACGTGGGTGTTCCTGGCTCGCCCCTCCATCCAGACTACACAGGGCTCTCTTGTCTTCTTCGATGATGAGTCTCTCCAAGCTTGAGCTTCTTTCCTGAACACTTCAAAAGAAAAATCAATGGATAGATAATGTCTCTACCAGCTGTCAATAATTGTGAAATAGCGCAGTATTAGCTAATAGAGGACAATACAAGATCAGCTAAGAAAGTAAAGTGGACCAATTTTCATATCGAAGTACACAAATTAATGTCTTAACTCTAGCTAGCAGGAACACTAGTTATATTAGTACTACTTCCAAGGTCTAGGCATCACATTAGTGCAATTCATTATCGAGCAGTACAGATACCGAACACCTAGGAACAAACAAACGGATGATCAAGATGAGCTCTATCTGTTGCCGATGCTAGAGATGGATACATATACTTGAAATTTTGGCAAAAATCAGGGTAGGGCAACAACTGCCCTAACTTGCCCAAATTAAAGGGACCTCTACCCCTGAGACCAACCAAGCAAAACATGTCGAGTGGCCTCCCAAATCATCATCAGCCGTGGATCAATCAATACAAAATTTGAAGTTATTATTACAGTTCACCGTAGATCTAGGCCCGGAACTAGCTTGCATGTGTAAAACTAAACTGCAGTATACAAACGGGTTAAATGCACTAGATGAGAACTATACTGAACACTAACCCAATGTTAACCAAGCGCTAATAAAATCTTGAACGCATCTCATCATCAAGATCAAGGGTTTTGAGGATTATGTACATACCTGATGCAGCCCGTCCTACGGATGCTCCTACATCTACACCACCAAGTCCCCCAAGTGGACCCATGACTCGTGCCCGAGCCAAGCTCCTCCAAGCTAAGCTGAATTCGCTCGTCTCATCATGTGACTTTGACACATCCTTGGATGGATTGCTACTTCATGCAAATACACTACACATTCTCAGCTATGAAGCCCCGGCGCATCACCAAGCCCCAATGGATGGAGAATAAGGAGCAGGACAAGGAAAAGAAGTCGTTGGAGCTGCTCACATCGGAGTCTCCATCCTGACAGAACGAAGTCTCTAGACCACGACACCGGAGTCTCCGGCCCACCTTCGGACCGACCTCCTGACTAGCCCCAAGGACATTCTCTATGCCACTCCGGAGACGGACCAGAGGCCGACCGGAACGGCCCAGACCGAAGTCTCTGGTCCACCACACCGGAGTCTCCAGACCGAGCGTTGCTAGGCATGTAAAATCCTTTTGGCCTTCATCCCATGTACCCCTTAGTCCGTCCAGAACTTGTCTTTATTTCCGAAATACCCTCGAATTAGTGGCTGGCCTATATATAGTCCCCCACCTCTATTGTACCCTAAGCATGACATTTGGAATTAGTGGACATCCTTGTGGATCTATCTAATTCTTGCCTCAAGATCCTTGATTGAGGAGCACCCAAATATCACAAACCTCGTTGGAGTTTGCATCGTGCCTCCCTTGTTGTACAAGGCCTAGGCATCAGAGTCCCTTTGCCTAGATGTCAAGATCTCATCAAGTCTCCCTACTCGTCGTGCCGGTTTGAGAGAGAGAGAGTCCTCCGCCCGATGCCGATCCTACAAATTGCACTGGACCAATCACCGCCGTCGTGAGCTATTGGTGTGTATCGTGGTTTTTTGCGTGAGTGTGTTCATCATGTTCTTCGTTCGTGAGTTTGTCGTGTTCATCCCTCCTCTCCTTCCCCCCCACTTTCCCGTCAATTTGAAAGGGATTCGTGAAAGATCAGGCCACCCACGAGGTTGACCCTCAACAATACCGCACTGCCACCACGATGTCTGAGGGATGTGACGGCTCTATAGATGAGGTTTCAGGGCCCGCCGCCTGTAGTCGACTCGCCTAAGACGAGTAAGTTGCGGTGGTGGTGGTCGTCAATGGAGGGAAGCGCAATGGGAATTAAGGAGTGTTGTGTGAGAGAGAGCTCGGGCTGGGGCTGGTGAGGGAATAAATGTGGCGAGGTCAAACATATGTTGTGGACAAAGCAAACCTTGCCTTTATTTCGCTGTAGTTTCACCGCAATATCCATCGTATCACAAATCCAATGGCCACCAATACAGTAGTACTAATTGTCATGCCAAAATTAATAGCCTAGAAAATTGGGCACGACGGCTTGAGTGCTTGAATAGGGAAACATCAAACACATATTATGAAAGTATATTATTATGTACATGGTGCCTAGTACAAGCAATAGTGGAAATGATGTTGCAAGTGCTGATACTACAATACAGTATGAAAGTACTATGTACATAGTATTGTACATTACATGGTGACAAGTACTAGCTATAGAAATGATGTTGCAAGTGCTCATAATCAGCTTTTCTGCATTTTGGTCAAACTTCACATAGTTCTAATGAGGCAGGGTTGGCACGAACCACATTGGCGCCTCAAACATTTGCTCCCTATGTTCCGTTCCAGTGTAGTTATGTGATGAACCTATGGCAGCCCCCCATTGACGTGCATGCGGCTCCAATCTGGAACTTGTTGTGGGCGATGTTCGCAACGCACATGTGTAGCAAACACATAGTCTCCTCTAAACACTAGTAAAGCTTCGTCAACATCGGCAGCACCAGGTTCAGGGTTTGTATGGGGCTCGAGGATGAATGGATGGTTGATTCCCACAAACACTAACCTCCCTTGAAGATTATCCCTTCTGATCCAGTCTGGTGCTATAGGGTCATCCATATTAAAGGCCCTCTAGAAAACATGGTGATGAAGCCCGCCCTACGGACGCTCCTACATCTACATCACCAAGTCCCCCCAAGTGGACCCATGACTCGTGCCCGAGCCACACTCCTACAAGCTAAGGTGAACTCGCTCCTCTCCTTGTGCCAATTTGATACATCGTTGGATGGTGTGCTACTTCATGCGACTACTCTATGCATCATCAGGTACGAAGCCACAACACATCACCAAGAACCCAAGGATGGAGAACAAGGAGTAGGGCGTGAGGCAGAAGCTGCTGGAGCTACTCAGACTAGAGTCTCCGGCATGCGCACACTGGATTCTCATATCTTGCCAGAGTCTCCGGCCTGAAGACACCGGAGTCTCCGGCCCATCTCCGGATCGAACCCCAAATCAAGCTCAAGGACACTCAGACGACCACTCCGGAGATGGACCGGAGACTGACCGGAATCTCCGGCCCGGACCAGAGTCTCTGGTCCACCACTTCAGAGTCTTCGTACCGAGCATCTCCAGGCATTTAAAAGCTTTGGGCCTTTGGCCCATGTACCCATTAGTCTGTCCAGAACTTACCTTTTATCCCTAAAGTACCCTTGACTTAGTGGTTGGCCTATATATAGTCCCCCACCTCTATTGTAAACCCTAGGCATGACATTCGAATTTGTGGAAACCCCTTGCGGATCTATCTAGTTCTTGCCTCATGCTCCTTTGACAAACGAGCACCAAATATCACAAACCTCATTGGAGTCTACATCGTGCCTCCGTGTTGTACAAGGTCTAGGCATCGGAGTCCCTTTGCCTAGACGTCAAGATCTCACCGAGTCTCCCTACTCGCCATTCCGGTTCAAGAGAGTCCTCCACCCGATGCTGATCCTAGGGATTGCGCCGGACCGGTCACCGCCAACGTGAGCTATTGTTGTGTATCATGGTTTTGCGTGAGTGTGTTCATCGTGTTCTTCGTGCGAGAGTTCGTCATGTTCATCCGCCTCTCCTTCCCCCACACTCCACCCTCATTTTGAAAGGGATTCGTGAAAGATTGGGCCACCCTAGAGGTTTGCCCTCAACATATTGGTATCAAGAGCTTCGTTGCTCATGAATTCCCCCACAAAATTTTCTTCTATCCACTAAAAATTTGAAAATCCCTAAAAAAGAGCCCCAAATTTTCCTTTGGATCGATCTATTGATTTGGAGTGTTATTTGTGGTTTTGATCCGACCAAATCTTGTCTTAGGTGTTGCTCCAGCTTTATCCTGTGTTTTCCCAACCCAATTTGGCCAATTTTTCGAGGATTTGAGGACCCAAGGCGTGGATTTCCGCTCAAGAACACGAGGAGTTCGAGCTCTGCCTTCAGACCAGAGTTTCCGGACCTGCAAACAGGAGTCTCCGGCCCACACCTAAGTTTTCAGCCTGAACACACCGGAGTATCCATCCTGGACCGGATTTTTCGGCCCGAGACCCTGGAGTATCCGGCCCTGACACCTGATTTTGACAATTTTGCCTCTTATCTTGCATTGGCTAATTTCCTCTTTTAGTTTGTGCCTGTGTGCGTGTCTTCAACTAACAACAAGCTTCCGCATCGATAACTTCCGTGCTCATCGACACCACAGCCCATGAACATTATCCCACACCACCGATGTCAAGTTCATCATCACCAATAAAGGTATACCTTGCGTCACCTTGTTAACCTATATCGTCCTTTGTGTGTACCTATCCCACGAGAGTGGATCATCTTGTGTTTGCTTGAGCATTTTGCATTTGTCCTTGTATAGTGAGAGTGCAATAGCAATAGCAAGTATGACTAGGTAGCATCAAGGGAGAGCAAAAAAAAGATACAAAGCAAAAGAAAAAGAAAAATAGTCTCCCATAGCAAAAGAGAGTCTCAAAGCTTGTAAGCAAGAGAGAAAGAAGAGCGCCCAAGGTAAGTGCACAAATCCGTTCCTTATTTTTCTTCTTTGCAAACGAGCCATGGTCTCTCCTTGTATTGGCACGACAACGAGCATAGTCTTTGTTAGGACATTTTGTTTGCTCATTTTCATAGTTGTGTCAATCCCATTAATCTCCATGTGTGTGTATATAGTTGTAGGTTCTTGTCACCCTTTTGAGTTGTTGACCTTTGCCTTTGACTTGAGTTTTGTTTGGCTTTTACCCACTTTTGACTATCCCTTTTATTTTGGTTGGTTCTTTGGAATTCCACAGTCCTTACCTACCACCAACAAGTTTTTGAGGGTTAGCTCTTTCTTTAGTGTGAGTTTTCTTTGCAATTCCACTTTGCACGTTTATAGTTCTCACTTGTGGTTTCTAGTTCGGTGCAATCCCCAAGGTGAGGTACAAGGCTAACACCACCATATTCCACTTCCATATACAATCCTTGTGTGTGTTTGCATGATGGATAGGCACGGTGAGTCGAGCCAACCACCTCCCCAAGAAGAAGAACATGGACCGTACATGACGCACGCAAGTCACTTCATCATCTGACAAGAGTTCCGTGAACATTGCCAAGCTCTCGAGACACGACAAGATGAACAATTTTGCGAGACGCAAGCCGAGTTCAAGAACATCGACAACCGCTTCGATGGCCTCGAAAGGAAAATGCACACAATGCATCACTACTTTGTCCAAAATGAAGTGCTCCAATGCTCTGTCGCTAAAACAAATGACAATATTCGACGCATCATCAACGGAATGGCAAGACCGCATTCATGCGCATCAAGCTCTTCAGGATCTTCGCGTCATCATTCTCCTCTTTGCTAAGATCTTCATCCAAGTGGTCCAAGACGCAATGACGCCCCCGTGGTTGAAGATGGAAGCTCTTCGAACTATGTACCTTCTCCATGGCATGCCGCAATGTTAAGCTATGATGGTGATTTCTCTTCAAGGCCACAAGCATGGCGTGAAGCATACCATCATCATGCAAGGGCACTAGTGATCCAACAAGCACGACCACATGAAGAACCATGAGTGGAACCTTGAGTCCAACCTCAACTACATCGCCATCATCACCATGACGTTCTTGCAACTACAAGTGATGACTCCAACTTGGAGGATCAAGCTCGCCGTTGTCATGAAGATCTCCAAGATCCCCATCTTCGTCATCACCGTCATGAATGTCCACACCGACACCATGGTCACCATGACGAGCCTCCTCCGCATCATCAAGACTTGGAGCATCAAGTGGTACATGTTGAGAGACGCCCACCATGTCATGAGGCTCAATACCATGATCTTCGCCGTGAGGCCCATGCGCCTAATCCACATCACCAACCGAGGAACGATCCTCCTCTTCGTAATCAACCACATCATGAGGCTCCACATCCTCAAAACCATATTGAGGCCTAAGCGCCCCAACCCCGTCAAAAACCGCGCCAACAGCAAGAGCAAGCTCCACAACAACAACATCAAGAGCAAGCTCCTCAACAAGGTCGCGAGAATCAAGTTCCACCTCCTAAACCGCAAGCACATCATCAAGGTCACCAACCTCGTCATAATGACCACAATGATGAAGAAACCTTCGGCAAGCTCAAGTTCACAATGCCCAAGTTTACCGGATCCACTGGCCCTCAAGAATACCTATCATGGGCACTCAAAGTCGACAAGATCGTCCGCATGCACAATTATAGCAATGACAAGATGGTCGCCATGGTTTCGCTTGAGTTTTATGATTACACCAACCTTTGGTGGGAACAAGTTCAAGTTGCTCGCCATGCAAGAGGAGAACCCCCAATCACAACTTGGCATGACATAAAGGCTCATATGAGATCCCACTTTGTTCCTTCGCACTACATGCATGACCTCTTCAACAACCTTCAATCGTTTCATCAAGGGACAAAGACCGTGGAAGAGTACTTCAAAGAAATGGAGCTCAACATGATCCGCGCAAACATTGAAGAGCTCAAGGAGCAAACTATGGCATGTTTCCTTATTATCTTGAACCACCCAATCAAGCGCATCGTCGAGTTCCAAACATACACCATGGTTGATCTTGTGCACATCGCAACAAAGTCCGAGCGTCAAGTGCAAGAGGACATCAAGTACAACAAGCACAAGACGTATTTCACCTACAAGAAAGCTTCAACCGCTACACCAACAACCTTCAATGGAAGCTCCTCAAGTACCTCCAAGCCTTCCTTCAAGCCCACACTTCCTCAAGGAAAACTGCCCCCAAGTGGCAAACAAGCAAAGAGTGATACACCTTTCAACGGTGAATGCTACAAGTGTGGAGGCAAAGGACACAAGTCAGCCGAGTGTGGAAACAAGAAAGTATTGTTTATCCATGACAATGGCGACAAAGAGTACTTGAGTGAAGATGAATTTGATGCCCGTGTCAAGGAAGCAATGGCAAGACAATGAGTGGAAGATGACCAAGAACTCCTCATGTGTGAACATGATGCAAGTCGATCGCTTGTCATCCCAAGGATATTGACCACTCAAGCACAAGAGCATGAAGACCAATGCTCAAACATCTTCCAAACACGAGCCGGCATCAAGGGAAAATCTATCAAAGTGATCATCGATGGAGGGATTTGCCACAACCTTGCTAGCACCGAGTTGCGTGAGAAGGTCAACCTCACCCTCCATCCGCACAAGCACCCCTAACACATGTAATGGCTAAGTGATCAAGAGTCCATGAAGATCAAACATACCATGTTGGTAACCTTCGCCATTGGTCCTTACGAAGACATGGTGGAGTGCGATGTTGTTCCCATGACGGTTTGCCATATGGTACTTGGTCGACCATGGCAATTCGACAAGGCTTCTCTACACGATGGCCGAACCAATGTGTACACCTTCAAATGGCTCAACAAGACATGTGTTTTGGAATCGATGACTCCTAGACAAATAATTGCGGACAATGCAAAGGCTTTACAGAGGGCGCAAAACACAACACCTCCTTGTGAGAAGAGCGATGAGCGAGAGAACCAACTCATAGTGAGTGAGAGCCGCAAGCCAAACTCGAGTGGAAAAACTAAGAGTGTTCTCCTTGCCACCAAAAGTGAGATGAGAGATGTGCGAAACAACCCATCCATCTTGCACTATGTCCTCATTTGCAAGGGACTAACACAAGGAACTAATGAATTAACCAATGTTCCTCCATCTTTGATGATTGTTTTGTAGGAATTCACGGATGTGTTCCCCGAAGAGCTCCCACCTAGACTACCTCCTCTTCGCGGCATCGAACATCGCATTGATCTCATCCCCAGCGCACCACTTCCAAACCGCGCCACTTGCCGCACGAACCCATAGGAGAGAAAGGAGATTGAACGTCAAATCAACCAACTCGTCTCCAAAGGTTTGATCCAAGTTAGCACTAGTCCAAGTGTGGTACCCGTGATCGTTGTTCCAAAAACGGATGGTATGTTGCGGTTATGCATGGACTGTCGTCCAATCAATGCTATCACCGTGCGTTATAGACATCCTATACCACGTCTTGATGACATTCTTGACGAGTTATGTGGAGCCACTATTTTCTTGAAAATTGATCTTTGTAGTGGTTACCATCAAATACGCATGGCGGAAGGTTATTTGTGGAAAACCGCCTTCAAGACCAAACTTGGTCTCTATGAATGGTTGGTTATGCCCTTTGGATTATCTAATGCCCCATCCACCTTCATGCGCCTTATGAATCATATTTTGCGTTCTCCCATTGGCAAGAGTGGCGTTGTCTATTTCGATGTTATACTTGTTTATAGCAAGTCACTTGAGGACCATGTTACACATGTGAACGAAGTCTTGCAAATCCTTCGACATGAAAAGCTATATGCTAATCTTCCCAAGTACACTTTTGCTAAACACAAGTTAATATTTCTTGAATTTGTCGTTTCTTCGAAGGGCATTGAAGTTGATGTTTCCAAGGTAAAGGACATACGATATTGGCCGATCCCCACAAATGTGAGTGAACTTCAGAGTTTTCATGGGTTGGCCAGTTTCTATCGTTGCTTTGTGAAAGACTTTTCAACCATTGCTTGTCCTCTCAATGAATTGACCAAAAATAATGTCACCTTCGTGTGGGGCAAAGCACAATAAAAAGCTTTTGATGAACTTAAAAAGAGGCTCACCGAAGAACCTCTCCTTGCGTTACCGGATTTCACAAAAACTTTTGAGATAGAGTGTGACGCTAGCGGTATTGGCATTGGAGGAGTCCTTATGCAAAATGGATGTCATATAGCCTACCATAGAGAGAAACTTGATGGTGCTCACCTTAACTATCCAATTTATGACAAAGAGCATTTTGCCTTAGTTCGTGTTCTTCAAGTTTGGCAACACTACCTTTGGCCTAAGGAATTTATCATACATTCTGACCATGAGTCGTAGAAATATCTCAATGGCCAAGCAAACTTGAGCATGAGACACGCTAAGTGGGTTGGGTTTATGGAGTCTTTTCCTTACATTGTCAAGTACAATAAGGGCAAAGATAATGTAGTTGTGGATGCTTTGTCTCGCAAGCACACAAGCCCTCTTACCAAACTTGAAATCAACATGTTGGGTCTTGATGAAATAAAAACTTTGTATTCTTCCGACCCTTTCTTTGAACCAATTTTTGCAAAGTGCTCCATTGACAAAGGAGTTGATGATTTCTATTTGCATAAAGGCTTTCTATTTAAACAAAACAAGTTTTGCATTCCGAAGTCGTCTCTCCAACTTTTGCTTCTCCAAGAATCTCATGGTGGAGGCCTCATGGGTCACTTTGGTCGAGACAAGACATTGGACATGCTCTCCACTCATTACTATTGGCCCAAGATGAAGCGCGACGTGGAACGCTACATTCAACGCTGCACGACATGTGTTCAAGCTATGTCGCAAGCTAACCCTTATGGTGTTTATATGCCTTTGCCTATTCCTTATGCACCTTGGTCTAACATTAGCATGGATTTTGTGTTAGGATTGCCTAGGTCTAAGCACGGTCATGATTCTATATTTGTAGTTGTGGATCGCTTCTCCAAAATGGCACATTTCATTCCGTGCCATAAGACCGACGATGCTTCACATGTTGCAAATTTGTTTTTCAGGGAAATAGTCCATCTTCACGGTGTGCCAAGAACAATCATCTCTGACCGCAACATCAAATTCATGAGCTACTTATGGAAGACCCTCATGGCCAATCTTGGTGTCAAGCTCCTATTTTCATCTACATCGCATCCTAAAACCGATGGCCAAACCGAAGTTGTCAACCGAAGCCTCGGGACTCTCCTTCATGTGTTGATCAAGAAAAACCTGAAGGATTATGAGGAATGCATTCCACATGCTGAGTTCGCTGTAGCATCCCAATTGTCTAACAATTGCAATGCTACTAGCCTAGTCTATATAATGGCTACTTCAAATATATAATTGTTGCATCATAATTATATCATGCTCATGTCATCATGCCACCTTGCATTTGAGCATCATATAAAACCCTTTTCCATTTGGATCTTATCTCATATGCATTATTAATTGTATTTGCCTCTTGATATTGTATTTGGTTCTTGATATATTGTTTCAATGCCCAGGTTGAGTTGGGGGCATATCTCTTATTAACTCCACCACCTTTTTCTTTCACCACCTTATAATTCCACCATCCAACTAAATATGACCTTGGCACTTATTGGTTTTACCTCTAGCTCATGTGGGTTGGGATGGATCCAATTCTTTTCCACATGCTCTCATCTTGGCATCATTTTGTTTTCACATTATTGATATATGAGAGCCACATGGCCACCTTTGCATGCCTTGTGGGTGGAACCCTATTTCTAGCTACCATATGTGTTGTTTTGGGGTTATCATCATATTGGGATATTTTGTGGGCTTATTAACTACCTAGTGGCATATACACACTAGCAAGTCCCATTGTATTTCAAAAATGGTCATCTCCATCTACTCCACATGGGGCATCCTTTTAATTCTTTTTGCTTGGCTTTTATTCCAATTTTGGGAATGCATAATATTAATGCCATGTAATAATATTGTTTTCACAAGAACCCACATGGAAATAAATATTTTGCATGGGCCATGCAAGTACCCCTTTAGCTTGTCATTTGGATTTTTATTTGATTTTTGAGTGGATCATCCCTCTCTCTCTACCTCTATCTTTTCTTTTGGCTTGATCTATGTTGATCTTGCTTAAAACCCCATCACCATATCCATCTATGCCATCATCCCCTTTTCTTCTTTTCTCTCTTTTGGCTACCTTGCTTGAGCTTGGTTGATCATCCTTGATCTAGTCAAAAAGAACCCCTCCATCTCTCTCTAAGCCCTAGACCATCACCTACCCCATCTTCACCATACCATCTCTTCCCTCATCTTTTCTCTCTCTCTCTTTCCACATGTTTTTGCTTGATCTAGTTTGGAGTATGCTATCTTCTAAAAACCCTAAACCACCACCCCCTTTCTCTCTTAACCTCTATCTAGGTGCCACTCATATCATATACCCTTCATCACCATAACCCCCCCTCTCTCCTAAACCCCACCTTGACCAAACCCTAGCTACCATGTCCCCCTCTCTCTCGGCCTTACCCCCTCTCTCACCTAGCTGGCCCCACCGGCCACCCTCTCTCCCTGGCCCCACCTAGCTACTCCCTCCACCCCACAAAACCCTAACCCGACCCTAGTGCAACCTAGCCCGAGCCTACCCTCTCCCTCTCTAGCTCTCTCTCGCTGCAGCTCGGCCCCACCCGAGCCTGGCCTCTCTCCTCCTGCCTTGCCCCACCTGGAAGCCTCCCCTACCTGCCCTGCCCTGCCCCTGCCATGCCGAGCACGTGAGGGAAGGAGGGAAAAAGGTGGCCGAGCCACCTTTTCCATCAACCACTCCCCCACGGCACCCCGCTCCTCTCCCGTCCATATCTTCCCCCTCTCTCTCATCTCTGGCCTCTCCCAGGTCTCCCCAGGGCCGTGCCCACCTACTCCTTCCTCCCCATCTACCCCTACCGCCTCCGTCTACCCCAATGCCGACCACCGTCGGCCTCCACCGATCTCCCTCTTCCAGCAGTGCAGCATGTCGTGGAGGTGATCGAGGAAGGCCACGCAGTGCTCCTGCAACCCCCTGTACCCGCCGTCGAGGAGGAGAAGGGCCGGAGCCGAAGGACCCCGCGACGCCGACCCCAAAACCCTAGCTTGCTGGGCCTCTGCATCATCGTCGTCCTGCTGCTCGCCGACCCGATCCTACGCCACCGACACACTCGTGGTGGGCTGACCTACCTCCTAGACAACCCCCTCTGGCCGATCCCGCCCTAGCGCCGCCGTGCTTTTCGTCGAACGCCGTCAGAGCGTCGGGTTCACTGGCGTCTGCATGCTCTCGCTCCGCGTAGCCCCTCATCTAGGCTTCGCCCACCTTCCTGACACCAACCCACCCCTACCGCAGTGGCTCCGCCTCAGCGCGCGCGCCCCAGGTCGCGCGTTCGAGCCCGCGTGCCACGCTCTGCCGCGCTGCGCACCGATCTGTCGAGGCAGAGAAGAAGCACAGTACGGCTGTGGTCGTTTTCCGCTTAACCCCCTGCTAGTTTTTATGCTTAACCCGCGGTACCCTTTTGGCCCACCAGTCAGCCGCCGATCGATCTTGCAAAAGAGCCCGTCCGTTTCTCTGGCCTCAGCCCGCACTCCCTCGCTGTGCCGCGTGGCAAGCCCCCTCTCGCCCACTGGCGTGTGGGCCAGCAGAGCCTCGGACCCCACTTGTCTGTCTCTGTGGATAGTTAAGCCCGCGGTGTAAAAGGATTTCTACGCGCTGTGGCATCCAGTCAGCGTTGGCCCCACCCGTCAGCGTCTGTGTCTGGCTAAACCCGAGTAACAAAAGTTTTTCCTGTAATCTGTTTTAATTCAAACTTATTTCAAATTAATTCAAATTCAAAACTAAATCTGTTTTTAAATAACTTTTAAAATACAAACCCAATCAATACAAATAATATATGTTTTCAAATCAGAAAAATGTGAGGAATTCAAATCCTTCATCCAAAATATATTTTGAACATTTAAAATTGCAAGTTGACTAAAATTACAATAAAATGCCCTTTCACCTTATTTAATTAATAACTTTTGTTTTATAACTCCAAATTTAATAAATGATATGTCTAAAATGTTTAGATCGACGAGACCTTTCTGTTTATGCATTCCATGGTTTGATTTGAAGCATGCATCATATAATATAAAGAGAACAGCAACTAAAATGAGAATAAAATGTGGGCAAATCTCAATAAAATGGTTTCTTCTTGTATTCCACACCTCACCCATGCCATGCTACTTTATTGCCATGCAAATTGTGCATCATTCATCATGGCATAATTGTTTGCTTGTCGCATTTATTCATATGCTTGTGCACTTTATTTATGTTGGCCCTTGTTTGTTTGGTTCTTCTTCGAATAGACGCTGAGCAGGGGATATACCAAGAGAACCAGGAGCACTACCCAGATCCGTCTCTCGCTTCAACTGAGCTGCCAGGCAAGCACTACCACATGCTTGCATACATATAGTACCTACTGTCTCTATCTTATTCTTGCATCATCGAGTCGCGATTGCATTAATTTGAATCCCAAGTATTGCATAGCCTTTACTTTTAAACCCCACCGAAGCTTGTTCCTCCATCCCATGAGCCATTACTACAGGAGTTGTTTGAGCCATGCGAGTCGTAGAACAGCATGTGTAGGGTATGTGAGTGTCTGATGGATAACGAGGTACCTAAACAACTTAACCTGAGTAGTAATGGGAGAACTAATGAAAGTGGCACCGGTGAGCCATATCTGTTATTTGGTTTTTCAGGCTCACTTGTGTCCCGTAGGACCCCGAGTACTTGATTCCTGTTCCTTGAACATTCGCGCTATCCACATCCGGGAGGCTTATGAACCCCCCTGAGCCAGAGCTTGGTTCATTCTTATTTCTTGGGGCCACAAACTAGTTTGAGGTTTTATTTACTATCCTGTACTTATGCCATGCTTTACTGCTTTATTTAAATTGTGCGAGGTACTGCACACTGTACTGTTTAGGAAAGCGGAGTGTTTTCGCGGTGTCGACAAGCCCAGTCACATTTTCGGGTTCCCAGTCGTTCACAGCCACTGGCGCAAACCTTGAGGCCGTCTCGGGTCAGCTAACTTTGTTGCGGGTAGCTCAATGGGGTGGCCCCCTGAAATATTTCTGAATCCTGCAATTGCTTTGTCGTGACTGCCTCGTTGGGTTTTGATTTGGTTTTTCCGAGGCATATCGAGTGTGTGTTGCTATTTGTGCACCCCTGCAGGGTAAAACTTTCTGAAAGCCGTGTCCGCGGTTATGGACGACTTGGAGCACAGTTTCTCGATCATAGACAAGAATAACTAAAGTACCGCTTTTAATTTGACTAGACTAGGTACCTGACTAGTAATTAGTACAACACTCATGGAATGTTTAATAAAACTGCCAACGGATGGGGGGTTGTTCGTCCGCTTCCTCGTCGGTAAGCGAGGAGGAGGATGGATCTGTGGATATTACCGTTATTACTGTTATAGCTGTTGTTATTAATTCACGGACATCCGTCTATCTATGGTTAGGCGGATGGTTAGCGAGTATCTATAGAATTGCTAGGGTTTATCTTTTGCTGCAATTGCGTCACCCCAGGTTGTGTCCCCTTTAGCGGCATAAAGACTTGCTGAGTACCCCTAGGGTCTCACACGATAAATTATTGGTTCAGATAAACAGGTACCCTCGCAAGATGGATACTGGGTGGAAGAGACGGACGATGTGGGCAACGATCATTCGGTGTAGAGATTCCGGGAACGGGGATCCGTGAGATCTGTGGGCGGGATGTGCTTATTTATGGGGCATCTTATGCCGATTTGCTTCTTATCCGTACTCGGATTTTGTCTGCCACTTCCGCCTGATACTCTGATGTTTGATGTATGAGGAGATATCCTAAACTATTATATCTATCTAGGATATTTGGATCTTGCCGTATGGCGTTGCTATATTTCCTTTCTTTTTAGATGGAATGTCTCTGATGTACTATTGTATGGTGGCTTGCATACATACTCATTTGTGTATGTAGTTGATCCCTTCGCCTGCCGATTACGCCGCCCGTTCTTGTCCCGATGTTTGGAAATGGTTGGGACGGCCGAAAGGTCTACCTGTGAGTGGCATTTGGGCCCCACCGTACTATTTCAACCATTTCTGCTCATCCAGGCTTGTAACTAGGAGCGTAATTCACCGAGGTAGTTACAATTGGTATCAGAGCGGTCCCGACCTTCAGGGTCTCAGCCAAATGGTCGTTGTCAGTCTAGCAATTATTTTTGGTAGCTATGTATACTAGGGAAAAACAAAATGCGAGAGTAGGACTGCTTCCACTTTTCTTCTTACCCACCACCACCCTTTTTCTGGTAAGGAAGTGTAACATTTTCAATCCTCTTCTTAAAATTCAAACTAGGATTCACGTGTTCTAGGTTCCCGTAGTACCATAGAAAGTGTGTGTGTGTGTGTAATTCCTTGTCTATCTGTTGCATCCTTCTTGTTATCTTTATCTGCCTTTGGTTATCAACTGTTGGTACCTTCCATACTGACAGGCTTTTGAAAACCGGCGCGATCTATCTGACTCCTTGTTAACCGGTGCCATCTTCTTAAGGGTGTCCTTCCTTCTAGCAACTCCACATTCTGTGCAATCATCAGTTGCTAATCTCTACCTGTTAAGTGATTTTGCACATCTATTGGTATTTTAATGCCGAAATTTGCGGAAAATTTTTCTTTGATACATCTGTGCTTCCACACTCCTTTTCAGTCGTGTGTGAAACATTATCTATCTCCCTTTTATCAGCATGTCCATGCTAACTCATTCGTTTGTCACCGGCGCTTAATCCTGGAGTTTCTTTTCATCTCCAATTCTCTTGGGCTAATTACATAACATGTGTCGATCCGATGCTGATGATTGTAATTTGGCTCTCGGCATAGCTATATTCCACTCATGATAAGTGTCGATTGGAATATGGAAAAATGCTATCAACCGTCACCATCTGGAGGATAAGGTTATCTCCTGTGATTTTGAGTACACCGTGATCATATCTATGTATATTCAAGCATCTTTGGCAATCCGGAGTTTCTCAAAGCACTACGGCGGTCTATCATCTGTCCATCATGCTTCACATCTTTTTGGAACTCCATGTCTGCACAATTCTCTTGGAGACGAGGGAATTGCATCTTTTTGTCTCTGATAGCTTTGCTTAAGGTATGAGCTATCATCGGTTCTTAACCAAGATCTCTTTATCTTTGTAACCGGTGATCCGATCGACAATGTGAACCAGGTGACATCTCTTTTCTTCCGAAGGACCAGATAATCTATTCTTCCAGTGCATCTTCTTCAACACGAACCCGTGCTCTTAATATTGATCTTTCTAAGAGCGTTGAGCTCAGGAAGTGTTCGAGCATTTGTTCGTTCCTCTCACCTTTTGGACTTGATATTCTGGGAATATCCTGTTAATCCATGGTGGTATATGTTGATAATATGCTTGCCTAATCCATATCAATAGAAGGACATGGAAGATCATCTGTGTCTCTTTCTCTCAAGCTTCGTGAGCATTGCCTGTGTGCAAGTTCTCAAAGCGTGAATTCTGACTTTTTGAAGTCACCTATATCGACCACGTCCTTCTGCTAAATAGATTGCTTCAACTCTGGAATCAGCAAGTCCATTGTTAATTCCATCTTCCATCTTCAACCAATCCGGAGTTGTTCCTTGTTGGCAAGTTATCATCGTCGTCCCGCCGTAGTTCTCCTCAAGACCGCTAAATCTCTCTCAATCCTTTCAAGAAGAACATGGAGTTCTTTCACCTCTATCTCGTTAAGTAATCTTTGAAACCCTCTTGTTCTATCGTCTATGCTCAATCCACCGGAGACCATGAAGACCTTTCAGATCTTGTTTTTCCTTATGTTCAAGTGGTGCTATCTTTTTCTTTGCCTGTGGAATCTTGCAGTTCTTCTCCGTAATCTTCCTTCATATCTTTCCGGTGGCTGGTTACTTATGACATGACGACAATATCATCATCTTTATCTATCTATGAACCCGGCAAATCGTTTGCATCTATTCTTGTTTTCTAACGGAGTTCCATGAGTTATTGTCGATACCTTCAGTCTGTTTCGGTAGTTGGGTTGCATGGTTTTCTTATTCATGTGCGGAGTAATTCTTTGGGTGCGGGATGGAGTAGCTACCATACCACTACTCTTATCATTCGCTCTTGTACATTGAATTGGTGAATTAATGTGATTTCACTCATTCCACGGAAGTTAGAAGTGGCCTTTATCCCTCGATACTTTTACTTCCGTCCTTGTTTTCCGGAGTGCTCTCTCGAAGAAGGTAATCAATAATCTCTTGTTGGTGATCTCACCCTTTCTACATGGAGCCAAATCTTCAATTATCTGGTGGAAACAAACGCAAACTCCTTTCGACCCTCGTCATTCTACCGGTGCTCGACATCCCCAAACAAGATGGAAGGAAACTATCTCTCTCTTTGTTTCATCAATTCTTTTTCTGTGGTAAAGCCAATTATGGTTGGTGCCATCAGCCGCAAATCTATTGTGTTAGCCTCAAGGCTAAAGAAAGCAATAAGTATCTCCACAATAAACTCCAGATCCTCCATACTCTTTGCTTCTCGGGAATCCACCATGATCTAGCTTCACATCCGTCTCTGGAAGTTATATCCGCGCACCTCAATTGCGTGATCCTTTGGTTCTTACCGGCGCAAGAAGAATCTAATCCGACGGTGTCTAACTAAATCTTTCTGTTGATATCAAGGGACTCTATTGTTTGAAGGCGATATTGTTTTCGTACTTCTTTTCTCTAATCCGAGAGAGGATACGATGCTATTGTCATAGTGGTTCAAAACCTCTCCAATCTAGCTCTTTTCTTCCGGCGAGACAAAGTTTTCATCCTCTCTAGTATCGGTAAATCTTTAATCTTAACGGTGTGCCTTTCTATATCCATGATGCATCATCTTGTCTTTTCTTTCACAAGTGGATCTATTCTTTTATCATGTTTCTTGAGAAAACCGGAGCTATGTCCATCCTATCCTTCTCGTCTCACGACAACACTTCAATTCTTCTAACCCTTTGTGTCTCAAGCAAAACGCAAGACTCGCAACAAGTCTAGCAAGTTTTGCAAGGTGTAGCGGTCGCACCATTCTGTTGTTCATCAACTTGGGAACGTGAGGGTCACCTTCGTTCGAACACCCGCCTCTCATTGTGTTGTTTTCTTTTTCCTAGGAATCTCGGGGCGAGATTCTTGTTTAGTGGGGGAGAGTTGTAGCATCCCAATTGTCTAACAATTGCAATGCTACTAGCCTAGTCTATATAATGGCTACTTCAAATATATAATTGTTGCATCATAATTATATCATGCTCATGTCATCATGCCACCTTGCATTTGAGCATCATATAAAACCCTTTTCCATTTGGATCTTATCTCATATGCATTATTAATTGTATTTGCCTCTTGATATTGTATTTGGTTCTTGATATATTGTTTCAATGCCCAGGTTGAGTTGGGGGCATATCTCTTATTAACTCCACCACCTTTTTCTTTCACCACCTTATAATTCCACCATCCAACTAAATATGAGCTTGGCACTTATTGGTTTTACCTCTAGCTCATGTGGGTTGGGATGGATCCAATTCTTTTCCACATGCTCTCATCTTGGCATCATTTTGTTTTCACATTATTGATATATGAGAGCCACATGGCCACCTTTGCATGCCTTGTGGGTGGAACCCTATTTCTAGCTACCATATGTGTTGTTTTGGGGTTATCATCATATTGGGATATTTTGTGGGCTTATTAACTACCTAGTGGCATATACACACTAGCAAGTCCCATTGTATTTCAAAAATGGTCATCTCCATCTACTCCACATGGGGCATCCTTTTAATTCTTTTTGCTTGGCTTTTATTCCAATTTTGGGAATGCATAATATTAATGCCATGTAATAATATTGTTTTCACAAGAACCCACATGGAAATAAATATTTTGCATGGGCCATGCAAGTACCCCTTTAGCTTGTCATTTGGATTTTTATTTGATTTTTGAGTGGATCATCCCTCTCTCTCTACCTCTATCTTTTCTTTTGGCTTGATCTATGTTGATCTTGCTTAAAACCCCATCACCATATCCATTTATGCCATCATCCCCTTTTCTTCTTTTCTCTCTTTTGGCTACCTTGCTTGAGCTTGGTTGATCATCCTTGATCTAGTCAAAAAGAACCCCTCCATCTCTCTCTAAGCCCTAGACCATCACCTACCCCATCTTCACCATACCATCTCTTCCCTCATCTTTTCTCTCTCTCTCTTTCCACATGTTTTTGCTTGATCTAGTTTGGAGTATGATATCTTCTAAAAACCCTAAACCACCACCCCCTTTCTCTCTTAACCTCTATCTAGGTGCCACTCATATCATCTACCCTTCATCACCATAACCCCCCCTCTCTCCTAAACCCCACCTTGACCAAACCCTAGCTACCATGTCCCCCTCTCTCTCGGCCTTACCCCCTCTCTCACCTAGCTGGCCCCACCGGCCACCCTCTCTCCCTGGCCCCACCTAGCTACTCCCTCCACCCCACAAAACCCTAACCCGACCCTAGTGCAACCTAGCCCGAGCCTACCCTCTCCCTCTCTAGCTCTCTCTCGCTGCAGCTCGGCCCCACCCGAGCCTGGCCTCTCTCCTCCTGCCTTGCCCCACCTGGAAGCCTCCCCTACCTGCCCTGCCCTGCCCCTGCCATGCCGAGCACGTGAGGGAAGGAGGGAAAAAGGTGGCCGAGCCACCTTTTCCATCAACCACTCCCCCACGGCACCCCGCTCCTCTCCCGTCCATATCTTCCCCCTCTCTCTCATCTCTGGCCTCTCCCAGATCTCCCCAGGGCCGTGCCCACCTACTCCTTCCTCCCCATCTACCCCTACCGCCTCCGTCTACCCCAATGCCGACCACCGTCGGCCTCCACCGATCTCCCTCTTCCAGCAGTGCAGCACGTCGTGGAGGTGATCGAGGAAGGCCACGCAGTGCTCCTGCAACCCCCTGTACCCGTCGTCGAGGAGGAGAAGGGCCGGAGCCGAAGGACCCCGCGACGCCGACCCCGAAACCCTAGCTCGCTGGGCCTCTGCATCATCGTCGTCCTGCTGCTCGCCGACCCGATCCTACGGCACCGACACACTCGCGGTGAGCTGACCTACCTCCTAGACAACCCCCTCTGGCTGATCCCGCCCTAGCGCCGCCGTGCTTTTCGTCGAACGCCGTCGGAGCGTCGGGTTCGCTGCCGTCTTCACGCTCTCGCTCCGCGTAGCCCCTCATCTAGGCTTCGCCCACCTCCCTGACACCAACCCACCCCTATCGCAGTGGCTCCGCCTCAGCGCGCGCGCCCCAGGTCGCGCGTTCGAGCCCGCGCGCTGCGCACCGATCTGTCGAGGCAGAGAAGAAGCACAGTACGGCTGTGGTCGTTTTCCGCTTAACCCCCTGCTAGTTTTTATGCTTAACCCGCGGTACCCTTTTGGCCCACAAGTCAGCTGCCGATCGATCTTGCAAAAGAGCCCCTCCGTTTCTCTGGCCTCAGCCCGCACTCCCTCGCTGTGCCGCGTGGCAAGCCCCCTCTCGCCCACTGGCGTGTGGGCCAGCAGAGCCTCGGACCCCACTTGTCTATCTCTGTGGCTAGTTAAGCCCGCGGTGTAAAAGGATTTATGCGCGCTGTGGCATCCAGTCAGCGTTGGCCCCACCCGTCAGCGTCTGTGTCTGGCTAAACCCGAGTAACAAAAGTTTTTCCTGTAATCTGTTTTAATTCAAACTTATTTCAAATTAATTCAAATTCAAAACTAAATCTGTTTTTAAATAACTTTTAAAATACAAACCCAATCAATACAAATAATATATGTTTTCAAATCAGAAAAATGTGAGGAATTCAAATCCTTCATCCAAAATATATTTTGAACATTTAAAATTGCAAGTTGATTAAAATTACAATAAAATGCCCTTTCACCTTATTTAATTAATAACTTTTGTTTTATAACTCCAAATTTAATAAATGATATGTCTAAAATGTTTAGCTCGACGAGACCTTTCTGTTTATGCATTCTATGGTTTGATTTGAAGCATGAATCATATAAATATAAAGAGAACAGCAACTAAAATGAGAATAAAATGTGGGCAAATCTCAATAAAATGGTTTCTTCTTGTATTCCACACCTCACCCATGCCATGCTACTTTATTGCCATGAAAATTGTGCATCATTCATCATGGCATGATTGTTTGCTTGTCGCATTTATTCATATGCTTGTGCACTTTATTTATGTTGGCCCTGGTTTGTTTGGTTCTTCTTCGAATAGACGCTGAGCAGGGGATATACCAAGAGAACCAGGAGCACTACCCAGATCCGTCTCTCGCTTCAACTGAGCTGCCAGGCAAGCACTACCACATGCTTGCATACATATAGTACCTACTGCCTCTATCTTATTCTTGCATCATCGAGTCGCGATTGCATTAATTTGAATCCCAAGTATTGCATAGCCTTTACTTTTAAACCCCACCGAAGCTTGTTCCTCCATCCCATGAGCCATTACTACAGGAGTTGTTTGAGCCATGCGAGTCGTAGAACAGCATGTGTAGGGTATGTGAGTGTCTGATGGATAACGAGGTACCTAAACAACTTAACCTGAGTAGTAATGGGAGAACTAATGAAAGTGGCACCGGTGAGCCATATCTGTTATTTGGTTTTTCAGGCTCACTTGTGTCCCGTAGGACCCCGAGTACTTGATTCCTGTTCCTTGAACATTCGCGCTATCCACATCCGGGAGGCTTATGAACCCCCCTGAGCCAGAGCTTGATTCATTCTTATTTCTTGGGGCCACAAACTAGTTTGAGGTTTTATTGACTATCGTGTACTTATGCCATGCTTTACTGGTTTATTTAAATTGTGCGAGGTACTGCACACTGTACTGTTTAGGAAAGCGGAGTGTTTTCGCGGTGTCGACAAGCCCAGTCACATTTTCGGGTTCCCAGTCGTTCACAGCCACTGGCGCAAACCTTGAGGCCGTCTCGGAGTCAGCTAAGTTCGTTGCGGGTAGCTCAATGGGGTGGCCCCCTGAAATATTTCTGAATCCTGCAATTGCTTTGTCGTGACTGCCTCGTTGGGTTTTGATTTGGTTTTTCCGAGGCATATCGAGTGTGTGTTGCTATTTGTGCACCCCTGCAGGGTAAAACTTTCTGAAAGCCGTGTCCGCGGTTATGGACGACTTGGAGCACAGTTTCTCGATCATAGACAAGAATAACTAAAGTACCGCTTTTAATTTGACTAGACTAGGTACCTGACTAGTAATTAGTACAACACTCATGGAATGTTTAATAAAACTGCCAACGGATGGGGGGTTGTTCGTCCGCTTCCTCGTCGGTAAGCGATGAGGAGGATGGATCTGTGGATATTACCGTTATTACTGTTATAGCTGTTGTTATTAATTCACGGACATCCGTCTGTCTATGGTTAGGCGGATGGTTAGCGAGTATCTATAGAATTGCTAGGGTTTATCTTTTGCTGCAATTGCGTCACCCCAGGTTGTGTCCCCTTTAGCGGCATAAAGACTTGCTGAGTACCCCTAGGGTCTCACACGATAAATTATTGGTTCAGATAAACAGGTACCCTCGCAAGATGGATACTGGGTGGAAGAGACGGACGATGTGGGCAACGATCATTCGGTGTAGAGATTCTGGGAACGGGGATCCGTGAGATCTGTGGGCGGGATGTGCTTATTTATGGGGCATCTTATGCCGATTTGCTTCTTATCCGTACTCGGATTTTGTCTGCCGCTTCCGCCTGATACTCTGATGTTTGATGTATGAGGAGATATCCTAAACTATTATATCTATCTAGGATATTTGGATCTTGCCGTATGGCGTTGCTATATTTCCTTTCTTTTTAGATGGAATGGCTCTGATGTACTATTGTATGGTGGCTTGCATACATACTCATTTGTGTATGTAGTTGATCCCTTCGCCTGCCGATTACGCCGCCCGTTCTTGTCCCGATGTTTGGAAATGGTTGGGACGGCCGAAAGGTCTACCTGTGAGTGGCATTTGGGCCCCACCATACTATTTCAACCATTTCTGCTCATTCAGTCTTGTAACTAGGAGCGTAATTCACCGAGGTAGTTACATTCGCCTACAACCGTGCCAAGCACTCAACAACAAAGATGAGCCCCTTCATGATCGTCTATGGTTTCGAGCCCCTCACCGCGCTCGACATCTACCACTACCTCTCCATGAGCGCACCAACATGGACGTTCAGAAGCACGCCCAAGCTATGCAGAAGCTTCACGAAGAAACAAGAACTACTATCGAAAACAAGTCCTTCGCCATTGTTCAAGGTTAAACAAGGACAAGAAGGAGATGGTCTTTGAAGAAGGTGACCTTGTGTGGATACACTTGAGTAAGGACCACTTTCCCAAGGAACGAGATTCCAAGCAAAAACCAAGAGGAGATGGCCCCTTCAAGGTCCTCAAGAGAATCAACAGCAATGCCTACATCATCGACATTCCAACTTCCAAGTACCTTGCAAGCAACACATTCAATGTCAAGGACCTCTCACCCTACCATGTAGATGTTCAAGATGATACCCATGAAGAGTCGAGCATGACTATTTCCCAAGGGTGGGGAGCTGATGCAGCCCGCCCTACGGATGCTCCTATATCTACACCACCAAGTCCCTGATACGTTGCAAACGTATCTATAATTTTTGATGTTCCATGCTTGTTTTATATCTACTTTCTTATGTTTTGTCCATACTTTGGAGTATTTTTATACACTTTTTTGGACTAACCTATTAATAAGATGCCATAGTGCTAGTTGCCTGTTTTCTGCTGTTTTTAGTTCCAGGAAAGTCAAAAAATGAATATTATCGGAATTGGACGGGACAAAAGCCAAAGTCAATATTTTACCGGAAGACACATAGAGTCCGAAGGAGAGTCGAAGGGGGGCCACAGGGCGGCCACACCCCCCTTGGCACGGGCAGCCCTAGGCCGCGCCAGGGCATGGTGTGGGCCCCCTAGCCACGCAGTGACCTTGCCTCTTCGCCTATAAGAAGCCTCCCGATGCATAAACCCTAAATCCTGGAGCCTCCAGCCACGCAAAGTTCCGCAGCACCGCCGCCACCGAAGGAGAGATTCGGGGGACAGAACGTCTCTGTTCTGGCACCCTGCCGGGAAAGGGAAGTGCCCCCGGAGCCATCTCCATCGATCTCCACCACCATCTCCATCGCCGTTGTGGATTCCCATGATGATGAGGGAGTAGTTCTTCCTCGAGGCTAAGGGCTCTACCGGTAGCTATATGTTCATCTCTCTCTCTATGAATGATCATATTGTGATCATGAGCTTTGTAATCAAGTAGATCTACTTTGCTACTCAAGTGCTTTAATAGATCTCTGCTCTCCCCATGTGCGTGAAAGTGACAGTGTGCACACCATGGTGGCACTTAGGCTAGATATTACAAATACTTGTTATGAGTTATATTTGGAGTTGGATCTTTCTATGAAATTGTGGTGTTTGTTGGAACCATCTAGTGCTCAAGGTGATAGTGGGGGGTTATCTAGATGGGGAAAGCAAACTTTGAGGAGTGTTGTTATAGCCCTACCACGGATTAGAGTGTCCAACCGAAGAGTAGTTAAGAGTAGTATCATAAAGAGAAGATATTTATATGAGAGTGTTCATTAGTGAAAGTATGATCCCTAGGCCTTGTTTCTAAACATTGAAACACCGTTTGCAACTAGATCTGTTACATGTTTGCTTGCTTCCATCTTTATTTCAGATTGCCTTTAGTCTCTTCCCATGTCAACCACGTGCCATCAAAGCTATTTTCTAGCACCGTTACCACTTATAATTATCCATACCACTTGTATTTCACTATCTCTTCGTCGAACTAGTGCACCTATACACCTGACAAGTGTATTGGGTGTGTTGGGGACACAAGAGACTTCTTGTATCTTGATTGCAGGGTTGCTTGAGAGGGATACCTTTGACCACTTCCTCCCTGAGTTCGATAAACCTTGGGTAATCCACTTAAGGGAAACTTGCTGCTTGTAACACCCCGTCCACTCCTGGGCCCGGGGGGTGTCACTCCTGGCAGCTTAATAGGATATCTAGACTGACCCCACAGACCAACACTAGTCTTTTCTGCGCACTTTGTCATCACTCGTGCGCACCCGGTTACCCACTTCCCGGTCAGTCACCCATCCTAGAATTGCTCTAGGCCAAGCACGCTTAACCTTAGAGTTCTTTTCGAATGAGCTTCCGGAAAAGAAGTTGCAACTTGTTGATATGGGTATCCTATCAATCCTATTAAGCCATGTGCCAGGATCTCACATACACCCACCCTTTAGAAGATCGATGCCCTCATCGATCAAGCATACCCCAGGAACGTTCCCTCTTGGCACGCGTCTGTGCGTCCAGTGCCGACACAGGTGCTATGCCGTGTCCACTCCGGGCCACACGCGCCATGCTCCACATGTCCCGCCACTGACCCGCACACACCCGTGTAATCGCAAGGGTCGGCTCTGATACCACTTGTAACACCCCGTCCACTCCTGGGCCCAGGGGGTGTCACTCCTGGCAGCTTAATAGGATATCTAGACTGGCCCCACAAACCAACACTAGTCTTTTCTGCGCACTTTTTTTCCTCACTCGTGCGCACCCGGTTACCCACTTCCCGGTCGGTCACCCATCCTATAATTGCTCTAGGCCAAGCACGCTTAACCTTAGAGTTCTTTTCGAATGAGCTTCCGGAAAAGAAGTTGCAACTTGTTGATATGGGTATCCTATCAATCCTATTAAGCCATGTGCCTGGATCTCACACTGCTGTTCTACAAACCTCTGCACGTGGAGGCCCAACAACTATCTATAAGAATATAAGTGCGTAGACATCAAGCTATTTTCTGGCGCCGTTGCCGAGGAGGTAAGGTAAAAGGTACTCACATCCTCTAGTGTGGGTGCTCGAAGTTATTTCCTTTAGATTCTGCAATTTTGTCTTTTTGTTTCTTGTTTTCACTAGTTAGGCTTAATGGAAAACAACAACAAAATTAGAGAGCTTTATAGTATTTATCTTGAGTTAGGACATGAAGTGTTTGAAGAGAAAATTAAAAAACCTATGGAACTTTATTTGCGTGATAATAGCAATGTTATTAGTATGAATTCTTTGAATACCATTATTGCTAATGCTATGGAAAAGTCTAAGCTTGGGGAAGCTAGTTTTTGTGAAAATGATATTTTTAGTCCCCCAAGCACGGAGGAGAAATATTACTTTGATGATACTATGCCTCCAATATATGATGATTACAATGATGAATATGATATTTTCAGTCCACCTACTATTGAGGAGAAAATTCATTATAATTACAATATGCCTCCTATATTTGATGATTATGGTGATGAGAATAATAATGATAGCTATTTTGTTGAATTTGCTCCCACTACAATTAATAAGAATGACTATGTTTATGTGGGGAGTACTAATTCTTTTATGCATGTGGCTCATGATAAGAATGTTTTATGTGATAGTTATATTGTTAATTTTATTCATGATGCTACTCAAAGTTGTTATGAGAGAGTGAAACATGGTTTTATGTGTCTCAACAATATTAAGTTTCCCCTCTTTATGTTGAAAATTTTGAAGTTGCACTTGTTTTGCTTTCCTATGCTTGTTGCTTTGTGCTTCATGACTTGTTTCTTTACAAGATTATTTTTCATAGGAAGTGGGTTAGACTTAAATGTTCTTTGAATTTTCTTCTTGATGCTCTCTTTTACTTCAATTCATATTTCTTATGTGAGCATCTTCTCAAACTATCATGCCTAACTCAAAGGCGTTAAAGAAAAGTACTTATCGGGATATAACCCAAAAGTTTTAGATGAGTATTGGAAGTTATTACCTCTGTAATAACCGCTCCTTATCCTTTTTATTTGTTTTTTGTGCCAGGAGTAACCTCTAATGAGAGAGAAGTAATGCTTGGGAAAGTTGCTGTCCCGAAACAGATTTTTGTGCTTCGCTGTAAAAATTCGTGTAAAATTGCTGTATGTCGGTTTGAGCTGTGATTTTTTGTGCTTCTGCCCAAGTTTGTTATATAACTTTTGTTAGTTCAAAACTTTTAGATTTGAGCAACAGAAGGTCTTCGAAAAAAAAAATTTACCTGCTGGTCTGTTTTGACAGATTTCTGCCATTATTTGCATTTGCTTCTCGTTGATTCCTTTTTTAGTTCTTTTTGGGGAATTGAGATTTTTGAGGGAAGTGCTACAGTAGATTGTGTTTTAATGGAAGTTTTATTGGTGTTGAAACTGAACCCAAAGACTTATTATCTTGAGTGCACTAATGTTGCTAATAAAGATTGTGTGAAGTTTTGTATGAAGGAAAAATTTCAGGTGTAAGAAAAGAAAGATGTAATGAGATCAAGAATGGACTAAAGCTCAAGCTTGGGGATGCCACCCATGTCACCCCAAGAAATATCCAAGAAGTACAAGCGTCAAAGCTTGGGGATGCCCAAGGCATCCCCTTCTTCATCTATAAAAATCTCAGGTTTCTTCTAAACACTTCATTTTTATTGTTTCATGCACAGCTGTGTTGTTCTTGGAGCGTCTTTGTTTTTGTTTTTGTTTTTAGTTTTCATTTTCTTGGTTTTCTTAGTTTGCTTGAATAAATTAGTTAGACCCCCTCATTCATACATTAGTTTTCAAATAGATTGGTTTGGATTGGAAAAGAGTAGGAAAAGTTCATGCTTGAGTGGTAAAAGGAGTTTGTTTTTTGAAGGTGGCCTATCCTTTGTCATGTCATGCTTGGTATTGTTTTTGCTTTATGCTTAGTGATTTTTGCTGTAGCATGACATGTTACAAACAATTGAGATAGCTTAATGTGCCTGTTGAGTTTCCATCTTCTATCTTTATGCACCTATTGAGAGAGCATAGTGGCCATTCTTAGTTTAATGTGCATTGTCCCAAGACTAGTTGATTGATGCATAACTTTTATATTGCTTCTTCTTAAACTATTTGTATCTGGTCACCCTTATAAACTTTGAAGGTGTCCTATGCATTTATGTTTGCTACTCTATGAGGGACAAGCTGAATGCCACTATGTTATGTTTTCTTTATGTGAAACAAACAAACGTCTTGCAAAGCATTGTTATTCATGAATCTTTTGTTTGTGCCTTTTCATGTTGCAACATAGTTGCTATGTCTTATTGCTAGAACTTTATCCTTCATGCTATGTTGAAGTACTATGATCCCAGCTATCCATGTTTTACAAACACTTTGATCAAGTTTATGATGGTGCATGTCACCTCAAAAATTATTCTTTCTTTTTATCACTTACCTACTCGAGGACGAGCAGGAGTTAAGCTTGGGGATGTTGATACGTTGTAAACGTATCTATAATTTTTGATGTTCCATGCTTGTTTTATATCTACTTCTTATGTTTTGTCCATACTTTGGAGTATTTTTATACACTTTCTTGGACTAACATATTAACAAGATGCCATAGTGCTAGTTGCCTATTTTCTGCTGTTTTTGGTTCCAGGAAAGTCAGAAAATGAATATTCTCGGAATTGGACGTGACAAAAGCCAAAGTTACCGGAAGACACATGGAGTCTCAAGGAGAGACGAAGGGGGGCCACTGGGCAGCCATCCCCCCTTGGCGCGGGCAGCCCTAGGCCACGTCAGGGCATGGTGTGGGCCCCCTGGACGCCCACCAACCTTGCCTCTTTGCCTATAAGAAGCCTCCCGATGCATAAACCCTAAATCCTGGAGCCTCCAGCCACGAAAAGTTCAGCAGCACCGCTGCCACCGAAGGGGAGATTCGGGGGACAGAAAGTCTCTGTTCCGGCACCCTGTCGGGACGGGGAAGTGCCCTCGCAGCCATCTCCATCGATCTCCACCACCATCTCCATCGCCGTTGCTGATTCCCATGATGATGAGGGAATAGTTCTTCCTCAAGGCTAAGGGATGTACCGGTAGCTATGTGTTCATATCTCTCTCTATGCATGATTATATTGTGATCACGAGCTTTGTAATCAAGTAGATCTATTTTGCTACTCAGGTGCTTTAATAGATCTCTACTCTCCCCATGTGTGTGAAAGTGACAACGTGCACACCATGGTGGCACTTAGGCTAGAGATTACAAATACTTGTTATGCGTTATATTTGGAGTTGGATGTTTCTATGAAATTGTGGTGTTTGTTGGAACCATCTAGTGCTCAAGGTGACAGTGTGGGGTTACCTAGATGGGGAAAAGCGAACTTTGATGAGTGTTGTTACAGCCCTACCATGGATTAGAGTGTCCAACCGGAGAGTAGTTAAGAGTAGTATCATAAAGAGAAAATATTTATATGAGAGTGTTCACTAGTGAAAGTATGATCCCTAGGCCTTGTTTCTAAACATTGAAACACTGTTTGCAACTAGATCTGTTACATCTTTGCTTGCTTCCATCTTTATTTCAGATTGCCTTTAGTCTCTTCCCACTTCAACCACACGCCATCAAAGCTATTTTCTGGCACCATTACCACTTATAATTATCCATACCACTTGTATTTCACTATCTCTTTGCCGAACTAGTGCACCTATACACGTGACAAGTGTATTGGGTGTGTTGGGGACACAAGATACTTCTTGTATCTTGATTGCAGGGTTGCTTGAGAGGGATACCTTTGGCCAATTCCTCCCTGAGTTCGATAAACCTTGGGTAATCCACTTAAGGGAAACTTGTTGCTATTCTACCAACCTCTGCACTTGGAGGCCCAACAACTGTCTACAAGAATAGAAGTGCGTAGACATCAGTCCCCCAAGTGGACCCATGACTCGTGCCCGAGCCAAACTCCTACAAGCTAAGGTGAACTCGCTCCTCTTCTCATGTCAATTTGATACATCCTTGGATGGTGTGCTACTTCATGATACTACTCAATGCATCATCAGGTACGAAGCCCCAACACATCACCAAGAACCCAAGAATGGAGAACAAGGAGCAGGGCATGAGGTAGAAGCTGCTGGAGCTGCTCAGACTGGAATCTCTAGCCCATACTGGAGTCTCCGGTCCACCACACCGGAGTCTCCGGATCGAGCATCATCAGGCATGTAAAAGCCTTTGGGCCTTTGGCCCATGTACCCCTTAGTTCGTGCAGAACTTACCTTTTATCTCTAAAGTACCCCTGACTTAGTGGTTGGCCTATATATAGTACCCCACCTCTATTGTAAACCCTAGGCATGATATTTGGAATTAGTGGAACCCCTTGTGGATAATTCTACTTCTTGCCTAATGCTCCTTTGACAAAGGAGCACCAGATATCACAAACCTCGTTGGAGTTTGCACCGTGCCTCCGCGTTGTACAAGGCCTAGGCATCGGAGTCCCTTTGCCTAGACGTCAAGATATCACTGAGTCTCCCTACTCGTCGTGCTGGTTCGAGAGAGAGTCCTCCACCCGATGCCGATCCTAGGGATTGCGCTGGACCGGTCACCACCGGCATGAGCTATTGGTGTGTATCATGGTTTTGCGTGAGTGTGTTCATCGTGTTCTTCATGCGTGAGTTCGTCATGTTCATCTGCCTCTCCTTCCCCCGCACTCCACCCTCATTTTGAAAGGGATTCGTGAAAGATTGGGCCACCCTAGAGGTTTTCCCTCAACACATGGCGGCATAGCGAGGGATAAGAGAGCAGCTCTCTACCCATGTATGATACAGGATAACCATGGCTGGTGGTTCGTGCACCCCTGGTGTGAACCCATAGGATATCCTAGCCAAGCTATGCCAAGTACCAGCTGCCTAATGCAATATCTTCAGCCTCGGCATCGTCACTAGCTTGGACGTTTGCCGACTGTTCAATTACTGGAGCTTGTATGACACGCGGGCCTACAAGTATACCTGTGTGTGCATTTCAGTTAGAAAGAGTATCACGAACAATGCGGTTGTAAGTTATTTATAAATTTTACTTTTAAATAACAGGACTCACTCCACTTGTTTGGTTCCCAGACAAGAACATATCCTCGCGGTTCTGTCACCGCGTATATGTGATAAATAGAACCACCGAATAGATTCATGGCAATGGCATCAACGTATGTTGCTGGTGCAAGATAGTCGTTCTGAATGATAATCTAGTCCCTCTGACTAGGAAAATCTATGGTAGCAATGAATTTGTCAAACACCGCCATCGCGCTGTAGTGCCATTGGTTGTCAAATTTGTACGGTTTCTTTACTATTTTTTATCTTTAGCAGCTCGATAGTAATGTGCTTGTAGCTATAAGTGCATGGGGGCGGGGAAACACTGGTTACCTAATGGATAAATATCAACATGTTGCACACATGACAGCTCGATACGTGCCATACTGTAGATGTTTTGGAGGTACCAGCGCCCCGGGTGCTTTGCAATCGCAATCCATTCTCTGTTGGCACCAACCCAGCGACCCTTGTTTTCAAATCCTTCATCATCCCATGTTCCATGATGATGACATCATCATCAACTAGTGCAAATGCTTCTACGGTTGGATTGTCTAGTGGCATCAACAACGCGTCAATGTCCTGCAACAGATTTTCTTCATATCTAGGGGCATGCAAGGTGTTTGACAAAGGGGGTAGTGCTAGCTAGGTTTGCGGAAAAACTACTATCTAAAAGATGCAAAAACGTGATGAATACATCATGAATGCATGCAGACAAACACATTGCATTAAAGAAAAAGTGTAGGAATAGTTAAGTTTCCTATGCTGGCATTGTTCAGCCGTTTGGTTCAGAGGAATGGACCAGAGGAAAAAACACAGGCAATTTTCCTATGACTGATTAACAAGATTAGGGGCCTCTTTTGATCAATGGTTTTTAAAACACGTAGGAATAGGAAAAACACAGGATTAACATGGTAGGTATAGTAAATTCATATTAGGAATTAAAAACGTAGGAATTTTGTAACAGGTGTCTTTGAATGGTGAATAGGAAAAGAAACACAGGAGTTTTGCAGGAATATAGTGTGAGCGCATTGGACTTCTCAAAGGAGAAATAGAATAAGGTTGGAGCTCATGTTTAGATTCTTATGGAATGGAGGGCATAGGAACTAAGAAGGGACTCCGTAGGAATTTGATATCTTCCAAAATTAGAATCCTCCAAAACTCATATGCAATTCTTCATATCCAACTTGGACCTCATTCTCAAATTCCTACGCGTGCAAAGAACAAGAATTAGGTCCCAAGAGACACGATAACATCATAAATATACTCTCCCGTCAGGTTTGACTTTGATCTTACCATGTTTTAAAGTAATCCTATGTTTTTGTATTCATGTAAACCAAACAACCAATTTTTTACAGAAATCTTGTTTTTGTAAAACACATGAAACTTAAAATATAACGCCAGCCTTGATTGGCCAATACACCTTCCATTACGGGTATCAACAATCCTGGTCGTTCTTGTGTTTTCAGATTAGTATGTTTGGAGGAGAGGGGGACACTGAAGCAAAAGTCTTGGGCCTCTTTGGATACAGGATTGAGAACACATGAATTGCACAGATTTGCCACTGAAAAATAGGCGATTATAAAACATAGGAAAATTACCTACGTGAATGGCATGTTTCGATCCTACGCACGCGATGAGAGTTGAGGCTCAAGTATATGTTCCAATTCCTATGGGATTTAAGCATGGGTGGGGGGTTGTAGTTCAAAAGAATTTGGGTACCACAATTCCTTTGACCCAAATGCAATCCATAGGAAAGAATCTAAGGATTCGAATCCTACAAAAATCATGCAAAACTGATTTTACCTGCTCGTCACGGTCTAGTGGCCATATCTGTGGGTCAGAGTGAAGTAGGGAGGGTAAACCAAATAGTAGACCAGGATCTTCCGCAATCCCCCGATGCATGCCAACCATGCCGTGAGCTAGGCGAGCAGTGCTCAGAAGATCAGCGCGACTGGTGAAGAGTACTACGGAGATATATTACGCTTCATCGCATTGCCTGGCTGTAGCGCTCAGCGGTCCGTAGTGGAGGTTGCCAAATCCCATTGCCTGGCTGTAGCGCTCAGATATCTTATGCTTCATCGCTCCATATGTCATTCCGGGGAAGAGTAATGCGGAAGATTAGTCGGAATGGGTTGGCGGTTTCTACCTTTCTACAAGGGTGGAGAGGGACTATGATGGTGCACAAGTGACCGGAGCTGCAGAGGAAGACGATGAGGGAGGCACGCACTTTCTCAGTGAAAAAAAAGATGGGGGTGGGCGGTTCTCCTCCGGTTATCAGATCGACTCCTCCAACCCAGTATATTAGGGAAACACTAACGTGAGACGTTAACATAGATGCTTATGCAAAAAGGAATAATAACAGAAAATGAGATATATTTCTTAAACGCTCCTGCAATGCTAGCCACTAGTTTGAGGCGCTACTATTTTTTTCCTGTCGGTAGCTAGGGAATAGCAAATCACACTATGCCGAAGAAAAAAGTTCGAAATGTCCTCAAATTTGTTTTGCGTGTGGGGATGGTAATGCGGCACTGAAGGAGAGAGAAACACAATTTGTTTTGAGTGCATATACACTACTCCCACCGATCCATATAAGGTTCTCAGATTTATCTAGATTAGAATGTATATAGTCATGTTTTAGTGCTAGATTTATCTAATGGTTGGAAACTCCGAGTGGCAATATTGTTACCATGCCATGATTCACCCATTTACTCTTAAATATGGGAACATCACGGACGCTGGGAGTACAATTTACATCAAGGACCTAAAAATGGAGAAACTTACATAGAGGTCCTTACATTTCGCACGAAGCACCCTAAAATTAAGCAAGGGCCATAGTCGGGTCCGGCTCCTTCTCGAAAGAGCAGCTGATCGAGCCATACACTTCATACTACTTTCTCTTTGTTTGTTTTCAAAATATATAGCCAAATTTGGTGGCATTCAAATTCCTGGACATGGGATCATCATCAACATAAAGTATGATGTAGATATGGCCATGACATTGGTCGTTCGGCTTGAAATCCAAGTGACGAGGGTTTAACTCATCAATGCCCATTATTATGGACTTGGGTTTTGGAGAAGGAGGGAGCGCTGGAGAAATCTATCGGCTAGCAAACAAGCACACATGGGACAAAGGATTTACCCAGGTTCAGGCCTCGTAGAGGTCCCTACTCCTGCTTGTCTGCTCGTGGAATTATTGAAGGAGTCGAAAGTTACAATGGTGCGCAGATGTAATCTGGTGAAGGTTGTGAAAACTAGGGTTGTGCGTGTCCTCCTCGCCGCCCCCTCCCAGCCTTTATATAGATAGGCTAGGTCTCGGGTAGCAGGTCGAGTCGGTTACAAGTTAGGGTTTTCCCTTTCAAACTTTCTATCTTTAGCTTTTTCTTGATCTTCAAGCAATCAAGAGTCTGCAGGTTACTCGAGTCCTTCCATCTGGGCCTTGGCGACACCATGGGCCTATACGTATTTGGACCGTATATACCAAGCTCGAGTACCTATAGGGTATACCCATGTCAGTAGCCCCCGAGTGTCCAGTGGAATCGCAGATTCGACTGGGGACTTTTTTGAAGTCTTTGAGTGCCTGAATGAGTACATTTTCGACTGCTTTTATTTATGTCATAGGGATTGTTGATATACGTGCCTGATGTAACCGAAGTATCGGTATCAGTTAACCACCTTAGGGTGAAACAACGCAATCTACTCAAATTCGAGTCCTCGGACTCAAATCCGGAAGAGTGCTGGTGTAATTCGACTCAGGCCGCGGAGGTCTTACAGGAGTCGAATTCCAGTTATATGGGTGTGAGCACTCGACGCGTCCGTTAAGGCATGTTCATCATGCCTGCAGGCACGGATATATTTCTGGTAGTGCGCAGTTAAATGTGTTGCCAGGCCTTATTCAGGTCTTACCTTCACGCTGTAAGCGCAGCATCCGAATTTTATCATCACGGAGACGATTCGGGCGACCCAGGAGATGTAGTCTCTTTGTAGGGAAAATTATGAGGCGGTGTCTCCATGATCTGCGAGTGTGGATGTTATCAACACACAGTTTTGTGCAAATAATCATAGGGTGCATGGCCAGCGCTCCCTATGGGAGTAGCCCCCGAGTGCCTGGTTGAGTCGTAGACTCAGGCAGGGACTAAAGAACTTTTGCGACTGCTATCGTCTTTGCTTGTTTGTTTCAGTCGAAATTGTTTCCGGCGCTCCCTATGGGAGTAACCCATATTCCATAGTCGAATCGTGATTCGAGTGGTTGGGTTTGATTGTGATTGCCTATATCCCTGCAGTAAGAAAAGAAAAAAATCGTAGGGTGCGCGGCCAGCGCTCCCTATGGGAGTAGCCCCCGAGTGCTTGGTGGAGTCGAAGACTCCAGCAAGGACTAAAGTAGCCTTTGATGACGTCAGTGCTGACGCTTGCATGACCTCAGTTGTCCGCGTGAGCGATTTTGACGGGACGTGACAAGCGGTGGGTCCCACTTTCTGACTTTGATTTGACTGTGCGTGCGTAATCTTATTATTAACTGTGCCTCCTTGATTTCCGCGTGTAATGGGAGTAGTGGAGGGACGGTTTCGCGCTTCCTCTTCTCCACATGTCGAGCGTGATGCGCGCCACGTGTCTAGTAGGGTTTTTGTGAGCCGTTGGATTGCATCTCCTAGGGGTTAAGTAGCGGTGCTACGACGGTAATTTTCCATCTGCACTCTTTTCTTCCTCGCTGCCATCGCCATTGCTACTGCTCATCTGCTTTTCCCTGCGCTCATCTCCTCCTCAACTCGGGACCACCTACGTTTGTTTCCAAGTTATTTTCTGCGCTCTCATCGCCGCCGCGCAATGGGAAAGAAGAAAGGAGGCGTTGATGCTGAAGCCACGGCCACCGTTGCCGCGACGAAGAAGAAGGGTAACCCCGCTGCTACGGGCACCAGTGCCGCCGCCGGCGGGAAAAAGAAGGTCGTGGGTACCCGTGTGACCAATGGTGCATGGCGCCCTTCTATCATCAAGGCGTCGAATCTCCGTCTTCTTCGCCAAGACGGAGTTATTTCTGTAGCAGTCGCCGATTCGCGCGTCCCCAGTGGTGAGACCATTCCTGTGCCCCCCGCTGGTTTTCGAGTGATTTTTCTTGCATTCGTCATTCACGGCCTTTCTTTGCCTCTCCACCCCTTTCTTAGGGGTCTCCTTTGTTTCTACGGGCTCCAGCTCCATCAGCTGTCCCCAAACTCGATTCTCCACATCACCTGTTTCATTACTCTTTGCGATTGCTGGCTCGGAATCGAGCCGCACTTTGGCCTTTTCAAGCGCTTGTTTAAATTGAAGCGCCAGTCCGCCTCTGGCTCTTTAGTTTATGACGTAGGTGGTTGCGGTATCCATGTCGACCCATCCGCCACCTACTTCGATATCAAGCTTACCAAGTCCGTCCAGGGATGGAGGGACAAATGGTTCTATGTCCACGATCAGAAGGCCAAAGATGAGAACTTTGGACTTGCGCCCTTCGATCCGGCGACTCCCTGCAAGAAGATGCGTTCTTGGAAGAACGTAGTTATGCCTGGCGAACTCACGGAGACGGACGTGCTGTATCAGCGCGTCTGCGACCTCGAAAGTCGCATAGGCGTAGAAGAGGGAGGCTGCGCTCTTATCAAGACTTGGCTGCGCCATCGCGTCCAGCCTCTCCAAGCTAGAGTCCATCCCATGTTTCAATGGAGTGGCCTTGATGATGCCACTCGCATGTCTGCCGATGGCATGTCCGCGAGTGAGGTGGATAAGAGGATTCGACTTGTTACGAAGTGCACTGTTAAGGATGTGCTTCCAAGCGAAACAGTTGTTCCTCCTTTTGATGCTTTGAATCCTCCTCCCGAGGTATAGTTATGCTACGTAGTAGCTTATTTTCACGATTGCTTTTCTGTTTGCTTACTTGTTCTGTTTGTATGCAGGATTGGGCGGTGTCGCCTTGTATGCCTCCTCTCCCTGAGGGGGTTATTCCTCGTGAAGCTTTGGAAGACGACGAGTCTGAGTCGACTGTCCCTTCTGATGTGGAAGAGGAAGCCCCTGAGTCCAAGAGTCCGGATACTCGCAAGCGTTCGCGTAGCAAGGACTCCGACGCGTCGACTCCTTCGACTCCAGGAGGCGCGGCTGTTGGCGCGGAGTCGCCAATTCTAGTCGTTCCTATGAGGACTGTGGCACCGTCTTCTTGCAAGAAGATGCGATTGCCCAAGGAGTCTTCGTCGGAATCGGCGGCTGCCACGTTTGATCTTGACAACTTTAACTGGTAAGTTTGCTGGGTCATTCATTCTTTGATGTTTTCGTCTTGTTGGTTTTGTCCTGGAGTTTGCCCTTTTCTCAATGTGAACTTGGTCGTGTAGTCAATAGGCATCATCATCTTCTGGCGATGTCGAATTTTTTAAAGAATCGGGAGTCGCAACTTCAAGGGCCAAGGTAGAGGTCGAGCGCGCTCCTTCTCCTCCGGCGGCAGCCCACTCCGGGCACAATTCTTCGAGCTCTCCTCACGTAGGGGAGCATTGAATGGTTGCTCGGATGACGGTTCAACAAGCTTCTTCGGAGTCGCTAGAGGACCATGTAAGTATATCTTTCCTTCTTTTTTAATGTGGCAGTCAACGCCTTCTGCTGCCCTCTTCTGACTCCTTGTTTTGTGTGACAGCTCCTTGTAAAGGAAGCCACGCAGGTAGCGGAGCAGGTGATGGCGATGGGTCGCCAGCATGCAATGCTGGAGACGCGTCAACGCGTGGTCGAAAGTGAGTGCTCTACACTTATTCTTTTCGTCTTCTCTCTGTTTTGATATAATCGACTGATAGCCAATTATTGACTACCATGTAGCTAAGCATAACGCTTTACTGCGCAATGTCGCCACATTCGAGAAAACACTAGCCGCAGCTGTGAAGGGGCGTGACGAGGCAATCGCGGCTCGTGACGATGCCCAGAAGCGCGAAGAGGATTTGCGCACCTCCTTTGCAGCCAGGGATAGTTGTTCGAAGAGCAACTGTTCTCAGTCACCAAGGCCCTCTCATGTACCTTTACTGGTAGATATTTTATTGATGTTCCTCTTTGCATCTAGAGTTTTTGCCGGTGGCGCTATAGATTTCATCCATACGTGGGTTTTCTGTGCAGATGCTGGCGATTTGAGCTTTGACCCGCAAGCCCTTTGTCGCGATGACCCTCTGGCGGGTTGGGTGTCTGCGGTCGAAGATCGTAGCGCCGCTATCCAAAATACATTGTCCAAGGACAAGGTCACCCTTAGTCGCCTCCGGGAGGAGTTGATGCCAAAGGCAGAGCTAGTCGACAATGTGGAAGAGCTGGTGGAGTCGCTCGCCGGGGGTGTGTCTGCCACATACAAGAACTCCCTCCGCGCGGCTGGCGCGACCATGTCACTTGCCATGGTGCAAGCCCACGAAGTCGAAATAGATCCCTCTGCGGTGTCGAACACGATGCCTATTGGCACGGATGGTCAGCAGGTAGTATTCGCTCCCTTTGCGACTGCTTGCGCCAAATATGGCCATTCCTTGATAAATACTGTTGCCAAGTATTCGGAGGAGCTCCAACGTGCGAAGAAGGCGGCGAAAGCTTGGGCCTCAGGGACTGGCGGAAAGTCTGTGGCATCTGATACTGCCACGGACTTGATGAAGCCCCCGAAGCCGTCGAAGTCGAAGAAGCCAGCTGCTCCGTAGTTAACTTGTTGTAATAATTGATCAGTTGCCCTATTAGTCTAAGGACGTGCCTGTTGGCGAGTGTGTTTGTAAACACTTATGCTTATCTTGAATGCGTCTGTTCCCCTTGCCTTTGTGTTGATTTGGTTGCCTTATTTGCTTTTGTCTTGACTTGTGGTAGGGCACATCGAGTGGTCCTGTGGGGGAAAACAAGGATTCGCCATCTCTTGATGAGACAGTGGCACCACTGCGCTCCAGGGTAGAGGAGCTATCATTGATGTCGCGACTTCGTGTTCACGTGAAGCGGCTAGAGCGTGAGTTGCCCCTGATCCGTGGTAATGCGGACGTGTGGAAGTCAAAGGCGAAAAAATCCGCCGCCCATGAGCAATATCTGCTTGGCGAGGTGACGCGGCTGGGCGACCAGTTTAAGTGTTAGTTTGCTCGTCCTCATCTTTTCCTTTGTAGTTAGTCGCAATGGTACGTTGTACTCATGTTGTTGGTGCTGCTTCGTGTAGTTGTTAGCGCACGCCGTCCGCAGGAGGAGAGGGATAGGATTGCCATCCGCCTTCATGATCTCACCTAGGAGCAACTTCAAGAGAGTGGATACTTCTGGGTAGATCACGATCGTGCGACTGCATTGGCGACCCTGCAGGATCACGCTTCGCGAGTGCTGCTCTTCCTGAAGAAGTCGCAGTCGTGTTTGAAGAACATCTATCGGGTGATGTTCCTGTTGGATGACACTCCATCAAGCCTGCTGGCTCTCCTGGCCAAATTTTAAGATACGTCCATGGTTTGCGAGTGCGTGAGGCAGCAGTTGGTGGCTGGTGCCAAGGGTGCGCTCTCAATGGTGCATTTGCACAGGCCTGCCGTGGATGTCGCTGCCATTGCCTCTGGGCCACCAGCAGGATCTTGCTGGAATATGGTGCCGCATTATCAGGTGGTGGACCGCCCTGCCGAGGAGATCGTCGACTTCTTCGAGGAACAAACTAATGTTCTTCTGTTGCAAGGGTAGCCAAATATGTATCCTGCACATAAGCGTACTTGTGTTGTAAAGTTCATATGTATTTGTAGATAATTTATTGTTGAATGTGTACAAACAACTATGTCAGCGTTAGGTGCGTTGCACTATGCGATTCCTTTTCGTTAGCCTGGCCATCCCTTTGTCAACCTGCCAGGCGTGTTGCGGCTGGGTTGAGTTTGCGTTAAGGGGTTCGATTGATGTGCCAGCTACTCAGGATATCGCGTTTATTGGTTCGAAGAACAGATGTAGGTAGGGTGGCGTAGCCCCCGAGTATAAAATTGACAAAAGTGAAAGAAAAACACATAGTTTTGGGGCACTTAGCTTTTATTTATTTGAAGAGCAGTACGAGGTACAATGTGTGGCTAAGTAGCCTTGGCTGAGTAGCCTTATTTGCGATGTAAAAAGTAAAACAACTAGGGGTAGAAGCGTCGCAGTTGTGCGACGTTCCAAGGTTTAGAGTATGCGACTCATGTCTCTAAGTCTTGAAGGCGATAGGCGCCACCTGGGATTACTTCTGTAATCATGTACGGTCCTTCCTAGGGGGATTCGAGCTTGAGATGCCCCTTCTGCTTCAGTCGCAGGACCAGGTCACCTTCGACGAAGGATCTGGGGCGAAGCCTTCTACTGTGGTAGTTGCGCAGGTTCTGCTGGTAGATCGTGGATCTTTCTGCGGCGATTTCTCTTGCCTCGTCGAGGAGGTAGACGGAGTCTTCGAGTGCAAGAGAGGACTCTTGTTCGCTGTAAGCGACTACGCGCGGCGCCTTATACCTCACTTCGGCGGGTAGTACTGCTTCTGCTCCGTGCACCATAAAGAATAGCGTGTAGCCCGTGGCGCTGTTTGGAGTTGTACATAGGCTCCAGAGTACGGATTGGAGCTCATCTGGCCAGCAACCTGCGGCTTGTTCAAGTGGTCGAAGGAGTCGCTTCTTGATGCCGCTGCAGACGAGCCCGTTTGCTTTTTCCACCTGACCGTTGGTCTGTGGATGCGCGACTGAGGAGTAACTGATGTTGATCCCAGGTTTCCGCAGAATTCTTGGAACTCCTTGGATGTGAAGTTCATCCCGTTGTCAGTGATGATGTTGTGCGGCACGTCGAAGCGGTACACAATGGACTCGAAGAACTTGACCGCACTGTGGACTGATTGTTTGGTCACTAGCGTGGCCTCAATCCACTTGGTGAACTTGTCGACTGCGACCAAGAGGTAGACGTAGCCTCCTTGCGAGGACCTTGGGAGCTTGCCCACCATGTCGAGCCCCCATTGTGCGAAGGGCCAGGCCAATGGAATATGCCGTAGTTCTGCGCCTGGTCCATGTGGCTTGTCCGCGAATCGCTGACAAGCGTTGCACTTTTGAACTATGTCCTTGGCATCACGCATGGCCGTGGGCCAGTAAAATCCAGCTCGTAGAGCTTTGGCAACGAGGGCGCGACTGCCGGCGTGGTGCCCGCAGGTCCCTTCATGGATGTCGAGGAGGACTGCTCTTCTATCGGCCAGGGAGACGCATCGTTGTAGCACTCCTATGATGCTGCGTATATACAGTTCGTCGTTGAGAACGGCGAATGCCTTGGAGCACCGGGCGATGTACCGTGCATCTGTCGGATCGTCTGGTAGTCTCTTGCCGAGGAGGTATGTAATGTACGGCTGCGTCCAATATTGTTCGATCATCATGACGCTCATTGGTCCCTCGAGTCCTGTGTCCAGCTCCAAGTCATCGAGTGCCATGGGCTCATTGGGTGGTGTAGCCCCCGAGTCCGTTGTTGCGCTTGTTTTCTTCTCTGCGGCCTTTGGCTTGATGGAGCGTTCGCATATGCGCTCGAGAAATACCCCAGGTGGTATGGGGGCGCAGGTAGAGCCTATGTTGGCGAGTGTGTCCGCCTCCTCGTTGCTTTCACGACCTATGTGTCGCAACTCTCAACCATCGAAGTCTCCTTCGAGTGTGTCATAGAGGTCATGGTACGCGATCATGTTGTCGTTCAGTGCATCGCACTCGTACATTGTTTGATTGACGACCAACTTGGAGTCGCCATATATGACGAGCCTTTTGGCGCCACAGACTTTTGCCATCTTCATCCCACGTAACATGGCCTTGTATTCAGCCTCGTTGTTTGAGGCTGTGAACTGCATTCACAGGATATATTTTAGCTTGTCCCCTTGAGGTGATGTCAATATGACACCTGCGCCTGCTCCATCTTTCCGTTTGGACCCATCGAAGTACATTGTCCAGAGGTAGGACATATCTGGCTTCTCCGGGAGTTGGTTCTCCATCTAGTGAACGAGAAAGTCAGGGAGCACTTGCGACTTGATGGCGTCGCGCTTTTCGTATGTGATGTCTCATGGAGACAGCTCTATTCCCCAAAGCGCGACTCGCCCCGTGGCGTCGGGGTTATTGAGGATATGCCCCAACGGGGCGTCGTTGACTACCACGATTGGGTGTTCCTGGAAGTAGTGGCGCAGTCGCCAGGCGGTCATAAAGACGCCGTACGCCAGCTTCTGGTAGTGCGAGTACCGCTGCTTTGTTGGCGTGAGGACCTCGCTGAGGTAGTATACTGGGCGTTGTACGCCGTGGACTTTGTTTTCCTCGGTCGCTCGACGACAAGCACCGTGCTCACCACCTGGTTGGTGGCGGAGATGTACAGCAACAGTGGTTCCCTTTCTCGTGGAGTCACCAGTACCAGCGAAGTGGATGGCAAGCGCTTGAAATCTTCGAATGCTTCTTGTGCTTCATTGGTCCACTCGAATTTTTCGGTTTTGCGGAGGAGCTGGTAGAAGGGCAGTGCCTTTTCACCCATCCAACTGATAAATCGACTGAGGGCCGCGATTCGTCGGGCCAGTTGCTGGACGCCTCTTATGTTCTTCGGCTTCTCCATGGCCAGTATGGCTTTTATCTTCTTCGGGTTCGCCTCGATCCCCCTCGCGGAGATGAGGTATCCGAGTAGCTGCCTAGATGGTACGCCGAAGGTGCATTTGTCCGGATTGAGCTTGATCCGGTAGCGATCGAGGTTGGCAAAGGTTTCGCGCAAATCATCGATTAGAGAGGCTTCCTCTTTGGTCTTGATTACTATGTCGTCAACATAGACTTGGATGTTGCGACCTAGTTGTTCCTTGAGGCAAGCCTGCATGCGTCGCTGGTAGGTGGCTCCCGCATTTTTTAGCCCGAAGGGCATTGTGTTGTAGCAGAACACACCGAAGGGCGTTGTGAACGCGGTCTTCTCCTGGTCTTCCTCCTTCATTCGAATTTGGTTATAGCCTGAGTAGGCATCGAGGAAGCAGAGGCGCTCGGATCCAGCGGTGGAGTCGATGATTTGATCGATCCGTGGTAGCGGGAAGTGATCTTTTGGGCAGTTCTTGTTTAAAGAAGTGAAGTCCACGCACATCCGTAGAATATCTGTGTCCTTTTTTGGCACCAGCACCGTATTGGCGAGCCAAGTGCTTTCCTTGATCTCGCGTATGAATTTGCCCTCGAGGAGTCTGTTGATCTCCATTTCGACTGCCTGCGCTCGTGGCTCAGACAGTCACCTGATTGTTTGCTTGACTGGCCTTGCGTCGGGGTTAAAGTTGAGTGCGTGCTCGGCGAATTCTCTAGGAACTCCTGGCATGTCCGCAGGACACCAGGCAAAAATTTCCCAGTGCTCACGGAGGAATTCGACGAGCGCAAGTTCCTATGCGGGACTCAAGTTGTTGGCGATGAGGGCCGTTTTGGCGGGATCTGATGGATGGACCTGCACCTTCTTTGTGTGCACTGATGAGTAGAAGGAGAGATCAGGTGAGCTTGGCCTACTCAGGGGAGGCAGACTGTTATCTATCGTCTCTTTCAGTCTTGCGAGTTCCTCCTGCATGCCGAAGGACTGGGAGATTCTGTTGAATTCCCTATCGCAAGCGTCAGATCGCTCGAAGTTCCCATTGATCGTTATGACATTGTTGGGACCTGGCATTTTCATCTGCAGGTAGGCATAGTGGGGTACTGCCATGAACCTGGTGCGACGTGCCCAAGGATGCAATGGTATTGTGAGGGCCAGTCGACGACCTCAAAGTCGATGCGCTCGCGCCGGAAGTTCTTCGGCGTGCCAAAGATGACGTCTAGGTTGATTTTGCCTAGGGGGTATACGCCTTTCCCTGGGACGATGCCGTGGAACATTGTGTCCGATGCCTCCAAGAAGGTTAGAGGGATCCTCATTGCTCGCAAGGTACTCGCGAATGAGGTTGATGCCGCTTTCGCCGTCCATGAAGACGTGACTCATGTCGAAGCCTCCAATTTGCGCCTCGAGTACGAGGGGGCAATGACCTGGGCGAGGTATTTGGGGCGGGTGGTCGTGTTTGTCGAAGGTAATGCACGACTCACTGCCACTGAGGTACTCAGTGGTGGATGGTGGCGAGTGCATGGCCAAGTTGACTTGGCGAGTGATGGCCTTCTTCACCCTATTGGAGGGGCGCCCCTTTTGGATCATCATGGTACCCATGGCCCATGGGTATGGTTCGCCTCCGTGGTGCTGGTCCGGTGCAGCTCCGTTTGGGGGTGGCCCAGGTGGTGGTGGTGGTGCGCCATGTGCCACGGCGCCTGGAGCAGCTCCGTAGGTGCATTGCGGTTCATCCAAACCAATCCCTCGTGTAGCTTGAGGAACTCGCGGCAGTCCTTGAGGAGGTGGCTGGACTTTCTCTTACCATCATGCTTGTCGATGTAGAAGTGCACCGTGCATGGCCCGGACAGTTTGTCCTTGATGGAGGTCGCGGGTGCTTCATCGCGAGTGCGGCATTGCCATACTTGCATGGTTTTCCCAGAGTCGCGGTATCCGCCGCTGCGGTATCCGTTGTTGCGGTTATCGTCGCGCCTATCGGCGTAGCCAGCTACGACCATGTTGACGTCATCGCGATCGTCATAGACGCGCATGCGACGCTTACTCCGGCGGTCACGTCTTTGTTCGAGTTTTGCCTCCTCGTCAGAGTGAACGCGATTCTTCACCAAATCTTCTCCATCGGCCCACCGATTCGCGATCTCCATCAGGTGGTCGATGGTCTGGGGCTTTGAGCGGCCTAGCTCCTCCCTGAGTTCCATGCGGCGAACACCACTATTGAATGCATAAATCGCGTGGTCTTCCGAGATGTTCTCCGCAGAGTTCTTGATGATGGACCACCTTTGGATGTAAGAGCACAGCGATTCGCCAGATCTTTGCTGGCAGCATCTCAGTTCTTCGATTGAGGCGGGGCGTTTGTACGTGCCCTTAAAGTTGCGCACGGAGTTGTAGACTAGCTCATCCCAACTGCGAATGGATCCGCGTGGAAGGTTATTGAGCCATGCCTGGGCGGCGCCCTGCAGCTGTAGCTGCAAGCATTGCATGGTGGTACTTCGACTGCCTCCATGTAGCCTGACGGAGGAGATGTGATCCTCTAGCCAGATCTTGGTGTCCTGCAGACCGTCAAATTTTGGGTTCTCCGATGGGAGTTTAAACCCTTTAGGCATTCGCTTTTGCCTAATGGATCTGCTGCAGCATCTGGCGCCGCAGAGCTCCCCATCTTCCTCTTCCGAATCAGTCGACCGAGCACGTCGTGCCCTTGACTTGTCGATCTTGCGCTGCGTAAGTCCGTCGTGTGCATCGTGGCGTGATCGTGTCGCCGTGAGCGGCGGCGTCGAGACAGGTCATGACTGTCATCGCTAGACGAGGGTGAGGAGTAGCGCTTTGCTAGTGCTTTGCCCTTTTTTGGGTCTGGTACCGGTTCCTTGTCGAGGGCAGCCTCGATTAGCCCCAGGCCCGCGATCGTAGATCGGTGCATGGCCGTTCGGGGATCTCCAGCTGGCGGCTGGTTATTGAGGAGGTACATGGTGGCTGCTATTACCACGGCCTGCGGTGTCCTGGGAACCACGTTGCCTCTCGTGTCGACCGTCATAGAACCGAAGTCGAGGACTTTCGCAGCATCTATGCGCTCTTGTTCGGTGAGGTGAGCCATCCGCGACTGCCTCTTCTTGGCGAGGTACTCGTTGCCTCTTGAGGAGGATCATCCGTAGGAGGAGAGCCCAGCGCGACGAAGGCTTGATTCGTCCGCTGCCTTTTTACGCGCTTCAAGCTGCGTGATTGCTTGTTTTTGGCGCTTGAACTCCTCTTTTAGGAGCCAGTGGTAGCCCATCAGCAGTTCCTGGAGGGACCCAAAGGGTAGAGGTGCACCTCGTAGGGCTTCGTGGCAGTGATCCCACTCTTGCTCGTTGAGCCTGATCACGACGCATTCGCCGGTTTGCTCATTGATCATGCTAGGAGGTTCGACTGCTCCTCCGTTGCCACCGTTACCGCCGTTGCCGCCGTTGCCACCGTTGCCGGTGTTGGGTGGGCCGGTGCCGTTGCTGGTGTTACCACCGTTGCCGCGATTGGGTGGATCGGTGCCGTTGCCGGTGTTGCCACCATTACCGCGATTGGCGGAGGTGTCGCCCGCGTTGATGACGGCCCACATGAAGTGATTAGGGAAGCCATTGCTTCCACAACTTTCAGATCCGGAACCGTAGGTTCCATCTTCAGTGGCCAGATCGCTTAGATCGGAGTCGCGACTGCTATCGCTGACCGTGTTTTCGACTGCCACCGGAGCGTTGAGCTTGCTGAGGGTGCCAATCGATGGAGGGAACCATGGTGCCGGGGCAATCGCCGGTGTTGTCGGCTGATGAGGCATGCGAAGCGTGCCCATCTGACCAACTTGGAAGCGGAAGCTCCCAATTGCCAGGCTGACTCCATCGCCCACGGACTCGAAGGTCGGGCGAGTGGCCGGCGTGTGGACGGTGAAGTCGAAGGCGCCGAAGAGCTGGCGGATCTCCGCTGTTGCGGAGTTGTAGATCGCAGTTGATGGGGCCGAAGAAGCCGCAACATCAGCACTCCCAATTCCCACAGATGGCGCCAATTGACGAGGGTTTAACTCATCAATGCCCATTGTTATGGACTTGGGTTTTGGAGAAGGAGGGAGCACTGGAGACATCTATCGGCTAGCAAACAAGCACACAGGGGACAAAGGATTTACCCAGGTTCAGGCCTCGTAGAGGTCCCTACTCCTGCTTGTATGCTCGTGGAATTATTGAAGGAGTCGAAAGTTACAATGGTGCACAGATGTAATCTGGCGAAGGTTGTGGAAACTAGGGTTGTGCGTGTCCTCCTCGCCGCCCCCTCCTAGCCTTTATATAGATAGGCTAGGTCTCGGGTAGCAGGTCGAGTCGGTTACAAGTTAGGGTTTTCCCCTTGAAACTTTCTATCTTTAGCTTTTTCTTGATCTTCAAGCAATCGAGAGTCCGCAGGTTACTCGAGTCCTTCCATCTGGGCCTTGGCGACACCGTGGGCCTATACGTATTTGGACCGTATATACCAAGCTCGAGTACCTGTAGGGTATACCCATGTCACCAAGAATGTTCATACTCATCCACAACTAACAATCTTAAATACGGTTAAATTTTACCACTTGCTTTTAGGTTCAAATGTTGGACGTACGGACGGTGGGAGTACATTTTACATCAAGGACCTAAAAAAGGTAAAATTACATTGATATCCATACATTTAGCACGAAGCACCCTAAAATTAAGCTGGGAAAACAGTCATGTTTTGCTCCTTCTCAAGAGAAAAGATGATCGAGCCCTACTCTTAATACTACTTCCTCTTCATTTGTTTTCAAAATATGGCCAAATTTGGTGGCATGCTGATGAGGACATCCCTACCACTGATACACTCGCTACTCCTATGACAATGTTACATGGACCTCTCACAAGAGCTCATGCACGACTACTCAATTATCAGGTACTTTCGTTTCTAGGAACTCTTCCTAATATAAATTGGAATATGATGCTACCTAAATCAGATGTGTTTATGTTACTTAGGATTTATGGATCTAGCAAGGACGAGAGGGACAAGCATTGGAGCATGGACGTGCATGGAGAAGGCCACAAGCGTGTGAGGATTAACAATGACGCTACGAGTGGAGATTTCAGGACTTTGAAGCCACCATAATGCTACAAAGGATGCTTGGACGAATTTCACAATATGCCTACCTTATTTTATCCAGGCCCATGTATTTTCGAGCTAGATAATATAGGGAATTTCTAGAAGCTGTTTGAGTGGAAGAAGGCCCATCTAGAGGTGTTTTTGCATGGCCCGTTAGGGTTGGATGACAATCCCCTCTCTTACTCCATATAAACCCCCTCCTAGCTGTCATTAGGACTCGGATATTGTTTAGACTAAAAGTTAGCCATCATTGCAACTTCGCCAAGACTTGAGTGGGGTTAGTCTCAATTATTCTACTTATTATAAAAAACTTATGTGCTGGTTCAGACATTGGAAACTTGGCAACATTATTTATGGCCTAAAGAATTTGTTATACATTCTGATCATGAATCTTTGAAGCATATTCGTAGTCAAGCTAAGCTGAATCGTTGCCATGCAAAGTGGGTTGAATTTATTGAGTCTTTTCCTTATGTTATCAAAGAAAAAAGGGGCAAAAATAATGCTATTGCTGATGCTTTGTCGCACCGTTATACTTTGTTATCTCAACTTGACTTCAAAATATTTGGATTGGAAACTATTAAGGAACAATATGTGCATGATGCTGAATTTAAAGATGTGTTGCAGAATTGTAGAGATGGTAGAACATGGAACAGATTCGTCTTCAACGATGGATTTGTGTTCCGTGCTAATAAACTATGCAGCCCAGATAGTTCTGTTTGTCTTTTGTTGTTACAGGAGGTGCATAGAGGAGGACTGATGGGTCACTTTGGTATAAAGAAGACGGAGGATGTTCTTGCTGCATACTTCTTGTTGAGGGGTAACCTCGTGGGTGGCCCGATCTTCACGGATCTCATGGTCAAATAGATGGGAAAGCGAGGGGAAAGGGAGAAGGTAGTGGAAGAGAACACACACCTCAAGAAGAACACGATGGACACATGGAAAACTCACACGATACAAAGCCGATTGCTCCCGCCGATGGCCACTGGTCCGATAGAATGCTTGCAAGGAAAGATCAGTCACCGTGCTCCCTCGATCCCAAGCGAGGAGGGAAGCACACCTTGGAGAGGGTCTTGACGTCTTGGCAAAGGGCACCGATGTCAAGGCCTTGTAAAACGAGGGAGGCGTGATGCAAACTCCAACGAGGTGGTGACGATAGTCGATCCCCTTTACAAAGGGGATGAGGCAAAACTAGAGATTCCACAAAGGGGGTGTCTTTAGTCTATCATCTATGCCTAGGGATACATGAGGGGGTGGGGGTCTATTTATAGGCTATCCACTAACATGGGGGTATTTTGGGGATAAACTAGGCAAAAGGGTAAGTAAAGGGAATATTCTAGGGCATCAAACCCAGATCCATGCGCAGATAGGAGATTCTGGCAATAAGTCCGGTGGCATCGGCTCTGGTGCTAGAAGTTCTGGCAAGCGCCGGTTTGGTATATCGAAAGCGATTCCAGTCGCGACCGTTCCTAGCGCTGGTTTGGTCGGCATGGGTTTCGGCCTGCCAGTTCTAGCGTCGGGAGTTCCGGCGGTGGATCCGGTGGTGCCAGAGCCTTCGCCAGTTTGGCTCTGCCTCTTTCGTCTCCTCTTCCAAGCCTCCATCTTGTCGGGCATGAGTCCTCGGTCTTCCTCCCTTGCCTCCGTACTTGTAGGTGTGATCCTATCATGATAATGGGAAGGAATATGAAGTAGTATACCATTCAAGAGGGTCGGAAGTGGGCTCGCATAGAGGAACGGATTCACCTTTGGAGTCCATGACGACTTGGCATAAGTTGGAGACTTTGATGTGGTAACGACCGTAGGTCGGGCTACATCATCTCCCCCCTTCAAAAAGTGTCATCCTCGACTCTACACGCTCATCCCAAAGTAGAAGATGTCGAGAGACCTTCTTGATCCTGGGATTCACCATATAGTCATCCTCGTGAAGATTGAATTGACAACTCCTAAATGTTCCTTCACCTTCCATGAAGCCTACAAAGCTCACCACAAAAGCGAAACAACACTCAAAGCATAGCCAATTCAAGAAGATTACAGCATGAGTCCTCAAGTAGAAGGAAGTCACCTTATGATGTAGAGATAGCTCATTGAAGGGTAGCCCTAGGTAACTCTCTTCAATTTGTCTTGTCAACTCTTGGTCCGTATAGGTTGACGCGTAAGCAATTGTACCTTCACACAACAAAGAGCAAGCAAAATATGTTTGCGTGTGATAGAGGAGCATGTCATTTGTGGCATGTCCATTCTTGTTCACAATACCATTAGCACAACTCAAATATCGCAAACGAAATGCATGTGCAAGGTCAGTGTGCATGGAAATCATTTGAACATCATCCAAATGTGGTAACTCAAAAACTCCATAGAATTTCTTAGTGTGGCACTCAAAGCAATTGACTAAGGTATTGATCAACATCTTTGATGCAAGCATAGGAGAATTCAGCAAAAACACATGAGGAAGGATATCCAAAACAACATCATTATGTGTGCAAACCAACCATAGGAAAGAGTTATTGTTCACTATGTTGGATGCCACACACAAATCATCGAAAGCAAATATCATGGGAGTATGTGTATCACTAGAGGAAGCAAAAGCAACATGTTTGCAAACAAACCAAATGAAAGAGCAAGTGGTCCTTATGTTTGTTGCAACAACTATACGAGGTACTTGGAAGCTCTCATGACAATACATGCTCATAATGGCATTATGGTTGCACACAAAACACCGGAAAGAAAAATTGTTCGACATTTTTGTTGCAACACACAAAGCATCAATATCCAATAGGAAAGAAACATGATTGTCACAAGGTGATAGAATACCATTAACATGCTTGCAAGCTAACCATAGGAAAGAGCAATTTTTCAACATGAAAGATGCAAAGCATGCAAAAGGTATCAAAGCTAGGTTCGATCTTGAAATCACTTGAGGGATGCTCTCTAGAGCTCTTTTTGTAAACTCATGCTCAACCGAGGTTGACATTCTATGATGTGTATCACTAGATAAATGGAAGAACGTGTGTGAATGGTAGAGAAATACATGATCCATCATGACATATTTCTTCTTCTACACATCACCATTAATGTCAATCATCAAAATCTCCAAAATAGATGCATGGTGAGTATGCAAGTGGGGAACATGATTATCATGGCAATCATCAAAATCTCCAAAATTTGAGAAATCTATGGGGCCATCTCAATAGAAACCATATGAGAATTATTGTTGCAAGCAAAGCAAGTGAAAGAGCAAGTATTCATCTTGTTGTGAGCAACGGGAGAAATTGAATAACTATCATGACAAGGCATGTCCGAAGCAATAGCATGGTTGCCAACAAACATATGGAAAGAGAAATTATTCATCAAGTTTGTCACAACACGAGGATCATTCTTAACATCATTGCAAGCAAACATTGAAACGAGCAATTGTTCAACATATTGCAAGCAACAATGGGAAGATGAAATGTTTATAGCATGGCATGTATATGGCAACATCATCACAATCAAATAATTTCACATGATCAACAGTATTCAAAGGCAAAGTGTCACATGGAAACATGAATGAATCATATGTGATATCACAAACATCATCCATAGCATCAAAATCATCACAAGTCATCATGTCCACTAGTGGGATCATGGCATCATCAACACCCTTATGTTTACCTTGTTCATACCTCTCACATGAAGTGAGTGTTGCGGTAGTGTTGTCCTCCATGTGGGTGACTTCTTCATCCAATATGGGGATGGCGTCATCTTCATCCAATGTATATCTTCTCGATGGAAGGCATCATCATCTCCAAGCTTGGCGCTTCGTGATCCATGGAACCTAGCACATCATGATAAAACACACTAGAGGTAGAGGGTAAGTCGTTAGAAAGCAAAGTGGTCTCACATAACCTATCAACTACCACTCTCAACTCACTCGGTGTATCACTCATGCCCTAAAAGTGGAAGCAGTCAATCTCACATATGGTAGAGTCACTCATCTCACTCTTGCTTGCACTCAAGTGGGTTATGTGGCTCTCATACTAACATGGGATTGGTACCACATCATCACTCAAGCCTATGGGGATAGGCTCGGTTTCCTCAACTCCATGCGCCTCCTTTGGTGAAGGGAAAGTCCCATGATCACCATTCTTGACTTTGTCATCGAAATCTTGTAGTAGTGGTGGAAGTAGGCTCATGTTGTTGTCGAGAGCGGTGCTCGGATCGACTTCACCACATATGTGGCCTTGTCTTCCTGCAACTTGAAGTGTAGATTCTTGACTTAGCGCTTGCTCATCCTTTTCCATGGCCACCTTGGCTTGTGTAGACATCCTCTTAACGTACTCGTCCAACTTGGCAAAGTAGAGGTCTTCGTCTTCCTCATCCATGAAGTTGCATGCGTCATCTAGGACGTGAAGTCTTGGCGTTGAAGCTTGATGGCATGGAGGAGAGCTTGCTCTTGGTGCCATTTTGGTGGTGGCACGAGTAGTTGAAGGTGCCTTATGATGGTGTCGACGGAGGTCTTTGGCGTGCCTTGCCAAAGGTTGATTAAGTTGGCGCACTCGTGAGCTTGCCTCGTTAAATTTGGCGAAGTTGTTGTCCATGTCCTTCTTGAACTTGACGAGGTCGCTTTTCAACTTCTCCAATTGGATCTTGGCACTCTCGAGGTGGCAAAGATGCCTTTGACAATGTCTTGTATCCTCTTGATGTTGGTGGTGATCTCTAGAGGATGTTTATCAATGAAGATTCTTGCTCCGTGGTGCCTCTTTTGGGAGATGATGTTGGGCCGCCTCTCTTCTTGTAGGCGGTGGCACTTGTTGCCTTGGAGGTTGTTGTGTATGACGCCTTCGAGGTGGTTTTACTTGGCGCCTTGGAGATGGTGGTGCTTGGCGCCTTGGAGATGGTGCAACTTGACGGCTTGGACGTGATGGTGCTTGCTGCCTTGGAGATGGTGGTGCTTGATGCCATGTAGGTTGTGGCGTTTGACGCCTTGGAGGTGGATCATCGAAGTAGGTGGTGCCCTTTGATATGGCACGCTTGGCCTTGAAGGTCATGGTTTCTTGATGATGCGCCTCCTCTTGCTTGGCGTAGTAGTCCTCCATCTCCAAGTGGTGGAGGTATTCTTCATGGCTCATGGAAGAGCCCTCGAAGTTGGTGAAGTTCGGCATGTCCTCCATGCTTGGTGAGGTGTCATCATTGTAGCACTCGAAGTCGTCCATGCTTGGGGAGTCATTGTTGTTGTAGTACTCCATATCACCCAAGCATGTGGAGCCATTGTTGGTGCAGTGCTCCATGCATGAGGAGCCATTGTCGATGTAGAGCTCCAATTCCTCCATGCTTGAGGATCCATAGTTGATGACGTGCTCCATGTCTTCCATGCATGTGGAGCCGTCATAGGTGTAGTGCTCTGGGTCCTCAAAGCATGCGGAGCCATTTTCAGTGTAGTGCTCCGTCATGTCCTCTATACTTGTGGAGTCGTAGTCATGGTGGCTCATCATGAATTCTTCATAGATATCATCCTCAGTTCCGGAGTCCCTAGACATGATTCACAAGACCAAGTGGTGTATATGGAAGTGGTAGAGGGGTTAGGGATGCAACGTCAAACCTTACTTTACCTGGGAAGATAGTATCGTGCAAGTGGAAACACTTGAGAGCAAACAAAACCAAGCAAAGTGAAGTTCACGCGGAACACCAAAACTAAATAACCACTAAAAACACACACAAAGCTTACGGTGGATGGGTATGGAAGGTGGCGTGTCCAAGAACAATCCGAAATCAAGATATTGTAATGGCAAGTAAAGAACCATGATGGTCACAAAGCAAAACAAGTCAATTCACAAAAAGGAATATATACAAGGAAACACATACACAGTGGGATAAATGGGACTTGTGCGACGGAGAAAGTGAGCTAAGAACGAAATGATTACCTAGTGAAGGCTATAAGCTCATGTCGCACAAGTGCAAGGAGAGACGCTAGTTTGATCGCAATAAATTTGGTGGGATACAAGATATGCACAATAAGTACCACCTATATGATGATCATCGAGCTTGTGCTTCCTATTCTATGAGGCATTTGTTTCTTTCTTTCTTTTTCTTTTTTCTATATATATTTTTTTCTTTTTCTTTATTTTCTTTCTATTTTTCACTTGCCTCTTCCTTGTGCCAACAACTATACAAGATAACTATATGAGATAGCGCGCTCACAACTTTTGCTCAGAATTTTACAAGGTATCAAATGTGCATAGCCCAAGCAATCATAGGAGGAACTAGTCTCAATAGTTGTTTGTTGATCATAAAGATAGTGTAGCTCACAAAGGAATACAAGTAGGGAGAAGTCGCGGAATGTATATACCTTTCCTCGCCAATCTTCACCCTTTATTGGTGGATTCCGCCTTTCTCACAGAATTTAGATGGAGTAGATAGCATTAACCGCCTGGATTATGATGTAGAGATCCTTCTCCTCTTCGAAACGAGCTAAAGAACACCAAAATCTGAGTTCATATGCAAAAGTTATGTTCAAAACGGTGCGGAGGTGAAGCAGTTGGCGGCCAAATCGGTCGGATCGGAATTGGAGCCGGAAATTCCGGCGGTGGGGCCCGGTTCGCCAGAATTCTCGCCAGAAATTCCGATTTCAACTTTGGTCCGCCAGACCTAGCGCCGGAACAAGTTCTAGGACGTGAAAAACTCGATTTCTACGGAAAACTAGATGGAAAACTTCATATATGAGGGGGAAATCAAGGAATCAGGCCATTAGAACACAATGGAAGGTAGATCAACAAGTTTAGCAAGTAATCCATGGATCAAAACCTACCAAAACACACTGAAATCATAGATCGATCCAAAACACGAATTGGGGCTATTTTTGGTGGAAATTTTCGAATTTATGGGGAAAAGACTAAATCGATGAGGAATCTGTGCCAACCAAAAGCTGCTGATACCAGATATTGAGGGGTAAACTCGTGGATGGCCCGATGTTCACGGATCTCGTGGTCACATCGATGGGAAAGCGAGGGGAAAGGGAGAAGGTGGCGGAAGCGGATGCACACCTCACGAAGAACACGATGAACACACGCAAAACTCACACGATACAAGGCTAATTGCTCCTGCCGGTGGCCACCGGTCTGATAGAATCCTCGCAAGGAAAGATGGTCAACGTGCTCCCTCGATCCCAAGCAGAGAGGGAAGAACACCTTGGAGAGGGTCTTGACATCTTGGCAAAGGGCACCGATGCCAAGGCCTTGTACAACGAGGGAGGCACGATGCAAACTCCAACGAGGTGGTGACGATAGTCGATCCCCTTTATCAAGGGGATGAGGCAAAACTAGAGATTCCACAAAAGGGGTGTCTTTAGTCTATCATCTATTCCTAGGGATACATGAGGGGGTGGGGGCTCTATTTATAGGTCAGCCACTAGCATGGGGTAGTTTGGGGATAAACTAGGTAAAAGGGTAAGTAAAGGGAATATTCTAGGGCATCAAACCCAGATCCGTGCGCAGACAGGAGATTCTGGCAATAAGTTCGGTGACGCCGGATCTAGCGCTGGAAGTTCTGGCGAGCGCCGGTAATTCAGGTCATCCCCGGTAATTCCGGTCATCGCCGGTTCGGTATACCGAAAGCGATTCCGGTCACGACGGTCCTTGTGCCGGTTTGGTCGGCGCGGGTTCCGGTCCGTCGGTTCTGGCTCCGGGAGTTTTGGCGGTGGATCCGGTGGCGCCGGAGCCTTCGCCGGTTTGGCTCTGCCTCTTCCGTCTCCTCTTCCAAGCCTCTGTCTTGTCAGGCGTGAGTCCTCGGTCTTCCTCCCTTGCCTCCATACTTGTAGGTGTGATCCTATCATGATAATTCGACGGAGTATGAAGTAGTATACCATTCAAGAGAGTAGGAAGTGGGCTCGCATAGAGGAATAGATTCACCTTTGGAGTCCATGACGACTTGGCATAAGTTGGAGACCTTGATGTGGTAATGACTGTAGGTCGGGCTACATCACTTCTTTTGGCCACGCATGTGTCGAGATGTTGACAGATTCGTTGCACGCTGCACTACTTGTCAAAAATCTAAGTCTCGCCTTAATCCACACGGTTTATATATGTCTCTTCCTATTCCTAGTGTCCCTTGGGAGGATATTTCTATGGAATTTATTTTGGGATTGCCTCGTACACAGAATGGGAGGGATAGCATTTTTGTTGTTGTTCTAAGATGGCACACTTTATTACTTGTCACAAAACTGATGATGCTTCGCATATTGTTGATTTGTTCTTTCGTGAAATTGTTCGTTCACATGGTGTGCCAAATACTATTGCTTCTGATCATGATACTAAATTTCTTAGCCACTTTTGGAGATGTTTATGGGCTAAGTTGGGGACAAAATTGCTATTTAGTACTACATGTCATCCCGAAACTGATGGTCAAACTAAAGTAGTCAATAGAACTTTGTCTACTATGTTGCGGGCTGTTTTAAAGAACAACTTAAAATTGTGGGAAGATTGTTTACCTCATGAATTTGCTTATAATCGTTCGCTGCATTCTACCACAAAGATGTGTCCATTTGAGATTGTGTATGATTTTGTTCCTCGTGCATCGATTGATTTATTTCCATTACCTTCTTCGGTGCAAAATAATTTGGATGCTACACAACATGCTGAAATGATATTAAAATTACATGAGACTACTAAAGACAACATAGAACGCATGAATGCCAAGTATAAACTTGCTGGGGTTAGAAGGATAAAGCATGTTGTGTTTGATGTTGATGATCTTGTTTGGTTGCATTTGCCTAAAGATCGTTTTCCTGATTTGTGCAAGTCTAAGTTAATGCCACGTGCTTTAGGAAAATCAGGACGTTTACCATGTTTTAGAAGGAGAATGCCATGTTATACCCTAGCATTAGGACCAGCAGCATGTGGCATTAACTTAGACTTGTGCAAATCAGGAAAATGATCTTTGCGAATGCAACCAAACAAGATCACCAACATCAAACACAATATGCTTTCTCCCTCTATCCCCAACAAGTTTATACTTAGAATTCATGCGTTCTATGTTGTCTTTAGTAGTCTCATGTAATTTTAATATCATTTCAGCATGTTGTGTAGCATCCAAATTATTTTGCACCGAAGAAGGTAATGGCAATAAATCAATAGGTGCACGAGGAACAAAGCCATACACAATCTCAAATGCACACATCTTTGTGGTAGAATGCAGCGAACGATTATAAGCAAATTAAATATGAGTTAACACTCTCCCCACAATTTTAAGTTCTTCTTTAAAATAGCCCGCAACATAGTAGACAAAGTTCTATTGACTACTTCAGTTTGTCCATCAGTTTGGGGATGACATGTAGTACTAAACAGCAATTTTGTCCCCAACTTAGCCCATAAACATCTCCAAAAGTGGCTAAGAAATTTAGTATCACGATCAGAAACAATAGTATTTGGTGCACCATGTAAACGAACAATTTCACGAAAGAACAAATCAGCAATATGCGAAGCATCATCAGTTTTGTGACAAGTAATAAAGTGTGCCATCTTAGAAAACCGATCCACAACAACAAAAATGCTATCCCTCCCCTTCCGTGTACAAGGAAATCCCAAAACAAAGTCCATAGAAATACCCTCCCAAGGGACACTAGGAACAGGAAGAGGCATATATAAACCATCTGGATTAAGGCGAGACTTAGATTTTTGACAAGTAGTGCAGCGTGCCATGAATCTCTCAACATCTCGACGCATGCGTGGCCAAACGAAGTGTGCAGCAAGAACATCCTCCATCTTCTTTACACCAAAGTGACCCATCAGTCCTCCTCCATGCGCCTCCTGTAACAAGAAAAGATGAACGGAACTATCTAGGATGCATAGTTTGTTAGCACGGAACACAAATCCATCATTGAAGACGAATTTGTTCCATGTTCTACCATCTCTACAATTCTGCAACACATCTTTAAATTTAGCTTCAGGCACATATTGTTCCTTAATAGTTTCCAATCCAAATATTTTGAAGTCAAGTTGAGATAACAAAGTATAACGGCACGACAAAGAATCAACAATAGCATTGTCTTTACACTTTTTGTGTTTGATAACATAAGGAAAAGACTCAATAAATTCAACCCACTTTGCATGGCGATGATTCAGCTTTGCCTGACTACGAATATGCTTCAAAGATTCATGATCAGAATGTACAACAAATTCTTTAGTCCATAAATAATGTTTCCAAGTTTCCAGTGTCTGAATCAGCGCATATAATTACTTATCATAAGTAGAATAGTTCAGACTAGCCCCAATCAATTTCTTACTAAAATATGCAACAGGTTTTCCCTCTTGTAATAACACACCTCCCAAACCAATTCCACTAGCATCACATTCAACCTCAAAAGTCTTAGCAAAATCAGGAAGTTGGAGTAATGGAGCATGTGTTAACTTATCTTTCAAGATCATGAAGGCTTGTTGTTGTGCATCGCCCCAAACAAAGGGCACATCCTTCTTGATAAGTTCATTCAGCGGTGTAGCAATTGATCCAAAATCTTTGACAAATCGCCTATAAAAACCAGCGAGGCCAAGAAAACTCCTCACTTATGTGACCGTCTTGGGCTGTGGCCCAATTCTCAATTGCTTCAATCTTGGCTGGATGCACTTTAATACCCTGTGATGTAACAACATAGCCAAGAAACGTAACTCAATCGATGCAAAAGGTGCACTTCTCAAGATTACCAAACAAACGTGCATCACGTAAAGCATTGAAAACAAAATGCAAATGTTCCAAATGATCCTCTAAAGATTTGCTATAAATCAGAATATCATCAAAGTAGACTACCACAAAACGTCCAATGAAAGCACGTAAAACTTCGTTCATTAAACTCATGAATGTGCTAGGTGCATTAGTTAAACCAAACGGCATTACTAACCACTCATATAAACCAAACTTAGTTTTAAATGTTGTTTTCCATTCCTCTCCCAATTTCATATGAATCCCGTGGTAACCACTATGCAAATCAACTTTAGAAAATATGGTAGAGCCACTCAATTCATCAAGCATGTCATCTAAACATGGAATAGGATGACAGTAATGAATAGTAATATTATTGATAGCTCTACAATCAGTACACATGCGTGAAGAACCATCTTTCTTAGGTAGCAAAATAATAGGAACGTCACAAGGACTAAGGGACTCACGAATGTGATCTCTGTCAAGTAGTTCCTAAATTTGGCATTGTATCTCCTTTGTCTCCTCAGGATTGGTTCTATAGGGCGCATGATTGGGCAACGTGGCATCAGGAATTAAATCAATTTGGTTCTCAATTCCTCTAATAGGAGGTAATCCTGGTGGCATCTCAGCTGGAAAAACATCCTCATATTCCTGCAAAAGGTTAGCAATAGAGGTGGCAAAGAAGGAGGCATATCCTCAAATGAAAACAAAACCTCTTTGCAGACAATTGCATAACATTGAGTATTGTTCACATCTGGTTCAACAATATCAATTTTATTTGTAAGCATGCATGGACCCTGCAAACGAATTTTGGTAGCATCTTTAGAATCAGATTTAGTGGTCTTTGGTGGTACAAAATCTTCAGCAACAATCTGGTTCCCACTTTTGTGTTTCTCCTCAGTTTTAGCTCTACTAGATCTAGCAAGATCATCTTTTAAAATTTGTTCAGGACTCATAGGTTTGAGACCAATTTTCTTCCCATCATGCATAAGAGAATAGTTATTAGTTTTACCATTATGAACAGATTCTCTAACAAATTTCCAAGGTCTACCAAGTAACAAAGAACAAGCTTGCATGGGCACAACATCACAATCAACAAAATCAGAATATGTACCAATAGTAAAATGCACGCATACCATTCTTGTTACCTTGATCTTATGAGAACTCTCAAACCATTGGATGTAATATGAATGTGTGAGTTGTCTTGTTGGGAGAGCAAGCTTCTCTACCATGTTAACACTAGCCATATTATTACAACTACCTCCATTAATAATGATCCATATAGCTCTTTGCTTGACAATGCCTCGTGTTTGGAATAGGTTGTGGTGTTGATCATGCTCAGCTTTGCTCAATTGCACACTCAACACTCGTTGTGCAACTAAGCTCTTGTATTGATCAGCAGTTTCAGCTCCCATTACCTCTATCTATTCTTCAGAATCAGAATTATCCCCATCACATGCAGCAATAAGAGCTAATGTATCTTCATCAAAATCACTTGTTGAATCATATTCACCATCATCACGCACCATCATAACACGCTGTGTTGTGCACATCCGCTCAATATGACAATATCCCCAGCATTTGCGGCATTGTATATACTTCATCTTGGTTGTAGAGGCCACAAAACAAGAACTACGAGAAGGGTCATTGGATGAAGGCGGTGGAGTAGCTGAAGGCGTTCTTGATGACGGCGTGGTGGCTTTGGACGTGGTAGGTGATGGTGGTGTACCACGCGAAGTAGGCGTTGATTGTCGTGACGTCCATGACGATGTACGACATGCAGAATTGTTAGGTCTTCTCCATGGTGGTTGACGATCCTGCACTTCACGTTCAGCTTTGCAAGCAAGATGAAACAAACGAGTAATGGTGTGATATTACTTATAGTCTAAGATATTTTGGATCTCCTTATTTAAACCAAGAAAGAAACGAGTCATCATTTGTTCCATATTTTCAATAATAGTAGCACGAACCATCCCAGTTTGTAATTCCTGATAATATTCTTCTACAGAATTTTTGCCTTGTTCTAAACGAGTCATTTTCTTTAACAAATCTCGTTGATAAGTTGGTGGTACAAAACGAACACGCACAACAGTTTTTAACGCAGTCCAAGTATTAGGAATATTAGGATGATTTACGCGACAATATTCAGACCACCAAAGTGAAGCAAAAATTGTAAACTCGCAAGTAGCAGCACTAACACGCATATTTTTAGGACATCTTAAACATGCAAAACATTGATCTACTTCCAATTTCCATGTAAGATATGCATTAGGATTATATCTACCCTCAAAAGGTGGAATATTTAGCTTAAGCTTAGAAACATGATCATCATTACGTAAGAGTGGTCGAGCGTTGCAGCAGTAATACCGATGGCGACCAGCAGGTTGTTCGACATACTCGTTGAACTCATCTTCATCTTCATATTCGTTCTCACCATCCTCTTCACAACCCACAAAAGCGCCAGCCTTAGTAGCGTTAGCAGCCATTGGTGCAGCAGCTTTGGTGGTGGGAGTAGGAGGTGGTGCAGTTGTAGCAGGAGCAGACGAACCAGCAGTGTCGTAATCCATGCATGGAATGCGCCGTGCAAGCCCCACGTGGTCGGGTAGACATCGTTGAGGACGTGGCACAACAGCAGGTGCAGGTGAAGGTGCGGGTAACCTGCTGAGGACCTCCTGAAACTTGGCGTTGAGCTTGTCGTTGAAGGATTTCTCTAGTCCTTCGATCTTGTCAATGGTTTCGTTGAGCTTGACGTCAACATCTTCCAGTCTTGTATCATCATCTTGCGCACACCCTACCAATAGCTTGGTGAAGTGAGCATGCATCTCTTCATTCGTCATGTTCACCGGTTCAAGAGGTATATCTGCCATGGTTAGTCCTTAAAAGAACAAGTGTATATGCCTACGACTACAGAAATATGGTGGAAACGTGCGTAATCCGTCAATAAATATACAAAGCTCTTACAAGTTCTTACCAAACAGTAGAAAAAAAGTGATGTGCAACCGCAATGACCAATGGTTCTAGAGATTGAACCGAGCGATTACCAGGGATCAACACAACGCATGTGGAGAAATCTATGGAGCTCTGGAAAGGCTTAGCAAAGGGGTTAGCAATTATCAAAACAACAATGCAAAGTTGAAAATATGCTCAACGACGGTACCATACTGGTCCTAGGCTAGACTTTACTAGAGACGTGAGCCTAGAGCACTAACGATATCACGAAGCGGCATAACAAGCAATGGTATGATAATATAGCACCGAAATCACTATGATGGTTGATGACCCACAAGTATAGGGGGTGTATCGTAGTATTTTCGAGGGAAGTGAAACCCAATTTATTGATTTGACACAAGGGGAGCCAAAGAATATTTATAAGACTTAACAACTGAGTTGTTAATTCAGCTGCACCTGGAAACAATCTTGCTCACAACAGTTTATCAGTAGCAATAGTTTTGTAGTAGGAATGGTAAAGTAACAGCAGTAGTAAAGTAAAGACAACAGTAACAATAGCAGTAAACAGTAGGATTCGAGTGCGACAGACATAGGGATGGATGGACGGGCGTTGCATGGTGACGAGGGTTTAACTCATCAATGCCCATTGTTATGGACTTGGATTTTGGAGAAGGAGGGAGCGCTGGAGACATCTATCGGCTAGCAAACAAGCACACAGGGGACAAAGGATTTACCCAGGTTCAGGCCTCGTAGAGGTCCCTACTCCTGCTTGTCTGCTCGTGGAATTATTGAAGGAGTCGAAAGTTACAATGGTGCGCAGATGTAATCTAGCGAAGGTTGTGGAAACTAGGGTTGCGCGTGTCCTCCTTGCCGCCCCCTCCTAGCCTTTATATAGATAGGCTAGGTCTCGGGTAGCAGGTCAAGTCAGTTACAAGTTAGGGTTTTCTCCTTCAAACCTTCTATCTTTAGCTTTTTCTTGATCTTCAAGAAATCGAGAATCTGCAGGTTACTCGAGTCCTTCCATCTAGGCCTTGGCGACACCGTGGGCATATACGTATTTGGACCGTATATACCAAGCTCGAGTACCTATAGGGTATACCCATGTCAGTATCCCCCGAGTGTCCAGTGGAATCGCAGATTCGACTGGGGACTTTTTTGAAGTCTTTGAGTGCCTAAATGAGTACATTTTCGACTGCTTTTATTTATGTCATAGGGATTTTTGATATACGTGCCTGATGTAACCGAAGTATCGGTATCAGTTAACAACCTTAGGGTGAAACAGCGCAATCTACTCAAATTCGAGTCCCCGGACTCGAATCCGGAAGAGTGCTGGTGTAATTTGACTCAGGCCGCGGAGGTCTTACATGAGTCGAATTCCAGTTATATGGGACAGTGCTGACGCTTGCATGACCTCAGTTGTCCACGTGAGCGATTTTGACGGGACGTGACGAGCGGTGGGTCCTACTTTCTGACTTCGATTTGACTGTGCGTGCGTAATCTTATTATTAACTGTGCCTCCTCGATTTCAGCGCGTAATGGGAGTAGTGGAGGGACGGTTTCGCGCTTCCTCTTCTCCACGTGTCGAGCGTGATGCGCGCCACGCGTCCAGTAGGGTTTTTGTGAGCCGTTGGATTGCATCTCCTAGGGGTTAAGTAGCGGTGCTACGGCGGTAATTTTCCATCTGCACTCTTTTCTTCCTCGCTGCCATCGCCATTGCTGCTGCTCATCTGCTTTTCCCTGCACTCATCTCCTCCTCAACTCTGGACCACCTCCGTTCGTTTCCAAGTTATTTTATGTGCTCTCATCGCCGCCGCGCAATGGGAAAGAAGAAAGGAGGCGCTGCCGCTGAAGCCACGGCCACCGTTGCCACGACGAAGAAGAAGGGTGGCCCCGCTGCTACGGGCACCAGTGCCACCGCCGGCGGGAAAAAGAAGGTCACGGGTACCCATGTGACCAATGGCGCATGGCGCCCTTCTATCATCAAGGCGTCGGATCTTCGTCTTCTTCGCCAAGACAGAGTTATTTCTGCAGCAGTCGCTGATTCGTGCGTCCCCAGCGGTGAGACCATTCCTGTGCCTCCCGCTGGTTTTCGAGTGATGTTTCTTGCATTCGTCATTCGCGGCCTTTCTTTGCCTCTCCACCCCTTTCTTAGGGGTCTCCTTTGTTTCTACGGGCTCCAGCTCCATCAGCTCTTCCCAAACTCGATTCTCCACATCACCTGTTTCATTACTCTTTGCGATTGCTGGCTCGGAATCGAGCCGCACTTTGGCCTTTCCAAGCGCTTGTTTAGATTGAAGCGCCAGTCCACCTCTGGCTCTTTAGTTTATGACGTAGGTGGTTGCGGTATCCATGTCGACCCATCCGCCACCTACTTCGACATCAAGCTTACCGAGTCCGTCCAGGGATGGAGGGACAAATGGTTCTATGTCCACGATCAGAAGGCCAAAGATGAGCACTTTGGACTTGCGCCCTTCGATCCGGCGACTGCCTGCAAGAAGATGCGTTCTTGGAAGAACATAGTTATGCTTGGCAAACTCGCGGAGACGGACATGCTGTATCAGCGCGTCTGCGACCTCGAAAGTCGCATAGGCACAGAAGAGGGAGGCTGCGCTCTTATCAGGACTTGGCTGCACCGTCGTGTCTAGCCTCTCCAAGCTAGAGTCCATCCCATGTTTCAATGGAGTGGCCCTGATGATGCCACTCGCGTGTCTGCCGATGGCATGTCCGCGAGTGAGGTGGATAAGAGGATTCGACTGGTTACGAAGTGCACTGTTAATGATGTGCTTCCAAGCGAACCAGTTGTTCCTCCTTTTGATGCTTCGAATCCTCCTCCTGAGGTATAGTTATGCTATGCAGTAGCTTATTTTCATGATTGCTTTTCTGTTTGCTTACTTGTTCTGTTTGTATGCAGGATTGGGCGGTATCGCCTTGTATGCCTCCTCTCCCTGAGGGGGTTATTCCTCGTGAAGCTTTGGAAGAGGACGAGTCTGAGTCAACTGTCCCTTCTGATGTGGAAGAGGAAGCCCCCGAGTCCGAGAGTTAGGACACTCGCAAGCGTTCGCGTAGCAAGGACTCCGACACGTCGACTCCTTCGACTCCAGGAGGCGCGGCTGTTGGCGCGGAGTTGCCAATTCCAGCCGTTCCTGTGAGGACTGTGGCACCGTCTTCTCGCTAGAAGATGCGATTTCCCAAGGAGTCTTCGTCGGAATCGGCGGCTGCCACGTTTGATCTTGACAACTTTAACTGGTAAGTTTGCTGGGTCATTCATTCTTTGCTGTTTTCTTCTTGTTCGTTTTGTCCTGGAGTTTGCCCTTTTCTCAATGTGGACTTGGTCTTGTAGTCAAGGGGCATCGTCATCTTCTGGCGACGTCGAGTTTTTGAAAGAATCGGGAGTCGCAACTTCAAGGGCCAAGGTAGAGGTCGAGCGCGCTCCTTCTCCTCCGGCGGGGGCCCACTCCGGGCACAATTCTTCGAGCTCTCCTCACGTAGGGGAGCATCGAATGGTTGCTCGGATGATGGTTCAGCAAACTTCTTCGGAGTCGCTAGAGGACCATGTGAGTATATCTTTCGTTCTTTTTTAATGTGGCAGTCAACGCCTTCTGCTGCCCTCTTCTGACTCCTTGTTTTGTGTGACAGCTCCTTGTAAAGGAAGCCGCGCAGGTAGCGGAGCAGGTGATGGCGATGGGTCGCCAGCATGCAATGCTGGAGATGCATCACCGCATGGTCGAAAGTGAGTGCTCTACAGTTATTCTTTTCGTCTTCTCTCTGTTTTGATATAATCAACTGATAGCCAATTATTGACTTCCATGTAGCTGAGCATAACGCTTTACTACGCAATGTCGTCACGTTGGAGAAAACACTAGCCGCAGCTGTGAAGGGGCGCGACGAGGCAATCGCGGCTCGTGACGATGCCCAGAAGCGCGAAGAGGATCTGCGCGCCTCCTTTGTAGCCAGGGAAAAGTTGTTCGAAGAGCAACTATTCTCAGTCACCAAGGCCCTCTCAGGTACCTTTACTGGTAGATATTTTATTAATGTTCCTCTCTGCATCTAGAGTTTTTGCCGGTGGCGCTACAGACTTCATCCATGTGTGGGTTTTCTATGCAGATGCTGGCGATTTGAGCTTTGACCCGCAAGCCCTTTGTCCCGATGACCCTCTAGCAGGCACGGCGTCTGCGATCGAGGATCATAGTGCCGCTGTCCAAAATACGTTGTCCAAGGCCAAGGTCACCCTTAGTCGCCTCTGGGAGGAGTTGATGCCGAAGGCGGAGCTAGTCGACAATGTGGAAGAGCTGGTGGAGTCGCTCGCCGGGGGTGTGCCTGCCACGTACAAGAACTCCCTCCGCGCGGCTGGCACGACCATGTCACTTGCCATGGTGCAAGCCCACGGAGTCGAAATAGACCCCTCTGCGGTGTCAAAGACGATGCCTGTTGGCACGGATGGTCAGCAGGTAGTCTTCGCTCCCTTTGCGACTACTTGCGCCAAATATGGCCATTCCTTGATAAATACTGTTGCCAAGTATTCGGAGGAGCTCCAATGTGCGAAGAAGGCGGCGAAAGCTTCGGCCTTAGGGGCTGGCGGAAATTCTGTGGCATCTGATACTGCCACGGACTTGATGAAGCCCCCGAAGCCATCAAAGTCGAAGAAGCTAGCTGCTCCGTAGTTAACTAGTTGTAATAATTTATCAGTTGCCCTTTTAGTCTAAGGACGTGCCTGCTGGCGAGTGTGTTTGTAAACACTTATGCTTATCTTGAATGCGTCTGTTCCCCTTGCCTTTGTGTTGATTTGGTTGCCTTATTTGCTTTTGTCTTGACTTGTGGTTGGGAACATCGAGTGGTCCTGTGGGGGAAAACCAGGATTCGCCATCTCTTGATGAGACAGTGGCACCACTGCGCTCCAGGGTAGACGAGCTATCCTTGCTGTCGCGACTCCGTGATCGCGTGAAGCAGCTGGAGCGTGAGTTGCCCCTGATCCGTGGTAATGCGGACGTGTGGAAGTCGAAGGCGAAAAAATCCGCCGCCCGTGAGCAATATCTGCTTGGCGAGGTGACGCGGCTGAGCGACCAGTTTAAGTGTTAGTTTGCTCTTCCTCATCTTTTCCTTTGTAGTTAGTCGCCATGGTATGTTGTACTCATGCTGTTGGTGCTGCTTCATGTAGTTGTTAGCGCACGTCGTCCGCAGGAGGAGAGGGATAGGATTGCCATCCGCCTTCATGATCTCACCCAGGAGCAACTTCAAGAGAGTGGATACTTCTGGGTAGATCACGATCGTGCGACTGCATTGGCGACCCTGCAGGATCGCGCTTCGCGAGTGCTGCTCTTCCTGAAGAAGTTGCAGTCGTGTTTGAAGAACATCTATCGGGCGATGTTCCCGTTGGATGACACTCCATCAAGCCTGCTGGCTCTCCTGGCCAAATTTCAAGATACGTCCGCGGTTCGCGAGTCGTGAGGCAGCAGTTGGTGGCTGGTGCCAAGGCTGCGCTCTCAATGGTGCGTTTGCACAGGCCTGACGTGGATGTCGCCGCTATTGCCTCTGGGCCACCGGCGCCACCAGCAGGATCTTCCTGGAATATGGTGTCGCATTATCAGGCGGTGGACCACCCCGCCGAGGATATCGTCGACTTCTTCGAGGAACAAACTAATGTTCTTCTGTTGCAAGGGTAGCCAAATATGTATCCTGCACATAAGTGTACTTGTGTTGTAAAGTTCATATGTATTTGTAGATAATTTATTATTGAATGTGTACAAACAACTTTGTCAGCGTTAGGTGTGTTGCACTATGCGATTCATTTTTGTTAGCCTGGCCATCCCATTGTCAACCTGCCAGGCGCGTTGCGGCTGGGTTGAGTTTGCGTTAAGGGGTTCGATTGATGTGCAACCTACTCAGGATATCGCGTTTATTGGTTCGAACAACAGATGTAGGTAGGGTGGCGTAGCCCCCCGAGTATAAAATTGACAAAAGTGAAAGAAAAACACAGAGTTTTGGGGCACTTAGCTTTTATTTATTTGAAGAGCAGTACAAGGTACAATGTGTGGCTAAGTAGCCTTGGCTGAGTAGCCTTATTTGCGATGTAAAAAAGTAAAACAACTAGGTGTAGAAGCATCACAGTTGTGCGACGTTCCAAGAGTTGGAGTATGCGACTCCTATCTCTAAGTCTTGAAGGCGATAGGCGCCACCTGGGATTACTTCTGTAATCACGTACGGTCCTTCCCAGGGGGATTCAAGCTTGAGATGCCCCTGCTGCTTCAGTCGCAGGACCAGGTCACTCGACGAAGGATCTGGGGCGAAGCCTTCTACTGTGGTAGTTGCGCAGGTTCTGCTGGTAGATTGTGGATCTTTCTGTGGCAATTTCTCTTGCCTCGTCGAGGAGGTCGATGGAGTCTTCAAGTACAAGAGAGGACTCTTGTTCGCTGTAAGCGACTACACGCGACGCCTTGTACCTCACTTCGGCGGGTAGTACTGCTTCTGCTCCGTGCACCATAAAGAATGGTGTGTAGCCCGTGGCGCTGTTTGGAGTTGTACTTAGGCTCCAGAGTATGGATTGAAGCTCATCTGGCCAGCAACATGCGGCTTGTTCGAGTGGTCGAAGGAGTCTCTTCTTGATGCCGCTGCAGACGAGCCCGTTTGCTTTTTCCACCTGACCGTTGGTCTGTGGATGCGCGACTGAGGCGTAACTGATGTTGATCCCCAGGTTTCTGCAGAATTCTTGAAACTCCTTGGATGTGAAGTTCGTCCCGTTGTCAGTGATGATGCTGTGCGGCACGCCGAAGCGGTACACAATGGACTCGAAGAACTTGACCGCACTGTGGTCTGATTGTTTGGTCACTGGCGTGGCCTCAATCCACTTGGTGAACTTGTCGACTGCGACCAAGAGGTAGACATAGCCTCCTTGCGAGGACCTTGGGAGCTTGCCCACCATGTCGAGTCCCCATTGTGCGAAGGGCCAGGCCAATGGAATAGGCCGTAGTTCTGCGCCTGGTGCATGTGGCTTGTCCACGAATCGCTGACAAGCGTTGCACTTTTGGACTATGTCCTTGGCATCGTGCATGGCCGTGGGCCAGTAAAATCCAGCTCGTAGAGCTTTGGCAATGAGGGCGCGACTACCGGCGTGGTGCCCACAGGTCCCTTCATGGATGTCGAGGAGGACTGCTCTTCCATCGGCCAGGGAGACGCATCGTTGTAGCACTCCTATGATGCCGCGTTTATACAGTTCGCCGTTGAGAACGGCGAATGCCTTGGAGCGCCGGGCGATGTGCCGTGCATCTGTCGGATCGTCCGGTAGTCTCTTGCTGAGGAGGTACGTAATGTACGGCTGCGTCCAAGATTGTTCGATCATCATGACGCTCATTGGTCCCTCGAGTCCTGTGTCCAGCTCCAAGTCATCGAGTGCCATTGGCTCATTGGGTGGTGTAGCCCCCGAGTCCATTGCTGCGCTTGTTTTCTTCTCTGTGGCCTTTGGCTTGATGGAGCATTCGCATATGCGCTCGAGAAATACCCCAGGTGGTATGGGGGCGCAGGTAGAGCCTATGTTGGCGAGTGTGTCCGCCTCCTCGTTGCTTTCACGACCTATGTGTCGCAACTCGCAACCATCGAAGTCTCCTTCGAGTGTGTCGTAGAGGTCGCGGTACGCGATCATGTTGTCGTTCAGTGCGTCGCACTCGTGCATTGTTTGATTGACGACCAACTTGGAGTCGCCATATATGATGAGCCTTTTGGCGCCACAGGCTTTTGCCATCCTCATCCCATGTAATAGGGCCTCGTATTCAGCCTCGTTGTTTGAGGCTGTGAACTGCATTCGTAGGATATATTTCAGCTTGTCCCCTTGAGGTGATGTCAATATGACACCTGCGCCTGCTCCATCTTTCCGTTTGGACCCATCAAAGTGCATTGTCCAGAGGTAGGACATATCTGGCTTCTCCGGGAGTTGGTTCTCCATCAAGTGCACGAGGAAGTTAGGGAGCACTTGCGACTTGATGGCGTCGCGCTTTTCGTATGTGATATCTCGTGGAGACAGCTCTAATCCCCAAAGCGCGACTCACCCCATGGCATCGGGGTTATTGAGGATATGCCCCAACGGGGCGTCGTTGACTACCACGATTGGGTGTTCCTGGAAATAGTGGTGCAGTCGCCGGGCGGTCATAAAGACACCGTACGCCAGCTTCTGGTAGTGCGGGTGCCGCTGCTTTGTTGGCGTGAGGACCTCGCTGAGGTAGTATACTGGGCGTTGTACGCCATGGACTTTGTTTTCCTCAGCTCGCTCGACGACGAGCACCGTGCTCACCACCTGGTTGGTGGCGGAGATGTACAGCAATAGTGGTTCCCTTTCTCGTCGAGTCACCAGTACCGGCGAAGTGGATAGCAAGCGCTTGAGATCTTCGAATGCTTCTTGTGCTTCATTGGTCCACTCGAATTTTTCGGTTTTGCGGAGGAGCTGGTAGAAGGGCAGTGCCTTTTCACCCATCCGACTGATAAATCGACTGAGGACCGCGATTCGTCCGGCCAGTTGCTGGACGCCTCTTACGTTCTTTGGCTTCTCCATGGCCAGTATGGCTTGTATCTTCTTTGGGTTCGCCTCGATTCCCCTCGCAGAGATGAGGTATCCGAGTAGCTGCCCAGATGGTACGCCGAAGGCGCATTTGTCCGGATTGAGCTTGATCCATTAGCGATCGAGGTTGGCGAAGGTTTCGCGCAAATCATCGATTAGAGAGGCTTCCTCTTTGGTCTTGATTACTATGTTGTCGACATAGACTTGGATGTTGCGACCTAGTTGTTCCTTGAGGCAAGCCTGCATGCATCGCTGGTAGGTGGCTCCGGCGTTTTTTAGCCCAAAGGGCATTGTGTTGTAGCAGAACACACCGAAGGGCGTTGTGAACGCGGTCTTCTCCTGGTCTTCCTCCTTCATTCGAATTTGGTTATAGCCTGAGTAGGCATCGAGGAAGCAGAGGCGCTCGCATTCAGTGGTGGAGTCGATGATTTGATCGATCCGTGCTAGCGGGAAGTGATCTTTTGGGCAGTGCTTGTTTAAAGAAGTGAAGTCCACGCACATCTGTAGGATATATGTGTCCTTTTTTGGCACCAGCACCGTATTGGCGAGCCAAGTGCTTTCCTTGATTTCGCCTATGAATTTGTCCTCGAGGAGTCAATTGATCTCCATTCCGACTGCCTGCGCTCGTGGCTCAGACAGTCGCCTGAGTGTTTGCTTGACTGGCCTTGCGTCGGGGTTGACGTTGAGTGCGTGCTCGGCGAATTCTTTGGAAACTCCTGGCATGTCCGCAGGACACCAGGCAAAAATTTCCCAGTGCTCACGGAGGAATTCGACGAGCGCGAGTTCCTATGCGGGACTCAAGTTGTTGGCGATGAGGGCCGTTTTGGTGGGATCTGATGGATGGACCTGCACCTTCTTTGTGTGTAGAGATGAGTCGAAGGAGAGATCAGGTGAGCTTGGCCTACTCAGGGGAGGCAGACTGTTGTCTGTCGTCTCTTTCAGTCTTGCGAGTTCCTCCTGCATGCCGAAGGACTGGGAGATTCTGTTGAATTCCCTGTCGCAAGCGTCAGATCGCCCGAAGTTCCCGTTGATCGTTATGACGCCGTTGGGACCTGGCATTTTCATCTACAGGTAGGCGTAGTGGGGTACTGTCATGAACCTGGCGAATGCGATGCGCCCAAGGATGCAATGGTATTGTGAGGGCCAGTCGACGACCTCAAAGTCGATGCGCTCACGCCGGAAGTTCTTTGGTGTGCCAAAGATGACGTCCAGGTGGATTTTGCCCAGGGGGTATACGCCTTTCCCTGGGACGATGCCGTGGAACGTTGTGTCCGATGCCTCCAAGCAGGTTAGAGGGGTCCTCATTGCTCACAAGGTACTCGCGAATATGAGGTTGATGCCGCTTCCGCCGTCCATGAAGACGCGACTCATGTCGAAGCCTCCAATTTGCGCCTCAAGTACGAGGGGGCAATGACCTGGGCGAGGTATTTGGGGCGGGTGGTCATGTTTATCGAAGGTAATGCACGACTCACTGCCACTGAGGTACTCAGTGGTGGATGGTGGCGAGTGCATGGCCAAGTTGACTTGGTGAGTGATGGCCTTCTGCACCCTATTGGATCATCATGGTACCCATGGCCCGTGGGTATGGTTCGCCTCCATGGTGCTGGTCCGGTGTAGCTCTGTTCGGGGGTGGCCCAGGTGGTGGTGGTGGTGCGCCATGTGCCATGGCGCCTAGAGCGGCTTCGTAGCCTCTTTCGACTGCATTGCGGTTCATCCGAACCAATCCCTCGTGTAGCTTGAGGAACTCGCGGCAGTCCTTGAGGAGGTGGCTAGACTTTCTCTTGCCATCATGCTTGTCGATGTAGAAGTGCACCGTGCATGGCCCGGACAGTTTGTCCTCGATGGAGGTCACGGGCGCTTCATCGCGAGTGCGGCGTTGCCATACTTGCGTGGTTTTCCCGGAGTCGCGGTATCGGCCGCTGCGGTATCCGCTGTTGCGGTTATCGTCGCGTCTATTGGCATAGCCAGCTGCGACCATGTTGACTTCATCGCGATCGTCGTAGACGCGCATGCGATGCTTACTTCGACGGTCACGTCTTCGTTCGAGTTCTGCCTCCTCATCAGAGTGAACGCGATTCTTCACCGAATCTTCTCCATCGGCCCACTGATTCGTGATCTCCAACAGGTGGTCGATGGTCTGGGGCTTTGAGCGGCCTAGCTCCTCCCTGAGTTCCATGCGGCGAACACCACCGTTGAATGCATCAATCGTGCGGTCTTCCCAGATGTTCTCCGCGGAGTTCTTGATGATGGACCACCTTTGGATGTAAGAGCGCAGCGATTCGCCAGATCTTTGCTGGCAGCATCTCAGTTCTTCGATTGAGGCGGGGAGTTTGTTCGTGCCCTTAAAGTTGCGCATGAAGCTGTAGACTAGCTCATCCCAACTGCGAATGGATCCCCGTGGGAGGTTATTGAGCCATGCCCGGGCGGCACCCTGCAGCTGTAGCTGCAAGCATTGCATGGCAGTACTTTGACTGCCTCGATGTAGCCTGACGGAGGAGATGTGATCCTCCAGCCAGATCTTGGGGTCCTGCAGACCGTCAAATTTCGGGTTCTCTGATGGGAGTTTAAACCCTTTAGGCATTCGCTTTTGCCTGATGGATCTGCTGAAGCATCTGGCGCCGCAGAGCTCCCCATCTTCCTCTTCCGAATCAGTCGACCGAGCATGTCGTGCCCTTGACTTGTCGATCTTGCGCTGCGTGAGTTCGTCACGTGCATCGTAGTCACGATCGTGTCGCCGTGAGCGGCGGCGTTGAGACAGGTCATGACTGTCATCGCTGGACGAGGGCGAGGAGTAGCGCTTTGCTAGTGCTTTGCCCTTTTTTGGGTCTGGTACCGGTTCCTTGTCAAGGGCGGCCTCGATTAGCCCCAGGCCCGCGATCGTAGATCGGTGCATGGCCGTTCGGGGATCTCCAGCTGGCGGCTGGTTATTGAGGAGGTAATGGTGGCTGCTATTACCGCGGCCCGCGGTGTCCTGGGAACCATGTTGCCTCTCGTGTCGACCGTCATAGAACCGAAGTCGAGGACTTTCGCAGCATCTATGCGCTCTTGTTCGGTGAGGTGAGCCATCCGCGACTGCCTCTTCTTGGCGAGGTACTCATTGCCTCTTGAGGAGGATCCTCCATAGGAGGAGAGCCCAGCGCGACGAAGGCTTGATTCGTCCGCTGCCTTTTTACGCGCCTCAAGTTGCGCGATTGCTTATTTTTGGTGCTTGAACTCCTCTTTTAGGAGCCAGTGGTAGCCCATCAGCATTTCCTGCGGGGACCCGAAGGGTAGAGGTGCACCTCGTAGGGCTTCGCGGCAGCGATCCCACTCTTGCTCGTTGAGCCTGATCATGACGCGTTCGCCGGTTTGCTCGTTGATCATGCTAGGAGGTTCGACTGCTCCTCCGTTGCCACCGTTACCGCTGTTGCCGCCGTTGCCACCGTTGCCGGCATTGGGTGGGTCGGTGCCGTTGCCGGTGTTACCACCGTTGCCGCGATTGGGTGGATCGGTGCCATTGTCGGTGTTGCCACCGTTACCGCGATTGGCAGAGGTGTCGCCCGCGTTGATGACGGTGCACATGAAGTGATTAGGGAAGCTGTTGCTTCCACAACTTTCAGATCCGGAATCGTAGGTTCCATCTTCAGTGGCCAGATCACTTAGATCGGAGTCGCAACTGCTGTCGCTGACCGTGTTCTCGACTGCCACCGGAGCATTGAGCTCGCTGAGGATGCCAATCGATGGAGGGAACCATGATGCCGGGGCAATTGCCGGTGTTGTCGGCTGATCAGGCATGCGAAGCGTGCCCATCTGACCAACTTGGAAGCGGAAGCTCCCAATTGCCAGGCTGACTCCATCGCCCACGGACTCGAAGGCCGGGCGAGTGACCGGCGTGTGGACGGTGAAGTCGAAGGCGCCGAAGAGCTGGCGGATCTCCGCTGTTGCGGAGTTGTAGATCGCAGTTGATGGGGCCGAAGAAGCCGCAACATCAGCACTCCCAATTCCCACAGACGGTGCCAATTGACGAGGGTCTAACTCATCAATGCCCATTGTTATGGACTTGGGTTTTGGAGAAGGAGGGAGCGCTGGAGACATCTATCGGCTAGCAAACAAGCACACAGGGGACAAAGGATTTATCCAGGTTCAGGCCTCGTAGAGGTCCCTACTCCTGCTTGTCTGCTCGTGGAAGTATTGAAGGAGTCGAAAGTTACAATGGTGCGCAGATGTAATCTGGCGAAGGTTGTGGAAACTAGGGTTGCGCATGTCCTCCTCGCTGCCCCCTCCTAGCCTTTATATCGATAGGCTAGGTCTCGGGTAGCAGGTCGAGTCGGTTACAAGTTAGGGTTTTCCCCTTCAAACTTTCTATCTTTAGCTTTTTCTTGATCTTCAAGCAATCGAGAGTCCGCAGGTTACTCGAGTCCTTCCATCTGGGCCTTGGCGACACCGTGGGCCTATACGTATTTGGACCGTATATACCAAGCTCGAGTACTTGTAGGGTATACCCATGTCACATGGACAAGACAATTCACATGGCAATCAGAACATAGGGCAATTGCAGATAAATAAGATAAAGCATCCAAGTACTAGATAATCCTAGGAATGTGTTCCATATATAGTCATACGTGCTCGCAATGAGAACTTGCACAACATCTTTTGTCCTGCTAGCCCGTTTGCAGCGGGGCCTCAAGGGAACTACTGGCAATTAAGGTGCTCCTTTTAATAGAGCACCGGAGCAAAGCATTAACACTCCGTGAACACATGTGATCCTCACATCAAAGCCATTCCCTCTGGTTATCCCGATTTCTGTCACTTCGGGGCCATTGGTTCCGGACAACAACGTGTGTATACAACTTGCAGGTAAGACCATAAACAATACTATCATAATGAATCAATAACATGTCCAGATCTGAAATCATGGCACTCGGGCCCTAGTGACAAGCATTAAGCATAACAAGTCACAACAGTCATAAAGCACTAATAGAAGATACTAGGCACCATGCCCTAACAATCTGATGCCATTACATGAACAATCTCATCCAATCCCTACCATCCCCATAGCCTACAACGGGGGATTACTCACTCATAGATGGGGGAAACATGGATGGTCGATGGAGAAGCGATGGTGATGATGATGGCGATGATCTCCTCCAATTCCCCGTCCCGGCAGGGTGCCAGAACGGAGTTTCTGGTGTTGTTTCGTGGAATCTGGTGGTGGCGGCGGAGCGGAACTCCTTCTGGAAAAACGTCGAACCCCCCTAAGTTTTTAGGTCAGAAGGCATCTTATAGGCGAAGAGGGAGACCGAGGGGTGTCTGGGGCAGCCAGACCACCCCCTGGCGCGGCCAGGCCCAGCCCGCGCGGCCAGGTGGTGTGGCTGGGCCCCAGCCCCACTCCGTCTCATATTCTGGCTTCGGGAGTCTTCTGGTGAAATAGGATTTTTGGCTTTTGTCCCATCCAATTCCGAGAATATTCATTTTCTGACTTTCCTGGAACCAAAAACAGCAGAAAACAGGCAGCTCGCACTATGGCTCTTGTTAATAGGTTAGTCCAAGAAATCATATGAAAAGTACTCCAAAGTGTGGAAAAAACACAAGAAAGTAGATAAAACCAAGCATGGAACATCAAAAATTATAGATACATTTGCAATGTATCAACATCCCCAAGCTTAACTCCTGCTCGTCCTCGAGTAGGTAAGTGATAAAAAGAAAGAATAATTTTTGAGGTGACATGCACCAAACTTGATCAAAGTATTTGTAAAACATTCAAAGCTGGGATCATAGTACTTCAATCATAACATGAAAGACAAAGTTCTAGCAATAAGATAAAGAAACTATAATGCAACATGAAAAGGCACAAACAAAAGATTCATGAATAACAATGCTTTGCAAGACGTTTGTTTGTTTCACATAAAGAAAACATAGCATAGTAGTATTCATCTTGTCCCTCATAGAGTAGCAAACATAAATGCATAGGACACCTTCAAAGTTTATAAGAGTGACTAGATACAAATAGTTTAAAACAAGCAATATCAAGGTATGCATCAATCAACAAGTCTTAGGACAATGCACATAGAACTAAGAATGGCCACTATGCTCTTAAAGTAGGTGCATAAAGATAGAATGTGGAGACTCAATATATAGGTGGAAGAAGGGCCTTCATAGAAGGAAGTAGGGATTCAAGTCTCATAAAGAGCTTCCAAAAATTATGGTACTTAATAGCTTTCAGCTCTCATTGCCCCTATCATAAGCATCTTGAAGTGATTAAGGTTAAAGTGAACAAACTATGGTGTACATGCTTGGCGAAGTATAAGTTAGAAATCTCATGTCCCTTGAATACGAGGGCCGCTCCTCATGCTACTCAAGTTTAGTTACCGGTAAGTTCTTATCATCGTAAGTAGATATGTATCATAGAGAACCGCCAACGGGGTACCCCTTGCCCGATGATACGAAAGAATCCCCATATAAAAATGACAAGGCAAGCAGACAATGAGCATCTCAGCAATCTTCTTATTTACCATGGAAATATGGTGCTTTTTTCTCTCTTTCCTCTTTTCATAATCTCTTTTTTTCTTATTTTTATCAACATCAGACTCTTTTTTTATAAGAAGAATGCTTCATAGACAGCTCATTATGGTTACGCTACAGTTTCCACCATGTTAGCAGGGGTTAGACCAGCGGCCCAGGCGTTTCTCTAACACATATACATAACTACATGGACCGTAAATTCTCACCAAACAACCTGAAATCTGATACCACTTGATAGGGCAAAAGTGTCCGATCTTTCGATGAGATGGTGATAAGTCGATTTGGGTGAAGTTCAGGCTTGACGATCCAACTACACGTGCGAGCACGAGCACCAATGCAATTGCTACGCCAATCTCTAGGAGGTTACCGATCTTGTAGAAGCATGATCAGCCTAGAGGATGATGAGGACATCTCTACTACTAATACACCCACTACTCCTACGATAATGTTACATGGACCTCTCACAAGAGCTCATGCACGACTACTCAATTATCAGGTACTTTCGTTTCTAGAAACTCTTCCTAATATAAATTCAAATATGATGATGCCTAAATCAGACGTGTTTATGTTACTTAGGATTTATGGATCTAGCAAGGACGAGAGGGACAGGCATTGGAGCATGGACGTGCATGGAGAAGGCCACAAGCGTGTGAGGATTAACGATGACGCTACGAGTGGAGATTTCAGGACTTTGAAGCCACCATAATGCTACAAAGGATGCTTGGACGAATTTCACAAGATACCTACTCATATTATTCATCCAAGGCTTCATTGTGTTTTGCGTCACCTTATTTTATGGCCAGGCACATGTATTTTTGATCTAGATAATATAGGGACTTTCTGGAGGCTGTTTGAGTGGAGGAAGACCCATCTAGAGGTGTTTTCGTTAAGGTTGGACGAAAATCTCCTCTCTTCCTCCATATAAACCCCCTCCTAGCCGTCATTAGGACTCGGATTTTGTTTAGACTAAAAGTTAGCCATCATTGCAACTTTGCCAAGACTTGAGTGTCGCCGAGACCTCCGAAACTTCGCACCTATTCAGGATCCCGCCATATTCAATAAAGCTTTTATCTTTATTCGTAATATCTTGATTGTAATATTAGTTCTTACTTATTCTCGATTCCAGGTAGGAATTAAGACCATCGCTGGTCAGGCTGATCGTGCCTATAAGATCGGTAATCTTCAGGAGATTAGCCTAGCGATTGCATTGGTGCTCGTACCCACACGTGTAGTCGTATCGTCAAGCTCAAACTCCACCTAAATCGACTATCACCATCTCATTGCAAGATCGAACACCTTTGCCCTATCAAGTGGTATCAGATTCAGGTTGCTCGGTGAGATCTATTTTTTCCTAGTCTAAATCTGTTTTTACCTAGAGTCTAGAAAAAGCCTACAAAAAAAATCTCTTGTCCCAAAACCAGTCTTAGCCTTTTCGCTTTGATCACTTAGTTTTATTTTATTGAATTTTTGTTGCATCGTTCGTCAAGTCGCTGATTTTAGTGTCTAGTCGTTTAAAGTTTCGAGTTCTAGTCACGTTTCTGTCACCTCTTGCATTTTGTTTGCACCACTATAATCGTGCTTCTCCGCTGCGTCTGTCTTGTTTCGCGTATAAGATCGTTGTGGCCACCGACGACTACCGATTCATCTTCGTTTGTGGCCGCCGTCCGTCCATATTCCTTTTAATCAGCTGCGGATTGTTGGGAAAGTTTTAAAAAGAGAGAGATTGGTTCGGTAAAACAAAGATTATTTACCGATTGCTTCTGTCAGGTTTCAAGGATAGACACACCGAACAGATCCTTTGGTGGATCCGGAAAATCCTCATACTCCCACCGCGTCCTTTATTGTTTGACAGATTATTTGTTTCGGTTTAGATCTCTAGAAAAGACTGCCGTGTACTAGTTTTGGCAAGTTTACTACTATACCGCTTTGTGGGCAGTCGCGGAGCTGCATGTATTATGTGTGGTCGGGCGACATCATAAAAAAAATATAAACAATAAAGAAACCAGCTAAGTAAACTCGTTTTGACTAAAAAAAACTGATTAAATACCACACTTTGTGATTTTGACATCGCTTGGCCACTGTTTGTGGGTCCAACTTCTAATCAAATCTTTTATCTTTACTATTAAAAGGAAGTTGGTGTTGGTACGTCCACTTTACCATCAAACATCCACTTTGACAGCAAACATTGGAAGAATCACGGCCGTCCAATCTCTTACCAGTGGATCAGATCACCCTTGTGGTTGATATCCAAAACTGGTCCTCCATCGTCCTATCTTCCGCCCCGCACGAAAAGATCTCGCCGCCAATTCAGCCTCATCCCCGTCAAGCCAGAGACCTCACGCGATCCCCTTCTGCCCTCACCGCTTTGACCGAGCCATGGAGGAGGAGACAAATCCCAACCGCCTCGCACGCGTTGTCGCCGTGGCCGACGAAGAGGCCCGAGATGGCCGGTGCCGCGGGGAGCTCCCTGATGGGCCGGTCGCCGCCCATGGATTCCACCGAGATCTGGCGGCTCACAGCGGGAAGGCGGCCTAAAGTTTCCTGATGGCAGCGGCCGCCGTGGCCGACGAAGAGGTCCGCCATTGCCGGCGCATGAAGGGGACGAGACCTGCGAAGGAGGATTCTTGCGCTGCTCTACACCGTCGCCGCTCTCCGGAGCTTCCGCCCGGTTCCCGCTAGAAAGTGAGCTGTTCGCGGTGGTGGGCGGCAAAGCCGGGCATCCCAGCGTCGCCCCGTCTCCACACGGAGCTGCTCCAAATGCTCCCCTCTGGCTTGCTCCCACCAACAAGCTATGAACAAGGTGATTGCTAATCATGTGCTGATTATTCTAGGGACAATCACAGGTGATGTTCTATTGTAATAATGAAATTGAGTACTCTCGACTATGTGCATTTTTTTTTATTCACCTAAATCAGATAGCAAATTGCTTATCAAAGAACATGTTCTGTGATGGAGGAAGAGCAATAAGTTGTAGGTGCAAATTATTCAGTATTTTCTCAAAACTGTTTAGATTTACACTAGGCTGGCTGAATACTTGTAAGGTTGTTGTTTCCATTAACAATTTCTTCAAAACGGTTTAGTTGTACACAATATGAATTAATGATAAGAAGTTAAATGATTTATCTTATCAGTAACTTCAGTTTAGTTCGAATGTGCGGAAATATATATTTCAGTTCCTTAATGCATATGGGATAATTCGAGGACCCAAATACGTCAATATATACTTTTGGAGCTAATTAAATCAGACCTATGCGAGGAGTACATGTGCCGGTTTATTAACATGAAGGTTCCAGTTTCACTCATGAATTATTCAGAGATTCGGAAACCCATTAGTAGTAACTCCACATTCGCAGTGCTTTCAAGTTGTTGTACTTAGCACATTCATAAGCAGCAGTTCATTCATATGAAACCTCAGATTCTGATTTTAGCAACTAAATAAATATCAGATGGAGGTCAACCGCAAGGAAGCCGGTCAGGTGAGCTGTGTGGCATGAAGCAGCACTATGTGCAGCCCTATGGTACATCACCATAAAGGAGGTCGGCTGTTCTGCTTTCTTCCCCACCGGCGTGGAGCTCTGTACCGCGACTATGGTTGCAAGGATGCACGACCACCCTTTGCATTCCTCTTTGTCTCCGTAGTCGACGTCCGGTGCGCATGGAGATTCCTGCCGGCGTTGGTGCAGTGTGATTGAATTATATATGTCGGCGGGCAGGGATGTTGAAGCGGGGAAAACGTTGATGCGGTCAGGTAATCAGGTCTCTTAGGCTGCATCTGTTATCTCGATGTGCACATGTTTTCTATTCTTGCATCTTGGTACTCAATTCCTAGCAATCTATCTTCTTTTCCGTTTCTTCTTTTTGTTGTAGACTAGCTTGTAGCTACGTGTGGAATCAGGGGTACTAAATCCTTTCTAAATTGCAACTAATTTATGGGTTTCTCAGGGATCACGCAGACGCCTGACACCGAGAAGGTAGGGAAGGTGGCGGCGAGCGAGGTTGAGGAGAACCGAGCCTATCATCGCGGCTGGCACATTCACCAGGCTCTAGCGTCAATGATGTCCTGCCGGCCGGGACTAGGCCGTGCAACCTCATGTTTTGCTGGCCACAATTGCAGGGACCCTAGCATCGTTGGTGGCGCTATCACGTGCAACCAGCAATGGAGCCAGTGGTGAGCTCATGCAGTAGTGGAGGTGATTGGATAAGCATATGCTCAGTTTGATTCTTACTCTAATTTCTGTGATTTCTACATCATTGTATTCAAATTTCTGTACTCTCGCATGTTTTTGAATTCTCTGGCTAAGTCTGTATGTTTCCATTCTTCATTATTTTCTCATCAATGAAGTAATGAACAAAATTCAGCTATCAAAGGTTAGTACAGTCAGTATTCTTGAATTAAACGTAGCAATATACTAAGTAGAAGTGTAAAGTGTCGGAGTTCTGCATCAATTTCTATAGCCTTCATCTATTTTCCCTATTTGGTAGGGTGAGTTCAGTAAGACAATGATGTATAGTAGATCTTGGAACCTCCGGAGAATACCAGTGAGTATTAATCACCTGTTGATCTGTTTTTTCATCTCCAAAAACTGAGGTGATTTCTCCTCTAAAGCCTAATATGTGAAAATTCTACTTGAAGTGCATGTTCAATATATGAAAATCTGTATGTAAAAATCTGCATGTACCATGTAGTAGTATTGCATGTTAAACTTTCTATTTTTTGCACCGCTGGCCAAGTTGATTAGTTGACTCTGCCATCATCATGTTACTAGAGTCCCCTGGTTCCATTTTAGTGATCAGACCACTCACAAAACTTCACTATCACCGGCAACGATCACATCTTAATTGGAGCACAATTTTTCCTGTCTTTCTGCTCGTACTGTAATTGGAGCACAATTTTTCCTGTCTTTCTTTCTGCTCGTACAGTTCGTTTCGTAGCTTCCAGTTATACTCATATATATCCATTCATGTGGTTTTTAACCACAGGTCAATGTTGAGGACTAAGACATATGTGTGTTCTTCGGATTATATTATGTCACTGACTTTATTTTGTGGTTGCTTAAGAAGTTGCTGGTTCTAGCACAACATCAATGTTTGCCTGTCGGCCGGGACAGGCCGTGCAACATATCATGTTGGTGGAGGCAAGTGCAGGGATCATAGCATCTTTGGACCAATGCGTACAGCTTGCTGCCATGTTCATTTTCTTGATTTGGGCACTACCCATCAATTCTATGTTGTTTTGACACAAACGTTATCATAATTTGGTGCTTACTTAGGTTCTAGGAGTAGAAGGTCTTGTGGTCACTATTGTTTCGCCATGGGTAAGAAGTCTGACGACCACGCATCTTGGAATTTCAGTAAGAAAAAACTTAGTTTTCTCATTAGAAGTTCTGGAGCCGAGTATGATTTGGAGAACAGGAAACAAAGGTGCGCATGAATTAGTTGTCTTCGTATTGCACCACCGGCGTATGGTACAACCACCAGCTGAATCCATACAACCTTTTGTTGGGGAAAATGTATTATATTTGAAATAGTCATCCAATAGAATCCTTTGGCCCTCGTATAAAAGGACAACGGAACATCCTCCCTTTTAGCTGCAGCAATAGAATTGGATTTTCTATTTATCCTCCTGTAGTTTAAATGGCAACGGAACAGCCAAAGATTTCAAATGTTGTTCCTTTTCCATTTTCCTTCTTCACATGGAACATACCATGGGGCTTTTGCCTGTATTCCACTTGAGGAAAGAAGCTGAAGCCACAGTATTGTGTAAGAAGCTAGCTGAGAGGGAGACGTTATGCGCTCAAATCAAGGATGATTCAAGCCTTCAAGGGTTCCTTCAGGATATATTTTCAAACTTTTTGTGGTTGATTGAATGTAGATGGAGAACATGGTTTTCTTTTTCAATAATGCTGAGCTAGGGCTTGTGCTATTTGCGCTGGTGCTGTCGAAGCCCCTCCATGGTTGCAGATGCCATCTATGCATCCAGGATCACCCTCAAGAATGTTCCTCTAAGGACTAACACCCTGAAGCATCACATGGGCTATATACTGAATCACATCTACTATAAGTATGCACGGTAGTGAAATCTCTCTTGCACTTAATGTAACAGATAACTGATAGATTATTGCTTCCTGATATTGAATTTTAAGTTTTTGTTGAATTATTAATTTTAATTAAAATGGAATTCTATTGTTTTCAGAGTATTGCAGTTATCTACATATGAGTTTAAATTTGCTTGCAAAAAAAATTAAGAGATCCGTAGCAGCGCACGGCCATTCAACTAGTTCTGTTAATTGGTCACCACCCACCGCTTGTTGAAGTTCAATCCCGTGATTGTTTCTCTAGGACCCGAATCAATTTGGCTACTCTCTCCGTCCTAAAATAAGTGACGTGGATTAGTCTAGATTCGTATATATTATATATGTTTTAAATTTAGATACATGTGAATTTAGACAAATCCAAGTCAATTTTTTTTAGAACCGAGAGAGGGAGTAGTTTTTTCTATCAGAAGAAAAAGGGTACGTTCGCTTGTCTCTTGCTTGACAGGTTGTGTCGTTTGGAAGGTTTTGCAGGCCGGGATTGTAACTTGCGAAGTATCTTGCCACTGATACGTGAAAAAAAAAGTCCAATCCGTTTCCTGATCTGTTCACGTAACTTTTTGTTATCCTCGGATCTCAATTAATTGGCTAAGTTTTTCTAGTTTCGGATATATCTAATACTAAAATATGTCTAGATACATCTGAATATAGACAAATCTAAGTTATTTAATTTGGATCGGAGGGAGTAAAAAGTTTGTCCAAATAGTTATTTCTGCGCCACGTCTTGTCAGCATCTCCTGAACAACTTTCGACATGTTAAAAAGCATAGCGTTTTGCTGTTTCGGCTCGTGTTCAGCGCAGTATGATTCCTGGCCTCAGGTATATTGCGCTTCGTTCACATTTCTGTTGGCTCATTAACTATTTTTTTTTAGCTCCTGCAGCACGTGATTTTATGTGTGTTTTAAGCTCGTGTCTCTAGTTCGGCCTAGTCTAGGACCAGCACTTAATAACTTTGAGCGTATTTTCAGCTTTACATTGACTAACATGGTTGCAGCATATTTCTCCACATATAGGCGTATTCGACAACTCTCCAGTTTCCGGCTTCCTGAAAATCCGCCACGGAGCAGTATCGAACATCCTAACTCCGCCGAGACGGATCCAAGAAGCTTGCCCAATTTTCTTCACAGACCACGGAGCACCACTTATGTCGATTCCCGGATCGGCCAAATCGTGGAGCAGTAAAAATTTACGGGAGTATGCCACCGCCAAGTCAGAAAAGCGCTTCGACTATGTGCAAAAATCCCCAATCGACTGCACCCTTCCTGCTGGCCCGCACCACCCCGGCGCACCTTCTGTCGCCATGGCGCCTGTGACCGCCGATTAATCCCCACGATCTCAACCCCACCGCCGCCGGAGTTCTCCTCGCGGGCGAGCAAGCAGTCTCCACCCTCGCCCCAACCCGCACGCATCAGTTCCCCCCCACGCATGCATCTTCGACCGCGCCACCATGCCGAGCTCTACACGACCGGCCTATCTCCACCTCTGACTAAATATTGAGCTCCGTGCATCCTCAAGAAGCAGAAGCGCATGAGCGAATCGAGCCTCTAACAACAGTAGTGCCCCCGCCTCCATCCATGTCCGCATGAGCAAATCGGGTCGCAGATCTCCACCTTGCCACCGTCGGGATTCTCCACCTCACCGCCAAGGATCATCTCTTCACAGCCTCTCCCAGTTCCCACCACAGCACGTTCACCCGCCACTCGCCTGCCCAGATCAGTGACCGGGAGGACGACTTGCTTTTTTTCGAGGAACTGGACGGCCACTTCTACCCGGCTGTCAACTGAACCTCATGTTCATTCAGACCAGCCAAACGGACCAAATATGGTTAATGGGCTCACTGCCCATTCCGAAAGTGAGAAGCCAGAGCCAGAGCCAGACCGAACGTTTTCTGCTCCGTCCAAGACGCCGGAGCATCCTCCAGAAGCTGGATCGAAGGAGTTCTGGGAATGAGGAGGGTTACCGAACACGCCCATATTAAGCCTATCTTATCTACAGCTCCACATATTTTTACACTGTGCAATATTTGTTCTTCTGGTAATCGTTTTGCTCAATCTTCGAAGTTACTGGTTGCCGATCGCCGCCTACTGTATGGTAAAAACTTGTAAGAATTTGGTATTTGCAATATTGTGAGCGACTTGCCATCACATCCTAATAGTTGATAGGAACATATACTTGTTATTTGTCTCTTGTTTCTACTAGTTATGGTAGATTCTGAAGTTAGAAGTTCTTGGGCTTCGTCTATACTTGGAGATGTGCCACAACCTAGCAAACCATAACGACCACCACGAGAGATAAAAGTACATGATCAGATTACCGTCTCTATGCCGCAATTTAATGGTTGCTCTAAACCTAATTTATATATTGAATGGGAGCTTGAGTTAAATGATATATTTGTTTTTCATAATTTTTGTGAGCGTAAGAGAATACAAGCTGCAATTAGTCAATTAGTACACTAGATGGGCACGCGCTCTTCACTGCGCTGTCTACAGTGCGTTGGTCATTTTTTGGTACCCGTGGTGGGGTTGCATCTGTTTTTGGGCATATCACAAAGTTTAGTTTTGCAAAATTCTGTTTAGTGTTGACCAGCGCTCCATGGCATCAGGAACATACTGCCTAGCAATTGTTGCCATCCTAACAACATATAGGTTAGCTTATGTTGTTTAGACAAAAAGCAATAATCTATCAGCAAAACTTTCTAGAGTAATCTTAGTCATCAAATTCAGTCTCAAGACTATCGTTAAGGAAATTATTTTGAAGGTGTTACTGGTTCCACGCACCATAATAAACTCATCAACCAAGGCATGCCCAAGGGAATCCGTAAGAGGGTCAGGGAGCTCAGCACATACAATGTTGTTGGCCGTGGTTGTTCCTTTGTACCACCATTCAACCAATAATATTATGTGAATGAGGCAGTCATGTCTTTTGGAATTGGACAATGTCAGCAATACCAATAAAACCGGATGCAAAATATACCATACACCACATTTTTTCCACTTCTGTTACCCTCACCCACTATAGCAGATATACTTTGACAGAGTGCATAGAAGCTTGACTGAACCAGTGATATGGCAAAGGATTAGCCCAAGACATGAGCAAGCTTTAACAACTATTTACTGGATTAACCCACAACAACATAAATAAGCATTTGTATGCTTATTTCAGCAGTGAAAATAAAATCAATAATACTACCGCATGGTCACTTCGTCCCTACGAGTAGAAAGAGAGCAAGTATTACCCCTCTTTTTCCTCTTTGGCTACAAACAAATTTATACTTTATTTTTAAATTGGGTGTGTACTAATCAACATCGAATCTATGATAACATGCGCCCTTACGATCATCAAGGATCGTTTCCATCACACACAATAGAACCGCACCCACCAACACACCCTCACATGACTCATCTCTACTTAACTTTGATAACAAATGTTCAACAAAGTTATCTGATCTATATATCTTGCTAATTTTGAACCCTGGTAGGCCTTGGTAGTAGGAATCTTTCTTTAGAGATGATCCCAGATATGGAAGATTTGCTCTTTTTAGTTGCATTTAGTTCTTGTACAACTGAAAAATAGTCAGATGTGAATAATAAAACCCAAGAAATTAGGATTTAGAAGATAAACATCTTTATAGTTTTCACTGTAAGAGCAGCAAGCTCAGAAGCAAAAAATAAGAATATTAAGTAGTACTATAGTCACTGCGGTCACTAATAATTAATTGCATGGCAACCCGTGGAGCAATTGGGGCAGTAACCTCCATCGAGCCATCCGAAAAGTTTGCACTAAAGGGTTCCCAAAATTGAGCACATCAACAAGATACTTTCCACATTGCTAGGATCATCCTGCTCCCTACCATCATCGCCATTGCTGAAGCATTTGTCCTTTTCTATATATATCTAGTTATCCACTGAAGCATCCAAAATATATAATTGACCAAACAGACTATCTCTTTGCAGGAATGATCCAATACAATGGGTAATGGCACCAGTTATTCTAAAAATCATAAGGACCATTATGAGTATCTACTGTCCTATCAACGTGAACACAACGGTATGTGAAACAGAACAAAGAGTTATATTAGAAGACCATTTTCAGGAAATGCTTACATAGATTATCACCATCAAACCACATCAATTCCGCAAAGACATTACTTGGGAAGATACTGCGGCCACCAGGTAGAAGGCACCACTGAGCATAGTATGTGCAAGTGAACACGCAACACATTTGAACTAAATCATAGAGTGCTTGAACAACCAGAGTAACAACAAAAATAAGCATATCCTGAATGAAGGATCATAGCTAAATAATAAGATCCTTCTACACTAGTTTGCATCAGCCTTCATGATCTATATGGGCAAATCAAAAGCTATAGTAAAAAATCGCCCTGCATGGAGAACAACTGCCAACAAACAAATCACCAAGTGAACAAAACTAACTTGAAAACAATGAAAATGAAAATAAAAAACCTGATAAACCACAAGAGAGGAACCATAGAACGTGGAGGCAAAATCAACAAGAAAGGCCAATGACATTAACATGACGATCACATAGCCCCACGTGATCAACAAAAGGTAACAAGAATATTTAAATCAGGAATGACCAAATTTGACCAACACACATGAAGCATTCAACTCTGATTAGAAGAAGAAACCCGAATCAGCACATAAGGACATGGAAGCAATGTCCGTCAATGGTCACAAATCGGCTTGTAAACTTGAAGATACAACACCTGAAACCAAACAATAACACCCATGACCAAAAATGAAATGAAAGCACATGCATGAAATAGTACAACTTGATAAGAAGAAAGGCAGCCAATCCACATACGAACCATACAAAAATCTATAGGTCGTTCACCTGGACATATATGCTGACAATGACACAGGATGTAGTGCACATTAGAAGGTAGTCTGTATTAGTTTAGCACTTTAACTTCACAGCCCCACCTTCTGCTTCAGTTGAGCCATCTGAGCATCTTGCTTCAATGGTGGCACAAAACCATAAAATGTGTTCAGACGAAATCAAGCAGCGAGGTGGTGGCATAGGATTTTTCATCAGATGGACACGAACCCCTGAACAATAGGACCGGTGGCTGAGAGACACCGTGTCTCCCAACTGCTCTGCTTTGGACCTCGATTCTAGAGGGTGTCTAGTGCATCCTCCACCTATTCGTAGCAAATTTTGTTTCATTATATATTCATCTAATAGAAAAGGTGTAAATAATTAGACAATGACTTGTGTGAACAAAATAATATTGACATGAAACTGGAACATGTTCATGCTCACCATGGTCCATCCTTGCGGATTTCTAGGTCATTTGCTTGACCTTTAGTGCACCCAAAAGCCTTCATACCCTTACAATCCACACCAGGGGTGAAACGTCATGACGGTAATGGTTGTACAGTGCACTGGATGCCGAATCGCCGTTGGTGAGATACTGAAGTTGTTGGTCAGTTAGTTGTGTCATCCTCATAGATTAGGGCAGTCGACCCAAGGGAAAAAAGGATGGTTTCACGGGGAGGCAGTACTGGCTAACGACGCATAAGGAGGTGAAATTGGTGTGGCTCCTTGCCTTTGGATGGGGAATTCATGGGAAGGAAGGTGTCACGGAGGAGAAGTCGCATGGAGGAAGGCGGTGGCGGCTGGATACCCTAGAACACGGCACCCGAAAGAAAAAGAAGAGGAAAAAAGAGAGGAAAAAAGAAAAGAGCTTTTGCTACGGGGATGGGTTTGGGGGTGCAACGGTGTCAGTGCTTACTGGCCAAGAAGGCCAAGAATAGACACATCCAGTCATCCGTGGGGCAGAAGCGCGCAATGAAGTTGAAAAGAAAAAGAACCAATTGACAACTGAAATTTACACCTTAGATTGACCGAGCTGAAATCATAGGTACTAAACACGTGCACGTCAGGAGTGCGCTCAGCGCTGCTGCATGCGGCCAAGCGCTCGTGGCGATACCCGTGCATGCAAGAAAATTTGTAATAGTTCATGTCTCAAGAGAAAAGAAAATTGTTGCACTGGATAAAAATTCTAAATAAATATAAGCAAAAGGGACATGCTTAACCGTCCAAGCTTATTTTTCAGCATGCAGAATTGCTCATCCGTGCAATATACAGAACAATGCATTTAGGCCGTTTAAATTGATGAAGATGACATTGTACAGAAAAAATTGATCATAATTACAATGAGAAACTCAGAGTAAAGAACATGAACGTGAAAAATCATGTTACCATTTGGTCTTCACAACTGCTACGGAACACATAAGAACTTATTACAATCCCACCTAAATAGAATATGCTTCGTCTGGTAGTGTATTAACTTGTACATATACATCAAATACTGAACCACCGATGCAGCTCCCCTTTTCGGAGACTTGAGGCAAACCTGTAACATCGGACGGTGACACTTCAGTGCATATGGTAGCTGGTTGCCCTGTAGAATGCAGTGCACTCATATTCTGTTGCCAAGTCTAAAGTCATTATTATGTCTTGTTGTATTGTGTCTTCACAAAGGCAAACCAAGACACAAATTGCCTGGAGGTTATAAATTTAGTAAAAATGACAAAAAAAAAGAGTTTCTTCATTAAACACTCTACCTAAGCATTTTTTTTCCGAAACTGTCTCGTGAAATAAAGAAATGCATATCTCATAGTTTGAAACAGAGGGATGGTAAAAAAGGTTATTCCAGAATGAATAGAACAAATAAGTCCACTTATTTGAAGTTCTTAAGAAGAACTGGATAAGACAAGGGTGTAAAATTTTGAGAAAGAATAGACCTCAGTTAGCAACAAATTTTACTATATACCTATCTTTTTACCAACACTGTCGTTCCAAGGAAGTTCTGAGATCCTGCGAATATACTACATAAGATGCTCACCTTTATGAATATATTGTTACTCAGCATACATGAACTTCCTTACCACCATGAGAGTAACCAGAATGTACAAAAAATAAGTCATATTTCATTTATGTACAATAAATTCAATACAAAGAACAGAGTAGTTAAGAGAGCATACATAACAAAATGAATATTCATTGATGAACGTAAGAATACAAAATAACATAAATTATTATTCTATCAAATCAGTAAAAAGTAACTAAAACTGGATTTACCCTGCACATTTTTGTATTGCAAGCAAAGAAGAAACCACAACTAAGTACGGTAGGCTAAGGAGAAACAACTACAGGAAATGAAGTCAATGCATAAAAGAATTCAAATCATTGAAAGAAAACATAATATATACATGAAATGCAACTATTGGTGAGAGGCTGTATAAACCAATTGTGTTACGGAATTCCCCACCACACATGGTAGAGATTTAAGTTGCACGATAGGAAACTTTTTTGAGATGAACAATTTGGGCAACTACACGCCCAAACATCTAGAAAGAATATAGGAATACACACTGAGGTCTTGGAAAGAGAAATAGAAGGAACGTATTAATGATAAAATCATACAAAATAGGAGGACAACAATTACTACCCACACATCTGGCCAACCACTCGCCAAGACAAATTTCACACCTCTGAGCATCCTTATCAATAGAAGATAGGGCCATCATCAAATAAACACACGGAGGAGCAATATAAGACACCAAGACAGAGGACCACCCAATTGAAACTGCGATGTAGACAGGAAGTGCTGATAGATGATCAACATAAGAGGCAACTAAATCACCTGGTAAAATATTAGGGGAGTCTGCACACATGATGGATGAATACTACCAAAGGATCATAAATGTACTTTCACTAATCATGAAATAAGATACTCCCTCCGTCCAGAAATAACTGACTTGGGCTTGTCTAGATTCGAATGTATCTAGACGCATTTTAGTGTATAGATATATTTGAATATAGACAAATCCAGGTCAGTTATTTCTGGATGGAGGGAGTAGTTAAAATAGGGGAAATAAGAATTACCTAGAGCTGATGAGGCTGGAGGTATTATTACTTGAAAAAAAAAGTTTCTGAATTCTTACTTCTTGGTGTAGTTTTTTTTATCCTATCTGAGGAGATGAGGATAACACAGATACAACATCTAGCTAGCAAAACAGAAGTCCTTAAACTACATAATCAAATGTCTCTAGCAGACCCATGTAAGATCATACCGATTAGCTCCGCAAATCAGAAGGCAAAGGTACATTTAATTTTGATAACTAAAAATTTGCACATATATAACATGGAGTAGGCAAGCCAATAATCACCTTGGTGAATCAAATCTGAGCGAATTGACGAAGCATTGATCTCAAATGATAATGGGTGGGCCGATCTTCTTAGCAAGCACTTGTCGATGATGATGGTGGATGATAGATAACTAGCATGTAGCTATGAACTCTCCCGCTCGAACCCTGATGCCAATGCAACAACTCTTGAACCTTGTAGGATATTCACAACACCACACTCTTGCGCAAGCAGCCGTCGACCATGAACGCTAGTTTGCAATCTACTAATTCCCAGTGGAACAACAAATCACACTCAATTATAGTTGGTAAAATCGGTCACAGGGTAATTCCAGAGATTCTATGAAAGAAATAACTCCAAAATATTTTAACGTGGTCTAAACCTAACTTGTGTGGCACCCCATCTATTTAAGAGTCTAGGGGTGGCGGCCTAGGTGGGATCCGTTGGTCCCACCCAACTAAAAGATACAAACCGACCCAAAGTTGGGTTCAACTCAGGGTTCTGACATGGCAGAGTTTGGGCCTGTTTCTCTGCCGCGGCAGCCTCCCGTGGCAGAAAACGACTCTGTTTCTGTGCCACGGCAGCCTGCCGTGGTAGGAAAACGCGTTGTTTCTCTTCCGCAGCAGAGATCCTGCCACGTGTTGATCTTCTTCTTGGTAGATCCTTGCGCTTCGTGCTACGCCTTCTTCTCCCATGTACTTGATCATACAATAGCACAAAGACTTAGGCAATATAAAATTCTTATAAATGAAAGCATCATGGTCAACTAGGAATGAATTCACCTCATAGTCATTATTGATTTGACTCAATATTTCCTTCCAGTTCAAGCAGTCAGAATCATCATAATCCTTGTATATATCCTCATCATCCTCCCTTTCTTCATGAAAAGCCGTCCACGGCTTTGGGTAAGCTGAAAGTGGAAGAAACAAAAAGAACAGTGTGTACACAAAGTATATGCATATATAACATGTTGTATTATTGTTGTTCACGTGAAAAATATGTCCAATATACATCAAGCAACATATATTGCAGGTATAAGTGAAGTACAAAGAATCATGATCATGGTGAAAAACAACTAAATAGATAGTATTGTTCCTCAATATTAAATTTAGTTTTCTTAAAGAAGATCTATGATCAAATTTGTGGACAAGATCAAACCAATTCAAAATGTGTGAAAACCAAATTGATTCACACCATGCTTCAACTGCGCTACTCTGATTATTATGAACATGATCATGTTGTCCAGTATGGAAGATGCAACTCAATTTGCAAATATAAGTGAAGTATAGAGCAGTAGCACAGCCAGACAAAGACTTTTGGGACAAACACAATGGATATGAAAATTTGGGTTCTATTCTAGCAAGATTACAACGATCCAACATAGGTGAAATTACTTGTATTGGCTGCATTATATCAACTAGATCTGACTTTGGTTTCATACTATCTCAAATTTTAGCATATGTCCCACAACACAAAGTCGTCGACACACAACATGTATGGCTGAAAATAGCATGTTTCAGTTCAGCAATTCTATCACAAGTAATGCATATGTGATCCACAAGAAAATTTTCATCCATGCTATATTCACCAATTAGATTGAAAGTGAAACAAGGAGTATATGTGCTGGAATTTAGACATGAAATTTCAGAAATCTTGTCCATAGCACAACTCATACTCATCGGTTCATTTAGCATGATGGAATACACAATATCAGTAGGTGGTATTCGAGAAAGTATTTCTTTATGTGTAATCAGTACCACATGATCAAAATTTGAATTGGGTAAACTATCACATGATGTTGAAAGATTAGTGCAAGGCAAATCACAAGGATGCTTCAGTAAAGGAAAAGACTCACAATATGTCGCACATGTTGGCTGAAGCTCCAAATCAGTACCAAGGTTGTAGCTACCTCGGTGAATTACGCTCCTAGTTACAAGCCTGGATGAGCAGAAATGGTTGAAATAGTACGGTGGGGCCCAAATGCCACTCACAGGTAGACCTTTCGGCCGTCCCAACCATTTCCAAACATCGGGACAAGAACGGGCGGCGTAATCGGCAGGCGAAGGGATCAACTACATACACAAATGAGTATGTATGCAAGCCACCATACAATGGTTCTCAGAGTCATTCCATCTAAAAAGAAAGGAAATATAGCAACGCCATACGGCAAGATCCAAATATCCTAGATAGATATGATAGTTTAGGATATCTCCTCATACATCAAACATCAGAGTATCAGGCGGAAGTGGAAAACAAGATCCGAGTACGGATAAGAAGCAAATCGGCATAAGATGCCCCATAAATAAACACATCCCGCCCACAGATATCACGGATCCCCGTTCCCGGAATCTCTACACCGAATGATCGTTGCCCACATCGTCCGTCTCCTCCACCCAGTATCCATCTTGCGGGTTCACCTGTTCATCTGAATCAAACAATTTATCGTGTGAGACCCTAGGGGTACTCAGCAAGTCTTTATGCCTCTAAAGGGGACACAACCTGGGGTGACGCAATTGCAGCAAAAGATAAACCCTAACAATTCTATAGATACTCGCTAACCATCCGCCTAACCAGAGATAGACAGATGTCCGTGAATTAATAACAACAGTTATAACAGTAATATTAATAGATCCATCCTCCTCCTCGCTTACCGACGAGGAAGCGGACGAACAACCCCCCATCCGTTGGCAGTTTTATTAACCATTCCATGAGTGTTGCACTATTTACTAGTCAGTTACTTAGTCAAATTAAAGGCGGTACTTTAGTTATACTTGTCTATGATCGAGAAACTGTGCTCCAAGTCGTCCATAACCGCGGACACGGCTTTCAAAAAGTTTTACCCTGCAGGGGTGCACAAATAGCAACACACACTCGATCAACCTCGGAAAAACCAAATCAAAACCAACGAGGCAGTCACGACAAAGCGATCACAGGATTCAGAAATATTTCAGGGGCCACCCCATTAAGCTACCCGCAACGAAGCTGGCCGGCTACGAGACGGACTCAAGGTTTGTGTGGCCGGCTGTAAACGACTGGGAACCCGAAAGTGTGACTGGGCTTGTCGATACAGCGAAAACGGGTCACAGACCTAAACAGTACAGGTGCAGTACCTCGCACAATTTAAATAAAGCAGTAAAGCATGGCATAAGTACAGGATAGTAAATAAAACCTCAAACTAGTTTGTGGCCCCAAGAAATAAGAATGAATCAAGCTCTGGCTCAGGGGGATTCATAAGCCTCCCGGATGTGGATAGCGCGAATATTCAAGGAACAGGAATCAAGTACTCGGGGTCCTACGGGACACAAGTGAGCCTGAAAAACCAAATAGCAAATATGGCTCACCGATGCCGCTTTCATTAGTTATCCCATTACTACTCAGGTTAAGTTGTTTAGGTACCTCGTTATCCATCAGACACTCACATACCCTACACATGCTGTTCTACGACTCGCATGGCTCAAACAACTCCTGTAGTAATGGCTCATGGGATGGAGGAACAAGCTTCGGTGGGGTTTAAAAGTAAAGGCTATGCAATACTTGGGATTCAATTTAATGCAATCGCGACTCAATGATGCAAGAATAAGATAGAGGCAATAGGTACTATATGTATGCAAGCATGTGGTAGTGCTTGCCTGGCAGCTCAGTTGAAGCAAGGGATGGATCTGGGCGGTGCTCGGAGGCTGCTCGACGGAGTGTCCGGCGCATCTGGGCTGCTAGGAGGAGGACGGGCATGTCTAGGGGATCGAGATGCTCACCCGGAACTCGTCGGTGTGGTCGTTGGAGCTGGAGATGGAGCGGGTCGGAGCCGAGGCAGAGGTCCCGCGAGCGTCTGATCCGGTGGCCGCGGCGTGCCCAGGGCGTTTCGGAGGACTCCGGCGAGGCGTGGCCGGTGCAGGGTGAGGAACAGGAGACAGAGGGAGGTCCTGGTGTGGCCGGGCGTGCTGCCACTCACCGAGTCGACGAGGGAGGTGGTAGACAGAGCTCGGTCTAGGGTTTTGGGGGGGGTGTGGTCTTGCCTTGGTGGTTGGCCAAAAGAGGAGGAGGAAGAGGGATCCTGGGAGAGGGTTCTCGATCTGGGGTGGGTGGCAAAGATGAAGGTGGGAGGGAGGAGCACGTGAGAGGATGGTAGCTTGGCAAAAAGGTGAGGGGGAGGGTGATCGGGTTAGGTATCCTCTCTCTCCTTTTCTTGTGCTTTAGCTAGAGATATGGAAAGAGAGGGACCAGGGGAGGGCATGGGCTGAAACGTGGTGGTCCTGGTTTTGGCTTGACCATCTTGTGGTGCAAGAAAGAGAGGAAGAGGGGAGGGGCTCGAGCTAGGTTGGGGAAGCCTCGGGTAGGGTTTGTTTAGGGTTGGGGTAGAGGGAGAGAGGGAGTATGGCTCGGGTTAGGGCTTAGGGTTTGGTTTGCTAGGGTTTAGAGGGGTAGATAGGGTTTTCAATTGTATTTGAAAAAAAAACTCAAACAAACAAAACCCCATCTACACAAAAACAAGAGATAGGGAAGGTGGTGACAAAGCATGGGGTGTTGAGGTTTTGTAGGTAGGGTAAGAGAGAAAAGATTTTGGTTAAGAAGGAAAAGAGACATCTACACATGGAATATAAGCATACCATGATGCTTAACAAAACCAAGTTTAGATGCCAAAGGATGGTGGAGAGGGAGATTGATGTTTCACTCACAAATTCAAGTAAAACCCAAAAGACTAGAAGGTAGTGGTACTTGCATGGCCCATGCAAAATATTTAATGCCATGTGTATTCTTGTGAGAACAGTAATATTACATGGCATTATTATTATGCATTCCCAAAATTGGAATAAGCCAAGCAAAAAGAATTAAAAGGATGCCCCATGTGGAGTAGATGGAGATGACCATATTTGAATAGAAATGGGACTTGCTAGTGTGTATGTGCCACTAGGTATTTAGTAAGCCCAAAAATATCCCAACATGATAATAACCCCAAAACAACCCATATGGAAGCTAGGAAAAGGTTCCACTCACAAGGCATGCAAAGGTGGCCATGTGGCTCTCATTTATCAGTAATGTGAAAACAACATGATGCTAAGATGAGAGCATGTGGAACAAAAGAATTGGATCCATCCCAACCCACATGAGCTAGAGGTAAAACCCAATAAAGTGCAAAACTCATATTTAGTTGGATGGTGGAATTATAAGGTGGTGACAGAGAAAGATGGTGGAGTTAAATAAAAGATATGCCCCCAACTCAACTTGGGCATTAAACAATATATCAAGAACCAAATACAATATCAAGAGGCAAATACAATTTACAATGCATATGAGGGAAGAACCAAAACAAAAAGGGTTTTATATGATGCTCAAATGCAAGGTGGCATGATGACATGAGCATGATATAATTATGATGCAACAATTGTATATATGAAGTAGCATTTATATAGACTAGGCTAGTAGCATTGCAATTGTTAGACAATTGGGATGCTACAAAGGTCATCAATAATCTCCTCAGTTGTAGTAGGTACTAACACGTCCTCCACAAGTGACAATGCATAGTCCAGTGATACAAGTTGTAAAATAGATGGCTCCCTTTCTTCAAAAGCAACCTGGATATCACAAGAAATAACACTAGGAGTAGAGATGATTACATTAGTAGAAACCTCATTTGTCTCATCAACTCTCACTCTCGGTTCTTCTATGATAGGATCAACATGTGGTTTGGCCGATGGTGCAGGATGGCTAGCAGCCGCTGCAGGTGGCGCCATAGGAGGCGGTGTAGATCTGGCCGCAAAACGGCTGGTAGATGGAAAACGTGCACGTGACTTAGCCTCCTCAGCTAGCTGTGATTCGGCCTCTCTATCATGGTGCAACAGTTCGTTCATAGTCTCATACTTGTGATGACAAACAATGATCTTGATTTGAAGCTTCAATTTTTTTAGAAAATGCTGCATAGTCATCTCAAGGGATTCACGAACTCTAGCACGTTGCATAAGCATCTCCAGCTCCATGTAGTACTCATCAACTGACATGTTACCTTGTCGCAACTGTGTGAGCTTGTGAAAAACTGATCGCAAGTACCTTGGCTGAATCGCGGCTGTAAGGGCCTCAATCGAACGCTGCAAGGTGGCCATATTTACATCGATTGCTATCACTTGAGTTTGAATATTAGTGACTGCGCCAGTATTCTGATCCACTGCCTCTTGCATGTCCTTCATACTCCCAACAATAGACTCGCGCCAAGTAACAAGCTCCTCAACCTGCTTTTTCTGTGACACAACTTCATCATCACTCAAAGACATGATTAGTAGGTTAGTGCAAAAATCAAAATCTGTTTGGTGGAAAACTCTCACAACTCACTCTCAACTAACAAGAAAGGAGATCTTACCATTCCAAAGTGAATAGAGATGCTTTACCAAACGTACTCAAGGACTTATGCACTGATGTGATGAAGTGAATATCAAAGGTACAGAGAATGATCGCATGGCACACATGTTATTTATGGTGGAGCTATAGGTATGGTATCCTATCTACACCACAAACAAGTCCTAGTGCTGATCGTATAAAAACCCAAGAAACACACACGTGGAGAAAAAACGTGGCAATGCAACTATGAAGGGTGTTGCACTAATCTCGAGAGACACTAGCAAAGCTCAAAGTAAACAGGCACAAGATTGCTCAATCTACCGGTGCACAAATATATCACTAGGCCTCTTGCTCAATTTTATTTCTCTTTTTATTTTGTATAGCTTATTTCTCTCTTTTTTCTTTTTCTTTTGCTATTTCGCTATTTTCTCTTTTTTTGATTATATATCACACGCGACCAAATTACAAAGTACAACACCAAAATCCTAGGAGCAGCCTGCAGGAGCGGAAACTAGTCCCAATGGGCAAGTTCCTACACCTATGAAATAGAATGGTTGTGGCTAAGGTTAAGGAAAAAGTGCAAGTTTCACACTTTGTAAAAATTCCTGCCGTGGCAGAAAAACTGAGCAAAATCGTGCCGTGGCAGAAAAATCCCTGCCACGGCAGAAAAACAGTGCAAAATTGTGCCGCGGCAGAACTCGCGGCAGGACTCGGACTCGTGGCAGAACAAACGGCCGAAAAGGTACCATGGTAGGAAACTGAGTCGTGGTAGAGAAGGACTCACGGCAGAGAAACAGTCCATTTCTATGTCGCGACAGAGTCGGCAATTTTTTTTAATTCCGACTTGCCAAGTAGTAAACAATGAGGAATCTTGTATGGATTGGATCTAGCTTTGTGGCGGCAGAAAAATAATGGTGGAAACAACTAGAAAGAAGAAACTACGAAGAACAGATCTAGATCTAAACTAAAAGAGGAACACGACCAGCAACTATTACTCGAATACGATGTAATCTAGGCTATGGCAACGCTTTCTGTGGGGCTTTTTCTGTATAGCATGGAAAACAAGATCTAATCTATGGATGGATTTGTGGATGCTTACCGAGGCAACGAAGAAATCTGATACCAAGATGATAAGGGATGGCCCGATCTTCTCAGCAAGCACTTGTCAATGATGATGGTGGATGATAGATAACTAGCATGTAGCTATGAACTCTCCCGCTCGAACCCTGATGCCAATGCAACAGCTCTTGAACCTTGTAGGATATTCACAACACCACACTCTTGCGCATGCAGCCATCAACCACGAACGGTAGTTTGCAATCTACTAATTCCTAGTGGAACAACAGATCACACTCAATTATAGTTGGTAAAATTGATCACAGGGTAATTCCAGAGGTTCTATGAAAGAAACAACTCCAAAAAATTTAACGTGGTCTAAACATAACTTGTGTGGCGCCCCATCTATTTAAGAGTCTGGGGGTGGCGACCTAGGTGGGATCCGAGTTGGTCCCACCCAACTAAAAGATACAAACCGACCCAAAGTTGGGTTCGGCTCAGGGTTCTGCCATGGCAGAGTTTGGGCCTGTTTCTCTGCCGTGGCAGAAAAGGACTCTGTTTCTATGCCGCGGCAGCCTGCCGTGGCAGGAAAACGCGTTGTTTCTCTTCCGCGACAGAGGTCCTGGCATATGTTGATCTTCTTCTTGGTAGCTCCTTGCGCTTCGTGCTACGCCTTCTTCCCCCATGTACCTGATCAAACAATAGCACAAAGACTTAGGCAATATAAAATTCTTATAAATGAAAGCATCATGGTCAACTAGGAATGAATTCACCTGATAGTCATTATTGATTTGACTCAATATTTCCTTCTAGTTCAAGCAGTCAGAATCATCATAATCCTTGTATATATCCTTATCATCCCCCCTTTCTTCATGAAAAGCCGTCCACGGCTTTGGGTAAGCTGAAAGTGGAAGAAACAAAAAGAACAGCGTGTATGCAAAGTATATGTATATATAACATGTTGTATTATTGTTGTTCACATGAAAAGTATGTCCAATATACATCAAGCAACTTATATTGCAGGTATAAGTGAAGTACAATGAATCATGATCATGGTGAAAAACAAGTAAATAGATAGTCTTGTTCTTCAATATTAAATTCAGTTTTCTTAAAGAAGATCTATGATCAAATTTGTGGACAAGATCAAACCAATTCAAAATGTGTGAAAACCAAATTGATTCACACCATGCTTCAACTACGCTACTCTGATTATTATGAACATGATCATGTTGTTCAGTATGGAAGATGCAACTCAATTTGCAAATATAAGTGAAGTATAGAGTAGTAGCACAGCCAGACAAAGTCTTTTGGGACAAACACAATGGATATGAAAACTTGGGTTCTATTCTAGCAAGATTACAACGATCCAACATAGGTAAAATTACTTGTGTTGGCTACATTATATCAACTAGATCTGACTTTGGTTTCATACTATCACAAATTTTAGCATATGTCCCACAACACAAAGTCATCGACACACAACATGTATGGCTGAAAACATCATGCTTCAGTTCAGCGATTATATCACAAGTAATGCATATGTGATCCACAAGAAAGTGTCCATCCATGCTATATTCACCAATTAGATTGAAAGTGAAACAAGGAGAATATGTGCTAGAATTTAGACATGAAATTTCAGAAATCTTTTCCATAGCACAACTCATACTCATATGTTCCGAATACACAATATCAGTAGGTGGTATTGGAGCAAGTATTTCTTTATGTGTAATCCGTACCACATGATCAAAATTTGAATTGGGTAAACTATCACATGATGTTGACACATTAGTGCAAGGAAAATCACAAGGAGGCTTCAGTAAAGGAAAAGACTCACATTATGTCGCACATGTTGGCTGAAGCTCCAAATCAGTACCAATGTCATCAACAATCTCCTTAGTTGTAGTAGGTACTAACACGTCCTCCACAAGTGACAATGCATAGTCCAGTGATACAGGTTGTAAAATAGACGGCTCCCTTTCTTCAAAAGCAACCTGGATATCACAAGAAACAACACTAGGAGTAGAGATGATTACATTAGTAGAAACCTCATTTGTCTCATCAACTCTCACTCTCTCCGGTTATGAACCTACAAAATGATGGTTGACAAATGGAATGAGGATATCTAATTAACCGTCGAATGATGCACTTAACCAAAAAATCATCCCGGTTAATTAAGTTAACCGTGCAATTCACTTTATGGCAATAAAAGGTTTGGACTCTTGATAAAAAGTTAACAGGTCAGTTCAATGAAAATTTCTAGACTCTTATTGCCATGCGAGCTATACGGGTTCTATGTAGCCTCACAATGCAAAATATCAGAAATTGTAATTATACAACTCTGAATGGAAAAGAGAAAGTGCAGATTGAATACAAGACATGATTAATATGCTACTGTAAATGCCTAAAAGATGGGTGGAAGGTGCAGATTTTCCTAATGTTTGTTTATAGGTATGTGATGGCCCAAAATATATCAATCTCGTTGGGGAACCCCAAGAGGAAGGTATGATGAGCACAACAGCAAGTTTTCCCCAAGTTATGAAACCAAGGTTATCGAACCAGTAGGAGCAAGGAAACACCTCCAAGGTGTTGTTTCCAACTTGGAATCCTGCACAACACAACCACAGAACTTTGCCCCCAACTTACAGTGAGGTTGTCAATCTCACCGGTTTTGCTAAAAACAAAGGATTAAACGTATTGTATAGAAAGTAAACAGAAAACAGTAAATAGTTGTAGATTGATGGTAAAAGAAAGGACCGGGGTCCATAGTTCACTAGTGGTGATTCTCCTTAAGATAGATGACATGCTGCATGAACAAATTACAGCGGGGCAATTGACAAACATCGAGAAAGGATACATGCATATACCAATCATCTTGACTGCTATGAGATTTGATTGGGCATTACAACATTATACATAGACCGTAATCCAACTGCATCTATGACTAATAATCCACCTTCAGGTTATCATCCGAACCCCCTCCAGTATTAAGTTGCAAGCAACATATAATTGCATTAAGAATTGCATGTAAAGTAAACAATATGATTGTTCTATGAACAAAGGATTGCTATTTTCTCCCTAGTAGCAACAGCACATCTAGTACCTTAGAGATTTCTGTCACTTCCCCAGATTACTAGAGGCATGAACTCACTATCGAGCATAAATACTCACTCTTGGAGTTGCTAGCATCTACTCGGCCAAGATAGCTAGTAACAACGGAGAGCATGCAAGATCACAAATAACAAAGACATGATAGAATCAATAATCAATCTGAAATAACATCTCAATATCCATCGGATCCCTGCAAACACAACATGTAAGATTACAAAAAGATCATCTTGATCATGAACGGAGCTCACAAGATCTCAACATGATAGCACAAAGGAGAAGATCCAACCATCTAGCTACTACATGGACCCGTAGTCCAAGGATGAACTACTCACGCATCACACCAGAGACATGCATGGTGATGAAGAAGGCCTCCAAGGTGAATTCTCCCCTCCGGCAGGGTGTCGGGAAGAGCTTCAGATCCCTCCCGATCTAGGGATAGAGATGACGACGGCTACAGACTCTTTCGTGGAATTTTTGATCGGCTACTTAGGGTTTATGTATCGAAGGCATCTTATAGGTGAAAGGGGAGGCCGAGGGGGTGCCCTAGGCATCCACACCACCCCCTGGCGTGGACCTGGCCTGGCCGCGCGGCCAGGTGGTGTGGCCGGCCTCTGGCCCCTCTCCGTCTCGTCTTCTGGCTCCGTGTCCCCCTCGGTGAAATATTGACTTTGGCTTTTGTCTCGTCCAATTCCGAGAATATTCATTTTCTGACTTTCCTGGAACCAAAAACAGCAGAAAACAGGCAGCTAGCACTGTGGCATCTTATTAATAGGTTAGTACAAGAAAGTGTATAAAAATACTCCAAAGTGTGGACAAAGCATAAGAAAGTAGATATAAAACAGGCATGAAACATGAAAAATTATAGATACATTAGCAACGTATCAGTATGCCCGACATCTATAGGACGTCGGAGAAATACATAAATGAATTACATATGGGAAAGACTCGAGGAAATGCCTACTCATACTTCATGTGTTGAATTGCACCTTTTGTAGGCATAGTTACCCCATGACTTCACCGACCGTATTGACACATTTACTAAGAAGAGAACTGCATATTGTAGCCAATAAGAAAAGAACAAAAAAGTATTCGTGGTATACACAAAGGTGAGACTCATGCATGCCCCTTTCCCTACTCTAGCCCAGAAAACTTTTTTCCTATAATGTTGCTTCAAAATAGAAATTATGGTTATGTGTCTCTAGGTGAATGGAAGAACACAATGCTAGAACAAAGCTTTGGACCTGAAGATACTCTGAAAATGCTCTTTGACCTAACTCATTGCTATAAGTATCTGCCAGACATTCTGAAAGTATATAAATTTCTGGTCTCAAATATTTAAGGCTGAACATCTGGGCAAGAAAAGTAGAAATCAATAACCAAATAGAATTCATATGAAGAGGGGAAAAATGCCAGAGGGATACAACAACACCTGATATCTGGGTAAGCATATCTGGCCCTTAAAGAGACAAAGTATACATGCATTTCATATCTCTGGAAGAATTATGTTGACACAAATAATTCAAAAAAAGATCTATGTAGGCACATACATAGAGCTAGCATCAAATAAAAATGTCTGGTTCCAAGCATTACCTCTGCCTCTTTGCTCAAACCCATTGTAAGTGACCCAACTGTCATCAGTGGAAGTACAAAACTATGATGTATGCCATTTTTTGCTCGAATCTTCCTGTGTAAAACCAAACCATGAAGCACATTAGAAAGACCGAGCACAATGAAATATGAAAATGTCATTATCTCATGTAAATGAGTCTCTCAAGAACAATCACCGAGCAGCAAAGACATCAAGAATTAGTGTGTAAGAGCTAATTACCTGACGCTTAGTGCTTTCGTGAAGTGCATATCAGAACATGGATCCATATTGCCTACAGGAGATGATATGTATCCATGGAACTTGTCATGGAGAATAGGTGTCCTCTTTCAATAGAAGCGGCACCGAGGGCCTTGCCTTGTACCCGTACTCAGTGCCACCCTCCTCCCTAAATATGAAAAATAGGCTTCAGTAGACTGGAATTGAAGCGAGAGAGAGGAAGCATATACAATACCTAGCAAGATGTGCTGTCATACTCCACGTCATCTACCTTATCATCACATCTAGCATGCCAGGTTCACAAAACAGAAATCCCCAAAATTCACAGGAAGAACATGAACATGAAGGGATGCATACCAAAGATAAAGAAAATCTGACAACCGAGGTCGAGCTCCCCTTGCGGCTGTCTCCATCGTCATCGGGTGCTGCCATGGCCGTGGTCAATTTGTCCATCTTTGTGCTGCTGCACCCATTGTTGGATGAGAGAAGAGAACAAGATAGAAACCGAGGGGAGGAGAGAGGGGTCAGGCAGCACAACTACTTCTCGACGCCCCTAGTATTGCCTGCAAGCCTTACGCCGCTGGGATGTCATCTTGTTCTAGCAACTGCGTCATCTCTCTGATAGTTCACAAGCTGCGCCACTAGGAGAATGTCTTGCTCTAGCGCCCGCGCCGCCGCTCCAACTGTTCAGATGCTCCAATCTGTGAAAGAGCATGAGAGAGAGGGAGGTGGTGGAGGCTTGGAGGGGAAGGTGAGCAAGTAGGGATAACTGGGAAGGGTTGGGGTCTCATGTGGTGCTCCTGCTGCCACCGCAAACTGAGAGGGGCCGCTCGCATGTCCACATCATGTTCGATGGAGTCCAAACTAAAGACCTATCCATGGTTGCTGGTGGAGAGTCTCGAGGCGATGGAGGTGGATCTGTCCATGGTGAAGATGACCATGGAAAGAGGAATAGAGAGAAACAAGTCCTGGTTCTTGGGGGTGAGTGCTCGACGAGGCGTGGAGAACGGTGGTGCGGTGGTAGCGTGAGGTAGGCGGAGGAATAGGGATAAGGCGAGGAGTGAGGAATAGAAAAATAAGGCAAGGTCGGCATGATTTGACTGATTTTGCTTCTATGTGGTGGAATAAATATTGTCAATTATATCCTGATTATATACCTAGTACTTGGCATGATTTGAAACTTTCTATGAGCTATAAATTTGTTCCATCATATTATACGAGTGACATGGTCAAGAAATTGCAGAATTTAAGTCAAGGTGGTTATACTGTCATAGAATATTATGATGCTTTAGAAACTACCTTGTTATATTCATTTATTGAAGCCAGTAAAGATGGGTTTATGGATAAATTTTGGAGAGGGTTAAACCCTGACATCCAGGACATACTTATGCATGAAGAATTTTATTCTATTGATCATATGTTTCGTTGTGCTTGCAAAGCGGAATAGGAAATAAAAGACGTGTCTCCAGCAAGTGCAAGACAATGGTTAATGAGTCTTCTCCACCAGTACCTCCATCATCTGAAATGATTGTACAAGGTCATAGTAAAGGTACCAATTTTGTTCATGCACATGGGATTAATCTATGCCCTCTTGATTTAACTAGGACATGTGTTAAGATTGCCAATGATTTGGTCACACCAATTTTTGTAGATGATTGTGCTATTGGTTTGAATATATCATGTGATTAAACAATTGAGATTCCTACAGTTTTGAGTACTGTTTTGAGTGCACCTATTGCTGATTTGAATTCTTTTAGTGAGATGAGTGCGCCCACTGAAATTATTACTGCTAAAATTGAACCATGTGACTTGACAAAACATGTTCAAAGTGTTGAGAATTGACCAACTGACATGGATATTATATCTAATTTAGATGGTATACTATTGGTTAGATATGATGAAGTGTTAGATAAATTTTATGCTACTACTTCTTTGTGGTCTATTACAATGGATCCTCCAATTTTCTTGTTACATGCTAGAAATAGAAATGCTGAAATCACATGTTTGAAGAGCGTTTACGTCCCTGATTATACTTATTATTTGGTTGGAAATAATGACGTAGACGATGTTTTATGGTGCATAGGATTTGAATCACATGTGAGGAACTAGCTTGTTTGCGATAAGATAACTATGCGCATATGCTTGATCATTTTGATATGACCTCTAACATTAGTATGAATTGTGAGCCGAATAGCTTGTTGCATGAATGCTTATTTAAGCGTGTTGTAACTTATAGTTTGACAACAATGAATCTTTGTTTACCAATGTTGGGATGGTTTAATGATGAGCATTGTAAATTGCAAGATGCTACTATTATGTGCTTCACTTATATTTGCAAATTGGGTTGCAGTACTTGTTTTTGAATATGACTTGATATGGGCACGATAGACGCGAGAGAGGAGCGGGAGGTAGGCGCAAGGGAGATCATCAAGAAAAAGGAATGTTCAATTCGGACAAATAGAAGTTCTGAAATTGAAACGGATGTGGATTCCTCATACGAACTCCGAATCAAGCAAATAAGCACTTGTTGGATAGATAATTCCAAGATCTTTCCAATGAGTACTTCCACGTCTAAAAGTCCCCAGATAATCCGGCCCCCACACCCCGGATAATTCAGCCCTATTTTCTGGAGATTTTGCTAAGGACTTCGTGCGCGACTTCTGTACAGCCTCGGATAATTCGGCCCACTTAGACCGGATAATCCGGCCCAAAAAGTTCCCATCAGATCCGGACAGATCTGGCTGTATCAGACACATTTTCGTTTCGCGTTTTTCAGACGTTCCGGCGGCCATATAAGCCTAGGATCTCCCTCTAGATTAGGGTTAGCTAGAAATTGAGTCTAAAACTATTGTGTGAGTTGCTTGGTGAGCATCCCTCCGGGGACGGTGATGTCGTGTTATCTATCATATTGATATTGTCGTGGATGTTCTTGTGTTCATCAAGGATTGCCGTGTTTTGGTTTGAGGCGTGGTGATTTTCATCATGTTACTTACTGGATTGATTCCTCTTCTTCAGGTGGTGTTCATCGCGCGATTGGGAGATTACCATCCGAGTTGACTCGCTGTGAAATATCAAGACAAACTCAAGGATCATCGGCGTGATCCATATCATGTGGTATCAGAGCGCTGGGTCTACTCGGTGAGCAATATCATCTTGGTATCTGATTTCCTCGTTGCCTCGGTAAGTAATCCATAAATCCATCCATAGAGTAGATCTTGTTTTTCATCCTATACAGAAAAAGCCCCACAAAAAGGAGTTGACATAGCCTAGATTACATCATATTCGAGTAATAGTTGTGGGCCGTGTGTGACATATATTCAAAAAAAGAGAAAAAGCATATAGCAAAAGAAAAAGCAAAAAATCAAAAAGAGAAAGAAGCTATACAAAAGAAAAAAGGAGAAATTGAGCAAGAGGCCTAGCAATCTTGTGCCTGTTTACTTTGAACTTTGCTAGTGTCTCTCCAGCGTAGTGCAACACCCTTCATAGTTGCATTGCCACGTTTATCTCCACGTGTGTGTTTCTTGGGTTTTTGTACGATCAGCACTAGGACTTGTTTGCGGTGTAGTTAGGATACCATACCTAGAGCTCCACCATACATAACCCGTGTGCCCTGTGATCGTTCTCTATACCTTTGATATTCACTTCATCACATCTGTGCATAAGTCTTTGATTTCGAATTAGTAAGCATCACTATTCACTTTGGAATGGTAAGATCTGCTTTCTTGTCAGTTTTGAGTGAGTTGTGAGAGCTCCACCACCAGATTTTGTTTTGTGCACTAATGTACTAATCATGTCTTCTAGTAGTGTTGATGCGTGATACATTGCAAATGTATCTATAATTTTTGATGTTCCATGCTTAGTTTTATCTACTTTCTTGTGTTTTCTCCACACTTTGGAGTACTTTTCATATGATTTCTTGGACTAACCTATTGACAAGAGCCACAGTGCCAGCAGCCTATTTTATGCTGTTTTTGGTTCCAGGAAGTTAGAAAATGAATATTCTCGGAATTGGACGGGAGAAAACTCAAAGTTGCTATTTTACGGGAAGACATTTGGAGCCAGAATATGAGATGGGGAAGGGCTGGGGCCTGGCCACACCACCTGGCCGCGCGGCCAGGCCTGGCCCGCGCCAGGGGGTGGTCTAGCCGACCCCAGCACCCCCTCGGCCTCTCCTTCCGCCTATATATTGCCTCCGATACCAAAACCCTAAGTACCCGATCAAAAATCCACGAAAGAGTCTATAGCCGCTGTCATCTCCATCCCTAGAACGGGAGGAATCTGAAGCTCTTCTCGGCACCCTGCTGGAGAGGGGAATTCACCTTGGAGGCCTTCTTCATCACCATGCAAGCCTCCGGTGTGATGCGTGAGTAGTTCATCTCTGGACTACGGGTCCATGTATTAGCTAGATGGCTGGTTCTCCTCCTTTCTGCTTTCATGTCTAGATCTTGTGAGCTCCGTTCATGATCAAGATCATCTATTTGTAATCCATACATGTTGTGTTTGCGGGGATCCGATGGATATTGACATGCTATTTCAGATTGATTGTTGATTCTATCATGTCTTTGTTACTTGTGATATTGCATGTTTTCCGTTGTTAGTAGCTATCTTGGCCAAGTAGATGCTAGTAACTCCAAGAGTTAGTATTTATGCTCGATAGTGGGTTCCTGCCTCTGGTAATCTGGGGAAGTGACAGAAATCTCTAAGGTACTAGATGTGCTGTTGCTACTAGGAGAAAACAACAATCTTTGTTCATAGAACAATCGTATTGTTTACTTTACACGCAATTCGTAAAGCAATAATCTATTGCTTGAAACTTAATACTGGAGGGGGTTCAGATGATAACCTGAAGGTGGATTATTAGTCATAGATGCAGTTGGATGGCGGTCTATGTATAATGTTGTAATGCCCAATCAAGTCTCAAAGGAGTCAAGATGATTAGTATGCTTGTATACTTTCTCGATGTTTGTCAATTGCCCCGCTGTAATTTGTTCACCCAACATGTTATCTATCTTAAGGAGAGCCACCTCTAGTGAACTATGGACCCCGGTCCTTTCTTTTACATACAATCTATAAACTGTTTACTGCTTTGTGTTTACTTTCTGCAACCTATTACTTCCTTCCATTCGATACGTTTAATCCTTTATTTTCAGCAAAACCGGTGAGATTGACAACCTCATCGCAAGTTGGGGACAGAGTTCTGTGGTTGTGTTGTGCAGGTCTCCATGTTGCTGCTGGCACCGGTAGTGCGCCCTGCCAACATTCAGCTAGCTACACCTTTGGGGTGTTTCCTTGCTCCTACTGGATTGATAACCTTGGTTTCGTACTGAGGGAAAACTTGCTGCTGTGCTCATTATACCTTCCTCTGGGGGTTCCCCAACGAGCTCGATATATTTTGGACTATCATCAAGCTTTTTTTGGCGCCGTTGCTGGGGAGTCAAGGACATCTTCACAAGGGGAGTCCCTCATAACCAATCTCTTTACTTTGTTATTTTTGTTTTGCTTAGTTTACTTTTGCTTTGTTTGCTTGTTTCTTTATCAAAAACACAAAAAATAGTTTTACAAGTGTGCTTTCTTATTTAAAAACACAAAAAAATTAAGTCTCCTTTAGTTGTTACCTCTTCCTTAGCTCACGATTTTGATCCCTAAATTCACCTTGAAAGACCTTTCAATAGGTAGTGGTTCTATAATTGGAAAAGATAATATTGAAGAATTCTTTAATCATGTTAGTAAACATGAATATAATGAGGATAGATCTCTTGCAGAAATTGCTCCAAACTATGAGATTGCTGCGGCTTCTTTAGTTCACATGTTGAAGCTAGGTTTGTTAACCTTAACCCCTTAATGCAAGTAATGTTTCTAAAGCTTAAAGAAATTGATGACCCTGAGAAGAGAAATTTTATTCTTGAAACTTTACTTAAGGAATTCTATGATGTTGCCAAGGAAGCTAGAAAAGTCTCTGAACGTTTCAATATGCTAGGCTCATGTGTAGATGTTGTTGTTACATGAGAAAAGATGAACAAAACTAAACCTAATGGGGAGGAAACTAAGGTACCAATACCTTTTAAACTGGTAGCAATACATGAAGCCATAGAAAAGAATCTTGATTGGATTGTTCCTGAAAACCCTTTTGATGAAAATAGTGAACCTAAGAGCATTGAGAGAGGATCCTCTATAACTTATTTGGATGAGATACCTTGCCTTGTTGAAGATATTTCTGGTATTAATCTTCATGCTTCTTCATTTGAGAACACTTGATTCTTTTTCTTGCTTCTTATGCCTAACTTAAAGGCGTTAAAGAAAAGTACTTATTGGGAGATAAACCAAAAGTTTTAGATGAGTCTTGGAAGTTATTACTTCAGTAATAACCACTCCTTATCCTTTTTATTTGCTTTTTGTGCCAAGAGTAACCTCTAATGAGAGAGAAGTAATGATTGGGAAAGTTGCTGTCCCGAAACAGATTTCTGTGCTTCACCGTAAAAATTCGTGTAAAATTTCTGTACGTCCTTTTGAGGCGTGAATTTTTCTGCTTCTGCCCCAGGATGTTATCTAACTTTCTTTAGTTTAACACTTTTTGATTTGAGCAACAGAAGGTCTCCGAAAAAATTCGTCTTTACCTGATGGTCTGTTTTGACAGATTTCTGCCATTTTCTGCATTTGCTTCTTGTTGGTTCCTTTTTGAGTTCTTTTGGGGAATTGAAATTTTTGAGGGAAGTGATACAGTAGCTAGTATTTTAATGGAAGTTTTATTGGTGTTATAACTGAACCTTAAATACCTATTATCTTGAGTGCACTAATGTTGCTAATAAAGATTGTGTGAAGTTTTGTATGAAGGAAAAATTTCAGGTGTATGGAAGGAATGAGTAATGAGATGAAGGATGGACTAAAGCTCAAGATTGGGGATGCCACGCATGTCACCCCAAGAAATATCCAAGAAGCAAGCGTCAAAGCTTGGGGATGCCCAAGGCATCCCCCTCTTCATCAATAAAATCCCAGGTTTCTTCCAAACGCTTCATTTTTATTGTTTCATGCACAGTTGTGTTGTTCTTGGAGCGTCTTCTTTTTGTTTTCATTTTGGTTTTTCGTTTGCTTGGTTTGCTGAATAAATTGGTTGGACCCCCTCTTTCGTACATTGGTTTTCTAATAGTTTGGTTTGGTTTGGAAAGAGTAGGAAAGTTCATGCTTAAGTGGTAAAGAGAGCTTGTTTTTGACTGTGGCCTATGTTTTGTCATGCCATGGTTGATATTGTTTTGGCTTTATGCTTAGTATTCTTTTCTGTAGCATGACTTGTTATAAACAATTGAGATTGCTTAATGTGCCTTGGATGAATCATGCGTTGTTTTAGCATATTAAAGCATAGTATAGTGGTATTCTCGTTTGATGCTTTATTTGGGTTGACTTGGCGCATGCTCACACCATGTTATGACTATCTTAAGTCACCATAGCCTTTATGATCCTTTAGTTTTCAACTTGTAGTATCACTTTATGCTTTGATCAATGATGTTTTGTCGCTCTGCATGATTATGGCCATTATTGCTCTCTTAGTTTGTCGCTCCCAGTCTTTTGCTAGCTCCCACAACCAACTATGAGTTCCACTCATGCATCCAACTCCCTAAACCAAGTTATTCCAAAGAGTCCACCATACCAACCTATTAGCATATGCTAGTTCAAGTATATTCATGTTTTTGTTTACCTTCCAAATTAAACTTGTTATGAGAAAACTAGTGATTAAAGCTCTCACGAACTTGATGGCACACTTTACTTTTTGCATTTAATAAACTTGAACCACTGGGTCCTTCTTTGTTGCGTATATGCTTGCGCTTTATAAGTTGAAGTTAGCAGAACCATGTATCATGGGGAACGCTTTCAACATTACACTTGTACTTTGTACCCCGTTGATATCATGTTCTTTTGCTTATGGATCCCAGCGGTGTGAAATAAAAGTGGAACGTGTAAGATCATGGAGTTTGTATGTGTGTTAGAGAAACGCCTGGGCCGCTAGCCTAAGCCATGCCTAATAATGGTGGAAACTTGCAGCATCACCATAATGAGCACTCTATGAAGCATCCTCAATAAAAACCTATGAAAATAGCAAATAAAAAGATCGCTGAGATGCTCATTGTCTGCTTGCCTTGTCATTTTGATTATGGGATAACTCCTGTATCATGTGCAAGGGGTACCCTGTTGGCGGTTCTTTATGATACATATGTACTTACAATGACAAGAGCTTACTTGTGACTAAAGTTGAGTAGCATGAGGTTCGGTCTTTGTAAGTAAGGGGCATGAGATTTCGGTTTATAACTTGTCAAGCATATCCTCTTAGTTGTGTCACTTTAACCTTAATCACCTTCAAGATGCTTATGATAGGGGCAATGAGAGCTGAAAGCTATTAAGTACCATAATTTTTGGAAGCTCTTTATGAAACTTGAATCTCTGCTTCCTTCTATGAAGGCCTTTCTTCCACCATTATATTGAGTCTCCACCTTCTAACTTTATGCACCTACTATGAGAGCATAGTGTCCATTCTTAGTTCTATGTGCATTGTCCCAAGACTAGTTGATTGATGCATACTTTGATATTGCTTGTTTTAAACTATTTGTATCTAGTCACTCTTATGAACTTTGAAGGTGTCCTATGCATTTATGTTTGCTACTCTATGAGGGACAACCTGAGTACTATTATGCTATGTTTTCTTTATGTGAAACAAACAAACGTCTTGCAAAGCATTGTTATTCATGAATCTTTTGTTTGTGCCTTTTCATGTTGCATCATAGTTTCTTTGTCTTATTGCTAGAACTTTGTCTTTCATGTTATGATTGAAGTACTATGATCCCAGCTTCGAATGTTTTACAAATACTTTGATCAAGTTTATGATGGTGCATGTCACCTCAAAAATTATTCTTTGTTTTTATCACTTACCTACTCGAGGACGAGCAGGAGTTAAGCTTGGGGATGTTGATACATTGCAAATGTATCTATAATTTTTGATGTTCCATGCTTGGTTTTTATCTACTTTCTTGTGTTTTGTCCACACTTTGGAGTACTTTTCATATGATTTCTTGGACTAACCTATGGACAAGAGCCATAGTGCTAGCTGCCTGTTTTCTGCTGTTTTTGGTTCCAGGAAGTCATAAAATGAATATTCTCGGAATTGGACGGGACAAAAGCCAAAGTTGATATTTTACCGAAAGACATCTGGAGCTAGAATACGAGACGGAGAAGGGCTGGGGCTTGGCCACACCACCTGGCCGCGTGGCCAGGCCTGGCCCGCGCCAGGGGGTGGTCTGGCCGACCCCAGCACCCCCTCGACCTCTCCTTCCGCCTATATATTGCCTCCGATACTAAAACCCTAAGTACCCAATCAAAAATCCACGAGAGTCTGTAGCCGCTGTCATCTCCATCCCTAGATCGGGAGGGATCTGAAGCTCTTCCCGGCACCCTGCCGGAGAGGGGAATTCACCCTGGAGGCCTTCTTCATCACTATGCAAGCCTCCAGTGTAATGCGTGAGCAGTTCATCTCTGGACTACGGGTCCATGTATTAGCTAGATGGCTGGTTCTCCTCCTTTGTGCTTTCATGTCTAGATCTTGTGAGCTCTGTTCATGATCAAGATCATCTATTTGTAATCCATACATGTTGTGTTTGCGGGGATCCGATGGATATTGAGATGCTATTTCAGATTGATTATTGATTCTATCATGTCTTTGTTATTTGTGATCTTGCATGCTTTCCGTTGTTAGTAGCTATCTTGGCCAAGTAGATGCTAGCAACTCCAAGAGTTAGTATTTATGCTCGATAGTGGGTTCATGCCTCTGGTAATCTGGGGAAGTGACAGAAATCTCTAAGGTACTAGATGTGTTGTTGCTACTAGGGAGAAAACAACAATCCTTTGTTCATAGAACAATCGTATTGTTTACTTTACACGCAATTCGTAAAGCAATAATCTGTTGCTTGTAACTTAATACTGGAGGGGGTTCGGATGATAACCTGAAGGTGGATTATTAGTCATAGATGCAGTTGGATGGCGGTCTATGTATAATGTTGTAATGCCCAATCAAGTCTCAAAGGAGTCAAGGTGATTAGTATATGCTTCTATGCTTGTATGCTTTCTCGATGTTTGTCAATTGCCCCGCTGTAATTTTGTTCACGCAGCATGTTATCTATCTTAAGGAGAGCCACCTCTAGTGAACTATGGACCCCGGTCCTTTCGTTTACATACAATCTATAGAATGTTTACTTCTTTGTGTTTACTTTCTGCAAACTATTACTCCCTTCCATTTGATACGTTTAATCCTTTGTTTTCAGCAAAACCGGTGAGATTGACAACCTCAACGCAAGTTGGGGACATAGTTCTGTGGTTGTGTTGTGCAGGTCTCCATGTTGCTATTGGCACCGGTAGTGCGCCCTGCCAACGTTCAACTAGCTACACCTTTGAGGTGTTTCCTTGCTCCTACTGGATTGATAACCTTGGTTTCGTACTGAGGGAAAACATGATGCTGTGCTCATCATACCTTCCTCTTGGGGTTCCCCAACGAGCTTGATATATTTTGGGCTATCATCAAGCTTTTTCTGGCGCCGTTGTCGGGGAGTCAAGGACATCTTCACAATGGGAGTCCCTCATAACCAATCTTTTTGTTTTGCTTAGTTTACTTTGGGCTATCATCAATGTGATGCAGAAAATGGATGCACATGATTATCCCTTTCCATTACAATACTATTGCAGCAGCACATTTTGGGAAGAGGAGTCAGGAGTGATACCTAATTCGGGTTTGTTCCACTTCATCGTAGAAATTAGTGGTAGACAAGCTGCTACTACCATTGATACTTGTTCTTCCATAAATTTGGTTAGTGTTGAGGTTGTTTAAAAGCTACAATTATGTACAAGTGCATTAATATGCCCATTTATGTTAGCAACTTTTGGTCATGCACTACCAATTACTCAGATTACATCTGTTCCACTCACCATTTATGGCCCTAGCAGGACGATTTCTTGTTTTCTCGTTCCTAGAGCATTTAACTCCTGTCATATCATGTTGGGAACAAAGTGGTGTAATCAATTCTAGATTGTGTTTAGTAATGAGTGTTCTGATCCTACTGTCTTTTGGAATGGTACGCACACCTGGTTAGCACATTCACGTATTAAGAAATTTAAGGAGATTAGGCGTCAAAACCTGTGTGTACCTGTAACCACCAACATAAAACCACATGTTGATCCTGTCGTCGCAGAACCGAGAGTGAGAGTTGATGAGACAAATGAGGTTTCTACTAATGTAATCATCTCTACTCCTAGTGTTGTTTCTTGTGATATCCAGGTTGCTTTGAAGAAAGGGAGACATCTATTTTACAAACTGTATCACTGGACTATGCATTGTCACTTGAGGAGGATGTTTTAGTACCTACTAGAACTGAGGAGATTGTTGATAACATTGGTACTGATTTGGAGCTTCAGCCAACATGTGCGACATATTGTGAGTCTATTCCTTTACTGAAGCCTCCTTGTGATTTGCCTTGCACTACTGTTTCAGCACCATGTGATAGTTTACCAAATTCAAATTTTGATCATGTGGTACTGATTACACATAAGAAATACTTGCTAGAATACCACCTACTTATATTTTGTATTCCATCATGCTAAATGAACCTATGAGTATGAGTTGTGCTATGGATAAGATTTCTGAAATTTCATTTCTGAATTCTAGCACATATTCTCCTTGTTTCACTTTCAATCTAATTGGTGAATATAGCATGGATGAATTTTTTTCTTGTGGATCACATATGCATAACTTGTGATAGAATCGCTGAACTGAAACATGCTGTTTTCAGCCATACATGTTATGTATCGATGTCTTTTTGCTATGGGACATATGCTAAAATTTGTGATAGTATGAAACTAAATTCAGATCTAGTTGATATATTACAGCCAACACAAGTAATTTTACCTATGTTGGATCGTTGTAATCTTGCTAGAATAGAACCCAAGTTCTCATATCCATTGTGTTTATCCCAAAAGTCGTTGTCTAGTTATGCTACTACTTTAGACTTCACTGATATTTGCAAATTGAGTTGCATCTTACATACTAGACAACATGACCATGTTCATAAAAATCAGAGTAGCGCAGTTAAAGCATGGCATGAATCAATTTGGTTTTCACACATATTGAATTGGTTTGATCTTGTGCACAAATTTTATCATAGATCTTCTTTGCGAAAACTCAATTTAATATTGAAGAACAAGACTATCTATTTAGTTGTTTTTCACCATGATCATGATTCTTTGTACTTCACTTACACCTGCAATTTAAGTTGCTTGATGTATACTGGACATACTTTTCATGTGAACAACAATAATACAACATGTTATATATACATATACTTTGCGTACACGTTGTTCTTTTTGTTTCTTCCACTTTCAGCTTACCCAAAGCCGTGGACGGCTTTTCATGAAGAAAGGGAGGATGATAAGGATATATATAGGGATTATGATGATTCTGACTGCTTGAACTAGAAGGAAATATTGAGTCAAATCAATAATGACTATCAGGTGAATTCATTCCTAGTTGACCATGATGCTTTCATTTATAAGAACTTTATATTGCCTAAGTCTTTGTGCTATTGTATGATCAGGTACATGGGAGAAGAAGGCATAACACGAAGCGAGGAGCTGAAGCATATGGAGTATGGCGTGTTGATCAATGAAGAATGCACGAGGGAGGAGAGGGAGGAAGTGTAAGGAGCTTCCAAGAAGAAGATCAACACATGGTAGGATCACTGTCGCGGCAGAGAAACGATGTGTTTTCCTACCATGACAGGCTGCCATGACACAGAAATGGAGTCCTTTTCTGCCACGGCAGAGAAACCGGCCCAAACTCTGCCACGGCAGAAACCTGAGCCGAACCCAATTTTGGTTCGGTTTGTACCCTAGTTGGGTGGGACCAACTCGGCCACCCCCTTAGCCGCCGCACCCCCAGACTCATAAATAGATGGGGCACACTACTATCTAGGTTTAGACCACGTTAAAATATTTTGGAGTTGTTTTCATAGAACCTCTAGAATTACCCTATGTTCGAATTCTACAACTATAATTGAGTGTGATTTGTTGTTCCATCGGGAATTAGTAGATTGCATACAACTGTTCATGGTCACGGCTGCGTGCGCAAGAGTGTGGTGTTGTGAATATCCTACAAGGTTCGAGATCTGTTGCACTGGCATCAGGGTTCGAGCGGGAGAGATCATAGCTACGCACTAGTTATCTATCATCCACCTTCATCATCGACAAGAGCTTGCTGAGAAGATTGGGCCACCCCATATCATCTTGGTATCAGAGCGCTGGGTTTACTCGGTGAGCAATATCATCTTGGTATCAGATTTCCTCGTTGCCTCGATAAGTAATCCACAAATCCATCCATAGATTAGATCTTGTTTTTTGTCCTATACAGAAAAATCCCCACAAAAAGGAGTTGCCATAGCCTAGATTACATCGTATTCGAGTAATAGTTGTTGGTCGTGTTCCTCTATTAGATTAGATATAGATCTATTCTTCGTAGATCTAGTTTTTGGTTTCATACGTGTTCCCCATCTTTGTTTTCTGCCACCATCATGTCAGATCCAAATTCAGCATAAGAGTCCTAGTTGTGTACTACTTGGCAAGTCGGAATTGCAAAAAAAAAATTGCCGACTCTGCCGCGGCACAGAAAACGCCCGTTTTTCTGCCGCGAGTCCATGTCTGCCATAGATCTGATTTCCTGCCGCAGCACAAGTTCTACCGCGAGGTACATATTCTCTGCCATGGCACAGTTTTGCCCCTTTTTCTGCCGCAGCAGCCATATAAAAAAATTGTGAAATTTTGCAATTTTCCAAACCTTAGCTACAGCCATTCTATTTCATAAGTGTAGGAACTTTCCCATTCATACTAGTTTCCGCTCTTACAGGCTGCTCGTAGGGTTTTGGTGTTGTGCTTTGTAATTTGGCCGTGTTATCTATCGTATTGATATTGTCGCGGAGGTTCTTTACGTTCATCAAGGATTGTCGTGTTTTGGTTCTTGTGTATCATGTGGTATCAGAGCACCAGGTAGCTCATGGTGAGATTGTGTTGATTGATCGGCTGAGTGTGTTCTTGGTGGAGATCAGAGAGTTGAGGCGGAGCAGATTGGATCTTGACGTCCGCACACCGGAGTGTTCGATCAGAGAGTTGAGGCGGAGCAGATTGGATCTCGATGTCCGCACACTGGAGTGTTCGACGGTTCCCGCCTGGAGTATCCGGCCGACCCGGATAGCCCGGCCCTCCAACATCGGACAATCCGACCCTGAATTTTTTTTGTTCTACAGTCATGCTAGGAAGCATGCCGTCGTGTCAGGGTGATTTTTTTGGCAAAGGGTGCACTTCTGGGAAGAGATCTGGTGATGTGTACAATGATTACCTTGACATCTTGCATGGTGTAGTATGTGATGATTGTGAAATCAGTTGGAGACTCGTCCATATGGTGATGTATGAGGAATATGAGTCGTGGGAACGTCATATGCAAGATGGTTTTTACAGATGTGATACATACGAGTATTCGGATAATCTTACACATGTGCGTCTTGCATTACGACGTGTGGATGAGGAGATAGCTCGTTGGTGGGATAAAGAGGTGCATGAGAAGGATATTGTTGATGCAACTTGGAAGTACTTCAGTAATTTTTTGCGTGGTTGTTTTATGTCTCCTCATAAGGTATTGTGTACCAAGCCCGCGAAGGTAGTCCAGCAGTCGCCCAAGGTTGCAGTTATGTCTATTCCATCTCATTTTAAGGAGGCTCCTATAGTTGTTCCAGTGCAACCGATCAGCGTGGTAGTGCCAAAATTTTCTGAAGAGAAGCAGCCTAATGTTGACAATGTTGTTGTGTGCACTGCAACTGTAGTGGATGATGTTGTACCATTGAGTGGGCTGAATTTTCAACTCAAGCAGGTACAAGGCGATGCTTGCATGACAGTTGACAAGGGCTAGCGTTGGAATTTATTTCAGGCGCAGTGTGTGATCAAAGGCAAAGCATGCGAGTTGATTGTTGATGGAGGAAGCTGTACTAATGGCATTAGCAAGGCAATGGTGGCAGTGTTGGGGTTGTCCACATGGCGTATTCCTGAACACATGCAATGAAACTAGTGGATCCATATGTGGTATGTGAAAAGAACAGACATGCAATGACTCCAGTTGTTGTTAGTAAAAAGAACACACATGCAATGAGACTGGTGGATCCATGTGTGGTCTCTGAAGAGAACACACATTTCAATGACAATGGTGGATCCATATGTTGTAAGTGAAAACAACACACATGCAATGACTCCAGTTGTTGTTAGTAAAAAGAACACGCATGCACTGACACTGGTGGATCCATGTGTGGTTTCTGAAGAGAACACACATGCAATGACTCTAGCTGTGGTTAATGAGAAGAACACACATTTCAATGACACTGGTGGATCCATATGTGGTATGTGAAAAGAATAGTCATCAAATGACTCCAGTTGTTGTTAGTAAAAAGAGCACACATGCAATTACACTGGTGGATCCATGTGTGATCTCTGAAGAGAACACACATTTCAATGACACTGGTGGATCCATATGTGGTATGTGAAAAGAACACACATGCAATGACTCTGGTTGTTGTTAGTAAAAAGAGCACACGTGCAATGACACTGGTGGATCCATGTGTGGTCTCTGAAGAGAACACACATTTCAATGACATTGGTGGATCCATATGTGGTATGTGAAAAGAACACACATGCAATGACTCAAGTTGTTGTTAGTAAAAAGAACACACATGCAATGACACTGGTGGATCCATGCGTGGTCTCTGAAGAGAACACACATGCAATGACTCTAGCTGTGGTTAATGAGAAGAACACACATTTCAATGACACTTGTGGATCCGTATGTGGTATGTGAAAAGAATAGTCATGAAATGACTCCAGTTGTTGTTAGTAAAAAGAACACACATGCAATGACACTGGTGGATCCATGTGTGGTCTCTGAAGAGAACACACATGCAATGACACTGGTGGATCCATATGTGGTATGTGAAAAGAACACACATGCAATGACTCAAGTTGTTGTTAGTAAAAAGAACACACATGCAATGACACTGGTGGATCCATGTGTGGTCTCTAAAGAGAACACATATGTAATGACACTGGTGGATCCATATGTGGTACATGAAAAGAACACACATTCAATGACTCTAGTTGTTGTTAGTAAAAAGAACACACATGCAATGACACTGGTGGATCCATGTGTGGTCTCTAAAGAGAACACATATTTCAATGACACTGGTGGATCCATATGTGGTGTGTGAAAAGAACACACATGCAATGACTCCAGTTGTTACTAGTAAAAAGAACACACATGCAATGACTCCAGTTGTTACTAGTAAAAAGAACACACATGCAATGATACTGGTGGATCCATGTGTGATCTCTGAAGAGAACACACATGCAATGACTATAGCCGTGGTTAATGAGAAGAACTCACATTTCAATGACACTGGTGGATCCGTATATGGTATATGAAAAGAATAGTCATGAAATGACTCTAGTTGTTGTTAGTAAAAAGAATACACATGCAATGACATTACTGGATCCATGTGTGGTCTCTGAAGAGAACACACATTTCAATGACACTGGTGGATCCATATGTGGTATGTGAAAAGAACACACATGCAATGACTCTGGTTGTTGTTAGTAAAAAGAGCACACATGCAATGACACTGGTGGATCCATGTGTGGTCTCTGAAGAGAACACACATTTCAATGACACTGGTGGATCCATATGTGGTATGTGAGAAGAACACACATGCAATGACTCAAGTTGTTGTTAGTAAAAAGAACACACATGCAATGACACTGGTAGATCCATGCGTGGTCTCTAAAGAGAACAAACATGCAATGACTCTAGCTGTGGTTAATGAGAAGAACATGCATTTCAATGACACTGGTGGATCCATATGTGGTATGTGAAAATAATAGTCATGAAATGACTCCAGTTGTTAGTCAAAATAACACACATGCAATGACACTGGTGGATCCATGTGTGGTCTCTGAAGAGAACACACATGCAATGACACTGGTGGATCCATATGTGGTATGTGAAAAAACACACATGCAATGACTCAAGTTATTTTTAGTAAAAATAACACACATGCAATGGCACTGGTGGATCCATGTGTGGTCTCTAAAGAGAACACATATGCAATGAAACTGGTGGATCCATATGTGGTACGTGAAAAGAACACACATGCAATGACTCTAGTTGTTGTTAGTAAAAAGAACACACATGCAATGACACTGGTGGATCCATGTATGGTCTCTAAAGAGAACATAGATTTCAATGACACTGGTGGATCCATATGTGGTATGTGAAAAGAAACACATGCAATGACTCCAGTTGTTGTTAGTAAAAAGAACACATATGCAATGACACTGGTGGATCCATGTATGATCTCTGAAGAGAACACACATGCAATGACTCTAGCCGTGATTAATGAGAAGAACACACATTTCAATGACACGGGTGGATCCATATGTGGTATATGAAAAAGAATAGTCATGAAATGACTCTAGTTGTTGTTAGTAAAAAGAACACACATGCAATGACACTAGTGGATCCATGTCTGGTCTCTGAAGAGAACACACATTTCAATGATACTGGTGGATCCATATGTGGTATGTGAAAAGAACACACATGCGATGACTCTGGTAGTTGTTAGTAAAAAGAGCACACATGCAATGACACTGGTGGATTCATGTGTGGTCTCTAAAGAGAACACACATTTCAATGACACTAGTGAATCCATATGTCGTATTTGAAAATAACACACACGCAATGACTCCAGTTGTTGTCAGTAAAAAGAACACACATGCAATGACACTGGTGGATCCATGTGTGGTCTCTGAAGAGAACACACATGCAATGACTCTAGCTGTGGTTAATGAGAAGAACACACATTTCAATGACACTGGTGGATCCATATGTGGTATGTGAAAAGAACACACATGCAATGACTCCAGTCGTTGTTAGTAAAAAGAGCACACATGCAATTACACTGGTGGATCCATATGTGGTCTCTAAAGAGAACACACATGCAATGACACTGGTGGATCCATATGTGGTATGTGAAAAGAACACACATGCAATGACTCTGGTAGTTGTTAGTAAAAAGAGCACACATGCAATGACACTGGTGGATCCATGTGTGGTCTCTGAAGAGAACACACATTTCAATGACACTGGTGGATCCATATGTGGTATGTGAAAAGAACACACATGCAATGACTCTTGTTGTTGTTAGTAAAACGAGCACACGTGCAATGACACTGGTGGATCCATGTGTGGTCTCTGAAGAGAACACACATTTCAATGACATTGGTGGATCCATATGTGGTATGTGAAAAGAACACACATGCAATGACTCAAGTTGTTGTTAGTAAAAAGAACACACATGCAATGACACTGGTGGATCCATGCGTGGTCTCTGAAGAGAACACACATGCAATGACTCTAGCTGTGGTTAATGAGAAGAACACACATTTCAATGACACTTGTGGATCCGTATGTGGTATGTGAAAAGAATAGTCATGAAATGACTCCAGTTGTTGTTAGTAAAAAGAACACACATGCAATGACACTGGTGGATCCATGTGTGGTCTCTGAAGAGAACACACATGCAATGACACTGGTGGATCCATATGTGGTATGTGAAAAGAACACACATGCAATGACTCAAGTTATTGTTAGTAAAAAGAACACACATGCAATGACACTGGTGGATCCATGTGTGGTCTCTAAAGAGAACACATATTTAATGACACTGGTGGATCCATATGTGGTACATGAAAAGAACACACATTCAATGACTCTAGTTGTTGTTAGTAAAAAGAACACACATGCAATGACACTGGTGGATCCATGTGTGGTCTCTAAAGAGAACACATATTTCAATGACACTGGTGGATCCATATGTGGTGTGTGAAAAGAACACACATGCAATGACTCCAGTTGTTACTAGTAAAAAGAACACACATGCAATGATACTGGTGGATCCATGTGTGATCTCTGAAGAGAACACACATGCAATGACTATAGCCGTGGTTAATGAGAAGAACTCACATTTCAATGACACTGGTGGATCCGTATATGGTATATGAAAAGAATAGTCATGAAATGACTCTATTGTTGTTAGTAAAAAGAATACACATGCAATGACATTACTGGATCCATGTGTGGTCTCTGAAGAGAACACACATGCAATGAGTTTGGTTGTTGTTAGTAAAAAGAGCACACATGCAATAACACTGGTGGATCCATGTGTGGTCTCTGAAGAGAACACACATTTCAATGACACTGGTGGATCCATATGTGGTATGTGAAAAGAACACACATGCAATGACACTGGTGGATCCATGCATGGTCTCTAAAGAGAACACACATGCAATGACTCTAGCTATGGTTAATGAGAAGAACACGCAGTTCAATGACACTGGTGGATCCATATGTGGTATGTGAAAAGAATAGTCATGAAATGACTCCAGTTGTTGTTAGTCAAAATAACACACATGCAATGACACTGGTGGATCCATGTGTGGTCTCTGAAGAGAATAGACATGCAATGACACTGGTGGATCCATATGTGGTATGTGAAAAAACACACATGCAATGACTCAAGTTATTGTTAGTAAAAATAACACACATGCAATGACACTGGTGGATCCATGTGTGGTCTCTAAAGAGAACACACATGCAATGAAACTGGTGGATCCATATGTGGTACGTGAAAAGAACACACATGCAAGGACTCTAGTTGTTGTTAGTAAAAAGAACACACATGCAATGACGCTGGTGGATCCATGTGTGGTCTCTAAAGAGAACACCGATTTCAATGACACTGGTGGATCCATATGTGGTATGTGAAAAGAACACACATGCAATGACTCTAGTTGTTGTTAGTAAAAGGAACACATATGCAATGACACTGGTGGATCCATGTATGATCTCTAAAGAGAACACACATGCAATGACTCTAGCCGTGATTAATAAGAAGAACACACATTTCAATGACACTGCTGGATCCATATGTGGTATATGAAAAAGAATAGTCATGAAATGACTCTAGTTGTTGTTAGTAACAAGAACACACATGCAATGACACTAGTGGATCCATGTGTGGTCTCTGAAGAGAACACACATTTCAATGACACTGGTGGATCCATATGTGGTATGTGAAAAGAACACACATGCAATGACTCTGGTAGTTGTTAGTAAAAAGAGCACACATGCAATGACACTGGTGGATTCATGTGTGGTCTCTAAAGAGAACACACATTTCAATGACACTGGTGAATCCATATGTCGTATTTGAAAATAACACACACGCAATGAGTCCAGTTGTTGTCAGTAAAAAGAACACACATGCAATGACACTGGTGGATCCATGTGTGGTCTCTGAAGAGAACACACATGCAATGACTCTAGCTGTGGTTAATGAGAAGAACACACATTTCAATGACACTGGTGGATCCATACGTGGTATGTGAAAAGAATAGTCATGAAATGACTCCAGTTGTTGTTAGTAAAAAGAGCACACATGCAATCACACTGGTGGATCCATATGTGGTCTGTGAAGAGAACACACATGCAATGACACTGGTGGATCCATATGTGGTATGTGAAAAGAACACACAGGCAATGACTCTAGTTGTTGTTAGTAAAAAGAACATACATGCAATGACACTGGTGGATCCATGTGTGGTCTCTGAAGAGAACACACATTTCAATGACACAGGTGGATCCATGTATGGTATGTGAAAAGAACACACATGCAATGACTCCAGTTGTTATTAGTAAAAAGAACACACATGCAATGACACTGGTGGATCCATGTGTGGTCTCTTAAGAGAACACACATGCAATGACTCTAGCTGTGGTTAATGAGAAGAACACACATTTCAATGATACTGGTGGATCCATATGTGGTATGTGAAAAGAATAGTCATGAAATGACTCAAGTTGTTGTTAGTAAAAAGAACACACATGCAATGACACTGGTGGATCCATGTGTGGTCTCTGAAAAGAACACACATGCAATGAATCTAGCTGTGGTTAATGAGAAGAACACACATTTCAATGACACCGGTGGATCCATATGTGGTATGTGAAAAGAATAGTCATGAAATGACTCTAGTTGTTGTTAGTAAAAAGAACACACATGCAATGACATTGGTGGATCCATGCGTGGTCTCTGAAGAGAACACACATTTCAATGACACTAGTGGATCCATATGTGGTATGTGAAAAGAACACACATGCAATGAATCTGGTTGTTGTTAGTAAAAAGAGGACACATGCAATGACACTGGTGGATTCATGTGTGGTCTCTAAATAGAACACACATTTCAATGACACTGGTGGATCCATATGTCGTATGTGAAAAGAATACACATGCAATGACTCTAGTTGTTGTTAGTAAAAAGAACACACATGTAATGCCACTGGTGGATCCATGTGTGGTCTCTGAAGAGAACACACATGCAATGACTCTAGCTATGGTTAATGAGAAGAACACACATTTCAATGACACTGGTGGATCCACATGTGGTATGTGAAAAGAATAGTCATGAAATGACTCTAGTTGTTGTTAGTAAAAATAGCACACATGCAATTACACTGGTGGATCCATGTGTGGTCTGTGAAGAGAACACACATGGAATGACACTGGTGAATCCATATGTGGTATGTGAGAAGAACACACATGCAATGACTCCAGTTGTTGTTAGTAAAAAGAACACACATGCAATGACACTGGTGGATCCGTGTGTGGTCTCTAAAGAGAACACACATTTCAATGTTATTGGTGGATCCATATGTGGTGTGTGAAAAGAACACACATGCAATGACTGCAGTTGTTGTTAGTAAAAAGAACACACATCCAATGACACTGGTGGATCCATGTGTGGTCTCTGAAGATAACACACATGCAATGACTCTAGCTGTGGTTAATGAGAAGAACACACATTTCAATGATACTGGTGGATCCATATGTGGTATGTGAAAGGAATAGTCATGAAATGACTCTAGTTGTTGTTAGTAAAAAACACACACATGCAATGACACTGGTGGATCCATGTGTGGTCTCTGAAGAGAACACACTTTTCAATGACACTGGTGGATCCATATGTGGTATGTGAAAAGAACGCACATGCAATGACTTCAGTTGTTGTAAGTAAAAAGAACACACATGCAATGACACTGGTGGATCCATGTGTGGTATCTAAAGAGAACACATATGTAATAACACTGGTGGATCCATACGTGGTATGTGAAAAGAACACACATGCAATGACTCAAGTTGTTGTTAGTAAAAAGAACACACATGCAATGACACTGGTGGATCCATGTGTGGTCTCTGAAGAGAACACACATTTCAATGACACTGGTGGATCCATATGTGGTATGTGAAAAGAACACACATGCAATGACTCCAGTTGTTGTTAGTTAAAAGAACACACATGCAATGACGCTAGTGGATCCATATGTGGTATGTGAATAGAACACACATGCAATGACTCCAGTTGTTGTTAGTAAAAAAACACACATGCAATGACACTGGTGGATCCATGTGTGGTCTCTGAAGAGAACACACATGCAATGACTCTAGCTGTGGTTAATGAGAAGAACACACATTTCAATGCCACTGGTGGATCCATATATGGTATGTGAAAAGAATAGTCATGAAATGACTCTAGTTCTTGTTACTAAAAAGAACAAACATGCAATGACACTGGTGGATCCGTGTGTGGTCTCTGAAGAGAACACACATTTGAATGACACTGGGGGATCCATATGTGGTATGTGAAAAAAAAACACATGCAATCACTCTGGTTGTTACTAAAAAGAGCACACATGCAATGACATCGGTGGATTCATGTGTGGTCTCTGAAGAGAACACACATTTCAATGACACTGGTGGATCCATATGTCGTATGTGAAAAGAACACACATGCAATGACTCTAGTTGTTATCAGTAAAAAGAACACACATGCAATGACACTGGTGGATCCATGTGTGGTCTCTGAAGAGAACACACATGCAATGACTCTAGATGTGGTTAATGAGAAGAACACACATATCAATGACACTGGTGGATCCATATGTGGTATGTGAAAAGAATAGTCATGAAATGACTCCAGTTGTTGTTAGTAAAAAGAGAACAGATGCAATTACACCGGTGGATCCATGTGTGGTCTTTGAAGAGAACACACATGCAATGACTCTAGTTGTTGTTAGTAAAAAGAACACACATGCAATGACACTAGTGGATCCATGTGTGGTTTCTGAAGAGAACACACATTTCAATGACATTGGGGGATCCATATGTGGTATGTGACAAGAACACACATGCAATGACTCCAGTTGTTGTTAGTAAAAAGAACACACATGCAATGATACTGGCTGATCCATGTGTGTTCTCTAATGAGAACACACATGCAATGACTCTAGCTGTGGTTAATGAGAAGAATACACATTTCAATGATACTGGTGGATCCATATGTGGTATGTGAACAGAATAGTCATGAAATGACTCAAGTTGTTGTTAGTAAAAAGAACACACATGCAATGACACTGGTAGATCCATGTGTGGTCTCTAAAGAGAACACACATGCAATGACAATGGTGGATCCATATGTGGTATGTGAAAAGAACACACATGGAATGACTCTAGTTGTTGTTAGTAAAAAGAACACACATGCAAGGACACTGGTGGATCCATGTGTGGTCTCTGAAGAGAACACACATGCAATGACTCTAGCTGTGGTTAATGAGAAGAACACACATTTAAATGATACTGGTGGATCCATATGTGGTATGTGAATATAAAAGTCATGAAATGACTCCAGTTGTTGTTAGTAAAAAACAAACACATGTAATGACACTGGTGGATCCATGTGTGGTCTCTGAAGAGAACACACTTTTCAATGACACTGGTGGATCCATATGTGGTATGTGAAAAGAAAGCATATGCAATGACTCCAGTTGTTGTAAGTAAAAAGAACACACATGCAATGACACTGGTGGATCCATGTCTGGTCTCAAAAGAGAACACACATTTCAATGACACTGGTGGATCCATATATGGTATGTGAAAAGAACACACATACAATGACTCAAGTTGTTGTTACTAAAAAGAACACACATGCAATGACACTGGTGGATCCTTGTGTGGTCTCTGAAAAGAACACATGCAATGACTCTTGCTGTGGTTAATGAGAAGAACACACATTTCAATGACACTAGTGGATCCATATGTGGTATGTGAAAAGAACACACATGCAATGACTCCGGTTGTTCTTAGTAAAAAGAACACACATGCAATGACACTGGTGGATCCATGTGTGGTCTCTGAAGAGAACACACATGCAATGACTCTAGCCGTGGTTAATGAGAAGAACACACATTTCAATGACACTGGTGGATCGACATGAGGTATGTGAAAAGAGTAGTCATGAAATGACTCCAGTTGTTGTTAGTAAAAATAGCACACATGCAATTACACTGGTGGATCCATGTGTGGTCTCTGAAGAGAACACACATGGAATGACACTGGTGGATCCATATGTGGTATGTGAAAAGAACACACATGCAATGACTCCAGTTGTTGTTAGTAAAAAGAACACACATGCAATGACACTGGTGGATTCATGTGTGGTCTCTGAAGAGAACACACATTTCAATGACACTGGTGGATCAATATGTGGCATGTGAAAAGAACACACATGCAATGACTCGAGTTGTTGTTAGTAAAAAGAACACACATGCAATGACACTGGTGGATCCATGTGTGGTCTCTGAAGAGAACACACATTTCAATGACACTGGTGGATCCATATGTGGTATGTGAAAAGAACACACATGCAATGACTCCAGTTGTTGTTAGTTAAAAGAACACACATGCAATGACGCTAGTGGATCCATATGTGGTATGTGAAAAGAACACACATGCAATGACTCCAGTTGTTGTTAGTAAAAAACACACATGCAATGACACTGGTGGATCCATGTGTGGTCTCTGAAGAGAACACACATGCAATGACTCTAGCTGTGGTTAATGAGAAGAACACACATTTCAATGACACTGGTGGATCCATATGTGGTATGTGAAAAGAATAGTCTTGAAATGACACTAGTTCTTGTTACTAAAAAGAACAAACATGCAATGACACTGGTGGATCCGTGTGTGGTCTCTGAAGAGAACACACATTTGAATGACACTGGGGATCCATATGTGGTATGTGAAAAGAACACACATGCAATGACTCTGGTTGTTGTTACTAAAAAGAGCACACATGCAATGACATCGGTGGATTCATGTGTGGTCTCTGAAGAGAACACACATTTCAATGACACTGGTGGATCCATATGTCGTATGTGAAAAGAACACACATGCAATGACTCTAGTTGTTATCAGTAAAAAGAACAGACATGCAATGACACTGGTGGATCCATGTGTGGTCTCTAAAGAGAACACACATGCAATGACTCTAGATGTGGTTAATGAGAAGAACACACATATCAATGACACTGGTGGATCCATATGTGGTATGTGAAAAGAATAGTCATGAAATGACTCAAGTTGTTGTTAGTAAAAAGAGAACAGATGCAATTACACCAGTGGATCCATGTGTGGTCTTTGAAGAGAACACACATGCAATAACACTGGTGGATCCATATGTGGTATTTGAAAAGAACACACATGCAATGACTCTAGTTGTTGTTAGTAAAAAGAACACACATGCAATGACACTGGTGGATCCATGTGTGGTTTCTGAAGAGAACACACATTTCAATGACATTGGGGGATCCATATGTGGTATGTGACAAGAACACACATGCAATGACTCCAGTTGTTGTTAGTAAAAAGAACACACATGCAATGACACTGGCTGATCCATGTGTGTTCTCTGATGAGAACACAAATGCAATGACTCTAGCTGTGGTTAATGAGAAGAATACACATTTCAATGATACTGGTGGATCCATATGTGGTATGTGAACAGAATAGTCATGAAATGACTCCAGTTGTTGTTAGTAAAAAGAACACACATGCAATGACACTGGTGGATCCATGTGTGGTCTCTAAAGAGAACACTCAAGAGAACACACATGCAATGACAATGGTGGATCCCTATGTGGTATGTGAAAAGAACACACACGGAATGACTCTAGTTGTTGTTAGTAAAAAGAACACACATGCAATGACACTGGTGGATCCATGTGTGGTCTCTGAAGAGAACACACATGCAATGACTCTAGCTGTGGTTAATCAGAAGAACACACATTTAAATGATACCGGTGGATCCATATGTGGTATGTGAATATAGAAGTCATGAAATGACTCCAGTTGTTGTTAGTAAAAAACAAACACATGTAATGACACTGGTGGATCCATGTGTGGTCTCTGAAGAGAACACACTTTTCAATGACACTAGTGGATCCATATGTCGTATGTGAAAAGAACACACATGCAATGACTCTAGTTGTTATCAGTAAAAAGAACACACATGCAATGACACTGGTGGATCCATGTGTGGTCTCTAAAGAGAACACACATGCAATGACTCTAGATGTGGTTAATGAGAAGAACACACATATCAATGACACTGGTGGATCCATATGTGGTATGTGAAAAGAATAGTCATGAAATGACTCCAGTTGTTGTTAGTAAAAAGAGAACAGATGCAATTACACCGGTGGATCCATGTGTGGTCTTTGAAGAGAACACACATGCAATAACACTGGTGGATCCATATATGGTATTTGAAAAGAACACACATGCAATGACTCTAGTTGTTGTTAGTAAAAAGAACACACATGCAATGACACTGGTGGATCCATGTGTGGTTTCTGAAGAGAACACACATTTCAATGACATTGGGGGATCCATATGTGGTATGTGACAAGAACACACATGCAATGACTCCAGTTATTGTTAGTAAAAAGAACACACATGCAATGACACTGGCTGATCCATGTGTGTTCTCTGATGAGAACACACATGCGATGACTCTAGCTGTTGTTAATGAGAAGAATACACATTTCAATGATACTGGTGGATCCATATGTGGTATGTGAACAGAATAGTCATGAAATGACTCCAGTTGTTGTTAGTAAAAAGAACACACATGCAATGACACTGGTGGATCCATGTGTGGTCTCTGAAGAGAACACACATGCAATGACACTGGTGGATCCATATGTGGTATGTGAAAAGAACACACATGCAATGACTCAAGTTGTTGTTAGTAAAAAGAACACACATGCAATGACACTGGTGGATCCATGTGTGGTCTCTAAAGAGAACACATATGTAATGACACTGGTGGATCCATATGTGGTACATGAAAAGAACACACATTCAATGACTCTAGTTGTTGTTAGTAAAAAGAACACACATGCAATGACACTGGTGGATCCATGTGTGGTCTCTAAAGAGAACACATATTTCAATGACACTGGTGGATCCATATGTGGTGTGTGAAAAGAACACACATGCAATGACTCCAGTTGTTACTAGTAAAAAGAACACACATGCAATGACTCCAGTTGTTACTAGTAAAAAGAACACACATGCAATGATACTGGTGGATCCATGTGTGATCTCTGAAGAGAACACACATGCAATGACTATAGCCGTGGTTAATGAGAAGAACTCACATTTCAATGACACTGGTGGATCCGTATATGGTATATGAAAAGAATAGTCATGAAATGACTCTAGTTGTTGTTAGTAAAAAGAATACACATGCAATGACATTACTGGATCCATGTGTGGTCTCTGAAGAGAACACACATTTCAATGACACTGGTGGATCCATATGTGGTATGTGAAAAGAACACACATGCAATGACTCTGGTTGTTGTTAGTAAAAAGAGCACACATGCAATGACACTGGTGGATCCATGTGTGGTCTCTGAAGAGAACACACATTTCAATGACACTGGTGGATCCATATGTGGTATGTGAGAAGAACACACATGCAATGACTCAAGTTGTTGTTAGTAAAAAGAACACACATGCAATGACACTGGTAGATCCATGCGTGGTCTCTAAAGAGAACAAACATGCAATGACTCTAGCTGTGGTTAATGAGAAGAACATGCATTTCAATGACACTGGTGGATCCATATGTGGTATGTGAAAATAATAGTCATGAAATGACTCCAGTTGTTAGTCAAAATAACACACATGCAATGACACTGGTGGATCCATGTGTGGTCTCTGAAGAGAACACACATGCAATGACACTGGTGGATCCATATGTGGTATGTGAAAAAACACACATGCAATGACTCAAGTTATTTTTAGTAAAAATAACACACATGCAATGGCACTGGTGGATCCATGTGTGGTCTCTAAAGAGAACACATATGCAATGAAACTGGTGGATCCATATGTGGTACGTGAAAAGAACACACATGCAATGACTCTAGTTGTTGTTAGTAAAAAGAACACACATGCAATGACACTGGTGGATCCATGTATGGTCTCTAAAGAGAACATAGATTTCAATGACACTGGTGGATCCATATGTGGTATGTGAAAAGAAACACATGCAATGACTCCAGTTGTTGTTAGTAAAAAGAACACATATGCAATGACACTGGTGGATCCATGTATGATCTCTGAAGAGAACACACATGCAATGACTCTAGCCGTGATTAATGAGAAGAACACACATTTCAATGACACGGGTGGATCCATATGTGGTATATGAAAAAGAATAGTCATGAAATGACTCTAGTTGTTGTTAGTAAAAAGAACACACATGCAATGACACTAGTGGATCCATGTCTGGTCTCTGAAGAGAACACACATTTCAATGATACTGGTGGATCCATATGTGGTATGTGAAAAGAACACACATGCGATGACTCTGGTAGTTGTTAGTAAAAAGAGCACACATGCAATGACACTGGTGGATTCATGTGTGGTCTCTAAAGAGAACACACATTTCAATGACACTAGTGAATCCATATGTCGTATTTGAAAATAACACACACGCAATGACTCCAGTTGTTGTCAGTAAAAAGAACACACATGCAATGACACTGGTGGATCCATGTGTGGTCTCTGAAGAGAACACACATGCAATGACTCTAGCTGTGGTTAATGAGAAGAACACACATTTCAATGACACTGGTGGATCCATATGTGGTATGTGAAAAGAACACACATGCAATGACTCCAGTCGTTGTTAGTAAAAAGAGCACACATGCAATTACACTGGTGGATCCATATGTGGTCTCTAAAGAGAACACACATGCAATGACACTGGTGGATCCATATGTGGTATGTGAAAAGAACACACATGCAATGACTCTGGTAGTTGTTAGTAAAAAGAGCACACATGCAATGACACTGGTGGATCCATGTGTGGTCTCTGAAGAGAACACACATTTCAATGACACTGGTGGATCCATATGTGGTATGTGAAAAGAACACACATGCAATGACTCTTGTTGTTGTTAGTAAAACGAGCACACGTGCAATGACACTGGTGGATCCATGTGTGGTCTCTGAAGAGAACACACATTTCAATGACATTGGTGGATCCATATGTGGTATGTGAAAAGAACACACATGCAATGACTCAAGTTGTTGTTAGTAAAAAGAACACACATGCAATGACACTGGTGGATCCATGCGTGGTCTCTGAAGAGAACACACATGCAATGACTCTAGCTGTGGTTAATGAGAAGAACACACATTTCAATGACACTTGTGGATCCGTATGTGGTATGTGAAAAGAATAGTCATGAAATGACTCCAGTTGTTGTTAGTAAAAAGAACACACATGCAATGACACTGGTGGATCCATGTGTGGTCTCTGAAGAGAACACACATGCAATGACACTGGTGGATCCATATGTGGTATGTGAAAAGAACACACATGCAATGACTCAAGTTATTGTTAGTAAAAAGAACACACATGCAATGACACTGGTGGATCCATGTGTGGTCTCTAAAGAGAACACATATTTAATGACACTGGTGGATCCATATGTGGTACATGAAAAGAACACACATTCAATGACTCTAGTTGTTGTTAGTAAAAAGAACACACATGCAATGACACTGGTGGATCCATGTGTGGTCTCTAAAGAGAACACATATTTCAATGACACTGGTGGATCCATATGTGGTGTGTGAAAAGAACACACATGCAATGACTCCAGTTGTTACTAGTAAAAAGAACACACATGCAATGATACTGGTGGATCCATGTGTGATCTCTGAAGAGAACACACATGCAATGACTATAGCCGTGGTTAATGAGAAGAACTCACATTTCAATGACACTGGTGGATCCGTATATGGTATATGAAAAGAATAGTCATGAAATGACTCTATTGTTGTTAGTAAAAAGAATACACATGCAATGACATTACTGGATCCATGTGTGGTCTCTGAAGAGAACACACATGCAATGAGTTTGGTTGTTGTTAGTAAAAAGAGCACACATGCAATAACACTGGTGGATCCATGTGTGGTCTCTGAAGAGAACACACATTTCAATGACACTGGTGGATCCATATGTGGTATGTGAAAAGAACACACATGCAATGACACTGGTGGATCCATGCATGGTCTCTAAAGAGAACACACATGCAATGACTCTAGCTATGGTTAATGAGAAGAACACGCAGTTCAATGACACTGGTGGATCCATATGTGGTATGTGAAAAGAATAGTCATGAAATGACTCCAGTTGTTGTTAGTCAAAATAACACACATGCAATGACACTGGTGGATCCATGTGTGGTCTCTGAAGAGAATAGACATGCAATGACACTGGTGGATCCATATGTGGTATGTGAAAAAACACACATGCAATGACTCAAGTTATTGTTAGTAAAAATAACACACATGCAATGACACTGGTGGATCCATGTGTGGTCTCTAAAGAGAACACACATGCAATGAAACTGGTGGATCCATATGTGGTACGTGAAAAGAACACACATGCAATGACTCTAGTTGTTGTTAGTAAAAAGAACACACATGCAATGACGCTGGTGGATCCATGTGTGGTCTCTAAAGAGAACACCGATTTCAATGACACTGGTGGATCCATATGTGGTATGTGAAAAGAACACACATGCAATGACTCTAGTTGTTGTTAGTAAAAGGAACACATATGCAATGACACTGGTGGATCCATGTATGATCTCTAAAGAGAACACACATGCAATGACTCTAGCCGTGATTAATAAGAAGAACACACATTTCAATGACACTGCTGGATCCATATGTGGTATATGAAAAAGAATAGTCATGAAATGACTCTAGTTGTTGTTAGTAACAAGAACACACATGCAATGACACTAGTGGATCCATGTGTGGTCTCTGAAGAGAACACACATTTCAATGACACTGGTGGATCCATATGTGGTATGTGAAAAGAACACACATGCAATGACTCTGGTAGTTGTTAGTAAAAAGAGCACACATGCAATGACACTGGTGGATTCATGTGTGGTCTCTAAAGAGAACACACATTTCAATGACACTGGTGAATCCATATGTCGTATTTGAAAATAACACACACGCAATGAGTCCAGTTGTTGTCAGTAAAAAGAACACACATGCAATGACACTGGTGGATCCATGTGTGGTCTCTGAAGAGAACACACATGCAATGACTCTAGCTGTGGTTAATGAGAAGAACACACATTTCAATGACACTGGTGGATCCATACGTGGTATGTGAAAAGAATAGTCATGAAATGACTCCAGTTGTTGTTAGTAAAAAGAGCACACATGCAATCACACTGGTGGATCCATATGTGGTCTGTGAAGAGAACACACATGCAATGACACTGGTGGATCCATATGTGGTATGTGAAAAGAACACACAGGCAATGACTCTAGTTGTTGTTAGTAAAAAGAACATACATGCAATGACACTGGTGGATCCATGTGTGGTCTCTGAAGAGAACACACATTTCAATGACACAGGTGGATCCATGTATGGTATGTGAAAAGAACACACATGCAATGACTCCAGTTGTTATTAGTAAAAAGAACACACATGCAATGACACTGGTGGATCCATGTGTGGTCTCTTAAGAGAACACACATGCAATGACTCTAGCTGTGGTTAATGAGAAGAACACACATTTCAATGATACTGGTGGATCCATATGTGGTATGTGAAAAGAATAGTCATGAAATGACTCAAGTTGTTGTTAGTAAAAAGAACACACATGCAATGACACTGGTGGATCCATGTGTGGTCTCTGAAAAGAACACACATGCAATGAATCTAGCTGTGGTTAATGAGAAGAACACACATTTCAATGACACCGGTGGATCCATATGTGGTATGTGAAAAGAATAGTCATGAAATGACTCTAGTTGTTGTTAGTAAAAAGAACACACATGCAATGACATTGGTGGATCCATGCGTGGTCTCTGAAGAGAACACACATTTCAATGACACTAGTGGATCCATATGTGGTATGTGAAAAGAACACACATGCAATGAATCTGGTTGTTGTTAGTAAAAAGAGGACACATGCAATGACACTGGTGGATTCATGTGTGGTCTCTAAATAGAACACACATTTCAATGACACTGGTGGATCCATATGTCGTATGTGAAAAGAATACACATGCAATGACTCTAGTTGTTGTTAGTAAAAAGAACACACATGTAATGCCACTGGTGGATCCATGTGTGGTCTCTGAAGAGAACACACATGCAATGACTCTAGCTATGGTTAATGAGAAGAACACACATTTCAATGACACTGGTGGATCCACATGTGGTATGTGAAAAGAATAGTCATGAAATGACTCTAGTTGTTGTTAGTAAAAATAGCACACATGCAATTACACTGGTGGATCCATGTGTGGTCTGTGAAGAGAACACACATGGAATGACACTGGTGAATCCATATGTGGTATGTGAGAAGAACACACATGCAATGACTCCAGTTGTTGTTAGTAAAAAGAACACACATGCAATGACACTGGTGGATCCGTGTGTGGTCTCTAAAGAGAACACACATTTCAATGTTATTGGTGGATCCATATGTGGTGTGTGAAAAGAACACACATGCAATGACTGCAGTTGTTGTTAGTAAAAAGAACACACATCCAATGACACTGGTGGATCCATGTGTGGTCTCTGAAGATAACACACATGCAATGACTCTAGCTGTGGTTAATGAGAAGAACACACATTTCAATGATACTGGTGGATCCATATGTGGTATGTGAAAGGAATAGTCATGAAATGACTCTAGTTGTTGTTAGTAAAAAACACACACATGCAATGACACTGGTGGATCCATGTGTGGTCTCTGAAGAGAACACACTTTTCAATGACACTGGTGGATCCATATGTGGTATGTGAAAAGAACGCACATGCAATGACTTCAGTTGTTGTAAGTAAAAAGAACACACATGCAATGACACTGGTGGATCCATGTGTGGTATCTAAAGAGAACACATATGTAATAACACTGGTGGATCCATACGTGGTATGTGAAAAGAACACACATGCAATGACTCAAGTTGTTGTTAGTAAAAAGAACACACATGCAATGACACTGGTGGATCCATGTGTGGTCTCTGAAGAGAACACACATTTCAATGACACTGGTGGATCCATATGTGGTATGTGAAAAGAACACACATGCAATGACTCCAGTTGTTGTTAGTTAAAAGAACACACATGCAATGACGCTAGTGGATCCATATGTGGTATGTGAATAGAACACACATGCAATGACTCCAGTTGTTGTTAGTAAAAAAACACACATGCAATGACACTGGTGGATCCATGTGTGGTCTCTGAAGAGAACACACATGCAATGACTCTAGCTGTGGTTAATGAGAAGAACACACATTTCAATGCCACTGGTGGATCCATATATGGTATGTGAAAAGAATAGTCATGAAATGACTCTAGTTCTTGTTACTAAAAAGAACAAACATGCAATGACACTGGTGGATCCGTGTGTGGTCTCTGAAGAGAACACACATTTGAATGACACTGGGGGATCCATATGTGGTATGTGAAAAAAAAACACATGCAATCACTCTGGTTGTTACTAAAAAGAGCACACATGCAATGACATCGGTGGATTCATGTGTGGTCTCTGAAGAGAACACACATTTCAATGACACTGGTGGATCCATATGTCGTATGTGAAAAGAACACACATGCAATGACTCTAGTTGTTATCAGTAAAAAGAACACACATGCAATGACACTGGTGGATCCATGTGTGGTCTCTGAAGAGAACACACATGCAATGACTCTAGATGTGGTTAATGAGAAGAACACACATATCAATGACACTGGTGGATCCATATGTGGTATGTGAAAAGAATAGTCATGAAATGACTCCAGTTGTTGTTAGTAAAAAGAGAACAGATGCAATTACACCGGTGGATCCATGTGTGGTCTTTGAAGAGAACACACATGCAATGACTCTAGTTGTTGTTAGTAAAAAGAACACACATGCAATGACACTAGTGGATCCATGTGTGGTTTCTGAAGAGAACACACATTTCAATGACATTGGGGGATCCATATGTGGTATGTGACAAGAACACACATGCAATGACTCCAGTTGTTGTTAGTAAAAAGAACACACATGCAATGATACTGGCTGATCCATGTGTGTTCTCTAATGAGAACACACATGCAATGACTCTAGCTGTGGTTAATGAGAAGAATACACATTTCAATGATACTGGTGGATCCATATGTGGTATGTGAACAGAATAGTCATGAAATGACTCAAGTTGTTGTTAGTAAAAAGAACACACATGCAATGACACTGGTAGATCCATGTGTGGTCTCTAAAGAGAACACACATGCAATGACAATGGTGGATCCATATGTGGTATGTGAAAAGAACACACATGGAATGACTCTAGTTGTTGTTAGTAAAAAGAACACACATGCAAGGACACTGGTGGATCCATGTGTGGTCTCTGAAGAGAACACACATGCAATGACTCTAGCTGTGGTTAATGAGAAGAACACACATTTAAATGATACTGGTGGATCCATATGTGGTATGTGAATATAAAAGTCATGAAATGACTCCAGTTGTTGTTAGTAAAAAACAAACACATGTAATGACACTGGTGGATCCATGTGTGGTCTCTGAAGAGAACACACTTTTCAATGACACTGGTGGATCCATATGTGGTATGTGAAAAGAAAGCATATGCAATGACTCCAGTTGTTGTAAGTAAAAAGAACACACATGCAATGACACTGGTGGATCCATGTCTGGTCTCAAAAGAGAACACACATTTCAATGACACTGGTGGATCCATATATGGTATGTGAAAAGAACACACATACAATGACTCAAGTTGTTGTTACTAAAAAGAACACACATGCAATGACACTGGTGGATCCTTGTGTGGTCTCTGAAAAGAACACATGCAATGACTCTTGCTGTGGTTAATGAGAAGAACACACATTTCAATGACACTAGTGGATCCATATGTGGTATGTGAAAAGAACACACATGCAATGACTCCGGTTGTTCTTAGTAAAAAGAACACACATGCAATGACACTGGTGGATCCATGTGTGGTCTCTGAAGAGAACACACATGCAATGACTCTAGCCGTGGTTAATGAGAAGAACACACATTTCAATGACACTGGTGGATCGACATGAGGTATGTGAAAAGAGTAGTCATGAAATGACTCCAGTTGTTGTTAGTAAAAATAGCACACATGCAATTACACTGGTGGATCCATGTGTGGTCTCTGAAGAGAACACACATGGAATGACACTGGTGGATCCATATGTGGTATGTGAAAAGAACACACATGCAATGACTCCAGTTGTTGTTAGTAAAAAGAACACACATGCAATGACACTGGTGGATTCATGTGTGGTCTCTGAAGAGAACACACATTTCAATGACACTGGTGGATCAATATGTGGCATGTGAAAAGAACACACATGCAATGACTCGAGTTGTTGTTAGTAAAAAGAACACACATGCAATGACACTGGTGGATCCATGTGTGGTCTCTGAAGAGAACACACATTTCAATGACACTGGTGGATCCATATGTGGTATGTGAAAAGAACACACATGCAATGACTCCAGTTGTTGTTAGTTAAAAGAACACACATGCAATGACGCTAGTGGATCCATATGTGGTATGTGAAAAGAACACACATGCAATGACTCCAGTTGTTGTTAGTAAAAAACACACATGCAATGACACTGGTGGATCCATGTGTGGTCTCTGAAGAGAACACACATGCAATGACTCTAGCTGTGGTTAATGAGAAGAACACACATTTCAATGACACTGGTGGATCCATATGTGGTATGTGAAAAGAATAGTCTTGAAATGACACTAGTTCTTGTTACTAAAAAGAACAAACATGCAATGACACTGGTGGATCCGTGTGTGGTCTCTGAAGAGAACACACATTTGAATGACACTGGGGATCCATATGTGGTATGTGAAAAGAACACACATGCAATGACTCTGGTTGTTGTTACTAAAAAGAGCACACATGCAATGACATCGGTGGATTCATGTGTGGTCTCTGAAGAGAACACACATTTCAATGACACTGGTGGATCCATATGTCGTATGTGAAAAGAACACACATGCAATGACTCTAGTTGTTATCAGTAAAAAGAACAGACATGCAATGACACTGGTGGATCCATGTGTGGTCTCTAAAGAGAACACACATGCAATGACTCTAGATGTGGTTAATGAGAAGAACACACATATCAATGACACTGGTGGATCCATATGTGGTATGTGAAAAGAATAGTCATGAAATGACTCAAGTTGTTGTTAGTAAAAAGAGAACAGATGCAATTACACCAGTGGATCCATGTGTGGTCTTTGAAGAGAACACACATGCAATAACACTGGTGGATCCATATGTGGTATTTGAAAAGAACACACATGCAATGACTCTAGTTGTTGTTAGTAAAAAGAACACACATGCAATGACACTGGTGGATCCATGTGTGGTTTCTGAAGAGAACACACATTTCAATGACATTGGGGGATCCATATGTGGTATGTGACAAGAACACACATGCAATGACTCCAGTTGTTGTTAGTAGAAAGAACACACATGCAATGACACTGGCTGATCCATGTGTGTTCTCTGATGAGAACACAAATGCAATGACTCTAGCTGTGGTTAATGAGAAGAATACACATTTCAATGATACTGGTGGATCCATATGTGGTATGTGAACAGAATAGTCATGAAATGACTCCAGTTGTTGTTAGTAAAAAGAACACACATGCAATGACACTGGTGGATCCATGTGTGGTCTCTAAAGAGAACACTAAAGAGAACACACATGCAATGACAATGGTGGATCCCTATGTGGTATGTGAAAAGAACACACACGGAATGACTCTAGTTGTTGTTAGTAAAAAGAACACACATGCAATGACACTGGTGGATCCATGTGTGGTCTCTGAAGAGAACACACATGCAATGACTCTAGCTGTGGTTAATCAGAAGAACACACATTTAAATGATACCGGTGGATCCATATGTGGTATGTGAATATAGAAGTCATGAAATGACTCCAGTTGTTGTTAGTAAAAAACAAACACATGTAATGACACTGGTGGATCCATGTGTGGTCTCTGAAGAGAACACACTTTTCAATGACACTAGTGGATCCATATGTCGTATGTGAAAAGAACACACATGCAATGACTCTAGTTGTTATCAGTAAAAAGAACACACATGCAATGACACTGGTGGATCCATGTGTGGTCTCTAAAGAGAACACACATGCAATGACTCTAGATGTGGTTAATGAGAAGAACACACATATCAATGACACTGGTGGATCCATATGTGGTATGTGAAAAGAATAGTCATGAAATGACTCCAGTTGTTGTTAGTAAAAAGAGAACAGATGCAATTACACCGGTGGATCCATGTGTGGTCTTTGAAGAGAACACACATGCAATAACACTGGTGGATCCATATATGGTATTTGAAAAGAACACACATGCAATGACTCTAGTTGTTGTTAGTAAAAAGAACACACATGCAATGACACTGGTGGATCCATGTGTGGTTTCTGAAGAGAACACACATTTCAATGACATTGGGGGATCCATATGTGGTATGTGACAAGAACACACATGCAATGACTCCAGTTATTGTTAGTAAAAAGAACACACATGCAATGACACTGGCTGATCCATGTGTGTTCTCTGATGAGAACACACATGCGATGACTCTAGCTGTTGTTAATGAGAAGAATACACATTTCAATGATACTGGTGGATCCATATGTGGTATGTGAACAGAATAGTCATGAAATGACTCCAGTTGTTGTTAGTAAAAAGAACACACATGCAATGACACTGGTGGATCCATGTGTGGTCTCTGAAGAGAACACACATGCAATGACTCTAGCTGTGGTTAATGAGAAGAACACACATTTAAATGATACCGGTGGATCCATATGTGGTATGTGAATTTAAAAGTCATGAAATGACTACAGTTGTTGTTAGTAAAAAACAAACACATGTAATGACACTGGTCGATCCATGTGTGGTCTCTGAAGAGAACACACTTTTCAATGACACTGGTGGATCCATATGTGGTATGTGAAAAGAAAGCACATGCAATGACTCCAGTTGTTGTAAGTAAAAAGAACACACATGCAATGACATTGGTGGATCCATGTCTGGTCTCAAAAGAGAACAAACATTTCAATGACACTAGTGGATCCATATATGGTATGTGAAAAGAACACACAAGCAATGACTCAAGTTGTTGTTACTAAAAAGAACACACATGCAATGACACTGGTGGATCCTTGTGTGGTCTCTGAAAAGAACACACATGCAATGACTCTAGCTGTGGTTAATGAGAAGAACACACATTTCAATGACACTAGTGGATCCATATGTGGTATGCGAAAAGAATAGTCATGAAATGACTCTAGTTGTTGTTAGTAAAAAGAACACACATGCAATGACACTGGTGGATCCATGTGTGGTCTCTGAAGAGAACGCACATTTCAATGACACTGGTGGATCCATATGTGGTATGTGAAAAGAACACACATGCAATGAATCTAGTTGTTGTTAGTAAAAAGAGCACACATGCAATGACACATGTGGATTCATGTGTGGTCTCTGAATAGAACACACATTTCAATGACACTAGTGGATCCATATGTCGTATGTGAAAAGAACACACATGCAATGACTCCGGTTGTTCTTAGTAAAAAGAACACACATGCAATGACACTGGTGGATCCATGTGTGGTCTCTGAAGAGAACACACATGCAATGACTCTAGCTGTGGTTAATGAGAAGAACACACATTTCAATGACACTGGTGGATCGACATGAGGTATGTGAAAAGAATAGTCATGAAATGACTCCAGTTGTTGTTAGTAAAAATAGCACACATGCAATTACACTGGTGGATCCATGTGTGGTCTGTGAAGAGAACACACATGGAATGACACTGGTGGATCCATATGTGGTATGTGAAAAGAACACACATGCAATGACTCCAGTTGTTGTTAGTAAAAAGAACACACATGCAATGACACTGGTGGATACATGTGTGGTCTCTGAAGAGAACAAACATTTCAATGACACTGGTGGATCAATATGTGGCATGTGAAAAGAACACACATGCAATGACTCTAGTTGTTGTTAGTAAAAAGAACACACATGCAATGACACTGGTGCATCCATGTGTGGTCTCTGAAGAGAACTCACATGCAATGACTCTAGCTGTGGTTAGTGAGAAGAACACACATTTCAATGATACTGGTGGATCCATATGTGGTATGTGAAAAGAATAGTCATGACATTACTCTAGTTGTTGTTAGTAAAAAGAACACACATGCAATGACACTGGTGGATCCATGTGTGGTCTCTGAAGAGAATACACATGCAATGACACTGGTGGATCCATATGTGGTATGTGAAAATAACACACATGCAATGACTCTAGTTGTTGTTAGTAAAAAGAACACACATGCAATGACACTGGTGGATCCATGTGTAGTCTCTGAAGAGAACACACATGCAATGACTCTAGCTGTGGTTAATGAGAAGAACACACATTTCAATGACACTTGTGGATCCATATGTGGTATGTGAAAAGAATAGTCATGAAATGACTCTAGTTGCTGTTAGTAAAAAGAACAAACGTTCAATGACACTGGTGGATCCATGTGTGGTCTCTAAAGAGAACACACATTTCAATGACACTGGTGGATCCATATGTGGTATGTGAAAAGAACACACATGCAATGACTCCAGTTGTTGTAAGTAAAAAGAACACACATGCAATAACACTGGTGGATCCATGTGTGGTCTCTGAAGAGAACACACGTGCAATGACTCTAGCTGTGGTTAATGAGAAGAACACACATTTCAATGACACTGGTGGATCCATATGTGGTATGTGAAAATAATAGTCATGAAATGACTCTAGTTGTTGTTAGTAAAAAGAGCACACATGCAATTACACTGGTGGATCCATGTGTGGTCTTTGAAGAGAATACACATGCAATGACACTGGTGGATCTATATGTGGTATGTGAAAAGAACACACATGCAATGACTCTAGTTGTTGTTAGTAAAAAGAACACACATGCAATGACACTGGTGGATCCATGTGTGGTTTCTGAAGTGAACACACATTTCAATGACATTGGGGGATCCAGATGTGGTATTGAAAAGAACACACATGCAATGATTCCAGTTGTTGTTAGTAAAAAGAACACACATGCAATGACACTACATGTAATGACTCTAGCTGTGGTTAATGAGAAGAACACACATTTCAATGATACTGGTGGATTCATATCTGGTATGTGAAAAGAATAGTCATGAAATGACTCTAGTTGTTTATAGTAAAAAGAACACACATGCAGTGACAATGGTGGATCCATGTGTGGTCTCTAAAGAGAACACACATGCAATGACACTGGTGGATCCGTATGTGGTATGTGAAAAGAACACACATGCAATGACTCCAATTGTTGTTAGTAAAAAGAACACACATGCAATGACACTGGTGGATCCATGTGTGGTTTCTGAAGATAACACACATTTCAATGACATTGGGGGATCCATATGTGGTATGTGAAAAGAACACAAATGCAATGACTCTAGTTGTTGTTAGTAAAAAGAACACACATGCAATGACACTGGTGGATCCATGTGTGGTCTCTGAAGAGAACACACATGCAATGACTCTAGCTGTGGTTAATGAGAAGAACACACATTTCAATGACACTGGTGGATCGACATGAGGTATGTGAAAAGAATAGTCATGAAATGACTCCAGTTATTGTTAGTAAAAATAGCACACATGCAATTACACTGGTGGATCCATGTGTGGTCTGTGAAGAGAACACACATGGAATGACACTGGTGGATCCATATGTGGTATGTGAAAAGAACACACATGCAATGACTCCAGTTGTTGTTAGTAAATAGAACACACATGCAATGACACTGGTGGATACATGTGTGGTCTCTAAAGAGAACACACATTTCAATGACACTGGTGGATCAATATGTGGCATGTGAAAAGAACACACATGCAATGACTCTAGTTGTTGTTAGTAAAAAGAACACACATGCAATGACACTGGTGCATCCATGTGTGGTCTCTGAAGAGAACTCACATGCAATGACTCTAGCTGTGTTTAGTGAGAAGAACACACATTTCAATGATACTGGTGGATCCATATGTGGTATGTGAAAAGAATAGTCATGACATGACTCTAGTTGTTGTTAGTAAAAAGAACACACATGCATGACACTGGTGGATCCATGTGTGGTCTCTGAAGAGAATACACATGCAATGACACTGGTGGATCCATATGTGGTATGTGAAAATAACACACATGCAATGACTCTAGTTGTTGTTAGTAAAAAGAACACACATGCAATGACACTGGTGGATCCATGTGTAGTCTCTGAAGAGAACACACATGCAATGACTCTAGCTGTGGTTAATGAGAAGAACACACATTTCAATGACACTTGTGGATCCATATGTGGTATGTGAAAAGAATAGTCATGAAATGACTCTAGTTGCTGTTAGTAAAAAGAACAAACGTTCAATGACACTGGTGGATCCATGTGTGGTCTCTAAAGAGAACACACATTTCAATGACACTGGTGGATCCATATGTGGTATGTGAAAAGAACACACATGCAATGACTCCAGTTGTTGTAAGTAAAAAGAACACACATGCAATAACACTGGTGGATCCATGTGTGGTCTCTGAAGAGAACACACGTGCAATGACTCTAGCTGTGGTTAATGAGAAGAACACACATTTCAATGACACTGGTGGATCCATATGTGGTATGTGAAAATAATAGTCATGAAATGACTCTAGTTGTTGTTAGTAAAAAGAGCACACATGCAATTACACTGGTGGATCCATGTGTGGTCTTTGAAGAGAATACACATGCAATGACACTGGTGGATCTATATGTGGTATGTGAAAAGAACACACATGCAATGACTCTAGTTGTTGTTAGTAAAAAGAACACACATGCAATGACACTGGTGGATCCATGTGTGGTTTCTGAAGTGAACACACATTTCAATGACATTGGGGGATCCAGATGTGGTATTGAAAAGAACACACATGCAATGACTCCAGTTGTTGTTAGTAAAAAGAACACACATGCAATGACACTGGTGGATCCATGTGTGGTCTCTGAAGAGAACACACATGTAATGACTCTAGCTGTGGTTAATGAGAAGAACACACATTTCAATGATACTGGTGGATTCATATCTGGTATGTGAAAAGAATTGTCATGAAATGACTCTAGTTGTTTATAGTAAAAAGAACACACATGCAGTGACAATGGTGGATCCATGTGTGGTCTCTAAAGAGAACACACATGCAATGACACTGGTGGATCCGTATGTGGTATGTGAAAAGAACACACATGCAATGACTCCAATTGTTGTTAGTAAAAAGAACACACATGCAATGACACTGGTGGATCCATGTGTGGTTTCTGAAGATAACACACATTTCAATGACATTGGGGGATCCATATGTGGTATGTGAAAAGAACACAAATGCAATGACTCTAGTTGTTGTTAGTAAAAAGAACACACATGCAATGACACTGGTGGATCCATGTGTGGTCTCTGAAGAGAACACACATGCAATGACTCTAGCTGTGGTTAATGAGAAGAACACACATTTCAATGACACTGGTGGATCGACATGAGGTATGTGAAAAGAATAGTCATGAAATGACTCCAGTTGTTGTTAGTAAAAATAGCACACATGCAATTACACTGGTGGATCCATGTGTGGTCTGTGAAGAGAACACACATGGAATGACACTGGTGGATCCATATGTGGTATGTGAAAAGAACACACATGCAATGACTCCAGTTGTTGTTAGTAAATAGAACACACATGCAATGACACTGGTGGATACATGTGTGGTCTCTGAAGAGAACACACATTTCAATGACACTGGTGGATCAATATGTGGCATGTGAAAAGAACACACATGCAATGACTCCACTTGTTGTTAGTAAAAAGAACACACATGCAATGACACTGGTGGATCCATGTGTGGTTTCTGAAGATAACACACATTTCAATGACTCTAGTTGTGGTTAATGAGAAGAACACACATTTCAATGACACTGGTGGATCCATATGTGGTATGTGAAAATAATAGTCATGAAATGACTCTAGTTGTTGTTAGTAAAAAGAGCACACATGCAATTACACTGGTGGATCCATGTGTGGTCTGTGAAGAGAATACACATGGAATGACACTGGTGGATCCATATGTGGTATGCGAAAAGAACACACATGCAATGACTCCAGTTGTTGTTAGTAAAAAGAACACACATGCAATGACACTGGTGGATACATGTGTGGTCTCTGAAGAGAACACACATTTCAATGACACTGGTGGATCAATATGTGGCATGTGAAAAGAACACACATGCAATGACTCTAGTTGTTGTTAGTAAAAAGAACACACATGCAATGACACTGGTGCATCCATGTGTGGTCTCTGAAGAGAACTCACATGCAATGACTCTAGCTGTGGTTAGTGAGAAGAACACACATTTCAATGATACTGGTGGATCCATATGTGGTATGTGAAAAGAATAGTCATGACATGACTCTAGTTGTTGTTAGTAAAAAGAACACACATGCATGACACTGGTGGATCCATGTGTGGTCTCTGAAGAGAATACACATGCAATGACACTGGTGGATCCATATGTGGTATGTGAAAATAACACACATGCAATGACTCTAGTTGTTGTTAGTAAAAAGAACACACATGCAATGACACTGGTGGATCCATGTGTAGTCTCTGAAGAGAACACACATGCAATGACTCTAGCTGTGGTTAATGAGAAGAACACACATTTCAATGACACTTGTGGATCCATATGTGGTATGTGAAAAGAATAGTCATGAAATGACTCTAGTTGCTGTTAGTAAAAAGAACAAACGTTCAATGACACTGGTGGATCCATGTGTGGTCTCTAAAGAGAACACACATTTCAATGACATTGGTGGATCCATATGTGGTATGTGAAAAGAACACACATGCAATGACTCCAGTTGTTGTAAGTAAAAAGAACACACATGCAATAACACTGGTGGATCCATGTGTGGTCTCTGAAGAGAACACACGTGCAATGACTCTAGCTGTGGTTAATGAGAAGAACACACATTTCAATGACACTGGTGGATCCATATGTGGTATGTGAAAATAATAGTCATGAAATGACTCTAGTTGTTGTTAGTAAAAAGAGCACACATGCAATTACACTGGTGGATCCATGTGTGGTCTTTGAAGAGAATACACATGCAATGACACTGGTGGATCTATATGTGGTATGTGAAAAGAACACACATGCAATGACTCTAGTTGTTGTTAGTAAAAAGAACACACATGCAATGACACTGGTGGATCCATGTGTGGTTTCTGAAGTGAACACACATTTCAATGACATTGGGGGATCCAGATGTGGTATTGAAAAGAACACACATGCAATGACTCCAGTTGTTGTTAGTAAAAAGAACACACATGCAATGACACTGGTGGATCCATGTGTGGTCTCTGAAGAGAACACACATGTAATGACTCTAGCTGTGGTTAATGAGAAGAACACACATTTCAATAATACTGGTGGATTCATATCTGGTATGTGAAAAGAATTGTCATGAAATGACTCTAGTTGTTTATAGTAAAAAGAACACACATGCAGTGACAATGGTGGATCCATGTGTGGTCTCTAAAGAGAACACACATGCAATGACACTGGTGGATCCGTATGTGGTATGTGAAAAGAACACACATGCAATGACTCCAATTGTTGTTAGTAAAAAGAACACACATGCAATGACACTGGTGGATCCATGTGTGGTTTCTGAAGATAACACACATTTCAATGACTCTAGTTGTGGTTAATGAGAAGAACACACATTTCAATGACACTGGTGGATCCATATGTGGTATGTGAAAATAATAGTCATGAAATGACTCTAGTTGTTGTTAGTAAAAAGAGCACACATGCAATTACACTGGTGGATCCATGTGTGGTCTTTGAAGAGAATACACATGCAATGACACTGGTGGATCTATATGTGGTATGTGAAAAGAACACACATGCAATGACTCTAGTTGTTGTTAGTAAAAAGAACACATATGCAATGACACTGGTGGATCCATGTGTGGTTTCTGAAGAGAACACACATTTCAATGACATTGGGGGATCCAGATGTGGTATTGAAAAGAACACACATGCAATGACTCCAGTTGTTGTTAGTAAAAAGAACACACATGCAATGACACTGGTGGATCCATGTGTGGTCTCTGAAGAGAACACACATGCAATGACTCTAGCTGTGGTTAATGAGAAGAACACACATTTCAATGATACTGGTGGATTCATATCTGGTATGTGAAAAGAATAGTCATGAAATGACTCTAGTTGTTTATAGTAAAAAGAACACACATGCAGTGACAATGGTGGATCCATGTGTTGTCTCTAAAGAGAACACACATGCAATGACACTGGTGGATCCGTATGTGGTATGTGAAAAGAACACACATGCAATGACTCCAATTGTTGTTAGTAAAAAGAACACACATGCAATGACACTGGTGGATCCATGTGTGGTTTCTGAAGATAACATACATTTCAATGACATTGGGGGATCCGTATGTGGTATGTGAAAAGAACACAAATGCAATGACTCTAGTTGTTGTTAGTAAAAAGAACACACATGCAATGACATTGGTGGATCCATTTGTGGTCTCTGAAGAGAACACACATGCAATGACTCTAGCTGTGGTTAATGAGAAGAACACACATTTCAATGATACTGGTGGATCCATATGTGGTATGTGAAAAGAATAGTCATGACATGACTCTAGTTGTTGTTAATAAAAAGATAAACACATGCAATGACAATGGTGGATCCATCTGTGGTCTCTAAAGAGAACACACATGCAATGACACTGGTGGATCCATATGTGGTATGTGAAAATAACACACATGCAATGACTCTAGTTGTTGTTAGTAAAAAGAACACACATGCAATGACACTGGTGGATCCATGTGTAGTCTCTGAAGAGAACACACATGCAATGACTCTAGCTGTGGTTAATGAGAAGAACACACATTTCAATGACACTTGTGGATCCATATGTGGTATGTGAAAAGAATAGTCATGAAATGACTCTAGTTGCTGTTAGTAAAAAGAACAAACGTTCAATGACACTGGTGGATCCATGTGTGGTCTCTAAAGAGAACACACATTTCAGTGACACTGGTGGATCCATATGTGAACACATGCAATGACTCCAGTTGTTGTAAGTAAAAAAGAACACACATGCAATGACACTGGTGGATCCATGTGTGGTCTCTGAAGAGAACACACGTGCAATGACTCTAGCTGTGGTTAATGAGAAGAACACATTTCAATGACACTGGTGGATCCATATGTGGTATGTGAAAATAATAGTCATGAAATGACTCTAGTTGTTGTTAGTAAAAAGAGCACACATGCAATTACACTGGTGGATCCATGTGTGGTCTTTGAAGAGAATACACATGCAATGACACTGGTGGATTTATATGTGGTATGTGAAAAGAACACACATGCAATGACTCTAGTTGTTGTTAGTAAAAAGAACACACATGCAATGACACCGGTGGATCCATGTGTGGTTTCTGAAGAGAACACACATTTCAATGACATTGGGGGATCCAGATGTGGTATTGAAAAGAACACACATGCAATGACTCCAGTTGTTGTTAGTAAAAAGAACACACATGCAATGACACTGGTGGATCCATGTGTGGTCTCTGAAGAGAACACACATGCAATGACTCTAGCTGTGGTTAATGAGAAGAACACACATTTCAATGATACTGGTGGATCCATATCTGGTATGTGAAAAGAATAGTCATGAAATGACTCTAGTTGTTTATAGTAAAAAGAACACACATGCAGTGACAATGGTGGATCCATGTGTGGTCTCTAAAGAGAACACACATGCAATGACACTGGTGGATCCGTATGTGGTATGTGAAAAGAACACACATGCAATGACTCCAATTGTTGTTAGTAAAAAGAACACACATGCAATGACACTGGTGGATCCATGTGTGGTTTCTGAAGATAACACACATTTCAATGACATTGGGGGATCCATATGTGGTATGTGAAAAGAACACAAATGCAATGACTCTAGTTGTTGTTAGTAAAAAGAACACACATGCAATGACATTGGTGGATCCATTTGTGGTCTCTGAAGAGAACACACATGCAATGACTCTAGCTATGGTTAATGAGAAGAACACAAATTTCAATGATACTGGTGGATCCATATGTGGTATGTGAAAAGAATAGTCATGAAATGACTCCAGTTGTTGTTAATAAAAAGATAAACACATGCAATGACAATGGTGGATCCATCTGTGGTCTCTAAAGAGAACACACATGCAATGACACTGGTGGATCCATATGTGGTATGTGAAAAGAACACACATGCAATGACTCTAGTTCTGGTTAGTAAAAAGAACACACATGCAATGACACTGGTGGATCCATGTGTGGTCTCTGAAGAGAACACACATTTCAATGACACAGGTGGATCCATATGTGGTATGTGAAATTAACACACATGCAATGACTGCAGTTGTTGTTAGTAAAAAGAACGCACATGCAATGACACTAGTCGATCCATGTGTGGTCTCTGAAGAGAACACACATGCAATGACTCTAGCTGTGGTTAATGAGAAGAACACACATTTCAATGACACTTGTGGATCCATATGTGGTATGTGAAAAGAATAGTCATGAAATGGCTCCAGTTGTTGTTAGTAAAACACACACACATGCAATGACACTGGTGGATGCATGTGTGGTCTCTGAAGAGAACACACTTTTCAATGACACTACTGGATCCATATGTGGTATGTGAAAAGAACGCACATGCAATGACTCCAGTTGTTGTAAGTAAAAAGAACACACATGCAATGACACTGGTGGATCCATGTGTGGTCTCTGAAGAGAACACACATTTCAATGACACTGGTGGATCCATATGTGGTATGTGAAAAGAACACACATGCAATGACTCAAGTTGTTGTTAGTAAAAAGAACACACATGCAATGACATTGGTGGATCCATGTGTGGTATCTGAAGAGAACACACATGCAATGACTCTAGCTGTGGTTAATGAGAAGAACACACATTTCAATGACACTAGTGGTCCATATGTGGTATGTGAAAAGAATAGTCATGAAATGACTCCAGCTGTTGTTAGTAAAAAGGGCACACATGCAATTACACTGGTGGATCCATGTGTGGTCTCTGAAGAGAACACACATGCAATGACACTGGTTGATACATATGTGGTATGTGAAAAGAACACACATGGAATGACTCCAGTTGTTGTTAGTAAAAAGAACACACGTGCAATGACACTGGTGGATCCATGTGTGGTCTCTGTAGAGAACACACATTTCAGTGACACTGGTGAATCCTTATGTGGTATGTGAAAAGAACACACATGCAATAACTCCAGTTGTTGTTAGTAAAAATAACAGACATGCAATGACACTGGTGGATCCATGTGTGGTCCCTTAAGAGAACACACATGCAATGACTCTAGTTGTGGTTAATGAGAAGAACACACATTTCAATGACACTGATGGATCCATATGTGGCATGTGAAAAGAATATTCATGAAATGACTCTAGTTGTTGTTAGTAAAAAGAGCACACATGCAATGACACGGGTGGATCCATGTGTGGTCTCTAAAGAGAACACACATGCAATGACACTGATGGATGCATATGTGGTATGTGAAAAGAACACACATGCAATGACTCCGGTTGTTGTTAGTAAAAAGAACACACATGCAATGAGACTGGTGGATCCATGTGTGGTCTCTGAAGAGAACACACATTTCAATGACAATGGTGGATCCATATGTTGTAAGTGAAAACAACACACATGCAATGACTCCAGTTGTTGTTAGTAAAAAGAACACGCATGCACTGACACTGGTGGATCCATGTGTAGTCTCTGAAGAGAACACACATGCAATGACTCTAGCTGTGGTTAATGAGAAGAACACACATTTCAATGACACTTGTGGATCCATATGTGGTATGTGAAAAGAATAGTCATGAAATGACTCTAGTTGCTGTTAGTAAAAAGAACAAACGTTCAATGACACTGGTGGATCCATGTGTGGTCTCTAAAGAGAACACACATTTCAGTGACACTGGTGGATCCATATGTGAACACATGCAATGACTCCAGTTGTTGTAAGTAAAAAGAACACACATGCAATGACACTGGTGGATCCATGTGTGGTCTCTGAAGAGAACACACGTGCAATGACTCTAGCTGTGGTTAATGAGAAGAACACATTTCAATGACACTGGTGGATCCATATGTGGTATGTGAAAATAATAGTCATGAAATGACTCTAGTTGTTGTTAGTAAAAAGAGCACACATGCAATTACACTGGTGGATCCATGTGTGGTCTTTGAAGAGAATACACATGCAATGACACTGGTGGATTTATATGTGGTATGTGAAAAGAACACACATGCAATGACTCTAGTTGTTGTTAGTAAAAAGAACACACATGCAATGACACCGGTCGATCCATGTGTGGTTTCTGAAGAGAACACACATTTCAATGACATTGGGGGATCCAGATGTGGTATTGAAAAGAACACACATGCAATGACTCCAGTTGTTGTTAGTAAAAAGAACACACATGCAATGACACTGGTGGATCCATGTGTGGTCTCTAAAGAGAACACACATGCAATGACTCTAGCTGTGGTTAATGAGAAGAACACACATTTCAATGATACTGGTGGATCCATATCTGGTATGTGAAAAGAATAGTCATGAAATGACTCTAGTTGTTTATAGTAAAAAGAACACACATGCAGTGACAATGGTGGATCCATGTGTGGTCTCTAAAGAGAACACACATGCAATGACACTGGTGGATCCGTATGTGGTATGTGAAAAGAACACACATGCAATGACTCCAATTGTTGTTAGTAAAAAGAACACACATGCAATGACACTGGTGGATCCATGTGTGGTTTCTGAAGATAACACACATTTCAATGACATTGGGGGATCCATATGTGGTATGTGAAAAGAACACAAATGCAATGACTCTAGTTGTTGTTAGTAAAAAGAACACACATGCAATGACATTGGTGGATCCATTTGTGGTCTCTGAAGAGAACACACATGCAATGACTCTAGCTATGGTTAATGAGAAGAACACAAATTTCAATGATACTGGTGGATCCATATGTGGTATGTGAAAAGAATAGTCATGAAATGACTCCAGTTGTTGTTAATAAAAAGATAAACACATGCAATGACAATGGTGGATCCATCTGTGGTCTCTAAAGAGAACACACATGCAATGACACTGGTGGATCCATATGTGGTATGTGAAAAGAACACACATGCAATGACTCTAGTTCTGGTTAGTAAAAAGAACACACATGCAATGACACTGGTGGATCCATGTGTGGTCTCTGAAGAGAACACACATTTCAATGACACAGGTGGATCCATATGTGGTATGTGAAATTAACACACATGCAATGACTGCAGTTGTTGTTAGTAAAAAGAACGCACATGCAATGACACTAGTCGATCCATGTGTGGTCTCTGAAGAGAACACACATGCAATGACTCTAGCTGTGGTTAATGAGAAGAACACACATTTCAATGACACTTGTGGATCCATATGTGGTATGTGAAAAGAATAGTCATGAAATGGCTCCAGTTGTTGTTAGTAAAACACACACACATACAATGACACTGGTGGATGCATGTGTGGTCTCTGAAGAGAACACACTTTTCAATGACACTACTGGATCCATATGTGGTATGTGAAAAGAACGCACATGCAATGACTCCAGTTGTTGTAAGTAAAAAGAACACACATGCAATGACTCTGGTGGATCCATGTGTGGTCTCTGAAGAGAACACACATTTCAATGACACTGGTGGATCCATATGTGGTATGTGAAAAGAACACACATGCAATGACTCAAGTTGTTGTTAGTAAAAAGAACACACATGCAATGACATTGGTGGATCCATGTGTGGTATCTGAAGAGAACACACATGCAATGACTCTAGCTGTGGTTAATGAGAAGAACACACATTTCAATGACACTGGTGGTCCATATGTGGTATGTGAAAAGAATAGTCATGAAATGACTCCAGCTGTTGTTAGTAAAAAGGGCACACATGCAATTACACTGATGGATCCATGTGTGGTCTCTGAAGAGAACACACATGCAATGACACTGGTTGATACATATGTGGTATGTGAAAAGAACACACATGCAATGACTCTAGTTGTGGTTAATGAGAAGAACACACATTTCAATGACACTGATGGATCCATATGTGGCATGTGAAAAGAATATTCATGAAATGACTCTAGTTGTTGTTAGTAAAAAGAGCACACATGCAATGACACGGGTGGATCCATGTGTGGTCTCTAAAGAGAACACACATGCAATGACACTGATGGATCCATATGTGGTATGTGAAAAGAACACACATGCAATGACTCCGGTTGTTGTTAGTAAAAAGAACACACATGCAATGAGACTGGTGGATCCATGTGTGGTCTCTGAAGAGAACACACATTTCAATGACAATGGTGGATCCATACGTTGTAAGTGAAAACAACACACATGCAATGACTCCAGTTGTTGTTAGTAAAAAGAACACGCATGCACTGACACTGGTGGATCCATGTGTAGTCTCTGAAGAGAACACACATGCAATGACTCTAGCTGTGGTTAATGAGAAGAACACACATTTCAATGACACTTGTGGATCCATATGTGGTATGTGAAAAGAATAGTCATGAAATGACTCTAGTTGCTGTTAGTAAAAAGAACAAACGTTCAATGACACTGGTGGATCCATGTGTGGTCTCTAAAGAGAACACACATTTCAGTGACACTGGTGGATCCATATGTGAACACATGCAATGACTCCAGTTGTTGTAAGTAAAAAGAACACACATGCAATGACACTGGTGGATCCATGTGTGGTCTCTGAAGAGAACACACGTGCAATGACTCTAGCTGTGGTTAATGAGAAGAACACATTTCAATGACACTGGTGGATCCATATGTGGTATGTGAAAATAATAGTCATGAAATGACTCTAGTTGTTGTTAGTAAAAAGAGCACACATGCAATTGCACTGGTGGATCCATGTGTGGTCTTTGAAGAGAATACACATGCAATGACACTGGTGGATTTATATGTGGTATGTGAAAAGAACACACATGCAATGACTCTAGTTGTTGTTAGTAAAAAGAACACACATGCAATGACACCGGTCGATCCATGTGTGGTTTCTGAAGAGAACACACATTTCAATGACATTGGGGGATCCAGATGTGGTATTGAAAAGAACACACATGCAATGACTCCAGTTATTGTTAGTAAAAAGAACACACATGCAATGACACTGGTGGATCCATGTGTGGTCTCTAAAGAGAACACACATGCAATGACTCTAGCTGTGGTTAATGAGAAGAACACACATTTCAATGATACTGGTGGATCCATATCTGGTATGTGAAAAGAATAGTCATGAAATGACTCTAGTTGTTTATAGTAAAAAGAACACACATGCAGTGACAATGGTGGATCCATGTGTGGTCTCTAAAGAGAACACACATGCAATGACACTGGTGGATCCGTATGTGGTATGTGAAAAGAACACACATGCAATGACTCCAATTGTTGTTAGTAAAAAGAACACACATGCAATGACACTGGTGGATCCATGTGTGGTTTCTGAAGATAACACACATTTCAATGACATTGGGGGATCCATATGTGGTATGTGAAAAGAACACAAATGCAATGACTCTAGTTGTTGTTAGTAAAAAGAACACACATGCAATGACATTGGTGGATCCATTTGTGGTCTCTGAAGAGAACACACATGCAATGACTCTAGCTGTGGTTAATGAGAAGAACACACATTTCAATGATACTGGTGGATCCATATGTGGTATGTGAAAAGAATAGTCATGAAATGACTCCAGTTGTTGTTAATAAAAAGATAAACACATGCAATGACAATGGTGGATCCATCTGTGGTCTCTAAAGAGAACACACATGCAATGACACTGGTGGATCCATATGTGGTATGTGAAAAGAACACACATGCAATGACTCTAGTTCTGGTTAGTAAAAAGAACACACATGCAATGACACTGGTGGATCCATGTGTGGTCTCTGAAGAGAACACACATTTCAATGACACAGGTGGATCCATATGTGGTATGTGAAATTAACACACATGCAATGACTGCAGTTGTTGTTAGTAAAAAGAACGCACATGCAATGACACTAGTCGATCCATGTGTGGTCTCTGAAGAGAACACACATGCAATGACTCTAGCTGTGGTTAATGAGAAGAACACACATTTCAATGACACTTGTGGATGCATATGTGGTATGTGAAAAGAATAGTCATGAAATGGCTCCAGTTGTTGTTAGTAAAACACACACACATGCAATGACACTGGTGGATGCATGTGTGGTCTCTGAAGAGAACACACTTTTCAATGACACTACTGGATCCATATGTGGTATGTGAAAAGAACGCACATGCAATGACTCCAGTTGTTGTAAGTAAAAAGAACACACATGCAATGACTCTGGTGGATCCATGTGTGGTCTCTGAAGAGAACACACATTTCAATGACACTGGTGGATCCATATGTGGTATGTGAAAAGAACACACATGCAATGACTCAAGTTGTTGTTAGTAAAAAGAACACACATGCAATGACATTGGTGGATCCATGTGTGGTATCTGAAGAGAACACACATGCAATGACTCTAGCTGTGGTTATTGAGAAGAACACACATTTCAATGACACTGGTGGTCCATATGTGGTATGTGAAAAGAATAGTCATGAAATGACTCCAGCTGTTGTTAGTAAAAAGGGCACACATGCAATTACACTGATGGATCCATGTGTGGTCTCTGAAGAGAACACACATGCAATGACACTGGTTGATACATATGTGGTATGTGAAAAGAACACACATGCAATGACTCTAGTTGTGGTTAATGAGAAGAACACACATTTCAATGACACTGATGGATCCATATGTGGCATGTGAAAAGAATATTCATGAAATGACTCTAGTTGTTGTTAGTAAAAAGAGCACACATGCAATGACACGGGTGGATCCATGTGTGGTCTCTAAAGAGAACACACATGCAATGACACTGATGGATCCATATGTGGTATGTGAAAAGAACACACATGCAATGACTCCGGTTGTTGTTAGTAAAAAGAACACACATGCAATGACACTGGTGGATCCATGTGTGGTCTCTGAAGAGAACACACATTTCAATGACACTGGTGAATCCTTATGTAGTATGTGAAAAGAACACACATGCAATGACTCCAGTTGTTGTTCGTAAAAAGAACACACATGCAATGAGATTGGTGGATCCATGTGTTGTCTCTGAAGAGAACACACATGCAATGACTCTAGCTGTGGTTAATGAGAAGAACACACATTTAAATGACACTGGTGGATCCATATGTGGCATGTGAAAAGAATATTCATGAAATGACTCCAGTTGTTGTTATTAAAAAGAGCACACATGCAATTACACTGGTGGATCCATGTGTGGTCTGTGAAGAGAACACACATGCAATGACACTGGTGGATCCATATGTGGTATGTGAAAAGAACACACATGCAATGGCACTGGTAGATCCATGTGTGGTCTCTGAAGAGAACACACATTTCAATGACACTGGTGGATCCATATGTGGTATGTGAAAAGAACACACATGCAATGACTCCAACTGTTGTTAGTAAAAAGAACGCACATGCAATGACACTGGTGGATCCATGTGTGGTCTCTGATGAGAACACACATGCAATGACTCTAGCTATGGTTAATGAGAAGAACACACATTTCAATGACACTGGTGGATCCATATGTGGTATGTGAAAAGAATAGTCATGAAATGACTCCTGTTGTTGTTAGTAAAAAGAACACACATGCAATGACACGGGTGGATCCATGTGTGGAAGAGAACACACATGCAATGACACTGGTGGATCCATATGTGGTATGTGAAAAGAACACACATGCATTGACTCAAGTTGTTGTTAGTACAAAGAACACACATGCAATGACACTGGTGGATCAATGTGTGGTCTCTGAAGAGAACACACATTTTAATGACACTGGTGGATCCATATGTGGTATGTCAAAAGAACACACATGCAATGACACTGGTGGATCCATGTGTGGTCTCTGAAGAGAATACACATGCAATGACTCTAGCTGTTGTTAATGAGAAGAACACACATGCAATGACACTGGTGTATCCATAGGTGGATTGTGAAAAGAGATTTGCCCTCTCTCTTGGTCACAAATCTCATAAAAGCCCAAACGTGTGGAGATCCCAAATGTGTGCTCACTCTGGGTGCTACGCCCTAATTGGCTGACACAGATGTCACGCGGATCGTCTCCACCAACCGTTGATCCTATGTGATCCAATGGGCAGGATAGCCCCTCCCTTCTCCAATTTTTTTATGCATGGTCAATCCGTACCACCTCTCTATCCATGGCACCGATACTTTACCTCCATAAACAAGTGAAAATCCATCAATCTAACTAAAATAAATAAAATAAATGATAATATTTCGAAGAAGCCATCGTCTTCGTCTTCCGGTTCGTCCTCGTCTTCATCAACGCCATGGTCCCTGCCACCGCCGTCGTCGGTGTCCTCCTCTAATGACTCGACACCGCCCCCTTCCTTGAATAAGCGCGCTATCTCCTTGTAGGAGTCCTCCTCCTCCTCCTCTTCGTAGTCCCATGGGTCCACGTCACTCTCCTCCGCTTCTGCCTCCAACTGATCGATGAATGCCTCCTCGTTGGCCAAGTCGGACTTGTCCAAATAGCTATATCCTCTCTTCTTACTGGTCTTCTTATCGTTCCTCTTCTTGTCCGTACTCACCAATGCAACATGCGCCACCGTCCTGGCTGCTACTTTGTGCTCGTCCGACGCTGTAGGTACCCCACGCTCCTCCTGCATGTCCGGTACGAGATTCGATGTCGCGGTGTCCTCGAGTGCCGATGTCGATGGATCCTGGCGCGATCGGACACGACGTGTTGCCTCAGCAGGCGACTCACGAGCGTGAATGATGCAACAAAGAGCCGGGGACGCAGGACGGTCAGTGGACGGCTTGGACCAGCCATTGCCACGGCGAGGGGGCATCGTGTTCGAGGTAGTTTCTCTGAATGGTCGATGGCGGGTACACAGAGTGGGGTGCCGATCTGATCAAGGATGAGCAGTGGTTTCGTGCGTCGTGTCCACGCATGCATTTGTCAATTATCAAAAAGAAGAAGAAAGAAGTAATATCTCGTGTACTGAACATAATTTGATCACAACAAAAGTGGCACAGCGTATTCTAGACTCGTAAATATCCCGTGCGTGCCTGTCGATGTGAAGTTCGACAGAGTTCAACATGCCGATGTGATCGTGCAGCAGTTGCGCGCGTCATTGCCCCATCAACACGTGACACACGCACGCAGGATGTGCGCGCCGATTCCCGTGATGACCACCCGGCTCGCACTCCCCTTATTATATACTGGATTTTGGGTGGCGCCGAAGACCATTGAAGTGTCCATCGCAATAAAGACAAGTCCCATCGATTCCCTACCCCTGTCTTCCTGGCTTCTTTGAGAAGGTAGACCGTACACGGTGGTCTTGTATAATAGTACTAGTACTACTGGACCACGGCCTGTACTCTTTGACTCTTCTCCCACACTAATCACTATCTCCTTCCTCTTGCCGCCGCCACCCTACCCTACAAGCCATGGCTCCACTAAGGTGGGGGACAGGCCGGTCGACGATCCACGTGGAGAAAACGGAGAGAAATCGCTGCAAGGAACTTCTTGCTCTACCAACCGCTCAAGCCCACCCTCTCATCGAGGCCCAATCTCCCCCGACAATGGCGCCGAATGTTCTAGCAGGCGTGGGCTCCTCCCGGTACGGTCTTCTTGTTCTACTTCTTCTCCATCTCCCTCTCCATCATGATCTTATTCAACTTCTTATTGTTTTTCTTCTTCTTGCTCTTCCTCTTCTACGTATTACAGGCCGGCCGTGGAGCCCGAACCCACCATGATGGAGGCGTTGCAGGACCCGTTCGGCCTCATTCCATGTCTCAGCGAGGTAGCAAATCTCCACACTGTTATTTCTCCGAGTTGTGATGTGGATTTCTTAGATCCTGTCCGCCCCGCATTGGTTTTTCTTCTTATTTTGCGAGTTGTATTAGTTTTCATGAATATGACTAGATCTCTTGGTCTTTCCTTAATACCGCTGTTCATAGATTCACTATGGATTTTTTGTGATTAGGATTAGTTTATCGTGGTCATGAATAGATCTCCAGGTCCATTTTTTAACACTGCGGTCAATAGATTCAACGGGGATTTTTTTGATCTGTATTGGTGATCACGTGGAACCTGGAGTGTAATTATAGAATTCCTATTTCAATTAACATGAATGATGCAGCAATCGAAGGCCAAGTACCGTGACAAGGTGGCCGCGATCAGTTCCAAGATTGTCAACCAACATGAGCTTGCACGCTCCCGCACCCAAGCTAATGAGAGCCTACTCAAGCAATTATCTGTGCAGAAGGAGATCTCGCTAGATTTTGCACGTGACGTCGTGAGGCTGCAGAAAGCGCTCGACCGTAACTTGAACAGGCAAGAACATGCCATCAAGATAATCAACGAGCTCATGGAGGAGAAGAAGAATATCATGGAAAGGTGCATTCTCCTGCAGGACGAAGTCACCGAGGCACTCAGAGGACGCGTTGAGGAAACCAAGGCTACCATCCGATCCTACCATGACAGGAACCGTTGCCTGGATGCAGTGAAGGAGATGAAGGAGGACATGAGCAGAGGGATCACCGTACTCGAGGGTGTTCAAAAAGAGAACGAGGAGCTAAGGGCTTGTCTGGAGGCGTATCGGAGCAATGCCCAAGTCTGATTCCCATTAGCGGGGACACGAATATCAGTTTGTCCTCCACTCCTTTTGTAATGTTTAGGATTCAGGGAGCAATGCCCAAGTCTGCTTCCCATTATAGGGTGCAATAAGAATCCTAGGGAAACTCTTTATCTATCTGGACATGTGTTGGTGTTCATGTTCATGAATGGACACCACGTGCTCTTTCCATTATGTATCTGGACATGGGTTTCTGCATTATGAGTTTGCCACTCTCCCACTACTATTTGGTGATATTGGGAAAAACCCACAACACACTAAACTGCAGATAAATCTTATTTGTCTTTGAAATTGAAATTATGACAGTGCCACTAGTCGATTCATAAAATGTTGATTAGTCCTAGATTTCTTCTTCCTTGAAATTATGACAGTGCCACTAGTCGATTCAGTTAATTATGGAAACTAACCAGCTTGTACTGGTGAACTGAACAAACCATACTGATGTAGCCCAACATACGCATACCACCTTTGGTCCACATCATGCCACGCTAATCATCACTCCAAAGGTGAACTCCTTCCATGCTTTGCCTTCTGTTGGTTATGATGCGAATGGAATCCTACTTGGGACAAATGCCCATGATTTGACTAGGTCCATGAACATGATGCCAAGAAGATGCAGCAAGGATGGCCCTGAAGCCAAGACACCCAAGCAAGAGCCCTAGAAGAGAAGACGCAAGAAGCAGTTGAAGCAGGACCGGAGTCTCCGGACCAGCCGACCGGAGTCTCCGGTCTACCACACCAGAGTCTCCGGACCCATCTCTAGACCGAGCCCCGAACCCGTGCCGGGGACAGTCTGAGACCCCCTCCGGAGGCAACACCAGAGACAGACCAGAGTCTCCAGTCCACACCGGAGTCTCCGGACCCCACACCGGAGTCTCCGGCCCGAGCATCGTGGGCCTGCGCGCCTTAAGCTGGGCTTGGCCCATGTAACGCCCTAAACTTCCTACTTATGCCTGTTTTACTCCTAGTTCGTGGCTAGCCTATATATATGCCCCCACCCCTTCCTTGAAACCCTATAGATGATGATGAATTAAGGCATGTGCCAAACCCTAGATAGGAACCCCCTCTCAATAGTAAATCTATGAGTTGTACAAGGCCTTGGAGTCAGTGCCCTTCTCCAAGTTGTCAAGACCATCCTCAAGTGTTTGGTCTCTCCCTATCAAGGATTCTAGTAGTGCTTGGTCTCTCCCCTTTGGGATTCTACTTGGTTGCTACTCTCTCCTTGATTTGGATTCTACCATCCGCTTGCCGATCTCTCCTTTGGTGATTCTACCGCAAGGTCTCTCGCCGAGGATCTATTGGATTGGTTGTTCGAACCAACGGGAGCAAATCGAATTGGGTGTGATTTGGCATGTGTTTGTATCATTACCTTGCATTCGAGTTGTGTTCATCATATTCATCGTGTTTCCCCTCACTTCCACCTAAAATCCGTGAAGATCGGACCACTCGAAGGGTAAATCCACAAGGAGACTCATAACAACTGGTATCAGCAGCTTTTGGTTGCCACGGATTTGACTTCGCCCTTCGATTTCCACCATAAAATGAAAAATACCAAAAAATATAGCCCCAAATTTCTTTTGGATCGATCTCTCGTTTTGGTGAGTTGATTGTGGTTTTAGTCCAATAGAAACTTGTCTTTGGAGTTGGTCTACTTGTGCCCTGCGTTTCCCAGCCCAATTTGGTCGAAATTTTCTGGATTTGAGGGTTCAAGGGCCGAATTTCCGCTCAAGAACACGAGCTGTTCGTCGCGCAGACTCCAGACCAGAGTCTCCGGACCGCAAGACTGGAGTCTCCGGCCTACACCGGAGTGTCTGGACCAGCATCACCGGAGTCTCCGGCCCTGACAAAATTTTGACCCCTTTTCCTTTTTCGACTGATTTCCTTTTGACATTTGTGTTTGGTGTGAGTGTTTGTCAATTAACAAAAGCTTCCACAACGCCTCGCACTCGACATCGACACCACGGAACTCGAACCATTCCTCCACCAATGGTTGCAAGTGCGACATCACCACAAGGCATAACTTGCACCACCCTTGTTAACCCCTTCTTCCTTTGTGTGTTACCTAACCTATCGAGAGTAGCTCATCTTGTGTTTGCAGAAGCATTGTGCGCTTGCTCTTGCATAAGTCATAGTGTAAAGGAAATAGCAAAAACTTGACTCCATAGAATTGCAAAGAAAGAGTTATAAAAAAAGCTTATAAGCAAAAGAAAAAGAGAAAGATACCAATACAAAAGAGAGTCCAAAGCTTCTAAGCAAGAGTGCGAGCAAGAGCAAGGCAAGCGTACAAATCCGTTGCTTCTCCACCTTTTGGCAAACGGGCTACGGTCTCTCCTAGTGTTGGCACGACACCAAGCATTAGTCTTCGTTAGGACCAATTTTGTTTGTTGCTCATTTTCATAGTCGTGTTATCCACATTAATCTCCACCGTGTGTGTATAGTCGTAGGTTCTCATCTCCCTTTTGACCTTTTCCTTTGGCTTTGTTTTTGGTTGGATTTTACCCACTTTTGACAACAACCTTTTCGTGTGGTTGTTCCATTTGCTATCCACTTTCCTACCCATCCACCATAGGCCTTTGCGTGTGTGTGTCTTGCGTATTCGCTTTGCTCTCGGCAAGAACAACCTTTCCAATTTTTGACTTGGTGAGGCAAGGTAGCACATACCATACCACCAATACCACCCTTGTTTCACTTATGGTCAAATAACATGTCTAGGGAAAGCGGAGAAAGTGGAGATGGCAACTTCAACAACCAAGATGGTTTTGCCACGCGCCACAACTTATGGGTGCAACGCCAAGAATTCAATGCCCAATTTGAGAGGCTTGAGAGCTGGCTTGATGAAACTTTTCGAGAATTCGACTACCGTGACAGGCAACGCCAAGTGGAGCACAATGCTCAATTCCAAGCTCTTAACCAAGCTATTGCAAACCTCGGCAACCGTCATGGACACCATTCAAGCTCGTCAAGTTCGTCTCGCGCACGCTCCTCAAGTCATCATGGCGACCCCTCGCGCTCCCATTCTCATCATGGAGAACCCCACCACCATAATGGGGAACATCAAGCTCGTCATCGCCATGAACAAGTGGTTGAGCCACAACATCAACAACCGCACCACGCAAGACGTCATCGACACCATGATCACCAAGCGCATCCACAACACCAAGAAGAACATGGTCGCCCTCCACAACAAGCTATGGTACAAGCGCCACCACCACCCCAAGAGCAAGAACGACATGGTGAACACAACCGCGTTGATAGGCGCCAACACCCGAACCATGACCATCGCCATCAACAACAAGTTCATCGAGCACCATAATGGGATACGAGTGATGATGACGAGGATGCACACCGCGCGCGACACAACAACCGCTATGCTCAACCCCACCATCGTCATCAACAACCAATGAATGCAAATGATCCCGAGCAAAGGCGTAGAAGAGACTTTGCACATCAAGCTCCTCCACCACCACGTGCACCAAGTGAAGCGAGCATAAGGCAAGATCGCCGCAACTACCAATGTGACCATGAAGAGGGCAAGTTTGGGAAGCTCAAGTTCGTTATGCCCAAGTTCAAGGGAGAAGAAGACGCCGATGCATACATTGATTGGGAACTCAAAGTTGACAAGATCTTCCGATTCCACAACTACTCCGAAGAGAAGAAAGTTGCAATGGCATCCCTTGAGTTTGAGGACTATGCAAATGTTTGGTGGGAAGACTTCCAAAAGAACCGCGAGAAGAATGAGGAACCTCCAATTGAAACTTGGACCGAGATGAAGGAAGTGATGTACACACGCTTCGTCCCCGAGCATTATCGCCAAGATCTCTTTGACAAGGTACAAAATTTGAAACAAGGGACCAAGTCAATTGAAGAGTTCTACAAGGAAATGGAGAAAACAATGATGCGAGTTGATGTGAGAGAACTCGAAGAGCAAACCATAGCAAGGTTCCTCAACGGTTTGAGCCGCCCAATAAGGAAGATTGTTGACTTTCAACCGTACAAGAACCTCACCGAGCTCCTCCATCAAGCTACCAAAGCTGAGCGGCACTTGCAAAAGGAGAATGCATATGAAAAGCAAAAGTCATACTTTGCATCCATCAATGCAAATGCTACCGCAAAGCCAACAAACCAAGCAACGAGCTCATCCAAGCAAGCAAAGACCGTGATAGCACCCTCCTCCAACCCGACATCGGATAGTCAAGTCACTTTCTTCAAGTGTGGAGTGAAAGGTCACAAGTCATATGAGTGCACCAACTCACGACTAATGCTTACGGATGAGAATGGCGCAACCTACTCCGTAAGTGAAGAGGAGTATGAAGCTCTCACTCAACGAGCTATTGCAAGGACAGCCACAATGGAAGAGGATGACACACTTGAATGCGAGCATGATCCAGGCCCCGCACTTGTCATAGCTCAAATCACGCCAACAAACTCCATCCCAAGAGAGGACCAACGCCTCAATATCTTCCAAACTCGTGCTGGCATTGATGGCAAGTCCATAAAAGTGATCATTGATGGAGGTAGTTGCCAAAACATCGCAAGTACGGAGCTTTGTGAGAAACTCAGGCTGCAGTGCATAGAGCACCCTCACCCCTACCATATCCAATGGCTTGATAACAATGGAACCCTCAAGATAACATCCAAGGTCCAAGTCTCCTTCAAGATTGGCCCATATGAAGACACCGTCGAGTGTGATGTCGTGCCAATGTCCGTGTGCCACATGCTACTTGGAAGGCCATGGAAATACGATAAAGGAGCAATACATCATGGTTCCACCAACCAATACTCCTTCAAGTGGAATGACAAGAAATTCGTGCTCAAACCCATGACGCCTAGCCAAGTCATCGCATCCAACATGACACCCATTAATAAGATAAAGCAAGCTAAGGACCCTTGTGAGACGACTAGTGAGAGAGTGAACCACCATCAAGAGAGTGAGTGCCACAAGCCAAAAATGAGTGGAAAAATCATGAGTGCCACGACACAAGCCAAAAAATGTGAGAAGAGAGACTTGAGTGTGACCCATACTAACAATCATTCATACAATTCTCTCTCTTTGTTGTCGGTTTTGCAAGGTACCCAAGATACACCACCAACTACAAGGATAAGGCTACAAGATCTCCAACCACAACATGATGGCAAGATGTACCACAAGCTCTTCAACAAGTTTGAGAATGGCTTCGACACCGGTGATCCGACCATGTACAAGAATAAGGCCAAGGACACACCGCCTTCCTTGCATGATAAACGAACTTCGTCGAGGTCGACTCGTTTTCAAGCGGGGGGAGATGATGTAACCCAACATACGGATACCACCTTTGTTCCACATCATGCCACGCTAATCATCACTCCAAAGGTGAACTCCTTCCATGCTTTGCCTTTTGTTGGTTATGATGCGAATGGAATCCTACTTGAGACAAATGCCCATGATGTGACTAGGTCCATGAACATGATGCCAAGAAGATGTAGCAAGGATGGCCCTGAAGCCAAGACACCCAAGCAAGAGGCCTGGAAGAGAAGACGCAAGAAGTTGTTGAAGCAGGACCAGAGTCTCCGGACCAGCCGACCAGAGTCTCCGGTCTACCACACCGGAGTCTCCGGACCCGTCTCCGGACCGAGCCCCGAACCCGCGCCTGGGACAGTCTGAGACCCCCTCCAGAGGCGACACCGGAGATAGACCGGAGTCTCCGGTCCACACCGGAGTCTCGGCCCCAGCATCGTGGGCCTGCGCGCCTTAAGCTGGGCTTGGCCCATGTAACGCCCTAAACTTCCTGCTTATGCCTGTTTTACCCCTAGTTCGTGGCTGGCCTATATATATGCCCCCACCCCTTCCTTGAAACCCTAGAAATGATGATGAATTAAGGCATGTGCCAAACCCTAGATGGGAACCCCCTCTCAATAGTAAACCTATGAGTTGTACAAGGCCTTGGAGTCGGTGCCCTTCTCCAAGTTGTCAAGACCCTCCTCAAGTGTTTGGTCTCTCCCTATCAAGGATTCTAGTAGTGCTTCGTCTCTCCCCTTTGGGATTCTACTTGGTTGCTACTCTCTCCTTGATTTGGATTCTACCATCCGCTTGCCGATCTCTCCTTTGGTGATTCTACTGCAAGGACTCTCGCCGAGGATTTTATTGGATTGGTTGTTCGAACCAACGGGAGCAAATCGAATTGGGTGTGATTTGGCGTGTGTTTGTATCTTTACCTTGCATTCGAGTTGTGTTCATCGTGTTTCCCCTCACTTCCGCCTCAAATCCATGAAGATCAGACCACTCCAAGGGTAAATCCGCAAGGAGACCCATAACACATACAATGTATTTTTTTTGCAGGGAAAGAGGCGAAAGATCGACCAGGACCTGGCGACCTGGCTAAATGACAAGATAGCAATCCAAAGGGAGAAGCAGAATTCCCAGAAACTGGCCTTTGACCACCTGCGCACTGAACTCGCGGTCCTTTCTGACAAGGGCCAGAAACTAAAGGAGTTAAATGCCGGCTGGGTGAAGCTACACAGTGAAGGTCGCACCTCGGCTAGGAAGCAGACGGAGATCATGAAAGGGATCTTGAAGGAAAATTGTATGGCTACGGAACAACTTCTCCAATCTGTGACAGAGCGTTGGAACCTACAGCTGAAGCACGACATAGTACTGAAGGAGCTGGCCGATCTTAGGGAGGAAAACAGGCAGCTCCGGGCCAGGCTCGCTTGAACACAACATATGTCTATTTAGTACTGAACTGCCTAGTTTATCCTCTACAGTGGTGATTTTGTAAGCGTGAACTTAACTCTATGCACGATATGTGTATTCGTCTAAAATTAGTTTGCTCGAGGATTGAGTTTGGCTTAGTTAAGAAAGCGCAACTGCAAGTCTTACAGTTAACTAGTTTTAGGCATTGGCATAACATAAATTATTCATCTCGAATTTCCTTTATCCTCTATAGTCTGTCCTTGTTCACCCTCGCGCGCCTTCTTCAGTTCCTTCAACAGATCCGCAATGCAGTACTCTAGCTTCTTCTTGTCTTCCCTGAGCCGATCCCTCTCCTTTTCTGCATTTTGAATCAGCAACCTGTGACTATCCTGAAGCTTCTTTGCAGTTCTGACAACCAAGCTCCCATCGATTCCGTCAATTAGCTCTGACTGCAAATTCTCGATTTCTTGTTCCATCTCCTTATTTCGTACCGACAGCTTGTAATTTTTTCAGCTGCATCACTTACATCACTAAATCTCCCCGACCTTTCCAACTCATACATCTCCCATAACTGTGCCAAACATTTCTTAAGTGCATCTGGCCACTCAAGATCCACCCACTCTACTGCGTTACACACCGGGCCAACCTAAAAACACACACACTATAGTGTTATGAACATGCACGATACATTTTACTTCATGTCATAGTTGCACATAATGTAAACAAACCTGATTTGTATAGCCCAAAAACCTTCTCCCAGTGTTACTGCCTTCGAATGCAACATATCTCCTTAGTTTTAGCCCATGGTCACATGTCACTTCTCCATCGAGATCTAGGCCCTCCCATTTGGAGTTGTAGATCATCCGTGGTACCTATAGGTAAACGCAAAGCTGAAATCGAACACGATTGCATGCACATATGGAGCTCAGATCGAGAGATTTACCATTGCCTAACCCTTGCCCGAGAAAACAGAGGAACTCACATCATGGAAGGAATACTCGATGTCGGAGAGAAGGTTGTCGCTGCTCGACTGGTTGTCCTCGCCGTTCAAGGATAACATGGCGAATGCATCGTCGTAGGCGACGGCATCGGTGTCGGCGAGAGAGAGAGAGAGAGAGAGAGAGAGAGAGAGAGAGAGAGAGAGAGAGAGAGAGAGAGAGAGAGAGAGAGAGAGAGAGAGAGAGAGAGAGAGAGAGAGAGAGAGCAACCCTTCTACCGCTGCAACAATGACTAAATTGGCATGTTACAATAGTTTAATGGATACCATGCCCTTTCCCTAGATTATTGTCTCCTTCCTAATATGGATTCTCTTCATACATTCTCATTTCAAATATTAAACCTATACTCCCTCCATCCCAATTTCATTGCCTAACAAAAACATACCAGTATATTACATCATCTAAAGAAACAAAGTCATGTCAACTACAAGGTACTTATGCATCACTTCTTTAGTCATGGTTTCACAAAACATTACATTACAATCTCTCAACAAACATAATCACATCATGGTTTCACAAAACATCACATTACAATCTCTCAACAAACATAATCACAGAAACAAGTATATTACATCAACTCAAGAAACAAAATCATGTCGACTACAAGGTACTTACGCATCACTTGTCCTATCATGGTTTCGCAAAACATTACATTACAATCTCTCAATAAACAAAATAACAGAAACAAGTACAGTACATCATCTCAAGAAACATAATCATGTCAACTACAATGTATTTATGCATCACTTGTCCAGTCATGGTTTCACAAAACATTACATTATAATGTCCCAACAAACATAATAACATAAACAAGTACGGTACATCATCTTAAGAAACATAATCATGTAAACTACAATGTACTTATGTCTTATTACAACAATGATGGTTTCAGTGAGTGACATGTCCGAAAATCTCAACAGCTCGCACATCATTATATCGCAATCTCTCAACAAACATAATCATAGAAACACGCTCTAAATACAACAACAGTCAATATTACAAATACATGCAGGGGAACCCTGCGGTCCATATGACAAGCCTAGGGTAGCAGCTCTCATCAGATCTCATCAACTTCGACCACCTCATTATGTTCAGCCACTATAGGGGCATCTGCATCTACTATAACCTGTTCAACAACATCAGAAATGGTACCAAGGAAGAACACCTTCCTGGTTCGCTTCTTTCGTTGCATAATCTGCATAAGATCTTCAGTATCCAAAAAATCTATGAATTGCTGCTTCTTATGATGCCACCACCGGATTTTTGTCATCTGCTTAGGGCCAATACTGATTTCCTTATCGATCATCTCTCTCATTTCATCAAGAGTTATGTTTTTGGAATCGACAGTGATCTCCACAGTAAATGACGAAACTGGCTTATTAACTCCCTCATTAAGTTTTGCCATGTATGAATCCACCTCTATGCGTATACTGAACTTATCTAGATCATCATCTATTGGTATGTATTCTCTAGGAGCAGAAGCTCTGGCAGCAAGATCTCCAGCATCTGCATACATAATCAATCATCGCTTCAACTTTCACCTTACGATCAGCTGCACAACACTGCCAAACCATCTGAAGCTCATGTGAGTGCACAATTTGCTGATAGGTATCATTCATGTTGCGCGACACCAATTTTGTCCTCTGTCTAGAACCCCAGGGAATTCTAGCGGCAAGCATATCTACCAGCTACGAAACAGACATAACCTCTTTGCAATTCACAAGCAGATGCACATCTTGCCCGAACATAACCCTCTCGCAACTAAAATCAAGTTTTGAAGTGTACTGCCGAAACATGAACTGTGAACTCATATAGGTCCCTTGTATCAAAGTTGTGCCTAGTTTGATTAAAAAGGGGAACTTTTCAGTTCATTCGATTCTATTATGTCGTAACTAATCTACTCGCAAGATAAGGCACAGATAAGAAAAATTCACCTCTCGCTCTTCTCCCGGGTTTTTTTCTTTGAGATCTGGGTGCCGCATCCGCCCATAGGTGCCGAACAATCCGCCGCCGGCCTTGCTTTTCTCTTCAACCTGCTGCTCGTAGGTACCTTGGGAGCAGAATCCTTGCTGGCCTCCTCGCTAACCGGGGCTGAAGACCTCGCCGCTGCTTCGTGTTGAGCCCCAGACTTGGGCCCCGACAGACCCGAATCGGTCGGTGATGTAGGTATAACCTTCGCCTTGCAAGACATGTTGGGCCGCCGCCGTCGGATTCAGTGTTGGGGGAGGGAGAAAAAAGGTCCTCCGCCACGGCAGATTTAGGGTCGAGGAAGGGAAGAAAAGGGACCGCCGTCGCCGCAGCAAGATTCAGTGTTGCGAGTTAGGAAAGTACAGTAATGGATTTGCCCCTAAGACACATGTAGGATGGCTAAGAAGAGTGACCGGCAAAGAAGTGGCACAGCAGGAACTAGTGTAACGAAATATCCTGACTTAACGGGTACGATTTGAAAATATTGGGTTTGGCCATCATTCACTCGAAACACCCCTCTTAGCAATTGGCGCCCTACCTTTTCGAATCGCGGTGATTAAAATCAACTTGGTACCGCGTTGCCTGAGCGCCCCAACTTTCGGGCCGCAAAATGATATTCTCCTTTATAAGATGTTGAAAGGAGGACCGTGGGCCCCCCACCATGACGAGCAAGCTCTCCTCTTTCTGCAATCATCTTCCTTTCCTGCCATGCCTAGTTCTCACCCGTGTGGTGCGGTAGAGAGCTTGCGAGAAAGAAGACACGTAGGGTCACCAACCCTGCGGGGGACATGGTGTTCCACGGGCTGCATCCCATTACGGGGATAGAGGGACCAATTTGACCTTTTTTAAGCATATTTATGTTATGTTTTTTGCATAAGTAGAGTTAAGATTTTGGTATTTTATAGTGCTCACGCGCACCTTTTACACTTGTGTCAATAGGATCCCGAATTATTTAGTCTTTTGTGATTATATCAATTGCAATTTTCATTGTAATAATATGATATTTCTAAGTAATAAATGCCATTTAAATGATTTTCCACGCGCTTGGGAGAAGAGAGGATGCAAGGAGATGCTATTGCAATATTAATGACCTGCGGTACGGGCGGAGCTTGCCTGTACTACCCGCCCGTACTTCCTGCCAGGACGTCCACCTCGTCAAATACTCTCACCACATGAAGACGGATCTGAGATCTGACATTTAGAGACACCTCCAGCCACAAAACATGACACCAAGAAGGGATCTAGAGGAGGAAACTTGGGGAAGGGAAAATTGTTGCTGCTACACGGAGCATCGGAGGATAACACATCATCCCCCTCATCATCAACCATTGCATCTCCATCATCACCATTATCCCCTCTCTGATCTATTTAGGTCTTATTGTAATTCCAAATACAATTGTGGGTTTTCTCTTGATTTTACCTTTGCACTTTCAATCCATCCATATGAACATGATGATGTCGTTGATTGCTTCCATGTGTGAGTAGTTCTCTTTGTTCTTGGGTAGATGGAGAAACCCTAGTATTATTATGAAATGAAATAAAGATGATCTGTAGCTTAGATTGTTAAACTTTACTTGATCTATGATATTGTGTGAGATCTCTCTCTCTAGATGTATGTGAAGTTTACCACATAACATTTTCCTTCAGGACTAAAGTGAGGGAACTACCCTTTAGACGTGTATGGGAGTATGTTCGGTGCTACTTTGTGACTATAAGCATCAGCTTATAACCTACATGGTCAAAGGGGGATAAAAGAGAGATTCACTAAGCTTGATATCCATGGGGAAACTATTAATTGTGGTGGTCTATAGAAGTGAATTGCGCATAGGCATCATAGTGGTTAATTAGAGGTGACCTCACCATAGGACTCATAGAAGTGGCTTGCTAGCGAAACTTGTTGGTGAACATCTTATTATGGAACTCTCCACACAAATCATGATGAAAGATATAGGTTATCCCAATTATAAGTAATTCTCATATGCTAGCGATGTATCCTACATCCATGAGAAGATTTAAGCCTTATTGAGTTCCAACACCAATCCCAACGCACTAGTTACTTTGTTTGTTTGCTTTCATTACTTTCTTGCATTCAAATACAACACATTAAAAAACACTTTACTTGAGATCAAAGGAAACTCACAAATATCCTTTGGTAGATAGTGATGAGGGGCATAAAGACCTTAACTAAATAGCTCTTTGTGGGTTCGATACTCTTATTTAGAAGCTAGCTACAATTGATTTGTGCACTTGCAGTCATCAAGCAATTTTCTTGTGCTCTTGCCGGGGAGCTAAGAGTTTTTGGTCTTTGTTCTTACTTGCTAATTCTATTAATTTGTTTGCTAAAGTTTTTACTACTCCCTCCATCCCGATTTAAAGGACACATATTGAAAATCATGCAATCCCAAAATACCCCCAGCTCCTAGGCACATAAGCACTTAATGTGATGGGAAGAGCCAATTAGAGGATTAGTAAGGGGCAAATTAGCTCCAATCAAAGAAATCCTAGGGCCAAGATATTTGTTATATGTGTCCTTGAAACAAGGATGGAGGGAGTAGTTTCAAGTGAAGAGCACGATTGCACTCAAGATCATGTTGATGCAACTAAATACCTTAGGAAGTTTAATAGAGGATTCGTCAAGGAATTCCCGAGGGTAAGCGAACAAGAATATGTGATTAATTCTTGTTTCATCGCTATTATTCACGAGAAAGTTTTGCAGGAGATGATCCCGATGAGGATCCATATGCTCTTTAATGCATTTTACCGAGTTATGTTGGGCACTTAAATTGGAAGGTTATTCTGATGATGAATTAAAACTTAAATTGTTTAGCCAATCTCTAACCAACACTTCTCTAGCTCGGTATAGATTTTTCTATTAGGAATGATGCCCTAGAGGCTCACATTCCCCCTTGTATGTGTAACCCATATTCTGGCTTAGAGCAAGTTGTATATGTCACTGCAATTTTTGTAGGTGTGGAACCACATACTTGTATCTAGCTCTACCTAGTTTGTCCTTAGTCGTTTGAGGTTGGGAGGAAAACCCACTACCGTGACTAATTTGTAAGTCATAATATGACAATGTTTCACATCTCTTGAGCATGGAGATGCTAACCGCCTTGCATTAGCTAGTCGGAAGAGGTACGATAACCAGGGATGATCCAAAGGTTAGTAGGGCATGAGCACACCATCATATGATCCGACTATCACAAGCTGGCAAGTTGGACTTGTTCGGACAGGGACACGTGTCAATGTGTTGGACCCACTTTGTCTAGGGCTAGGGTTTAGGACCGAGGGACACAAGTGTTGTGTTTACTCACCTACTCGCCTATATAAAGGAAGGTGGGTGGCGGTGGACAAGACAACCCAGTGCTGCTTCCTAGGGTTTCACTAGACTTGGCAATTCCACCTTCTTGTCCAGTGGCGGCAAGACCAAGACTAGCATCTCACTTGCTTTTGTTCCACCTTGTACGTGTGTGAGACATTAGAGGCACCACTCCTACTGTGCTCGTTAGTGATTAGGCGATGAAGTCGGAGGCAGAAGGAGGAGGAGCAAGGAGCTGGCGATGAGGTGGTCCTAGGATCGAGAATCTCACTAGAGCCGGACGAGAAGAGGGAACATACTACACCACCACGACATGCTTCCTCAGCTTCCGCACCTTGGCACAACAAATTTAAGGGATATGTAAGCATAGACGGACCTAGCATACCTACACCCTAGGCAGCCGCCTAGGCCCGCTGATTGTGCAAACCTTGCAATTTATTTTTATAGTGATTTTGTCCAAAATTTGGCAACTTAAACTCGTATGCCCAGGCTTCTAGAAGTTTCTTGGTCTGCCACTGGTGTAAGCATGCACAATCAAGCAACTTTGCAACACACGTGTCGGTAGCATAGCATCAGGCTTCAATAGACCACATAGTTTCAGGATCCAGAAAATGGTAAGAGAATTAAACATTATTAGTGCCCGGAGTAGCATAGTCACGGGTTTGTCAGCTAGAAGTTGCCGATTCCAAGGTAAGGGGACACTAGGACGGTCTTGACATACCGCCTTAGGAATTTTCCATAAGCAGCGTGCTTAGCCTTGGTCACTGACTTGTGTTTATTGGCCGGGCTTTTACTGATGCCAACCACATGCGAAATCAAGCTGTCAATCCTCGGGTTGACTCCTTTCTTACAGAAAGGGCACCTGAGCTCCCCAAGTCGAGTGCGGAAAGGGATTCTCCCGCTCTTGAGCTTCTTCATGACATGGCAGCTCTTGTTGTCCCTGTACTCCTTGTCTGAGTCCACCTCACTAGAATCTAACTGTAATTTATAAAATGCAAACAGAAATGAGCAAAATAATGAATAGATATTCGAACAACCATTCAAAGTTACTTTGAAAACAATAATATATTTACACAGGTTCAGTAGTTCATTACGGCTGTCTCCCTAGCTCGCTTATAAGTTAAGATTGTTTGTGTTCTTTATTACTTAATAATAAATAAATAACGTGATGTAGCCCAACACTCAGTATTCACCATTGGTCCACATCATGCCACGCTAACCATCACCACAAAGGTGAATTCCTTCCATGCCTCGCCTCTCCTTGGTTATTACATGAACGAGACCCTACTTGAGACAAATGTGTATGATATGACTAGGCCCATGACCATGATGCCAAGAGGAGATGACAAGGATGGACCCGAAGCCAAGACCCCCAAGCAAGAAGTGTGGAAAAGAAGACGGAAGAAGGATTCTGGTGCCGGGCTCGGCACCATCGGAATCTACGCCGGAACTTCCGACGCCAGGACCGGTCGACCGATGCCCACGCCGGAATTTCCGGTCACCACCGAAGCAAACCGGCGAGTGCCGAAACACCAAGCAGAGATGCAGTCCAGCGCCCGCCGAAACAAACCGGCACCCATCGGAAATTCCGGCTCTACGTCCAGCGCGACCAGACTTATCGCCAAAAAGTCAGTCTATGCACTGTGAAGGGTTTGGTGCCCGGAATATTCCCTCCTACCTACCCCTTCGCCCCTAGTACTATAAATACCCCCTTGTGGCTTAGATCTAGGTAGAGATGATGATGAATTGATGCATGTGCCTAACCCTAGATGGGAACCCCTCTCAATAGTAGATCTATGAGTTGTACAAGGCCTTGGAGTCGGTGCCCTTCTCCAAGTCGTCAAGACCCTCCTCAAGTGTTTGGTATCTCCCTATCAAGGATTCTAGTAGTGCTTGGTTTCTCCCCTTTGGGATTCTACTTGGTTGCTACTCTCTCCTTGGTTTGGATTCTATCACCCGCTTGCCAATCTCTCCTTTGGTGATTCTACCGCAAGGTCTCTCGCCAATGATTCTATTGGATTGGTTGTTCGAACCAACAGGAGCAAATCGAATCGGGTGTGATTTGGCGTCTGTTTGTATCTTTACCTTGCATTAGAGTTGCGTTCATCTTGTGTTCCCTCACTCCCCGCCTCAAATCCATGAAGATCGGGCCACTCCAAGGGTAAATCCATAAGGAGACCCATAAAAACTAGTATCAGCAGCTTTTGGTTTCCACAGATTTTACTTCGCCCTTCGATTTCCACAATAAATTCCAAATACCAAAAATATTGCCCTGAATTGGTTTTGGATCAATCTCTTGATTTGGTGAGGTTTTTGTGGTTTTGGTCCATAGATCTGTTGCTTTGGGTGTCGATCTACCTTCCTTAAACCTTTCCCTAGCCCAATCCCAACAGATTTGCAAAAAAATATCCAAGTTTTGACTTTTTGAGTTCGTCACGAGCTAATTTCGGCGAGCAATCCGGCAAACCGGTTCGTGCGCCAAAATTTCTGGAGAGATTCCCAGCGCGTCGGAATCCGCACCGGAAATTTCGGCGACAGAACAGGAGCTGCCGGCTTCTCCACCAAAAAATCTGACAGCCCCAAATTTTGACTGTTTTCCTTCTTGAGTTGTTCGTGTTTCGCGTGTGTGTCGCCCTGACTAACATCAAGCTTCCGGAACATCATAACATCCCGCGCTCCTCGACGCCACGATGCCTGAACATCATTCCCAACACCGGTAGCAAGTCGTCAACAATACCAAAGGTATAACTTGCTCCACCTTGTTTACCCTTCTTCCTTTGTGTGTATCTATCCTATGAGAGCAGGTCATTTTGTGTTTGCCTAAGCATTGTGCACTTGCCCTTGGAAATTGACAGTGTGTAAGCAAATACAAAAGTTAGCATAGTAGTATAGAAGGGAGAAAAAGGGGAATAATCAAAAAAAGAGAGAGAGAAAAGCTTTTAAGCTAAAGAAAATAGAAAGAAAAAAATAAACTCCCAATACAAAGAGAGTACCAAGCTTGTAAGCAAAGAGAGAGAGAAAGAGCGCAACCAAGGCAAGTGCACAAATCCATTGCTTATTCTCTTTTGGCGAACGAGTTATGGTCTCTCCTTGCGTTGGCATGACAACTGAGCTTAGTCGTTGTTAGGACATTTTGTGCTCTTTTTGATAGTCGCGCTAACCACATCCGTCTCCATGTGTGTGTTCCTTTGTGTTTTTGTAGATCGTAACCTTTTTGCTTTTGATATTTGGTTCTTTACCACCTTTAACAATAATCTTTTCATTTGGTTGTTCCATTTGCTATCCACCTTCCTAATCTTCCACCATAGGCATTTGTCTGTGTGTCTTGTGTATTCGCTTTGCTCTCGGCAAGAACGAACTTTCCAATTTTTGACTTGGTGAGGCAAGGTAGCACATACCATACCACCAATACCACCCTCCTTTCCCTTGTGGTCATAAAACATGTCTAGGGGAAGCTGAGGAAGCGGAGATGGCAACTTCAACAACCAAGATGGTTTCGCCACACGCCACAACTTGTGGGTACAACGCCAAGAATTCAATGCCCAATTTGAAAGGCTTGAGAACCGGCTTGATGAAACTTTTCGAGAATTCGGCTACTGTGATCAGCAACGCCAAGTGGAGCACAATGCTCACTTCCAAGCTCTTCACCAAGCTATTGCCAGCCTTGGTAACCATCATGGACACCATTGAAGTTCGTCTCGCACGCACTCCTCAAGTCGTCATGGCGAGTCTTCACGCTCACATTCTCATCATAGAGAACCCCACCACCACAATGGGTAACAACAAGCTCGTCCTCAACAAGAACAAGAGGTTGACCCACAACATCCACAACCGCACCATGCAAGACATCACCAGCACCATGATCATCATGCGCATCCGTAAGACCAAGACGAACATGATCGCCCTCCACAACAAGCGATGGTACAAGCGCCACCAACTCCTCAAGGACAAGAACACCACGGTGAAGACAACCGCCATGATAGGCGCCAACACCTGCAACATGACCATCACCAACAACAACAAGCCCATCGAGCACCGCAATGGGATACAAGTAATGATGATGAGGATGCACACCGCATGAGACGCAACAACCGCTACGCTCAACCCCACAATCGTCATCAACAACCAATGAATGCAAATGATCCCGAGAAAAGGCATAGAAGAGACTTTGAGCATCAAGCTACTCCTCCACCGCCACCTCGAGATAAATGCTTGATGCCCAAGTTGAGTTGGGGGCATATCTTTTATTAACTCCACCACCTTTCTTGTCACCACCCTATAATCCCACCATCCAACTATATGTGAGCTTTGCATCTTATTGGGTTTTACCTCTAGCTCATGTGCGATGGGATGGATCCACTTGTATTTACACATGCTCCCATATATGCACCATGATGTTTTCACATTATTAATATGTGGAGCCACCTTTGCATGCCTTGTGAGTGGTACCCCTTTTTCTAGCTTCCATATGGATTGGTTTGGAATAATTGCTCATGTTGGAATATTGTTGAGGATATAATGCACCTAGTGGAATATACACACTAGCAAGTCCTAATTATATTCAAATATGACCTTCTCCATCTACTCCACATGGAACATCCTTTTCCAATTCTTTTAGCTTGGCCTTAGCTCCATATTTTGGAATGCATGTGAATAAATGCCATGAGACCTTATTATTGTTTTAACAAAATGAGCATGGCATTTATTAATAATGCATCGGCCGTGCAAGTCACCACCATTTTGCGCTCCTTTGGTTTTCTTTGTTTTGTGTGAATGTTCTTCTTTTGTGAGCTTCCCCTTTTTCTCTCAACCCTCATCATCTTGGACCTAGTTACTTGCTATGTGCATCATACCTCACCCCTCACATGTGTATGTTTCCATGCATGATCATGTGTGACCATGCCCAAAACTCCACACACACCTTCTTCTCACCCCACCTTTGTTTGATCTTGTTAGATCCTAACAAAACCCTACACCCCTTGCTTGATCTTGTCTTGACCATGCTCAAAATCCTACCCATCATCACCCCTCCTTGTTTTGTTCATGAGAAACCCTAACCCGACCACCTTACCCTACCCTAAACCCTCATCTCTCTTTCTCTCCACCTAGCCGAGCCACCTCACCACCCCTAAACCTAACCATGCCGGGGCACCACCCCATCTACCCCCTCTCTAACCCTAACCACCCCATGCCGAGCCATACCCCTCCACCCTAAACCGAGCCCAACCCTAGCTCCATGCCACCCCATGCCGTCTACCCCTCCCCTCTCGGTTTCCCTCTCTCTCTCTCTGTCACAAAGCCCCACTCGAGCCAGGCCATCTACCTGTCCTCGCCCTGGCCCCAGCTGCAGCCTCGCCCCTGCTGTGCTTGGCCGAGCACGTGAGGAGGAGAGAAAAGGTGGCAGAGCCACCTTTTTCCTCCCAAGCCCCCACGTCACCCTCTCCTCTCCCATCCCTATCCACTCCCTCCTCTCTGCCTGGCATCGCCCAGATCCACCCAGGGCCCTGCCTTCCCCCTCTCCTTCTCCACCTACCGCGACCCCACTCTCTTCCAACTCCGGCGGCCACCATCGGTATCCACCACCATCCTCGAGATCAGTAGGCGGGCGTGGCGTTGAGGTCCACAAGGAAGACCGCAGGAACCCCGACGTCGTTCCGGTGCACGGCAGCAAGGAGGAGGCGCCCGTACCAGCCGCACACCGACGCGCCGATCCGCTGCTTCCCCGGCCGCTCCAACCCTACCGACGCACCCCCGGTGAGGCCCCGATCCTCCTAGACACCCCCTCTCTCGCCTTCTCTTCCTGGTCTCGCCGGCCTTTTTGCCGAGCGGTCTCTGTGCGCCGGCGTGCGCGAGCTTCTACACGTCGTCGTGCCGCGTAACAGCTTACCTAGCCGCCTAGATCACTCCTGTCAGCATCCCCCACCCTACCGCAGCGGCTCCGCCTCTCTGTGCGCGTGCCGCAGGTCCCGGGTTCGATCCCCCGCCCCACGCTCTGTCCGCTGTCGAACACCGATCTGTCGTCAGTGGATTCAGAGAAGAAAAACAGTACCGCGGGGCACTTTGCAAATCCCCCCCACCTTTTTGTCTCGCAACCCGCGGTCCAGCCCAGGCCCACATGTCGGCGGCTGTGACCGTTTTACAAAATGACACCGCGTTTTTCGTAATCCTCAACCCGCGGTCCCGGCTCCGCCGTGTGGCACCCGCTCGCTCAGCCACTGTCGCGTGGGCCCCTTCTCGTCGCGGGTCCACCTATCTATCACCGTGGTTGGCTACACTCACGGTGCAAAAGGGTTTTCGCCGTGCCGTTTCGCCCAGTCAGCATTGGGCCTAGTTGTCAGTGATTGTGGCTAGCTCGGCCTGGGTATGAAAAGTTTCTGCGTTTATCTGTTTATAAAAACAATTTCAGAAATGTTTTAATATGATTTAAATTCTGTTTTTCATAACTTTTAATTTGTAAATCCAAATAATATATGTTTTGGAATCAGAAAAATGTGAGGATTTCAAATATGCTTTTCAAAATATTATTTGGGCACTTTAAAATTTCGAAATTGTTTAAATGCAATAAAAATGCCTTTTCTTAAATAATTAATAACTTTAATTCTACAACTCCAATTTCGACAAATAATATGTCTAAATCGATCAGCGCGACGAGCCCGTTCTAACTATGCATTCCATGTTCTTAATTCCACCATGCATCATATAAATATTAAGTGGACATCAAGTGTTATGGGAGCAAAACATGACTAAAACCTAATAAAATGTTTTATTCTCGCACCCCACACCTCATCCATGCCATGCTACATTATTTCCATATAAATTGTGCATCATTCATCATGGCATGCTTGTTTGCTTGTCGCATTTTATAATATGCTTGCGCACTTTATTTATGTTGGCCCTTGTTTGTTTGGTTCTTCTTTCGAATAGACGCCGAGCAGGGAAAATACCAGGAATCCCAGGAGTACTACCCAGATCCGTCTCTCGCTTCAACTGAGCTGCTAGGCAAGCACTACCACATGCTTGCATACATATAGTACCTATTGCCTCTATCTTGTTCTTGCATCATTGAGTCGCGATTGCATTAAATTGAATCCCAAGTACTGCATAGCCTTTACTTTTAAACCCCACCGAAGCTTGTTCCTCCATCCCATGAGCCATTACTACAGGAGTTGTTTGAGCCATGCGAGTCGTAGAACATCATGTGTAGGGTATGTGAGTGTCTGATGGATAACGAGGTACCTAAACAACTTAAACTGAGTAGTAATTGGATAACTAATGAAAGCGGCACGGGTGGGCAATATCTGCTATTTGGTTTTTCATGCTCACTTGTGTCCCATAGGACCCCGAGTACTTGATTCATGTTCCTTGACTATCCGCACTATCCACATCCGGGAGGCCTTATGGACCCCCTGAGCCAGAGCTTGATTCATTTGTATTTCTTGGGGCCACAAAGTAGTTTGGGGCTTTGTTACTATCCTGTACTTATGCCATGCTTTACCGTTTTAATTAAGATTGTGCGTGGAGCACCTGTACTGTTTTGGATGTGGAGTGTTTTCGCTGTATCGACAAGTCCAGTCACACTTTCGGGTTCCTAGTCGTTTACAGCCATTGACGCAAACCTTGGGTCCGTCTCGGAGCCGGCCAACTTCGTTGTGGGTAGCTTAATGGGGTGGCTCCCTCAAATATTTCTGAATCCTGTGATCGCTTTGTCGTGAATGCCTCGTTGGGTTTTGATTTGGTTTTTCCGAGGTTGATCGAGTGTGTGTTGCTATTTGTGCACCCCTGCATGGTAAATCTTTCTGAAAGCCGTGTCCGTGGTTATGGACGACTTGGAGCATAGTTTCTCGATCATAGACAAGTATAACTAAAGTACCGCTTTTAATTTGACTAAGTACCTGACTAGTAAATAGTGCAATACTCATGGAATGGTTAATAAAACCGCCAACGGATGGGTTGTTCGTCCGCTTTCTCGTTGGTAAGCGAGAAGGAGGATGGATCTGTTAATTATACTGTTATAATTGTTGTTACTAATTAACGGACATCCGTCTATCATTGGTTAGGCGGATGGATAGCGAGTATCTATAGACTTGTTAGTTATTATCTTATGCTGCAATTGCGTCACCCCAGGTATATGTCCCCTTTAGAGGCATAAAGACTTGCTGAGTACCCCTAGGGTCTCACACGATAAATTGTTTGATTCAGATGAACAGGTGTATTCGCAAGATGGATACTGGGTGGAGGAGACAGATGATGTTGGCAACGATCACTCGGTGTAGAGATTCCAGGGATGGGGATCCACGAGATCTGTGGGCGGGATGTGTTTATTTATGTGGCATCTTATGCCGATTTGTTTCTTATCCGTACTCGGATCTTGTTTTCCGCTTCCGCCTGATACTCTGATGTTTGATGTATGAGGAGCTATCCTAAACTATTATCTCTATCTAGGATATTTGGATCTTGCCGTATGGCGTTGCAATATTTCTATTTCTTTTAGATGGAATGGCTCTGAGAACTGTTGTATGGTAGCTTGCATACATACTCACTTGTGTATGTATTTGATCTCTTTGCCTGTTGCCTACGCCGCTCGCTCTTGTCCCGATGTCTTGGAAGTGGTTAGGACGGCCGACGGGTCTACACGTGGGCAGTCCTCTGGGCCCCCGTTGTACTATTTTAACCACTTCCGTTTCATCCAGGCTTGAACTTAGAGCGTAGGGTCCGAGGTAGTTACAATTGGTATCAGAGCCATCCCGCCCTTCAGGGTCTCAGCCAAATGGTCGTTGTCAGTCTAGCAAATATTTTTGGTAGCTATGTATACTAGGGAAAAACAAAAACATGAGAGTAGGACTGCTTCCATTTTTCTTCTTACCCACTCACCCACCCTTTTTCTGGTAAGGAAGTGTAACGTTTTCAATCCTCTTCTAAAATTCAAACTAGGATTCACGTGTCCTGGGTTCCGTAGTACCATAGGTTGTGTGTGTGTGTAATTCCTTGTCTATCTGTTGCATCCAACCTTGTTGTCGCAATCTTCCTTTTGGTTATCAACTGTTGGTACTTTCCATACTAACAGGCTTTTGTAAACCGACGCGATCTATCCGACTCCTTGTTAACCAGTGCCATCTTGTTAAGGGTGTTCTTCCTTCGAGCATGCTTTCACAGAATGTGGAGTTGCTAATCTCTATCTGCTAAGTGTTTTGCGCATCTATTGGTATTTTAATGCCGAAAAATGCGGAATTTTTTCTTTGATACATTTGTGTTCCCACACTCCTCTGCAGTCGTGTCTGAAACATTATCTATCTTCCTTTATCGGCATGTTCATGCTAAACCATCCTTTTGTCACCGGCGCTTGATCCTGGAGTTTTACTTCAATTTCAAAATCTTCGGGGCTAAATACATAACGTGTGCCGATCCGATGCTTGTGATTGTAATGTGGTTCTCGGTATATCTATATGACACTTATCATGAGTGAAGTTTGGTTAATGCTATCAATTGCATCCTCCAATTGGTGGTGGTTATCTCCTGTGATTCGAGTTACACCGTGATCATATCTATGCATATTCAAGTATCTTTGGCAATCCGGAGTTTTCTCAAGGCACTACGGTGGTATATCATCTGTTTATCATGCTTCACATCTTTTGGAACTCCATATCTGCAAAATTCTCGTTGATATGAGGGAATTGCATCTTTTCTCCTTTGATAGCTTTTCTTAAGGCATGAGCTATCATCGTTCCTTTATCCAAGATCTCTTTATCTTTGTAACCGGCGATCCAATCGACAATGTGAACCAAGTGGCATTTCTTGTTCTTTTCTGAAGGACCAGATAGTCTATTCTGCTAGTGCATCTCTTTCAACACGAACCCATGCTCTTAATGTTGATCTTTCAAAGAGCATTGAGCTCAAAAAGTGTTGTGAGCATTGTTCGTACTCCCGCCTCTTGATCTTGATATTCTTGGAAGATTTTGTCCATCCGTGGTGGTATATCTTGATGATATGTTGGCCTATTCTATATCAATGGAAGAACATGGAAGATCATCTGTGTCTCTTTCTCTCAAGCTGCGAGAACACCGCTTGTGTGCAAAGTCTCAAAGTGAGAATTCTGACTTCTTGAAGTCACCTATCTCGACCACGTCTTTCTGCTAAATACATTGCTTCAATTCTGGAATCAGCAAGTCCATTGTTAATTCCATCCTCCATCTTAAACCAATCCGGAGTTGTTCCTTGTTGGCAAGTTATCATCGTCGTTCCGCTAAAGATTTTCCTCAAGACTGCTAAATCTCTCTCAATCATTTCAAGAAGAACATGGAGTTCTTTTCACCTTGTTCTCGTCAAGTAATCTTTGGAACCATCTCGTTCGATCGTCTATGGTCAATCCACCGGAGGCCATGAAGACTTTTCAGATCTTTTGTATTCCTTCTGTTCGAGTTGGTGCTATCTTTTTCTTTATTGTGGAATCTTGTAGTTGTCTCCGTGATCTTCCTTCATATCTTTCTGGTGGCGTGTTACTTCTGATATGACGACAACATCATCATCCTTATCTATCTTGGATCCGGCGAATCGTTTGCATCTATCCTAGTTTTCTAACGGAGTTCCATGAGTTATTGTCAATACCTTTAGTCTGTTTAGTAGTTGGGTTGCATGATTTTCTTATTCAGGTACGGAGTAATGCTTTGAGTGCGGGATGGAGTAGCTACCATACCACTACCCTTATCATTCGCTCTTGTACATTGAATTGGTGAATTAATGCAATTTCACTCATTCCACGGAAGTTAGAAGTGGCCTTTATCCCTCGATACTTTACTTCCGCCCTTGTCTTTCCGGAGTGCTCTCTCGAAGAACATAAGCAATAATCTCTTGTTGGTGATCTCGTCTTTTCTACACGGAGCAAATCATCAATTATCTGGTGGAAACCAATGCAAAATCTTCTCTGTCTTCTTCTTTATATCGGTGCAACAAGAATCTAATCCGACAATGTCTAACTAAATCTTTCCGTTGATATCAAGGAACTCTATTGTTTGAAGGAGATATTGTTTTTGAACTTCTCTTCGCAAATCTGAGGGAAGGTACGGTGCTATTTTCGTAGTAGTTGATAACTTCTCCAAAGTCGCTCTTTTCGTTCGGCAAGGGAAAGAATCATCATCACTTGCAGCTTCCGATCTTTAGTCCTAACGGTGTGTCTTTTATTTATCCATGATACATCATCCTTCCTATTTCTTTCACAAGTGGTTCTATTCTTTTATCATGTTTCTTGAGAAAACCAGAGCTATGTTCGTCCTATCTTTTCTTGTCTCACGACAATCCTTCAATTCTCTAACCCGTTGTTTCTCAAGCAAAACACAAGACTCGCAACAAGTCTAGCAAGTTGGCAAGGTGTAGTGGTCGCACCATTCCGTTGTTCATCAACTCGGGAACATGAGGGTCACCTTCGTTCCGAACACCTGCCTCTCCTTGTGTTGGTTTCTTTTTCCTAGGAATCTCGGGGCGAGATTCTTGTTTAGTGGGGGAGAGTTGTAGCATCCCAATTGTCTAAAAATTTCAATTCTACTAGCCTAGTCTATATATATGCTACTTCCTACATATAATTGTTGCATCATAATTATATCATGCTCATGTCATCATGCCACATTGCATTTGAGCATCATATAAAACCCTTTTCATTTGGTTCTTATCCCATATGCATCATTAATTGTATTTGCCTCTTGATATGTTGTATTTGGATCTTGATAAATGCTTGATGCCCAAGTTGAGTTGGGGGCATATCTTTTATTAACTCCACCACCTTTCTTGTCACCACCCTATAATCCCACCATCCAACTATATGTGAGCTTTGCATCTTATTGGGTTTTACCTCTAGCTCATGTGAGATGGGATGGATCCACTTCTATTTACACATGCTCCCATATATGCACCATGATGTTTTCACATTATTAATATGTGGAGCCACCTTTGCATGCCTTGTGAGTGGTACCCCTTTTTCTAGCTTCCATATGGATTGGTTTGGAATAATTGCTCATGTTGGAATATTGTTGAGGATATAATTTCACCTAGTGGAATATACACACAAGCAAGTCCTAATTATATTCAAATATGACCTTCTCCATCTACTCCACATGGAACATCCTTTTCCAATTCTTTTAGCTTGGCCTTAGCTCCATATTTTGGAATGCATGTGAATAAATGCCATGAGACCTTATTATTGTTTTAACAAAATGAGCATGGCATTTATTAATAATGCATGGGCCATGCAAGTCACCACCATTTTGCGCTCCTTTGGTTTTCTTTGTTTTGTGTGAATGTTCTTCTTTTGTGAGCTTCCCCTTTTTCTCTCAACCCTCATCACCTTGGACCTAGTTCCTTGCTATGTGCATCATACCTCACCTCTCACATGTGTATGTTTCCATGCATGATCATGTGTGACCATGCCCAAAACTCCACACACACCTTCTTCTCACCCCACCTTTGTCTGATCTTGTTAGATCCTAACAAAACCCTACACCCCTTGCTTGATCTTGTCTTGACCATGCTCAAAATCCTACCCATCATCACCCCTCCTTGCTTTGTTCATGAGAAACCCTAACCCGACCAGCTTACCCTACCCTAAACCCTCATCTATCTTTCTCTCCACCTAGCCGAGCCACCTCACCACCCCTAAACCTAACCATGCCGGGGCACCACCCCATCTACCCCCTCTCTAATCCTAACCACCCCCATGCCGAGCCATACCCCTCCACCCTAAACTGAGCCCAACCCTAGCTCCATGCCACCCCATGCCGTCTACCCCTCCCCTCTCGGTTTCCCTCTCTCTCTGTCACAAAGCCCCACCCGAGCCAGGCCATCTACCTGTCCTCGCCTTGGCCCCAGCTGCAGCCTCGCCCCTGCTGTGCTTGGCCGAGCACGTGAGGAGGAGGAGAGAAAAGGTGGCAGAGCCACCTTTTTCCTCCCAAGCCCCCACGACACCCTCTCCTCTCCCGTCCCTATCCACTCCCTCCTCTCTGCCTGGCATCGCCCAGATCCACCTAGGGCCCTGCCTTCCCCTTGTCCTTCTCCACCTACCGCGACCCCTCTCTCTTCGAACTCCGGCGGCCACCGTCGGTATCCACCACCATCCTCGAGATCAGTAGGCGGGCATGGCGTTGAAGTCGACGAGGAAGACCGCAGGAACCCCGATGTCGTTCCGGTGCATGGCAGCCAGGAGGAGGCGCCCATACCTGCTGCACACCGACGCGCCCGACGAGAAACCCTAATCCGTTTGGCCGCCTGCTACGCCGCTGATCGCTGCTTCCCCGGCCGGTCCAACCCCACCGACGCACCCCCGGTGAGGCCCCGATCCTCCCAGACACCCCCTCTCTCGCCTGCTCTTCCTAGTCTCGCTGGCTTTTTGCCGAGCGGTCTCTGTGCGCCGGCGTGCGCGAGCTTCTGCACGTCATCGCGCCGCGTAACAGCTTACCTAGCCGCCTAGATCACTCCTGTAAGCATCCCCCACCCTACCGCAGCGGCTCCGCCTCTCTGTGCGCGTGCCGCAGGTCGCGGGTTCGATCCCCCGCGCCGCGCTCTGTCTACTATCGAACACCGATCTGTCGTTAGTGGATTCAGAGAAGAAAAACAGTACCGCGGGGCACTTTGCAAATCCCCCCCACCTTTTTGTCTCGCAACCCGCGGTCTAGCCCAGGCCCACCTGTCGGCGGCTGTGACCGTTTTACAAAAAGGCACCGCGTTTTTCGTAATCCTCAACCCGCGGTCCCCGGCTCCGCCGTGTGGCACCCGCTCGCTCAGCCACTGTCGCGTGGGCCCCTTCTCGTCGCGGGTCCACATGTCTATCACCGTGGTTTGCTACACTCGCGGTGCAAAAGGGTTTTCGCCGCGCCGTTTCGCCCAGTCAGTGTTGGGCCCAGTTGTTAGCGACTGTGGCTAGCTCGGCCTGGGTACGAAAAGTTTCTGTGTTTATCTGTTTATAAAGACAATTTCAGAAATGTTTTAATATGATTTAAATTCTGTTTTTAATAACTTTTAATTTGTAAATCCAAATAATACAAATAATATATGTTTTGGAATCAGAAAAATGTGAGGATTTCAAATATGCTTTTCAAAATATTATTTGGGCACTTTAAAATTTCGAAATTGTTTAAATGCAATAAAAATGCCTTTTCTTAAATAATTAATAACTTCAATTCTACAACTCCAATTTTGACAAATAATATGTCTAAATCGATCAGCGCGACGAGCCCATTCTAACTATGTATTCCATGTTCTGAATTGCACCATGCATCATATAAATATTAAGTGGACAGCAAGTGTTATGGGAGCAAAACATGACTAAAACCTAATAAAATGCTTTATTCTCGCACCCCACACCTCACCCATGCCATGCTACATTATTGCCATGTGAATTGTGCATCATTCATCATGGCATGTTTGTTTGCTTGTCGCATTTTATATATATGCTTGCGCACTTTATTTATATTGGCTCTTGTTTGTTTGGTTCTTCTTTCGAATAGACGCCGAGCAGGGAAAATACCAGGAATCTCAGGAGTACTACCCAGATCCGTCTCTCGCTTCAACTGAGCTGCCAGGCAAGCACTACCACATGCTTGCATACATATAATACCTATTGCCTCTATCTTGTTCTTGCATCATTGAGTCGCGATTGCATTAAATTGAATCCCAAGTACTGCATAGCCTTTACTTTTAAACCCCACCGAAGCTTGTTCCTGCATCCCATGAGCCATTACTACAGGAGTTGTTTGAGCCATGCGAGTCGTAGAACATCATGTGTAGGGTATGTGAGTGTTTGATGGATAACGAGGTACCTAAACAACTTAACCTGAGTAGTAATGGGATAACTAATGAAAGCGGCACCGGTGGGCAATATCTGCTATTTGGTTTTTCATGCTCACTTATGTCCCATAGGACCCCGACTACTTGATTCATGTTCCTTGACTATTCACACTATCCACATCCGGGAGGCCTTATGGACCCCCCTGAGCCAGAGCTTGATTCATTTCTATTTCTTGGGGCCAGAAAGTAGTTTGGGGCTTTGTTACTATCCTGTACTTATGCCATGCTTTACCGTTTTAATTAAGATTGTGCGTGGAGCACCTGTACTGTTTTGGATGCGGAGTGTTTTCGCGGTATCGACAAGCCCAGTCACAGTTTCGGGTTCCCAGTCGTTTACAGCCATTGACGCAAACCTTGGGTCCGTCTCGGAGCCGGCCAACTTCGTTGCGGGTAGCTTAATGGGGTGCCCCCCTGAAATATTTCTAAATCCTGTGATCGCTTTGTCGTGAATGCCTCATTGGGTTTTGATTTGGTTTTTCCGAGGTTGATCGAGTGTGTGTTGCTATTTGTGCACCCCTGCAAGGTAAATCTTTCTGAAAGCCGTGTCCGTGGTTATGGATGACTTGGAGCACAGTTTCTCGATCATAGACAAGTATAACTAAAGTACCGCTTTTAATTTGACTAAGTACCTGACTAGTAAATAGTGCAATACTCATGGAATGGTTAATAAAACTGCCAACGGATGGGTTGTTCATCCGCTTTCTCGTTGGTAAGCGAGAAGGAGGATGGATATGTTAATTATACTGTTATAACTGTTGTTACTAATTAACGAACATCCGTCTATCATTGGTTAGGCGGATGGATAGCGAGTATCTATAGACTTGTTAGTTATTATCTTTTGCTGCAATTGCGTCACCCCAGGTATATGTCCCCTTTAGAGGCATAAAGACTTGTTGAGTACCCCTAGGGTCTCACACGATAAATTGTTTGATTCAGATGAACAGGTGTATTCGCAAGATGGATACTGGGTGTAGGAGACAGATGATGTTGGCAACGATCACTCGGTGTAGAGATTCCAGGGATGGGGATCCGCGAGATCTGTGGGCGGGATGTGTTTATTTATGTGGCATCTTATGCCGATTTGCTTCTTATCCGTACTCGGATCTTTTTTTCCGCTTCCGCCTGATACTCTGATGTTTGATGTATGAGGAGCTATCCTAAACTATTATCTCTATCTAGGATATTTGGATCTTGCCGTATGGCGTTGCAATATTTCTATTTCTTTTAGATGGAATGGCTCTGAGAACTATTGTATGGTAGCTTGCATACATACTCACTTGTGTATGTATTTGATCTCTTCGCCTGTTTCCTACGCCGCTCGCTCTTGTCCCGATGTCTTGGAAGTGGTTAGGACGGCCGACGGGTCTACACGTGGGCGGTCCTCTAGGGCCCCGCTGTACTATTTTAACCACTTCCGTTTCATCCAGGCTTGAACTTAGAGCGTAGGGTCCGAGGTAGTTACATCTTCCCATTCCACAACTACTCCGAAGAGAAGAAAGTTGCAATGGCATCCCTTGAGTTTGAGGACTATGCAAATGTTTGGTGGGAAGACTTCCAAAAACACCGCAAGATGCAAGATGAACCTCCTATCACCACTTGGGTGGAGATGAAGGAAGTAATGTACACAAGATTCGTCCCCGAGCACTATCGCTAAGACCTCTTCGAGAAGCTACAAAATTTGAGGCAAGGCACCAAGTCAATTGAAGAGTTCTACAAGGAAATGGAGAAAACTATGATGTGAGATGATGTGAGAGAGCTTGAAGAGCAAACCATAGCTAGGTTCCTCAACGGTTTGAGCCGCCCAATAAGGAAGATTGTTGCTTTCAACCATACAAGAACCTCATCGAGCTCCTCTATCAAGCTAGCACAGCTGAACGACATTTGCAAAGGAGAATGCTTATGAGAAGTCCAAGGCATACTTTGCATCCATCAATGCAAATGCCCCCAACAAGCCAACAAACCAAGCACCAAGCTCATCCAGGAAAGAAAAGACCGTGATAGCACCCTCCTCCAACATGACTTCGGATAGTCAAGTCACTTGTTCCAAGTGTGGAGTGAAAGGTCACAAGTCATATGAGTGCACCAACACAAGGGTAATGCTTACGGATGAGAGTGGAACAACCTACTCCGTGAGTGAAGAGGAATATGAAGCGTTGACTCAACGAGCGATTCCAAGGGAAGCCGCGATGGAAGTGGATGACACCCTTAGATATGGGCATGATACAAGCCCTTCCCTCGTCATTTCTCAAGTCTTGACAACAAACTCCACACCAAGAGAGGACCAATGCCTCAATATCTTCCAAACTCGTGCCAGAATTGATGGTAAATCCATAAAGGTGATCATTAATGGAGGTAGTTGCCATAACCTCAAAAGTATGGAGCTTTGTGAGAAAATCAAGTTGCAATGCATACATCATCCTGACCCCTACCACATCCAATGGCTTGATGATAATGGAGCACTCAAGATGACATCAAAGGTCAACGTCTCCTTCAAGATTGGCCCATATGAAGACACCGTCGAGTGTGATGTCGTGCCAATGTCTGTGTGCCACATTCTACTTGGGAGACCATGGCAATAAGATAGGAGAGCCATACATCATGGTTCCACTAACCAATACTCCTTCAAGTGGAACAACAAGACATTTTTGCTACAACCTATGACGCCAAGCCAAGTTATCGCATCCAACATGACGTCCGTGCACAAGATAAAGCAAGCAAAGGAACCTTGTTAGATGAGTGGTTAGAGAGTGAACCACCATCAAGAGAGTGAGTGCCACAAGCCCAAAATGAGTGGAAAATCATGAGTGCCACAACACAAGCCACCAAATATGAGAAGAGAGACTTGAGTGTCACCCATACTAACAATTCGTCATCCAATTCTCTCTCTTTGTTGTCGGTTTTGTAAGGTACCCACGATAGACCACCACCTTCGAGGATCATGCTACAAGATCTCCAACCACAACATGATGGCAAGAAATACCACAAGCTCTTCAACATGTTTGAGAATGGCTTCGATACCGGTGACCCGTCCGTGTCCAAGAACAAGACCAAGTGCACACCTCCTTCCTTGTATGATGAAAGGACATCGTCGAGGTCAACTCGATTTCTAGTGGGGGGAGATGATGCAGCCCAACACTCGGTATTCACCATTGGTACACATCATGCCATGCTAACTATCACCCCAAAGGTGAATTCCTTCCATGCCTCGCCTCTCCTTGGTTATTACGCAAACGGGACCCTACTTGAGACAAATGCGTATGATATGACTAGGCCCATGACCATGATGCCAAGAGGAGACGATAAGGATGGACCTGGAGCCAAGACCCCCAAGCAAGAAGCATGGAAAAGAAGACGGAAGAAGGACTCCGGCGCTAGGCCTGGCGCCGCTGGAACTTCTGACGCCAGGACTGGTCGACCGACGCCCACGCCGGAACTTCCAACGCCAGGACCGGTCGACCGACGCCCACGCCGGAACTTCCGATGCCAGGACCAGTCGACCGACGCCCACGCCAGAATTTCCGGTCACCACTGAAGAAAACCGCCAAGCACTGAAATGCTAGACATAGCTACAGTTCGGCACCCACCAAAACAAACTGGGGCCCGCCGGAAATTCCGGCTTTGCGTCCGACACGACCGGACTTATCGCTAAAACTTCAGTCTATGCACTGTGAAGGGTTTGATGCCCGGAATATTCCCTCCTACCTACCCATTTTCCCCTAGTACTATAAATACCCCCTTGTGGCTCATATCTAGGTAGAGATGATGATGAATTGAGTCATGTGCCTAACCCTAGATGGGAACCCCCTCTCAATAGTAGATCTATGAGTTATACAAGGCCTTGGAGTCGGTGCCCTTCTCCATGTCGTCAAGACCCTCCTCAAGTGTTTGGTCTCTCCGTATCAAGGATTCTAGTAGTTCTTGGTATCTCCCCTTTGGGATTCTGCTTGGTTGCTACTCTCTCCTTGGTTTGGATTCTATCATCCGCTTGCCGATATCTCCTTTGCTGATTCTACCGCAAGGTCTCTCGCCGAGGATTCTATTGGATTAGTTGTTCGAACCAACGGGAGAAAATCGAATCGGGTGTCATTTGGCATGTGTTTGTATCTTTAACCTGCACTAGAGTTGCGTTCATCGTGTTCATCACGTGTTCCCTCACTCCCCACCTCAAATCCGTGAAGATCGGGCCACTCAAAGGGTTAATCCACAAGGAGAACCATAACATAACATGGATTCATTCAGAACATACTAAATCTCTACATGAACCGGTTTATACGATGCATCTAATCATTAGGACTAGATTAAGTAGAGCATGAATAGATTAAGTAGTACATCTAAAGTTTAAAAGGTACATCTACAACCCGAGAAGAAAATAAGAAACATGGAGAAATAGATGTACCTCCGGGTACACGAGCGGAGCGTGTTTGTTGAACTCCTCGCCCTCATTGGTCATTAGTGGCAAGGATATGGTCGTTATGGCTACTGTCGCATGGTATTTGCTCCACAATTACTTGGTCATGTGGACTTCCTCTAAAACCTTCATTATGACTCCAGATTTTTCATTAAAAAGTATGATTTCCTGCACAACACAAATCAAAGCAATGGTTTGCATATCTTAGGAATTATTAGTCATTAGTGGCAAGGATATAGAGTTCCTTCTCAAATGGTTGACTAAAATGAATGTTTAAACATGGTGGAAGATGGCTATTTCTGGAGCCATCAACTTCCCCAAAGCTCAAACCTTGATCACCTTCAAGCAAGAAGAAACAAAATAACTATAAGGAATTCAGTGTTTAAACTTGAAACAATGAAAATAATATTTCACTTACGATTGGTAGTCATATGCGCCCAACACTTGATCCATTTGATAGGCTTATCAAAGTTAGAGAGATGAAAAGAATACTATCCAAGCTTCGGTAAGTCAAGACACTCAAAGTAGAGTTTCATATAAGCATAAATAACTAGAAGTGTAACAATCAATCCAATTCTTCTAGTTAACTCTCAGCTTGCCAAGGAACACTAAGATGTTTTAATAACATAATTGAGTAAGAGAGTTCATGTCCTAAGTAGCATAACAGTGAATTGTATTATTGACACCCACATCAGAAAAGCAAGGCTACCAAAACACTTCTAATCCAATCATTATCTTTCAAGAAAATTTATAAAGTAGTAATGAGACCATGCCAAGGACTTGTTATGTGGATCTTCATATATTTTTTCTTCCTTCTTCAAGGATCATTGAGTGTTTCTTTTACAAGTGCTTGCACAACCTTTGAGAGTACCAATACTTTTGCCCATATATTGACACGTATGCCACTCGTGTCGTCAACTCATAGCCGAAATCTGGGGTTATACCATAGATCATTCAAAGGCTAGCGGAGTTGTTGGCATACAAAGGTGTGCATGAGAAACATAGAACTTTTTTAACTAGTACCATAGTTTGATCCACAAGGTTAGCTTTGGCATGAATCACAATTACCACTAGACTTTATTTCAATCAAACAACTCCTTTGAAGAGTGTTGTCAAGTCTATCAAAACATCTATGGGGTTAATTATGTTCAAGGGTATACTCTCAAGATAGTCATTCATCAAACAAGTCATAAATTTCAGACTTTTTCTTGTTGTACTTGTTTGGAAATATTATTTCCAAGGCAAGACTTGGTTATCTAAAAGAACTAGAGAAAAAGATTCCACAACTAATCATCCATACCAATAAAAAGCTTTACTCGAACTATTTTGGATTACTCCTACTAGCATGGCATCTTAGCAAATCAACCAACTAAAATAAACAACTCAAACATAAAAAATGGGAGACATAGGACATACCTCTTATGAGTGACTTCGTAATCCTCTTCCTTATAGGGATGTGATCCTTCAAAACTCAAGTGCGATTATTCCCATAATAATATTAAAGCAAAAGAGGCAAAGTGCGGATCCACGTTCACGAAAATAGGAAAAATAGAAAAATCTTTTTGTATTTTTGAGGATAGGATTAAAGAATAGAAAAGAACTTGCGACTAAGCAAGGAACTAAGAAAAGAAAAACAAAAGCAAACTAAAAACGAAGCAAAGGAAAAAAGCAAAGTGTTGTAACAAACCAACACGAGTGTTTCAAAGCTCTCAAGGAACTGGAGTACAACCTCATTATTACACAAGTAAAATTATCGGGGGAACACATCCCCAATGTCATGCTTTTGCAAGTCCTTTTGTTGCTCATTGTGGTGGTGGTGGATAATTTCCCACGTTCCATTGGCTGCTCCAATCATGGAACTAGGTGGCGAGGTTGGCAGAAGCATCTTGCAGGTTGATGGAGAGGTTGTTCATGTTTTGGATATTTCCTTCAAGAGCATAGGTATCTTCGTAGGTGTTGTAGTAGTAGTTTGGTGCCTGCATATCTTGTTTGGGTCCCACTTGTTCTACTTCTTCATATTCTCCTTCCTTTCTCATGGGTATTTCTTAATGGGGTAGACCTGCCTCAACCTGCGCGTCAAAACGCAAATGTTCATCCTCGATAGAGAATAGACCGTTAGGTAAAGGAGCTAGAATCAAGTGATCTGCTCTAGGTATATCAAGGAAGTATCTACCATCGGTTCTAGAAATCACACCACAAGCTCTTAGAATAGAAAAACCAAGACGGTGACTTCCGGTCAATGGTTGGATGTTACCTAGGTTGACGTGAAGTGCGCGTGCAAGAACGGTTACAACTCCTCCTCCGCATATGGTTTCTCGAGATTGCAGAGCTTGATGCTTAAGGTAAAACACAAGAAGGGCACCCAAATTTGGTGTTAAGTTACAATTAATAATAGCAACATTTGCGAGGACCATCATGTCCTCCTAATTTACTAGTAAACTCACCACGTGCCTACAAGGTGTTAGCAATAACATAAAACAAATAGTGAATAGTAGGATGATCAATTTGGTTTCCCTTGGGTGTGTTTCCACGAATTCCCATTATATTAAAGTACTTCCAAGGTGCAAGATTTAAAATAAAGGTGGTGGAGCGTATGTCGGTGGTGTTGTTGGCAAACCCAAAACATTGAGCCCATTGGTCGAGTGTCAAGGATTACTCATAGTTCATAAGACGAAAGTTGATGCGATCAACTCTAGGCATTTTCTCATCGGAACAACAGTGAGAGCATACTGTATGCGTCAAGGTGTTGAGGAACTCAAGCGTCAAGCAGCGGTACGTGGCGACATCCTGGAAGACAGTCATACAAACCAACATTGTGTTGCAAAGTAAATCAAAATCATCATGAATGCCAAGTTTTTTTTGAGAATATAGGGGCATGCCCACTTGGTAGACTTGATTTCTCGGAGCTTGAGATAGTCAAAATGGTTCAGCTGAAATTCCTCGGTGAACTCAAACCAAGTGACTCAAGGGTCAATGTATCAACGGGTGGTGCGGCAAGTTCTGTAGCCATCACACATGTACGACTCCTCATGTTCATCTAAAACAAAATAAATAAAATTGCTAATTAAATTTTTAGTCCAATATAAACATAGCATAAACGATCCTCTACACTTGTTACAAAATAAAATCCTCTAAAAACAATACTAAGCATGCTCAATATCAAGATTAACTCAAGAACAAGACGTAAGTCTAGATTGATTATGTGAAGGATTGAGCTGAGTTTTGTCACAAATAAGTTGGGGATTGAAGGAGAAACATACCTTAGATAGATTGGGTGTACAAAATCGAAGAAAGATTGAGTAAATTTGAAGATCCAATTGAGGTGGTTTGAAGTTTGGAGGAAGAAGAAAGAGAAAAGTTTGTGTTTGGGGATTTTAGGCTACCTCCTCCTAGGTGATATGGCACCTGCGGACATGGTATGGGCGGTACGGCCGAAGCCCGCCCGTACCGAGTAACAAACCTTGGGGTGACGAATCCCTTCTGGCGACGTAGTCAGTACGGGCGCACGATACGGTCACGCGCGCCTGTACTACTAGTCGTTATGCGGGTAGTACTTTTGCTTGCAATCTGATGTTTTGTCGAGTGTGCGGTACAGGCGCACGGTATGGGCGCGTCCGACCGTACCAGTGGTGGTTACAACCCCTGTGTCCTGTGGCAAAAAAAATCAAAGTTTCTATTTTCCAATGTCTCGATGTGGTACGGTAGCATGGTACAGGTCCTCCCGGCCGTATCACTGGTCATTATTCGGCTAGTGAGCTGAAAAACTCATAGAATTTGGTTAGTAGCTTTGTGCGCCCTCACACATCTTAACAAAGGGCAAAATAATAGCAAATGAACTTCACAAAAAATCAGTAATACTTTTTAGGCCATGTGTTAGTCTTATAAAAGATCGAGGGTTACCTTATTTATTCTCCTCTGTCCAAAGGTATTCTTGAACACTCATTATTAAAAACAAAAACAAAACAAAAACAGAAACAAACAAAACTAAACAAAAGGAACACAAGAGTAAAAAAAATTATTTCACATGGGTCGCCTCCCATGAAGCGCTTCTAGTTTAGGTTAATTAGCTTGACCCAAATGGTGATCATTTAAGTTTAAGGAGTGGAACACCCACTCCAAAGTAATTAGATTTCAATGTAATTATAACATCATCATCATTAGGTTTGGCGTTGTTCTTCCTAGGGAAGTGGACTATAGAAGGATCTCTAGATGGTAGTCCTATTCTCACATTCCTTTCATGTAAATGGATTAAAGCTTTACTAGTTCTTAGGAAGGGCCTACCTAGAATTATAGGTTCTATCGGATGTTTAGGTATGTCCACAATAACAAGATCAATAAGAGTGGGAGTACCTTTAATTTCAACAACTTTATTTTCTTTTATCCCAACAACTTGTTTATAAGTTGAATCCTCTAGATGGAATCTTAGTTCAATAGTTACAAATGGCTCGAAATTTAACTTGCCAAATAGTCTTTTGGAAATAATCAACCTTCTCGAGGATGACTATATGGTGAACCCTAGGATCAAGAACGTCTATCGACTTCTTCTACTTTGTGATGAGCATGCATAGTCGAGGACGACTCTTTTTGAAGGGGATGGAGATGATGTAGCCTGACCTACGATCGTTACCACATCAAGGTCTCCAACTTATGCCAAGTCATCATGGACACTAAAGGTGAATCGGTTCCTCTATGCGATCCCAATTCCTACCCTTTTGAATGGTATACTACTTCATACTCCATCCCATTATCATGATAGGTTCACACCGACAAGCACGTAGTCAAGGGAGGAAGCCTAGAGAACCAAGCCCGTCAAGACAGAGGCTTGGAAGAGGAGACATAAGAGGCAAAGCCAAACCGACGGAGATTCCGGCGCCTCTAGATCCACCGCTGGAACTTCCGACGCTAGAACCGGCGGACCGGACCCCACGCCTACAAAACAGGCGACCGCCGGACCAACCGGCGCCCACCGGAAGTGCCTACAGAACTCCATTCCGGCGCCAACCGGAATACCTGACACCGACCGGAAATACCGGCGCTAGATCCGGCGCCGCCAGACTTATTGCCGGAAATGCCCGCCTACGCACAGATCTGGGTTTGATGCCCTGGAATATTCCCTTTACTTACCCTTTTGCCTAGTTTATCCCCAAACTACCCCCAAGTTAGTAGCTGGCCTATAAATAGAGCCCCCACCCCCTCATGTATCCCTAGGCATAGATGATAGACTAAAGACACCCCCTTTGTGGAATCTCTAGTTTTGCCTCATCCCCTTAGTAAAGGGACCGACTATCGTCACCACCTTGTTGGAGGCTGCATCGCGCCTCCCTCGTTGTACAAGGCCTTAGCATCGGTGCCCCATTGCCAAGTTGTCAAGACCCTCTCCAAGGTGTTCTTCCCTCTCTACTTGGGATCGTGGAAGCATGTTGGCCGATCTTTCCTTACGAGGATTCTATCGGACCGATGGCCACCAGCGGGAGCAATCGGCCTTGTATCATGTGAGTTTTGCGAGTGTTCATCGTGTTCTTCGTGAGGTGTGAGTCTGCTTCCTCTACCTCTTCCCTTTCCCCTTGCTTTCCCATCGATTTGACCACGAGATTCGTAAAGATCAGGCCACCCACGGGGTTTCCCCACAACAATTTCCTTTTCTTTTTAAAAGAATCTGTGGGCCCCGGATTAATCCTCCAAGAATTCATGTTATGCATACACCACGATCCTATGATCAGTTAGTCGTGGCACATAACCGACAAGTATCAAAGTAAACATCCATTACTTAAGCAGATATATGTCATACTTCACATGCCATTATGGCTACATCAATAATTATGAGCTCCCAAGCCATGCCTTAACCTGCAGGCAACTGACTGGGAGAACGTCCTAGCTTGCATATTCATCAACATCACCTTCTTCTTGATATTTGACCAAGTTAATAGCCAGGGACAATGCCAATGAGTACTGTGAATGTACTCGCAAACCACATTAAGAGGATAATAATAACAAGAGGATATGCAATATGGCTGTGGTAGTAGGAGGGCTCCAAGAGAGGTTATTTTCTCACATAGTTTCTCTTGTAGATATAGCATCTACATATCTTTGGTGAAAACTTTTGTAAAACCTTTTGGAAACCTTTTTGAAAAGTTTTGGAAAACACTAGGATTGGGTCACCCATTTGTTTCTTCCTTCTGGTCATCTCATGACTAAACGCCTTTCCATCTCATAGTATCGCCTGGTCACTCACGTGGGTGATCATGCTTCCTCCGGGTGACTGTCTAACAGTTGACCCTTTTTGTAAAGGCAATCCAGAAATTAGAGGGATTTGATCCCTTATAAGCAGTTATGAGAATTCCCACACCAGAGTAGAAAACTTCAAGTCCAGCCTTGTCCCATTCCAGAGTAGTGTGGTTGCACGGGTTAAGTTATTATAGCTAAAGCTGCAAATAACCGGGTGCGTTTTTGTAAACATTTTTCCTCCATTTTTCTTTCAGCATCTTTTGTAAAACTAAAACCTTTTTATTTCTCAAACTTCTCTTGGTAGGTCAAACCTCACTAAGGTTTTATCATAAAGCTCTTTGTAAAACTTTTCCGGGGTCTTCCCATCCTATAGCTTTGCTTCGGCTAAAACAAGGACTCCAAAGGGTTATGGTGTTATACACCATCTACCATTCTAGGGACAAATAGGTGTCTTCAAGGGGCTTGCATTTAGTAGTACACATGTGTAATGGTTTGGAGTAGCCCAGACACTACCTGATATAGATTATCATAAAACATTGTAATTTTCATAAAAAGTAGATAAAACATGCATAAGTAAAATAGTAGGACAAGGCTTATGAGCAAGAAGGTGGCTTGCATGTGATCAGCAATCTGGCAATATATGTCCCTAGACTTCTTAGAATACCCAATAATAACCGTAATAATAACAACCATCTTGTTGTCTCCGATTTGATCACATCTATCGTCGATATGGATGACATGCAAGCAAACAAAGCCACAATCAACACAAGGCATACATGCATCTTTATAATAGAGCAAAAAAACATACAACACATCATTCAATTCAGAAGGTTTTGATAGATTGAGATCATATCATTTGGAAATGCTTTAATTGCCTTTGTGGATTTACCATTATGATTTAATTGTCAAATACCACCTAATGAAGGAGGTTTTGAACTAAGGCTTGGGTCTATATGATATCAATGTACAAAAATGATATCTACAGATAAGTATTGAATAACAAGGCCAACAAAAGTGGTTTCATGATTTTATCACTTTTCTTTATTTAGATATGATTATTTTAGTGAAAAAACCCCTAGTTTAGGTGAAAAATTCACCAGAAAAGATTTGGATCTCAAATAAATTTTTCCTCAGAGGGTGTTGTGTATATTTTAGTTTTTGATTTTTGAGAGTTGGAATCACCACAAAATAATTAACAGAATTCCCTTGAGAAAATCCAAAAGTCAGTTTTGAAGTCAATTTGTCTTTTTGACCAGATTTGTTATACGTGTCCACTTGATATGAGGTAAAGGACAATGGATAGGTATTGCAATTACCTTCTAGTAGAAATTGGAATCACTATTTTTGGACTAGTTAAGCTTCTGAAATGATTTATCTAGTGAATATACCACATACAGAAATATTTAATTCACTAAAAATCAAAAGAGGATCAATAAATATTGATCTCGTGGGGTTTGATAGGTACCAAAGTACCACATCACTGAGGGCTGTAATCAACTCCAAATAGGTTATGTTTTGGCCTAGGGAATTTTCTAAAGGCAATACTGAATGGTTATTGTTATTTTTAGTGTGGTAGATCTACAGTGGTTTTTGGCAGGGAACTAAGATGTGGGTAGGCATATTGAATACCTACTAGAGGGAACTGGTTTCACTCCAATTGGTTAAGTGGAACCCACTAAGGATTTTAATTCCTACAAAGGGGTATGTTTTGGTAGTTTAATTCCCAGGAAATATCTAAAAGGGATAATGACTTGAGACTAGCTCTGCATGTTGTACAAAACATGTCAGAATATGTAGAAAATATATCTAGCTAAAGTTTGGTGTTTTCCATTTTGCTTAGCATTTAAACCAACAGCTAAAACAATAGATCTGGAAAATATTTATAAAAAGGAAAACAAAGAGGGCAACTAGGCCAGCTTCTCAGTCGATCTGGGTCGGCAGGGGCCGAATCAGGCCCACACAGAGCACGACGCGTGCAGGATGCGGTTTTTGAACTGGCAGGAGGGCACCGGGCATTAGTGGCGGTGAGGGACAAAGGGGTATGGAGCTCCGGGGCCGTTCGATTAGAAATCGATCGATGGCCCCGGGGTCGTCCTCGTGGGAAACGGTGGCGAGGGAATAAACCCTAGCGACGGAGCTGGGTGGCGGCGGGGGCTTACCAGAGGGCTCGCCAGCGGTCGGGGACAGGTGAGGTGATGCTACGGTTAGTGGAGGTTCCAGCGATGGGCGGAAGGGCGGGGTTTGTAGTCGGGACCCCTTCTCACACATGAGCTCCTAGCAGAGCTCGCTTCGGTGCTCATCGGAGCAGGCTCAGGGGTGCAGGCAGGTCGATGAAGAGGTTGCAGGGTGATGCGGTGGTCGACGACGAGCCCATAGAGGGGCGGCAAGGCCGAGTTTTGCCACGAGATAGGGCTTGCGCGTGCATGCCCGAGAGGACAGCGGTAGGGCTCGTCGGAGGAACGCCCAGGACCTGCTGCATGTCTAAGGAAAAAAGCACGGTTAGATGCAGAAGGTCGAGGAGAGTTCAGTGGGGGACATGCAGGAGGAGAGGGGAGGAAGAGAGAGCACCAGGTTCGATTCTTGAGGGAGGCCAAAAGGTGGAGTTCCTCCTCTCCAGCAATAGGCAGAGGCCGAGGCTCATGGAGAGAGCTCTGGGGAGCTATTGTGAAGGGGAAGGAGGGAAATGGGAGCATTAGAGAGAGCTGGAGTGGCCTTGGCCCTTTTTAAACCGAATGAGAGGTCCATGGCAGAATGGGTGCATGGAGGGCTTGGAGGAGAGGTGTTGGCCAGTCATTGGCCATCCAGGGCTGTGGAGAGGGTGGTGGGTATCTGCTGGTCATGTAGAGGGACAGGGAGGGGCATAGGCTGCTGCTGAAATCAATTAAGTAAGGTGGACATGTCTTCACATGGGTCTCCTTCATGTCCAAGCATAAGATACAAGGGCAAGGTGGTGCTATAGTGTATTGGTACAGTAGCTTCGACCAGAGAGGTGGTGATGGCTGTGAAAGCTTGCTTGGCAAGGTTTAAAGGAGTTTGAATGTGGATTAGTTCAATTTTGTCAACATAGTTAGATTAGCCATTTTAATGATGATGGATAAAAGTTCCAAACTTTGATCTTGGAGGGGTGGGGAAATGATGCTGGTAGATAGAGAAGATCATGGTACACCTCTATGATTTATTTGTGAATTATGGGGTGATTTTTGATCCACTTTATATCCATTATTCAAATAGTGCCAAAAGGGTTTTCAAAGGTTGTTTTAACATTTTTGAAATGGACAAGGTGGATTTTTGATTTGAGATGGTCCCAACTATGAGTTCACACATTGGAGAATTTTCCCAGGATTAATTGAAGAGTAAAACTATTTAGAACATTTATTAGTCCATTTTTGCCATTTAAGAAAATGGGCAAAAATAAATAACAAAGGTCTTCAAAAATATTTAATTTTGAAGTTGGAAGATAGGGTATGATATATAGGCCTCAAATGTGACCTAAGTTGGAGAAGTGTTTTGGCAAAAACCAAACTTTCCTTTATGGAAGGAGTTTTGGAGGTTTTACCCATTAAAAGAGTTAAATAGTTTTTGAGCCATAATAATTATGGATAATATTTTATACATCTTTATAATCAAGGTATATGATGTAAAAAAGGTGTATATAGCATTTGCAACCTTGGGTGTTGAGAATCTAACTTGCTTTTGGTAGGAAACAAGGATAAGAGGATCTAGGGCAATGTTATTTTATTACCTACAAAACCTTATGGGATCTTGGAGCCCAAAGCTCCCCTTGGGTCATGGAGTACATGTATAGATAGACCAAGTGATGTAGATCACCATGGTATAGAGGTTTGAGCTTGATCCTGCTTGAGCTCTGCAAGGATTGATTCCAAACGTTGAATAAAATAAGCCTGCCAAAGCAGATTATCAAATGGCCTTCAAAACCATGTGGGTTTTAGAAGCACAAGGATCCAACTGAAGCAAGTGAAGTAGGGGTTGCTAGATCTTTATGAGTAGAGCACATTCATGCAACGAGCTGGTCCAAAGAGAGTAGTACGAAGATGTGAGCTTCTGACAAAGTAGGCTAGTTGATGATATCTGCAGAAAAAATTATTTTCTTGCCTACAAAACCATCAAGAACAGGTGGGCTAAAATATGATCTAGCTAAGGGAAATAGTGGTCCTTGGTAGTCCTTAGGATAGTTTACAAGATTATTCAAGTACATTTCCAAAATGCACAAGGGTTCAGAAAGGGAGGTATTCAAAGAAGTCATGTTGGAACAGTTTCCAGACTTGGCCAAATTTGGCAGAGTTGAAGATTTTGACTAGAATATAATAGGTGATGATTTTGAGAGGATGCAAGGTTGCAAATCATCATCAAGTAGATGGTAATGAAGAAGAGATTGAGTAGGATAGATCAATGCTTTATACTGGTCTTCATTGACTTGGAAGCTTCTAGAATGATCACTTTAGAATGGATCTGGTTAAGGGTGTTAGATGATCACCTAGTGGCTAGAGATCATATCCAGCTTTGTATTCTTGCTTAGGGTTTATATTCTTGGATTAGTTAGATGCTAGATGATGAGATCCTAGGGTAGCTCATACTACTTCGTAAGCACACAAGTTAGTCAACAGATCAAGGCAATTCATCGTACAATCAATTTAAACTACTACTAGGGTTACCATCAAGCCTAGCTTGAAGTAGGGATGGGTATGTTGAAAGGGTGGAGTTTGAATAAGGTGAGAGTTCTTGGTATCTCTACCAAGAGAAGAGTTTAAAAGTTTTATAAAAAAGGTTTTAGAGAAACCTAGAGGTAGGAGTATTTTGAAGGTTCTGTCTTGAGAACATAAGGAGATTATATCTTATTGATCTCCATAATTTTGTCAATAGAAGCTACTAGGATAGTTAGGGTTGCAAAGGCATCTTGGCTCAGGTTTTCAAATGCCAGAAGATTTAAGATTATATATAAAATGAGCCAAGACAGTTTTGGTTAAATAGCTTTTGTTAACTGTTGGTGAGGTAAGGAGTATATCATTTGCTACACACTAAATGCATAAGCATGAACAAACAAGCAAGCAAACATTGCATCACTAAACAAGAAAAAGTTTTTGTTCCCCTGATTTTTGCATTCTGGACAACTAATCAAGGTTGCTGAAATTGGGATGTTACAAACCTTTCCCCCTTAAAATAATCTCGTCCCGAGATTCAGGAGAGTAAGGTTAGGGGACTTTATGTTGGAGTTAATGCCATGTGTTTCTCGTGTATTAATCTTGTGTTGAAATTGGGATTTTGTGTTGGAGTAAAATAATCTTGTCGGCTTTGTCTTTGAATAGGGTCATTGCGACGGTGAGGTTGAACTTCAATCTTCTTGGATGAACGAGTGTTGAGCAGGCTTCAATCGGGATTGTGAGGGGTGATCTTCCTTTGATAAGGATTTATGGCGTTTTCTCTTAAGGGATTATCGTATCCTAGTTCACGATTTTGGGTCTAACTCCGGAGGTTGCTTCTGACAGATGGTTAGTCTATTTTTGTGGGAAAGACGCAGGTCTATCCCCCTTAGGGTTAAACTAGGGTAGCCCGGGATACTTCAGTCCTTCTTTCTTAGAATCGATGGAGGATGTTAGGGGGATATTGATGAGGACATCCCTACAGTTGCACCTACACCAATGACTACTGAAGATGATCCAACTGTTGCAAAGAAGGATCAGTCAAATGAGATTATAATTGGACCCATTACAAGAGCTCGTGCTAAGCTACTTGAACAACAGGTGAATTCACTCCTATGTGAATCTAGTACTTTAATTGTGGAGAACTTTATATTGCCAAAGTCTATGCATTTATGTATGATCAGGTTTGTTGGACAAACAAGCATGGCACGAGGAGGAGAAGGGCTACAAGAGAGACCCAGCATGATGATCACTCAAAGATGCGCGAGGGAGGAGCAGGAGGAAGGCGCAAGATAAGATCATCAAGACAGAGGCAAAAAGATCTGCCATGACCGGAGTGTCCAGCCGGATTCACCCGGACTGTCCAACCTGGCCGAGAGACGAACTAGCATGGACATTCTGAAGTTTCCGGCCAGACCGGACTGTTCGGCACACTCCACCCGGAGTGTCTGGCTTAACCGTACTGTCCGGCACACTCCTCCCGGAGTGTCCGTCCTGACCGGACTGTCCGGCTGATACGTTGGAAACATATCTATAATTTATGATGTTCCATGCTTGGTTTATATCTACTTTCTTATGTTTTGTCCACAGTTTGGAGTACTTTTTATACACTTTCTTGGACTAACCTATTAGCAAGATGCCATAGTGCTAGTTGCCTATTTTCTGCTGTTTTTGGTTCTAGGAAAGTCAGAAAATGAATATTCTCGGAATTGGACAGGACAAAAGCCAAAGTCAATATTTTACCGGAAGCCACATGGAGTCCGAAGGAGAGACGAAGGGGGGCCACACCCCCCTTGGTGCGGGCAGCCCTAGGCCACGCCAGGGCATGGTGTTGGCCCCCTGGCAGGCCACCGACCTTGCCCCTTCGCCTATAAGAAGCCCCTGGGACGAAAACCCTAAACGGACCAGCCTCTAGCCACGAAAAGTTCCGCAGCACCGCCGCCACCGAAGGGGAGATTCAGTAGACAGAAAGTCTCTGTTCCGGCACCCTGCTGGGTCGGGGAAGTGCCCCTGGAGCCATCTCCATCGATCTCCACCACCATCTCCATCACCATTGCTGATTCCCATGATGATGAGGGAGTAGTTCTTCCTCGAGGCTAAGGGTTCTAACGGTAGCTATGTGTTCATCTCTCTCTATGCGTGATCTTATGAGATCATGAGCTTTGTAATCTATAGATCTACCTTGCTACTCAAGTGCTTTAATAGATCTCTGCTCTCCCCATGTGTGTGGAAGTGACAACATGCACACCATGGTGGCACTTAGGTTAGAGATTACAAATACTTGTTATGAGTTATATTTTGAGTTGGATGTCTCTATGAAATTGTGGTGTTTGTTGGAACCATCTAGAGCTCAAGGTGACAGTGTGGGGTTATCTAGATGGGAAAAGCAAACTTTGAGGAGTGTTATTATAGCCCTACCATGGATTAGAGTGTCCAACCGGAGAGTAGTTAAGAGTAGTATCATAAAGAGAAGATATTTATATGAGAGTGTTCACTAGTGAAAGTATGATCCCTAGGCCTTGTTTATATGCATTGAAACACCGTTTGCAACTAGATCTGTTACATGTTTGCTTGCTTCCATATTTTTGCCTTTAGTCTTTTCCACGCCATCAAAGCTATTTTCTGGCACCGTTGTCTTATATCCATACCACTTGTATTTCACTATCTCTTCGCCGAACTAGTGCACCTATACACCTGACAAGTGTATTGGGTGTGTTGGGGACACAAGAGACTTCTTGTATCTTGATTGCAGGGTTGCTTGAGAGGGGATACCTTTGACCACTTCCTCCCTGAGTTCGATAAACCTTGGGTGATCCACTTAAGGGAAACTTGCTGCTGTTCTACAAACCTCTACACTTGGAGGCCCAACAACTGTCTACAAGAATAGAAGTGCGTAGACATCAAGCTATTTCCTGGCGCCATTGCCAGGGAGGTAAGGTAAAAGGTACTCACATCCTCCGGTGTGAGTGCTCGAAGTTATTTCCTTTAGATTCTGCAATTTTGTCTTTTTGTTTCTTGTTTTCACTAGTTAGGCTTAATGGAAAACAACAAAAATATTAGAGAGCTTTATAGTATTTATCTTGAGTTAGGACATGAAGTGTTTGAAGAGAAACTTAAAAAACCCATGGAACTTTATTTGCATGCTAATAGCAATATTATTAGTATGAATTCTTTGAACACCATTATTGATAATGCTATGGAAAAGTCTAAGCTTGGGGAAGCTGGTTTTGATGAGCATGATATTTTTAGTCCCCCAAGCACGGACGAGAAAATTTAATTTTATGATACTATACCTCCGATATATGATGATTACAATGATGAGTATGATATTTTTAGTCCACCTACTATTGAGGAGAAAATTAATTATGATTACAATATGCCTCCTATATTTGATGATTATGGTGATGAGAATAATAATGATAGCTATTTTGTTGAATTTGCTCCCACTATAATTAATAAGAATGACTATGCTTATGTGGAGAGTAATAATTATTATATGCATGTGGCTCATGATAAGAATGTTTTATGTGATAGTTATATTGTTAATTTTATTCATGATGCTACTGAAAGTTATTATGAGAGAGGGAAACATAGTTTTATGCATCTCAATAATATTAAGTTTCCCCTCTTTATGTTGAAAGTCTTGAAGTTGCACTTGTTTTGCTTTACTATGCTTGTTGCTTTGTGCTTTCATGACTTGTTTCTTTACAAGATTCCTATGCATAGGAAGTGGGTTAGACATAAATGTGCTTTGAATTTGCTTCTTGATGCTCTCTTTTACTTCAATTCATATTTCTTATGTCAGCATCTTCTCAAACTATCATGTCTAACTAAAAGGCGTTACAGAAAAGTACTTATTGGGAGATAACCCAAAAGTTTTAGACGAGTCTTGGAAGTTATTACCTCTGTAATAACTTCTCCTTATCCTTTTTATTTGTTTTTTGTGCCAAGAGTAACCTCTAATGAGAGAAAAGTAAGACTTGGGAAAGTTGCTGTCCTAAAACAGATTTTTGTGCTTCGCTGTAAACGTTTGTGTAAAATCTCTGTACATCGTTTTGAGGCGTGAATTTTTGTGCTTCTGACCCAGGTTGTTATATAACTTTCGTTAGTTCAACACTTTTTGATTTGAGCAACAAAAGGTCTTTGAAAAAATTGGTTTTTACCTGCTGGTCTGTTTTGACAGATTTCTGCCATTATTTGCATTTGCTTCTTGTTGGTTCTTTTTTGAGTTCTCTTTGGGGAATTGAGCTTTTTGAGGGAAGTGCTTCAGTAGATTATGTTTTAATGGAAGTTTTATTGGTCTTGAAACTGAACCCAAATACTTATTATTTTGAGTGCACTAATATTGCTAATAAAGATTGTGTGAAGTTTTGTATGAAGGAAAAATTTCAGGTGTATGGAGAGAATGATGTAATGAGATGAAGAATGGACTAAAGCTCAAGCTTGGGGATGCCACCCCGTGTCACCCCAAGAAATATTCAAGAGGTACAAGCGCCAAGGTTGGGGATGACTAAGGCATCCTCTTCTTCATCAATAAAAATCTCTGGTTTCTTCCAAACACTTCATTTTTATTGTTTCATGCACAATTGTATTGTTCTTGGAGCGTTTTTCTTTTTGTTTTTGTTTTTTGTTTTCTTAGTTTTCTTAGTTTGCTTGAATAAATTGGTTGGACCCCCTCTTTCATACATTAGTTTTCAAATAGTTTGGTTTGGATTGGAAAAGAGTAGGAAAGTTCATGCTTAAGTGGTAAAGAGGGCTTGTTTTTTACTGTGGCCTATGCTTTGTCATGCCATGATTGATATTGTTTTGGGTTTATGCTTAGTGATCTTTGCTGTAGCATGACATGTTATAAACAATTGATATTGCTTAATGTGCCTTGAAAGAATCATGCGTTGTTTTAGCATATTAAAGCATAGTATTGTGGTATTCTCCTTTGATGCTTTATTTGGGTCGACTTGGCACATGCTCACACCATGTTATGACTATCCAAAGTCACCATAAGACTTTATGATCCTTTAGTTGTCGACTTGTAATATCACTTTATGCTTTGATTAATGATGTTTTGTCGCTCTACATGATTATGGCCATTATTGCTCTCTTACTTGGTCGCTCCCAGTCTTTTGCTAGCCTCCATAACCAAGTATGAGTTCCACTCATGCATCCAACTCCTAAAACCAAGTTATTCCAAAGATTCCACCATACCTACCTATTAGCATTTGCTATTTCAATTATATTCATGTTTTTATCTACCTTCTGAATTAAACTTGTTATGAGAAAACTAGTGATTAAAGCTCTCACGAACTTGATGGCACACTTTACTTTTCTTTCCCCTAATAAACTTGAACCATTGTGTCATCTATGTTGTATATGCTTGCACTTATATGTTGGGTATTAGCAGAACCATGATGTCATGGGGAACGCTTTCAACATTGCACTTGTACTTTGTACCTAGTTGATATCATGCTCTTTTGTCTATGGATGTCATCGGTGTGAAATGAAAGGGGAGCTTGTAAGTCCATGGAGTTATGTATGTGTGTTAGAGAAACGCCTAGGCCGCTGGTCTAATCCATGCTGTCATGGTGGAAACCTGCAGCGTAACCATAATGAGCTGTCTATGAAGCATTCTTCTTATAAAAAAGAGTCAGATATTGAGAAAAAGAGAAAAAAGAGATATGAGAAAAGAGGAAAGAGAGAAAAAAGCACCATATTCCCATGGTAAATAAGAAGATTGCTGAGATGCTCGTTGTCTGCTTGCCTTGTCATTTTGATATGGGGATTCTTCCGTATCATCGGACAAGGGGTACCCCGTTGGTGGTTCTCTATGATAAACATGTACTGACTATGACAAGAACTTACTGGTAACTAAACTTGAGTAGCATGAGGAGCAGCCCTCGTATTCAAGGGACATGAGATTTCCAACTTATACTTTGTCAAGCATATACTCCATAGTTTGTTCACTTTAACCTTAATCACTTCAAGATGCTTATGATAGGGGCAATGAGAGCTGAAAGCTAAAAAGTACCATAATTTTTGGAAGCTCTTTATGAAACTTGGATCCCTGCTTCCTTCTATGAAGGCCTTTCTTTTACTTTTATGTTGAGTCTCCATCTTATATCTTTATGCACCTCTTGAGAGAGCATAGTGGTAATTCTTAGTTCTATGTGCATTGTCCCAAGACTTGTTGATTGATTCATAACTTTGATATTGCTTGTTCTTGAACTATTTGTACCTAGTCACCCTTATGAACTTTGAAGGTTTCCTATGCACTTATGTTTTGCTACTCCATGAGGGACAAGCTGAATGCCACTATGCAATGTTTTATACTTGTGAAACAAACAAACGTCTTTCAATGCATTGTTATTCATGAATCTTTTGTTTCTACCTTTTCATGTTACAATATAGTTGCTATGTCTTATTGTTAGAACTTTATCTTTCATGCTATGTTAAAGTACTATGATCCCAATTATCAATGTTTTACAAATACTTTGATCAAGTTTATGATGGTGCATGTCACCTCAAAAATTATTCTTTCTTTTTATCACTTACCAACTCAAGAACGAGCAGGAGTTAAGCTTGGGGATGTTGATACGTTGCAAACGTATCTATAATTTTTGATGTTCCATGCTTGGTTTATATCTACTTTCTTATGTTTTGTCCACAGTTTGGAGTAATTTTTATACACTTTCTTGGACTAACCTATTAACAAGATGCCATAGTGCCATTTGCCTATTTTCTGCTGTTTTTGGTTCCAGGAAAGTCAGAAAATGAATATTCTCGGAATTGGACGGGACAAAAGCCAAAGTCAATATTTTACCGGAAGACACATGGAGTCCGAAGGAGAGAAGAAGGGGGGCCACAGGGCGGCCACACCCCCCTTGGCGCGTGCAGCCCTAGGCCACGCCAGGGAATAGTGTGGCCCCCCTGGCCGGCCACCGACCTTGCCCCTTCGCCTATAAGAAGCCCCTGGGACAAAAACCCTAAACGGACCAGCCTCCAGCCACAAAAATTTCCGCAGCGCCACCGCCACCGAAGGGGAGATTCGGGGGACAGAAAGTCTCTGTTCTGGCACCCTGTCGGGAAGAGGAAGTGCCCCCGGAGCCATCTCCATCGATCTCCACCACCATCTCCATCGCCATTGCTGATTCCCATGATGATGAGGGAGTAGTGTTGGGTCCGCAGCATAGAAAACAAAATTTTTCCTACGGTGTAAACTACATGCCAAGATTTATCTACTAGGTACAAAGCAACGGGTGGAAACGAGAACTTACCCTTGTAGACAACGAGCTTTGTTAACGAGTAGGAACTCGTGGTTGATGTAGTTGTACACTTGCCGATCTCAAGATCGTGATGAAGTCCAGCAGGTCCGGCTCTAGCACGTCCATCAGATCCAGCTCCAGCACCACCAAGTCCAGCACCGCAAAGAAGCGGTGCATCCGTGATCGCACACACGTCTGATACCCCGACAACCTCCGTCCCTCGCTCCAGCAAAGCAGCGGAAGCAGCAACTCCTTTCCAAATAAAGCCACCGGGAACATGTATCTCGCTAATCCGAGACCATGGGGGAATAATACTAGAGGGGGAGAGAGATCCTTCACAAGGAGGTGTGTGTGAGAAGTGAGGAGGGGGTGGCCTTTTATAGGAGGAGGGGGGTGCCCCTCCTTCATGGCCGGCGCATGGAGGAGGTGACTCTTCACCTCCTCCATTCATGTGGTGGTAACTCCCTCCACATAAATTTGCCCCTTCACATTCTCTTTTAAACTCCACTTTAAATGCATTAAATTTCTCCAAATTTAATGCTCTCTCATTTAATAAAAATCTTTTATTATTTTTATTCAGAATTTTGTTAATTACTTTAATTAACAAACATTCACATAAAACCCCTTGCAACATTTCAATATTACATGCAGAACCAATTTCAGCAATTTCACCCGAAACAGTTTCGGTGTCTATTGAAATAATTCCAGCGCTTTCTTAAATCTTTATCTGAAACATATTTGCTCCAAATGGTGTCGGTATCCCTTAAGTGTGTCACCCTACGGTTCGCAAATAATGCAGACATGATCGAGACCCCTCTCCGATCAATAATCAGTAGCGGGACCTGGAGATCCATACTGACTCCTACACATTCAACGATGACTTCTGTGATCGTGCGAACCTTTAACGCTAGTAACTAAATCCCTTTGTCCCGCGATATATTACATGTCCGAGATTCGATCATCGGTATCTCCATACCTAGTTTTATCTCGTTACCGACATGCACTCTTTTCTCGTTCCCGTGATATAACATTCTAGTGATCACATCACTTGCTTGCAAGCTATTTCAATGTGATATCACCGAGAGGGCCTAGAGTATATCTATCCGTCATCGGGATGGACAAATCCCACTCTTGATCCATGAGCCTCAACATAACACCTTCGTAGCACTGAACCCACCTTTATAGTCACCCTGTTACGGTGTGACGTTTGATGTTATCAAGATACTCTTCAGGTGTTAGCAATTAACATGATCTCATGGTCTAAGGATAAAGATTACTTCGTATGATGTTATAGCAATATAAACATAATGACTTTGATCGTAGTGCTATACTTCGGATGAATGTTCATCACATCATTCCACCAATGGTGTGACCTTGTTATTAACAACATCCAATGTCCATGATCAGGAAACCTTGATCATCTTGTTAATCAACAAGCTAGTCTATAAGAGAGGCATAACTAGGAACCCTTTTTGTTTATTAAACACACATGTATTGATGTTTCCGATCAATACAATTCTAGCATGTAAAATAAACATTTATCATAAACATGGAATAAGATAATAACCACTTTATTATTGCCTCTCGGGCATAATCCCTTCAGTCTCCCACTTGCACTAGAGTCAATAATCTAGTTTGAAAAACTTTGCGTATTGAACACCTATGGCTTTCTGGTGTTGCATATACACTATTGCTAGTGGTTAACATAATCTCTGGATCTGACAGTTTCAGGTCCGTGTGTATTTGCATGTCTTTGCGTCTCTATGCATCACTCATTCTCAAATGAGATGGCATTGTATAAATTTGGTCCTCTGGTGAGACCTTTAGTTCGTTCGGGTTAAAATATGTTGATATTATTGTCACACAATATATCTTCATAGTATTAGCCCACTTTGAACCACACCTAGTTTGATAACAAACTACTTAACACAAATGCCCTCCTTTGCTGCTACTATAGCAGTCATATACTTAGCCTTTTGTTGTAGTATCCGTCACAATGTCTCAACTTTGGAACTCATCCAAATCCATCATGGAACATCCTTTCCATTACATTGTGCCACCCATAGTCTAAATTGAGATAAATTTAATTTGTATCTTGTGACAAAACTAGTATCAATGTAACACTTTACAATGAACTACCTTTAACTATTTGTCACTTATACATTATATATTCTTAGTTCTTCCAAAGCTCATAAGAATATCTTTACTATTGTCCAATGATCATCTTATGAATCATTCTGGTATATGCTCAGAACATTTAGAGCATAGGACATTCTGGATATATATATGTCATGGTATAATCGATCAAAATCTTCATGTGATTTTACTCACCAAGTGTTGAAACACTTGAATTTTGATACAATCCTTTCCATGCAGCAAGAACCTTTCTTGTTGTTTCCATATTGAACCCTTTCAATATCTCATATATGTATGTCTGGCACAACCATATTAGCGCCTTAATCTATCCATATAGATATTGATGCCTAATATTCCGGGTTTGCCCAAGTCTTTCATTGAAATCTTATTTTAATGAAATTCTTAACTTGTGTCAATACAAGATACATCATTTCCAATCAACCATATGTCCTCTACATAATGTATTAGAAATATGTCTCAGCGCTCCCACTTAATTTCTTGCAAATGCAAGCATCTTCATCATCTCCGATGAATTTAAACTCTTTTAACGGTTTCATCATGGTGAAGATTCCAACTCCGCTATGCTTACTTCAACTATTGAAGTTTACATGCCCTTTTAGCACCCTTTGAATTAACAAAACCCTTCGGACCATGTCATGTACATGTCCTAGGTTACCGTTCTATTAGAAGAACCTTTTTTTGTTTATTCAACTACCATATATCAAATTATATGTAGTGGTTGCTACATTAATCTGTCAAGACTATATATCACTATGAAAGATCAAATCTTGTCATAGTCAACTCCTTGAACATTGTCATAAACTTCTTTCCGACATGTCGACTATTTCATAGATGTTAAACATCCATGTCTTATTTCTTTATAGATCCAAACACGACCGATAGGCTTCACGCCTTTCCGGAGGTTCTTCCAAGTTCAGAAACTTGTTTTCTCGTGTATGGACACTATCACGGATTCTATGACTTCTAGTCATTTTATGGAGTCAGGTCCCATCATCGCTTCTTTGCATGTAGTCGGTTCATCATTATCAAAACAATAACGACTTGCTTATCAAATCTTACCATTTGATTCTTACCGACCCACACGGTTCTATAGGAACTCTAATCTCCGAGATCACACCTTTTGTAATCACGAGAGCCATGAGCATTGTGGCCGCCACCGGGACATTTTCTGGCGCTGCGCTACTTAGCACATATAGCTAAGGTTCACCAACCTTATCAAAGTTCTATTGTCCTCCCACTTAACTTTTCACGAAAAATTCCTTCTCAAGAAACTTGACGTTCCAAGTAACAAACTCTTTTGTCCTCGGTGTTATGGAGAAATTCCCAACAAATTCTTTGGGATAACCTACAAATACGTGCTTATCCGACTTTGGTTGTAAACATTTTACTTATGCATAGCATACCAAAATTTAAGGAAAGACAATTCGGGTTTTATCCCAAACCATAACTCATATGGTGTCATTTCAATGGATCACGATGGTGCTCTTTTCAGTGTAAAAGCGGTAATCTCTAAAGCTTCAATCCTTAAAACATAATGGCAGTTTTATAAATGACACCCTTGATCTTACCATGTCAAACATGGTTTGATTTCATCTCTCGAATATGCCATACTCCTATGGTTTATCGGGAAACACAAATCATGGAACAATTCCTCAAGTCTTAGGTGTTTTTGCTAAACATGTAACTCAAATATCTTCCTTTATGATCGAATCATAAACTCTTTATTTTCTTGTTACAATGATTTTCCACTTCATCTTGAAAGTCTTTGAACAATTTTCAAATGTTTCATACTTCTTCCTTATTAAGTAAATATATAGATATATTCACTTAAATTTCTGGAGAAAGCATATGAAGCAAAAAGATCCATCGCATATGGCTACACATAATGGACTATGCACATCAGCATGCACAATTTCCAATAAGCTAGTCATCCGTTCCTCTCTGGCCTATGGACGGAGTTTCAATTATCTCGAGGAAAGTCTCACATGCGTCAATTGATCAAAATCAAAAGACTCCAAAAATCCATCAACATGGAGTTTCTTCATGTTTTCTTTCAAATATAATTTAAACAGCGATATCACTTCATAAGTGATCTTTCAATCATTTGTCTTGCAACATTTTAGCAATAGTGTTTATGGATGTGATTTCTCCAACTAGACTTGTAAAAGTTCATCCATCCTTTATGGAATACGGTAATTATTTGAACAGCCATTGTTCTCATGATACCGGAACAAAATAACAATTATTTAAACAAATCTTGAAGGCTTGGTTTGATGACAACGAAAAACACAATAACACTTTATTTGTTTTCGATGAACATCATCACTCATTCTCTTGCTAGTTACTTAGGCCATTGTAGTTCATGAATTGCGTTGTCCTGTATGACACTTCATACCAACCAATTCGATATCCAATACCGGTATCCAATACCTAAGAACCACATTGTTTAACAAGCAAGGAATATAGCCATAACATGTATATCTTCTATATACCTAAGTTGGACATCTCCAACCTTTTATTTTCTGCCAAATATTTTATAGATTCTCTTTCAGCAATTCCTTTTCTTTTAAAAGAATCTATCAAAATCAATAATGGTGTCATCAACATGACACATGGTACAAAGCGTATATAGTCAAATACTAATACCTTTGGACTTGCACTTTGAAGTGGATCACCATCATCAAATGTTTGGTGTTCTTTCAAAAATCCATTCTTTAGTAATCTATTAGTGTAGTAAACATTTTACTTACATATTCTATTCATCCTTATCATGACAACTTTCATGATCAAGCTACTATAGCATATAAGGAAGAACTGCGAGTATAATATCAGTTCCCAAAACCTTTTTGGTAGATTCGGATGCCTAGCATCTCCATCCTTCACAAATTCTCATACAATATGAGAACATGTATTTTGCTAAATTATACTCTATCATAATGCAACCAAAAACATTGTTTCAAATATCACAATATCTTTCACACATGATGGTTTCTGAAACAATTTTCAGCTCCAATATAATCTTGATATTAAAACAACTTTTTGAATATCAATAATCCATGAGGCAAACATGATACTTTAGATACTAACATTGGAATTCTTACTCTTGATTTAATACTACTTATTAAACTTCATGGAGTAAATAGAGTTTGCTGAAAGTTTGCAATAGGACTTATAAACTTTAAATTGACATTCAAAACAATACGATACTAGTTCGTAAAGTAAATATCCAGAATTCTGTAGTTCTATTATCTCAAATAAAAACTAAGCATAAGGTAGTGAACAGATGCGAATGACTACAACAAATTATGCAAATTCACTTTGATTTAGTTTATGACAAATTGAGTTCGACTAATCCAAATTAGAAATGAACTCCCACTCAAAAACGACATCCCTCGTGCCTTTTTGGTGATTACATGAACCAAATCCACTACACCAAGTCCGATCATCACGTGAGTCGGTGTAGCTTCAAAGGCGAGCATCAATATGGTCATCACATCAACTATATGACTCATGCTTAACCTTTCGGTCTGTGTTCCAAGGCCATGTATGTACATGCTAGGCTCGCCAAGTAAAAACCTTAGTATTCGCGTGTGTAAAACTGTCTTACACCCATTGCATGAAAGCGTAGAGTTGAGAACACCCGATCATCACGTGATGTCTCGAAAACACGATCCATAGAACGGTGCATACTTAAGGAAGAACACATTTTATCTTGATATTTAAATGAGGGATCATCTTACAATGCTACAGAAAGCGCCAAACTAGCAGTATAAGATGCTAACATCTAATGTGTAAAGTGAGATGATATGGTCCATGCATTTGATCTCTATCACTTGCATCGTGGTATGATCTCTATCATTCCTTTGTGTGTAAGGCCAAGGTCTATGGAACTTACACGTTGAGTGTGTTGTAAGAGTATCTATCATACATCTACTTACAACAATACCATATCAATACACTAGCCCAGCAACGATCTAAACTAGACGCCTCTAATTTATCAATTGGAAGTTTTATGTGGCTTAGGCTTTCGGAGATAGAACCGTTCTTACCTACGAACATGAACCACAACGAGGATAACTAAGTTATTAGCAACTCGTTGTAAATCAGATATTGACTATAGTAGGAGAGACAGACACCCGCCAGCCACTTATGCAAAACAAGTTGCATGTCAGTCGTGGAACCGGTCTCATGTATGATGACATGTAAGGTTGGTCCGGGCCGCTTCATCCCACTATGCTACCAATATCCAAAATACATGAAAGAAGCAATAACATGATCATCATCACCCACATATAAACATATGTGTACTACCCGTGCTAAGCACCTACGCATAGATCAGGCTCTGATACCACTGTTGGGTCCGCAGCATAGAAAACAAAAAAATTCCTACGGTGTGAACTACACGCCAAGATCTATCTACTAGGTACAAAGCAACGGGTAGAAACGAGAACTTACCCTCGTAGACAACGAGCTTTGTTAACGAGTAGGAACTCGTGGTTGATGTAGTCGTACACTTGCCGATCTCAAGATCGTGATGAAGTCCAGCAGGTCCGGCTCCAGCACGTCCATCAGATCCATCTCCAACACCACCAAGTCCAGCACCGCAAAGCAGCGGTGCATCCGTGATCGCACACACGTTCGGTACCCCGACAACCTCCGTCCCTCGCTCCAGCAAAGCAGCGGAATCAGCAACTCCTTTCCAGATAAAGCCACCGGGAACATGTATCTCGCTAATTCGAGACCATGGGGGAATAATACTAGAGGGGGAGAGAGATCCTTCACAAGGAGGTGTGTGTGAGAAGTGAGGAGGGGGTGGCCTTTTATAGGAGGAGGGGGGTGCCCCTCCTTCATGGCCGGCAAATGGAGGAGGTGACTCTTCAGTCACCTCCTCCATTCATGTGGTGGTAACTCCCTCCACATAAATTTGCCCCTTCACATTCTCTTTTAAAGTCTCCACTTTAAATGCATTAAATTTCTCCAAATTTAATGCTCTCTCATTTAATAAAACTCTTTTATTATTTTTATTCAGAATTTTGTTAATTACTTTAATTAACAAACATTCACATAAAACCCCTTGCAACATTTCAATATTACATGCAGAACCAATTTCAGCAATTTCACCCGAAATAGTTTCGGTGTCTATTGAAATAATTCCAGCGCTTTTTTAAATCTTTATCTGAAACATATTTGCTCCAAATGGTGTCGGTATCCCTTAAGTGTGTCACCCTACGGTTCGCGAATAATGCAGACATGATCGAGACCCCTCTCCGATCAATAATCAACAGCGGGACCTGGAGATCCATACTGACTCCTACACATTCAACGATGACTTCTGTGATCGTGAGAACCTTTAACGCTAGTAACTAAATCCCTTTGTCCCGCGATATATTACATGTCCGAGATTCGATCATCGGTATCTCCATACCTAGTTTTATCTCGTTACCGACATGCACTCTTTTCTCGTTCCCGTGATATAACATTCTAGTGATCACAGCACTTGCTTGCAAGCTATTTCAATGTGATATCACCGAGAGGGCCCAGAGTATATCTATCCGTCATCGGGATGGACAAATCCCACTCTTGATCCATGAGCCTCAACATAACACCTTCGTAGCACTGAACCCACCTTTATAGTCACCTTGTTACGGTGTGATGTTTGATGTTATCAAGATACTCTTCCGGTGTTAGCAATTAACATGATCTCATGGTCTAAGGATAAAGATTACTTTGTATGATGTTATAGCAATATAAACATACTGAATTTGATCGTAATGCTATACTTCGGATGAATGTTCATCACATCATTCCACCAATGGTGTGACCTTGTTATTAACAACATCCAATGTCCATGGTCAGGAAACCTTGATCATCTTGTTAATCAACAAGCTAGTCTATAAGAGAGGCATAACTAGGAACCCTTTTTGTGTATTAAACACACATGTATTGATGTTTCCGATCAATACAATTCTAGCATGTAAAATAAACATTTATCATAAACATGGAATAAGATAATAACCACTTTATTATTGCCTCTCGGGCATATTCCCTTCAAGTAGTTCTTCCTCGAGGCTAAGGGTTCTACCAGTAGCTATGTGTTCATCTCTCTCTCTATGCGTGATCTTATGAGATCATGAGCTTTGTAATCTATAGATCTACCTTGCTACTCAAGTGCTTTAATAGATCTCTGCTCTCCCCATGTGTGTGAAAGTGACAGCGTGCACACCATGGTGGTACTTAGGCTAGAGATTAAAAATACTTGTTATGAGTTATATTTTGAGTTGGATGTCTCTATGAAATTGTGGTGTTTGTTGGAACCATCTAGAGCTCAAGGTGACAGTGTGGGGTTATCTAGATGGGAAAAGCGAACTTTGAGGAGTGTTGTTATAGCCCTACCATGGATTAGAGTGTCCAACCGGAGAGTAGTATCATAAAGAGAAGATATTTATATCAGAGTGTTCACTAGTGAAAGTATGATCCCTATGCCTTGTTTCTAAGCATTGAAACACCGTTCTCAACTAGATCTGTTACATGTTTGCTTGCTTCCATCTTTTTGCCTTTAGTCTTTTCCACGCCATCAAAGCTAATTCCTGGCACCGTTGTCTTATATCCATACCACTTGTATTTCAATATCTCTTCGCCGAACTAGTGCATCTATACACCTGACAAGTGTATTGGGTGTGTTGGGGACACAAGAGACTTCTTGTATCTTGATTGCAGGGTTGCTTGAGAGGGGATACCTTTGACCACTTCCTCCCTGAGTTCGATAAACCTTGGGTGATCCACTTAAGGGAAACTTGCTGCTGTTCTACAAACCTCTGCACTTGGAGGCCCAACAATTGTCTACAAGAATAGAAGTGCGTAGACATCACCGGCCGATATCGACCGGAGTGTCCGCCTGCCGACTGAATCTGGTCCAAGTCGGTTTGTATCAGTTTGAGTTGTACGCGTTTATTTTCGGTTTCTGGCCACCCCAGCCGCACTTATAAGCCCTCGGACGACCCCTAGTTAGGGTTCAGACCACGTTAAAACTATTTTTGAGTTGATTCTTTTAAAGAACCTCTAGAATTACCCTGTGGTTGAATTATACTACTGCAATTGAGTGTGATCTGTTGTTCCATTGGGAATTAGTAGATTGCAAACTACCGTTCGTGGTCGATGGCTGCATGCGCAAGAGCATGGTGTTGTGAATATCCTACATGGTTTGAGAGCTATCGTGTTGGCATCAGGGTTCGAGCGGGAGAGTTCATAGCTACAGGCTAGTTATCTATCCACCATTATCATCATCGACAACTGCTTGCTGAGAAGATCAGGCCACCCCATATCATCTTGGTATTAGAGTTCCTCGTTTACTTGGTGAGCATCCACAAATCCATCCATAGATTAGTTTTTGTTTCGTCCTATACAAAAAAAGCCTTACAAAAAGCTTTGCCATAGACTAGATTGCATTGTTTTCGAGTTTTAATTGTTGATTGTATCTTCTCGTAGATCCGATCTGCAGGTTTTCCTCGTAGGAGTCGAGTTTTCATTTGTGTCTAGGTTTAGGGTTTTATCTTGTTTTCCACCGTGTCCACCATCACTGTTATCTGCAAGTTTTCATCGTTTGTCCGAGTCCACATAGTGTACCTTTGTTTGCATACCATAGACACAACCTATCTACAGCATCCGTGCCTAGGAACATACCCACGAGACTTGTTGCTTTGCTCCGATAGGCTACTCATTAGGGTTTCAAAGTGCAGAATTTTTTCGATAGGCAAAAACCAGACTATCTGGCTGACACACACCGGACTATCTGGCCCAACCAAAGTCTCTGGCGTACATTAACCGGACTATTCGGCCCAGTTTTGTTATAAGTTGTTACACTCGTTTGCATTGAGTCATATAGTTAAAAAACAAAACAAAAAAAGAAAGAGAAAAGAAAAGAGAATCAGTATAAAAAGAGAAAAGAGCACAAGCGTGACAAAAAGAGATATGAAAGTGTGCATTCTTGGAGGCCTATTTGATCATCGCACTTGTAGATTGAGCAATCTTGTGCCTGTTTACTTTGAGCTTTTACTAGCATCTCTCTTGTGCATTGCAATTTGCCTTTTCATAAGTTGCTTTGCCACGTTTATCTCCATCTTGTGTGTTTCTTGGGTTTTTATACGATCAGCATTAGGACTTGTTTGCAGTGTAGTTAGGATACCATACCTAGAGCTCCACCATAAAATACCTGTGTGCCCTGTGATCATTCTCTATACCCTCGAAATTCACTTCATCACATCAGTGCATCAGTCTTTGATTTTGTTTTGGTAAAGCATCTCTATTCACATTGGAATGGTAAGATCCGCTTTGTTGTCAGTTGTGAGTGAGTTGTAAGTGTGCCACCAAGCAGATTTTGATTTTTGCACTAACCTACTAATCATGTCTTTTAGTGATGATGATGTTGTGTCACAGAAAAAGAAGGATAAGGAACTTGTTACTTGGCGCGAATATGAGGCGTTGAAATCTCACTTGACGCGTGTGTTTACTCACACAACAGATGCCATTGATAAGAACATCCAGGACGTGAAAGTGGCCGTGGACCAGAATGTTGGTACAGTCACTAACATTCAAACACAAGTGACCGCACTCAATACCAATGTCACAACTTTGCAGCGTTCCATTTATGCCTTGACAGTAGCAATTCAGTAATGACAGGAACACCCACATGATGATGTTTTTGATGACGAGGATGAAGGTAGTGCGGCTAGAGCTGCACCACATCATGGCAGGGGATGTGCCAATCCCCCTGCGCCTGCTGCTGCACATGCTTATGCTCGCGGTTTTGCTCCTCTTGGATGTGCTCAACATGTTGGGAACCAAGCTGCTAATGATGCTTTGGGCAAGCCAAAATTCTCAATTCCCAAGTTTGATGGCTCACTTGATCCTGAATATTATCTTACATGGGAGTTGAAGATTGAGAAGCTCTGGCGATTGTTTGACTATCTAGAAGACAAGAAGGTTAAGCTTGCAGCATTAGAATTTGATGGATATGCTTTGCGCTGGTGGGATGCTATTGTGCAGAATAGGAGGGAGGACAATGAACTTCTTATGATGGATTGGCGCGAGATGAAGCGCATCATGAAGGACCATTTTTTACCCACCAACTACTTGCGTACAGTTTTTGACAAGTTGACACAATTGAGGCAAGGAACCATGTCAGTTGATGAGTACTACATGGAAATGGAGATGCTTATGCAGCATGCTAGAGTTCGTGAATCCCTTGAGATGACCACGCAGCGATTTTTCAACAATTTGAAGTTACCAATCAAGAGCATTGTTCGTCATCACAAGTACGAGACTATGAATGAGCTATTGCACCATGCTAGAGAGGCCGAATCACAGCTAGCTGAAGAAGCTAAGTCTCATGCGAGGTTTCCGTCTACTAGTCGTTTTGCGGCAAGGTCTACACCGCCACCACCTACAGCGACACCTGCAGCGGCTACTAGCCACCCTTCACCATCGGCCAAGCCTGCTCCCACATCTTCTTTTGGTTCCAATGCTTGGAAGCCCGCTGCTCCTGCTACTAGCTCGGGTTCCAATATGTCAACTGCGCGTACGAGCGATGTGGAGTGCCATACGTGTGGAGGAAGAGGACACTACAAGAGAGATTGTCCAAACCGCAAGGTGATGTTTGTCAACGAATAAGGAGAGTATGAGAGTGGAGATGATGTTGATACTCATGGCGACGATGGATATGACGGCAAGGATGGTATGGATGTCTTCCCTGCGCATGCGCCTACCATAGTGGGCTCTCCACGTATACTTAGTGTGCAGCCTATTGTTGACTCTCAGCGCTGCAACTTGTTCAAAACCAAAGAACTCATTGGACCTAACAAATATTGCAAGTACGAAGTTATGTGCTAAGCTGAATTTGACTTATTTACCTCATCCCAAGCCATACTACATACAATGGTTGAGTGACAATGGTGAGATGAAGGTAAACCATATGGGACCATATAAGGATTCTATTGATTTTGATGTGGTTCCTATGATTGTTTGCCATCTTTATTGGGTAGGCCTTGGCTTTATGATCGCCATGTGCAACACAATGGCAGTGCCAATACATATCACTTGGAGTTCAAGGGCAAGAATATTAATTTGCAGCCAATGACACCATAGCAGATTGTGAATGAGTCTGGTCAAAAGATCGAAGTGAACTTGAAGGAAGCACCTATAGATAGACGAGATAGTGTTGCAGCTGTACATGATGTAATAGAGCCTAAAAAGAGTGATATATCGAAAAGTGAGAGAGTGTCTAGTCTAGTGATATTAGCCACCAAGGAAGATATGAGAGAATTTTGTGAGGATCCTATAGCCATGCCACTTGTGCTCATGTATAAGGGCGAGGTATTGGTTTCTAACGACATGACCCCTATTTCTCTTGGTGTATCTACTGTTTTGTAGGATTTTGGCGATGTGTTTCCAGAAGATGTACCAACAGGATTGCCTCCATTGCATGTCATTGAGCATCAAATCGACTTGATCCCTGGTGCCACATTACCAAACCGTGCACCCTACAGAACCAACCCCGAAGAAACAAAGGAGATACAGAAACAAGTACATGCGTTGCTGGATAAAGCGTACATTCATATTTCTCTTAGCCCTTGTGTTGTTCCTGATATTTTAGTGCCTAAGAAAGATGGTACATGGCGCATGTGTGTAGATTGTCGAGCTATTAATAACATCACTATTCGATAAAGTCATCCTATTCCACGCTTAGAGGATATGCTTGATGAATTGAGTGATGTTGCTATTTTCTCTAGATTGATTTGCGTAGTGGTTATCATAAAATTAGGATGAAAGAAGGGGATGAATGGAAAACTGCTTTCAAAACAAAATTTGGTTTGTATGAGTGGTTAGTTATGCCGTTTGGTCTTACTAATGCACCTAGTACATTCATGATATTAATGAATCATGTTTTCAAAGAATTTATTGGTCATTTTGTGGTTGTTTATTTTGATGATATACTTATCTATAGCCACAACGAAACTGGACATTGTAGTCATATCCGACAAGTTTTGCAAGTGTTGCGTGATAATAAAATCTATGCTAATCTTGAGAAGTGCACATTTCCAAAAGATAAGGTCATATTTCTGGGATTTGTTGTATCGAAGCATGGCGTAGAAGTAGATCAATCTAAAACTAAATCAATTTAGAATTGGCCTATTCCCATGAATGTGAGTCAAGTGCGTAGTTTCCATGGATTAGCTGGTTTCTATAGGCGCTTTGTGAAGGATTTTAGCACTATTGTTGCACCATTGAATGATTTGACTAAGAAAGGTGTGCCATTTGTGTGGGGCGCAACCCAAGATATTGCTTTTGATACATTAAAACGTTTGCTTACTTCTGCACCATTACTTGCATTACCTGATTTTTGGAAGTAATTTGAAGTTGAATGTGATGCTAGTGGTATAGGTATTGGTGGTGTTTTGATGCAAGAGGGTCGCCCCATAACATATTTTTCTGAGAAACTTACTGGTGCTAGACTGAACTATCCTATTTATGATAAAGAATTGTATGCACTTGTTAGAGTTCTTGAAGTTTGGCAACATTATTTGTGGCCAAAAGAATTTATCATACATTCTGATCATGAAGCATTGAATTATTTGAAAGCTCAATCAAACTTGCATAGAAGATTAGCTAAATGGGTTGAGTTTATTGAATCTTTTCCTTACATCATTAAGTATAAGAAGGGAAAAGAGAATGTAGTTGCTGATGCTTTGTCTAGGAAGAACATGGTATTAACCAATCTTGATGTTAAAATTCCTGGATTAGAAAGTATTTGTGCACTTTATGCAACTGACCATGATTTTGCTGAACCATATCATTTATGTGATCTTAGAAACGCATGGGATAAGTATCATATACATGATGGATATTTGTTTAGAGCTAACAAACTATTTATTCTAGAATCGTCATTGTGTTTGTTCTTAGTGCAGGAATCACATGCTGGTGGTTTGATGGGTCACTTTGGGCGTGTGAAGACATTGCTCATGCTTGCTGGTCACTTTTATTGGCCCAAGATGAGGCGTGATGTCTACAGATTTGTGAGCCGTTGTATTACATGCCACAAGTCGAAATCCAAGCTGCAGCCTCATGGTTTGTATACACCTCTCTCTGCACCTACTACACCATGGGAAGACATTAGTATGGATTTTGTTCTAGGTCTACCTAAAACACAGAGAGGTCATGATTCTATATTTGTGGTAGTGGATAGGTTCTCTAAGATGGCTCATTTTATTGCCTGCCACAAAAGTGACGATGTGTCGCATGTTGCTAACATGTTTTTCAGGGACATCATGAGATTACATGGAGTACCCAAGACGATTGTTTCTGACCGTGATGTGAAGTTCATGAGCTAATTTTGGAAGACCTTATGGGGGAAGCTGGGAACGAAGCTGCTATTCAGTACCACATGTCATCCCCAAAAAGATGGTTAAACAGAGGTGGTGAATCGAACATTGTCACAACTGCTGAGGACTATGCTAAAGAAGAATTTGCGGGAGTGGGAAGAGTGTTTGCCATGCATACAACAGGGTTGTGCATTCGACTACTCAGCTTTGTACTTTTTAGGTGGTGTATGGCTTCAAGCCATTTATGCCACTTGATTTGTTGCCTTTGCCATTGCATGAGAGAATTGATATAGAGGCATAAAAACGTGCTGAATATGTGAAGAAGATTCATGAGAAGACTCGAGAGGCTATTGAGAAGAAAGGCAAGAACATTGCTGCTGCAAGGAATCTAGCAAGGAAGGAAGTGTTGTTCAAGCCTGGTGACATGGTATGGGTGCATCTACGCAAGGATAGGTTTCCACTGCTTCGAAAGTCAAAATTGAAGCCACGTGGTGCTGGTCCTTACAAGGTGTTAGCCAAGATTAATGATAATACCTACTCGATTGATATACCTATTGAGGAGTTTGGTGGAGTTAGCAACAGTTTCAACATTGCTGATTTATCACCATATGAGGGAGAAGACCTTGGAGCGTCGAGGTCAGCGCCTTTTGAAGGGGGAGATGATGAGGACATCCCTACAATTACACCTACCCCAATGACTACTGAAGATGATCCAACTATTGCAAAGAAGGATCAGTCCAATGAGATTAGAATTGGACCCATTACAAGAGCTCGTGCTAAGCTACTTGAACAACAGGTGAATTCACTCCTAAACGAATCTGGTACTTTAATTGATGAGAACTTTATATTGCCTAAGTCTATGCATTTATGTATGATCAGGTTCGTTGGAGAAACAAGCATGGCGTGAGGAGGAGAAGGGCTACAAGAGAGGCCCAGCATGATGATCGCCCAAGGATGCCCGAGGGAGGAGCAGGAGGAAGGCGCAAGAGAAGATCATCAAGACGGAGGCAAAAAGATCTGCCATGACTGGAGTGTCCGGCCGGATTCACTCGGACTGTCCGGCCTGGCCGAGAGACGAGATGGCGCGGACATTCTATGTGCCAGTTCGGACACTACCCGGACACCACCCGGAAACTCTGAAGTTTCTAGCCAGACCAGACTGTCCGACACACTCCACTCGGAGTGTCCGACCTGACCGAACTGTCCGACCGATATCGACCGGAGTGTCTGCCTGCCGACCGAATCTAGTCCAGGTTAGTTTGTATGAGTTTGAGTCATATGCGTTTAGTTTCGGTTTTTGGCTGCCCCAACTGCCCTTATAAGCCCTGGGACGACCCCTAGTTAGGGTTGAGACCACGTTAAAACTATTTTGGAGTTGATTCTTTTAAACAACCTCTGTAATTACCCTGTGATCGAATTATACTACTTCAATTAATTGTGATCTGTTGTTCCATTGGGAATTAGTAGATTGCAAACTACCATTCGTTGTCGACGGCTGTGTGTGCAAGAGCGTGGTGTTGTGAATATCCTATAGGGTTCGAGAGCTGTTGCGTTGGCATCAGGGTTTGAGCGGGAGATTTCATAGCTACAGGCTAGTTATCTATCCACCATTATATCATCGACAAGTGCTTGTTGAGAAGATCGGGCCACCCCATATTAGATTTCACAGTCTTCTGCCCAGAGTTGAAACCTTCCGATGACGTCCGTGAACTGGGTCCTATGAGGCTTATATACTACTTTTATTCGTACTTAGCCTATTAGGGTAGTTAGATTTGCGGATCTTCAAAAAGGGTTAGAACTAAGGGTGCTAGGGAATTGGGAGGGTCCTTCATGTGGGTTTTCAGCTAAAGTAGTAGAGGGGCTTCGTAAATCTTCAGTTAGTGTCTCATCTGATGACTCGAGATTTGATGCTTGGCTAGAAGACGTTGAATCTAGAAATCTTCCTAAAGTATATTTCGGTAGGAAATCTTCGGGGTTTCAGTGAGAAAGACACAGTCTTTCCACCTTAGAGCTTCACTAAGGTCCTTCGAGAGTGGTGCAGATCTTCCGCCTTGAAGGGCTGGCGTGAGGCTGCAGAATGTTGTACCTCCTTGGGTCTTGAGTTGAGATCCTCGAGTGACGTTCTATGGCATAAACCTTATTGTGGGGGTTTCCTATGAAGCCTTAAGGAGTTAGCTCAGGGAAAGTTAGTAGTTTATGACTCTTCTTGCTAATCTTTAGTCAGGGTAGAGGCATTCAGCTTCAGAGGAGCTATCTTCCTTGAACTCTTGGTGTTGCTCTTACTCGCTGGTGGAGTAGAATCACTACCTTCATGCAGTCCTGTGTTCAGGGTTTAGGGTTATCCTGGCATTCTAGTGAGGCTTCCCGTCGGTTTGGCTAGGGTCAACTAGAATAGTTAGTCTCTTGAGGGGGTCGGAAGCTCTAATATTCCGAAGGTTAGTGGAGATAGGTCTTCACTTCTTGTCTTGGTGGATAAGGCTTATGGTTTCTTGCGGATAATGAGGATCCTTCAGTGGTCGATTTCCGGCTTCAACAGGATTCTTGCTATAATAGACCGATGAATAATGAAGTGTTGCGCTATCGATGAGTCTTGAGAGGTGAGCTTGATGATGTAGGCCATCCTGTTGAGGAGAAGTCTTCTAGTTGTTCTAACTTGAGTTGTCGAAGTCCTGGTTCTTGCGATACTCTTCCTCTCATAACTCTCGAGATTCGTGTGGATTCTTGTTGGCAACAACTAGTAGGGGTGGCCTGAGTTCTTAGGTGTACCAATCCTCACAACACTCTTGACTTAGGTCAAACAAGTCAGAACACACATTCGAAGTGAATAGAGCGAAGGGGTCACAAGGTTCTTCCTATAGCAAGGTAAACAACACTCATCAAGCAACACATCATGCATCTAGGCAAGCAAACCCGGCCTACTATAGAGACTAAGGAGTTAACTACTCGCGATATAGGGGAATCCTATCTTAGGACTACTAATCCTAGATGTCACGTTATTGTGGTTTGGGTCACTCTCTTGCAGATGAAACCTTCACCGTAATATGGGGCGCTTCTAGGTAGCATAGAACTTGGTTTCTTCGGACTATGAGGATTCCACTAGTAGGGCGATCTTGTAGTCTCCTTGTGTTTGCTGGGAGTTGCTTATCTTTGTCTTGTTAGCACTGTCTTCACCTGGTTCTTGAGTCCGATTTTTTTTAAATCCGTATGTTTGAAATTCGGACGAGAGGTAGAAGAAACCATTTCTGAAATCCTTTAAATTAGAAGAAGATAAGGAGTAGAACCTTTCGAAAAGCTTTTGAGAAAGTAGTTTTCCAAAAGTCGATGTTTCCAAAATAGTTTTCCTATCTAACGACCATGCTAACTAAGGTTCTCCTATAGTCAGGATGGCTCTAATACCAAGTCTGTCAGGCCCCCGGATTAATCCTTCGAGAATCCCTGTTATGCATACACCACGAGCCCATGATCAGTTAGTCGTGGCACATAACTGACAAGTATCAAAGTAAACATCCATTACTTAAGCGGATACATGTCATACCTCACATGCCATTATGGCTACATCAATAATTATCAGCGGAACTTCATCAAGTGTAGAGCTCGAGCCATGCCTTAACCTACATCCAACTGACTGGGAGAACGTCCTAGCTCGCATAGTCGTCAACATCACCTTCTTCTTGATATCTGACCAAGTTAATATCCAGGGACAATGCCAGTGAGTAATTTGAATGTACTCGCAAACCACGTTAAGAGGATAATAATAACAAGAGGATATGCAATATAGTTGTGGTAGTAGGATGGCTCCAAGAGAGTTTCTTTTCTCAAATAGTTTCTCTTGTAGATATAGCATCTACATATCTTTGTTGAAAACTTTTGTAAAACCTTTTGGAAACCTTTTTGAAAAGTTTTGGAAAACACTAGGATTGGGACACCCATTTGTTTCTTCCTTCCGGTCATCTCATGACCAAACTCCTTTCCTTCCTTTCTGACCATCCCATGGTCAAATCATTTCCAAAGACTTTGCTTTGCCGATGTCCTTTTTGAAACCAAAACTAGCACCACTCTATAGTAGTTGTCCAACCCGTCCATAACCATGGACATGGCTATTCGAATAGATTTACACTCTGCAGAGGTTGTACACTTTACCCACACCATCTGGTTACCCTGCCCTGATCACCTACGGATCGTGGGTCGAATAACCGATCAAGACTCTCCGGATGCCACTCTAGTATAGGCCCTACCCTATGAGTTGTTCCTCTCAACACCGGGACATCAGGGGTCCACGAACCAACCAGAGTGCATTCCGACTCCTCGAGAGTGGGCACTTTCAATGAGAGGCTCATAGTATCGCCCGGTCACTCACGTGGGTGATCCTGCTTCCTCCAGGTGACTGTCTAACAGTTGACCCTTTTTGTAAAGGAAATCTCGGAATTAGAGGGATCTGATCCCTTATAAGCAGGTGTGAGAATTCCCACACCAGAGTAGCAAACTTCAAGTCTAGCCCTGTCCCATTCTAGAGTAGTGTGGTTGCACGGGTTAAGTTGTAATAGCTAAAGTTGCAAAGAACCGGGTGCGTTTTTGTAAACATTTTTCCTCCATCTTTCTTTCAGCATCTTTTGTAAAACGGAAACCTTTTTATTTCTCAAACTTCTCTTGGTAGGTCAAACGTCACCAAGGATTTATCATAAAACTATTTGTAGAACTTTTCCGGGGTCTTCCCATCCTATAGCTTTACTTCGGCTAAAACAGGATCTCCAAAGGGTTATGGTATTATACACCATCTACCATTCTAGGGACAAATAGGTGTCGTCAAGGGGCTTGTACTTAGTAGTACACATGTGTAATGGTTTGGAGGAGCCAAGAAACTACCTGATATAGATTATCATAAGACATTATAGTTTTCATAAAATAGTAGATAAAACATGCATAAGTAAAATAGTAGGACAAGGATTATGAGCAAGAAGGTGGATTGCCTGTGATCAGCAATATGGCAATATATGTCACTGGACTTCTTCTTAGAATACCCAATAATAACCATAATAATAACAACCATCTTCTTGTCTCCGATTTAATCGCATCTATCGTCGATATGGATCACATGCAAGCAAACAAAGCCACAGTCAACACAAGGCATATAAGCATATTTATAATAGAGCAAACAAACATACAACACATCATTGAATTCAGAAGGTTTTGATAGACTGAGATCATATTATTTGGAAATGCTTTAATTGCCTTTGTGATTTAATTGTCAAATACCACCTAATGAAGGAGGTTTTGAACTAAGGCTTGAGTCTATATGATATCAATGTACAAAAATGATATGTACAGATGGGTATTGAATAACAAGGCCAACAAAAGTGGTTTCATGATTTTATCACTTTTCTTTATTTAGATATGATTATTTTAGTGATAAAACCCCTAACTTAGGTGAAAAATTCACCAGAAAATATTTGGAGCTCAAATAAATTTTTCCTAAGAGGGTGTTGTGTATATTTGAGTTTTTGATTTTTGAGAGTTCGAATCACCTCAAAATAATTACCAGAATGCCCTTGAGAAAATCCCAAAGTCAGTTCTATAGTCAATTTGTCTTTTTGACTAGATTTGTTATACAGGTCCAATTGACATAATGTAAAGGATAATGGATAGGTATTGCAATTACCTTCCAGTAGAAATTGGAACACTATTTTTGGACTATCTAAGCTTCTGAAATGATTTATCTAGTGAATATACCACATATAGAAATATTTAATTCACTAAAAATCAAAAGAGGATCAATAAATAGTGATCTCCTGGTGTTTGATAGGTACCACAGTACCACATCACTGGGGGTTGGAATCAACTCCAAACAGGTAATGTTTTGTCCTAGGGAATTTTCTAAAGGCAATACTGAATGGATATTATTATTTTTAGTGTGGTAGATCTATAGTGATTTTTGGCAAGGAGCTAAGATGAATGGGTAGGCATATTGAATACCTACTAGAGGCAGCTGGTTTCACTCCAATTGGTTAAGCAAAACCCACTGATGATTTTATTTCCTACAAAGGGGTATGTTTTGGTATTTTAATTCCTAGGAAATATCTAAAGGGGATAATGACTTGAGACTAGCTCTGCATGTTGTACAAAACAAGTAAGAGAATGTAGAAAAATATATCTAGCTAAAGTTTGGTGTTTTCCATTTTGTTTTGCATTTAAACCAATAGCTAAAACAACAGATCTGGAAAATATTTATAAAAAGGAAAACAAAAGAGGGAAACTAGGCTAGCTTCTCAGCCGATCTGGGCCGGCAGGGGGCGAATCAGGCCCACACGAAGCACGACGCACGCGGGAAGCGGTTTTCGAACTGGCAGGAGGGCCCCGGGCATTAGTGGCAGTGAGGGACGAAGGGGTATGGAGGCTTCGGGGACATTCGATTAGAAATCGATCGATGGCCCCAGGTCATCGTCCTCACAGGACATGGTGGTGAGGGCAGAAACCCTAGCAGTAGAGCTAGGTGGCGGTAGGGGCTTACTAGAGGGCTCTCCGGCTGTCAGGGACAGCGTGAGGTGACGCTATGGACAGTGGTAGTTCCGGCGATGGGCGGAAGGGCGGGGTTTGAAGTCGGGACCCCTTCTCGCGCATGAGCTCCCGGCGGAGCTCGCTAGAGAAGGCTCGGGGGTGCAGGCAGGTCGACGAAGAGGTTATAGGGCGATGCGGTGGTCAGCAACGAGCCCGTAGAAGGGCGGTAGGGCCGAGTTTCACCACGGGATAGGGCTTGCGCGTGCATGCCCGAGAGGACGGCAATGGGGCTCGTCGGAGGAATACCCAGGACCTGCTGCATGTTACCTAATTTTGATAAATCGACATATAGTCATTCGCTCAAATGGGCAGAGTTAGCTAGGAAGTTTGAAAACTCATAAATAAAACATGGGAATCATTGGTACAACATGTTGGTCCACTATATATGTCTATAAACTTGGCATGGCATTCACATCCAATATTCTCCGGACTTCTTACGAAAAAGAACAAACTCGCTCGTCTTCACTTGGAAAATGTAGAATTGAATGTTCTTTCCTCATAGTTGGAAACTCACATTGACGACATTATTTAGTACAACAAGATGCACTGATCTACCTCTAAAAATACATTTAATTTCAAGAGCAATCTATCGCGCTTATTTACTTGTAGCTCATGTTTGACCTAATTTCGTTAAATTGTCAAGATGCAAAATCTTAGCAAGAAGTTGATATATTAATTGTGACCCGTCGATGGGTACCTCCAATTTTTTTTATAAAACTTTCAAAGCAACCTATAATGTACTTGAAGTTTCAAATTTGACCTAATTTCGATAAATCGACATAAAGTCATTCGGTCAAGTGGGCAGAGTTAGCTAGGAAGTTAGAAAACTCATAAAACATGGGAATTGTTGATACAACATGTTGGTCCACTATATATGTCGGTAAACTTGGCTTCTGGCATTCAGATCCAACATTCTTCGGACATTTCTTTATGGAAAAGAATAACCTCACTCGTCATCACTCGAAAAATTGAGAATTGAATGTTCTTTCCTGATAGTTGGAAAATCACACCGACAACACTATTTACTAAAATAAAATGCACCCATCTACCTCTAAAAAGTCATATATTTCAAGAGCAATCTATCACGCTTACTTTGTAGCTCAAGTTTGACCGAATTTCGTTAAGCGGTGTCATGATGCAAAATCTTAGCATAAAGTCAAACCAGTTGTCAAAACTCTCGGTTGTTTCTCATATATTGATTGTGACGCCCTGATGGGTACCTCCAAAAGCTTTTTCGTAAAACTTTCAGAGCAACCTACAAAAATTGTAGTATATAGTTCAAATTTGACCTAATTTTGATTAATCCACATATAAATTCATTCAAGTGGGCAGAGCGATAAGCTATAGGAAGTTTGAGAAATCATAAAACACGGGAAATCATAAGTACCATATGGTGGTCCACTATATATGTGTGAAAACTTGGCTTGTGGCATTCAGATCCATATTCTTCGGACTTCCTTTATAGGAGAGAATAATCTCGATATCACTCGAAAAATTGAGAATGTTCTTTCCTGATAGTTGGAAACTCACACTGACAGCATTGTTTACTACAAGAAGATGCACTCTACCCTTGAAAAGACATTTAATTCAAGATAAATCTATCGCGCTTACTTGCTTGTAGCTCAAGTTTGACCTAATTTCGTTAAATAGTCAGGATGCAAAATCTTAGCAAGAAGGTGAAACTATCGTCAAAACTCTCGGTGGTTTCTGACATATTGATTGTGACCCCTCGATGGGTGCCCCCAAAAGCTTTTTCGTAGAACTTTCAAAGCAACCTACAATTTACTTGTAGTTTCCAATTTGACCTAATTCAAGAGTTAGCTAGGAAGTCATTCAAATATCGACAAACATTTAATTCAAGAGCGATCTTTTGCGCTTACTTGTAGCTCAAGTTTGACCTAATTTTGTTAAACTTTCAAGATGCAAAATCTTAGCAAGAAGTTGAACGTGTTGTCAAAACTCTCGGTGGTTTATGATATATTAATTGTCCCCTGGATAGGTACCTCCAGAAGAGTTTTCATAAAACTTTCAAAGCAACCTACAATTTACTTTTAGTTCAAATTTGACCTAAATTCGATAAATAATTGGTATAAAGTCATTCAAGTTGGTGGAGTTAGCTTGGAAGTTTAAAAGCTCATAAAACATGGGTATCGTCAGTACAACATGTTGGTCCACTCTTTATGTCTAAAAACTTGTCTTGTGGTATTCAGATTCATATTCTTCGGAGTTTATTTACGTAAAAGAACAATATCGTCATCACTCGAAAAATTGAGAACTAAATGTTCTTTCGTGATAGTTGGAAACTAACACCGACGACATTGTTTACTACATCACCCATCTACCTCTAAAATACATTTAATTCAATAGCAATCAATTGCCCTTACTTGAGTAGCAAATGTTTTACCTAATTTCGTTAAATCGGCAAAAATCACTAAAGTGTGCAAAGTTAACTAGGAAGCTTGAAACATCCTATTTCTAAAAACTTTGGAATTATAAGAAACCATGTTCCACTTTGACTGATAATCGGGGCAGTGTAATTATTTTTTAATTGTGGTAGGCCTCGTAGGAGCGAAGTGCTTTATTAGTTAACACGCGGTCGATGGAAGTACAAGTTACATCAATGACCTCATAAAAATGAAAATTACATCTAAGTCCATGCTTTTAGCACAAGATCCCTAAAACTAAGCAATGAAATGTCTTTTGAGGTTTGCGCATATGCTAGATATTGTAGAGTCAAAATTTGTTCTAAAATAATCTACATTCTAGCTTTTACTACTAGTACGTATAGTAAACAAGAATCCATAAAACAGAGTGATCGTACTATCTATTGGAGTAGTAACTTGGATTGGTTTTTCACATATCTAAGTACTACTACTAATTATAAATTCTCAAAAAAAAACTACCACTAATAAATGCAGTACTAGTTTGTCTGATTTGTTCTAAGATGTAGTACTATTACTATTACTAGTACTCCCTCTGTATGGGATTATTAAGGCCATTTAAATTTGATAAGACCAAAAAATTTAATTACAGGATGGTGTCGAAGACATGCATGCAGTCCTCGGTCTCTCCCCTGCAGCACTGTACACCCTGTAGCAAGCCGCGGGCTTTTCGTTTGTCTCAGGAGTAGATCTTCTTGCCTCAGTCTCTCCCTCTGTATGTACTGTACTGTCTGGTACAGTACAGCATGCCACCTACTTTATTACTCACCTGTCAACTTTCTGCAGCCTTTTTGTTTTGACGAAGCATGTACAGCGTGTGGACACCATCTAAGAAACAAGTGGCCAAGTGCAGCCACCGCTGGTGCGCTGATGCCTAGCATATTCTTGTACAATCGTACCAATACAGTACGAAAGTCAGTTAGTATACTCTTCAGTATACCCACCCAATCTAGGTTTCTAGCCGGTGGGTACTATGTCGGCGAGCCAATCCTCCCTCTGTAACCACTCCCACAAGTTCATGTACCGCGTCGGCGGATTCGACCTTGAGCCGGCTGCTATGGACGCCGTCTAGTCTAAGGCGATGATTTAGTTCCCCTACGACAGCTGCTTTAGCTTGGTCGCCTCCGAGAAGCTCGACGAGCACAAGATCGCCTGCTTGCACGGCCCGTGCTCCTGCATTGATTCCACCTGTGATTTCATTGCCTCGCCGGCAGGGCTCCTTCCCCATATGAAGGAGGCCCACGGGGTCATAGTAACCAGGGTCATCTACGACAGCGCCTTCTTTTGCCTCATCCCGACTCCACCACCAACAAGCACAAGGGGATTCACGCACTTCCTCTATGGGGATGACGGTGCCGTGTTCGGCCTGACCATCAGCATGCTTGGCCCGGCCGCCCTCGTGTCCTTGGTTTGCATCAGGCATGACAGGTGCTTGTTGCTCTGGTACACGGTGAAACTGTGTGCGCCTGGCCCGCTGGGGTCAGCGGACTTGTCGATGGTCGAGAGCCTTAATACGGTAATCAAGCTGACGAGCAGCTCGTCGCCGGCCAACTTCCCGTCCGACAAGCTCAGGACGTACCTCGGGGTGATGACATGGTTCCTGATCAAGGTTGGACAGTCCACCTGTATCTTTCTGGATTTGCATCGACAGGAAAAAATGATCTTAAACTATGGCTGATGATCAAGACTGTAATGGTGTATTAGTAGATAAATAGTACTACTAGTAGTACTATTTTACTACTCCAGTTTACTAGTAGTAGTTGCATGTAGGTTCTCTTTTGGTACTAGGAAGGATGCATTTTGGATGTAAACTAAATTTGCTGCTAATGTTATTATGGAGTATTTAGGGGTTTAGTACAACTTTTATGTAATTGTTCACTTCTACGACATGGACCAGAGATAAACACACTAACCGTTCTCACGGTGCTTCGATTTTAGTCATCTAACTCAGTGATTACGGAGTTTTATGCCCAAACTTGTCAATTCGAATTGATTTAAATCTTGAACCAAGATTGCCGTTGAAATTGCGCTTGTGTGGACGACACATCGACGTGGGTCCAGCGTGCAAGATAGGCTGCCATGGAATTTTGCCTAAATATATAGAAAATAATATGGACATCTACAACATCAACTCAATATTATCAGAATCATCACGAACCATGTTTTTATATTATATGCGTTTGACATTATGTAAGTTAGTATGTTTGTGCATATAGTTGGTCAAACTTTATAAATATTGACTTCAACAAAACCTAGTATGCTTTGTGATTTGGAAATGAGGCATCTAAGTACTAAAATGCGTCGAAATACATGCGTATCTAGACAAAGTCAAGTCAGTAACTACTATTTTAGGATGGAGGGAGTAATTATTTATGAGTAATCTATTTTTCACAATTTTTTTACTGCTACGGCACATGCCCACGACTAGAGCATGGACCAATGCATAATAATCACGTGACCATGTGGTGGCAATCTACTCCGTACTGGATTACCCTATGTGCGGAGGCGCACTAGTGGAGCACACGCTCATGTCGTTCCTAAGTAGTATGTAGTACTACTAGTATACGCAAATAGGAGTACAAAAGTAGATAGATCTTGTTGCTCATCATACTATTATTTTTCCTGTAAGGCAACCTGGACGTGACTACTACAGTACTATATTGGCATAACTTCCACTTTTGGCGCTACAAGATGAATGTGGAACTCTCTGTGTCCGTTCAAAAAAACTCTCTGTGTAACATTACTGTACTAGTACTTCTTATAGTCCCTAGTTTTTCGGACGCACAGTAAAGTAATGTAGTAAGTCTGTTTGGCCAAGCTACATGCAACGAGCATTGGTTTGACAGGACAATTCAGGTTTTTAGATATCCAAATTTCTACTCCAGCTTGATGGCTCAAGAAACGAAGCAGCTAGTACTCCTCTATGCTCCGGCGGTCGCCCAGATCAAAATGAACAAGCAAAAGATTGTGTATCTTGGAAATTGCCATGGCTATTTATTACATGCGGAGCTTTATTTTGTTTCCTTCGAGGCACCTGCAAGGACTGATACGTATTACTGTACTAGTATACTACTAGTAATAACGTGTTATGATTGGTCCCTACATCTAGTACTAGACATAGACTCTAGTAGCTACTCTCGTCACAGTGAATTATCCAAGAGGTGGAGTTCCTTTTTTTCTAAGAGGTGGAGTTCCTTTTTTTCTAAGAGACGAAACCTTTTTTATTCCTTCTTTGATTCAAAGAAAATTCAAAGGTTTTGTGAAGGATCTTGTCCCTTAGGAAATAATCCTACGCTGTTTTGTTTGATTCATAGGATTCCAATATGTACGAATTATGTCCCGTTTGGAATGCAGGATAGGAAAAATATAGGAATATAAAAAACACGGGAATTGAGATTCCTTCAAAGTATTCCTTTGCCCTTCATTTTTAGGAAAATTTCCGTCCACTCTAACCTCATGGTATAATTGCTTTGCTTTCCCTGTGATTCAAACACATACTTGATCCAAATTCCTGTAGTTTCCTCTTATGTATTGAGAATCCTGCAAATCAAACGAGCCCTGAGAGATGGTCTTTTTTTGTCTTTGATCATTTTTTTTGTTTGAACGTAGGGTCATAGAGCTTCCTCGGAACACGAGAAGGGTGGAAATTGCACAAACCTCCAACAATTGGATTCGAAATTGCAGGGAACTCCAGATAATCAGGATAGTCTAGTTGCAAGAAACTACTACAATTACTTTGGGTACAAATGCTGCACATAGCACAAAATTCTCGATTAGCCCTCTTAACATTATTTCTTACATACCCGAGGCTCAACAGTTGGAGCTCTTTGCAACTACGACTCTAATTGTTGGAGGTTTGTGCAACTAGCCTCAATTGGAGCCCCACCCCCCACTCGCCCACCTTCTGTAGTACTACTAGTAGTACTACTATGCACCATCATCCTTTGTCTTCTCCATCGCACCCCGACCACCAGCTCACGCCAACGATCTTCCCTCCCTCCCCCACCCCACCCCAAAGAAAGCCCCCAAAACACCATCAGCGACCTCCTTCCATTGTGAGATCGAGCAAGGTCTATAAAGATCCTGAGCAGTTTCAGAAGGTGTTCACTGAAGGCCCTCTTCAAGTACTCATCAACCATTGCGACGCCACCACAATCGCGAGCCTAGTCGGTTCGTCTAAACATATTCTTCAATCAGCAAAAGAGAGCATAACTACGCCTTCTTCTCATCCGTTTGGCCTCCCATGTGTTCTTCATTCTCACCCGACGGTGAGACCATGGGAATCCAAAGACTGCTTTGAAGTGGCGGGCAGCCCGTGCAAGCTGACGCCGATGGAAAGGTTCTCCTTTGATGTTGTGATGCCAAATTGTTTTGATGAGCAACGAGCAGGCGGCAATGGAGATTGGATCGTCACAGTTGGGCCCGATTTCACGTGGGACCTTGTCAACGTGTACACTCGTCGCAAGATTGTTATTCCGCAAGTGTCGGGGTTTGAATCGACCAAAGATTCTGCACTTACATTTTAGGATGATGCCGATGAAGGTCGACGTACTAAACTGCAGAAGATAGTCATTTGCCAAGTTCCGACAGCTGCTGGGGGATACAAAGATTTCTCTCTATTCGCCATTTTCGAATTCAATATTGTTGTCATTAACGGGAATGATAGTCATGGATGGTCAGTTTGTGTGAACAAGTTCCAGGGCTACTTCAGATACTGCGATGCTATTATCCAACACGATCGTGTGTTTGCCGTGACCAAGAACGGCTATGTTTATGCATGGAAGTCTCTAGAACTTGGTAAATTCTCCTCCCTACATATTTTATTAGCTTTGTTCCTGAATCGATGCAAGCTAATTTTTCTGAACTTTCATTGGTAAGTAGGAATTCCATTAAAATTTTAGTTTCTTTGATTCGAAGGAATTCCCCAGGAATTTCAGAGGAATGCAATCTTTAGGAGGTTTTCTTACATATAAGTAGTTTGTTTCATATGATTGAGTTCTGCTGATAGTATTGCTTCATCTCCTAGTACATCCCATGGAAAATATGGTATCTACTAGTAGTAAGCACTTATGTGAGACCCAAATATTATTCCTGAATCAATGTCAGCTATTTTTTCTAAAGTTTCGTTGGTTAATAGGAATTTCATAGGAATTTTAGCCTCTTTGATTCATACGAATTCCCTAGAAACTTCAGAGGAATGCAATCCTTACTAAGTTTTCTTACATATAAGTAATTTGATTCATAGGATTGAGTTCTGCTGATAGTATTTCCTTGTCTCCTAGTACTAGTACATCCATGGAAAATATGGTATCTACTAGTAGTATTTACGTGAGACTCAGATACTAGACATATGACATATCATAACTATATAGAATTATAATACTAGGTAAAGCTCAAAAAATTAGAAATTTGATCGACATCTATAAAGTATGGGTGCATATTTAGTTCTTGTATTTTCTATCATGTATAAGTCAATGTTTATTACGTACTAGAACTTGTATATTTTGTTAACATGGTCTTGAGAAATGAACGAGAAGATTCTAGAATGATGGAGAAGTGTGTTTTGAGGATTGTGCATATCATTCATTGTGCTAAAGACTATCAATAGAATCTTCAAGTAGATGCTAGAATGGAAAAGAAGATTCAACGGCTGGCAATGTTGGGATTTGCATGTCCTGATCCAACAGTCAATATTCAAAGTTATTCATACACTATATAGTGGTAAGATAAGATAAGATAAGATATTAAACCTCCTAGAAATAATCCTTGTTGGTTTTCCTTTGGTATATAAGACACCAAAATCTTGTAGGATCCAACCTTGTTTTTTTCCCAATGAACTTTACATTCAAGTTCCTATAGGATTATTTCCTATTTCATTTGATCCTATGAATCAAACCGTATCTCTAGGAGAATTTCCATAGCATATCCCCATTTCGAAAATAATTAGAATTTCCATAGCATCTCCCTAGGTTGGCATTTTTTACGCAATCAAACCTCTTAAGTATAATCAAGATTTTTGAAAATAGTACTGTATATCAACTTCTACAATGTCAGATCAATATCAATATTATTTCCATGTTACATTTCCTTTCCCTTTGAAGGCCCTATCCTTATCCTGTCGCCACGTGATGTGTTGTACCTCACACATGGGTTTGTTGAGGACGATGAGGAGAATGATCCTGGTAGGTGGTGGTTAGCAAGATCTGTCGGCGGTTCAAGACTTCTTCTGGTCTGTACATATGGTGTCTCAGGCAATGCAATTGCTGATGATACTAGTGTTGTTCACTATGGTCGCACCGTTCACACCTATCCTTCTAGGTTTGAGTGCATGGTGTTCTTGATGGACACGAGCTAGTTAACTGTAGCTAACCAATGGAAAAGGGTTACTTACCTTGTATCATATTCTCTTTTCCTTGGCATGAACTATCTGATTATCATTGCAGTAGGCGATGCAAATGATCCGCTAGGACATCTGACGAGAAGGAACTGTGTTTACACATCACACTAATAAATTGGCTATGAGTACAGGCTGCATCCTGAAATTTGCCGCTTTAGTCTGAATGGTGATGCAGTTGTTGGTTTCCACACCAACACTCGCTGGATATGGTCGGAGAATCCATTTTGGTTCATTCCAAGCTTCTCTAACGCCTTGGAGTCGAATGAACCTGTTCAAGGATAGCTCATTTGGTCTCGGCCTTATGTTGAACTCTTTCTATTGGCTGCTTTTTAGCTGATGTACGAGTACTCAGCATTTAGTTTCGCACCCGGTCTGGCTTGTAAAATACTCCGTATGACCAAAAACCCCTTTTGTACACTTGGTAGTTTCTCCAGTATGTATATTTCACCAAGCTTGTAAAAGAACCTTATTAGGAGTATAGTTGTACTCTACTACTACTACTACTACTACTATTCCGTACATAATTTCTTCCAGAATGTTGTATGATAGTAGTATTGTTAGTATTACTCCTTGCAGGTCCATAGTTTTGTTTCTTTTTCACTGCAGTTTGGGTCCTGTAAGCCTAAGTTGGACGTGTTGGTAAGTACTTCGCTTAGAAACTGCACACGGTGGAAGGAACACGATGTCTCCAAGTTTTAGCTTATGTCGCTCATCATGGCATCGCTAGTGATTTGACAAGGCAATACTGTATGACAATGTGCTAGTCTAGTTTTTTCTTCTTATGAACAAGTACTGCTTGTCTACCTAGTAGTAGTAGTAGTAGTAGTAGTAGTAGTAGTAGTAGTAGTAGTAGTAGTAGTAGTAGTAGTAGTAGTAAAGGTCTACTAGTAGTAGTACCAGAGAACTCGATGAAGCTAGCTAGAGTACTACTGTCAGTAGCTGCCGCAGTAGAGACAGGGAGGGAGTTTTGCACACGCCGGTGCATGTGGCAGCGTGTTACTTTCGAGATAAGCTAGATTTAACTCCCTCACCGGCCTCGCCCCACGCACACATAGCCTATTTTACCCAGTCCCTTCTTCCCATCCACTACCACCCCTGGCCTCTCGCTCCATATTGTTGCCGACCAGTTCCTCGACTCCATCCTCTATAGGTGGCGGCGAGATCGGCGCGACAACCTTCTGTAGGGCGGTGGAGCATCTGTCATCTCTTCCCCGCAGCAGCAATGGCGGTCTGTGAAATACTACAACACTTGTACCTATTCCCTCCGTTTCATAATATAAGATGTTTTAGCTTATGTGAAACGAGTGTATCTAGATTCACTCTGAACTTACATGATGGAGTTGATGATGCGGTTAAATTTTTATTGTCGATTGCGCAGCATTGTCATGTGTAGAGTAGTTATTATCTCGGGTATGCATCCTTTTTTTATAGACTAGGATTGCATAGAAGCTTGTTTTCTGGGCTAGATCCCATAACTAAGAATAGTGGGGATCCATTCGAAGTTGGTATTTCAATAGTGCAAACTTTTGAACATTTGCATATATTTGTCAATCAACATCATGTAATCAATATATAACCTGCTGCAGAAGGAGATAGGGGAAGGAGGGAAAAAAAGGTTTCTCGATGAAATAGGTTCCAATCCTGTGACTTCTGCTATCCCAGATGACAAGGTAAATCAGTAGAATGACATATGATCTTATCGTCCCACGTAGATGCTTTCCCTGTAATCTTTGTTTATCTTGTAACCGCAGAAGCACAAAGTTGAAGAAGACTCTCACTTTCCTGATGACGGAGTACAAAATGAATGTCAGATCGCTACACCTAAGACGCCTCCTTGTTTACCTTCTGTGGAGACTGATGCAGTTGCAGCTACAGCTGGTACTAATGAGCCTGCACCTGCCATCGTCATGCCAGATGATGGAGGTGGTGGATTGGTTTTACCATCCGCGGAGACTTGTGCAGCCGGAGCTTGTAGTAAAGAGCATTCAGAGGACATTGTGGTGCTCGATAGTTCACCTATTGTGGAGACTCATGCTACTGGTGCTGGCACTGTTATTGGTGTTTTGATCCCGCTCCCGAAATTATCGTGCCATCTGAAGGAGGCGGTGATTTTGGTTTACAATTGATACCTTGCTAGCGTATCCATAATTTTTGATGTTCCATGCTTAGTTTTATCTACTTTCTTATGTTTTGTCCACACTTTGGAGTACTTTTCATATGATTTCTTGGACTAACCTATTAACAAGAGCCACAGTGCCAGCTGCCTGTTTTTTGCTGTTTTTGGTTCTAGGAAAGTCAGAAAATCAATATTCTCAGAATTGGATCGGACAAAAGCCAAAGTCGATATTTTACCGGAAGACTCACGGAGCCATAAGACGAGAAGGAGAGGGGCCACAGGGTGGCCACACCATATGGTGGCGCGAGCTAGCCCTGGCCGTGCCACCAGGTGGTGTGGGCCCCCTGGCCGCCCACCGACCTTGCCTCTTCGCCTATAAGATGCCTCCCGATGCAAAAACCCTAAATCATCAAGCCTCCAGCAACGAAAAGTTCCGCAGCGCTGCCGCCACCAAAGGGGAGATTCGGGGGACAGAAAGTCTCTATTCCGACACCCTGCCGGGACGGGGAAGTGCCCCCGGAGCCATCTCCATCGATCTCCACCGTCATCTCCATCGCTGTTGCTGATTCCCATGATGAGGAGGGAGTAGTTCTCTCTCGAGGCTAAGGGTTCTACCGGTAGCTATGTGTTCATCTCTCTCTCTCTCTATGCATGATCTTATTGAGATCATGAGCTTGTAATCTATAGATCTACCTTGCTACTCAAGTGCTTTAAAAGATCTCTGCTCTCCCCATGTGTGTGAAGTTGACAGTGTGCACACCATGGTGGCACTTAGGCTAGAGATTACAAATACTTGTTATGAGTTATATTTGGAGTTGGATGTCTTTATGAAATTGTGGTGTTTGTTTGAACCATCTAGTGCTCAAGGTGACAGTGTGGGGTTATCTAGATGGGGAAAGCAAACTTTGAGGTGTGCTGTTATAGCCCTACCATGGATTAGAGTGTCCAACCGGAGAGTAGTTCAGAGTAGTATCATGAAGATAATATATTTATATGAGAGTGTTCACTAGTGAAAGTATGATCCCTAGGCCTTGTTTCTAAGGATTGAAACACCGTTTGCAACTAGATCTGTTACATGTTTGCTTGCTGCCATCTTTATTTTAGTCTGACTTTACTCTTTTCCACGCCATCAAAGTATTTTCTAGCACCGTTATCTTATATCCATACCACTTGTATTTCACTATCACTTCGCTGAACTAGTGCACCTATACACCTGACAAGTGTATTGGGTGTGTTGGGGACACAAGAGACTTCTTGTATCTTGATTGCAGGGTTGCTTGAGAGGGGATACCTTTGACCACTTCCTCCCTAAGTTCGATAAACCTTGGGTGATCAACTTAAGGGAAAACTTGCTGCTGTTCTACAAACCTCTGCACTTGGAGGCCCAACAACTATCTACAAGAATAGAAGTGCGTAGACATTAAGCTATTTTCTAGCGTCGTTGCCGGGGAGGTAAGGTAAAAGGTACTCACATCCTTCGGTGTGAGTGCTCGAAGTTATTTCCTTTAGATTCTGAAATTAATTCTTTGTGTTTCTTGTTTTCACTAGTTAGGCTTAATGGAAAACAACAACAAAAATTAGAGCGCTTTATAGTATTTATCTTGAGTTAGGACATGAAGTGTTTGAAGAGAAAATTAAAAAACCTATGGAACTTCATTTGCATGCTAATAGCAATGTTGTTAGTATGAATTCTTTGGATACCATTATTGCTAATGCTATGGAAAAGTCTAAGCTTGGGGAAGCTAGTTTTTATGAAAATGATCTTTTTAGTTCCCCATCTTTGGAAGATAGCTATTCTATTGCTTATGATGATACCAAACCTCAAATATATGATGATTACAATGATGAATATGATATTTTCAGTCCACCTACTATTGAGGAGAAAATTAATTATGATTAAAATATGCCTCCTATATTTGATGATTATGGTGATGAGAATAATAATGATAGCTATTTTGTTGAATTTGCTCCCACTTTGATTAATAAGAATGACTATGCTTATATCGAGAGTAATAATTATTTTATGCATGCGGCTCATGATAAGAATGTTTTATGTGATAGTTATATTGTTAAGTTTATTCATGATGCTACTGAAAGTTATTATGAGAGAGGGAAACATGGTTTTATGCATCTCAATAATATTAGGTTTCCCCTCTTTATGTTGAAAGTCTTGAAGTTGCACTTGTTTTGCTTTCCTATGCTTCTTGCTTTGTGCTTTCATGATTTGTTTCTTTACAAGGAAATTATTACCTCTGTAATAACCGCTCCTTATCCTTTTTATTTGCTTTTTGTGCCAAGAGTAACCTCTAATGAGAGAGAAGTAATGATTGGGAAAGTTGTTGTCCCGAAAAGATTTCTGTGCTTCACCGTAAAAATTCGTGTAAAATCTCTGTATGTCCTTTTGAGGCGTGAATATTTGTGCTTCTGCCCCAGGTTGTTATCTAACTTCCGTTAGTTCAGCACTTTTCGATTTGAGCAACAGAATGTCTTCGAAAAAATTCGTCTTTACCTGCTGGTCTATTTTGACAGATTTCTGCCATTATTTGCATTTGCTTCTTGTTGGTTCCTTTTTGAGTTATTTTGGGGAATTGAGCTTTTTGAGAGAAGTGCTACAGTAGCTTGTGTTTTAATGGAAGTTTTATTGGTTTTAGAACTGAACCTAAAGACTTATTATCTTGAGTGCACTAATGTTGCTAATAAAGATTGTTTGAAGTTTTGTATAAAGGAAAATTTTCAGGTGTATGGAAGGAATGAGTAATGAGATGAAGAATGGACTAAAGCTCAAGCTTGGGGATGCCATGCGTGTCACCCCAAGAAATACCCAAGAAGTACAAGCGTCAAAGCTTGGGGATGCCCAAGGCACCCCCCTCTTCATCAATAAAAATCCCAGGTTTCTTCCAAACACTTTATTTTTATTATTTGATGCACAGTTGTGTTGTTCTTGGAGCGTCTTCTTTTTCGTTTTGTTTTTCGTTTGCTTGGTTTGCTTAGTTTTCTGAATAAATTGGTTGGACCCCCTCTTTCATGCATTGGTTTTCAAATAGTTTGGTTTGGATTGGAAAAGAGTAGGAAAAGTTCATGCTTAAGTGGTAAAGAGAGCCTATTTTTGACTGTGGCCCATGCTTGTTCATGCCATGCTTGATATTGTTTTGGCTATATGCTTAGTATTCTTTGTTCTATCTTGAGTTGTTATAAACAATTGAGATTGCTTAATGTGCCTTTGAAGAATCATGCGTTGTTTTAGCATATTAAAGCATAGTATTGTGGTATTCTCCTTTGATGCTTTATTTGGGTTGACTTGGCACATGTTCACACCATGTTATGACTATCCCAAGTCACCATAGACTTTATGATCCTTTATTTTTCAACTTCTAGTATCACTTTATGCTTTGATTAATGATGTTTTGTCACTCTACATGATTATGGCCATTATTACTCTCTTAGTTTGTCGCTCCGAGTCTTTTGCTAGCCTCCGTAGCCAAGTATGAGTTCCACTCATGCATCCAACTCCTAAAACCAAGTTATTCCAAAGAGTCCACCATACCTACCTACTAGCATATGCTATTCCAAGTATAGTCATGTTTTTATCTACCTTCCGAATTAAATTTGTTATGAGAAAACTAGTGATTAAAGCTCTCACGAACTTGATGGCACACTTTACTTTTCTTTCCCTTAATAAACTTGAACCATTGTGTCGTCTATGTTGTATATGCTTGCACTTATTTGTTTTGGATTAGCAGAACCATGCTGTCATGGTGAACGCTTTCAACATTGCACTTGTACTTTGTACCTAGTTGATATCATACTCTTTTATCTATGGATGTCGTCGGTGTGAAATGAAAGGGGAGCTTGTAAGTCCATGGAGTTATGTACATGTGTTAGAGAAACGCCTAGGCGGCCGGTCTAATCCATGCTGTCATGGTGGAAACCTGTAGCGTAACCATAATGAGTTGTCTATGAAGCATTCTTCTTATAAAAAAGAGTTAGATATTGAGAAAAAAGAGAAAAAGAAAAGAGAAAAAAAGAGATAGGAGAAAAGAGGAAAGAGAGAAAAAAGCACCATATTCCCATGGTAAATAAGAAGATTGTTGAGATGCTCGTTGTCTGCTTGCCTTGTCATTTTGATATGGGGTTCTTCTGTATCATCGGGCAAGGGGTACCCCGTTGGCGGTTCTCTATGATACACATGTACTTACGATGACAAGAACTTACCGGTGACTAAACTTGAGTAGCATGAGCAGCGGCCCTCGTATTCAAGGGACATGAGATTTCCAACTTATACTTTGTCAAGCATACACTAAATAGTTTGTTGACTTTAACCTTAATCACCTAAAGATGCTTATGATAGAGGCAATGAGAGCTGAAAGCTATTAAGTACCATAATTTTTGGAAGATCTTTATGAAACTTGAATCCCTACTTCCTTCTATGAAGGCCTTTCTTTTACTTTTATGTTGAGTCTCCACCTTCTATCTTTATGCACCTACTTTGAGAGCATAGTGGACATTCTTAGTTCTATGTGCATTGTCCCAAGACTTGTTGATTGATGCATAGCTTTGATATTGCTTGTTTTAAACTATTTGTATCTAGTCACTCTTATGAACGTTGAAGTGTCCTATGCATTTATGTTTGCTACTCTATGAGGGACAAGCTGAATGCCACTATGCTATGTTTTCTTTATGTGAAACAAACAAACGTCTTGCAAAGCATTGTTATTCATGAATCTTTTGTTTGTGCCTTTTCATGTTATAACATAGTTGCTATGTCTTATTGTTAGAACTATATCTTTCATGCTATGTTGGAGTACTATGATCCCAGCTATCAATGTTTTACAAATACTTTGATCAAGTTTATGATGGTGCATGTCACCTCAAAAATTATTCTTTCTTTTTATCACTTACCTACTCGAGGACGAGCAAGAGTTAAGCTTGGGGATGTTGATACGTTGCTAATGTATCCATAATTTTTGATGTTCCATGCTTGGTTTTATCTACTTTCTTATGTTATGTCCACACTTTGGAGTACTTTTCATATGATTTCTTGGACTAACCTATTAACAAGAGCCACCGTGCCAGCTGCCTGTTTTCTGCTGTTTTTGCTTCCAGGAAAGTCAGAAAATCAATATTCTCGGAATTGGACCGGACAAAAGCCAAAGTCAATATTTTACCGGAAGACTCACGGAGCCAAAAGATGAGACGGAGAGGGGCCACATGGTGGCCACACCATATGGTGGCAAAGGCTAGCCCTGGCCACGCCACCAGGTGGTGTGGGCCCCCTGGTCTCGCACCGACCTTGCCTGTTCGCATATAAGATGCCTCCCGATGCAAAAACCCTAAATCATCAAGCCTCCATCCATGAAAAGTTCCATAGTGCCGCCGCCACCGAAGGGGAGATTCGGGGGACAGAAAGTCTCTGTTCCGGCACCCTGCCGGGACAGGGAAGTGCCCCCGGAGCCATCTCCATCGATCTCCACCGCCATCTCCATCGCCGTTGCTGATTTCCATGATGAGGAGGGAGTAGTTCTCTCTCGAGGCTAGGGGTTCTACCGGTAGCTATGTGTTCATCTCTCTCTATGCATGATCTTATTGAGATCATGAGCTTGTAATCTATAGATCTACCTTGCTACTCAAGTGCTTTAATAGATCTCTGCTCTCCCCATGTGTGTGAAGTTGACAGTGTGCACACTATGGTGGAACTTAGGCTAGAGATTACAAATACTTGTTATGAGTTATATTTGGAGTTGGATGTCTTTATGAAATTGTGGTGTTTGTTTGAACCATCTAGTGCTCAAGGTGACAGTGTGGGGTTATCTAGATGGGGAAAGCAAACTTTGAGGTGTGCTGTTATAGCCCTACCATGGATTAGAGTGTCCAACCGGAGAGTAGTATCATGAAGATAATATATTTATATGAGAGTGTTCACTAGTGAAAGTATGATCCCTAGGCCTTGTTTCTAAGCATTGAAACACCGTTTGCGACTAGATCTGTTACATGTTTGTTTGCTGCCATCTTTATTTCAGTTTGCCTCTACTCTTTTCCACGCCATCAAAGTATTTTCTAGCACCGTTATCTTATATCCATACCACTTGTATTTCACTATCTCTTGGCCGAACTAGTGCACCTAGACACCTGACAAGTGTATTGGGTGTGTTGGGGACACAAGAGACTTCCTGTATCTTGATTGCAGGGTTGCTTGAGAGGGGATACCTTTGACCACTTCCTCCCTGAGTTCGATAAACCTTGGGTGATCCACTTAAGGGAAAACTTGCTATTGTTCTACAAACCTCTGCACTTGGAGGCCCAACAAGTGTCTACAAGAATAGAAGTGCGTAGACATCAACAATCTATAGAAACTGTTGCACCTGAAGGTGGTGAACTGTGATGCGGAGATTTCTTTCTTATGATTTGTATCCTTTTCTCTGGAACCTGTATTATGGAGCTACCTTACGCATTTCTTACACTTCTGCATGTTGAACTGTAGTGTGGAACTCGAACCACTCCTAGTATGTAATCATAATATTTGGATGCTTAAGTATTATCGATGATAAACCAATGCTAGCTGAGCTGCACGAGAATTGGCCTCTTCCACTTGCAGGCGGGGTTCCTGGCTCATCTCCTTTTCACAAGAACGGTGAAAAGATGGTTTTGTTCCTTTTCTTCCAATGCCATTATGCTTGTGTTATTGATCTGGCAGTTTTATGCTAATTTTGTCACCCAATCCGCATTTATGTCTCTACATACAAACATATTTGTTCACATGACTTGAACAGAAAACAGTATCTTCTTTGCATCGACTAACACAAGGAGACAAGCAAATATTTATTTATTTTTGAAACAAGGCAAAAGATATGCCATTTTCTAGAGAGGGACATGCAATTCAATTAAATTACGATAACTACTCATACAAGTCATAGAATGGTAGGGATTGCCATAGGAAATCATCACCTCCAGCATCTTGTTCTACAGAAGGCATTATTACCAGATCCACAACCTTCTTTTCCTTGGGACGACAATGTCAAGTGCAGGATTTCGAATCTAAACGCAATCCAGTGCAGGTTCATCAGGACAACCTCTAGCTGCATCAGTCTCCACAGAAGGTACATCAACACTATGGCAGACACCGTTGGAAATGCAAGCTGAAGCTATTGTTATACTCCTATCAGGACCACAGATAAGGGCCATAAATTCAAGCTCTGAAATCTAGCGTTACAAAATAGACAAGAGGTTACCCCATCCGGACAATTCATAGACAATTCACAATGCAATTTGAGCGTCTTACATGATCCTTAGATCTTAGTCCATCGGTCTTTTTATTGGTGGAACAAAATTTGCTGGTACTTTTATTTCTGCGAAGAACCTACAAAACATAGCCAAGTCAGACATTTGAATATATCTAACTTTTCTATAGTTTTATATGTGAAGATATCTTTGCATAACACTCACTTATCAAACTGTCTATGGATATCTTCCTGCTCCTTGGAAATGCGAAGTCAACGTTCTATAGGGTACATTCATCTATATTATATTGCACCTCTAAGTACTTCCTCGTCAGGTACATCAACAGCCAAATGCTCTATCGTATCAAAGAAGGAAGGGGAATATATCAGGCCAAAAGCTTGCACAGGATCTCTGCCAAGTCCTTTTTAAGATGTTTTCTTCTGTCCAGAGTTTTACTATAGATTTACCTAAAGAACGTACCTACCCAAATCTGCAAGCACCTTGTAAATCTAGATGGTCACAAGCTTTAACTATTTCTAGGAGAGGTGGAGAACAAACCAAAGCCAAGAAGAATGTGTATTCCCTGTATCTAGCAGGCGAAGCTTGGGGATCGCCAAGCTGACCGCTGGCCAATGTGTCTCGTTAAGAACAGTGCGGCCAATGGTGGTAGGCCGGCACTGTTGATAGAAAGGCATCAAGAAGTTTTTTTAAGGCATGGAGAAGTTTGTGGCCTGGTTCTAATCTGGTGCATCTCCCATAAGAACGTCACAAAATTTGAAGAGACGGGGGCTGGTCGCTCGATTGAGGGCGGGCTTAGGAAAGTTTGGGGTCTCTGCGGAAAGTTTTGGCGGGCGCAGGGTGTTTGTCCACAATTTTCACAGAAATATCTATGAATATTTTATCAGATTTGCCAGTTCTGAAGAGTCACCTCTCTCGCCATTGGATTTACCTCGCGATTCGTGCAACGTGAGGGTTACACATTTGTTGTAGCTAGCTTGTAACTGGGAATTTAATGAGTTGTAACTACTAGGTTACAACTGAGTATTAGCACAATTAGTAGGGTGACGTTAGCGCCTTAACATAACAAGTTCTCAGGCGCCTGGGATCTAGGTGCTCATATTTTATACCTTTTTTCCCTTGTTGACGACTTTGTTTCGAATCCGGCTGAGCCTCAACACATACCTTGGGATTTAAACTATCGATCCCAAGAAATTAGCCCATCCGGCCTCATTATAGCTCAAGAACTTCTAACTCGGCCATGTTTTGGGTCATTCGGCCGCGCAAATAGTCTAGTTAGATTGGGCAAGAGCCCATGAAAAATAGCCCATCAATCCCTGCTTGGCCCATTTTTCTTCAATTCGGCCTTTTTTGGGCACCGTCCACCCACCCCTAAAAAAACTCTGCCTATCCATGTTTTTTAAGTATTACCTACTACATTATTTATACTTAATATTTTTTAGTTGAGCTGCTAGCAATCACACGTAGCAGATGGACAAGCAATTTTTCAAGAAGAAAAATAAATAAGGTATATACGATGTTAGTATACATTTTTTATGTTTTATAAAAGCATAACAATTTTCTTGTATAGTGGCAAGGCATGTAGTTTATCTGTAGCAATATTTTTGTACTAAGAGGCTCACATGACCGACCCACCTGCCTGCAGCTAGCGCCCATCAACCTTACCATACAATAGATCAAGTTTACTGAGCGTGTTTAAAAAGTACTTTTACAATAGTCACGACCGAAAAAAGAAGACCAAGATCGACACATTTCTTGTCGAGAGAGGCTGACACGTGGGCCCCAGCAACAAGACCATATACACCTGCCACATGGAACAACGTTACCAAGGTCAAATCGTCGGATGCGACCAAACAAAATGTCCAACATACACACATTTCCTCTACATAGGCGGCTAGCATGTGGACCCAGCAGGGAGACATTATACAGGTGTTGTATCGAGCAATGTTGCCAAGTTCCAAATAGGGAGGCATGAGAGAAGAAAAAAAGTCTAGCATGCACACATTTCCTGCATAGAGGAGGCTGACATGTTGGGCCCACCAGCTTGTATAAACGGCTGAAGCAGCGAGCAATGCTATCAAGTTCGGAACACGAAGGCACGACAAATGGTACAAAATCCATCATACACACGTTTCTTCTAATGAGAGGATGACATGTGGGGCCAGCGTGATTCAACGGTAGATGCATCAAATAGTGCTATCAAGTTCGGAACAGGGTAGCACGAGCGAAGGAAAAAATCTATCATACACACATTTCTTCTAATAAGAGGATGACATGTGGGACTCAGGAGGTTGGTTAAACGGTAGATTCATCGAGAAACGCTATCAACTTCGGAACGGGGTAGCACGAGCGAAGGAAAAAATTCCATCATACACACATTTCTTCTGATGAGAGGATGACATGTGGGTCCCAGGAGGTTGATTAGATGGTAGATGCATCGAGCAGCGCTATCAACTTCAGAACAGGGTAGCGCAAGCGAAGGAAAAAAATTCCATCATACACACGATCCTTCTAATGAGAGGCTGACATGTGGGACCAAGCAACCAGACTAAACGGCAGACGCCTCGAGCAATGTTATTGACTTCAAATCGGGGAGGCACGACCGAAAAGTATGGTCCGCTAGAGACACTGACGTCTGGGACCCACATGCCTCAAAAGACTTCGGCGAGTCAATAGGGCGTGAGGAAACGAAAATCTTGCTTCTGCCATGCGTTGGCCGAGCTTCCTCCATGTTTTTAGCAGATCCGTCATAGTAGAGGGCCGCGAAACCAGAAAAAAAGTTTTCCATCGGCCACGGCCGAGCCGAGAATTTCGTTGCGGAAGACGAGCCTTCTACAACGACCGTCAGACCAAGTTATTGCAGAAGGAAACTTTTCTTGTAGTGGTTCTTGCATCACCACACCCACTTGGATGTCTGTGTGTATCAGTGTGCATCATTGTGGTTTTGGAACAGAACACATGCAGTGATGCCACTCCAGCATGTGTTGTCCAACCATGTCCATGAACCCTAGCAGCATGCTGGGATTCAACTACAGAATGCATTCCACCACCAGCTTTAAAGTTGCTGCATCACCGCACCCACTTGGATGTCTATGTGTATCAGTGTGGTTTTGGAAAAGAACACACGCAGTGATGCCACTCCAGCATGTGTGTTCTTTTCATAAACTACATGGATCCACTAGATGCCACTACATGTGTGTTCTTTTCATAAACCACATGGATCCACTAGAGTTCATTGCATGTGTGTTCTTTTCATAAACCACATGGATCCACAAGATGTCATTGCATGTGTGTTGTATTCCTAAACCACATGGATCCATTAGATGCCATTGGATGTGTGTTCTTTTCATAAACCACATGGATCCACTAGAGTTCATTGCATGTGTGTTCTTTTCATAAACCACATGCATCCACTAGATGTCATTGCATGTTTGTTATTTTCATAAACCACATGGACATGTGTGTTCTTTTCAAAAACCACATGGATCCACTAGAGTTCATTGCATGTGTGTTCTTTTCATAAACCACATGGATCCACTAGATGTCATTACATGTGTGTTCTATTCCTAAACCACTAGATGTCATTGCATGTGTGTTATTTTCATAAACCACATGGATCCACTAGAGTCATTGCATGTGTGTTCTTTTCATAAACCACATGGATCCACTAGAGTTCATTGCATATGTGTGTATCAATGTGCATCATTGTGGTTTTGGAAAAGAACACATGCAATGATGCCACTACAGCATGTGTGTTCTTTTCATAAACCACATGGATCCACTAGAGTTCATTGCACGTGTGTTCCTTTCCTAAACCACATGGATCCACTCGAGTTCATTGGATGTGTGTTCTTTTCATAAACCACATGGATCCACTCGAGTTCATTGCATGTGTGTTCTTTTCATAAACCACATGGATCCACTAGAGTCATTGCATGTGTGTTCTTTTCATAAACCACATGGATCCACTATATGTCATTGCATGTGTGTTCTTTTCATAAACCACATGGATCCACTAGAGTCATTGGATGTGTGTATCATTGTGCATCTTTGTGGTTTTGGATAATAACACATGCAATGATGCCACTCTAGCATATGGTTTCTTCTCATAAACCACACGGATCCACTAGAGTTCATTGCATGTGTGTTCTTTTCCTAAACCACATGGATCCACTAGATGTCATTGGATCTGTGTTTTTTTTCATAAACCACATGGATCCACTAGAGTTCATTGCATGTGTGTCATTTTCCTAAACCACATGGATCCACTAGAGTTCATTGGATGTGTGTTATTATCATAAACCACATGGATCCACTAATGGTGTTCGTTAGATCGATTATTCTAGAAGGCACGCCCCAACACACTTGTTGTGCATGAAGATTGTTACATACCGTTTGATCGGGGCGCTTGGACGATTGGGATGGTTCTTCGTAAGAGCGACATGCGAGTAAGGTCTTCTGCGACATGATTGTCCATGCTTACTGTCCACTTGCTCTGGACAAACTGGCAACACCGCATGCTCCCCTTTTGCTAGTGTCACGTGTTCGGTGGGCCACCTGCCAGTGTCACGTCCCCTTTACTTATCTTCCTTCCCCTCGAAGCCACTTTCCCCACTTCTCTCCCATCCTGCCGTAGCCGCAAGCCAACGGTGCCTCCAGCGATCTCTCCCGCAGCCACCATAGTCTCCTACCCCCCTTTTGCGATTGGTTCAAGGGGAGACGGTGAGGAAACGCGTCGTGATGACAGGGACGGTGATATCGATGTGAGTCATATCGTCTCTAACATCTGTGGCCATTTATCTATTTTGAGCTAGATCTACTCTAATTACTCATGCATGTATGATGTGTTAGGCCAACCAGACGCTGTACGACTCCGACTATCACGGATTAGCGGAGGAAGACAGTCCTCCGCTATGTCAACATGGATATGTGCCCGCTAAAGTTGTAGCGTTCGAAGGATAAAACACATGCAAGAGGTTTTTAGGGTGTAAAGGACATGGTGCAATGTTGCCACACAGAAGTTGCGGTGTTGTCAAATGGGTAGATCCAGAGTGGCCCAAATTGATGCAGAAAACGTTGGACAAACTATGGGATATGACTGTTGAGTTGAAAGAATCCATAGTCAGCTCACTTCTTGAGAGTGCTGAGATGAAGTTATTTGACCATGTTGACACAACCAAGCTTAATCGAGATCTCAGCTCCATTGTTGAGGGTCAACCTCGAGGGAGGCCCGATATTTCACGAATCCCATTCAAATCGAGGGTGGAGTGCGGGGGAAGGAGAGAAGGGATGAACACGACGAACTCATGCACAAAGAACATGATGAACACATTCACGCAAAACCACGATACACACCAATAGCTCATGCCGGTGGTGACCGGTCTGCCGCAATCCCTAGGATCGGCATCGGGTAGAGGACTCTCTCTCTCGAACCAGCACGACGAGTAGGGAAAATCGGTGAGATCTTGATGTCTAGGCAAAGGGCCTCTGATGCCTAGGCCTTGTAAAATGAGGGAGGCATGCTGTAAACTCCAATGAGGTTTGTAATATTTGGGTGCTCCTCAATCAAGGAGAATGAGGGAAGAATTAGATAGATCCACAAGCATGTCCACTTATTCCAAATATCATGCCTAGGGTTTACAATAGAGGTGGGGGACTATATATAGGCCAGCCACTAAGTAAGGGGTAGTTTGGGATAAAAGGTAAGTTCTGGAAGGACTAAGGGGTAGATGGGCCGAAGGCCTAAAGGCTTTTACATGCCTAGCGACGCTCGGTCCGGAGACTCCGGTGTGGTGGACCGGAGACTCCTGTCTGGGTCGGAGATTCCGGTCGATCGCTGGTCCGTCTCCAGAGTGGCCATTTGAGTGTCCTCGGTCTCGATTTGGGGGTCGGTCTGGATCTAGGCCGGAGACTCTGATGTCTCGATCCAGAGACTACGGTCTGTCAGGCCAGAGATTTCGGTCTGAGCAACTCCAGCAGCTTCTTCTTCTTGACCTGCTCTTGCACTTCATCCATAGGAGCTTGGTGATGCGTTGGGGCTTCATAGCTGAGAATGCATAGTGTATTTGCATGAAGTAGCAAGCCATCCAAGGATGTGTTAAAGTCGCATGATGAGAGGAGCGAATTCACCTTAGCTTGAAGGAGCTTGGCTCGGGCACGAGCCATGGGTCCACTTGGGGGACTTAGTAGTGTAGATGTAGGAGCATCTGTAGGACGGGATACATCAGCTCCCCCCTTGGGAAAGAGTCGTCCTCGACTCTTGATGGTTATCATCTTCAACATCTCCATGGTACGGTGAGAGATCCTTGACATTGAATGTCTTGCTCACGAGATACTTCAAAGTCGGTATGTCGATGACATATGCGTTGTTGTTGATTCTCTTGAGGACCTTGAAGGGGCCATATCATCTTGGCTTGATCTTGGAGTCGTGATCCTTGGGGAAGCGTTCTTTTCTCAAGTGTATCCATACAAGATCACCTTCTTCGAAGGCCATTTCTTTCTTGTCCTTGTTGAGCCTTGATGCTTGGTGAAGGACTTGTTGCTCGATAGTAGTTCTCGTTTCTTCGTGAAGCTTCTCCCTAGCTTGGGTGCGCTTATCAACGTCCATGTTGGTGTGCTCGTGGAGCAGGAGTGGTAGGATGTCCAGCACAGAGAGTGGCTCGAAACCGTAGACGATCATGAAGGGACTCATCTTGGTTGTAGAGTGATTGGCTCGATTGTAGGCAAACTCGGCATGGGGAATGCATTTCTCCCAATCCTTGAGTTTTTTTTGATCAACACATGAAGGAGAGTTCCGAGTATTCGGTTGACGACCTCGGTTTGGCCATCGATTTGCGGGTGTGATGCGGAGGAGAAGAGTAGGTTGACACCAAGCTTGGCCATGAGGGTCGCTCTGATACCAATATGTTGAGGGTCAACCTCGAGGGTGGCCTGATCTTTCATGAATCCCGTTCAAATCAAGGATGGAGTGCATGGAAAGGAGAGAAGGGATGAACATTATGAACTCACGCACGAAGAACATGATGAACACACCCACCAAAAACCACGATACACACCAATAGCTCACGCTGGCGGTGACCAGTTCGGCGCAATACCTAGGATCGTCATCAGGTGTAGGACTCTCTCTCGAACTGGCACACCGAGTAGGGAGACTCAGTGAGATCTTGACGTCTAGGCAAAGGTCCTCTGATGCCTAGGCCTTGTACAATAAGGGAGGCACGATGCAAACGCCAACGAGGTTTGTGATATTTGGGTGCTCCTCAATCAAGGAGCATGAGGCAAGAATTTGATAGATCTACAGGGGTGTCCACTAATTCTAAATATCATTCCTAGGGTTTACAATAGAGGTGGGGTACTATTTATAGGCCAACCACTAAGTCAGGGGTACTTTGGGGATAAAAGGTAAATTCTGGATGGACTAAGGGGTACATGGGCCAAAGGCCCAAAGGTTTTTACATGCCTGGCGAATCTCGGTCTAGAGACTCTGGTGTGGTGGACCGGAGACTCTGGTCTGGGCTAGAGATTCTGGTCGATCTCTAGTCCGTCTCCGGAGTGGCCATCTGAGTGTCCTCGAGATCAATTTGGGGGTCAGTCCGGATATGGGTCAGATACTCCAGTATCTCGGTCCGAAGACTCTGGTCTGTCAGGTCAGAGATTCTGGTTTGAGCAGCTCCAGCAGTTTCTTCTTCTTGACCTGCTCCTTGCACTTCATCCATAGGAGCTTGGTGATGCGTCGGGGCTTCATAGCTGAGAATACATAGTGTATTTGCATGAAGTAACAATCCATCTAAGGATGTGTTAAAGTCACATGATGAGAGGAGCGAATTCATGTTAGCTTGGAGGAGCTTGGCTCGGGCACGAGTCATGGGTCCACTTGGGGGACTTGGTGGTGTAGATGTAGGAGCGTTCGACGGGCTGCATCAGCCCCCCCATTGGGAAAGAGTCGTCCTCGACTCTTCATGGTTATCATCTTGAACATCTCCATGGTAGGGTGAGAGGTCCTTGACATTGAATGTCTTGCTCACGAGATACTTCGAAGTCGGTATGTCGATGACATATGCGTTGTTGTTTATTCTCTTCAGGACCTTGAAGGGGTCATCTCCTCTTGGCTTGAGCTCAGAGTCATGATCCTTGGGGAAGTGTTCTTTGCTCAAGTGTATCCATACAAGATCACCTACTTCGAAGACCATTTCTTTCTTGTCCTTGTTGAGTCTTGATGCTTGGCGAAGGACTTGTTGCTCGATAGTAGTTCTTGTTTCTTCGTGAAGCTTCTTCATAGCTTGGGCGCGATTGTCAATGTCCATGTTGGTGCGCTCGAGGAGAGGGATTGGTACGATGTCCAACACGGTGAGGGGATCGAAACCGTGTATGATCATGAAGGGACTCATCTTGGTTGTAGAGTGCTTGGCTCGATTGTAAGCGAACTCAGCGTGGGGAATGCATTCCTCCCAATCCTTGAGGTTTTTCTTGATCAACACATGAAGGAGAGTTCCAAGGCTTCGGTTGACGACCTTGGTTTGGCCATCGGTTTGCGGGTGCGATGCGGAGGAGAAGGGTAGCTTTATGATGAGCTTGTCCATGAGGGTCTTCCACAAGTAGCTCATGAATTTGATGTCGTAGTCCGAGACGGTTGTTCTTGGCACTTCGTGAAGACGGACGATTTCCCTGAAAAACAAATTGGCAATATGTAAAGCATCGTCGGTCTTATGGCACGGTATGAAGTGTGCCATTTTGGAAAAGTGATCCACAACGACAAATAGAGAATCATGACCATGCTTAGACCTAGGCAATCCTAACACAAAATCCATGGTAATGTCGGACCAAGGTGCATGAGGAATAGGTAATGGCATATAAAGACCATAAGGGTTAGCTTGCGACTTAGCTTGAAGACATGTAGTGCATCGTTGAACGTAGCGTTCCATGTCGTGCTTCATCTTGGGCCAAAAGTAGTGAGTGGAGAACATGTCCAATATCTTGTAATGACCAAAGTGACCCATGAGACCTCCACCATGTGATTCTTACAGAAGCAAAAGTTGAAGAGACGACTTCGGAATGCATTGCTTGTTTTGTTTAAATAGAAAGCCCTTATGCAAATAGAAATCATCAATTTCGTTGTCAATGGAGCACTTTGCGAAAACTGGTCCAAAGAACTGGTCGGAAGCATACCAAGTTTTGATTTCATTGAGACCCAACATGTTTACTTCAAGTCGAGTAAGAAGGGTTGTGTGCTTGCGAGACAAATCGTCCGTAACTACATTATCTTTGCCCTTCTTGTACTTGACAATGTAGATTCCATGAACTCAACCCACTTAGTGTGTCTCTTACTAAAGTTGGCTTGGCCTTTTAGATATTTCAACGACTCATGGTAGGAATGTATGATAAATTCCTTAGGCCAAAGGTAGTGTTTCCAAACTTGAAGAACACGAACTAAGGCAAAAAGCTCTTTGTCATAAATCGGATAGTTAAGGCGAGCACCATCAAGTTTCTCGCTATGGTAGGCAATAGGATGCCCATTTTGCATGAGGACTCCTCCAATGCCAATACCGCTAGCGTCACACTCTATCTCAAAAGTTTTTGTGAAATCCGGTAATGCAAGAAGAGGTGCTTCGGTGAGCCTATTTTTAAGTTCATCAAAAGCTTTTTGTTGTGCTTTGCCCCACACGAAGGTGACATTCTTTTTGGTCAATTCGTTGAGAGGACAAGCAATGGTGGAAAATTCTTTCACAAAGCGACAATAGAAACCGGCCAACCCATGAAAACTTTGGAGGTCACTCGCATTTGTGGGAATGGGCCAATCTCGTATGTCCTTTACTTTAGAAACATCAACTTCAATGCCATTTGAAGAAACGAAAAATCCAAGAAAAATTAACTTGTCTTTAGAAAAAGTGCACTTGGGAAGATTGCCATATAGCTTTTCATGTCGAAGGATTTGCAAAACTTCCTTGACATGTGTAACATGGTCCTCAAGTGACTTACTATAAACAAGTATATCATCGAAATAGACAACAACACTATTGAAATTGAGAGAATGCAAAATATGATTCATAAGGCACATGAAGGTAGATGGGGCATTAGATAAGCCAACGGGCATGACCAACCATTCATAGAGACCAAGTTTGGTCTTGAAGGCGGTTTTTCACTCATCACCTTCCACCATGCATATTTGATGGTAACCACTATAGAGATCTATTTTGAGAAAATAGTGGCTCCACACAACTCGTCAAGCATGTCATCAAGAAGCGGTATAGGATGTCGATAACGCATGATGATCGGATTGATTAGACGACATTCCATGCATACCGCAATGTATCATCCATTTTTGGAACAAGAATCATGGGTACCGCACTTGGACTAGTGCTAACTTGGATCAAACCTTTGGAGACGAGTTGGTTGATTTGGCGTTCTATCTCTTTCATCTCCTCCGGGTTCGTGCGGTAGGCAGCGCGGTTTGGTAGCGGTGTGCCGGGAATGAGATCAATGTTATGTTCGATGTCGCGAAGAGGAGGTAGTCCATGTGGGAGATCTTCGGGGAACACATCATTGAATTCCTGCAAAACAAGCATCAAAGAGGGAGGAATATTTGTCAAGTCATTAGTTCCTTGCGCTAGTCCCTTGCAAATGAGGACATAATGCAAGATGGATGGGTTGTTCCTCACATCTCTCATCTCACTTTTGGTGGCAAGGAGAACATTCTTAGTTTTTCCACTCAAGTTAGGCTTGTGGCTCTCACTCACTATGAGCTGGTTCTCTCGCTCACCGCTCTTCTCACAAGTTCGTGTTGTGGTTTGTGCCCTCGCTAAAGCCTTTGCATTATCCGCAATTATTTTGCTAGGAGTCATCGTTTGCAAAACACATTTCTTGTTCATCCACTTAAAGGTTTAAACATTTGTGCGACCATCATGTAGAGCACCTTTGTCAAATTGCCATGGTCGACCAAGCAACATGTGTTAAACCCTCATTGGGACCACATCACACTCCATCGTGTCTTTGTATGGGCCAATAGAGAAGGTTATCGGGACAGTGTGCTTGATCTTCACGGACTCTTGGTCACTTAGCCATTGCACGTGGTAGGGGTGCTTGTGTGGATGGAGAGTGAGGTTAAGCTTCTCACACAATTCGGTGCTAGCAAGGTTGTGGCAACTCCCTCCATCGATGATCACTTTGATAGATTTGCCATTGATGTCGGCTCATGTTTGGAAGATATTTGAGCATTGGTCTTCATGCTCTTGTGCTTGAGTGATCAAGATCCTTGTGACGACAAGCGACGGACTTGCGTCATGTTCAGACATGAGGAGTTCTTGGTGATCTTCCACTCATTGCCTTGTCATTGCTTCCTTGACTCGGGCATCAAATTCATCTTCACTCAAGTACTCTTCGTCGCCATTGTCATGGATAAATAGTACTTTCTTGTTTCCACACTTGGCCGACTTGTGTTCTTTGCCTCCACACTTGTAGCATTCATCGTTGAAAGGTGTGGTATCCTTTTATCAACACCCGTATTTTTAATCCCAGATGCCTATTATGCCATACCTTGCAATCCCAGGATTACCATTTTTGCGAGACATAACAGATTGAATATCACAGTACATCATCCATTCCAAACCATAATAAGTTCTTACAAATAAAGGATCTCATGATCCAGTCTTAATACAAATCAAGCAGCGGAAAAGAAACGTAGTAGGGGATCCATCTACAGGGTCACAGGCAATGCTGACGATGGGAGATGATCCTAGTTGTCATAGACCTCCCGCTGTCCATCATCCTAGTAGTCCTCCTCATAGTCTGGCCACGGGAATAGCTAGGGACAAAGCCATGAGTACTCTTTAAGTACTCGCAAACTATCACTAACAAGTAAGGTAGTTCTAGTAGGAATCTTAAGCTCTAGGTTTATTTGCAAAAAGCCAGGTTTATCTAAACTGAGTTTAGAAGTAAAGAAAACTAAGTTAATGTTCTAAATCACTTAAGTGGGAACCTAGCTTTCATATTCACAACCCTGTTGTGGTCAAGTCAAAGTCACAGTTCATTTCACAAGTCATTTTGAAAACATCTGACGACGGAAGAGTATGGCCACTCCAACTGTCCATGACCACGGACGCGGCTATTCGAATAGTTTGACACTCTATAGAGGTGGTACACTTTCACCACAAAATTTGATACATCCGTCAAGGATAACCCTGAATCATCATACTTAGTATGCGGATAATCAATCATAACCTTTCAATTACACACTCTAGTATAGGCACCTCCCCTATGAGCTTGGCCTCCTAGCCATGGTCATCTGCCATCCTAGGCACTGCATAGGTGGACATTCACACTCACGAGGTAGCCTCAGCTCAACCTCTTCCGCGAGGGAACCCATACTAAGGCATATAAACTTCCGGCTAAGCCCTACCTAATTCGGGTATTGTGGTTGTACGGTAAAATTGGAATGGTATCGCATCCGAACCCAACCATCAATTTTTATAAAGGGCTAAGGCTCATGCCTCAACATTTTCATCATCCAATCCTTCTGTGTCTATAACACATGTCAAAACATTTCAATAGAATGAAGCATCATTCCAAGGTTTTCATAATCATTTTCACCAAGTATTCCCATCTAAAGTGATCAACTTTTATGCTTAGCACTAGCCACTAAGGTTGAGGGTGTTCACTAATGAGGGGTACTAATCTCCAATCTCATGCCATGGAATGACATCTAAGTATAGGCCTGGTTTTATACTCTTTATGGTATCTATTCTATTTTTCCAATACTCACAAAGCACTAACTAAAAGTAAAGAACTTTGGTAAAGTAAAAGAAATAAAGCTTGCCAGTAAAACTTGGGATTGGTATAATCAAAGTTATATAACCAAAGCATGCCTAATGCATCTTGCTTAGGTTATCTTGCAAGTATGACTTGCATGGTTCTAGCTTGCAAGTAGTGATGGCTTGCCTTGAGTAGAGCAGTGGTTGAAGTTTTCTTCTTCTTCTTGGTAGTACTCCTCATGCTCGTATCCCGGGTCGATACAATCGTCTATAAATGAATATGGGGTATAGAATCACCAAACAATACTTAACTATTTCTATTTAGCACACTAAGGCACACACTTGATGATCTAGCGTCATCATAATCATCACATGAATTAAAGACTTAATCTTGTTTATCTTATTTTAGAAAAGTAATTTCTACTGATTGAAAATACTTAAGATTTAATTTTCTCCAATTAAAATATGGATCATGTTGACATATGTCATCACCACATATTCTAATACATGGGAATGTGATTTAAAGTGTTGATCATATTTTATAAAGTTTAAGGTTGTCAATTAATAGAATTAAAGTGACTAGAAATGCCTATATAGCATTATTTTTGTACTAGTCCAATGTCACTGCATCCAACCTAAATATTTTTACATATTCAGATAGACCTTATCAAATGTGATTTTTGAGAGTTGGAATCAACTCAAAAGCATTTATGGTGGATTTTTGAAAAATGTTTGAAGTTGAAAACGTCTATGTCTTGTTATTTTTGGTATAGGTGATCTATAACTCCAAATGATTTGAATCCAACGTTCTTGGATAGATAATTTAAATACCTTTCTAACAAAATTGGAATCATGTAATTTGCTTCAGTGAATCTCTTTGAATTGATTTTTGAATCTACTGACAGAATGTGGTTTTAACTAAATTGGAAAATACTTATTTGAATTCACAGGCCTGCGCGGGAAACTAAACGGGCCAGCCCAATCTGCACAGCATAGCGCAGAGGGCTGCTGACATGGGTGTCCCACCAGTCAACGACTTAAACTAACCAAAATGGTATCATGCATTCTAGGCCCTATGATTAAAAGACGATCCAACGGCTGCAGTTCATCGTCGACGACGAACAGCTCCTGCGAGGTCTAAACCCTAACGTGGCGGTGGGGGTCATGTGGGGCTCACCTGGGCTCCAGCTAGGGTTGGCGATGGGGGTGAACGACACGGTCGACGACGGCGGCTCGAATTGTGGTCACGGCAGCTCCTGGGGCGGCTCCAATCGACGGCGCCCTTCTCCTTCTGTAGCGGCGGGCTCCGGCCAAATTTCAGCGAAGCGGTGCTCGCCTTGCTCCGGGAAGGGTGTGGGAGGAGAATATCATTTTGCGGCCCGAAAGTTGGGGCGCCCAGGCAACACGGTATCCAAGTTCCCTGAAATCAGCCGCGATGACTACAGTTGGTATGCCAAATACTCAGAGGATCTTTTTTGGCACGAATTCAACTTTACGTTTCAATACAAAATATCAGGCTAACGGCCGTCAAGTTGGGATCCCTATCAGTTCTCGCTGTTATGTCGCTCCCGTCGCTTAGGTGTCAATTAGGCTTGCAGCGTTGGCGCCTGCATCCATTACACGTCTTCTTCTTCCCCGGAGCGGCAATCTGTGGGGCGTCGTAGCCATGGCGCGGAGCTAGGACATGGACGAACATGCTCGGCCCTGCTCTCCTCCCTGTAGGCTTGCAGAGTTGCCTCCTGCATCCATTACGCGTCTTCTTCTTCCCCGGAGCGGCAATATGTGGTCGCGGCCATGGCGCAGAGCTGGGACGTGACGAACCTGCTCGGCCCCGCTCTCCTCCCCATCCCGAGTCGGAGCTCGCCCTCACCATGGACGCACCCATGGCATGGTGCGGGGACGAGAATTGGTTCCCGGTGAGATCTGTCACCGTGTCGACCATGCTCGGTTCTGTTTTCCTCCTCTAGAATCTAAGCTCGCCGTCACCGTGGTTGCACCCGTACCAATTCTGCCACCTCTGTCGAGGTCTCTGTGGTAGCTCAAGTTCTGCCATGTTGGACCTGTAAGCGAATTCGGAGCTGGGCGGCAGCAACCCGTTGTTGAACCTATAAGGAATTTGCTGAAGACTGTGTGCCGCTCCAAGGTCTTCGGCTGATGCCTTCGGCTTCTGCCAACATCCACCACCGATGTGAGATCATTTAGTTACTTCAATACAAAATATCGACCAATTTAACTTGTTGATGTATTCGTTGACAATTATAATATAATCGAGCACTAGAAATATTTTGTAGTGTGTATGAGCATGATCAGTAATATAACTAAACACTAGAAATTTTAAGGCACTCCATATAAAGGAGTAGATTAATATAGAAGGTTCACCAGAGACACCACGGATATAATGTATTACATTCCACACACAGGTAATAATTAACTAAAACAAAATAAAAGCAGGGGCGGCAGCAGGAGGCCGGGACACAGAGACGCCTAGCAGGATAGGGGCATTAGCAGGAGGCAGGGACAGCCTAGTTGATGGGATACAGACCAGTCCTGACATAATCCTGGAGGAATTTGCCAAAGGCTGCATGCCGTGCCAAGGTAATCGGCCTATGGCTTCCGCCTCCGCCTCTGGCAACGCCCACCGTGTGCTGGATCATGCTGTCGAGGTCCACGTTGATTGCCCTACCATAGAATGGGAAAAACAGTCTCCCCCTACGGTAGAAACGGATTAGCCCACACAGTAACCGCCTCAGCACGTAGCGGCTCTTGTTGTCCCTGGATTCCTTGCTACCATCCACTTCATCATCATCATCCTGTTGATTTTGAAGAACATAACTTAAAACTCATACATATGATTGAATTGTATTACAACTAAAGAATTAACAACATTTACATGTAAGACAATATATACATGGATATCAAAGAGAAAGCATCTCAGCAATAGTTTGATCGGTTCATATATCATTTCATCTCAACACAATGACAAATAATTGCATCGGAGTGTATGTAGAATAAAGATTGCAGCCTCATAAGTTTCTTCAGGGACGGCGTGAGTGAACCAAGTAACAATTGCACAACCTATATTGTTCTTGTACATCGCCCCAAGTTCACTAACTCATCCCTGAAAAAATCTGACACCAATGTGTCTGCCTCTCTTTTGGGACAAATTTGAATCATTGGCCACAATAAGAAATTGAAATGTAATCATACAAAACAATATTTAGGGATATACATAGTCAGGTACAAAAACAACCCTAAATATTGTAATTATAAATAAAAACCAAACAATTAATCTTCAGGTACATGTTAAAAATACTTATCATCAAAACCATTCATATACATATGCATCATACCAATCATTAAAAGATCAGAAACAATTCAAGGATCATATATGTAGTTCCATATGAGAATAAATCTAGGGCCTCATAATTTGTTTCAGAGATGGAGTTGGCGAACCAAAGTACCAACAGCACAACCTATATTGTTTGTGTGCATTGCTGCTTCAGGTTCACCAACCCATCTCTAAAACACGACACCATCATATGTGTCTCCCCTTGAACTCTTTTGGGGAAAATTTCAATAATCGGCCTCGATGACAAACTAAAATGTAATTCTTATACACTATGAATGCATGGAATAGATAATTCAAATATCATAGTTCTATGAATGTAGAATAAAGATTGCGGCCTCATAAGTTTCTACAGGGATGGCGTAAGCGAACCAAGTAACAATTGCACAGCTTATATTGATCTTGTACATGGCCCCAGGTTCGCTAACTCATCCGTGAAAAAATCTGACACCAATGTGACTGTCTCTCTTTGGGGCAAATTTGAATCATTGGCCACAATAAGAAATTGAAATGTAATCGTACAAAACAATATTCAGGGATATACATAGTCAGGTACAAAAAAAGCCTAAATATTGTAATTATAAATAAAAACCAAACAATTAATCTTCAGGTACATGTTAAAAATACTTATGATCAAAACCATTTATATACATATGCATCATACCAATCATTAAAAGATTAGAAACAAATCAAGGATCATATACGTAGTTCCATATGAGAATAAATCAAGGGCCTCATAATTTGTTTCAAAGATGGAGTTGGAGAACCAAAGTACCAACAGCACAACCTATATTGTTTATGTGCATTGATGCCTCAGGTTCACCAACCCATCCCTAAAACACGACACCGTCATACGTGTCTCCCTTGAACTCTTTTGGGGCAAATTTCAATCATCGGCCTCGTTGACAAACTAAAATGTAATTCTTATACACTATGAATGCATGGAATAGATAATTCAAATATCATAGTTCTATGAATGTAGAATAAAGATTGCAGTCTCATAAGTTTCTACAGAGATGGCGTAAGCGAACCAAGTAACAATTGCACAGCTTATATTGATCTTGTACATGGCCCCAGGTTCGCTAACTCATCCCTGAAAAAATCTGACACCAATGTGTCTGCCTCTCTTTGGGGCAAATTTGAATCATTGGCCACAATAATAAATTGAAATGTAATCATACAAAAAAATATTCAGGGATATACATATGCATCATACAACGCATTCATAGATCAGAAACAATACAAATATTATATATATAGGTTCCATATGAGAAAAAAATTAGGGCCTCGTTTTTTTCAGCGATAGAGTCGGAGAACCAAAATACCAACAACACATCCTATATTGTTTATGTGCATTGCTGCCTTAGGTTCACTAACCATCCCTAAGAAAACGACACCATCAGATGCCCTTGCACTATTTTGGGGCAAAATTGAATCATTGGGCTCAGTAAGGAATAGAAATGTAATGTTATAGGCATGCTGTGTATCGAAATCAACACTCAACTAGCAAACTCAACTAGATGGCAGATGAGTAGATTGGGGTTTTATGACTAGACGGATTGGGGTTTTCTGACTAGATGGCAGATGCATCAATCGACCGATCGAACCATATATATACTACCCTACTTCAAGATCAAAAGAATTTGTACACGATTGAGCAAATCCTATGTATGAACAGTGAAATCTGCGGCTACGACTAGAGAAGCTAGCAATATAGTACCTCGGACTCCTCATCAAGGACCTCCTCCTCGAACTCGTCATTCTCCACGATTGTGTCGAAGATTTCTTGTACGGCGATGGGGTCGTTGATGTAGAGCACTGGATTGCCTCCGCATGCCGCCTGCCCCCCATCCAGATCTACCGCTAGCACCACGACGTTGTGAGCCACCTGCTGCTCGGCGGCGACGGCTACTGGCTAGACGGATGAGCTCGCACCCTTGATGGCGCGGCGACGAGCGGTGTTCGTGCCTGGAGAAGACGCCTCCACCTGCTTGGCAACAACCGAGCCATTTGCTGTTGCGCCTTCAACTGGCTTCACATCCGGCTCGTCTCAACGCGTACGCTTCATGGCGCACCTAGGGAAGGAGGTAGTGCAAGCGAGGGAGCTTCGGCGCGCGCGGTAGGTGCAGATTGGGGTCTTGGGACTAGACAGACTGGGGGAAAATGACACGAGCACATGGAAGAATAAGGTCGAGCGGGTTTATAAACACCGAACTGTTCGTAGTCCTCGAGTGGACACGTGTGGTGGGTGGGGGGCTACCATGATCTCCACCTCTTTTTTTTGGGGTTCCCTTTTTTTGAAACAGGCACGATCTCCACTTTAGAGCTGCATTGAAAAAACGCTCATGGTAGACCTTGATTCCAGTGCATGCAAGTGGCACAGAACCAATTTCTAGAAATGTTAGATCTACTCGAGGTGGGCCCTTGACTCATGGAAGTTACTTGCGGTAGGGCCCAGTTGGAAGTGAGATTGAGAGCGCTGCGTAAAAATGGGATATGTCTTATTAAAATCAAGTGCCAATAAATTGCAGCGTCATGTCGACAACCTTGCACTCGATGACCCTGTTGCCCTGTGCATGTGTTGTAGTAGCAGTAGTAGCCTTTGCAGACTAGATTAAACGTGACATGACCACTCGATGACTTTTTCCATGGACGACATCATGTTCCTTCTTGTAGAGGGAGACGTCTGTGCTGTCTCGCGTTGTACTGTGAAGAGCACGACCTGTGCAACTATCATCGTTGGATCACACAGGATCAACGGTTGGTGCGCACGATCCGCGTGACAACTATGACAACCAATCAGGGCGTAGCAGATAGATTGAGTACAGGTTTGGGCTTCTACGAAAGAGAGAGCGGGAACCAAAGGCAAAACTAAGTAGTATCAAAAAACCAAGGGCAAAACTGAGTAGTATCAAAAAACCAAGGGAAAAACTGAGTAGTATAAAAATCGAAAGTGAGTGTCTTGTATAATGAAATACATCATGGCATACATCAAATTATGCCAAGATAGATCCACTAGAGTTTATTGCATGTGTGTTCTTCTCATAAACCACATATGGATCACCCAGAGTCATTGCATGTCTGTTCTTCTCACAAACCACACATGGATCCAGCAGTGTCATTGCATGTGTTTTCTTTTCATGAACCACACCCAGTGTCATTGCATGTGTGTTCTTCTCACAGACCACACATGGATCCACCAGTGTCATTGCATGTGTGGTCTTCTCATGAACCACACCTAGAGTCATTGCATGTCTGTTCTTCTCACAAACCACATACGCATCTACCAGTGTCATTGGATGTGTATTCTTTTCATGAACCACACCCAGTGTCATTGCATGTGTATTCTTCTCACAAACCACACATGGATCCACCAATATCATTGCATGTCTGTTCTTTTCATGAACCACATCCAGTGTCATTGCATGTGTGCTCTTCTCACAAACCACACATGGATCCACCAGTGTCATTGCATGTTTGCACTTTTCATTAACCAGAGTTAGAGTCATTGCATGTTTGTTATTTTCACAAACCACATATCACCACTGTCATTGCATGTGTGTTCTTCTCATAAACCACATATGGATCCACCCAGTGTGATTGCATGTGTGTTCTTCTCACAAACCACATATGGATCCACCAGTGTCATTGGATGTGTGTTCTTTTCATGAACCACACCTAGTTTCATTGCATGTTTGTTCCTCTCACAAACCACACATGGATCCACCAGTGTCATTGCATGTATGTTCTTCTCACCACACATGGATCCACCCAGTGTGAGTGCATGTCTATTCTTTTCACAAACCACATATGGATCCACCAGTGGCATTGCATGTGTGTTCTTTTCATCAACCACACCTAGTGTCATTGCATGTGTGTTCTTCTCAAAAACCACATATGGATCGACTAGTGTCATTGCATGTGTGTTCTTCTCATGAACCATACCTAGAGTCATTGCATGTCTGTTATTCTCACAAACCACACAAGGATACACCAGTGTCATTGAATGTGTGTTCTTTTCATGAACCACAGCTAGTGTCATTGCATCTGTTTTCTTCTCATGAACCACACCCAGAGTCATTGCATGTCTGTTCTTCTCACAAACCACATAAGGATCCACCAGTGTCATTGGATGTGTATTCTTTTCATGAACCACACCCAGTGTCATTGCATGTGTGTTCTTCTCACAAACCACACATGGATCCACCAGTATCATTGCATGTCTGTTCTTTTCATGGACCACAACTAGTGTCATTACATGTCTGTTCTTCTCACAAACCACACATGGATCCACCAGTGTCATTGCATGTCTGCTCTTTTCATTAACCATAGTTAGAGTCATTGCATGTGTATTCTTTTCATGAACCATAGCTAGAGTCATTGCATGTGTGTTCTTCTCACAAACCACATAAGGATACACCAGTTTCATTGCATGTGTGTTCTTCTCATGAACCACAGCTAGAGTCATTGCATGTCTGTTATTCTCACAAACCACATAAGGATACACCAGTGTCATTGCATGTGTTTTTTTTTCATGAACCACACCCAGTGTCATTGGATGTGTGTTCCTCTCATAAACCACACATGAATCCACCAGTGTCATTGCATGTCTTCTCTTTTCATTAACCACAGTTAGAGTCATTACATGTGTGTTATTTTCACAAACCACATATCACCAGTGTCATTGCATGTGCGTTCTTCTCACAAACCAAATAAGGATCCACTAGTGTCACTGGATGGTGTTCTTTTCATGAACCACACCCAGTGTCATTGCATGTATGTTCCTCTCACAAACCACACATGAATCTACCAGTGTCATTGCATGTGTGTTCTTCTCTTGAACCACAACTAGAGTCATTGGATGTGTGTTCTTCTCATGAACCACATCTAGAGTCATTACATGTGTGTTCTTCTCATGAACCACAACTAGAGTCATTGGATGTGTGTTCTTCTCATGAACCACATCTAGAGTCATTACATGTGTGTTCTTCTCACAAACCACATAAGGATCCACCAGTGTCAGTGCATGTGTGTTCTTTTCATGAACCACGCCTAGTGTCATTGGATGTGTGTTCCTCTCATAAACCACACATGGATCCACCAGTGTCATTGCATGTGTGTTCTTTTTACTAACAACAACTAGAGTCATTGCATGTGTGTTCTTTTCACATACCACATATGGATCCACCCGTGTCATTGAAATGTGTGTTCTTCTCATTAACCACAGCTAGAGTCATTGCATGTGTGTTCTCTTCAGAGACCACACATTGATCCATCAGTGTCATTGCATGTTTGTTCTTTTTACTAACAATAACTAGAGTCATTACATGTGCGTTCTTTTCACATACCACAAATCGATCCACCAATGTCATTGAAACGTGTGTTCTCTTTAGAGACCACACATGGATCCACCAGTGTCATTGCATGTGTGTTCTTTTTACTTACAACAACTGGAGTCATTTCATGTGCGTTCTTTTCACATACCACATATGGATCCACCAGTGTCATTGAAAAGTGTGTTCTCTTCAGAGACCAGACATGGATCCACCAGTGTCATTGCATGTGTGTGTTTTTTACAAACAACAACTAGAGTCATTTCATGACTATTCTTTTCACATGCCACATATGGATCCACCAGTGTCATTCAAATGTGTGTTCTCTTCAGAGACCACACATGCATCCACCAGTGTCATTGCATGTGTGTTCTTTTGACTAACAACAACTGGAATCATTGCATGTGTGTTCTTTTCACATACCACACATGGATCCACTTGTGTTATTGAAATGTGTGTTCTCTTCAGAGACCACACATGGATCCACCAGTGTCATTGCATTTGTGTTCTTTTCATGAACCACACCCAGTGTCATTCATGCCTGTTCCTCTCACAAACCACACATGGATCCACCAATGTCATTGCATGTGTGTTCTTCTCATGAACCACAACTAGAGTCATTGGATGTGTGTTCTTTTCATGAATCATAGCTAGAGTCATTGCATGTGTGTTCTTCTTAGAAACCACATAAGGATACACCAGTGTCAATGCATGTGTGTTTTTCTCATGAACCACATCTAGAGTCATTACATGTCTGTTCTTCTCACAAACCACACATGGATCCACCAGTGTCGTTGCATGTGTGTTCTTCTTATGAACCACATCTAGAGTCATTGGATGTGTGTTCTTATCATGAACCACAGCTAGAGTCATTGCATGTATGTTCTTCTCACAAACCACATATGGATCCACCAATGTCATTGCATGTCTGTTCTTTCCATGAACCACACCCAGTGTCATTGCATGTGTATTCTTCTCATAAACCACATATGGATCACCCAGAGTCATTGCATGTTTGTTCTTCTCACAAACCACACATGGATCCACCAGTGTCATTTCATGTGTTTTCTTTTCATGAACCACACACAGTGTCATTGCATGTGTGTTTTTCTCACAGACCACACATGGATCCACCAGTGTCATTGCATGTGTGTTCTTCTCATGAACCACACCCAGAGTCATTGCATGTCTGTTATTCTCACAAACCACATAAGGATCCACCAGTGTCATTGGATGTGTATTCTTTTCATGAACCACACCCAGTGTCATTGCATGTGTGTTCTTCTCACAAACCACACATGGATCCACCAGTATCATTGCATGTCTGTTCTTTTCGTGAACCACATCCAGTGTCATTGCACGTGTGTTCTTCTCACAAACCACACATGGATCCACCAGTGTCATTGCATGTCTGCTCTTTTCATTAACCACAGTTAGAGTCATTGCATGTCTATTCTTTTCGCAAACCACATATCACTAGTGTCATTGCATGTGTGTTCTTCTCATAAACCACATATGGATCCACCCAGTGTGATTGCATGTGTGTTCTTCTTGGAAACCACATAAGGATCCACCAGTGTCATTGGATGTGTGTTCTTTTCATGAACCATACCGAGTGTCATTGCATGTTTGTTCCTCTCACAAACCACACATGGATCCACCAGTGTCATTGCATGTGTGTTTTCTCATGAACTACACATGGAACCACCCAGTGTGATTGCATGTCTATTATTTTCACAAACCACATATGGATCCACCAGTATCATTGCATGTGTGTTCTTTTCATGAACCACACCCAGTGTGATTGCATGTGTGTTCTTCTCATAAACCACATATGGATCCACCAGTGTCATTGCATGTGTGTTCTTCTCATGAACCACATCTAGAGTCATTGCATGTCTGTTATTCTCACAAACAACATAAGGTTACACAAGTGTCATTGCATGTGTGTTCTTTTCATGAACCACAGCTACAGTCATTGCATGTGTGTTCTTCTCACAGAACACACATGGATACACCAGTTTCATTGCATGTGTGTTCTTCCCATGAACCACACCCAAAGTCATTGAATGTCTGTTCTTCTCACAGACGACATAAGGATCCACCAGTGTCATTGGATGTGTATTCTTTTCATGAACCACACCAAGTGTTATTTCATGTGTGTTCTTCTCACAAACCACACATGGATCCACCAGTACCATTGCATGTCTGTTCTTTTCATGAACCACAACTAGTGTCATTGCATGTGTGTTCTTCTCACAAACCACACATGGATCCACCAGTGTCATTGCATGTCTGCTCTTTTCATTAACCACAGTTAGATCCATTGCATGTGTGTTCTTCTCACAAACCACAGCTAGATTCATTGCATGTGTGTTCTTCTCACAAACCACATAAGGATACACTAGTGTCAATGCATGTGTGTTCTTCTCATGAACCATAGCTAGAGTCATTGCATGTCTGTTATTCTCACAAACCACATAAGGATACACCAGTGTAATTGTATGTGTGTTCTTTTCATGAACCACACCTAGTGTCATTGGATGTGTGTTCCTATCATAAACCACACGTGGATCCACCAGTGTCATTGCATGTCTTCTCTTTTCATTAACCACAGTTAGAGTCATTGCATGTGTGTTCTTTTCACAAACCACATATCACCAGTGTCATTGCATGTGTGTTCTTCTCACAAACCACATAAGGATCCACCAGTGTCATTGGATGTGTGTTCTTCTCATGAACCACACCCATTGTCATTGCATGTCTGTTCCTCTCACTAACCACACATGTATCCACCGGTGTCATTGCATGTGTGTTCTTCTCATGAACCACAGCTAGAGTCATTGGATGTCTGTTCTTCTCATGAACCACAGCTAGAGTCATTGCATGTCTGTTCTTCTCACAAACCACATAAGGATCCACCAGTATCATTGCATGTGTGTTCTTTTCATGAACCACATCCAGTGTCATTGGATGTGTGTTCCTCTCATAAACCACACATGGATCCACTACTGTCATTGCATGTGTGTTCTTCTCATGAACCACAGCTAGAGTCATTGGATGTGTGTTCTTTTCATGAACCACAGCTAGAGTCATTGCATGTGTGTTCTTCTCACAAACCACATAAGGATACACCAGTGTCATTGCATGTGTGTTATTTTCAGAGACCACACATGGATCCACCAGTGTCACTTCATGTGTGTTGTTTTTACTAACAACAACCTGAGTCATTTCATGACTATTCTTTTCACATACCACATGTGGATACACCAGTGTCATTGAAATGAGTGTTCTCTTCAGTGACCACACATGGATCCACTAGTGGCATTGCATGTGTGTTCTTTTTACTAACAACAACCAGAGTCATTGCATGTGTGTTCTTTTCACAATCCACCTATGGATCCACCAGTGTTATTGCATGTGTGTTCTTCTCATTAACCATAGCTAGAGTCATTACATGTGTGTTCTCTTCAGAGACCACACATGCATCCACCAGTGTCATTGCATGTGTGTTCTTTTGACTAACAACAACTGGAGTCATTGCATGTGTGTTCTTTTCACATACCACATATGGATCCACTTGTGTCATTGAAATGTGTGTTCTCTTTAGAGACCACACATGGATCCACCACTGTCATTGCATTTGTGTTCTTTTCGTGAACCACACCCAGTGTCATTGCATGTCTGTTCCTCTCACAAACCACACATGGATCCACCAATGTCATTGCATGTGTGTTCTTCTCATGAACCACAGCTAGAGTCATTGGATGTGTGTTCTTTTCATGAATCACAACTAGAGTTATTGCATGTGTGTTCTACTCAGAAACCACATAAGGATACACCAGTGTCATTGCATGTGTGTTCTTCTCATGAACCACATCTAGAGTCATTACATGTATGTTCTTCTCACAAACCACACATGGATCCACCAATGTCGTTGCATGTGTGTTCTTCTCATGAACCACATCTAGAGTCATTGGATGTGTGTTCTTATCATGAACCACAGCTAGAGTCATTGCATGTCTGTTCTTCTCACAAACCACATATGGATCCACCAATGTCATTGCATGTCTGTTATTTTCATGAACAACACCTAGTGTCATTGCATGTGTGTTCTTCTCATCAACCACATATGGATCACCCAGAGTCATTGCATGTCTGTTCTTCTCACAATCCACACATGGATCCACCAGTGTCATTGCATGTGTTTTCTTTTCATGAACCACACCCAGTGTCATTGCATGTGTGTTTTTCTCACAGACCACACATGGATCCACCAGTGTCATTGCATGTGTGTTCTTCTCATGAACCACACCCAGAGTCATTTCATGTCTGTTCTTCTCACAAACCACATAAGGATCCACCAGTGTCATTGGATGTGTATTCTTTTCATGAACCACACCCAGTGTCATTGCATGTGTGTTCTTCTCACAAACCACACATGGATCCACCAGTATCATTGCATGTCTGTTCTTTTCATGAACCACATCCAGTGTCATTGCATGTGTGTTCTTCTCACAAACCACACATGGATCCACCGGTATCATTGCATATCTTCTCTTTTCATTAACCACAGTTAGAGTCATTGCATGTCTGTTCTTTTCGCAAACCAAATATCACCAGTGTCATTGCATGTGTGTTCTTCTCATAAACCACATATGGATCCACCTAGTGTGATTGCATGTGTGTTCTTCTCGCAAACCACATAAGGATCCACCAGTGTCATGGGATGTGTGTTCTTTTCATAAACCACACCGAGTGTCATTGCATGTTTGTTCTTGTCACAAACCACACATGGATCCACCAGTGTCATTGCATGTGTGTTCTTCTCATGAACTACACATGGATCCACCCAGTGTGATTGCATGTTTGTTCTTTTCACAAACCACAAATGGATCCACCAGTGTCATTGCATGTGTTTTCTTTTCATGAACCATACCCGGTGTCATTCCATGTGTGTTCTTCTCATAAACCACATATGGATCCACCAGTGTCATTGCGTATGTGTTCTTCTCATGAACCACATCTAGAGTCATTGCATGTTTGTTATTCTCACAAACCACATAATGATACACCAGTGTCATTGCACGTGTGTTCTTTTCATGAACTACAGCTAGAGTCAATGAATGTGTGTTCTTCTCACAGACCACACATGGATACACCAGTGTCATTGCATGTGTGTTATTCTCATGAACCACACCCAGAGTCATTGGATGTCTGTTCTTCTCACAGACCACATAAGGATCCACCAGTGTCATTGGATGTGTATTATTTTCATGAACCACACCCAGTGTCATTGCATGTGTGTTCTTGTCACAAACCACACATGGATCCAACGGTATCATTGCATGTCTGTTCTTTTCATGAACCACAGCTAGTGTCATTGCATGTGCGTTCTCACAAACCACACATGGATCCACCAGTGTCATTGCATGTCTGCTCTTTTCATTAACCATAGTTAGAGTCATTGCATGTGTGTTCTTCTCACAAACCACAGCTAGAGTCATTGCATGTGTTTTCTTCTCACAAACCACATAAGGATACATCAGTGTCATTGCATGTGTTTTCTTCTCATGCACCACAGCTAGAATCATTGCATGTCTGTTATTCTCACAAACCACATAAGGATACACCAGTGTCATTGCATGTGTGTTCTTTTCATGAACCACACCTAGTATCATTGGATGTGTGTTCCTCTCATAAACCACACATGGATCCACCAGTGTCATTGCATGTCTGCTCTTTTCATTCACCATAGTTACAGTCATTGCATGTGTGTTCTTTTCACAAACCACATATCACCAGTGTCATTGCATGTGTGTTCTTCTCACAAACCACATAAGGATCCACCAGTGTCATTGGATGTGTGTTCTTTTCATGAACCACACCCAGTGTCATTGCATGTATGTTAATCTCAATAACCACACAATTATCCACCAGTGTCATTGCATGTGTGTTCTTCTCATGAAGCACAACTAGAGTCATTGGATGTCTGTTCTTCTCATGAACCACAGGTAGAGTCATTGCATGTCTGTTCTTCTGACAAACCACATAAGTATCCACCAGTGTCATTGGATGTGTGTTCTTTTCATGAACCACACCCAGTGTCATTGGATGTGTGTTCCTATCATAAACCACACATGGATCCACCAGTGTTATTACATGTGTGTTCTTCTCATGAACCACAACTAGAGTCATTGGATGTGTGTTCTTTTCATGAACCACAGCTAGAGTCATTGCATGTGTGTTCTTCTCACAAACCACATAAGGATACACCAGTGTCATTGCATGTGTGTTCTTTTCAGAGACCACACATGGATCCACAAGTGTCACTGCATGTGTGTTCTTTTTACTGATAACAACTTGAGTCATTTCATGACTATTCTTTTCACATACCACATGTGGATACACTAGTGTCATTGAAATGTGTGTTCTCTTCAGAGACCACACATGGATCCACCAGTGGCATTGCATGTGTGCTCTTTTTACTAACAACAACGAGTGTCATTGCATGTGTGTTCTTTTTACTAATAACAACTAGAGTCATTGCATGTGTGTTCTTTTCACATACCACATATGGATCAACATGTGTCATTGAAATGTGTGTTCTTCTCATTAACCACAGCTAGAGTCATTGCATGTGTGTTCTCTTCAGATACCACACATGGATCCACCAGTGTGATTGCATGTGTGTTCTTTTTACTAACAACAAATGGAGTCACTGCATGTGTGTTCTTTTCACATACCACATATGGATCCACCAGTGTCATTGAAGTGTGTGTTCTATTTAGAGAGCACACATGGTTCCACCAGTGTCATTGCATGTGTGTTATTTTTACTAATAACAACTAGAGTCATTGCATGTGTGTTCTTTTCACATACCACATATGGATCAACATGTGTCATTGAAATGTGTGTTCTTCTCATTAACCATAGCTAGAGTCATTGCATGTGTGTTGTTCTCACAAACCACATAAGGATACACCAGTGTCATTGCATGTGTGTTCTTTTCAAAGACCACACATGGATCCACTAGTGTCACTGCATGTGTGTTCTTTTTACTAAAAACAACTTGAGTCATTTCATGACTATTATTTTCACATACCACATGTGGATACACGAGTGTCATTGAAATGTGTGTTCTCTTCAGAGACCATACATGGATCCACCAGTGGCATTGCATGTGTGTTCTTTTTACTAACAACAACCAGAGTCATTGCATGTGTGTTCTTTTCACAATCCACCTATGGATCCACCAGTGTTATTGCATGTGTGTTCTTCTCATTAACCATAGCTAGAGTCATTACATGTGTGTTCTCTTCAGAGACCACACATGCATCCACCAGTGTCATTGCATGTGTGTTCTTTTGACTAACAACAACTGGAGTCATTGCATGTGTGTTCTTTTCACATACCACATATGGATCCACTTGTGTCATTGAAATGTGTGTTCTCTTTAGAGACCACACATGGATCCACCAGGGTCATTGCATTTGTGTTCTTTTCATGAACCACACCCAGTGTCATTGCATGTCTGTTCCTCTCACAAACCACACATGGATCCACCAGTGTCATTGCATGTGTGTTCTTCTCATGAACCACAGCTAGAGTCATTGGATGTGTGTTCTTTTCATGAATCACAACTAGAGTCATTGCATGTGTGTTCTTCTCAGAAACCACATAAGGATACACCAATGTCATTGCATGTGTGTTCTTCTCATGAACCACATCTAGAGTCATTACATGTCTGTTCTTCTCACAAACCACACATGGATCCACCAGTGTCGTTGCATGTGTGTTCTTCTCATGAACCACATCTAGAGTCATTGGATGTGTGTTCTTATCATGAACCACAGCTAGAGTCATTGCATGTTTGTTCTTTTCACAAACCACATATTGATCCACCAATGTCATTGCATGTCTGTTCTTTTCATGAACAACACCCAGTGGCATTGCATGTGTGTTCTTCTCATAAACCACATATGGATCACCTAGAGTCATTGCATGTATGTTCTCACAAACCACACATGGATCCACCAGTGTCATTGCATGTGTTTTCTTTTCATGAACCACACCCAGTGTCATTGCATGTGTGTTTTTCTCACAGACCACACATGGATCCACCAGTGTCATTGCATGTGTGTTCTTCTCATGAACCACACCCAGCGTCACTACATGTGTGTTCTTCTCACAAACCACACATGGATCCACCAGTGTCATTGCATGTCTGCTCTTTTCATTAACCATAGGTAGAGTCATTGCATGTCTGTTCTTTTCGCAAACCACATATCACCAGTGTCATTGCATATGTGTTCTTCTCATAAACCACATATGTATCCACCCAGTGTGATTGCATGTGTGTTCTTCTCGCAAACCACATAAGGATCCACCAGTTTCATTGGATGTGTGTTCTTTTCATGAACCACACTGAGTGTCATTGCATGTTTGTTCCTCTCACAAACCACACATGGATCCTCCAGTGTCATTGCATGTGTGTTATTTTCATGAACCACATCCAGTGTCATTGCATGTGTGTTCTTCTCACAAACCACACATGGATTCACCAGTGTCATTGCATGTCTTCTCTCTGCATTAACTATAGTTAGAGTCATTGCATGTTTGTTCTTTTCGCAAACAACATATCAACAGTGTCATTGCATATGTGTTCTTCTCATAAACCACATATGTATCCACCCAGTGTGATTGCATGTGTGTTCTTCTGGCAAACCACATTAGGATCCACCAGTGTCATTGGATGTGTGTTCTTTTCATGAACCACACTGAGTGTCATTGCATGTGTGTTCTTCTCATAAACCACATATGGATCCACCAGTGTCATTGCATGTGTGTTCTTTTCACGAACCAGATCTAGAGTCATTGCGTGTCTGTTATTCTCACAAACCACAAAAAGATACACCAGTGTCATTGCATGTGTGTTCTTTTCACGAACCACAGCTAGAGTCATTGCATGTGTGTTCTTCTCACAGATCACACATGGATACACCAATGTCATTATATGTGTGTTCTTCTCATGAACCACACCTAGAGTCATTGAATGTCTGTTCTTCTCACAGACCACATAAGGATCCACCAATGTCATTGGTTGTGTATTATTTTCATGAACCACACCCAGTGTCATTGCATGTGTGTTCTTCTCACAAACCACACATGGATCCACCAGTGCCGTTGCATGTCTGCTCTTTTCATTAACCATAATTAGAGTCATTCATATGTGTTCTTCTCACAAACCACAGCTAGAGTCATTGCATGTGTGTTCTTCTCACAAACCATATAAGGATACACCAGTGTCATTGCATGTTTGTTCTTCTCAAGAACCACAGCTAGAGTCATTGCATGTCTATTATTCTCTCAAACCACGTAAGGATACACTAGTGTCATTGCATCTATGTTCTTTTCATGAACCACACCTAGTGTCATTGGATGTGTGTTCCTCTCATAAACCACACATGGATCCACCAGTGTCATTGCATGTCTGCTCTTTTCATTAACCACAGTTAGAGTCATTACATGTGTGTTCTTTTCACAAACCACATATCATCAGTGTCATTGCATGTGTGTTCTTCTCACAAACCACATAAGGATCCACCAGTGCCATTGGATGTGTGTTCTTTTCATGAACCACACCCAGTGTCATTGCATGTCTATTAATCTCACTAACCACACATGGATCCACCAGTGTCATTGCATGTCTGCTCTTCTCATGAACCACAGCTAGAGTCATTGCATGTCTGTTTTTCTGACAAACCACATAAGGATCCACCAGTGTCATTGGATGTGTGTTGTTTTCAAGAACCACACCTAGTGTCATTGGATGTGTGTTCCTATCATAAACCACACATGGATCCACCAGTGTCATTGCATGTGTGCTCTTCTCATGAACCACAGCTAGAGTCATTGAATGTGTGTTCTTTTCATGAACCATAGCTAGAGTCATTGCATGTGTGTTCTCTTCAGAGACCACACATGGATCCACCAGTGTCATTGCATGTGTGTTCTTTTTACTAACAACAACTGGAGTAATTTCATGACTATTCTTTTCACATACCACATATGGATCCACTAGTGTCATTGAAATGTGTGTTCTCTTTAGAGGCCACACATGGATCCACCAGTGTCATTGCATGTGTGCTCTTTTTACTAACAAGAACCAGTGTCATTGCATGTGTTTTTTTTCACAATCCACCTATGGATCCAGCAGTGTCATTGCATGTGTGTTCTTCTCATAAACCACGGCTAGAGTCATAGCATGTGTGTTCTCTTGAGATACCACACATGGATCCACCAGTGTCATTGCATGTGTGTTCTTTTTACTAACAACAAATGGAGTCATTGCATGTGTGTTCTTTTCACATACCACATACGGATCCACCAGTGTCATTGAAGTGTGTGTTCTCTTTAGAGACCACACATGGATCCACCAGTGTCATTGCATGTGTGTTCTTTTTACTAACAACAATTAGAGTCATTGCATGTGATTTCTTTTCACATACCACATATGGATCCACATGTGTCATTGAAATGTGTGTTCTTGTCATTAACCACAGCTAGATTCATTGCATGTGTGTTCTTCTCACAAACCACATAAGGATACACCAGTGTCATTGCATGTGTGTTCTTTTCAAAGACCACACATGGATCCACTAGTGTCACTGCATGTGTGTTCTTTTTACTAACAAAAACTTGAGTCATTTCATGACTATTCTTTTCACATACCACATGTGGATACACCAGTGTCATTGAAATGTGTGTTCTCTTCAGAGACCACACATGGATCCACCAGTGGCATTGCATGTGTGTTCTTTTTACTAACAACAACCAGAGTCATTGCATGTGTGTTCTTTTCTCAATCCACCTATGGATCCACCAGTGTCATTGCATGTGTTTTCTTTTCATGAACCACACCCAGTGTTAGTGCATGTGTGTTCTTCTCATAAACCACATATGGATCCACCAGTGTCATTGCATGTGTGTTCTTTTCATGAACCACATCTAGAGTCATTGCATGTCTGTTATTCTCACAAACCACATAAGGATACACCAGTGTCATTGCATCTATGTTCTTTTCATGAACCACAGCTAGAGTCATTGCATGTGTGTTCTTCTCACAGACCACACATGTATACACCAGTGTCATTGTATGTGTGTTCTTCTCATGAACCACACCCAGAGTCATTGGATGTCTGTTCTTCTCACAGACCGCATAAGGATCCACCAATGTCATTGGACGTGTATTCTTTTCATGAACCACACCCAGTGTCATTGCATGTGTGTTCTTCTCACAAACCACACATGGATCCACCAGTATCATTGCATGTCTGTTCTTTTCATGAACCACAACCAGTGTCATTGCATGTGTGTAATTCTCACAAACCACACATGGATCCACCAGTGTCATTGCATGTCTGCTCTTTTCATTAACCACAGTTAGAGTCATTCATGTGTGCTCTTCTCACAAACCACAGCTAGAGTCATTGCATGTTTGTTCTTCTCACAAACCACATGAGGATACACCAGTGTCATTGCATGTGTGTTCTTCTCATGAACCACAGCTAGAGTCATTGCATGTCTGTTATTCTCCCAAACCACGTAAGGATACACCAGTGTCATTGCATCTGTGTTCTTTTCATGAACCACACCTAGTGTCATTGGATGTGTGTTCCTCGCATAAACCACACATGGATCCACCAGTGTCATTGCATGTCTGCTCTTTTCATTAACCACAGTTAGAGTCATTGCATGTGTGTTCTTTTCACAAACCACATATCACCAGTGTCAATGCATGTGTGTTCTTCTCACAAACCACATATGGATCCACCAGTGTCATTGGATGTGTGTTCTTTTCATGAACCACACCTAGTGTCATTGCATGTCTGTTAATATGACTAACCACACATGGATCCACCAGTGTCATTGCATGTGTGTTCTTCTCATGAACCACAACCAGAGTCATTGGATGTCTGTTCTTCTCATGAACCACAGCTAGAGTCATTGCATGTATGTGCTTCTGACAAACCACATGAGGATCCACCAGTGTCATTGCATATGTGTTCTTTTCATGAACCACACCCAGTGTCATTGGATGTGTGTTCCTCTCATAAACCACACATGGATCCACCAGTGTCATTGCATGTGTGCTCTTCTCATGAACCACAGCTAGAGTCATTGGATGTGTGTTATTTTCATGAACCACAACTAGAGTAATTGCATGAGTGTTCTTCTCACAAACCACATAAGGATACACCAGTGTCATTGCATGTGTGTTCTTTTCAGAGACCACACATGGATCCACCAGTGTCACTACATGTGTGTTCTTTTTACTAACAACAACTTGAGTCATTTCATGACTATTCTTTTCACATACCACATGTGGATACACCAGTGTCATTGAAATGTGTGTTCTTTTTACTAACAACAACTTGAGTCATTTCATGACTATTCTTTTCACATACCACACATGGATCCACCAGTGGCATTGCATGTGTGTTCTTTTTACTAACAACAACTAGAGTCATTGCATGTGTGTTCTTTTCACAATCCACCTATGGATCCACCAGTGTCATTGCATGTGTGTTCTTCTCATTAACCACAGCTAGAGTCATTGCATGTGTGTTCTCTTCAGAGACCACACATGGATCCACCAGTGTCATTGCATGCGTGTTCTTTTTACTAACAACAACTGGAGTCATTTCATGACTATTCTTTTCACATACCACATATGGATCCACCAGTGTCATTGAAATGTGTGTTCTCTTCAGAGACCACACATGGATCCACCAGTGTCATTGCATGTGTGCTATTTTTACTAACAACAACCAGTGTAATTGTATGTGTTTTTTTTTCACAATCAACCTATGGATCCAGCAGTGTCATTGCATGTGTGTTCTTCTCATTAACCACAGCTAGAGTCATTGCTTGTGTATTCTCTTCAGATACCACACATGAATCCACCAGTGTCATTACATGTGTGTTCTTTTTCCTGACAACAAATGGAGTCATTGCATGTGTGTTCTTTTCACATACCACATATGGATCCACTAGTGTCATTAAAATGTGTGTTCTCTTTAGAGACCACACATGGATCCACCAGTGTCATTGCATGTGTGTTCTTTTTACTAACAACAACTAGAGTCATTGCATGTGTGTTCTTTTCACATACCACATATGGATCCACATGTGTCATTGAAATGTGTGTTCTTCTCATTAACCACAGCTAGAGTCATTGCATGTGTGTTCTTTTTACTAACAATAACTGGAGTCATTGCATGTGTGTTCTTTTCACATACCACATATGGATCCACCAGTGTCATTGAAATGTGTGTTCTCTTCAGAGACCACACATGGATCCACTAGTGTCATTGCATGTGTGTTCTTTTTACTAACAACAACTAGAGTCATTGCATGTGTGTTCTTTTCACATACCACATATGGATCCACCTGTGTCATTGATATGCGTGTTATCTTCAGAGACCATACATGGATCCATCAGTGTCATTGCATGTGTGTTATTTTTACTAACAACAATTGGAGTCATTGCATGTGTGTTCTTTTCACATACCACACATGGATCCACCAGTGTCATTGAAATGTGTGTTCTCTTCAGAGACCACACATGGATACACCAGTGTCATTGCATGTGTGTTCTCTTCATGAACCACACCCAGTGTCATTGCATGTCTGTTCCTCTCACAAACCACACATGGATCCACCAGTGTCATTCCATGTGTATTCTTCTCATGAACCACAACTAGAGTCATTGGATGTGTGTTCTTTTCAAGAACCACAGCTAGAGTCATTGCATGCGTGTTCTTCTCACAAACCACATAAGGATACACCAGTGTCATTGCATGTGTGTTCTTCTCATGAACCACATCTAGAGTTATTACATGTCTGTTCTTCTCACAAACCACACATGGATCCACTAGTGTCATTGCATGTGTGTTCTTCTCATGAACCACATCTAGAGTCATTGGATGTGTGTTCTTTTCATGAACCACAGCTAGAGTCATTGCATGTTTATTCTTCTCACAAACCACATATGGATCCACCACTGTCATTGCATGTCTGTTCTTTTCATGAACCACACCTAGTGTCATTGCATGTATGTTCTTCTCATAAACCACATATGGATCCACCAGTGTCATTGCATGTGCGTTCTTCTCATGTACCACATCTAGAGTCATTGCATGTATGTTATTCTCACAAACCACATAAGGATACACCAATGTCATTGCATGTGTTTTCTTTTCGTGGACCACACCTAGTTTCATTGCATGTGTGTTCCTCTTACAGACCACACATGGATCCACCAGTGTCATTGCATGTGTGTTCTTCTCATGAACGACACCCAGAGTCATTGCATGTCTATTCTTCTCACAAAGCACATAAGGATCCACCAATCTCATTGGATGTGTATTCTTTTCATGAACCACACCTAGTGTCATTGCATGTGTGTTCTTCTCACAAACCACACATGGATCCACCGGTATCATTGCATGTCTGTTCTTTTCATGAACCACAACCAGTGTCATTGCATGTGTGTTCTTCTCACAAACCACACATGGATCCACCAGTGTCATTGCATGTCTGCCCTTTTCATTAACCACAGTTAGAGTCATTGCATGTGTTTTCTTTTCATGAACCACACCTAGTGTCATTGCATGTTTGTTCCTCTCAGAGACCACACATGGATCCACCAGTGTCATTGCATGTGTGTTTGATACATTGCAAATGTATCTATAATTTATGATGTTCCATGCTTGGTTTTATCTACTTTCTTGTGTTTTGTCCACACTTTGGAGTACTTTTCATATGATTTCTTGGACTAACCTATTAACAAGAGCCACAGTGCCAACTGCCTGTTTTCTTCTATTTTTGGTTTCAGGAAGTCAGAAAATGAATATTCTCGGAATTGGATGGGACAAAAGCCAAAGTCACTATTTTACCGGGGGACACTTGGAGCCAGAATATGAGACGGAGAGGGGCTGGGGCCTGGCCACACCACCTGGCCGCACGGCCTGGCCTGGACCGCGCCAGGGGGTGGTCTGGCTACCCCAGGCACCCCCTCGGCCTCTCCTTCCGCCTATATATTGCCTCTGATACGGAAACCCTAAGTACACGATCAAAAATCCACGAAAGAGTCTGTAGCCGCCATCATCTCCATCCCTAGATCAGGAGGGATCTGAAGCTCTTCCCGGCACCCTGCCGAAGAGGGTAATTCACCCTGGAGGCCTTCTCCATCATCATGCCAGCCTCTTGTGTGATGCGTGAGTAGTTCATCTCTGGACTACGGGTCCATGTAGTAGCTAGATGGCTGGTTCTCCTCCTTTGTGCTTTCATGTCTAGATCTTGTGAGCTCTGTTCATGATCAAGATCATCTATTTGTAATCCATACATGTTGTGTTTGTGGGGATCCGATGGATATTGAGATGCTATTTCAGATTGATTATTGATTCTATCATGTCTTTGTTATTTGTGATCTTGCATGCTTTCCGTTGTTAGTAGCTATCTTGGCCAAGTAGATGCTAGCAACTCCAAGAGTTAGTATTTATGCTCGATAGTGGGTTCATGCCTCTGGTAATCTAGGAAGTGACAGAAATCTCTAAGGTACTAGATGTGCTATTGCTACTAGGGAGAAAACAACAATCCTTTGTTCATAGAATAATCGTATTGTTTAATTTACACGCAATTTGTAAAGCAATAATCTGTAGCTTGCAACTTAATACTGGAGGGGGTTTGGATGATAACCTGGAGGTGGATTATTAGTCATAGATCTAGTTGGATGGCGGTCTATGTATAATGTTGTAATGCCCAATCAAGTCTCAAAGGAGTCAAGATGATTAGTATATGCTTGTATGCTTTCTCGATGTTTGTCAATTGCCCCCCTGTAATTTGTTCACCCAGCATGTTATCTATCTTAAGGAGAGCCATCTCTAGTGAACTATGGACCCCGGTCCTTTCTTTTACATTCAATCTACAAACTGTTTACTGCTTTGTGTTTACTTTCTGCACACTATTACTTCCTTCCATTCGATACGTTTAATCCTTTGTTTTTAGCAAAACCGGTGAGATTGACAACCTCATCGCAAGTTGGGGGCAAAGTTCTGTGGTTGTGTTGTGTAGGTCTCCACGTTGCTGCTGGCATCGGTAGTGCGCCCTGCCAATGTTCAGCTAGCTACACCTTTGGGGTGTTTCCTTTCTCCTACTAGATTGATAACCTTGGTTTCGTACTGAGGGAAAACTTGTTGCTATGCTCATCATACCTTCCTCTTGGGGTTGCCCAACAAGCTCGATATATTTTGGGCCATCAACAACTTTTTCTGCCGCCGTTGCCGGGGAGTCAAGGACATCTTCACAAGGGGAGTCCCTCATAACCAATCTCTTTACTTTGTTGTTTTTGTTTTTCTTAGTTTACTTTTGCTTTGTTTGCTTGTTTCTTTATCTAAAACACAAAAAAATTAGTTTTACTAGTTTGCTTTCTTATTTGAAAACACAAAAAATGACTACGCTTGAAAACACTAAGTTGTGTGATTTCACTAGCACCAACAACAATGATTTTATGAGCACACCTATTGGTCCACCGGTTCCTGAAGCTACTTTCTTTGAGATAAAACCTGCTTTACTCAATATTGTTATGAGGGAACAATTTTCTGGTATTGGTAATGAAGATGCTGCTGCCCATCTAAATAACTTTGTTGAACTTTGTGAGATGCAAAAGCATAGGGATATAGATGGAGATATTATTAAGATTAAATTGTTTCCTTTCTCTTTGAGAGGAAAAGCTAAAGAATGGTTGAATTCCTTAACTAGGAATTTTATTGATTCTTGGACTAAGTGCAAATATGCTTTCATTGTAAAATACTATCCTCCTGCTAAGATTATATCTATGAGAAGTGGAATATTGAAGTTTAAACAATCTGATAATGAACATGTTGCTCAAGCTTGGGAAAGAATGAAATCTTTGGTAAAGAATTGTCCCACTCATGGACTGACTGCTTGGATGATCATCCAAACTTTTTATGCAGGATTGAACTATTATTCAAGGAACCTATTGGATTCTGCTACTGGAGGTACCTTTATGACCATTACTTTGGATGCTGCAACAAAGCTTCTAGATAATATGATGGTTAACTATTCTGAATGGCATACTGAAAGAGCTCCACAAGATAAGAAGGTAAATTCTGTTGAGGAAACCTCCTCCTTGAGTGATAAGATTGATATTATTATGTTTATGCTTGTTAATGGGAAAGCCCATATTGATCCAAATAATGTTCCTTTAGCTTCTTTGGTTGCTCAAGAAGAGCAAGTTGATGTGAACTTCATAAGAAATAACAACTTTGGCAATAATGCTTATAGGAATAATTTTGGTAACAACAATTATAAGACATATCCTCCCAACAATGGTAATGCTTATGGAAATTCCTACAACAATAATAGGAGTGCTCCCTCTGAACTTGAAGTTATGCTTAAAGACTTTATTAGTAAACAAACTGCTTTCAATAAAACTATTGAGGAAAAACTCTCTAATGCTGAAAGAAATATAGCATCTTTGGCTGAAGCTCAATCTTCTTTAAATAAAATGGTTGCTAAACCTGAAACTATTGATAATCCTTTTGCAGCTACTAATGCCATACAAGTTAGAATTGATGAAAATGTTAGACTATTAGCTGAATTACATGCTAAGTGGGAAAGAGAAGATGAAATTGCTAGAAACATTAGTGTTTCTACTATCACCACCACTAGTGTTAAGGCTAGTAATAGTTCTAGCACTCTAGATGATAATTTTGACTTTGATCTTGATGGTTGCAATATCTCTGATGTTATTAAGTTCCTACAAAAGCTTGCTAAAAGTCCTAATGCTAGTGCTATGAACATGGCCTTTACAAAACACATTACTAATGCTCTCATAAAGATTAAAGAAGAAACATAAAGCTTCTATTCCTATAAAACAAGAAGATGGTTGGGAACCCATCATTAATATGAAAGTGAATGATTTTGATTTCAAAGCTTTATGTGATCTTGATAGTAGTGTTTCTATTATGCCTAGAAGGTTTATGATATGCTTGATTTGCCACCACTTGAAGATTGTTATTTGAATGTCCCACTTGATGATAATGCTAAAAAGAAACTCATGGAGATTATTAATGATGTTCTTATTATGGTTAACAATGCCTATGTCCCTGTTGATTTCTATGTTTTGGATGTTGAATACAATGCTTCTTGTCCTATTACTTTGGGAAGACCTTTTCTTAGAACTGTTGGTGCCATTATTGATATGAAAGAAGGCACCATTAAATATCAACTCCCACTCAAGAAAGGTATAGAACACTTCCCTAAGAAGAGAGAGAAGATTTCTTTTGCCTCTCCTATAAAAACAAAATTTGCTCTTAATGCTTCTTCATTTGAGAACACTTGATTCTTTTTCTTACTTCTTATGCCTAACTTAAAGGCGTTAAAGAAAATTACTTATTGGGAGATAACCCAAAAGTTTTAGATGAGTCTTGGAAGTTATTACTTCAGGAATAACCGCTCCTTATCCTTTTTATTTGCTTTTTGGGCCAAGAGTAACCTCTAATGAGAGAGAAGTAATGATTGGGAAAGTTGCTGTCCCGAAACAGATTTTTGTGCTTCACCGTAAAAATTCGTGTAAAATCTCTGAACGTCCTTTTGAGGCATGAATTTTTGTGCTTCTGCCCCAGGTTGTTATCTAACTTTCGTTAGTTCAACACTTTTTGACTTGAGCAACACAAGGTCTTCGAAAAAATTCGTCTTTACCTGCTGGTCTGTTTTGACAGATTTCTGCCATTTTCTGCATTTGCTTCTTGTTGGTTCCTTTTTGAGTTCTTTTGGGGAACTGAGCTTTTTGAGGGAAGTGCTACATTAGGTAGTGTTTTAATGGAAGTTTATTCATGTTAGAACTGAACCTAAATACTTATTATCTTGAGTGCACTAATGTTGCTAATAAAGATTGTGTGAAGTTTTGTATGAAGGAAAAATTACACGTGTATGGAAGGAATGAGTAATGAGATGAAGGATGGACTAAAGCTCAAGCTTGGGTATGCCACACGTGTCACCCCAAGAAATATCCAAGAAGTACAAGCGTCAAAGCTTGGGGATGCCCAAGGCATCCCCTCTTCATCAATAAAAATCCCAGGTTTCTTCCAAACGCTTCATTTTTATTGTTTCATGCACAGTTGTGTTGTTCTTGGAGCATCTTATTTTTCATTTTAATTTTGGTTTTTTGTTTGCTTGGTTTGCTTAGTTTTCTGAATAAATTGGTTGGACCCCCTCTTTCATACATTGGTTTTCAAATAGTTTGGTTTGGTTTCGAAAAGAGTAGGAAAGTTCATGCTTAAGTGGTAAAGAGAGCTTGTTTTTGACTGTGGCCTATGCTTTGTCATGCCATGCTTGATATTGTTTTGGCTTTATGCTTAGTATTATTTGCTATAGCATGACTTGTTATAAACAATTGAGATTGCTTAATGTGCCTTGGATGAATCATGCATTGTTTTAGCATATTGAAGCATAGTATAGTGGTATTCTCCTTTGATGCTTTATTTGGGTTGACTTGGCACATGCTCACACCATGTTATAAGAGGAGCGTCAGTAATGAGGCCAGTACACGACGAGTCTAGAATTCGGCGGCTCTTGCCTACATAGGTATGGTGGACTGAAGCGGCAGCGCAGCATGCACTAAACAATCTATAGAGACTCGATTCAACTGTTGGCTATTAGAGAGGGATAAGAAAGACCTATTAGAAAGACCTATTAGAAACCAAACATACCCATCCTGGTATGCCCCCTCGAGACCAAACGAGGAAGTCAAACCGAGGAACTCACACAATTGGCAGTTTTATTCATTCCATTATAGTTGAAGCACTTACTAGTCAGATATAGATAGCATGAGTCATCCTGATAGCATAAGTAGTGGGACGTTTTAGTTAACCATTCAGTTGTAGTCGCATTACTTACTAGTCAGATACAATTAGCATGTGACATCCCAAACCCAGCAGTTGTTGGCACTTTTATTTCATTCCATTGGAGTTGCGATACTTACTAGGCAGGTATAACATGAAACGATACACCCCAGTTCCACCAGTTGTTGGCACTTTTATTAGCCATTCCATTGTAGTGATACTGATTACTAGTCACATATTAAGTCAAATTTATAGCACTACTTCAGTTATGCTTGTCTATGATCGAGATACTATGCTCCAAGTCGTCCATAACCACGGACACGGCTTTCAGAAAGATTTACCCTGCAGGGGTGCACAAATAGCAACACACGCACGATCAACCTCGGAAAAACCAAATCAAAACCCAACGAGGCTTTCACGACAAAGCAATCACAGGATTCATAAAAGATTTCAGGGGGCCACCCCACTAAGCTACCCGCGACAAAGTTGGCCGGCTTCGGAACGGACTCATGGTTTGTGACGATGGCTGTAAACGACTGGGAACCCGAAAGTGTGACTGGGCTTGTCGATACCGCGAAAACATGGAACGATCCAAAATAGTACAGGTGCTCCACGCACAATCTTAAATAAAACAGTAAAGCATGGCATAGGTATAGGATAGTAATAAAACCCCAAACTAGTTTGTGGCCCCAAGAAATAAGAAACGAATCAAGCTTTGGATAAGGGGATTCATGGTCCCACATGCGGATAGTGCGATAGTCAAGGAACAGGTATCAAGTACTCAGGGTCCTATGGGACACAAGTGAGCGTGGAAAAACCAAAAAACATCTATTGCCCACCAATGCCTCTGCATTAGTTATATCTATTCCCAGCATTTTAATTTAATTGACAAGTTATAATTAAAGCCATGACCCTCTCCACCATTAAGCATCTCCATCATTAAGCATGTGCCAACCTTTTATCAATGGTGGAACGACAACGACGCAAAGCAGCACCTGAGCAAGCAACTACGACTCGCAAGGCCGACGGTCTATCAATCAACAGGCAATAGGATGTGTCCAAGGCAATATAGAGGCTGCAAGGAATATAAATGGTGCACAAAAACTAAAGCATCGTAACACGGATAGCAATAGAGAAACATGAGGAAGTAAAGACTATAAATGCAAAATAGGTAGAAAGGGGGAGAATGCTCGCCTGGAAAGCACAGTTGAAGATACATTATCCGAAGAACTTGTCGATACTCGCATCAACTCAACGGACTTATCCGCGAAGAACCAAAACACTAGAAGAAACATCGGATACACTATTTAATACTACGGCAGAAGATCGGGCATGTATGATGTATGACATGGCAGAGATGCGATGCGACTAGGCAATATTAAGCGGAACCGGGGTCCCGACAATTAATTAGATGGTTCATGTTGTTTAGATACCCTGCAAATTTAAATGTTGTATTAACAAGGCAAAACATGGTATCGGTTCTCTACACAAATTTAAATGGAGCCAAGATAAGACTAGAAAAGCTCCCATATAGTCTCCATATTTAATTTAGGTGAATCAACAAAATAACCCGCACCCATAAAATATGTATGCATGCATGAACAAATTAATTATGCAACAAGATAGATGTCATTTATAAAAATAGGGGTCTCAGAAAAAGGGGTCACACATCGGATCGACGATCTTGGTGTTCACCGGGGTCGATGGGTTCGGTCTCAGCGGGATCGGTCTTCAGATCCATGTAGATGGTCATGGCATCCGAGAAGGCGATCTAGGTTCGGGGCTTCACATACTTGGAACCAGGGTCATTGGTTCCCTCTCGACAATCTTGGGGTTTGTGGCAGAGATCTCGGAGTTCCCACTCCATCAGGCAATGGTGAACTTGTGTGTCGCCGGTGGTCTTCAGGTACTCGCGTACATCTCCTCGCATCGGAGTTTGCGGGTGATGACACATGAAGCAGTGGTCATTGGAGCTGAAACACACACGCAAGCAACTAAGTCGTGCATCACGCGCATGAACAACAAGGAAAACGCGTGGATACAAGCATCACGAGCCTCATCTCACGAACAAGACATCGACCTATAGATGCAGGGGTGACCATGTCGTCGAATGGGAGGAGTCCGTCAGACCAGAGGCGGCGAGGACGGTAGGGACACGATAGCTCGGGTCGGTCGACGATGGTAGGAGACAGAGACTACGGGGTCAGGGACGGACACACGGCAGCGGGCCAGAGATCGAGGCAGCGAGGCACCACGCCATGGGGCACGTGCAGGAGGCGGAGTGCGCCAGCGTTGCCAGAGCAGAGGAAGCTCGCCGGGCAGAGGAAGGCTAGCGGCAAGGCGAGGCCAACGACGTAGAAGGCGCAGAGAGGAGGCGCTTTGGGGACTGCGAACGGTGAGTTCGGCCATGGCTCGAGGCAGTGTCGCCGAAATAGAGGCGGACCGGTGACATCGGGGAGGCGCGGGCGAGGCCGTATAGGGCGGCGGAGAGGCTGAGCGGTGGCGGGTCTCGCTGGTGGCGGCGACCCACGGAGAAGAGAGCGGCCGTGGCCCGCAGAGAACAGAGCGGCCGCGCGCAGGGCACACGGGGATGGGGTTCGCGAGGTCGGGGAGGGGGACGGCGAGGAGGATCGATCGGGGGTAGTTGGGGAAGATGCGAACGGGCGGTATGGGCTGAGCGGGTGGGGATTGCGTGACTGGTGGGCCATAGTGCTGTCGGCAGAAGGCGGAAAGCGTCAGCGGGGTTGGGATCGTCGGATGGAACCACGCGCGGGACTGGGTGCATGCTTGCGTGCGACGTGGGTAGGCACTGCGGTGCGGGTTATGTGTGAACGCGAGGCTGGGGACTGCGGTGCACCGTAGTTGAGAGCTGGCTACACGCGCGCGTGTGTCGTGGTGTGCCGCTGTGCGCACGAGAGTGAGTACTGGCGGCGGTGGGTGGGGTGTGGCGGCTGGCTAGGGTTAGATTAGGGTTTGGTTGGAGGTGGCCGACTGGGCTTTTGGGCCTGGCTGGCCGCCTCCCAAAAATAATATAACTTTTTATTTATTATTTAAAAGGCTTTTGTAATCAGTTTTTAGACAAATAAAATATCCAGGAAGACCTGGTTTTATGATTTGAAATTAAAGGAGGGCTAATTAGAAAACAAAATATTGTTTTTTGCAAAGTACTTTTATGAACAAACATGCATGATGATGTCATTATGATGCACAAAGTAGAAACAACGAGCGATTTTCTGGTAGTGGTTTTACCGGGGTGCTACAATTTGACACCACTAACAATGGATCTCACCCTCGAGATCCGCCTCATGGTACGGGGAAGAAGGCTGATGAGCTGTATCTTCTCGATTCATGTATATCCTCGCGACACCACTAACAAGGAATCTCACTCCATCTTGAAATCGTCGACACCACAAACAAGAGACTGTTGCTCACGTTCGTTGAGAGAACACTCCAGAGAAACACGAACGAAGGCAGAGGTCTCTAAAGGGAAGGCCACCTCTAACTTCTGTGGAAGGAGTAAAGTTTCTTGATCCACCGATTCAATGTACAAGAGCGAATGATAAGAGTAGTCGGATGGTGATCAGTCCATCACGTGCCCAAAGCATTACTCCGTACATGAATAGAAGAATTATGCAACCAACTCTCAGAATTAAGACTGAAGATCTTGATAAGCGAGGTTCGGACACAAAGGAGTGATGCAGGTTCTTCATCGGATCTGATGTAGACGATGTTGTCGTGTTTGAAACCACCGGAAGATACAAAATAAATTGTTTGAAAAGACACAATGAATAGGTTTCGCGATGGTTCCATTGGCATGAACAACACATGCTCAAGGTATACTCCAACTTTACCATTGCTTAGCCTTCTCATATGCTTTTCAACGATACGGATATCTGTCAAGGTATAGATACATATAAGGAGTACAAGGACAAAAAGATAGGATGAAGGTACAACAACGATATGCAGATGCGATGATTGTAACACCACCGTTATAAAAGAGAGGAAGCGAAACCCTGAAGGTACGATAGAAACCCAACCACGAGAAATTCTGGACTCGAAGAGAAGATAAGAGTAGATTCAAAACACGCGAAGGTAAGAGGAGAATAGCACAGAGGTAAGGAGTAAAAGCAGACCTAATCAGATATATCCAATCGATTTTTTCAAAATAGTTTTTGACACCCTACAACGTCCGTTAGCTAGGTTATCCTACAGGCTGGACCAGTGGGGTATCGCAACTGCTGAGCTCTGATACCACTCTGTAACACCCTCGAATCGACCCTATGCAGATTTTGGTGCTTCCCGCCAAACCCGCATAGAAACGATTCAAGGACGCCCACCAGGCACTTGCATGTGGGTGGAAAATGAAGTAATACCATTACACAATAGTTCACGATGGAACCCACAACACATATATATACAACAACGACTCATTGAGTCAAGAATACAAATATACAGTACAAATATCCAAATAACCTTGAAAACGATACAACATCCGAGTACGAATAAAATGCAAATGGGGCTAAGACCCTAAAGAATAACCAATGGCGTCCATAACCCTGCCCAGGCCAAGCCGGAAGGGTAACCCTGCTAACAACGTTGAACTTATACCTGCTAAAACAAAAGGGGTGCCGACAAAGGGAAAAGGAAAAAGAGGAGTGTCAATACTGAGGCCAGTACACGGCGAGTCTAGATTTCGGCGGCTCTCGCCTACATAGGTATGGTGGACTGAAGCAGCAGCGCAGCATGCACTAAACAATCTATAGAGACTCGATTCAAATGTCGGCTATTAGAGAGGGATAAGAAAGACCTATTAGAAACCACCTGATACTAACACCAATCATACCCATCCTGGTATTCCCCCTCGAGACCAAACGAGGAAGTCAAACTGAGGAACTCACACAGTTGGCAGTTTTATTCATTCCATTATAGTTGAAGCTCTTACTAGTCAGATATAGATAGCATGAGTCATCCTGATAGCATAAGTAGTGGGCAGTTTTAGTTAACCATTTTGTTGTAGTCGCAATACTTACTAGTCAGATACAATTAGCATGTGACATCCCAAACCCAGCAGTTGTTGGCACTTTTATTTCATTCCATTGGAGTTGCGGAACTTACTAGGCAGGTATAACATGACACGATACACCCTAGTTCCACCAGTTGTTGGCACTTTTATTAGCCATTCCATTGTAGTGATACTGATTACTAGTCACATATTAAGTCAAATTTATAGCACTACTTTAGTTATGCTTGTCTATGATCGATATACTGTGCTCCAAGTCGTCCATAACCGCGGACACGGCTTTCAGGAAGATTTATCCTGCAGGGGTGCACAAATAGCAACACACGCACGATCAACCTCGGAAAAACCAAATCAAAACCCAATGAGGCTTTCACGACAAAGCAATCAAAGGATTCATAAAAGATTTCAAGGGGCCACCCCACTAAGCTACCCGCAACGAAGTTGGCCAGCTCCGGAACGGACCCAGGGTTTGTGACGACGGCTGTAAACGACTAGGAACCCGAAAGTGTGACTGGGCTTGTCGATACCGCGAAAACGTGGCACGATCCAAAACAGTATAGGTGCTCCACGCACAAATAAAATAGTAAAGCATGGCATAGGTACAGGATTGTAATAAAACCCCAAACTAGTTTGTGGCCCCAAGAAATAAGAAACGAATCAAGCTCTGGCTAAGGGGATTCATGGTCCCACATGCGGATAGTGCGATAGTCAAGGAGCAGGTATCAAGTACTCGGGGTCCTACGGGACACAAGTGAGCATGGAAAAACCAAATAACATGTATTTCCCATCGATGCCTCTACATTAGTTATATCTATTCCCAGCATTTTAATTTAATTGACAAGTTATAATTAAAACCATGACCCTCTCCAGCATTAAGCATCTCCGTCATTAAGCATGTGCCAACATTTTATCAATGGTGGAACGACAACGACGCAAAGCAGCACCTGAGCAAGCAACTACGACTTGCAAGGCCGACGGTCTATCAATAACCATGCAATAGGATGTGTCCAAGGCAATATAGAGGCTGCAAGGAATATAAATGGTGCACGGAAACTAAAGCATCGTAACACGGATAGCAATAGAGCAACATGAGAAAGTAAAGACTATAAACGTAAAATAGGTAGAAAGGGGGAGAATGCTCGCCTAGAAAGCACGGTTGAAGATACATTATCCGAAGAACTTGTCGATACTCGCATCAACTCAACGGCCTAATCCGCGAAGAACCAAAACACTAAAAGAAACATCGGATACACTATTTAATGCTACGGTAGAAGATCGGGCATGTATGATGTATGACATGGCAAAGATGCGATGCGACTAGGCAATATTAAGCGGAACCGGGGTCCCAACAATTAATTAGATGGTTCATGTTGTTTAGATACCCCGCAAATTTAAATGTTGTATTAACAAGGAAAAACATGGCATCGGTTCTCTACACAAATTTAAATGGAGGCAAGATAAGACTAGAAAAGCTCCCATATAGTCTCCATATTTAATTTAGGTGAATCAACAAAATAGCCCGCACCCATAAAATATGTATGCATGCATGAACAATTTAATTATGCAACAAGATAGATGTCATTTATAAAAATAGGGGTCTCAGAAAAAGGGGTCACACATCGGATCGACGACCTTGGTGTTCACCGGGGTCGATGGGTTCGGCCTCGGTGGGATCTGTCTTCAGATCCATGTAGACGGTCATGGCATCCAAGAAGGCGATCTAGGTTCGGGGCTTCACATACTTGGAACCGGGGTCATTGGTTCCCTCTCGACAAACTTGGGGTTTGTGGCGGAGATCTCGGAGTTCCCGCTCCATCGGGTGATGGTGAACTTGTGTGTCGCCGGTGGTCTTCAGGTACTCGCGTACATCTCCTCGCATCGGAGTTTGCGGGTGATGACACATGAAGCAGTGGTCATTGGAGCTGAAACACACACGCAAGCAACTAAGTCGTGCATCACGTGCATCAACAACAAGGAAAACACGTGGATACAAGCATCACGAGCCTCATCTCACGAACGAGACATCGACCTATAGAGGTAGGGGCGACCATGTCGTCGAATAGGAGGAGTCCCTCAGACAAGAGGCGGCGAGGACGGCAGGGACGCGGTAGCTCGGGTCGGTCGACGGCGGTAGGAGACAGAGACTGCGGGGTCGGGGACGGACGCACGGCAACGGGTGCTGCGGGCCAGAGATCGAGGCAGCGAGGCACCACGCCATGGGGCGCGTGTAGGAGGCGGAGTGCGCTAGCATCGCCAGAGCAAAGGAACTCGCCGGGCAGAGGAAGGCTGGCGACGAGGCGAGGCCAACGGCGTAGATGGTGCAGAGAGGAGGCGCTTTGGGGACTGTGAACGGCGAGCTCGGCCACGGCTCAAGGCGGGGTCGCCGGAATAGAGGCAGACCGGTGGCATTAGGGAGGCGCGGGCGAGGCCGTACGGGGCGGCGGAGAGGCCGAGCGGTGGCGGGGCTCGCTGGTGGCGGTGGCCCATGGAGAAGAGAGCGGTCGCGGCCCGCAGAGAACAGAGCAGCGGCGCGCAGGGCACACGGGGATGGGGTTCGCAAGGTCGAGGAGGGGGATGGTGAGGAGGATCGATCAGGGGTAGGTGGGGAAGATGGGAATGGGTGGTGCGGGACGAGCGGGTGGGGATCGCGTGACTGGTGGGCCATAGTGCTGTCGGCAGAAGGCGGAAAGCGACGACGAGGTTCGGGTTGTGGATCGCATCAGATGGAACCACACGAGGGACTGGGTGCGTGCTTGCATGCGATGTGGGTAGGCACTGCGGCGCGGGTTACGTGCGAAAGCGAGGCTGGGGACTGCGGTGCACCGTAGTTGAGAGCTGGCTACACGCGCGTGTGTGTCTTGGTGTGCCATTGTGCACGCGAGAGTGAGTACTGGCGGCGGTGGGTGGGGTGTGGCGGCTGGCTAGGGTTAGATTAGGGTTTGGTTGGAGGTGACTGGCTCGGCTTTTGGGCCTGGCTGGCTGCCTCCCAAAAATAATATAACTTTTTATTTATTATTTAAAAGGCTTTTGTAATCAGTTTTTAGACAAATAAAATATCCAGGAAGACCTGGTTTTATGATTTGAAATTAAAGGAGGGCTAATTAGAAAACAAAATATTGTTTTTTGCAAAGTACTTTTATGAACAAACATGCATGATGATGTCATGATGATGCACAAAGTAGAAACAACGAGCGATTTTCTGGTAGTGGTTTTACCGGGGTGCTACAATGATCCTTTAGTTTTCAACTTGTAGTATCACTTTATGCTTTGATCAACGATGTTTTGTCGCTCTGCATGATTATGGCCATTATTGCTCTCTTTAGTTGGTCGCTCCCAGTCTTTTGCTAGCCTCCGTAACCAAGTATGAGTTCCATGCATCCAACTCCTTAAACCAAGTTATTCCAAAGAGTCCACCATACCTACCTACTAGCTTATGCTATTCCAAGTATATTCATGTTTTTATCTACCTTCCGAATTAAACTTGTTATGAGAAAACTAGTGATTAAAGCTCTCACGGACTTGATGGCACACTTTATTTTCTGGCATTTAATAAACTTGAACCATTGGGTCCTTGTTTGTTGCGTATATGCTTGCGCTATATAAGTTGAAATTAGCAGAACCATGTATCATGGGGAACGCTTTCAACATTGCACTTGTACTTTGTACCCTGTTGATATCATGTTCTTTTGCTTATCGATCCCGGCGGTGTGAAATAAAAGTGGAACTTGTAAGATCATGGAGTTTGTATGTGTGTTAGAGAAACGCCTGGGCCGCTAGCCTAAGCCATGCCTAATCATGGTGGAAACTTGCAGCATAACCATAATGAGCACTCTATGAAGCATCCTCAATAAAACCTATGCAAATAGCAAATAAAAAGATCGCTGAGATGCTCATTGTCTGCTTGCCTTGTCATTTTGATTATGGGATAGCTCCTGTATCATGTGCAAGGGGTACCCCTTTGGCGGTTCTTTATGATACATATGTACTTATAATGACAAGAGCTTACTTGTGATTAAAGTTGAGTAGCATGAGGTTCGGTCTTCATAAGTAAGGGGCATGAGATTTCAGTTTATAACTTGTCAAGCATATCCTCTTAGTTGTGTCACTTTAACCTTAATCACCTTCAAGATGCTTATGATAGGGGCAATGAGAGCCGAAAGCTATAAGTACCATAATTTTTGGAAGCTCTTTATGAGACTTGAATCCCTACTTCCTTCTATGAAGGCCTTTCTTCTGCCATTATATTGAGTCTCCACCTTCTATCTTTATGCACCTACTTTGAGAGCATAGTGGCCATTCTTAGTTCAATGTGCATTGTTCCAAGACTAGTTGATTGATGCATATCTTGATATTGCTTGTTTTAAACTATTTATATCTAGTGACTCTTATGAACTTTGAAGGTGTCCTATGCATTTATATTTGCTACTCTATGAGGGACAAGCTGAATACTATTATGCTATGTTTTCTTTATGTGAAACAAACAAACGTCTTGCAAAGCATTGTTATTCATGAATCTTTTGTTTGTGCCTTTTCATGTTGCATCATAGTTTCTTTGTCTTATTGCTAGAACTTTGTCTTTGATGTTATGATTGAAGTACTATGATCCCATCTTTCAATGTTTTACAAATACTTTGATCAAGTTTATGATGGTGCATGTCACCTCAAAAATTATTCCTTCTTTTTATCACTTACCTACTCAAGGACGAGCAGGAGTTAAGCTTGGGGATGTTGATACATTGCAAATGTATCTATAATTTTTGATGTTCCATGCTTGGTTTTATCTACTTTCTTGTATTTTGTCCACACTTTGGAGTACTTTTCATATGATTTCTTGGACTAACCTATTAACAATAGCCACAGTGCCAGCTGCCTGTTTTCTGCTGTTTTTGGTTTCAGGAAGTCAGAAAATGAATATTCTCGGAATTAGACGGGACAAAAGCCAAAGTCACTATTTTACCGGGGACACTTGGAGCCAGAATACGAGACGGAGAGGGGTTGGGGCCTAGCCACACCACCTGGCCGCGCGGCCAGGCCTGGCCCGCGCCAGGGGGTGGTCTGGCCACCCCAGGCACCCCCTCGGCCTCTCCTTCCGCCTATATATTGCCTCTGATACGGAAACCCTAAGTAGCCGATCAAAAATCCACGAAAGAGTCTATAGCCGCCGTCATCTCCATTCCTAGATCGAGAGGGATCTGAAGCTCTTCCCGGCACCCTGCCAGAGAGGGGAATTCACCCTAGAGGCCTTCTTCATCATCATGCAAGCCTCTAGTGTGATGCGTGAGTAGTTCATCTCTGGACTATGGGTCCATGTAGTAGCTAGATGGTTGGTTCTCCTCCTTTGTGCTTTCATGTCTAGATCTTGCAAGCTCCGTTCATGATCAAGATCATCTATTTGTAATCCATACATGTTGTGTTTGCGGGGATCCGGTGGATATTGAGATGCTATTTCAGATTGATTATTGATTCTATCATGTCTTTGTTATTTGTGATCTTGCATGCTTTCCGTTGTTAGTAGCTATCTTGGACAAGTAGATGCTAGCAACTCCAAGAGTTAGTATTTATGCTCGATAGTGGGTTCATGCCTCTGGTAATCCAGTGAAGTGACAGAAATCTCTAAGGTACTAGATGTGTTGTTGCTACTAGGGAGAAAACAACAATCCTTTGTTCATAGAACAATTGTATTGTTTACTTTACATGCAATTCGTAAAGCAATAATCTATTTCTTGCAACTTAATACTGGAGGGGGTTCGTATGATAACCTGAAGGTGGATTATTAGTCATACATGCAGTTGGATGGCGGTCTATGTATAATGTTGTAATGCCCAATCAAGTCTCAAAGGAGTCAAAATGATTAGTATATGCTTGTATGCTTTCTCGATCTTTGTCAATTGCCCCGCTGTAATTTGTTCACCCAGCATGTTATCTATCTTAAGGAGAGCCACCTCTAGTGAACTATGGACCCCGGTCCTTTCTTTTACATTCAATCTACAAACTGTTTACTGCTTTGTGTTTACTTTGTGGAAACTATTACTTCCTTCCATTCGATACGTTTAATCCTTTGTTTTCAGCAAAACTGGTGAGATTGACAACCTCATCACAAGTTGGGGGCAAAGTTCTGTGGTTGTGTTGTGCAGGTCTCCACGTTGCTGCTGGCACCAGTAGTGCGCCCTGCCAACATTCAGGTAGCTACACCTTTGGGGTGTTTCCTTGCTCCTACTGGATACACCAGTGTCATTGCATGTGTGTTCTTCTCATGAACCACATCTAGAGTCATTGCATGTCTGTTATTCTCACAAACCACATAAGGATCCACCGGTGTCATTGGATGTGTGTTCTTTTCACATACCACATAAGGATCCACCAGTGTCATTGGATGTGTGTTCTTTTCATGAACCACACCTAGTGTCATTGCATGTGTGTTCTTCTCACAAACCACACATGGATCCACCAGTGTCATTGCATGTGTGTTCTTCTCATGAACAATAGCTAGAGTCATCGCATGTGTGTTCTTCTCACAAACCACACCTAGAGTCATTGCATGTGTGTTATTCTCACAAACCACATAAGGATACACCAGTGTCATTGCATGTGTGTTCTTCTCATGAACCACAGCTAGAGTCATTGCATGTATGTTATTCTCACAAACCACATAAGGATACACCAGCGCCATTGCATGTGTGTTCTTTTCATGAAACACACCGAGTGTCATTGGATGTGTGTTCCTCTCATAAACCACACATGGATCCACTGGTGTCATTGCATGTGTGTTCTTCTCATGAACCACAGCTAGAGTCATTGCATGTGTGTTCTTCTCATGAACCACAGCTAGAGTCATTGGATGTGTGTTCTTTTCATGAAACATAGCTAGTCTCATTGCATGTCTGTTCTTCCAACAAACCACATATGGATCCACCAGTGTCATTGCATGTATGTTCTTTTCATGAACCACACCCACTGTCATTGCATGTGTGTTCTTCTCATAAACCACATATGGATCCACTAGTGTCATTGCATGTGTGTTGTTCTCATGAACCACATCTAGAGTCATTGCATGTCTGTTATTCTCACAAACCACATAAGGATACACCAGTGTCATTGCATGTGTTTTATTTTCATGAACCACAGCTAGTGTCATTGCATGTGTGTTCCTCTCACAGACCACACATGGATCCACCAGTGTCATTGCATGTGTGTTCTTCTCATGAACCACACCCAGAGTCATTGCATGTCTGTTCTTCTCACAAAACACATGAGGATCCAATAGTGTCACTGGATGTGTATTCTTTTCATGAACCACACCCAGTGTCATTGCATGTGTGTTCTTCGCACAAACCACACATGGATCCACCGGTATCATTGCATTTCTGTTCTTTTCATGAACCACAGCTAGAGTCATTGCATGTGTGTTCTTTTCACAAACCATAGCTAGAGTCATTGCATGTGTGTTCTTCTCACAAACCACATAAGGATACACCAGTGTCATTGGATTTGTGTTCTTCTCATGAACCACAGCTAGAGTCATTGCATGTATGTTCTTCTCACAAACCACATAAGGATACACCAGTGTCATTGCATGTGTGTTCTTTTCATGAACCACACCCAGTGTCATTGGATGTGTGTTCCTCTCATAAACCACACATGGATCCACCAGTGTCATTGCATGTCTGCTCTTTTCATTAACCACAGTTAGAGTCATTGCATGTGTGTTCTTTTCACAAACCACATATGGATCCACTGTGTCATTGAATGTGTGTTCTTTTCACAAACCACAGCTAGAGTCATTGCATTTGTGTTCTTCTCACAAACCACATAAGGATACACCAGTGTCATTGGATGTGTTTTTTTCTCATGAACCACAGCTAGAGTCATTGTATGTATGTTCTTCTCAGAAACCACATAAGGACACACCAGTGTCATTGCATGTGTGTTCTTTTCATGAACCACACCCAATGTCATTGGATGTGTGTTCCTCTCATAAACCACACATGGATCCACTAGTATCATTGCATGTCTGCTCTTTTAATTAACCACAGTTAGAGTTATTGCATGTATGTTCTTTCCACAAACCACATATCACCAGTGGCATTGCATGTGCGTTCTTCTCACAAACCACATAAGGATCCACCAGTGCCATTGGATGTGTTATCCTTTCATGGACCACACCCAGTGTCATTGCATGTCTGTTCCTCTCACAAACCACACATGGATCCACCAGTGTCATTGCATGTGTGTTCTTCTCATGAACCGCAGCTGGAGTCATTGGATGTGTATTCTTTTCATGAACCACAGCTAGAGTCATTGCATGTGTGTTCTTCTCACAAACCACATAAGGATACACCAGTGTCATTGCATGTTTGTTCTTCTCATGAACCATATCTAGAGTCATTGCATGTCTGTTCTTCTCACAAACCACACATGGATCCACCAGTATCATTGCATATGTGTTCTTCTCATGAACCACAACTAGAGTCATTGCATGTGTGTACTTCTCATGAACCACAGCTAGAGTCATTGGATGTGTGTTCTTTTCATGAACCACAGCTAGTGTCATTGCATGTCTGTTGTTCTCACAAACCACATATGGATCCACCAGTGTCATTGCATGTTTGTTCTTTTCATGAACCACACACATTGTCATTGCATGTGTGTTCTTCTCATAAACCACATATGGATCCACCAGTGTCATTGCATGTGTGTTCTTCTCATGAACCACATCTAGAGTCAATGCATGTCTGTTATTCTCACAAACCACATAAGGATACACCAGTGTCATTGCATGTGTTTTCTTTTCATGAACCACACCTAGTGTCATTGCATGTGTGTTCCTCTCACAGACCACACATGGATCCACCAGTGTCATTGCATGTGTCTTCTTCTCATGAACCACACCCAGAGTCATTGCATGTCTGTTCTTCTCACAAAAGACATGAGGATCCACCAGTGTCATTGGATGTGTATTCTTTTCATGAACCACACCCAGTGTCATTGCATGTGTGTTCTTCTCACAAACCACACATGGATCCACCTGTATCATTGCATGTCTGTTCTTTTCATGAACCACAGCCAGTGTCATTGCATGTGTGTTCTTCTCAAAAACCGCACATGGATCCACCAGTGTCATTGCATGTCTGCTCTTTTCATTAACCACAGTTAGAGTCATTACATGTGTGTTCTTTTCACAAACCACAGCTAGAGTCATTGCATGTGTGTTCTTCTGACAAACCACATAAGTATACACCAATGTCATTGGATGTGTGTTGTTCTCATGAACCACAGCTAGAGTCATTGCATGTTTTTTCTGCTCACAAACCACATAAGGATACAACCAATGTCATTGCATGTGTGTTATTTTCATGAACTACACCCAGTGTCATTGGATGTGTGTTCCTCTCATAAACCACACATGGATCTACCAGTGTCATTGCATGTCTACTGTTTTCATTAACCACAGTTATAGTCATTGCATTTGTGTTCTTTTCACAAACCACATATGGATCCACTGTGTCATTGCATGTGTGTTCTTCTCACAAATCACATAAGGATCTACCAGTGTCATTGGATGTGTGTTCTTTTCATGAACCACATCTAGTGTCATTGCATATTTGTTCCTCTCACAAACCACACATGGATCCACCAGTGTCATTGCATGTGTGTTCTTCTCATGAACCACAGCTAGAGTCATTGGGTGTGTGTTCTTTTCATGAACCATAGCTAGAGTCATTGCATGTGTGTTCTTCTCGTGAACCACATATAGATTCATTGCATGTCTGTTCTTCTCACAAACCACATAAGGATCCACCAGCGTCATTGGATGTGTGTTCTTTTCATGAACCACACCCAGTGTCATTGGATGTGTGTTCTTCTCACAAACCACACATGGATCCACTAGTATCATTGCATGTGTGTTCTTCTCATGAACCACACATGGATCCACCAAGTGTGATTGCATGTCTATTCTTTTCATAAACCACATATGGATCTACCAGTCTCATTGCATGTGTGTTCTTTTCATGAACCACACCCAGTGTCATTGCATATATGTTCCTCTCATAAACCACACATGGATCCACCAGTGTCATTGCATGTGTGTTCTTCTCATGAACTACAGCTAGAGTCATTGCATGTGTGTTCTTCTCACAAACCACATAAGGATACACTAGTGTCATTGCATGTGCGTTCTTCTCATGAACCACACCCAGTGTCATTGCATGTGTGTTCTTGTCACAAACCACATAAGGATCCACCGGTGTCATTGGATGTATGTTCTTTTCACATACCACATAAGGATCCACCAGTGTCATTGGATGTGTGTTCTTTTCATGAACCACACCTAGTGTCATTGCATGTATGTTCCTCTCACAGACCACACATGGACCCACGAGTGTCGTTGCATGTGTGTTCTTCTCATGAACAATAGCTAGAGTCATTGCATGTGTGTTCTTCTCACAAACCACATAAGGATACACCAGTGTCATTGCATGTGTGTTCTTCTCATGAACCACAGCTAGAGTCATTGCATGTATGTTATTCTCACAAACCACATAAGTATACACCAGTGTCATTGCATGTGTGTTCTTTTCATGAACGACACCAAGTGTCATTGGATGTCTGTTCTTCTCACAAACCACACATGGATCCACCAGTGTCATTGCATGTGTGTTCCTCTCATGAAACACACATGGATCCACCCGGTGTGATTACATGTCTGTTCTTTTCACAAACCACATATGGATCCACCAGTGTCATTGCATGTCTCTTCTTTTCATGAACCACACCCAGTGTCATTGCATGTCTGTTCCTATCGTAAACCACACATGGATCCACCAGTGTCATTGCATGTGTGTTCTTCTCATGAACCACATCTAGAGTCATTCATTGTCTGTTCTTCTCACAAACCACATAAGGATACACCGGTGTCATTGGATGTGTTTTGTTTTCATGAACCACACCCAGTGTCATTGCATTTGTGTTCTTCTCACATACCACACATGGATCCACCAGTGTCGTTGCATGTGTGTTCTTCTCATAAACCACATCTAGAGTCATTGCATGTCTGTTCTTCTCACAAACCACACATGGATCCACCAGTGTCATTGCATGTCTGTTCTTTTCATGAACCACAACTAGAGTCATTGCATGTCTGTTCTTCTCACAAACCACACAAGGATCCACCGGTGTCATTGCATGTCTGTTCTTTTCATGAACCACAGCCAGTGTCATTACATGTGTGTTCTTCTCACAAACCACACATGGATCCACCAGTGTCATTGCATGTCTGCTCTTTTCATTAACCATAGTTAGAGTCATTGCATGTGTGTTCTTTTGACAAACCACATATCACCAGTGTCATTGCATGTGTGTTCCTCTCATAAACCACATATGGATCCACCCAGTGTGATTGCATGTGTGTTCTTGTCACAAACCACATAAGGATCCACCAGTGTCATTGGATGTGTGTTCTTTTCATAAACCATATATGGATCCTAACCTTAGGAGAGCCCTAACCTTAGCCCCCCAATGGGTGGCCGTTAGACCGAGTCTTCTAGAAGGCATGCCCTAACACAGTTGTTCTGCTTGACGATTGTTACATACCATTCGATCGGGGCGCTTGGACGATTGGGATGGTCTTCGTGAGAGCGATCCGCGAGTAGGCTATTCTGCGGCATGATTGGCCACGCTTGCTCTGGACAAACTGGCAACACCAGGCGCTCCCCTATTGCGAGTTTTACGACTGACGAGTTCAGTGGGCCATATGCCAGTGTCACGTCCCCATTACTTCTCTTCCTCCCCGTACTTCTCTTCCTGCCCCTCGAAGCCACTTTCCCCACTTCACTCCCATCATGCCGTAGCCGCAAGCCGACGGCGCCTCCATCCCAATCCCCTCTCCGATAGCCACCCCCTCCCCTCTCGCTAAGGGTTCAAGGGGAGACGGCTAGGAAACGCATCGTGACGACAGGGACGGTGATTTCGATGTGAGTCGTCTCATCTCTATCTCTATCATCTGTGGCCAATTATATATTTTTTGAGCTAGATCTACTCTATTTACTCATGCATGTATGATGTGTTAGGCCAACCAGACGATGTATGACTCCGACTATCACGGTTTAGCGGATGAAGACAGTCCTCTACTATGTAAACATGGATATGTGCCCGCTAAATTTGTAGCTTTCGAAGGACGAAACACATGCAGGAGGTTTCTACGGTGTCAAGGACATCGTGCAATGATGAAAGGCGGAAGTTACGGTGTTGTTAAATAGGTAGATCCAGAGTGGCCCAAATCGATGCAGAAAACGCTGGACAAACTATGGGAAATGACTGTTGAGTTGAAAGTATCCGTATTCAGCTCACTTCTTGACAGTGTTGAGATGAAGCTATGGGAACCAGTTGACACGACCAAGCAGAAGTGAGATCTCAGGTGGGTGCAAGACAAGGTTAGCAAAGTCGAGAAGGAGAGGGACGTGGCATTGGCCCTAAAGGCTAAAGCAGAGCAAGAACGGACACAAGCAAGGAATGATCTTCACCAGGCCAAAGTCCTGCAGTTCACAACTACGAGTATTGACAAGTGCATGAGGAAAAATGCAGAGAAACAGTTGAAGCTGTGCAAGGAAGATGCTAAAAGGAAGGAGAAGACGATTCGATCGTTGCTTTCGCAGGAAGATGCGCATCGGGCTAAGATTAGGAAGATCAAGGAGATGTGTGATAACTAGTTATATTTAGCTTGAGCTCCGTACCTTTTTAAGTTGTAATAGTTGTACTTGTTCACCTAGCGGTATGAACTATTGGCCCCAGAGTCCTGGAAGGAAAAAAATTGGTCGCCCGTTAATCTATCTTAACCCTGCATTACTTCCTTTTGTCTGTCAAATGCCCCTTGGATATTCCGCCCGTTGCTTCGTCGTCCTCATGTACAAATAGGAGGCGCCACAGCGTGTCTCTTCGTCATCCATCCCCTCGCCCTCTCCAATCTCCACCGCGCCGTCGCTTCGTCGTCCATCCCCTTGCTCCCTCTCCAATCTCCACCGCGCCGCCATGGAGATGCCCGCGCTGAACTTCTACGAGGCGGTGATGTTCGTGCACTTCGACATCCTCGCGCCGCCGGCCGCGACGGTGCCCCAAGGATGGTGCATCAGCTATGCATGGGTGCTGGTGGCTCCGCTCCTCGTCCCTGGCGGAGCCGAGATGGAGAGCGAAATCACGGCGCGCTGCCGCCAGATGCCCGCATGGAAGAGGGCGCTGCCCCGGTATGCGGCGGCCAGCCTGTTCTGGTCGGCGCTCTTCAAGAAGGAGCGGAAGGCCAAGATTGGTAACCACATCATTTACGGGCACGTGGTGCACCGGGATCTCCGCAACTGAGGAGGGCGGGAGAGGTTCTGGTCCGTCCCTGGACGGACCAACTACACCGTCATCGCCGCCGCTCACCGCGAAGAGGTGCTCCGTCTCGCGAATAATGCGGAAATCGTGGAGGTTCCATCCGACGACAACGAGGAAGCTGGCGGCTCGGAGGACAGCGGCAGCGGAAGTGAAATTGTTGACTAGTGGTTGAATTAATGTAGGATGTGAAATCACGCATTTGTTTAGAAGAATTTGTGGTTGAATTAATGAAATGCCTCGATTTAGATCTCTGTCTTGATTAATTTGTGGAAGAATTTGTGATTTAGATCAATTTCTGCCTCGATTTAGATCTCTGTCCCGGATTGGGAACGTGACCGTCGAGTGACTGTCGAGGGGTTTTTGGTCCCGGTTCGTGGCATGAACCGGGACCAATGCTCCGCAGAGCGCTACGTGTGCGTCGCGGGGGCATTGGTCCCGGTTCATGCCACGAACCGAGACCAATGCTTAGAGATGAACCGGGACCAATGCCCAGGCGACATGAACCGGGACCAGTGCCTGGCATTGGTCCCGATTGTGGAACCGAACCGGGACCAATGGCATTTGGGTGTAGGACCAAAGACCCTTTTTCTACTAGTGTATTGTGACATTGGTGGTTTGTTTAAACGTAATCTACGTGGATTGTGCCGCATGCAAATGGCACAACCACAATTTATAAAGTGGAAGCACGTACACCCGATTAGTGGAGATCCGGGAGCTTCACCAGATGCAGGGGATGCAGGAGCAGAGAGGTGGTGAGATAGACGGGCTCAAGATTAGGCCAGAAAGTGGTACCGATTTCCTCCTCATTTGGGCATTATCAGTTACCATTGTTGTGTATGTTGCCACGTCGTTGTGCAGCAGCTGAAATAAGTTGCTGCTTCGTGGAGTGTAGAAGCTTAGATAATTTATTTCTGTGCCACTTACATTCCGTCGTATTTGGAGACCTCCTGCCTCTCAGCAATCGTGGAACCGGTGCTGCGTGTTTTCAGATAGCAGTGGCACAATCACAATTTCGGATTCAACTACTAACTCGGGCGTTTCCAAACCCTAAGTCGCGGTACATTTTACTCAGAGAACGTGGGTAGATTGTTTCGCTCCGCAAAGTTCCACACACAGAGCTCCAGAATTTAACCGAATTACATATATAGGTTCAAGTTCAACACATTACTATGCATCTTCATTGCTAGCAGCCTTCTTCCACAGCCTGGGTGCCAAGCCTTCACATCCACTGGCTTCTTCATTTCCTGCCTTCTTCCTCTTCCTCGTTGCCAATTTTCTTAGCTTCACGTACTCTGCATCGCCGGGACAATGGGCACCAGAATCATGTCCAGCATCATCTTTCACTCATTTTTTATTTCTTCGGGCAGCAAAATGACTGACCTGGCAGTCATGTTTCTAACCTTGCGGCGCTTCCTATCAAAGAAACAAGACTATTGCATAACTTCCCAATATCTACAGAGTAAATAAAACAAAACTTACAATTCAGCACAAACATGCAAACCCCAAGAGACTTTTGCTTACCGGGAGCTAATTGGGTTCGAGCAACCACCCTGTCCAAGAATAGAAGGACGACTCCCAGTTGCAGTAGCTTTCACATCCAGTACATTACAATTCAGCTCAAACATGCAATCCAAAGCATACCTTTTCATCAACCCAATTAGCTGACTGTCACACGTTAGAGGAACCATGATGCCACGTTCATCCATGAAGCTGAACTTTGCAGTTTGCTTTGGCCATAATTCATCATGATTACGCAGGGCAGCAACCATACTAGATATAGTGCAGATCTACGCATGCGCTTCTTCCATCGTGATACAGTGGTGTCCATACCACTTTCCCTTAGAGTCATACCTGAAGAGGACTACCTTAACCAGGTAAGGGTGGTCCGCGGAGATCCCACTTGACAGAAAACTATGGACAAAATATGTTTGTCAGTGTTGGGCTAACAAACAGTTTTGGGTTTAGTAGCCAGCTAGCAGTTATAATTAGTGCGAATAGCAAAGAGAAGGGTAGCTCACCCGCTTGTAGCCAGAACTTCTTCTTCCTTGGTAGTAGGATCTACCATCCTCCGAGCTGCTCGGCTCGTCGGCGGTGGAGGCGGGCTAGAGCCTCGCAACGGCGGCTACGACATGCACCATTGGAGCTCGGGATCAGCGACTGGGCGCAGCAACTTGGCACCGGAAGTCAAATGTCCGAAGGGATCGTCCTGCCTGGAGGGTGGATTCTGATGCTGCCGGTGCTAGGGGAAAGGTGGGAATGGATTTGTGAAATTGGTCAACGCATCCAATCCACTTAGTTACTCGATTTGCCTAAGAGGTTGCCGCGTGGGCGCTCACGTCACGGATAGATGACCGACATGAGGGTCCCGACCGTCTACTTCACGGGACAGTTTCACGGAATGTTTGAATTTGGCAGGGGTGAGATGAGTTTGCATCGAAATGGCCCCTCTCGGTAGTTGGCGGCCCAACATTTCGAAACGCGGCAATTTCAGGCAACTTAGGTACCACCATGCGCTGGCCCGGGAACTTTAGTACCACAGACGAACATGCCCGTGTGGGAGGCTCAGTGAGGAGTGGGGAGTGTGGTTGGGTGAAGAATGGAGGCGGAGGGGGCCTCTATTTATACACCGGCGAAGGGACATCACGACATGGGCTCGGGCTCGTCGGTGACGAAGATACAGGCGGCTAGCAGCACGGCTGAGGGTAGGGGCGGTGGGGTGTTCCCTGGCGGTCGTCACAGTCTTAATGGCGCGGCATAGGGCGGTCTAGGTTGGTCAGGCGCGTGCGATGCTCTGTGCGGGAGCGGCGGTGTTTGCGATGGCGCATAGGTGCTATGGGTCGCACGGCGGCGAATGGGGGTGTCTGGGAGGTGGCTGTGATCATGGCGAGTGTGCTCGTGCATGGAGAGAGCGAGGCGCGGTCTGTGCGAGCCGGTCGGGTGCAGCGCTCTCGGCACGGCGCAGAGAGGCTAGGCGTGGCTCTGCTGGGGTGGTCCAGGGCCAGGTTGTGGTCGAGGCTTGGACAGGGGGTGGCAGTGGGTGGTGGCGTGTCTGGTGCGCGTCGTGGGAGAGGGATGCATGGTCTCTGTCGCTCTGTCCACGGTTGACCTGCGAGTGTGACTTCGGGTGGCGGCGCACTGGTGCAAAACGGCTAAGGGGGACGTTGTCTAGTGCTGCTAGACACTGGGGGAGACATGGGGAGTGAAGAGGGAACCAATTGGTCGAGTGATCACTGCTCAAACAGTGAAGTTAGGTAGATGTTAATTTGTGTCTGCAAGGTGTTTGAAGAAATGGCCGAAAGAAATTTAGTTTGAAAATTTTGAATGAATTTTGGTGAGTGATCTAAACTTATGCTTGGCTATCTATGGTTGCTTGGAAAAGCCAAGGTGAATTGATTTAGATGGTTGTTGAAAAAATGGTGATCTTACCATATGAACTAGATTCAAATTTGAACTGTCCTTTAAATAGATTTGCAAATAGGTTTGGTGAGTTTGTAAAGTGGGCCTTGGTTCACTTTTACTTGGTCTAGCAAGGGGTGAAAATAAGTAGAAATGTTTTTGTTAGAAATTCTCTTCTAGGAACACTCAAAGTGGCCTAGTGTTTAACTTTGGTCAAAATGACCATTTGCTTATTTCCTTTATATTTGATTTCTTTTTCTTTTGATTTTGTTTGTAATTGGCCTATATTATGTAGTATTCATCATTAAACCATTTCTTATCATTTTTAGCAATCAAACATGGCCAATTCAATCAATCCTACACTAATGCAAATCACACATGCATTGATATAGATTTTTGGAATAAAAGTTTTTGTTAACCCTAAATTTGGGTGATTAGAACTTGATAATCTTGATTAGTGTTTTTCGGGTGTTACAAACCTTCCCTCCTTAAACAAAATCTCATCCCGAGATTTAAGAAAAACTAGGAACTAAAGAAATTTGGAAACACTGTCCTAATGTAATCCTCTCGCTCCCAAGTAGCTTCTTCTTCGGTATGGTTGCTCCACTGGATCTTGAGAAACTTGATACTCCGGGTCCTGGTGGTTCTGAAGGATTCTTACAAAATACGAATGGGTACTTCACGATACGTCAGATCCGTGTTGGTATCTATGGCTTGGTGATCGATGTTCTTGAACACTTCGATCTTCTCCGGAACTTCTAGGCATTTGCGAAGTAACGAGATATGGAACACATCATGGATGGCTATCTCCTCTGGCAGTTCCAATTGATATGATACTTCTCGGTGATTCAAAATCTTGAAGGGTTCAATATATCTGGGGGCTAACTTCCCTTTCAGTTGAAAACGCTGCATTCCCTTCAAGGGTGACAGTTTGAGATACACAAAATCTCCAATATTGAAGGTCAGGTCTCGACGTCTCTTGTCGGCATAACTATTCTGTCTGGATTGGGCGGTCTTGAGGTGTTCACGGACTTTGTGAACCTTCTTTTTGGCTTCTCGTAGGATGTCGGGTCCGAAAAATCTGACTCTCTCCTACTTGCGACCAATTCAAGGGGGGACGACACTTTCTTCCATACAGAAATTCAAATGGGACCATTTGCAAACTGGCTTGATAACTGTTGTTGTATGAGAATTCTGCGAAAGGCAGACAATCTTAACATTTTGATCCATATTCTAGTACACAATCTCTCAACATATCTTTTAAGATTTGGTTGACTCTTTCAGTTTGTCCATTGGTTTGCGGGTGATAAGTTGTGCTAAAGTTCAGTTTGGTTCCTAATCCTTCTTGGACTTTCTGCCAAAATCTTGAGGTAAACTGGGTTCCTCGATCTGACACTATGGTCTTAGGGGTTCCATGCAAACTGGCGATTCTAGCAATGTATAGCTCTGCTAGATTCAAACTCTAGTAGGTAGTCTTGACAGGTATAAAGTGGGCTACCTTGGACAATCTATCAACTATGACCCAAATAGAGTCATTTCCCCTACTAGAAGTAGGCAATCCAGTGATAAAGTCCATTCCGACGAAATCCCATTTCCATTCCAGACTCTGCAATGGTTGCAAAAGTCCTGCGGGTCTCTGATGTTCCGCTTTGACTCGCTGACAGATATCACACTTGGCTATGTAGCTTCCGATTTCTCTCTTCATCTTGTGCCACCAAAATTGCTCCTTCAAATCCTGATACATCTTCGTTCCTCCGGGGTGGATAGAATAAAGAGTATCATGAGCTTCCTGCATGATAACTTGCTTCAGCTCGGAATCTGCTGGCACACAGATATGTCCTTTGTACCACAAAACTCCTTCTTCATCTTCGGTAAATCCAGGTACCTTCCATGTTCCAATACGATGTTTGATTCTATCGATACTTGCATTTCCTTTCTGCGCCTCCTTGATCTGATTGATCAAAGTGGGTTGAAGTTCAATGCTAGCTAAAAATCCTTTGCTAACCCGCTCCATTCTAAACTGCTCCAACTCTTCATGCAAACTTGGTTGGGCTTCTTTAATCATGGTGTTTAATCTACACGGCAATCTGCTAAGAGCATCCGCTACCACATTGGCTTTGCCGGGGTGATAGTGAATGTCAAGGTCATAATCCTTGATTAACTCTATCCATCTCCTTTGCCTCATATTCATCTCCTTCTGGGTGAAAATATACTTCAGACTCTTGTGATCCGAATAAATCTCACAGCGGTTACCCATCAGGTAATGACGCCATGTCTTCAATGCTAAAACTACAACTGCTAGTTCAAGGTCATGGGTAGGGTAGTTTTGCTCATGTTGCTTTAGTTGTATGGACATATATGCTATGACTTTGTCTTCTTGCATCAACACACATCCGAGACCAATCTTGGATGCATCACAATACACATCAAAAGGCTTCTTGATATCTGGCATAATCAAAATTGGGGTTGAAATCAATCTCTTCTTGAGCTCTTGAAAACTTGCTTCACATTTGTCCGTCCATTCAAACTTCTTATCTTTCTTCAACAACTAGGTCATTGGTCTTGCGATGCTCAAAAATCCTTCAACGAACTTGCGGTAGTATCCCGCTAATCCGAGAAATGCACAGACTTGGGTTTGAGTGGTTGGGGCTTTCCAATCTTCAACATCTTTGATCTTGGCGGGATCGACAACGACTCCTCCTGCCGACACAATATGTCCCAGGAATCCTACTTCTTTCAACCATAACTCACATTTTCTAAACTTGGCATACAACTGATGCTCTCTAAGGGTTTCAAGGATGGTTCTCAGGTGTAGCTCATGGTCTTCTTCTGACTTGGAATAGACTAGAATATCATCGATAAAAACAATGACAAACTTATCCAGGAAGTTCATAAAAATCTCATTCATGAGATTCATGAAATAAGCGGGGGCATTGGTTAATCCAAAATACATGACCATATACTCATACAATCCATCTCGGGTGGTAAAGGCGGTCTTTGGAATATCCATTGCGCGAATCTTGAGTTGATGATAACCAGTTCTAAGATCAATCTTAGAAAACACTCTGGCACCAGTCAACTGGTCAAACAGATCCTCTATCTTCGGTAGTGGGTACTTGTTCTTGATGGTGACATCATTCAGCTTCCGGTAATCTGTATATAAACGGTTACCTCCATCTTTCTTATCCACAAAAAAAACAAGTGATCTCCATGGCGATGCGCTTGGTTGAAGCAGACCTTTCTCTAACATAGGATCAAGTTGCTTCTTCAGCTCCACTAATTCAGATGGGTTCATACTATAATGTCTCTGAGCTATGGGTCCAGTTCTAGGAATTAGTTCAATGATGAACTCAATATCCCGATCTGGGGGCATACCGGGCAATTCATCTGGGAATACGTCAGGGTATTCACAGACTACTCTGACTTGGTCTATGGTTGGTTGGGCTAGAATCTTGTTGCATTTGAATTGATGGGGCAAGGTCTCAGATACATGCTCTACTGATACTCCAGAGCTACTGGTCATGGTTATGGCTTTCTTGGCACAGTCGATCAATCCTTTATGTTTCGACATCCAATCCATTCCTAGTACTACTTCCAAACCTTTGGTTCCAAGTACTATTAGATTGGCATAAAAATCTATTCCATGGATTCTGATAGGTACAGCCTTGCAAATTTTCTAGCTTTGGTGGTTGAACAAGATATTTGAACTATCATAACATGCTTCAATTTTGTTGGTTGAATCTTACTAGCATGCAAATTCTTCTGTAACAAATGAGTGCGATGCTCCAGAATCAAACAACACTCTTGCAAGTACTGAGTTAACAGAAAACATACCCAGCACAACATCGGGTGCTTCCTGGGCTTCTTCAGCATTCATGTGGAACAGACGGCCGTTGCGGTTGAGCGAATTCCCTGGGCAAATCTCCTTCCAGGCTGAACACAACGATGTTGCTGAGCGGGTGCATTCACATTGGGGGCTGCTGCAAGCTTCTTGGGGCACTCATTGGAGTAGTGACCCTTGACTCCACATTCAAAGCAAGTGATCTGGGACTTGTCTTTTGCTGCAACAGGCACAACATTGCTTCCAGTCCTTGGGGAAGTATTGTTGTTGTTGTTGTTGTTGTTGTTGGACTTGGGCGGTGCACGGTTGAAGTTGTTGGAGTTTTCGGGGTTCTTGTTGTGGTTTCGTCTGCTACGATTGGGGTAGCTTGGACAGAACATAGGGGGTATGTTGTTTCTTGGGGCATATCCTGCAGACGGGTTGGGGCGATACTCTGAGTATTGTGGGATCCAGTCTGGCGCATCATGTGACGCTTGCGGTTGTCATTGGCTTGGTTGATCTTCCCTTCCATCTGGATGGCAGAGTCTACTAGCTCTTCTAGAACTCCAAAACGGATGTTGACTAACACAGTATGCATCTCATCATGCAATCCATTAAGGAACCTTTCCTTCTTCTTGGCTTCGGTGTTAATCTCATCAGGGGCATATCTAGCTAGGGACAGAAATTTGTCATGGTACTCAACTATCGTCATCCTGCCTTGCTTCAGTTCCCTGAACTCATCTCTCATCCTGGTGACCAAACCTTGGGGCACATGGGTGTGGCTGAACTTGATCTTGAATGCTTCCCAAGTCATCATCTGACTGTTGTTCATGGTACGGGTGCTATTCCACCGGGCTCTTGCATCTCCTGCCAGATAATGGGCGGCAAACAATACTTTCTCATTGGCTTCAACTCCTGCGACCTCCAAGTTGTTCTCCATGGTTTTCAGCCAGTCATCAGCATCTAAGGGGTTCCTCAGACTTATTAAAGATAGGTGGGTTGGTATTCTGAAAGTTCTTAAGCTTGGATCCATGGTGATCCTGGTTTCCATGGCCTTGATTATTGTGGGCCATCTGAGATATTTGTTGAATAGTGGCTAGATTGGCTTGGCGTTCAGCTCTACTAGCTTCACGGTCAAAAACTAGCATTTGCAGAATCTGCAACATCGGGTCCTGAGATGAACTGCTTCCTCCGGGGTTTCCACGAGTCATCTGAAGATTGAGATAGATAATGAGATAAGAGGGAAATTTCTAAGGTTCATGGTTTTGTTTCAAAAGCTTAAACTTTGAGTTTGACTCAGGTTTTGCAAACTAACATCTTCCTCTCATTCATTAATTCATTCAAAGCACACCATACAACACACAACACACAAATGGAAAATAGATGGTTTTAAGAACCATTCTATGAAACTATGATACAGTGGGACCGGTACAACTCATTCCTATGGTAGTGCTCAAGTGCATCTAATCATCATCAATGAAGTCAGAATCATCATCATTAGTGTGGAACGCCATGGCATCATCCTCCAGTTGTTGTCATCACTTAGGTAAGAGTAAAGATCTCCCTGGATATCTTCACCTTCCTCCTCTTACTTTGCTTCAAGCTAGACTTCCTGTTCACGGATGGTCTTCTCGAGAGCATCCACCTTCTTACGAAGACGATCGATGGTGCGATCCTTCTTGTCATGTTGACGACGAAGTGATTGGAGCTCCTTGGCGAGAATGGCGAGGGTCTGGTCCTTCTTGACGGCAATGGCAAGGTTGTGGTTGGCGTAGGCTCGGGCGTTGTCCAACTCTTCCTGCCTATCATACAACATGAAGTCAAGATTGTCCACCTGGTGCTTCAGCTCCGGGTGTCCTGGTATCTCCAAGGGCATTCCCATAGAATCACGCCTTGCGAAGTGAGCAAAGCAAGTTCCCTAGATCAAGTTGATGTTTTCCCCACACAGACGGGCAAGAGCTTCATGCATAGCCCTGGCTAATCCATCTAGCCAGTTGTTCTCTCGCAGCATCTTTCCTCTCAGATTTGCAACTATCATCCATTGTAGATCTCCTCCTATGTGGTCGTTGAGTTGTGCCCCGAAGAATTCCGGGTGCGGGCGCACAAGATACTCTAACAGTGCATCTAGATCCCTCTCAAAGATCAGTTGGCCTTCGTTGCCCAACTGGTAGAACTTGCAATACTAGACTTACATCTATAAGAATTTAGGATGAGTAAGTTAGTGAGGTGATCAAGTATGTCAAATTTTATGTATGAAAGCAAGAATTTTTGAGGAACATGATTTTTTTTGAAAGAATCAAGGATAAGAGTGGGAATAGGTTTTCAAAAATACTCACTTCTTTTGTTTTGAAACTAAGTTTTTGTTCGTACATCCATTCTAACTAGAGTATCTTATGGTCAGGATGGCTCTGATACCAACTTGTCAACACCCGGATTTTTTATCCCAGATGCCTGTTATGCCATACCTCGCAATCCCAGGATTACCATTTTTGCGAGACATAACAGATTGGATATCATAGTACATCATCCATTACAAACCTTAATAAGTTCTTACAAATAAACGATCTCATCATCCAGTCTTAATACAAATCAAGCAGCGGAAAAGAAACGTAGTAGGGGCTCCATCTTCAGGGTCACAGGCAATGCTGACGATGGGAGATGATCCTAGTTGTCGTAGACCACCTACTATCCATCATCCTGGTAGTCCTCATCATAGTCTGGCCACGGGAATAGCCAGGTACAAAGCCATGAGTACTCTTTAAGTACTCGCAAACTATCACTAACAAGTAAGGTAGTTCTAGTAGGAATCTTAAGCTCTAGGTTTATTTGCAAAAAGCTAGGTTTATCTAAACTAAATTTAGAAGTAAATAAAACTAAGTTAATGTTCTACATCACTTAAGTGGGAACCTAGCTTTCATATTCACAACCCTGTTGTGGTCAAGTCAAAGTCACAGTTCATTTCACAAGTCATTTTGAAAACATCTGACGACGGAACAGTATGGCCACTCCAGCTGTCCATGATCATGGACGCGGCTATTCGAATAGTTTGACACTCTGTAGAGGTGGTACACTTTCACCACAAAATTCGATACATCCGTTAAGGATAACCCTGAATCATCATACTTAGTATGCGGATAATCAATCATAATCTTTCAATTACACACTCTAGTATAGGCACCTCCCCTATGAGCTTGGCCTCCCAGCCATGGCCATCTGCCATCTTGGGCACTGCATAGGTGGACATTCACACTCACGAGGTAGCATCAGCTCAACCTCTTCCATGAGGGAACCCATACTAAGTCATATAAACTTCCGGCTAAGCCCTACCCAATTTGGGTATTGTGGTTGCACGGTAAAATTAGAATGGTATCGCATCCGAATCCAACCATCAGTTTTTATAAAGGGCTAAGGCTCATGCCTCAACATTTTCATCATCCAATCCTTCTGTGTCCATAACACATGTCAAAACATTTCAATAGAATGAAGCATCATTCCAAGGTTTTCATAATCATTTTCACCAAGTATTCCCATCTAAAGTGATCAACTTTTATGATTAGCACTAGCCACTAAGGTTGAGGGTGTTCACTAATGAGGGGTACTAATCTCCAATCTCATGCCATGGAATGACATCTAAGTATAGGCCTAGTTTTATACTCTTTATGGTATCTATTCTATTTTTCCAATACTCGTAAAGCACTAACTAAAAGTAAAGAACTTTGGTATAGTAAAAGAAATAAAGCTTGCCAGTAAAACTTGGGATTGGTATAATCAAAGTTATATGACCAAAGCATGCCTAATGCATCTTGCTTAGGTTATCTTGCAAGTATGACTTGCATGGTTCTAGCTTGCAAGTAGTGATGGCTTGCCTTGAGTAGAGCAGTGGTTGAAGTTTTCTTCTTCTTCTTGGTAGTACTCCTCCTCCTCGTATCCCGGCTCGGTACTATCGTCTATAAATGAATACGGGGTACACAATCACCAAACAATACTTAACTATTTCTATTTAGCACACTAAGGCTCACACTTGATGATCTAGCAGCATCACAATCATCACATGAATTAAAGACTTAATCTTGTTTATCTTATTTTAGAAAAGTAATTTATACTCATTGAAAATACTTAAGATTTAATATTCTCCAATTAAAATATGGGATCATGTTGACACATGTCATCACCACATATTCTAATACATGGGAATGTGATTTAAAGTGTTGATCATATTTTATAAAGTTTAAGATTATCAATTAATAGAATTAAAGTGACTAGAAATGCCTATATAGCATTATTTTGGTACTAGTCCAATGTCACTGCATGCAACCAAAATATTTTTACATATTCAGATAGATCTTATCAAATGTGATTTTTGAGAGTTCGAATCAACTAAAAAGCATTTATGGTTAATTTTTGAAAAATGTTTGAAGTTGAAAAAGTCTTTGTCTTGTTATTTTTGGTATAGGTGATCTATAAATCCAAATGATTTGAATCTAACGGGCTTGGATAGATAATTTAAATACCTTTCTAACAAAATTGGAATCATGCAATTTGGTTTAGTGAATCTCTTTGAATTGATTTTTGAATCTACTGATAGAATGTGGTTTTAACTAAATTTGAAAATACTTATTTGAATTCACAGGCCTGTGCGGGAAACTAAACGGGCCGGCCCAATCTGCACAGCATAGCACAGAGGGCTGCTGACATGGGTGTCCCACCAGTCAGCGACTGAAACTAACCGAAACGGTATCGTGCATTCTAGGCCCTACGATTAAAAGACGATCCAATGGCTGCAGTTCATTGTCGACGATGAATAGCTCCAGCAAGGTCTAAACCCTAACGCATTGGTGGGGGTCGTGTGGGGCTCACCTGGGCTCCAGCTAGGGTCGGCGATGGGGGCGAACGACGTGGTCGACGACGGCGGTTCAAACGATGGTCGCGGCAGCTCCTGGGGCGGCTCCAATCGACGGCGCCCTTCTCCTTCTGCAGCGACGGGCTCCGGCCAAATTCCGGCGAAGCGGCGCTCACCTTGCTATGGGGAAGGGTGTGGGAGGCTCAGTGAGGAGTGGGGAGTGTGTTGGGGTGGAGAATGGAGGCGGAGGGGCCTCTATTTATACACCGGCGAAGGGACATTACAGCATAGGGTCGGGCTCGTCAGTGACGACGATACAGGTGGCTAGCGGCGTGGCTGAGGGTAGGGGGCGGTGCGGTGTTCCCTAGCAGTCGTCAGGGTCTTAATGGCGCGGCACGGGGCGGTCTAGGTTGGTCGGGCGCGTGCGATGCTCTGCGTGGGAGCGGCGGTGTTTGCGACGGCGCATAGGTGCTACTGGTCGTGCGGTGGCAAACATGGGTGTCTGGGAGGTGGCTGTGATCATGGCGAGTGTGCGCTTGCACGGAGAGAGCAAGGCGCAGTATGTGCGAGCCGGTCGGGTGCAGCGCTCTGTCGCACTCTCGGCACGGCGCGGAGAGGCTAGGCACGGCTCTGCTGGGGTGGTCTAGTGCCAGGCTGTGGTCGAGGCTTGGACAGGGGGTGGCGGTGGACGGTGGTGTGTCTGGTGCACGTCGTGGGAGAGGGCTGCGTGGTCTTTGTCGCTCTGTCCACGGTCGGCCGGCGAGTGTGGCTTCGGGCGGCGGCGCACTGGTGCAAAACGGATAAGGGGGAGGTTGTCTGGTGCTGCTAGACACTGGGGGAGACATGGGGAGTGAAGAGGGAACCAATTGGTCGAGTGATCACTGCTCAAATAGTGAAGTTAGTCAGATGTTAATTTGTGTCTGCAAGGTGTTTGAAGAAATGGCCGAAAGAAATTTAGTTTGAAAATTTTGAATGAATTTTTGTGAGTGATCTAAACTTATGCTTGGTTATCTATGGTTGCTTGGAAAAGCCAAGGTGAATTCATTTAGTTGGTTGTTGAAAAAATGGTGATCTTACCATATGAACTAGATTCAAATTTGAACTGTCCTTTAAATTGATTTTCCAATAGTTTTGGTGAGTTTGTAAAGTGGGCCTTGGTTCAATTTTACTTGGTCTATCAAGGGGTGAAAAGAAGTAGAAATGTTTCTAGTAGAAATTCTCTTCTAGGAACACTCAAAGTGGTCTCGTGGTTAACTTTGGTCAAAATGACCATTTGCTTATTTCCTTTATATTTGATTTCTTTTGATTTTGATTTTGTTTGTAATTGTCCTAGATGATGTAGTATTCATCACTAAACCATTTCTTATCATTTGTAGCAATCAAACATGGCAAATTCAATCAATCCTACACTAATGTAAATCACACATGCATTCATATAGATTTTTGGAATAAAAGTGTTTGTTAACCCTAAATTTGGGTGATTAGAACTTGATAATCTTGATTAGTGTTTTTTGGGGTGTTACACCTTTGCATGCTTACCACTTGAGGGCAGCTTTCCTTGAGGAAGTGTGGGCTTGAAGGAAGGCTTGGAGGTACTTGAGGAGCTATCGTTGATGGTTGTTGGCATAGCGGTTAAAGCTTGCTTGTAGGTGAAGTACGTATTTGGCTTGTTGTACTTGATGTTCTCTTACACTTGACGTTCGGCCTTTGTTGCGATGTGCACAAGATCAACCATGAAGTTGTATGTTTAGAACTCGACGATGTGCTTGATTGGATGGTTCAATCCAATGAGAAAACATTCTATAGTCTGCTCCTTGCATTCTTCAATATTGGCGCAAATCATGTTGAGATCCATTTCCTTGAAGTACTTGATATGGGCACGAAGGAGGAGGTGAAGCCTAATTTTAGGACTCCACCAAGCTAGGTGATGCAAGCGCATCCCATTGATGATTGGAATGCTAGGACGACCTACGATATGTAATGATAAGTCTAAGGTTGTGTCAAATATTGTTGCTATGTTATTTAGCCGAGTCCAGGTTAAGTTTGAGTCCGTTTGTGTGTTCGGTTTGGGTCTATCCAACCGACTAGTTGTAGGCCTCCTATATAAAGGATCCAGTCGCCTAGGGTTTAGGGGTGTTCAGTTGTTTAGTCTAAAAACTATATTGTGCTCCACCGTGTATCATCCCTCTAGGTACAGCGATACCGTTTATCAGATTCTTATAGAGATTGCTACGGAGGTTCTTGTGTTCATCAAGGATTGTCGTGCTCAGGTTTGAGGCGTGGTGATCTTCATCATGTTACTTGCTGGATTGATTCCTCTTCTTCAGGTTGCGTTCATCGTGTGATTGGGAGATTACCTACCTGGTGGACTCGCTGTGAAAGATCGGGACAAAACAATAGGATCATCGGCATGATCTGTATCATGTGGTATCAGAGCTCTCGTTGATGATAGCGTGTTTTTGGATCATCTGTGGACTATTTTTCTACAAGCAGTTTATAGATCGGTTGTGGAGGAGAGATTGGAAGGAAGAAAAGAAGGAGATCATTTTGGTCTATAGGTGCACGTGAAGATCGGCGAGTGTGCGTGCTACCGCCGCCAGGAAGACAAGAGCTACATAATCGATCTCCAGGTCGTTACGTGGATCCGATCAAGGAAAGGAAATTTGTACGTGACCAGATCCGATTCGTTCCATCGCGAGCTAAGGACCATGTTCCACCGGAGCGTTTTTTGTTAGATCCGATCGTGAGCATGCTTCACAATCAAGTCTCCTGGGTGATCGTGGTCGAGGGAAGTCTGCACAGTTCAGATTGATCTCAAGTTAAAAAAGAAGAAGAAGGAGTCCCCCTCGCGCACGCCTCACGATCGAGACCATCCCATGACTGGCGCGCCGCTCGAGAGAAGTTTACCCGGATACGTTAGGATCTCATGCGTTTTTTAAGGGAGATAAGGAGGCCAGCCACCGTACGCCTCACGACCAAGGGGATCTGTCCCTTGGCGTGTGCGTGATCGAGGGATCGCCCCGATCCCCATCTAGCGTCGCTTGTGCGTGGCCGCTTAGCTCGCCACAGTGGGCCGGACCATCTGCCTCGAGCGGATCTCTCGCCCGCGCTAAGAGCAAAGACAGAATTCGATCACTACAAGGAGGTTTAGGACGCGTTGGTTTTTTTGTTCTGCTACTGTGATTTGCTTCAGTTTGGTCGGATTGTTGTGCAAATTTTTGTGTGACGGAACAAAATAGGACATGATCGATTCTTTTTTAGGAGATACTTTTGGCTTGAGGTGTACACGTGGAAAAAAGTCTAGTGCTATTTTCAATGACTATCTCGATCTCCTGAATGGAGTGGCATGTGATGCATCCGAGCTTAGCTGGTGCCTACATAAACTTGCGACAGTTGAGGAGTACCAAGATTGGGAAAGGCACATGTAACGGGGTTTCCATGGATGTCACAAATACAATGGCAAGTTTAGTGGGTATGATGGGTATGTTCTTGCTCACCAGCGTGTGGACAAGGAGTTAGACAGTTGGTGGTCCAAGGCGGTTCAAATAGATGGGTTTTATGTTACTTGGGAGGACTACAAAAGTTTTCTCCGTGATGGTTTCATATTACCGTATATGGAGGAAATCGAGCAGCCACCCAAGGTTGTGAATGGGATAGTGGATGTTGGCAAGAGTATAGCTCTTATACCGAAGGTCGCGACGGTTGTGACTACTCATGAGAAGTTGACAGTTGTTCCATTGCCGACAGTTAGCAAGGCGGCAACCACGATTTTTGAAGCGTTAACGGTTGATGTTGTTAAGGCTGATGTTGTTAAGGATGTCGTGCAAGATGTTGTACCATTGTGTGGGCTGAATTTGCAACTCAAGAAGGTACAAGGCAATGCTTGCATGACAGTTGACAAGGGCCAGCGTTGGAATTTATTTCAGGCGCAATGTATGATCAAAGGCAAAGCATGCAAGTTGATTGTTGATGGAGGAAGCTATACTAATGGCATTAGCAAGGCAATGGTGGCAGCGTTGGGGTTGTCCACATGGCATATTCCTGAACCTAAGCATCTACCGTGGTTAAATAGCTACGGTATGGTGAAGGTAACTCATAAGGTGCGTGTGCCATTTATAGTTGGTGATTATGTTGATGAGGTTGAGTATGATGTGTTGCCATTGGAGGTATGTGCGTTGTTACTTGGTCGGCCATGGAAGTATGATCGCAACGTTACACATGCTGGAAGAGCAAATACATATTGTTTTATGCATGGTGGCAAACAGCAGACTTTGAAGCCTATGCAGGATGATCACATAAAGTCTGATGTAGAGCTGGTGGTACATAACGAGAAGGTGCGCAAGGCTAAGACAAAATCTGGGCTAGCTAAGGTGCAGGATGGAGAGCATGATGCATAGTGTGACAATGCTGATATTGCTTCAGCTATGCCTGTAGATGACAAGCTAGTGGAACTTGTTAGTGACAAGCCAGTTCAAGAGCATCCTCTTATTGCTGAGAGGAAGGATGTTGCAGCATGTGTTCATAAGGTTGTTTGTGTTGACATAGGTGTTGAGGCGGATGATAGTTCTGCTCCTGATGTTCCAGTGCATGTTGTGAAGTGGGGTAACAAGAGCAGTTTTGTTAGCACACCTGTGAAGCGTTTTGTTGGGATAGTTGTGCGGATGCATAGATGCAAGGATGGACATGTTCGTCAGTTGTGCGGTCTAGGCATTACTCATCTTATGCAAGGTCGTGCAAAGAAGGTACATGTTTAGCAACTGTGGGTTCCAACAAGAGTTGAGAAGAAGAAGACGGTGGTGCCTAGGTCCAAGCTCGTATGGAGAAGCAAGGAGGTGTTGGCGCCAAGGGATGTTTCAAGTCAAGCAAGCCGAGAGGGAGGATGCGGAGTTAAAGGCAAGCAAGATTTGAAGATGACAAAGATGCATGAAGCTATTGTTCATATCATGCCACCTTTCCGACCCGACCCGCACGCGATGGGGACAATGCTTCTTGAAGGGGGATGAGGATATGGGCACGAAGGAGGAGGTGAAACCTAATTTCAGGACTCCACCAAGCTAGGTGATGCGGGCACATCCCATTGATGATTGGAACGCCAGGATGACCTACGATATGTAATGATAAGTCTAAGGTTGTGTCAAATATTGTTGCTATGTTATTGAGTTCGAGTCCAGGTTATGTTCGAGTCCATTTGTGTGTTCGGTTTGGGTCTATCCAATCGACTAGTTGCAGGCCTCCTATATAAAGGATCCAGCCACCTAGAGTTTAGGGGAGTTCAATTGTTTAGTCTAAAAACTATATTGTGCTCCATCGTGTATCATCCCTCCAGGGACGGCGATACTATTTATTAGATTCTTATAGAGATTGCTACGGAGGTTCTTGTGTTCATCAAGGATTGTCGTGCTCAGGTTTGAGGCGTGGTGTTCTTCATCATGTTACTTGCTAGATTGATCCCTCTTCTTCAGGTTGCGTTCATCACATGATTGGGAGATTACCTACCTGGTGGACTTGCTGTGAAAGATTGGGACAAAACAATCGGATCATCGGCGTGATCTGTATCATTACTCTTCCATGGTGTTTGTCCCTTGACGAATCGATTGAAGCTTGTTGAAGAGGTCGCGCGTGTAGTGCGAAGGGACAAAGCGGGATCTCATATGAGCCTTCATGCCATGCCAAGTTGTGATTGGGGGCTCTCCTCTTGCGTCACGAGCAATTTGAACTTGTTCCCACCAAAGGTTGGCGTACTCATAAAACTCAAGTGAAGCCATGGCGACCATCTTCCCGTTGCTATAGTTGTGCATGCGGAAGATCTTGTTGTCTTTGAGTTCACATGAGAGATATTCTTCGGGATCATTAGAACTGGTGAACTTAACTTGAGCTTGCCGAAGGTTTCTTCATCATTGTGGTCACGGTTGCGGTTGTTGCCATGATGTTGACGGTCTTCATCTTCCATGCAACCATTGTGACGAGCTTGGTGAGCTTGTTGATGTTCTTGCGGTTGAGGAGCCGCATTTGGAGGTGGTGGTGTTGGGTCCACAGCATAGAAAACAAAAAATTTCCTACGGTGTGAACTACACGCCAAGATCTATCTACTAGGTACAAAGCAAACGGGTGGACATACATCCATAGAGAACTTACCCTCGAAGACAACAAGCTTTGTTAACGAGTAGGAACTCGTGGTTGATGTAGTCGTACACTTGCCGATCTCAAGATCGTGAGGAAGTCCGAGCGCCGCAACTCAGCAGCGCATCCGCACTCGCACACACGTTCAAGCCACCGGACAACCTCCACCTCCTCGCTCTAGCGATCTAGCGGAAGCAGCAACTCCTTCCAGACGAAATGCCACCGGGAACATGTATCTCGCTAATCCGAGACCATGGGGGAATAATTCTAGAGGGGGAGAGAGATCCTTCACAAGGAGGTGTGTGGATGAAGGAGGGAATGGGTGGCCTTTTATAGGAGGAGGGGGTGCCCCCTCTCTCCATGGCCGGCGCATGGGGGGTGACCCCTCACCTCCCCATTCATGTGGTGGTAACCCCTCCACATTAAAATGCCTCTTCACATTCCCTTTTAAAGTCTCCACTTTAAATGCATTAAGTTTCTCCAAATTTAATGCTCTCTCATTTAATAAAACTCTTTTATTAAATTTATTCAGAATTTTGTTAATTACTTTAATTAACAAACATTCACATATAGCCCCTTGCAATATTTCAATATCACATGCAGAACCACTTTCTGCAATTTCACCCGAAACAATTTCCGGTTTCTATTGAAACAATTCCTGTGCTTTGCAATTCTTTCGTCTGAAACATATGTGCTCCAAAATGGTGTCCGGTAACTCTTAAGTGTGCCACCCTACGGTTCGCGAATAATGCAGACATGATCGAGACCCTTCTCCGATCAATAATCAGCAGCGGGACCTGGAGATCCGTACTGACGCCTACACATTCAACGATGACTCCTGTGATCGTGAGAACCTTTAACGCTTGTAACTAAATCCCTTTGTCTCTCGATATATTACATGTCTGAGATTCGATCATCGGTATCTCCATACCTAGTTTGATCTCGTTACCGACATGCACTCTTTTCTCGTTCTTGTGATATAACATTCTAGTGATCACATCACTTGCTTGCAAGCTATCCGAATGTGATATCACCGAGAGGGCCCAGAGTATATCTATCCGTCATCTGGATTGACAAATTCCACTCTTGATCCATGAGCCTCAACATAACACCTTCGTAGCACTGAACCCATCTTTATAGTCACCCTGTTACGGTGTGACGTTCGATGTTATCAAGATACTCTTCCGGTGTTAGCAATTAACATGATCTCATGGTCTAAGGATAAAGATTACTTTGTATGATGTTATAGCAATATAAACACAATGACTTGATCGTAATGCTATACTTCGGATGAATGTTCATCACATCATTCCACCAATGGTGTGACCTTGTTATTAACAACATCCAATGTCCATGATCAGGAAACCTTGATCATCTTGTTAATCAACAAGCTAGTCTATAAGAGAGGCATGACTAGGAGCCGTTTTTGTTTATTAAACACACATGTATTGATGTTTCCTATCAATACAATTATAGCATGTAAAATAAACATCTATCATATACAAGGAATACATAATAACAACTTTATTATTGCCTCTCAGGGCATATTTCCTTCAGGTGGAACTTGCTCTTGCTCTTGGCGTGGTTGTTTACGAGGAGGAGGAACTCGGGCCTCGTAACGATCTTGAGGAGGTGGAGTGTCTTGAGGTTGTTGTGGACAAAGAGGAGGCTCGTTCCTCGGTTGTTGTTGTGGGTTAGGCACTTGGGCCTCACAGCGAAGATCATGGTCTTGAGCCTCATGACGTGGTGGACATCACTCAACTTGTACCACTTGACGATCCAAGTTTTGATGTGGTGGAGGAGGTGCCTCATGATGACCATGGTGTCGGTGTGGACCTTCATGACAGCGATGACAGGGAGGAGGATTTTGGAGAGCTTCATGTTGTTGACGAGCTTGTTCCTCCATGTTGGAGTCATCACTTGTTATGTCAAGTATGTGTTGCAGTCGATGGTGGTGGACTTGAGGTTGCACTTGTGGTTGCGCTTGCCGGATCACTAGAGCCCTTGCTTGATGACGTTGTCCTTCGCGCCTTGCTTGGGGCCTTGAGGATAAATCACCATCATAGCTTGACATTGCGGTGTGCCGTGGTGAAGGTACATAGTTCGAAGAGCTTCCATCTTTAACCACGGGGGCGTCATTGTGTCTTAGAGCACTTGGATGACGATCTTGATGAAGTGGAGAACGGTGGTGCGATGATCTTGAAGAGCTTGATGCGCGTGAGTACGGTCTTGTCATTCCGTCAATGAGGAGTCGAACTTGTCATTTGTTCCGACGATGGAGCATTGGAGCGCTTCATTTTGATGGCCAAAGTTGTGATGCATCGCATGCATTTGTCGTTCGAGGCCATCAAAGCGGTTGTCGATGTTTTTGAACTCGGCTTGTGTCTTGCCAAATTGTTCATCTTGTCGCGTCTCAAGATCTTGGCAATGTTCACGGAACTCTTTTCGGATGATGTAGTGACTTGCGCGCGTCATGTACGGTCCATGCTATTATTCTTGGGGAGGTGGTTGGCTCGACTCACCGTGCCTATCCATCATGCAAAACACACAAGGATTATATATGGAAGTGGAATATGGTGGTGTTAGCCTTGTACCTCACCTTGGCACTGAACTAGAAACCACAAGTGAGAGCTATCAGCGTGCAAAGTGAAATCGCAAAGAAAGATCACACTAAAGAAAGAACTAACTCTCAAAAGCTTTTGGTGGTAGGTTAGGATTGTGGAATGCTAAATAAACAACCAAAAGAAAAGGGATAGTCAAAAGTGGGCAAAATCCAAACAAAACTCAAGTCAAAGGCAAAAGGTGAACAACTCAAAAGGGGTGATGGGAACCTACGACTATATACACACGTGGAGATTGTTGGAATTGAGATGACTAATAAAATGAGCAAACAAAATGTCCTAATGAAGACTACGCTCGGTGTCGTGCCAATGCAAGGAGAGACCATGGCTTGTTTGCAAAGAAGAAAAATGAGCAATGGATTTGTGCACTTGCCTTGGGCGCTCTTCTTTCTCTCTTGCTTACAAGCTTTGAGACTCTCTTTTGCTATGGGAGACTATTTTTTTTTCCTGATATCTTTTTCTTTCTTTTTTTGCTCTACCTTGATACTACCTAGTCACACTTGCTATTGCTCTTGCACTCTCGCTATCCAAGGACAAATGCACAATGCTCAAGCAAACACAAGATTAGCCATGCTCGTGGGATAGGTACACACAAAGGAAGATAGGGGTTAACAAGGTGACACAAGTTATACCTTCATTGGTGATGATGAACTTGACATCGATGGTGCAGATGATGTTCGTGGGCCGTGGTGTCGATGAGCATGGAAGTTGTCGATGCGGAAGCTTGTTGTTAGTTAACGACACACACACGGGCACAAACAAACAAGAGGAAATTAGCCAATGCAAGAAAAGAGGCAAAACTGTCAAAATCAGGTGTCAAGGCTGGAGACTCCGGGGTCTTGGGCCGAAAACTCCGGTCCAGGCCGGAGACTCTGGTGTGCTTAGGTAGGAAACTCCGGTGTGGGCCAGAGACTCCGGTCTACAAGTTCGGAAACTCCATCTGAAGGCAGAGCTCGAACTGCTCGTGTTCTTGAGTGGAAATCCACGCCTTGGGTCCTCCAATCCACGAAAAATTTGTCAAATTGGGCTAGGAAAACACAAGATAGAGCTGGACCAACACCTAAGACAAGGTTTGGTCGGATCAAAACCACAAATAACACTCCAAACCAAGAGGTCGATCCAAAGGGAAATTTGGGGCTCTTTTTTGGGGATTTTTGAATTTTTGGTGGATAGAAGAAAAAATTTTGGGGGAATTCATGAGCGACAAAGCTCTTGATACCAATATGTTGTTAGTTAACGACACACACACGGGCACAAACAAACAAGAGGAAATTACCCAATGTAAGATAAGAGGCAAAACTGTCAAAATAAGGCATCAGGGCTGGAGACTCCAGGGTCTTGGGCCGGAAACTCTAGTCCAGGCTGCAGACTCCGGTGTGCTGATGCAGCCCGTTGTCTGGACACTTCTACATCTACACCACCAAGTCCTCCAAGTGGACCCATGACTCGTGCCCGATCCAAGCTCCTCCAATGTTGAGGGGTAACCTCGTGGGTGGCCCAATCTTCATAGATCTCGTGGTCAAATCGATGGGAAAGCGAGGAGAAAGGGAGAAGGTAGTGGAAGCGGACGCACACCTCGCGAAGAACACGATGAACAAACACAAAACTCACATGATACAAGGCCGATTGCTGTCGCCGGTGGACACCGGTCCAATAGAATCCTCGCAAGGAAAGATCGGTCAACGTGCTCCCTTGATCCCCAGTGGAGAGGGGAGAACACCTTGGAGAGGGTCTTGATGTCTTGTCAAAGGGCACCAATGCTAAGGCCTTGTACAATGAGGGAGACGCGATGCAAACTCCAACGAGGTGGTGATTATAGTCGGTCCCCTTTACCGGGGATGAGACAAAACTAGAGATTCCACAAAGGGGGTGTCTTTAGTCTATCATCTATGCCTGTGGATACATGAGGGGGTGGGGGCTCTATTTATAGGCCAGCCACTAGAATGGGGGTAGTTTAAGCAAAGGGGTAAGTAAAGCGAATATTCCAGGGCATTAAACCTAGATCTGTGTGCAGAAGGGCATTTCCGGCGATAAGTCCGGCGGCGCTGGATCTGGCGCCGGATATTCCGGCGATCACCGATAATTTTGGTTGGTGTCGGTCTGGCTCTCTGTAGGGGATTCCGATCGGCACCGGTCTGGTCGCCGGGGATTCCGACGGGGGATCCGGTCCGCTGGTTCATGTGCCGGGAGTTTTGGCAGGAATTCCGATCCGCCGGTGCTATCGTCGGAAATACTAGCGGTGGATTCGGTTCACTGATCCTAGAACCAGTTCTGTCTGGAGCTTCTCCCGTCTCCTCTTCCAAGCCTCCATCTTGTCGGGCGTGAGTCCTCAGGCTTCCTTCCTTGTCTCCGTACTTGGCAGTGTGAACCTATCATGGTCATACAACAGAGTATGAAGTAGTATACCATTCAAGAGGGTAGGAAGTGGGCTCGCATAGCATCTTTGGAGTCCATGACAACTTGGAATAAGTTGGAGACCTTGATGTGGTAACGACCATAGGTCAGGCTACATCAGCTCCCCCTTCAAAAAGAGTCGTCCTCGGCTCTTCTCTATAAACCTAATACAAAATCCATGCTTATATCTTCCCATGGTGCAGTAGGTGCAGGTAATGGCGTATACAAACCATGAGGCTTCAACTTGGACTTCGACTTGTTACAAGTAATACATCGCTTGACAAATCTATCCACATCATGCCTCATCTTAGGCCAGTAAAAGTGATCAGCGAGCATGTGTAGCGTCTTCTCACGCCCAAAGTGACCCATCAATCCTCTAGCACGTGATTCATGTAGCAACAACAAACGCACAAACTACTCCGGAAAGCATAGCTTGTTAGCACGAAACAAATATGCATTATGAATATGAAATTTATTGTAACATCCCAATTTCAGAAACCCTGTTTAGGTGTCTAGAATGCAAAAATCAGGGGGAACAAAAACTTTTTCTTGATTAGTAATATAGTGTTGCTTGTTGTTGCTTGTGCTTGTGCATCTGAGTGTATACCATATGATATACTCCGTACCTCACCATTAGTTGATAAAAGCTATTTAACAAAACAGTCTTGGCTCATTTTACATATTCTCAAATGTTCTAGCATTCCAAAACCTGAGCCAAGATGCCTTTGCAACCCTAACTATTTTAGTAGCTTCTATTGCCAAAATTATGGAGATCTATAAGATATAATCTCCTTATGTTCTCAAGACAGAACCTTCAACTACTCTTACCTCTAGGTTTTTCCAAAACCCTTTTTATAAAGCTATTGAATTCTACTCTTGGTAGAGATACCAAGGACTCTTACCTTATTCAAACTCCAACCTTTCAAAATACCCATCCTTTCCTCAAGCTAAGCTTGATGGTAACCCAAGTAGTAGTTGATTTGCTGGTGATATGAGTTGCCTTGATCTGTTGAGATGAGTTGCCTTGATCTGTGAAGATGAATTTCCTTGATCTACTGTCTAACTTGTTTTCTTATGAACTAAAGTGAGCTACCATAGAAGCTCATCCTATAGGATCCAACTAAACTAAGAATACAAAATCCTAAGCAAGATTCCCAAGCTGGATCTGACCTCTAGTCACTAAGTAATCCTCTAAATCCATTAACGAGACCACCTCTGATATATTCTCCTTCTAGAAGCTTCCAAGTCAATGAAGACCAAATCCAAGCATGGATCCCTTATACTCAACCTACACTTCAACATCATCCACTTGATGATGCTTTGATACCTTGCAACCCATCAAAAACATCCCCACTCATATTCTAGTCAAAAACCCTAAATCTGCTAAATTTGACCAAGTCTAGAAACTGTTTCAACATCACTTCTTTGAATGCCTCTCTTTCTGAAACCTTGTGCATTTTTGGTAATGCACTCGAACCATCTTGTAAACCATCCTAAGGACTACCAAGGCCCACTCTTTCCCTTGGCTATATCACCTTTTAACCCACTTGTTCTTGATGATTTGGCAGGAAAGAAAATAACTTTTTCTGCAAATCTTATCAACTAGCCTACTTGGTCCGAAGCTCACACCTTCATCCTACCTTCTTTGGACCAACTCTCTGCATGATGGTGTTCTACTCATGAAGTAATATCCATACCTACTTCACTTGTTCCAAATGGATCCTTGTGCTTCAAAATCCCACAAGGTTTTGAAGGATAGTTGATAATCTGCTTTGGCAGGCTTATTTTATTCAAAGTCTGAGATCAATTCTTGGAACCCTCAAGCATGATCAAGCTCAAACCTATGTACCATGGTGATCTAGAACACTTGGTATTTAAATCCATATACTCCATGACCCAATGGGAGCTTTGAGCTCCAAGATCAAACAAGGTTTTGATGGTATGAAAATAACATTACTCCAGATCCCTTCTTCCTTGTTTTCTACCAAAATCAAGATGGATTCTCAACAACCAAAGTGGTACATGCTAGATACACATTTTGTACATCACCTACCTTGATTATATAGATTTATCAAATATTATCCATAATTATTATGGACCAAAACCTAATTAATTCCTTTATTTGATAGAAATCCCAAAACTCTCTCTATAAAGGTAAGTTGGTTTTTCTCCAAATCACATCCCCATATTTAGTCTCATTTTAAGTCTAATTATCATACCCTATCCTCCAACCTCAATAAATATTATTGAAGAGCTTTATTATTTCTTTTTTCCCATTTTATAAAATGGCAGAGATGGAATAATAATTCTTTTAAATACCTTTGTTCATCAATAAATCATGGGAAAATTCCTCAAGGTATGGATTCATATCTAGAATCATGTTACATCAAAACCCAGCTTGTCCAGTTCAAAAATATCAAATGAAATCCTAAGAACCCTTTTAGCACTTTTCAAATAAGTGATATAATGAGGATCTAAAATATTTAGAAATCCTCAAATAATTCCTAGAGATGTGCCTCAACCATATCTATCTAGAAATACCACTACCTCATCTTGCCAAGGTCACTCCTCTAGAATTCCTTCATGACCATCAATAAGGCCAAGATTTTGAATTAATTCAAAAGAACTAAGCAAACCATCACCAAACCACCACCATAGCCCTTTATTGATCTGCACAGAAACCAGCACCCACCCCTGGTCGAAACCACTATAGCACACCCCTCTCTTGTCATTAGTGCTTGGAAGGAGAGAGAGAGGATCAAAACATTATTGCCTACCTTGGAAATATAAGTCTAGGACAGTAGCCCCACTGTCCCTCTGCCCTAAGGACGACCTCAAAGAACACCTCCACACTCTCTCCACCGCCCCTAAGGCCCAACCCTCGAGAAGCACCCCTCCTCCATGCTCAAAATGGACCTAGTCCATCAAACACCACCCCTCATCGGTTTATAACACCATAGGCCATCACAACACTCCCCCTTCGGCTCATTCGCCCCCAAACTCTCCCATCACAACACTACCCCTTCGGATCATTCGCCCCCAAACTCTCCCACCTACCTCCCCCAGGCTCCTCTCTTCTCCCCCTGCCTGGTCTTGCCCTCAAGAAGAAGAGAAGAATCTCTCGGCCATTGCTCAAGATTTGAGCATGGTGCTTTCCCCTCTATCTCTTCTCCTCTGCATGTCCCTAAAATGTAACCCCCGCACCCTACTGCATCTAATCCTCTCCTTTTTCTGTACCAGGAACGGCTCCCCGTGCAGCACCGGCGAGCTCCAACGAGCTTCCTCCTGGACGCCGTCGTGCGAGCTCTTTTCCGGCGCAGAGACTACCCTTGCCGCCCCTCTCTAGGCGATGTTTAGAGTTCCGCGACTCCTCGACGCCTCCCCGCCTACATGCAGGCACCATGAGGCCGTCTCCGGCGAGCACCGAGGTGAACTCCGCGGGCGCGCATGCGCAAGACGGATCCTGAGGATAAACCAAGCCCTGTCGCCCATCGCTAGGACCGCCGTCGATCGCTGCTTCTCCCTGGACCCCTCCCGGCTCCTCTCCATGCCTAGGTGAGCCGTCTCGCTGATCCCATCCACAGCTAGGGTTTCCTTGTTGTCGCCCGCGTCACGAGCTGGCAGATGACTAGATGTCGTTGCTTCCCCTCTAATCTGACGGACGGGGACGCTCCTTACCCCTTCGCCCGTTCCCCTCTCTAGCCACCGGGGGCCTGCCTCACGGGTTTGAAATCGCCGCCCCGCGCGCTGCCTTTCCTAGCTGGGCCAAATCGGGTGTTGCGCGGCCCATCTCGCTCAAATCCGGCCTGAGACCACTTTCCCTTTTTATTATTTAGCCAGATCTGTAAAAAGGATGTTTGGTTTAAATATGCAATGAATGGAAAATGCCTCCAAACCACTAGATATAAAATTCTACATGTCCCTTATGGTTTTCCTAAATAGACAGATCTAGCCTTGTTCCAAAAAATAATTTTTATTGTTTTCTGATAATTAACCAACTAAATAGTATCTTCTATGCAAATTAAATTCCCTAGTAAGTTTTATATTTCCAAATTGGGTAAAACAAACTTCCTATGGTAGGTATCAAATGTACCCATCTCATGGGATTGGTATCAGTCCAAGCGGAGCTCTGATATTCCTTTAATAAAAATAACGAAACCCACCAAAGTTTGCCTTTAAAAATTTCCCTAGGCAGATCTAGAGCACCTTTTGGGTTGATTCCAACTCTTAGTTTGGTGGTACAAAAACATCTATCATAACCCAGTACTCCTTAATTTTCTGAGCTTCAGTTGAATTTTAATTAATTAAATACTTCTGTAAGTGGTTTTATAACTAGATAAACCATTTCAGGAGCTTAGCAACTCCAAAATTAGTGTTTCCAATTTCTACTGGAAGGTATTTGCAATACCTATCCATTGACCTTTACCTCATATGAATTGGACTTGTATAAACAAATCTATTTAAAAAGACAAATTGACTATAGAGCTGACTTTGAAAATTTCCCAAGGGAAATATGGTAATTATTTTGTGGTGATTCCAACTCTCAGTGAATCAGTACATCAAACCCTACACAACCATCTAAGGAAATGATTTTTGGACCTACAGAACATTTCTAGTGAATTATTCCCTTAAACTAGAGTTTTAATCACTATAAAGTGTATAGTAAATCAATGGAAATTGATAAAATAGTGAAACCACTTTTGTTGGTTTCATTTTATCAATACCTAGCTCATGATATCATTTTTTCATATTGATATCATACAAAACTTGACCTTGGATTAAAACCCCTTAAGTAGGTAGTTTTGGCCTATATAATCTTAATAGTAATTCCACAAATGCAACTAAAAGGAAATCATTTGCCTTAGTCCAATTTATTCAAAACTTACTGAAGTAAATCATGTGTTGTATATTTTTTGGTGTATGTATTGATGCTTGTATGCTTGTATGCTTGTATTGATTGTGGTATTTGTTCGTTTGCATGTTTGCTTGATAACAGCGATAGTTGCATTTGTGTGACACCGAGAAGAAGGAAGCAATCATTTATTATTGTTATATAGTTGGATATTCTTGGTATTCTGGTTATCTAAAGAAGAAGCCCAGGGACATCTCGCTAGTCACAGGCAAGCCACCCTTCCTAAATTCCGATACTTTCCCTACTCCTTTTATTACTTGTTTTGTATCTCCTTTATAAGTTACATTACTATCAACATGTCTTGTTTTATAAATACTGCGCTAATGACTTGACTCCTCCAAGTTATGACTTGGTGTCCCTCATGACACCCACCCTGATGTATACCTACCATTTATCCCTTTAGATCGAGGTTATGATGATTAGCATCCTACCCGTTGGAAACTACGGATTTTGATGAATAAATTGTTTTGGGATTTACCCTACTGCAAATGATTATAAAATGCTTGGTAAAACCCTTCGGAAGAGGCATCGTTCCCAAGTGGATATTTTAACTAAAGAAATGGTGATGATGTGTTTTGAGAAAAATGGACACGAGAAAGAGAAGGGATGTTCTACGCCTTTACCGGAACAATTTATCCATACAACCACATTACCCCAGGAGCTGGGCCTTAGCTCGTAGTTTGTTGTCTTTAGCCGGGGCAGCTTGTACACTGCTAATTGGGAGAAATCCCTTGAATTCCGGGCGAGTTCGCTAACAGGTCTACGGATCTGGAGCTTGTAGCTTGCTTCGGAAAGAGTGCCGGTGCAACAATTGGGTCTCACACGGACGGTATGACTTAGGTAGTACGGAAGGAAGTGGAGTCACCAAATTAAGGTATACCCAAGCTACGGTTTGGGTATACGCGTGTACGGAAGGCACGACTATGGCCGGGGGCCACATACCCGTTGCCAGGGATAACAAATCCAAAAGGAAAAGCCGCCTTTGCTAGGGATGACAAATGAAAGGTTAGGTTTGATTATCCGAACCCCCATCTACCGTGTGTAGCGGGCCATGGTTGTATCCCGGCGGATGTATTGATTCTTGTGGGTAAAGTGCACAAACTCTGCAGAGTATAATCTATTCGAATAGCCGTGTCCACGGTCAAGGACGTTTGGAAAGGTGATGGCTAGGAGTACCCAAATGGTGATTTTGGAAATATGAATGAATGTATGGAGGTCCTAGGAGGACCTGAGAGTAATGGCTTTGATTTGACCAGAGATGGTCGAAGATGTTAAAAGGGGGGGGTTAATCCAGAACTGCTTTCAAAAAGGTTTTCAACAAGGATTTGGAGATGTCCAGATTTATAAAACGGAGGCATGTTTTCAAAACTCTTTTTCAACAAAGATATAGAGATGCCATTTCTACAAGAGAAATCTAGGCTTTTCAAAAACAACCCTAGATAGAGCTATCTCGCCACATCCAAACTACATTATCTTGTTTAACTTATCTTGGTGGTTTGCGAGTACATTCAAAGTACTCACTGGCATTGTCCCTGGCTATTAACTTGGTCAGATATCGAGAAGAAGGTGAAGCTGACGACTATGCGAGCTAGGACGTTCTCCCAGTAAGAAGGCATGGCTCGGGCTCTACGCTTGATGAAGTTCCGCTCATGATTATTGGTGTATCCATAATGGCATGTAAGGTATGACATGTATCCGCTTAAGTATTGGATGTTTACTTTGATACGTGTTAGTTATGTGCCACGACTAACTGATCATGGGATCGTGATGTATGCATAACAGGGATTCTCAGAGGATTACTCTGGGGGGCCCACATTTATCCCATGCCTTCCCAATAGAACACAAACGATATGGTTCAGCAAAATCATGATTAGTTGCATACAAATCACACAAACTCCCTAAACCAGGAACTTTGATATCAAATTGTGTTAATAACATGTTCTTCCTAGGTAGAGTGTCAGCAACAATATTATATTTTCCCTTTTTTATGTTTAATAATGCATGGAAAAGACTCAACGAACTCAACCCAGTTAGAAAGAAGCCTATGCAAGTTAGAATGAGCTTTCAGATATTTCAATGCCTCATGATCAGAATGCATGATAAATTCCTTTGGCCACAAATAATATTGCCAAACCTCAAGAACTCTAACAAGTGCATACAATTATTCATCATAGACATGATAGTCTAACTTTGCACCATAAAGTTTCTCAGAAAATATTGTAGCATCCCAATTGTCTAACAATTGCAATGCTACTAGCCTAGTCTATATAAATGCTACTTCCTATATGTAATTGTTGCATCATAACTATATCATGCTCATGTCATCATGCCACCTTGCATTTGAGCATCATATAAAACCCTTCTTGTTTTGGTTCTTCTCTCATATGCATTGTAAATTGTATTTGCCTCTTGATATTGTATTTGGTTATTGATATATTGTTTAAATGCCCAAGTTGAGTTGGGGGAATATCTTTTATTCCATTCCACCACCTTTCTTTGTCACCACCTTATCATTCCACCATATATGAGCATTGCAACTTATTTGGTTTTACCTCTAGCTCATGTGGGTTGGGATGGATCCAATTCTATTTTTTCCACATGCTCTCATATTAGCATCATGATGTTTTCACATTAGTGATATGTGGAGCCACCTTTGCATGCCCTGTGAGTGGAACCTCTTTCTAGCTCCCATATGGGTTGTTTTGGGGTTATCCTCATGTTGGGATATTTTTGGTCTTACTAAATACCTAGTGGCACATACACACTAGCAAGTCCCATTTTTATTCAAATATGGTCACCTCCATCTACTCCACATGGGGCATCCTTTTAATTCTTTTATCTTGGCTTTATTCCATATTTTGGAATGCATAGGCACAAATGCCATGATTATTTATTCTGTTTTCACAAGATTAAGACATGGCATTTAATGTTTTTGCATGGGCCATGCAAAGCACCACCATTCTTTCTCCTTTGTTTTTATTTTGATTTTTGAGTGGATCATCTCCCATCTCTCTCTACCCCTCTTCATGCTTGATCTTGTTTGGTTCATGATAAAACCCTACAACCATCCCCCCATCCATGCAAGCCATGTGTGGGCATATTCAATCCTTAACTCTAACCCTAAGCCATCTCTCTCTCTCTTATCCTCTCTCCAAACACCTAACACCTCATCTAAACCCTAAACCCCCTCTCTCTTTTTCTATCTCTAAACCCTACCACCACCATGATCTACCCCACCTACCCCCTCTCTCCAAAACCCTAAACCGAGCCCTCCCTAGCTAACCCTAGCTCCCTCCCTCTCTCTCGGCCTCTCTCCCTTCCCCCTGGCCGAGCTACCCTCCAACCCCAACCCTAGCACCAGCCCTAACCCGAGCCTACCCCATCCAACCCTAGCTCCATGCCATACCCCCTCTCTCCCTCTATCCCTGCCAGGCCGACCCCACCACCGAGCCAGCCACCTTGGCCTCGCCCTGACCCCACCTGGCAGCCGCCACCACCCTACCCTGCCCTGCCGGCCAGCCCGAGCACGTGCTCGAGGAGAAAAAGGTGGCAACCGAGCCACCCTATCTACCCCATGCCCACACGCTGCCGCCTCCCTCTCCCTCCTTTTTCCTCCTTCCCCACGGCTTCTCTGCCTCTCCCAGATCCGCCCAGCGCCCTACCCTCCTCCCCTTCTTCTGCTCTGACGCCCACCAGCAGCCGACGTCACCCGCCGCCAGCACACCGTCGCCCTCGTCGAACCAGCCGTACAGCGCGACCGTGAAGCGGCCTGGGAGATCGAGGACGTCCCCCTGCTTCGCCCTGTACCCGCCAGGGAGGAGGAGAAGCACCAGGCTCGTCAGTACCGCCGCCACCGACGCCAAACCCTAGCCCGCCGGAGCGTCTGCGACGACGACGATCCGCCATGCCCCCGCCCGATCCACCTCCTCCGGTCTCTCCGCGGTAACCCCTTCTCCCTCTCTGACACCCTTTGCCTCGACGCCGACCCCTAGCTCCGCCGTTACTTGTGTCGAACGCCCTCAGTGCACCGCCAGACGCTGGTGTCTGCACGCCCCGCGCCGCGCGTAGCCTCAATTGGTCGTCTAGCCCCCACCTGACACCAAGCCTAAGCCACCGCAGCGGCTTCGCCCTCCGCGCGCACGCCCAGGTCGCGGGTTCGAGTCCTTCGCGTGCCGCGCTTTGCCTGTCGCACACAGATCTGACCGCGGAGACGAAGAACAGTACGGGCTCTGTGGAAGTTTACGAATAGCCCCCTCTTTTATCTCCCGCTCAACCCGCGCTCCTCAAGACCCACCTGTCCGTGCCTTGGCGTTTTTGCAAAGACGCACCCGCAGTTTTGTACGCTTAACCCGCGCTCCAGCACGCTACCCACCTGTCAGCCTCTGTCGGTTCACCCACTGGCACCTGGACCCTAGCCAGCTGGCCCCACATGTCATTCACAGAGGCTAGGAAAGACCGCGGTAAGAAAACTCTTTTCTGTGCGCGCTGTGTCGCCCAGTCAGCCTGGCCCCACTTGTCTGTGGCTGTGGCTAGATCTGGGTGAGTAGCAAACGGTTTTCTGTCTTTCTGTTTTAATTTAAACTTTTCAAATTTGTTTTAAATTCAAATTTAAATCTGTTTTCAAATATCTTTTAAAATATAATTCCAAATTAAACATGTAATATATGTTTTGAAATCAGAAAAATGTGAGGAATTCAAATATGCCCTTCAAAATATATTTTGAACACTTTAATTTTCGAGTTGATTAAAATTACAATAAAATGCCCTTTGCCTTAATTAATTAATAACTTTTGTTTTATAACTCCAAATTTCACAAATAATATGTCTAAATCAATCAGCGCGACGAGCCCGTTCTATCTATGCATTCCATATTCTGAATTGCAGCATGCATCATATAAATATAAAGTATACAGCAACTTATTTGAGGATAAAAGGTGACTAAAACTCCATAAAATGCTTTATTCTTGTTTTCCACACCTCACCCATGCCATGCTACATTATTGCCATGCAATTTGTGCATCATTCATCATGGCATATTGTTTGCTTGCCGCATTTTATTCATATGCTTGTGCACTTTATTTATGTCGGCCCTTGTTTGTTTGGTTCTTCTTCGAATAGACGCTGAGCAGGGGATATATCAAGAAACCCAGGGGCACTACCCAGATCCTTCTCTCGCTTCAACTGAGCTGCCAGGCAAGCACTACCACATGCTTGCATACATATAGTACCTATTGCCTTTATCTTATTCTTGCATCATTGAGTCGCGATTGCATTAAACTGAATCCCAAGTACTGTATAGCCTTTACTTTTAAACCCCACCGAAGCTTGTTCCTCCATCCCATGAGCCATTACTACAGGAGTTGTTTGAGCCATGCGGGTCGTAGAACAGCATGTGTAGGGTATGTGAGTGTCTGATGGATAACGAGGTACCTAAACAACTTAACCTGAGTAGTAATGGGATAACTAATGAAAGTGGCACCGGTGAGCAATATCTGCTATTTGGTTTTTCATGCTCACTTGTGTCCCGTAGGACCCCGAGTACTTGATTCCTGTCCTTGAATATTCGCGCTATCCACATCCGGGAGGCTTATGGACCCCCCCTGAGCCAGAGCTTGATTCATTCTTATTTCTTGGGGCCACAAAGTAGTTTGGGGCTTTATTACTATCCTGTACTTATGCCATGCTTTACTGCTTTATTTACGATTATGCGAGGAGCACCTGTACTGTTTAGGATCGTGACATGTTTTCGCTGTATCGACAAGCCCAGTCACACTTTCGGGTTCCCAGTCGTTTACAGCCGTCCACACAAACCTTGAGTCCGTCTCGGAGTCGGCCAACTTCGTTGCGGGTAGCTTAATGGGGTGGCCCCCTGAAACATTTCTGAATCCTGTGATCGCTTTGTCGTGAATGCCTCGTTGGGTTTTGATTTGGTTTTTCCGAGGTTGATCGAGTGTGTGTTGCTATTTGTGCACCCCTGCAGGGTAAATCTTTCTGAAAGCCGTGTCCGCGGTTATGGACGACTTGGAGCACAGTTTCTCGATCATAGACAAGTATAACTAAAGTACCGCTTTTAATTTGACTAAGTACCTGACTAGTAAATAGTGCAACACTCATGGCATGGATAATAAAACTGCCAACGGATGGGGGGCTGTTCGTCCGCTTCCTCGTTGGTAAGCGAGGAGGAGGATGGATCTGTTAATATTACTGTTATAACTGTTGATATTAATTCACGGACATCCGTCTATCTTTGGTTAGGCGGATGGTTAGCGAGTATCTATAGAATTGTTAGGTATTATCTTTTGCTGCAATTGCGTCACCCCAGGTTGTGTCCCCTTTAGAGGCATAAAGACTTGCTGAGTACCCCTAGGGTCTCACACGATAAATTGTTTGATTCAGATGAACAGGTATACCCGCAAGATGGATACTGGGTGGAGGAGACAGACGATGTTGGCAATGATCACTCGGTGTAGAGATTCCGGGAACGGGGATCCGTGAGATCTGTGGGCGGGATGTGTTTATTTAGGGGGCATCTTATGCCGATTTGCTTCTTATCCGTACTCGGATCTTGTTTTCCGCTTCCGCCTGATACTCTGATGTTTGATGTATGAGGAGATATCCTAAACTATTATATCTATCTAGGATATTTGGATCTTGTCGTATGGCGTTGCAATATTTCTATTTCTTTTAGATGGAATGGCTCTGAGGACTGTTGTATGGTGGCTTGCATACATACTCATTTGTGTATGTAGTTGATCCCTTCGCCTGCCGATTACGCCGCTCGTTCTTGTCCCGATGTTTGGAAATGGTTAGGACGGCCGAAAGGTCTACCTGTGAGTGGCATTTGGCCCCACCGTACTATTTTAACCATTTCCGCTCATCCAGGCTTGTAACTAAGAGCGTAATTCACCGAGGTAGTTACAATTGGTATCAGAGCCATCCCGCCCTTCAGGGTCTCAGCCAAATGGTCGTTGTCAGTCTAGCAAGTATTTTTGGTAGCTATGTATACTACGGAAAAACAAAACGCGAGAGTAGGATTGCTTCCACTTTTCTTCTTACCCAACCACCCACCTTTTTCTGGTAAGGAAGTGTAACGTTTTCAATCCTCTTCTTAAAATTCAAACTAGGATTCACGTGTTCTGGGTTTCCGTAGTACCATAGAAAGTGTGTTTGTGTGTGTGTAATTCCTTGTCTATCTGTTGCATCCAATTTGTTATCACAATCTGCCTTTGGTTATCAACTGTTGGTACATTCCATACTGACAGGCTTTTGAAAACCGGCGCGATCTATCTGACTCCTTGTTAACCGGTGCCATCTTCTTTCCAGCATGCTTTCACAGAATGTGGAGTTGCTAATCTCTACCTGATAAGTGGTTTTGCACATTTATTGGTATTTTAATGCCGAAAAATGCGGAAATTTTTCTTTGATACATCTGTGTTTCCACACTCCTTTTTAGTCGTGTGTGAAACATTATCTATCTCCCTTTTATCAGCATGTCCATGCTAACTCATTCTTTTGTCACCGGCGCTTAATCCTAGAGTTTCATTTCTTCTCCAATTCTCTTGGGCTAATTACATAACATGTGTCGATCCGATGCTGGTGATTGTAATTTGGTTCTCAGCATAGCTATAGGACACTTATCATGAGTGGAATATGGAAAATGCTATCAACACTATCCTCCAATGGTGACGGTTATCTCCTGTGATTTTGAGTACACCGCGATCATATCTATGCATATTCAAGCATCTTTGGCAATCCGGAGTTTCTCAAGGCACTACGGCGGTCTATCATCTGTCCATCATGCTGCACATCTTTTCGAACTCCATATCTGCAAAATTCTCTTTGAGACGAGGGAATTGCATCTTTTCGTCTCTGGTAGCTTTGCTTGAGGTATGAGCTATCATCGTTTCTTTATCCAAGATCTCTTTATCTTTGTAACCGGTGATCCGATCGACAATGTGAACCAGGTGACATCTCTTTTTCTTCTGAAGGACCAGATAATCTATTCTTCCAGTGCATCTTCTTCAACACGAACCCATGCTCTTAATTTTGATCTTTCTAAGAGCGTTGAGCTCAGAAAGTGTTTCGAGCATTTGTTCGTTTCTCTCGCCTTTTGAACTTGGTATTCTGGGAATATCTTGTTAATCCATGGTGGTATATGTTGATAATATGCTTGCCTATTCCATATCAATGGAAGGACATGGAAGATCATCTGTGTCTCTTTCTCTCAAGCTTCGTGAGCACTGCCTGTGTGCAAAGTCTCAAAGTGAGAATTCTGACTTTTTGAAGTCACCTATCTCGGCCACGTCCTTCTGCTAAATAGATCGCTCCAATTCTGGAATCAGCAAGTCCATTGTTAATTCCATCTTCCATCTTCAATCAAACCTAGAGTTTTTCCTTGTTGGCGAGTTATCATCGTCGTTCCGCCGAAGATTTCCTCAAGACTGCTAAATCTTTCTCAATCATTTCAAGAAGAACATGGAGTTCTTTCACCTCAGTCTCGTCAAGTAATCTCTTGAAACCCTCTCGCTCTATCGTCTATGCTCAATCCACCGGAGGCCATGAAGACCTTCCAGATCTTGAACTCCTTCTGTTCAAGTTGGTCCTATCTTTTCTGTAGCTGTTGAATCTTGTAGTTCTTCTCTGTAATCTTCCTTCATATCTTTCTGGTGGCTTGGTACTTCATACATGACAACAACATCATCATCTTTATCTATCTATGAATCCGGCGAATCGTTTGAATCTATCCTTGTTTTCTAACGAAGTTCCATGAGTTATTGTCAATACCTTCAGTCTGTTTCGGTAGTTGGGTTGCATGGTTTTCTTATTCACGTGCGGAGTAATGCTTTGAGTGCGGGATGGAGTAGCTACCATACCACTACTCTTATCATTCGCTCTTGTACATTGAATTGGTGAATTAATGTGATTTCACTCATTCCACAGAAGTTAGAAGTGGCCTTTACTCCTTGATACTTTTACTTCCGTCTTTGTTTTTCCGGAGTGCTCTCTCGAAGAAAGTAATCAATAATCTCTTGTTGGTGATCTGTCTATTCTAGATGGAGCAAAATCTTCAATTATCTGGCGGAAACAAACGCAAACTCTTTTCTGTCCTCGTCATTCTACTGATGCTCGACATCCACAAACAAGTTGAAAGGAAACTATCTCTCTCTTTGTTTCATCAATTCTTTTTCTGAGGTAAAGCCAATTATGGTTGATGCCATCAGCCGCAAATCTATTGCGTTAGCCTCAAGGCTAAAGAAAGCAATAAGTATCTCTACAATAAACTCCAGATCCTCCATATTCTTTGCTTCTCGGGATTCCACCATGATCTGGCTTCACATCCGTCTCTGGAAGTTATATCCGCGCACCTCAATTGCGTGATCCGTTGGGTCTTACCAGCGCAAGAAGAATCTAATCCGACGATGTCTAACTAAATCTTTCTGTTGATATCGAGGGACTCTATTGTTTGAAGGCAATATTGTTTCCGTACTTCATTTCCCAAATCCGAGAGAAGATACGACGCTATTGTCATAGTGGTTCAAAACCTCTCCAATCTTGCTCTTTTCTTCCAGCGAGACAAAGTTTTCATCCTCTCTAGTATCGATAAATCTTTAATCTTAATGATGTGTCTTTCTTTATCCATGATACATCATCTTGTCCTTTCTATCACAAGTGGTTCTATTTCTTTTATCATGTTTCTTGAGAAAACCGGAGCTATGTCCATCCTATCCTTCTTGTCTCACGACAATCCTTCAACTCTTCTACCCGTTGTTCTTGAAGCAAAACGCAAGACTCACAACAAGTCTAGCAAGTTTTGCAAGGTGTAGTGGTCGCACCATTCCATGGTTCATCAACTTGGGAACGTGAGGGTCACCTTCGTTCCGAACAACCGCCTCTCCTTGTGTTGTTTTCCTTTTCCTAGGAATCTCGGGGCGAGATTCTTGTTTAGTGGGGGAGAGTTGTAGCATCCCAATTGTCTAACAATTGCAATGCTACTAGCCTAGTCTATATAAATGCTACTTCCTATATGTAATTGTTGCATCATAACTATATCATGCTCATGTCATCATGCCACCTTGCATTTGAGCATCATATAAAACCCTTCTTGTTTTGGTTCTTCTCTCATATGCATTGTAAATTGTATTTGCCTCTTGATATTGTATTTGGTTATTGATATATTGTTTAAATGCCCAAGTTGAGTTGGGGGCATATCTTTTATTCCACTCCACCACCTTTCTTTGTCACCACCTTATCATTCCACCATATATGAGCATTGCAACTTATTTGGTTTTACCTCTAGCTCATGTGGGTTGGGATGGATCCAATTCTATTTTTTCCACATGCTCTCATATTAGCATCATGATGTTTTCACATTAGTGATATGTGGAGCCACCTTTGCATGCCCTGTGAGTGGAATCTCTTTCTAGCTCCCATATGGGTTGTTTTGGGGTTATCCTCATGTTGGGATATTTTTGGGCTTACTAAATACCTAGTGGCACATACACACTAGCAAGTCCCATTTTTATTCAAATATGGTCACCTCCATCTACTCCACATGGGGCATCCTTTTAATTCTTTTAGCTTGGCTTTATTCCATATTTTGGAATGCATAGGCACAAATGCCATGATTATTTATTCTGTTTTCACAAGATTAAAACATGGCATTTAATGTTTTTGCATGGGCCATGCAAAGCACCACCATTCATTCTCCTTTGTTTTTATTTTGATTTTTGAGTGGATCATCTCCCATCTCTCTCTACCCCTCTTCATGCTTGATCTTGTTTGGTTCATGATAAAAACCCTACAACCATCCCCCCATCCATGCAAGCCATGTGTGGGCATATTCAATCCTTAACTCTAACCCTAAGCCATCTCTCTCTCTTATCCTCTCTCCAAACACCTAACACCTCATCTAAACCCTAAACCCCCTCTCTCTTTCTCTATCTCTAAACCCTACCACCACCATGATCTACCCCACCTACCCCCTCTCTCCAAAACCCTAAACCGAGCCCTCCCTAGCTAACCCTAGCTCCCTCCCTCTCTCTCGGCCTCTCTCCCTTCCCCCTGGCCGAGCTACCCTCCAACCCCAACCCTAGCACCAGCCCTAACCCGAGCCTACCCCATCCAACCCTAGCTCCATGCCATACCCCCTCTCTCCCTCTCTATCCCTGCCAGGCCGACCCCACCACCGAGCCAGCCACCTTGGCCTCGCCCTGACCCCACCTGGCAGCCGCCACCACCCTACCCTGCCCTGCCGGCCAGCCCGAGCACGTGCTCGAGGAGAAAAAGGTGGCAACCGAGCCACCCTATCTACCCCATGCCCACACGCTGCCGCCTCCCTCTCCCTCCTTTTTCCTCCTTCCCCACGGCTTCTCTGCCTCTCCCAGATCCGCCCAGCGCCCTGCCCTCCTCCCCTTCTTCTGCTCCGACGCCCACCAGCAGTCGACGTCGCCCGCCGCCAGCACACCGTCGCCCTCGTCGAACCAGCCGTACAACGCGACCGTGAAGCGGCCTGGGAGATCGAGGACGTCCCCCTGCTTCGCCCTGTACCCGCCAGCGAGGAGGAGAAGCACCAGGCTCGTCAGTACCGCGCCACCGACGCCAAACCCTAGCCTGCCGGAGCGTCTGTGACGACGACGATCCGCCAAGCCCCCGCCCGATCCACCTCCTCCGGTCTCTCCGCGGTAACCCCTTCTCCCTCTCTGACACCCTTTGCCTCGACGCCGACCCCTAGCTCCGCCGTTACTTGTGTAGAACGCCCTCAGTGCACCGCCAGACGCTTGTGTTTGCACGCCCCGCGCCACGCGTAGCCTCAATTGGTCGTCTAGCCCCCACCTGACACCAAGCCTAAGTCACCGCAGCGGCTTCGCCCTCCGCGCGCACGCCCAGGTCGCGGGTTCGAGTCCTCTGCGTGCCGCGCTCTGCCTGTCGCACACGGATCTGACCGCGGAGACGAAGAACAGTACGGGCTCTGTGGAAGTTTACGAATAGCCCCCTCTTTTATCTCCCGCTCAACCCGCGCTCCTCGAGACCCCACCTGTCCGTGCCTGTGGCGTTTTTGCAAAAACGCACCCGCAGTTTTGTACCCTTAACCCGCGCTCCAGCATGCTACCAACCTGTCAGCCTCTGCCGGTTCACCCACTGGCACCTAGACCCTAGCCAGCTGGCCCCACATGTCATTCACAGAGGCTAGGAAAGACCGCGGTAAGAAAACTCTTTTCTGTGCGCGCTGTGTCGCCCAGTCAGCCTGGCCCCACTTGTCTGTGGCTGTGGCTAGATCTGGGTGAGTAGCAAACGGTTTTCTGTCTTTCTGTTTTAATTTAAACTTTTCAAATTTGTTTTAAATTCAAATTTAAATCTGTTTTCAAATATCTTTTAAAATATAATTCCAAATTAAACATGTAATATATGTTTTGAAATCAGAAAAATGTGAGGAATTCAAATATGCCCTTCAAAATATATTTTGAACACTTTAATTTTCGAGTTGATTAAAATTACAATAAAATGCCCTTTGCCTTAATTAATTAATAACTTTTGTTTTATAACTCCAAATTTGACAAATAATATGTCTAAATCGATCAGCGCGACGAGCCTGTTCTATCTATGCATTCCATATTCTGAATTGCAGCATGCATCATATAAATATAAAGTATACAGCAACTTATTTGAGGATAAAAGGTGACTAAAACTCCATAAAATGCTTTATTCTTGTTTTCCACACCTCACCCATGCCATGCTACATTATTGCCATGCAATTTGTGCATCATTCATCATGGCATGATTGTTTGCTTGCCGCATTTTATTCATATGCTTGTGCACTTTATTTATGTTGGCCCTTGTTTGTTTGGTTCTTCTTCGAATAGACGCTGAGCAGGGGATATATCAAGAAACCCAGGAGCACTACCCAGATCCTTCTCTCGCTTCAACTGAGCTGCCAGGCAAGCACTACCACATGCTTGCATACATATAGTACCTATTGCCTCTATCTTATTCTTGCATCATTGAGTCGCGATTGCATTAAACTGAATCCCAAGTATTGCATAGCCTTTACTTTTAAACCCCACTGAAGCTTGTTCCTCCATCCCATGAGCCATTACTACAGGAGTTGTTTGAGCCATGCGGGTCGTAGAACAGCATGTGTAGGGTATGTGAGTGTCTAATGGATAACGAGGTACCTAAACAACTTAACCTGAGTAGTAATGGGATAACTAATGAAAGTGGCACCGGTGAGCAATATCTGCTATTTGGTTTTTCATGCTCACTTGTGTCCCGTAGGACCCCGAGTACTTGATTCCTGTTCCTTGAATATTCGCGCTATCCACATCCGGGAGGCTTATGGACCCCCCTGAGCCAGAGCTTGATTCATTCTTATTTCTTGGGGCCACTAAGTAGTTTGGGGCTTTATTACTATCCTGTACTTATGCCATGCTTTACTGCTTTATTTATGATTGTGCGAGGAGCACCTGTACTGTTTAGGATCGTGACACGTTTTTGCTGTATCGACAAGCCCAGTCACACTTTCGGGTTCCCAGTCGTTTACAACCGTCCACACAAACCTTGAGTCTGTCTCGGAGTCGGCCAACTTCGTTGCGGGTAGCTTAATGGGGTGGCCCCCTGAAACATTTCTGAATCCTGTGATCGCTTTGTCGTGAATGCCTCGTTGGGTTTTGATTTGGTTTTTCCGAGGTTGATCGAGTGTGTGTTGCTATTTGTGCACCCCTGCAGGGTAAATCTTTCTAAAAGCCGTGTCCGCGGTTATGGACGACTTGGAGCACAGTTTCTCGATCATAGACAAGTATAACTAAAGTACCGCTTTTAATTTGACTAAGTACCTGACTAGTAAATAGTGCAACACTCATGGCATGGATAATAAAACTGCCAACGGATGGGGGGCTGTTCGTCCGCTTCCTCGTTGGTAAGCGAGGAGGAGGATGGATCTGTTAATATTACTGTTATAACTATTGATATTAATTCACGGACATCCGTCTATCTTTGGTTAGGCCAATGGTTAGCGAGTATCTATAGAATTGTTAGGTATTATCTTTTTCTGCAATTGCGTCACCCCAGGTTGTGTCCCCTTTAGAGGCATAAAGACTTGCTGAGTACCCCTAGGGTCTCACACGATAAATTGTTTGATTCAGATGAACAGGTATACCCGCAAGATGGATACTGGGTGGAGGAGACGGACGATGTTGGCAACGATCACTCGGTGTAGAGATTCCGGGAACGGGGATCCGTGAGATCTGTGGGCGGGATGTGTTTATTTAGGGGGCATCTTATGCCGATTTTCTTCTTATCCGTACTCGGATCTTGTTTTCCGCTTCCGCCTGATACTCTGATGTTTGATGTATGAGGAGATATCCTAAACTATTATATCTATCTAGGATATTTGGATCTTGCCGTATGGCGTTGCAATATTTCTATTTCTTTTAGATGGAATGGCTCTGAGGACTGTTGTATGGTGGCTTGCATACATACTCATTTGTGTATGTAGTTGATCCCTTCGCCTGCCGATTACGCCGCTCGTTCTTGTCCCGATGTTTGGAAATGGTTAGGACGGCCGAAAGGTCTACCTGTGAGTGGCATTTGGCCCCACCGTACTATTTTAACCATTTCCGCTCATCCAGGCTTGTAACTAAGAGCGTAATTCACCGAGGTAGTTACAAATATGCAATGGGATGACCCTCTTGCATCAACACACCACCAATTCATATGCCACTAGCATCACATTCAATCTCAAATTGCTTAGAAAAATATGGTAGTGCAAGCAATGGTGCAGAAGTTAATAATCATTTCAGTTCATCAAATGCATGATCTTGGGTTTTGCCCACTCAAAAGGTACACATTTCTTAGTTAGTTCATTTAAAGGTGCAGCAATAGTACTAAAGTCTTTCACAAAATGCCTATAGAAACTAGCTAGACCGTGAAAACTTCATACTTGACTCACATTCATGGGAGTAGGCCAATTTTGACTAGCTTCAATTTTAGATGAATCTACCTCAACTCCATGTTTAGAGACAACATAACCTAGAAATATGACCTTATCTTTGCAAAATGTACACTTTTCAAGATTACCTGAGAGCTTAGCATCTCGTAACACTTGCAAGACTTGTCTAATATGATCAGTATGTTCATGTTCATTGCAGTTCTAGATTAATATGTCATCAAAATACACAACCACAAATTTTCCAATAAAAATTCGTAAGACATGGTTCATTAATCTCATAAAAGTACTAGGTGCATTAGTTAACCCCAAAGACATTACTAACCACTCATATAAACCAAACGTAGTCTTAAAGGAAGTTTTCCATTCATCCCTTTCCTTCATCCTAATTCGATGATAACCACTACGCAAATAAATTTGAGAGAAAACAACAGCACCACTCAATTCATCTAACATATCTTCTAAACAAGGAATAGGATGATGATATCGAATAGTGATGTTACTTATAGCTCTACAATCTACACACATGCGCAATGTACCATCTTTCTTATAAAATCACAGGAACAACACAAGGGCTTAATCTTATACGAATATACCCTTTGTCGAGAAGCGCTTGTACTTGTTTCTAAATTTCCTTCGTCTCTTCGGGGTTTGTGCGATATGGTGCACGGTTGGGCAACGATGCTCCTGGAATCATGTCAATTTGATGCTCAATACCTCGCAATGGTGGCAAACCTGCAGGTACCTCCTCTAGAAACACATTGCTGAAATCATGTAACACATTAGTAACACCAAGAGAAATAGGGGTCATGTCGTTAGAAACCAAAACCTCACCCTTGTACATGAGCACAAGAGGTATGGCAGTAGGATCCTCACTAAATTCTCTCATGTTTTCTTTGGTGGCTAATATTAGTAAATTGGGCACTCTCTCACTTTTTGTTATATCACTCACAACTGTTACATTCTCTCGCATATCTAATGCAGGAGCATCCTCTAGATTGACTTCAGTTTTCTGACGAGACTCATTAACAATCTCTTGTGGTGACATAGGTAGTAGATTAAATTTTCTGTCCTTGAACTCCAAGTGATATGTATTGGCTCGGCCATTATGTTGCACAGAACGATCATAGAGCCAAGGCCGACACAACAACAACTGACATACTATCATAGGAACCACATCAAAGTCAATGGAGTCTTTGTATGGCCCTATCCCAAAATCAACACGCACCATGTGGCTAACTTTCATCTCACCATTATCTCAACCACTGAATATAATATGGACGTGGTTGTGGTAGATACTTCAACTTTAGCTTGGCACATAACTCTTTGCTTGCTAAATTGCAGCAACTTCCACCATCAATAATGACCTTGCAAACTTTGTTTGGACCAACTAGTGCCTTTGTCTGGAACAAATTATAGCATTGGCCTACAACACTAGACTGTGGAGTAATGTGGAGAGCATGTTGTGACGCAACGATGGTAGGAGCACGTACCGAAAATGCATCAACACCATCACTTATGTAACCATCATCATCTGACATATCCGGATCAGCATCATGTCCCGTCTCATAATCATTATCCTCATTGATAACCATAACCTTGCTATTAGGACAATCCCTCTTGAAGTGGCCCTTGCCACCACATGTATGGCACTCCATGTCGCGATTGCGTGCTATAGACATATTGGAACCGGTACCACTAGATGTAGGAGCAGGCTTCCTTATATTGGACACATTGGAAGAAGGTTTGGTTGATGTAGAAGGACGTTCATCGGGACGACTAGTAGATGAACGAGAATATGGTGCCGACCTTGAAGAAAAACGCCCTGTAGAACGAGCCTTGATCTGCGCCTCTTCACCAAACTAGGCTTCAGCTTCTCTAGCATGATGTAATAAATCATTCATGGTATGATAATTGTAATTCCTAACAATGCTCTTGATGTAGTACTTCAAACCATGGAGAAAACGATGCATAGTATGCTCAATAGATTCACGGACCCTTGCACATTGTAGCAACATCTCCATCTCCATGTAATATGCATCAATTGTCATGGCACCTTGTCTCAATATTGTGAGCTTATCAAAGAGGGAACGCAAATAGTTGGGTGGAACAAAACGAGCTTTCATCACCTCCTTCATATCTCGCCAAGTGACAATAGGCTCACCATCTGCATAACGTTCGCGATACACACAATCCCACCAACGCAAAGCGTAGTCATCAAATTATGAAGAAGCAAGCTTGACCTTCCTATCTTCAGTATAGTCATGTAAATGCCACAATTTCTCAATCTTGAGCTCCCATGCAAGATATTCTTCAACATCAGGAGATCCCTCAAATCTTGGAATAGAAAACTTAGGCTTTCCCAAACCATCATCTTGCTGTCTAATTTGTTGGTCACCCAAAGGAGCGAAACCATGGCCACAACCAGCAATACCACCTCCATGACCAACGGTATGAGTAGCAGGTGGAGCATGAACACCAGAATTGTCACCAAGGACACTATCACCATCAGCTCAGTCATCATGAGGTTGTGTACGTTGCTCTATAGCAACACACAAGGCTGTCATAATCTGTGTCAAAGTATGGAGACTTTGTTGAATATCTGTGACCTGTGCTTGAACTTCCTTGATGGTTTTATTAGTTTCACCCATCTTCATATGCACACCTTGTATTTGTTTATCTATGTCATCAGTTGTCATAGTAATCATCTCTTGGAGGTGATCACACAATCCTTCATAATCTCCCCAAGTAATAGTATAGTTCACATCCTTTTTCTGCATCACATCAAAAGGACTAGTAGCCATGATTAGTAGATTAGTGCACAAAATCAAAAATCTTTGGGATTTCTATTTTCGTGCCCTCGGTTCGTTAGTTGTACTCAATTTTCCCCATCCGCTTAGTTTTTCCTCACTTTTCCCCTCCCTCTATTCTAAAACCCTCACAGGCGCTCGGATGGGGGATGTCGTCATGTCAAAGGCTTGACCGTTACATGCTGACTAGTGGGATCACGTTGGGGTGGGTCGTGCGTTGAGCATTATGTTACGTCGCCTCGACCGTTACATGTTGACGAATGGGGCCAGGATACACGGCGAACCAGCCATCCATCTCTCGCTGAATTGTGGGCCCCATATTTCCTAATTGTGTGGCCAGTGGAGCCAATGACAAATGGGGTCGTTTTGTTGGGCCGATCTGTGGGGCCGTCGTAGCCAATGAATGGTAGGGCTGTCATGTGGGGTTGGAGGGGGATTTGCATATTTTCCATGTTTTACTTTGCAACTTGCATATTTACCACTTTGTGTGTCACTGACATGTGGTGGTCATGTAGCAAATATGCAAATTTCAAAGAAAAAGTTTGGCATATATGCAAAATTGGTAAATATGCAAAAATTGACAGGTGGGGTCGTGTATGAAACCTCGGCTCTCTCTCTCATCCTCTCGCTCCTAGCCCCCATCCCCGAGCAGCTCCTATCCCACCGTCGGACACAGCAGCCATCGTCGGCGCATCGGCACATTGCCCGATCTGTCCTAAGGCGGTATGGGACGGACTGCCGCGCTAAACCTCAACCACGGCTCCAGCACCTGTTTCATCCGTAAGCATTGTACATTGAGGCAGTACCAACCGCAGGCAGGTCCACCGCCCACGATGACCGGGATTTGGTTCCGCTACCATAACTCGATGAACAGTCGTAGAAATTGCTAGTAGTGCTTGGTAAGACCTTCGCTCCTGCTCCGCCCACCCTAATCGATTCGGTTCCCGTAATTTCCTCGATATTGCAGGTATAAATTAGTCCTCAATATCTGGTCGTAGTGGGTACATCGGCGAGGATGGGGAATCGATCCTGTCGTGGCCACATTCTCCTTCTCCTACCATGTCGGAAGTTCATGTAGCTCCTTCTCTTTGTACTACCATTGAATTTGAAGTGCTGCCATGGCCTGTCAGACTAATTTCAATTGGGTTTGTTTTGGGATTGTTATAGTGTGCTATGCAGGTTGATGATCCATGGTACATTGCATACAAAAATCAATCAACCTAGTGGTTTAGCCAGAGGATGGATTTGGACGAGATGGTTTCCTAGTTAGGTGATGAATTGGCCCGTAAAAACCTGTTGATATTCGAGCTGAAGTGTATTGTCGAGGAAGAATTTAGAGCTTATTCGCAAAGATAAGTTGACACTTGAGGCTGATCTTGTCATATCTAATCAAGTGGTAGAAAATATAAAACATGAACTTCAAGTGAAGGGGGAGGAGAATAGTAGATTCATGTGGGCATTTTTAGTAGTTGTCATCCGCGTGCTAGTAGTTACAGTATGCAGTTGTGGTGAAGGGTGGCACGTGTAATGATTATTTCAATAGATAGCTAATTTAGAGAATAGAATTGTTATTCAGTGGATGGTGGTGAGTTCCTGCTAATTTAGTAACTTTGCGGTCCCAAAGTTTTTGAGAGAATGCATTGCAGGGTCTGAGTTGCTTGCCATTGGATCTAGCGGTCCCAAAGTGGTCAAGAGAATGCATTGCGGGGCTCGAGTTGCTTTCCATTGGCTCTAGCGGTCCCAAAGTTGTCGAGAGAATGCATTGTGGGGCCCGAGTTGGTTGCCATTGGATCTAGTTGCCCATAGTTGGCGTGCCAAATGCCTAGAGGGTCAAGTTGGGGCCCTACAAGTTCTGACCGTTATGTCGCTGCCATAGAGCCATCGTGGCTGCCATGTAGACTTGCAGCGTTGGCAGCAGCATCCATTCCCTGTTCCATGTTAATTGACTCAAATTCGTCAAGATACACATGAATCTAATACTAATTTATGTATAGATACAATCGAATCTAGACAAATCTAAATCAACTAATTTGGGTCGGAGGGAGTACTACTTATGAATCAGCTTTAGAGCATATCCACCATCCTCACAGCTCAAATACATATCAATTTTGATTCAAAGCATACATATTTCGATCAAATTTATACAAGCCCACCAGAGTTTGTCAAAGCAAGTACTACTACTTATAAATCAGCTTTAGAGCATATCCACCGGTCTCACGGCTCAAATACATATCAAATTTATTCAAATTTAAGTTAGTTAACTGAAATTTGTCTGAATTTTAAGTGGACGGTGAGCTAGCCGCCCTCCCCACCATATGTGTACTCCAGGAAGTACGGGCAAAGTTCTCCCATCTAGCCACGAGGTACATCCGGCCTTCACCGTCAAAGTGCACCTCGACGTGCCAGCCGCGGCCGTGGCTGGCCTCCCAGAGCTTCGATTCACGAGGGCTTGAGCTACGCCATTGAAGTGATGTTGCTGATGATGGCTTCAATCGTCTTTGCATCGATGACCACTGTCGGCACCACCACTGTCGCACTGATGTTGCGGATGATGGCTTTCATCGGTGTCTTTCATTAGCAACAGATCTGAGAATGTGAACGGAAGTGATACAGACAAACACAGAAATTTCAGACGGTTAGATCCTCACCGCTGCACGCTGTTCCGGTGTTGCGTCGCCGCAAGCCATTCCGACCCCATCCGTAGGTCCATGCCACTGCGCGCCGTTCTGATTGCCACGCTTAGGTCCACACCCCCGCACGCCATTTAGACTGCCACGCTTAGATCCATGTTGCCGAACGGGATTCGGACCGCCACACTTAGATCCGCGCCATCGCACGTTGTTCGGACTGCCACAAGGTTGTACGTCGATAGGAGGGAGGAAGATGCGGCTGGTATACGTGTAACAGAGAAAGGGAGGGAGATACATCCAGCCCATCGGGCTCTCCTCTTCGTAGACCAACGGGAGAGGGAGACCTCCAGCCCATCAGATCATGATGTATCCAACGGTGGTTTGCCAAGATCCATGTGACATACATCTCGACCAATCAGAGCGCAGCCAAACTGAGCGCTAGTTTTTTTACAGTAATTGAGTGCTAGTTTATGCGGCTAGTATACGTGCGATAGGGAAAGGGAGGGAGACATCTAGCCTATCAGGCTCTCCTCGCCGTACAAGGTTAGGTGCGCCCATCGAGAGAGAGAGACCTCTAGCCCACCGGATCATGATATATCCAACGATGGTTGGCCAAGATCTGTGTGACATGCATCTCGACCAATCAGAGGACAACCAAACTGAGACATGAGAGAGGGGAAAAGTGAGGAAAACTTTAGTGGGAGGGGAAACGTGAGGAAAACTTTAGCGAGAGGGGAAAACTGACGAAAACTTTAGCGGGAGGGGAAAACTCAGTACAGCTAAGGAAAACAAGGGCACTCAGATAAAAAATGACTAAGGGAAATTCAAGCTTTTGGCATAGCAAATGGAAAATGTGTTATTTGAACAAAATAATCCATCTTGGCCGACATTATATTATTCGCAACTCAAAGATACACAAGTGTTCCAAATTTGGCCTCATTTACACAAAGTATGTTTTGGGATGGGTTAGTTTGGAGGTTGATTGAGTAGAAAGCCATGCATCCTCATAGCTAGTAGCTCATTTCAAGAAGGGTTTAAGAAGTGGATTAGGGGATAAGTCCATTTCTCTTTATTTCCTTTTCCTTTATTATTCGTGCTAGGTTGTAGGTAACATAACAAGACTCCATGCGAAGGTTGCACTATGTTTTGACTTTTTTAATTAAACTAACCCTAAATCCATTTTTTTGAATTTTATCACTTACAAAAAGAAAAATGTGGCTAATTACAAGTAAATCCAAAATTTCCAATTTCATATGGTAAATCAATCCAAGATACATAAGTGTGCCAAATTTTGGATCAATTGGTCAACGTTTGCTATGGTTTAAGCCTTGAACTAGCTAAACCCCATGTGTTGACCACATGTTGAGGGCAAAACTGAGTAGTGCTAAGCAACTAGGTGGATGGCCATAGAAACTTGCAATAACACATACATTATGGAATTATCCAACATACAAACTTGGGAGCGTCATACTAGTTCGAATTCAATACAAACATTGACAGTAGTTCAAATCATCATACAAATTCAAATTCTTTTTTCTTGCTCCTAGTGTTTTTTGCTAGGTTCACCACCTTGCTCCGGGTGATCCTAGCTAGAATATTCGTGGAGTCCACCATCAGCTTCTTCTGTTTGTTCTTTTTCTCTTCATTTAATGAATCAAGTGCTTCACTCTATCATACAATTTGTTCAATCACGTTTCGATCCATTGGTTCATACGGTTCAAAATGCATTGGCAACATTTCTTCAATATCCTCTTGTGTAATTCCTTTACTTTTGAACTCTGCTTCCAATGAATAAATTACTTTATTCTCGTCTAGATCCATTGGTTCAATCTCATCTGCATTTGGTTCAATCTCCTCTCGATCCATTGGTTCAATCTCCCCTGCATTTGGTTCAATCTCCTCTAGATCCATTGGTTCAATATCCCCTGCATTTGGTTCAATCTTATCTGCATTTGGTTCAATCTCCTCTCGATTCGTTGGTTCAATATGCAATGTATCCATTGCTTCATTCTCCTCTGGTTCAAATACTTCATTCTCATCTGCATTTGCTTCTCCCGCCTGATCATCCATTCCATAAGCTGGGTCCGCTGCATTTTTCCAAAGCCTAGCAATGTTCCCTAGGATCCCACAACTTTTGCACTTACGTCGTTGATGTGGTGCACCACCCTCTACACTAGCTCTCATCCTATTCGTCCTTGGCCTACCTGCTTGTGTAGTAAAAACTGGAGGGTATAGCTTGAAGCCTGGATCCACTTCCATCCATTGGTCTTTTCCCAACAAGGCTGGAACATTCTGAGCATATGCTACCCTAAATTTGGCAACGGATAAATACTCCGACACCTACTGATCAACTTCACCCTCTTCACCTCCTAGAACACCCATGAAAAACAATGCATATGCAGGATTTCCCACAGAGCTGCCATTGCCTGCAATGGCATGTCCTATCAACCAAACTCACTAGATACCTCCATTGCCTATCTTTACTGTGAGTGTACGTTACCTTAGCCTCCATTCCTCTTCTAATGCATTTCATCTTCAATTGTTTTGCCCTGGCATGCAAAGCCTTAATCAAAGATGGGAGGATGAGATGGCTAGCATATACTATTGATGCAATTCTTTGACACAAATTGATCTTTATCATGATCATTTGCTTAATCTTATAAAATATTTGCCACGGCATATGCCCTTTCAATGACTTGGCCTTTTCATTGAAACTCTCTGCAAGGTTACTTGTTACGTAGTCTACCTTGCAAATTTCATTGAATCGGCTTCTTGACCACACCATTCCATGATGTACATCCAAATACTCCTTCACCGTAGGTTTTTGTTTATACAACACTTCCAAATGATACAGATGCTTCCTCAAACTACATGTGTATGAAGCTGGCCATAGGTTGTCAGTATAAACTTTACCTTTGAATTTCTTTGTAAAATTCTGCACTAAGTGTCGCATACATTCCCTATGCTCCACTCCGGGGAATACTGCTTCTACAGCTTTCTCCAATCCTTTACAAGCGTCCATGTGGATAGTAAGTCCTGGTGGATAACCTCTAAGGTCGCGCAAATTCTCCATAAACCAAGTCCAAATTTCCTTTGATTCAATTTCCAAAACTCCAAAAGCAACAGGGAACATCCAATTGTGGCCATCAACTACAGTAGCAGCTACTAGCTGTCCTTTAAATCTGCCATGAAGAGTTGTTGCATCCATGGCCAAATAAGGCCTGCAACCATCTAGAAACCCTTGCCAGCAAGCTTTGAAACAAACAAAAGCCCTTCTAAACACTCCTTCTCCTTTGTCGTTCCTCTTATTTTGTACTGAACTTTATGCATGTCTATCTGTACAACACTACTTGGACTAGCCATCTCCACTTCAGCTTTGAAACTGTAAAGCAACTGAAAACTTTCATTCCATGGACCATTGATCCTATCAAGATCCATTTATTTTGCATAGAACATCCTCATGTAAGGTATTGTACTATTAAACTTTTCAGAAACTCCTTTTATGAGCACTGTTGCACAGAGTGATGGGTTCGCTCTCATCCAATCCATGATTGCATCTGCCAACCACCTAGTCTTTGCTAGTTTTGTTTTGTCCTTTGGCTGTCCCCCTTGAGGTGGACAAGAATGTTCGAACCAGTTACTTTTTATCTGAAACATAATGAAAATGTTAGGTATAGTTAACAAACTCTACACAATGATCTAAAATACACAACTGGTTGTAATACCTGAACCAAAATGCTCCTGAGCATAGTGGATGCATGCATCCTCCACCTACACCTCTTGTATGGGCACTTCACTGTGAACCTTGTTGGCTCACTCTTAATAACATCATAATCATTATTGGTCTAGATGCAATATATAGTAAGGGCATTACGACAGTCCCGCATCATTTCAAATATGGTGCCTTCTAAAATCTTAGGATCGTTCCTGTCCTACTCAATTACTAGCAAGTCCTCATCATCATACTCTGCTCAAATGAGACTGTCATTGTTCTCCTTGTTCTCTTTGTTATCAGTGTCATCAAATCTGGCACCGCGTGGGCCATTTCCTCCATGTTTTGATCCTCTAGTGCCTGTTTACTGAATCTATCTACCAATTTAGGAAACATCACACTACTAGGAAACACCTCTTCATTGGCGCATGGAAATACCTCTTCTGTGGCGCATATGTGATGCGCCACTGTTATGTCACCACTGATATCTGCTTTCTGTGGTGCATATAGATATGCGCCACAGAAATCTCAGTCTTCTGTGGCGCATTTCTGCATATGCGCCACAGGAATATTTTCAGTGGCGCATACACTCCCATGCGCCACAGAATGTATATGCACCACAGACACTTTTTCTATATGAGCCACTGACTATATTACATGTATTCAAAGTAGAATATGTTCCTCATGTATAATTAGGTATTTATACGGTATTTATCTAGATCAGTATAAACAGTACATTGCACATATGGTAGATGAAAACCGACATATAATACAAACACAAGTATAATGTCATCACACTTAGAGACCGATCAAGATACATATATAGTGTCAAGTGCCGAATTTTTACACAAGTGCCAAATACAAAGTTCATATCATCTCACATTACAAATATGAAGTGGTCACTGCCTACACTAGGATCAAATAGAATACAGCTGTGATGATGGTGAGCAAGAGCATGAGCCCGACCAATATCTTCATCCGATTCTTCTTCCACAAGTGGTTACTCCACTTGGCTAATGCCTCCTCTCTAGTCGCGTATCCTTTGTAGTTGTTGCCGCTGAACTTGTTCACTTGTTTGTGACAGTCCTCCCACTCCTCGTAGACTCCTGGAACCTGACCCATGTACACCACATACCACCTTGTCGCCATCTCTATAGATGACAAGGCATATTTGTAAAACATGCAATGAAAAGAATTAATAAAGGGTTCACATGCATATATATATGTCCACAAAATATAAAACAAAGGATCCATAAACTTAAAACATAGCATCGTAATCATCATAGAAGTAATAAGTTCAACGACAACACGACCACAATATAGTTAAGTCTAACAACAACGACCATTTCAACCACAAGATAGTAAAGTTTATGACACACACACTACAAGCGTCCATCGAGAATATTCACACACTCGATCATGCTAGGCACACATCGATCATGAATATTTCTTCTCGCTCGGCTTCGGGAATGGTTGATAGCCCTCTTTCGTCATCCGCGTCCTTATGTCACCCTACTTACGGAGGTGTTCTTCGATCTCCCTCTTATTCTTACCCTCTGGCTTGTTGTAGCCCCCCCTTGTGCTGACATCTTCAATGATGATTTGCGACAACTTCATCTGAATGCGATGGAAGTCTTCTCTAATATCATCATCGTCGCTTTGTGCCAAAGTTTCGGCCCATCCTTAGAGACTAGATGGCAGCATTAGGTTCTGGCAATCCCGAACATAGCCTTTATGGTGTTGGAGGATGTAGAAGGCCTCCTTGGCACTACCAGTAGCTGGCTGCTTGACGCAGGGGAACTCGAGCATGTGCTTGAACACGTGTTTGCCATCCTTGATACATTCCCCCTTATCTATGAAGGTGCATCCCTTCTTGGCGTAGCCCTCGAGAGCCTCATTGAAAACACCCCTTATTCTGGTGTAGTCTTTCTTCTTCGTTAAACTCCCCGAGTCAAAATACATGGCTAGTAAATACGTCGGGGCAAGGACGATGAGTGTGCAGTATTTGTCTCTGTGCAACACAATTGGAACGGAATGTTGGAAAAAGAGAAAAGGAAGAAATCTATAAGAAATGCATAAGTTACGGCGGCGAGCGAGTGTGTACTTACTCGGGAAAGAAAGGCAAAAGAAGTGTGTCCTTCCTCTTGTTGTCCACCATTAACTTCTCGAGGTATGCCATCGCCTTGGTCTGTGTCTCTAACCCTTCGACCAACTGGCTATCTCGCATCTAGTAGGGATCCACTATCGCGACTTCCGGGGTACTCTCTCTCTCTCTCTCTCTTGATCTTCATCGCCAGATTGAGCGCGTATAGGCGGACCAAGTTATAGTCCAGCCATTTCGAGAGAAACATCTTGAAGATATCCTCGTACACTATGAAGAATAGATCCACTGGGGCTTCATCGACGAAGCCCACGTCCGATGGCACCTTGGTCGTGAAAACCGAGTAATTTGGATCTTTGTCTTTAAGAAGGATGCCCTCTAGTGTCTTGACACCCTCATGCAAAGTTAACATGGGTCTAACCACGATGTGGAGCAGATCTAGAGTCAATATCGGATCACTAGCTACATGCACTCAGGGCAAGCCATATTGTTTGGATGGTACGATGATGGTGTCCTGAGCCCAGATCCTCTTCGGAGGAGGATGGCTCGCAGCCTTCTTATTATAATTATTACCTCTCTTCCTGTGCTTCTTCTTTGCAACAGGGTCCTCCACTGCCATCTGCTCATCGTCTGCCTTTCGCAGTGTGTTAGGGATGAAAACCAATCCTGGTTTCTCCTGTGGTGGATCAGCGGCCAAAGGCGTCTCTTGAGAAAAACCATGGAAGACTAGGTGTTGCGTGCATGTATTGGGCCGACCAGCTTGATGGTCACGAGCTGCGAAGGGTTCTTCATCCATAGAAGGCACATACAATCCTTTGCCGGCCCGGTGTTAATGAAGTTGTCAATGTTGAACAATTCATCATCATCTTCATGGGTGCCATCATGTGGTGGTGGTAGCAGGGGCGACAGCGGTTGCGGCACAACGTCTTTGCCATGGGGAGGTACACACGCTTCCAAGAGTTGCTGGTGATGGATGGTGGTGGCGACAACGGCGACTGCCAGCTTCCGAGGTGGTGGCCGGACGATCGATCGAGAGGTGGCGTCGGTGCTCCCCCTGCAAGACGAATATGGGTATTCGGCCATGTCAAGGGCTGGTTGTAGCATTCTCCAAGGGTCTTGTGTTCGTCGGCTCCCTGAGGTTGAAAGGAGGGTCCATGTCATCGCACCCTAGCAACACTCGAGCCAACATGACCCTCATCACGTCATCATCCATTGGATTGTTGTGCATCGTGCGGCACCCCGCTTGTCTGAGAGTGCCCTTGGCAACATCCTTCAACTCACCGCCGACATCTTTAAGCAGGAGTATGTAAGAAGTGTCCTGAGGCAAAACATGTTGTTGGGCATCATGAGATGGCAGCAGTCATCAAATGCATAAAGGAGATGGCATGCACTAACTAATTAGTTACCTTGGTGATGGCGTTGAGCTCATCTAATGTAGAGACACGACCGATGCCGGCGGATGGCCTATCATCATCTGCATTCTCCCGCTCGGGTGCCTCATGAAGCACCACTGTTGTCGGCTGCGCCTTGGTATCTTTGGTTGGAGGGGGTGTCGGTGCAACCAAAACGAGCGGCTGCGTCCCGGCCTTGATGACCAGAGGGGTCACCAGGTCTAGCGACACGTTAACGTTGATGCCCGAATTGCTGCCGCTTAAGCTAGGAAGATGTATCAGCCCCTATCGACCTCCCGCATTCCAAGTAGTTAGCCCCTCGAAAAACTCAGGGGGGATCATCGTGCAGAGATTCTCTTCCACTAACTTGTCCACTATTTTCTTGTCCACTGCTTTCTCCTCTAGTGTCTGCACCTTCATCTTCAGCTCTTCAACAATGGCTTTATCATTAGCCGCCGACTGGTTCTTCCTCTCCCTTCTTTTCTTGGTGTCCTCTTTGTAGTACTCCTTGAACTTCATGCTCGTACCAAAGTCGGACACACGGCTAGCTCAGGATGGTGGCAACCCCTTGTCCCTCTTCTTGTAAGCATTCGTCACCCTGTTGAAAACCGTGTCCCATGGCTCCGTCGAATCCTGGGAAGAATCTTCGGCAGGAGCATTCAGTTCATCCTCCTGCAGAGACAAGGAAATGTGAACCCATTTAGATTCTTGGCTTCATTATTTTAATTAGAACGCAATAGACTTGAGATCAGCGGTAAATTCCTTACCATCTTCTTCTTGAATTCCTTCACCTCTAAATCATTGGTGACGAACTCCCCTGTTTTCGGGTCTAGGTAGTAGCGGTCCCGGACAAAGTTCCTAAGCTACAAGTCCGTGATTTTAAGCCAAGGGTTGTTTTTACCTAAGCGTTCAAGCTCGGCGTCCTCCATGTCCCAAGTGGCCGGTTTCCCTCTGTAACCGCCGCTTCCAAGGTGATGGTTACCTATGTTCTATTCCCACATACTCCTGCCCCATTTAGTCCATTTTATAGTGTCATCGATAGCTATATCCGCCTTGAATATCTTAAACTCCTCTTCGTCGAGCATCGGATTTTTCTTACTAATAACCTCCTAGCTTTCACCTTTGTCAATGCAATTCTTTACCCAGGTTTTCTAGCTGCTCAAGGCATTGCTCAGCTTCGTGAGGGCTAGGTTGTTCAACGGGTTCTTTCTCTCCAGGTTTCTGAACCGCTCTGGGAATCTGTGTCGCTTGTGAAGCTTCTTCAGGAGGTTATCGACCAAAGCTTCATTGTCAGCATGTATGATGTACTTCATGTTGATCGACATGCTTTCCCGGACGATGCACCAGAGTTCCAGGTCGTACGCTTTGGAAAACGCCTCTGGCGCAATGGGTAGGCCACTTTCTGTGACTTTAGTGAACTCATCGCATACGGTGGTGAGCACTGGCACATTTCAATCCTTCTTCTTCTTCTGAGAAGCGGTCGGGTTGCCGCTACCCCCATCCGTGCGCTCGCCACCATCGAAGGTGTCATCCTCTTCTTCGTCGCCTTCACTAGTTCCATCATAGTCGTCTTCGTCCCCCTCGTAATCAGCATCTCCTCCCTCATGGCCCCTAGCATCTCTGGCGGCGGTCGCCTCCTCCTCTAGTGGTGGTGTCATCCTCATCTCCTCCTCCTCCTCCTGTTGGGACCCCCACCAGACTGACTCGTTGGCCTGTCTAGCTTGTTCTTAGATGCGCCAAGGGTTGTTTCAAGTCAAGCACGCCGAGAGGGAGGTTGCGGAGTGGAAGGAAAGCAATACATGAAGATGACAAAGTTGCATGATGATTTTGTTGATACCACGCCACCCTTTCGAGAAGACCCTCACGCATTCGGGACAATGCTCCTTGAAGGGGGAGGATGATATGGGCACGATATGCGTGAGGGAGGAGCGGGAGGCAGGTGCAAGGGAGATCATCAAGAAGGACACGAAGATGACTGTGAAGACCAGAGTGTCCGACTGAAACTAGCCGGAATGTCCAGCCTACCGGAGTGTCTGGCCCATCTACATCGGAGTGTCCAGCCTACGAGGTTTCGTCCGATCCGGACGTATTTGCTAGAGTCAGTTTAGTATCCAGTTGTTGGTTTGGGTTTGTCTGACCGGCTATATAAATAGTGAGTCAGTCTAGAATTAGGGTTAGCTTGAAATTGAGTTGTTTAGTCTAAAACTATTGTGTGACTTGCTTGGTGAGCATCATTCCGGAGACGGCGAGTCCGTTTTATCTATCGTATTGATATTGTCGCGGAGGTTCTTGTGTTCATCAAGGATTGTCATGTTTTGGTTTGAGGCATGGTGATCTTCTCCACTTTGCTTGCTGGATTCGTTCCTCTTCTTCAGGACATTCATCAGTATTATTGGAAGGATTACCATCCGGATTGACTTGCTATGAAAGATTAGGACAAAACTCATAGGATCATCGGCTTGATCCGTATCAAACCCCGTGTAATTACAACCTTTCAGCTAGCAACAGCAGTACCTTTTAACACTCAGGTGCAGCCACATTATTTCTACAGGACCAGATGCCATGCCAGGTCCTAATAAGCAAGTACTTAGCCAGAAATGAACACAGATCGTCCAAATAAATTGACCAAGTACTCAACCAGAATATCAGGCATACATGCTTAAAGAGCAGAATAACATAGGGTAATATGTGCATATACATGCCACTGGACTTGATAAACCCTTTAACAGCCACTAGAAGTTTAATTACTTACCCAATCTGTCACTTTTAGTGTTCTATTAATGCTCAGAATTCTAATCAAGCAAACAATATTTAAAAATAGTAACAAAATAGCAGGGCATTAAGAAAACCTTAACCATACCAGAACATATAAAAAAATCAAGTTAACAGTAGTATCAAATTTCAGCTAAATCTAGCAGAGCGCGTTATGAACAGAGAATATCCAAATAAATCTCAGCTAAATTTTCATATAGTACTAGTGGGTTTAATTTCCCCATGAACATGCACGTTACAGCGAGCTAGTTATTTAAATAATCAATCATATGCATCTTTAGTTAAAAAGTATATGTTGGTGCTACTATTGGCCTCCCTCTAGTGGTGTGATGAATCTAAACATGCGCAGCATCCTGGCCTGTGTTGCATGGAGGAAGAAACGTCGACATAGTCACTGCTGCACCCCTCGACGGTGCTCTAGAACCGAGGTGGTTCAAGCACAAACACACTCCAACACATAAGTTCAGAAACAATGTGTTAATCAACATGTTGCAGAGATTTGTACCGCATATCTTACACATCATATCAACATGTTGTACTACATACATCAATGATTAGCACAATACTAAGCCCCATTAGCAGTGACCACTAGGAAACCGTAGCAAGGGGAAGAATCGGCACAGAGAGAGTCACAAATTGGGGGCAGAGAGATCGTACATATTGTTGCGGTGGTCGTCGATGTCGAGGGTGGTGGCAGTGCTCCTGTTGCAGGGCGGGCCTCCTCCTCCATGAGCTCCGGCGCGGCGGCGATGGGCCTCCTCCTCCACGGGCTCTAACGCGCGGCGATGGCGGGCCTCGTCCTAGGTCACAGGCAGGGCGGGGCTCTCCTCCATGCACGGCGGATCTCCTCCTCCTCCACAGTCTCTCCTCCATGGTGGCTCCGGCAGCAAGGGCGAGGCTAGGGCGGCGAGGCTAGGGTTTGTGCGTGGGCGATATGATTAGGGGAATTGAAGAAATGGAAAAGGGGAATTAGCAGGGGAGGCTGAACCATTTATTTGGCTAAGTGTGAAACTTCTATGGCGCATTTCTACAATATGCACCAAAGAATTTCCAACTTAGGTGGCACATATTGTCAAAATGTGCCACAGAATCTTTGTACATAGTACAAAACACCGCGCGCGTAGTAGTTTGACAAGATCACACACATGTCCTTAGTGGTCTGCTTGCTTGCCATTCTAAACCTAGGGCAGCCAGGTTCGAATCCTGGCAGTCTCATACTTTTTCCTTTTTTTAAAAAGATATTTTTAATTATAAATATGTTTAAAATAAAGCAAGAACATATACAAACATGCATATTTATTAAAAAAACTCTCTCTCCGAACATATACAATCACGTTATATGTTTTAGTCTAGCTCTAACTAATATATATTTTGTGAGCACACATGTGAATTAATACACACAAGAAGTCACACAATTGCTAGTGTCTCTTCACAATCTTCTTGCCCTTTTTCGTCGTGGTTGAATACTTTAGCCCGTGCACTTTGAGATTTCTTCTTGTGAATGGACAACCTTTAGTAGGTAGTGTGGTCTTCCTTCTTATTTTAGTAGTAGTAGGCATGTCGAAGTACTTGTCGAATTCCTCTTCGATCTTTGGATCATCGTTCTTGTCGAAGTTTTGCTTGTTGGTGGCTCCTTCCATTCCGATGATGCTCCTCTTGCCCCTCCTAACTACAACATGGTTGGGCTTTTATGGGTCGGTAATAAAAAAACATTGATCAACTTGGCTAGCGAGTACCCAAGGCTCATTTTTTGCGGAGGTGTTCTTCATTGATTTGGCATCTGGTATAACCATTGTGGTGAAATACCGGCCTTATTTTTCCATGTTCTTGTCCCATCTAACACAGAACATCGGTACAATCTCTCCACAGTAGTCAAGCTCCCATATCTCCTCGATCCTTCTTTAGAATCTTTCCATGAAAGTAGTCTCTTCATCGGCGAAGGATAACATAGTTACTCCTGTGTTTTGATATTCGCTATTCCTGTCCATTTACTCGGTGTAGAATCTGTAACTGTTTATGTCGTATGACTGATAGGTCCTTAGGTTGTGCCCTGGGCCTTGCGACAAGGAGAATATGATTTTTTGATCTTCCGTAGAAGGCGTCTGTGGGGGATTATCCAGTAGCCTTTTCTTGAGCCAACACGTGAAGCTAGAGTTGTGCTCTCTGGTTACGTCTCCCTTCTTCCTCGGCCTGCCCTGGTCGACGTACTCCTACTCGATTAACCTTATGTGCTCTTCCATCCAAGGGCCAACCAATTCAATGTGATGTAGAGTGACTCGTTGTGCCCTGTCAAAGTCGGTTGCATCGACCATCAATGCTGACATGCAATGAGCGGTAGCCCTCGCGGTGACCATATCCAGCGAGCCTACTGAGGTGCTTATTGGTGGGTATTCCAACATCCTCGTTCTCGGTGGTTAGATAATTCTAGCATAAGGATATGCAGTCGTAGATTAGAAAGCCCTTGGCTATGCTTCCATATGGACGAAACCTGTTGCGAACGAATCCTTTGATGACACCGTTTAGCCTTTCAAACGGCATCATGTTGTGCAGGAATGTTGGCCCGAGCTGGATGATGTCATCCACAACATGTACAAGCAGATGCACCATGATGTCGAAGAATGCAGGCGGGAAGTAAATCTTGAGCTTGCATAGTATCAACATGATCTCTTCCTGTAGCCTGTCAAGCTGCTTCACACTGATCGACTTCCTAGATATGACATCAAAAAAGTTGCAAAGGCCAAACAACGTCTCACGGACATGCTCGTCCATTATCCCGCGGACCATAACAGGGAGTCTCTACGTCATCAGCACGTGACAGTCGTGAGACTTCATACCGCTGAACCTCTTCTTCGCCACGTCCAGATATCTGCTTATCTTCCCCGAGTAACCATGAGAAACTTTCACTCCTAGGAGGTACCTGAAAAACTACTCGAGCTCCTCCAGACTCAGAGTGAAGCAGGCAGCACGAAGCACCACCTCATTCTTCTTAACTCTTTTGCGGCGACCTTGAGTCCCTTCCATCTGATCATCATCACTATCAGGGTACTGAAGATCTTTCTTTATGACAAGCAATTTAAGGTCCTTTCTTGCTTTCGCCCCATCCTTGGTCCTCTCTGGCATGTTCAATAGAGTGCCAAGCAGACTCTCGGTAACGTTCTTCATTATGTGCATTACATCGAGGCTATGGGTAGTGTGCAGGACCTTCTAGTACGGCAGGTCCCAGAAAATAGACCTTGCTTTCCATACACCCAGCAGCGTCTTTGTCCTCGGTCGTTTTTTCCCGGCACAGGGCAATCTACCCAATTATTCAAAAGCTCCTCGATTTCTTCACCTCTCCTCGAACACGGGGATCTTTCGAGCTCGTCCTTACCATTGAACATGTCACCGCGTTTTCTCCATGGGTGATCCATGCGGAGACACTTTCGCTTGGAACACGGTTTTCGAAGACCCGGGATCCCTCGGTAGCTGGAGATGCGGTGTCTCATACATGCACTTGACACATGAATTGTGTGTATGGGTCACTTGGGTCGATACATATCCGTAACCAGGATAGTCCTGCACCGTCGTGAGCAACGTGGCTCTCAGAGGGAAATATTCTTTAGTGTAGGCGTCCCACGTAGGGGCCGGCATCTCCCACAAGCTGGTTAACTCCTCTCAGTAGCCCGAGATATAGATGAATATCGATACCTGGTTGTTTCTACCCCTAAATAAGAATGCTCATGTGTACGTACCTTTGCTTCATGCACAGCCACAGGGGGAGGTTGTATGGCCATACAAACACGGGTCAGGTGATATGCGTGCTACTCTGGTTTCCAAGAGGATTGAGTCCATCGGTGCTCATACCCAGCCTGACGTTCCATGCATCTCCCCCGAACTCTTCGAACTCAATGTCCAATGCATTCCACTGGCTAGCGTTTGAAGGGTGTGTCAGGATCTTGCCCTTGTCCGGATCTTCTTCGGGTTTCTCCCTTTCCGTGTGCCATTGCATGAGCTTTGCTTCCTTAGGATCTACGAAATATCGCTGCAAACGGGGGGTGATATGAAAGTACCATACCACCTTTCGAGGAACTTTCTTGTTCCCTCTCTTGTACCGTCCTTGGCCGCACACCGGACATGTGGTTTTATCCGCGTACTCATTCCAATAAAGTGCGCAATCATTGATGCATGCATGGTATTTAATGTGTGGTAGGTTGAGAGGGCACACAATTTTGTTGGCCTCCTCGATACTTGTGGGCAATGTGTTCCCCTTAGGAAGTCGGTCATGCCAGTATTCCATGTTTGTGTTGAAGCTCACATCGGTTCATTTGTGTTCGGCCTTCATCTCTAGAGCCTTGAGCGTGCTACTCAATCATGTATCCTCGGGGCGACACCCAGGATACAATGGAGTCATCCCGTCTATCTCCATTTGGGCTAGCTTGGCTTTCTCTCTGGCTGCAGCTTTGGTGTTGCTCGTCTCCTTGAGGAGCAGTTCTTGAACATGAGGGTCCTGCAAGGCCGAAGTTAGCAACATCTGTGTGTTCATGTCTTCTCCTTCTTCATGATGATCATGCCCGTCGGCATCTCCTTCTTCATGATGATCATGCCCGTCAGCATCTCCTTCTTCATGATGATCATGCTGATCATGCCCATCGGCATCTCCTTCGTCATGATGATCATGCCCGGGAGACTCTTCATCTTCTCTCCCGCCCACGTCTTTGTGACCACCATGTCATGTCGGCACCTCACTGAGGTCACGCATGAAACCGCACCTGAGCAGGTGACCCTCCAGTCCAGAATCAGGGTCGATCCAGAGCTAGAGTTTGCATGTTCAACATGGACATCTTATAATGGTCTTGTTGTTCAGAATCATGTCCTCCTTCGCGTCTTTCTTGTACCTATCAATTCGACCTTCGCTCATCGTGACGAGCATGGTTGCCTAAGCGGTCACAATAGAGAGTAGGTTAGAACCACACCATATGCACACACACACACATGCATGAATGCTAGCTGGAAAAATTTGGCATGACCTTTCCTAAAATTAGGACATATGGGTAGTGCAAAAATTTGCCGAAATGGAAATGAATCAACATTTCGGCAAACATCCATGCACCACACCGGCCGGGACAACAACAAGCAAGCAACAAAAAACTTCCTCCCAATGCAAACGTTCATGCACCACACAAGCTTCATGTATAAGAATCGTATCGCCATGCATCGCACACACCACCCGCGCGACAAGCTTCACCTACAAAACATGCATATTCATGGCCAAGTACTCACCTAGTAGACTCAATAATAGCAAGATGAGACCGCGTGATGAGAGAGTGTGGACAAATAGATCTACAAGTTGGTGGAGAGGAAATTAGTAAACAAATAGAGATGTGGGAGAGAAAAGTAAGGAACTTTTTGATCTACAAGTTGGAGGGAGGCTTCCACTTACCAATCTATGAAATAAAGTAGGTTGTTACAAGAAAATGGAGAAACTATGGGCAAAGTGGGGTGGGAGGGAGGAGGAAGACGAGTTGGGTGTGTAGAAGGGAAGAAGAGAAGTGAAATGGGTGGTGGTTGATAGAGGGGGTGAGCTGCCACCTTTTTGCACATGGATCTGGACGCCTTGTTCTATGGCGCATATTGCAGTTATGCGCCACAGAAGTTCAAATTTTTGTGGTGCATATCGCAATATGCGCCATAGAACAAATTAGTGCATTTTCCGCGGTGGGACCCATGTCAACTTTCTGTGGCGCATGTGTGGATATGTGCCACAGAAACTAAACATTTATATGGCGCATATTTACCTATGCGCCATAGAAAGTGGGTCAAAAAGATTCTGTGGTGGGGCCCGCCTCCACTTTCTATGGCGCATAATGGAATATGCGCCACAGATATTATCACTTCTGTGGCGCATATGTCATTATGCGCGCAGAAAGTGGGTCGCCCCACCCCGGTTGGCGGGTCCCACATAACTTCTATGGCGCATGGGTTTAGAAATGCGCCAGAGAATTGTGCAAGTTTCTGTGGCGCATTTCCTCTAGTGCGCCACTGACATTTCTCTGTGGCACATGGTTTTGCATATGCGCCACAGGGTAGCTTGTCTATGTATAGTTGTTTTCCTGGTAGTGTCAACTCATCCTCATCATCTAGTGGAGGCGCTCCCACGCCAGGCTCTGCTTTGTCCTCCACATTGGCCGCACGAGCGATTTGGCTTACACTCGCAGTGCGAACAGATGGTACTGATGTGGACCTACAAGGAGCGCGGGGCGTATACTATTAGCAGAGACAGCAGAGAAACATGATGCCCGACCACCTGATGGTTCCTGACCACCAGATGATGCGTTAACCCTCTTTCCTGCATGTTAAACTTTAGGTTGCACATGGAGACGAATTCGACCAAAATGTTCGGCAACATTCAAAGAGAAAAGCATTACTAGATCAGCTTCACTAGTTAGTGGGAGCAATCTTTGCTCGCTAATGTTGAAATATTGCAAATAACTGAATCGCCATTGCTCTAGGGGAATTTAGAATAGATTTTATCTTTCAAATATCTAAGAGTTATGGAGGTTGCAACCACCACTAGGAAGTAAAATCCAGAGAGATATTGTTCAGAACAACGAATTACGCTAGTATCTAGTCTAACCACTAGCCGAATGTCAGCGCTGGATCAATCCTATTCGAAAAGCAAGGCAGTTAGCTAAGCACCAGCGATTCACGCTCAATTACTATCCATAATCAATCCACAAAGGGAAACAATGCTTACCCAGATGGAATCCATGCGTTAGATCCCTTTGATTCCAACCAATCTTCTCCACGCTCGACGGAGAGGACCGGTAGACCAGCCGGCGTTGCATACTATTTCGCGAAAGGGGTATATCTAGCAGGGGCGGGAGCTGAGCCGGAGGTGGAGTGGGCTCCACGGCTAGGGGAGGGGCGGCTCGGCGGCCAAGGACAACATAAGGTAGGAGGGCACGACGGCGGGGGAGAGGAGGGGCAGTGTGGGAGCTGTTCCAGGCTCGGGGGAAGCGAATGATTAGGGTGAGAGAGAATGGCTGGTCCGACGTGTCTCGATGCGGCCCCACCCTTCACCATGTATGCAATACCCGTCCCAACATGGCCCCACCCTTCACCACGTATGTAAGACCCGTCCTAATGCGGCCCCACCTATCAGCATGTAACGGTCGAGGCGACGTAACGTAACGCTCAACGCACGACCCACCCTAACGTGGTCCCATTGGTCAACATGTAACGGTCAAGCCTTTGACCTGACGGCATCCTCCCGTCCAAGCGCCTGTGAGGGTTTCAGAATAGAGGGAGGGGAAAAGTGAGGAAAACTAAGCGGCTGGGGAAAACTGAGTATAACTAATGAACTGAGGGCACGAAAATAGAAATCCCAAATTTTTTTGGTGGCTCTCACAACTCACTCACAACTGCAAGAAAAGGAAATCTTACTGTTCCAAAGTGAATTAGTAAAAACTTACCAACTTGGATAAACGACACGTGCACGGATGTGATGAAGCGAATACCGAGGGTACAAGAACGATCACATGATAATGCAGGAGTATGTAGTGGAGTTATAGGTATGGATACCTATCTACACTAGAGCAAATCCTAGTGCTGATCGTGTGACAAATACCCAAGAAAACACACATGTGGAGATAAACGTGGCACAACAATGTATGAACAGGAATATTGCAATGCAGAAGAGAGACGTTAGTAATAGCTCAAAATAGAACATGCACAAAATTGCTCAATCTACTAGTGCTGTTATGAAACTAGGCCTCCAAAGCAACTTTGATATATCTCTTTTTTTCACTTTTTTGTCTCTTTTCTTTCCTCTTTTTTTTAGTACTTTTTCTTTTTTACTCTATTTTTTATTTTTCAACTATCTGACATGATGCAATACGGATGCAACAACTTTGGGCAATTATGGGGCCGGAGAATCTGGTTTCTCGGGGGCCGGATAATCTGGTCTACCTAGACGAAAATTTGCACTTCAAAACTCTAATGAGCAGTTTGTTCAGAGCAAAGCAACTAGTCTCGTAGGTACGTTCCTAGGCACGGATGTTATAGATAGAATGTAGCTAGGTTGGGAAGCACCAAAAGTACGCTATGTAGACTCAGAAAAAAATGTAAACTAGCAAAAATGATGATGAACGACCCAAAAACACAGAATTAACGAAAATAACAATGAAAACCTAGACACTACAACTCGAACTGGTAGAGATTGGATCAAAGACACGACAATGACCAGCAACTAAGACTCAACCTCAATGCAATGTAGGCTATGGCAAAGACTAACCCTAATATTTTTGTATGGATTTTTCTGTATAGGACGAAAAGAAACTAACTATGGATGGATTTGTGGATGCTTACAGAGGCAGCGTTGGAAATCTGATACCAATATGATATGGGGTGGCCCGATATTATCAATAAGCAAGGTGGATGTATGATGATATGGGGTGGAGATAACTTGTATGCCGCTCATAAACGTCTCGATCGATCCCAGATGGCAATGCAACAGCTCTCAACCCTTGTAGATATTCGCAACTTCACACACTTGCGCACGTAGCCGCCGACCATGATGCGGTTTGCAATCTTCTAATTCCCAATGGAACGGCAGATCACACGAAACTTGCAATTGGCTAGATCCCAATGGATGAACTAATTACACTTGATTGATAGTAGCAAAAACACCAGATCGATACGTATTAGTGTGTAGGATTCAATGGTTTGCACTTAGCAACTCCAAGAACTAGGGTTTACTTTAAACATGGTCTAACCTAATCTAGAGGGCATTCCAGGGCTTATATGGCAGCCGGAACGTCGGAAAAACGCGAAACAAAAATGTGTCTTATACAGTCAAATCCGTCTGGATATGATGGAAACTTTTTGGTCTGGATTATCTGCCCCAAGTAGGGCCAGATTATCCGCCCCCCATACAGTGTGACGCGCCCGAAGTCCTTAGCAGAATTCTGAAACTGGGCCGGATTATCCGGGGTGTGGGGGCCGGATTATCTGGGGTCTGGAGACGTGCGAGTACCCATTGGAAAGCCCTCAGAATTATCATTCCAACAAGTACTTATTTGCTTGATTTGGAGTTTATATGAGGAATCCACGCCCGTTTCAATTTCAGAGCTTCTGTTTGTCCGAACTGAACCTTCCTTCTTGCTGATCTTCCTCGCTTGCAGTGCACCTGCCTCCCTCTCCTCCCTCGTGCCTTCATGGATGATCATCATGTCTGGCTCCTCTTGACACAGCCGTTCTCCTCCTCGTGCCATGCTTGCCTCCTTAGTGAACCTGAGCATACATATATGCATAGACTTAGGTAGTATAAAATTGTCGTTATTATAAAGATCAGATTCATTTAGGAGTGAATTCACCTGTTGTTAAAGTAGCTTTGCATGAGCTCTAGTAATTGGTCCAATCATGTTTTCATTGGACTTATTCTTCACATTAACATCAACATCTTTATTAGGAGTTGGGGATAGCAAGTTAGTAGGGATGTCCTCATCAGTTTCTATGTTGCAGTCACTGTTTTCCCCTACGGTGTTCAAGAAAGTTCTTCCAGAAATAATTGGACAATAAACATCAGTAGGCATATCAACAAGTACAAAATCAATGGGGTACTTGTATGGTCAAATACAAATTGGGAAATCTCTAATTATTCCCATAGGAACTCTGAGTGTTTTATCTACAAGCATTATTGTCATATCAGTATCCTCTAATTTAGCTGGGATTAGTTCATGATGGATCTTCAAATAAAAATTATAGGGGATTACACTAACATGTGTTCCAATATCATAGAGGCCATAATAATAAGATCCACCAAAAGTACAAGGGAGGACAGGTTTACCAATTTCCTTAGATTTTACCTTTTCTTCAACAAACTGGGAAGCTTCGGTATCTAGCTCTATCACGTTGCAATGTGCAAACATGGTTAGTATGTCTTCTTTTGTTGGTTCCCTGGTCTCCTGCTTACTCACTTGGTTAGTTTTTCTTTCTTGTGCCTCATCTTCAACATTTTTTGAGGAACATTCTCTCTTCTTCACGTTGTTCTTCGAGTTGCTGAGTCATCATATGTTTTCGCGCATTCCTTGGAAAAGGAAGGGGTTCAACATATGGGGGTATCTCCCTCAATGGCTCTACATGAGCCACGGTTATTTTCTCAACATCTTCAATTGGCTCAGGTGGGGGAATATATTGAAGCCAATCTTTCTTGGGAGCTTCAATGTGTTTTGTAAAAGACCGGAGGATTTGCAAAATAATATCATCATCAAGTTGAAGTTCATTAGCAGTTTCTCTTACCTTACCGAACTCCTTATAAGCATTGAGACAATCATATTCAATTTCTATACCTCCTTCGCTGCCTAAATCAAATCCCCAAGTTTCTCTATTGCGACGAATACATTCTAGGAGTTCCCAAGCTTTAGTTATAGTTATCTCCATAAAAGAGCCTCCAGAATTAGTGTCTAGCTCATGTTTAATTTCTTGATTAAGTCCCCCACATAAAATATGTAAAACCTACCATTCAGGTAAATCATGGTGGGACATTTGTTAAGGATGGACTTATACCTTTTGAAAGCCCTTACCAAGCCTTCACCTAGGAGGTTTTTGAAGTTCATGATTGCCCTTCTTACCTCAGCCGTCTTTACTTTGGGAAAGAATCGAAATACGAATTCTCCTTTGAGTTTTCCCAAGTATCAATTTTCTCTGCAGGGCAAATTCTATACCAAGATAAAGCAGTATTGGTTAGAGATTGGCTAAACAATTTAAGTTTCAATTCATCATCAGAATAGCCTAAGTGTCCAACATAACTCGGTAAAATGCATTAAATGAGTGCAAGGATCCTCATCCGGATCATCTCCTGCAAAATATTTCAATTTAATAATAGCGATAAAGTGAGGTTTAACCTCGTATTCTAGTTTGCTCCCACTCGGAAATTCTTTGAGAAGTCCTCTATTGGACTTCCCGACGTGTTTAGGTGCATTGAGTTGATTCATCAGTCTGAGTGCAGTCATGGTGTTTACCTGAAACTAGTAATCAACTTTAGTAAAAGAAATAGTAGAATAAGCAACTAAGAACAAATACCAAAAGCGCTTAGCTCCCTAGCAACAGCCCTAGAAAATATCTTGATGACTTTAAGTGCATAGATCGATTGTAGCTAGTTTCAAAATAAGAGTATCAAACGCACACAGAGATATTTGGTTAAGGTCTTTATGCCGCTCGTCATTGTCTACCAAAGGATACTTGTAAGCTGCCTTTTATTTCAAGTAAAGGGTGTTTGAAAGGTTTTTGGTTCAATGCATAAAAGTAAATAAAACAAGTAAAAGAAAACAAGTAACAAAAGCGTTTGGAATGGTGGTTGAACTCAATAAGGCTAGCATTCTCAGGGATGTAGGATATACCACTAGCATGTTGCAATTAATCATAATTAGGATAACATATTTCTTATGTCATGACATGTGTGGAGAGAGATCTGTAATAAGATATTCACCACAAGGCTCGTAGGTAGTCACTTTGTTGAGCCAAGGAATGAGGTCATCTCTAAATAACCACCGTGATGCCTGAGAGCAGTCACCCATAGGGACCACCGCAATTAAGGGTCTCCCCGTGGATATCGTAATTAGCTTAATGAATCTCTTTATTCCTCCATTAACTGTGCAGGTTATAAGCCAGTGCTTCTAGTCACAAATAGTTCTGGGCAGACTTCCAAACACGTCCCAAGGATTTCACCCTTTTATTTAGACCCGAAGGCAAATGATATGTGGCCGACTACACATACCATCTAAAGAGAGAGATTAAACACACATCATCGATCAATAGATCATGGACACAAGTAATAGATCATCTTTATTTCATTTCATAATAATGCTAGGGTTTCTCCATCTTCTGAAGAACAAAGGAAACTACTCACACATGGAAGCAATCAACAACATCATCATAATCAAATGGATGGATAAAAGTATGGGGATGTGAAATCTAGTGCAATCCATAATTGAATCTAGAATTACAATAAGATCTAATGGATGAAAGATGGGAGTAGTAATGGTGATGGAGACGTAGCGGTTTATGGTGAAGGGGATGATGCGATGTCCTCCAATGATTCGTGAAGCAGCAAGGATTTTTCCCTTCTCCAAGTTACTCGTCCAGATCCCTTTCTGGTGTGGTTTTTTGTGCCTGGAAGTTACTGTGAATGTCAGATCTCAAATTCGTCTTCACGAGGTGAAAGTAGTTGATGAGGCGGACGTGTTGCTGTATGGTACGGGCGGGCTCCTCCTGTACCAGTGGTCGTTAAGGCCCATGTGTCCTCCTTCACGTATGCAAATCTCCGAGGCTAGAGGGGTATTCCTCCTCAAGACGTCGACAACCAGGGTCTCTCGGGTGATGCAGCTTTGAGGGAATTTCGGCAAGAGAGAGAGGGGCATGGGTCCCTTCCCTCATTTCCACAGCATTCCACCTGTGACCTACCGTTGACCACCTCCTTGGGCTCGTCCTACATTTTGCATTTCTGAATGTAATGCCAATGGGATTTTAACATGACAATTTTACCTTCCTTACACACTTGTCTTTGTGATGAGTTTCACCAAGTCCTCCGCTTCAAGTTTGTTGGTTCCTAGCATGTAGGTCCTTCTTCAGATTGCTTACCAGTCGCATTCTGCACCATTCTTGTTTACCGTCCTGTTCACTTCGTGCTCGTTTGAGTGATGGTTCTAGGGTAGCGTTCACCCCTAAGTCATGATGCTCTTTCGCACCCAAGCTGGCCGCTTGGTGCACTTTTGTGGTTCCCAGCAAGGGTCCCTTGGCTGGACCTTAGCCCTGCACTCATTGTTGGTGCCTCCCGCTGGTGCAGTTATGTGTGCCCTAAAATGTAGTGAACACTCCTTACTGCATCTTACCCATGCCTCGGGTTTGAATATGTGTCATGCGATTGATCAGGGTGCATAGATTTCCAACTCGGGGTAGGACGTGAGAGTTGTGTCTTTATGAGTTAGTGCCCTTTATCCGCACCGGGAACACACTGTTCACACCTTAGAGCGGATCTTGAGCGTAGGAAATTTCTAGCATGATAGGCTCCATTACTCACGTCCAAAATCCAAGAAAGACACAAAGGAACTCCGAATCCCGAAAAATACTCAGTCAAATAAAAACAAGGTGAAAAACTCGAGAGCACGGGATTCTCATTCCAAAAGGGTGCAAGCCCCCGGATTACAGCGGTTTACATATGGGCAGTGTAATATCCCACTTTCAAAAACCCCGATTTGCTGACCAAAATGCAAATATCAGGGGGAAACAAAAACTTTTTCTTGTTAGTGATGAAGTGTTTCTTGCTGGTTTGTTTGTGTTGTTGCATCTGGAAGTGCAGTAGATGATACACTCCTCTTTACCTCAAACTAGGCTTGATGGTATCCATAATATTAGATTGATTTGCTTGTTAAGATGAATTGCCTTGATTTGATGTTTGACTTATGTAGGACTTAGAGTGAGCCAACCTAGGAGCTCACCCTCTAGTATCAAGCTAATTTAAGAACACAAACCTTAACCAAGTTTCCCAGGCTTGATCTGATCTCTAGTCACCAAAGTGACCATTTAACCCCTTCACTAGATCAATTTAGAATTCATCACTTCTGATAGTTTCCAAGTCAATAAAGACCAATTTTAAGCATTGATCCCTTATACTCAACCTAAAATTCAACCTCGTCCACTTGATGATGAGTTTGGAACCTTGCATCCTCTCAGAATCATCCCCTCTTGTATCCTAGTAAAAAAGCAAATCTGCCAAATTTTAACGAAGTTTGAAACTACTATCAACATCACCCTTTGAGTCCTTGCCTTTCTCAGCCCTTGTGTCTTTTTGGAAATGCACTTGAACCATCTTGTAAACCATCCTAAGGACTTCCAAATCCCACTCTTGCCCTTGACTAAATCATCCTCTGACCCACTTGTTCCCGATGGTTTTGCAGGAAAGAAAATAGTATTTCCTGCAAATCTTATCAACATTCCTACCTTGGCAGAAGCCCTCCTCTCCATGCCATCTTATTTTGACCAACTCTTGGCATGGTTGTGCTCTATTCATGATTATCTATCCATCCATACCTTCCTCGTTTCCATGGGAGCTTAGTCCTTCTAAAACCTAGATGGTTTTGGAGGCTAAATAGTATTCTGTTCTAACACCCTTATTTTCAACCAAGTTTGGTATCAATCCTAGGAAACCTCAACCATAATCAACACCAACCTTTTGTACCATGGTGATCTACATCACTTGGACTATCAAACAATACACCCCTGGAATCAAATGGACTATAGCATGCCAAACCTGGTATGAAAATATTATAACCCTAGAGAAAGACCCTAATTTGGATAAGTCAAAATTCCTTAAAATGTTCCATTTTTGGAGCCATGGTTTAGGTAAACCATGATTGGTCATGTCCATGCAAACTATTGGGGTCCTGGCAACTAGGGTGCCACCGCCTGTTTGTCGTCGGGCCCACCGCCTAGGCAGTGGCATACTCTAGAGGATTCTCGAGAAGTGGTGCCTCAGGAGGACACGCTCGGGGGTAGCCCCTCCGGAGCCTCAAGCCTCAACTCTGTTCATCCTAGCTTCAGGAGGTCGTCACGCCCACGAGGGGAGGCCTCGTAAGTCCCTTCAACTTGTCTCTAGGCCTCGGATACCCTGGCACGTGTTTCCGAAGAACGTATGTCATCATGCAACAAAGGAGGAAAGAACGACGCAACCCAACAAGAACGTTCCACTCCAACTGGACTATTGAACCCCCAGACCGCCTCGGTATAGAGGAGTCAGTCTGGCCCCTTAGGTGTCAAAGCAGGATGGACAACCTTGGTAGTGGCAACTCTCCCCCTTTTGTTGTTTCGGTGTAAGGGAGGAGACAGGCAGTAGCACGTGGCGACAAGCGACACTAGAGGAATCAGCTTAATGAGAAGGCAGAGGGCACCCGGGAAGCAGGACCAAGTCCACGCAAAGTAGTCTTGTAGACCGAGGCTTCGAGGGGTGGTGATGTGGTGACCCTTCCCACCAATGAATGGGGGGAGAGGCCTGGCACCGCTATATAAGGAGGCCTTCTCCTACCTTGGAAGGGAACGATCTGTGATCTACAACCCTAGACAATCATCCACCATTGTACCCTCATGAGACACCGCGAGCAATACAACAAAGCAGGAGTAGGGGCTTTACCTCCTCACGAGGGTCCCAAACCTAGGTAACAAACCATGCCACTCTATGTCGTGTTTGTGCTCCGCCATCACCACCATCGTTGGGAAGGTCAGAGCACGTGTTTAGCCTCCTCGTGAACCCAGGGATTGTTGGACCCCTTGTTCCTCCACAAGACACATTCTCCGACATTTTGCGCGCTAGGTAGGGGGCAGAGGCATGTTTCTAAGTTCTTCACCAACCTCGTCGACATATCTGCTAGCAGTGAGACATGGGCCGAGCACGCCCTACGTCATCCGGCGAGCAAGGCTCAGACGGAGCCCGACCCCCGATGCACCACCACAGAGCAGACCCCATGGACGTAGGACGAGCAGGGCTCCTCCTTTCGCCCATCACGGGAGCTCCAGCTCTCATCGCGTGGCAACACGTCGCTCTCCTGCACCACGTCCTCTTGCGGCCAGTCCGACCGACCCACACCGGAGGCTGCCAAGCGCGTGGTGCAGGAGATGCTACACCACTCGCCGGGAGAGCCCGACCAGGAGAAGTGGTGCGAGCGCCTCACTGAGCTCCTCGACATCGCCACCCTCACCCCTACGGGCCAGGGGGCTCAGGCTGAGGACAAGGCGCTAGGGGCTGCGGGCCAGCATCTGGCCCAGGGTTCCTATGGCACTCCCAAGCTCGGCGACACCGCACCCCTGCTAGCCAACAGCTGCTAGATCACCTCACCTCCCGCGGCCTCTCCACTGGTCTTCGTGCCCCCTCGCGGACGGTAGGACCGCATCATCGAGGAGATTACAGCAGCGGGCCAACAGAACCATGCTGCATGCATCAGTGGAAAGGAGGTGCAAGGCAATGGATTCCTTGCCTTCACCAGGGAACTCCAACGCGTGGTGTGGCTGCACAAGTTCTGCCCGGAGATACCACCATGCTAGGACAGGACCACCAACCCATGCGAGTTCTTACAGCTCTACACCACAGGCATCGAGGCAGCAGGGGCGATGACCATGTCATGGCGAACTGGTTCCCCCTGAGTCTAAAGGACGTGACACGAACTTGGCTGATGAACCTCCCAAAGGAATCCATGGGCTTGTGGTCAGCCCTCTGCTCGCTCTTCATTGCCAACTTCAAGGGGACTTATGAGTGCCCGCCCGCCTACTACGACCTTCCCCAGGTGCACCAGTATCCCGGCGACACCCTATTCAAGTTCCTGCAAAGGTTTAGCCAGGTCTGTAATAAGATTTCGAAGATCTCGGACTCCAACGTCATCAACGCCTTTTCCAAGGGAGTCAAGGATGTCTGGATGAGGGAAAAGATCGGTATCCACGATGACAACCTCATCACGACCGTTGAGCTTTTCGTCAGGGTGGAGAAGTGCGCCAAGGCCGATGCGGGTCAAATGTCCGACCTTGCCGAGGAGGAAACCATGCCCAAATTCTCAAGTGCCTCCAAGAGGAAGAGCAAGGATCCCAAGCGAAAGCCCGCCGCTATCTTCACCACCGAACCCGAATGGAAGAGTCCTCGTGAGGGCGACGGAGAAGGGGAGCGTGAAGACCGCTCGTACTGCGTCTTTCACAAGACGCATGGGTATCCCACCGATGACTGTTACGAGCTCAAGAGGCTTCGCGACTAGTGCAGCAGTCAAATTAAGGAGAGACAGGGCAGCGAGTGCAGCAACATGCATGGTGGCTACCAAGGAGCGGAACGCTGGAACAACAACCACGGTGGCCAAGGGGCCCACCACACGAGTTACCAAGACAGTGTCATGCAGCAGCATCACCACGCTCCAGAGAAATGTCAGGCCGAGGAGAACACCGGGGGCTACCAGGAGCCAAAGGGTGTGATAGCATGCATCCTCTGTGGCTCCTAGGCCCCGATGTCCAATAGGCACTTCAAGTAGCTCACCTGTGAAGTTTTCACTGCTTGGCCAGGCACCCCGTCCCCGAGGCTCAAGTAGTGACAGTGCACCATCACCTTTGACGCTAGATACCACCTCATCTCCACCAAGGTTGTGGGAACTCTAACCATGCTCTACATCCCCACCATCAACAACATCACAGTCGCTAAGACGCTCATCGACGATGGTGTTGGCATGAACGTGATCTCTACAGAGATGTTCACTTAGCCACGTGTGTCGTACGACCGGCTGATGCCGACCATGTCGTCCTCTAGGGTCACCAACAGCACTACCATACCCATCGGGTAGGTGTGCCTCTCCATCACGTTTGGGTCTCGCGACAACTACCGCACTGAGCTCATCGACTTTGACATGGCGCACATCGGTCTCCCATACAACGTCATCCCAGGCTACCCCGCTCTAGCCAAGTTCATCGCAGCTACCCACCATGCCTACAACATCATCAAGATTCAAGGAGGCAATGGCAAGGTCATCACCATCCGTTGCAATGAAAGGGAAGCTCTACGCTCCCTCCAACATACCCACAAAACCGCAGCCACCACCTACCCTAAGGACATGGATGCCCTTGACTACATCGGGGGCACCGCTAGGAAGAAGCATATGATGGCCCAAGAGAGCGCCATGGCGAAGAGGGCGACCGCCGTCTTTTACCCTCCTAGCGAGGACCTCGTCGTGGCTGCCGAACACGGCCACGAGAAGTCCTAGGACAGCCCTAGCTCGCCCTCACTAGCGCTGGAAAGCCTCACGAGGGTGGTGCTGACACGGGGGCTCCTAGCTTCCCTCTAGACTGCACGTAGAAGGCATACAGCATAAACCACCTCCCCGACACCGCTTGAAGGCCACAAGCCCAGGTACGAAGCTAGGCGTCAAGAAGATTGACAAGCCCCTCCAAATAGTGTGTCTAGCTTCCTAACTTTTTTGAAGGTGACTCCTGATACTCTCATCATCTCCAGCCTTATTTCTCGTAAAACCCCATGTAGATCATTGCGGCATTGTAATAATCTTGAACCTCTCTGGCGATTTTTCTAGATTTTGCGCCTGGCGCCAATTCTGCCATTTGCTTCTCTTGTAGGAAAACATTTTCAAAAGTTGTACATGGCTGAAGTTCCCCTACATATGCCACATGAGTGGGGGGGCTAGGCATGGTGTCCATCGCCGGGCAACTCCCCATCAACCCTAGGGCCTAAAGTGTTGAGGTCTGAACTTGCGGACTGGCTTCGGCGATAAGTCACCTCACCCACAGTTCCTGGTGCTTGATACCCTTGCACGACACATGTCTTGAATCTTAGCAGTGCACATTTGCCCTATGGTCTTCTCCTCGAGAGACTACCAGGGCGGCTCGTGAGAGTATCCCCTCTAGTGGCCAAATTTCAGGCTAGACCTACGGTCTCCTCGAGGGGCCAATAGGATAAGCCTTTGCCCTACGGTCTTCTCCTCGAGAGACTTATGGGGCAGCTCGTGGGGGTATCCCCCTCCAGCGGCCAAATTTCAGGCTAGACCTACAGTCTCCTCCTTAGGGGGCAAAAAGATAAGTCTTTGCCCTACGATATTCTCCTTGAGAGACTTATGGGGCGGCTCGTCAGGGTATCCCCGTCTAGCGGCCAAATTTCAGGCTAGAACTACGGTCTCCTCCTCGAGGGGCCAACAGGATAAGCCTTTGCCCTATGGTCTTCTCCTCGAGAGACTTACAAGGTGGCTCATGAGGGAACTCCCCTCCAGCGGCCAAATTCCATACTAGACATACGGTTTCCTGCTCGAGGGGCCAACATGATAAGCCTTTGCTCTACAGTCTTCTCCTCAGGAGGCTTATGGGGCGGCTCATGAGGGAACACCCCTCTAGCGGCATAAATTCTAGCTACATGAGCACCCCCTTTCTTTTCACGGAGCCCATCTGGCCAGTGCTAGCCACGTGTTCCCCTCTTCGGGAGACATTTCGTGAGGCCACTTACTGCTGAGCGAGCAAGGATTTGCACGGGGACCACAATTGCACATACCAGAGGGCCTGCTAGGGGAAAAGACTCGTAAGGGTAACACCTCTTGACACCCGAGGCCCGAGCATGCATGTCGATCCTCCTCCAAACTCTAGAGCGAGCGAGGCGACTTACCCTTCCGGACGCCTTTGTCGTGGGGGCTGGCGGAATGCCCCTTTAGGCAGGCTCATAGGGGGCTATCTACGCTCGAATCTGACGCACTAGGAACGTTCCACCTGTTACAAGCCACCTTAGGCCAGGGAGCCACTTGTGCGAAAGTGAACGAGTCTCGTGGCCTCCCACACTAAGAGCTCGCAAGTACGTGCCGGGAGGATCATCGCTCGGAGTACCCCACCAGCACGGTACCTACAGATTGTCTCCCGAGAGAGTCTATCGAACGAGCGCAGACCCTATAGGCCTCTCCGTGAAAGAACCTATGGGGCAGGGCATGCAAGGCCTATGACCGCTCCCTACAGAGGCACGGGGAGAGGGGTGAGCCTAGCGTTGGGAGCACGAGATAGCCGGTGAGGAAGGCTGCCTTGGAAAGCACCACACGAGTACTGTAACTTCTGTGCGACAGGGTCCAGAATCATCGGCACTCATCCGCGCATGATGCCATCTCTTCCCCCGGGCGGAGAGGATTTCCCTAAAGCTACCATTGGCAGCGTAAAGCAAGCGGATGGCACATGCCATGCTCCCTAACTATCGCCAGGCATGGCCTCATAATAGGCTAGTGCCTCTATGAGATACACAAAAAGGAAAGTAGATAACATGAGGATCCGCCAAAGGATGTGCATTGCAGTCATGCTTGAAAGGCAAAAGGCTAACAAACACTATGACATCACACCTACACCGGTACAGAATCTGCAGCCCTATCGACACTACGGCAATCCTGGAAGAGGTCCCACTCTGACCTACCTGAGGTGGCACAGATAGTCGACGTGACACATCAATGGATCAAACACCGACACGGAGAAACCTCTGCTGGTGTAGAGGAACCATAGCACCAAGCCACGCTGGATACGGTGCTCGTTGAGGAAGCGATTCCAACCGTCGGTGAGATATGTCTCATTCGGCACAAGGATCTCGACCCTCATCTCCCACCTCTCATGACCACTGGAGTGGCGCGGGTCGTTAGTGATCCCAAGAGTGAAGAACGGGGGAAGTCTCACCCTCGCGAACCAATCCATGCCCCCGAGAAGGAAGACAAATTATATGACCTGAACGGGCTCGGGGTCATCCTCGATTTTGATCACGACTAGCGGAGGAGGCATAGAAGAAAGAAGCATAGGCTCCGGGACACCGAAGAGCCCTCCGCCGCGCCCCCGCGTCACCCCCAATAGCTGTCGTGAGGGCAACCTCAGTCCGGCCTGGTCGGCACCTCCCCTCAACCGACATGACCGCTCTCGAAGAGGAGGAGATTCCCAAGGAGCCTCCATGGCCACTGCATCTGCCACGGCTGCCCCGGACGCGCTTCACCAACGGAGTCCCCTCCGCATCCACCATCGTGGACTTGCCCTTCTCACTGGCTGAGAAGCACTTAGGTGCCATGGGGAGAAATGGGGTTCGGCGTTGGGAACAATAAAGAAGGGTTGGAGGAGCAGAGGAAGTGGCATCAAGGGGAAAGCAGCACGCCCGTTCCCTTATTTAACAAGAAGAGGAGTGGTGTCACTGCACCAGGCACGTGGCACTAACCATAGGCTTCCCCCACACGCCGTCATAACGTGGGAATAACTCCCAAGGTAGAGCAGCCACTACCGCAACCGAAGATGGGAGATCGATGGTTGTTTTTTGTGCACGGTCAGGATGAGCACGGAACCAGAGCTGTGTTGACTAGGAGGCACTAGGGCCCGACGACCATTTTGGGCCATTGCCCCTCCGCGCCCACTAAGGGACGCGCGCATGGAAAGCGCCCGGGAGATACTATCAGGGTCCTGGCAACCAGGGTACCATGCCCCGTTGGTCGGCAGGCCCACCGCCTAGGCAGCGGCATCCTCTAGAGGATGCTCGAGAAGCGGTGCCTTAGGAGGACACGCTTGGGGTAGCCTGTTGAGGGCAAACCTCGAGGATGGCCTGATCTTTCACGAACCCCTTTCAAATCAAGGGTGGGGTGCGGGGGAAGGAGAGGGGAGATGAACACGACGAAATCATGCAAGAAGAACATGAAGAACACACACACACACAAACAAAGACATGATACACAACAATAGCTCACGCCGGCGGTGACCGGTCCGGCGCAATCCCTAGGATCGGCGTCGGGCAGAGGTCTCTCTCTCGAACCGGCACGGTGAGTAGGGAGTCTCGGTGTGATCTTGACAACTTGGCAAAGGGACTCCGATGCCAAGACCTTGTACAACATGGGAGGCACGATGCAAACTCCAACAAGGTTTGTGATATTTGGTGCTCCTCTATCAAAGGAGCATGAGGCAAGAACTAGATAGATCCACAAGGTGTGTCCACTAATTCCAAATATCATGCCTGGGGCTTACAATAGAGTTGGGGGACTATATATAGGTCAGCCACTAGTTCAAGGGTACTTTAGGCAACTGAAAATATCAAGGGGTACGTTACAAGGCCTAAGGGCCGAGCTAGGGCATGCTGGCCCTATGTCATCCGGTAATACCGGTGTCGTCCGATAGTACCGCATGCAGGAGCGGGCCGAGGCATTGGCGTGGTCTTCAGGGGTGTGCGGTAATACTTCTCACAGAAGGTGGCAGTACCGGTTGAGGCGGTAATGCCACTGTCTTGGTACCGGTGAGGTCTAGTGCTTCGGGCGGTGTCTCTCTGTCCGAGGCGGTAGTGCTGCTATCTCCAGGAGGTAGTACCGCTTCCTAGGGCCGGTAGTACCACTTGCTCTAGGTAGCTGCTAGTTGTTACAACGATCCGCTGGCTCGTGTCCTCATACCTGATGATGAATAGTGTCAGGGCATGAAGTAGCAGGCCATCTGGGGTGTATCAAAGTCACATGAGTACATGAGCGAGTTCACCTTAGCTTGGAGGAGCTTGGCTCGATCACGAGTCATTGGTCCACTTGGGGGACTTGGTGGTGTATATGTAGAGGCGTCCATAGGATGGGCTGCATCAGCACCCCCCTTGGGAAAGAGTCGTCCTCAACTCTTCATGGTTATCATCTTGAACATCTCCATGGTAGGGTTAAAGGTCCTTTACATTGAATGCATTGCTCATAAGGTACTTGGAGATCAGAATGTCGATGATGTAGGAGTTGTTGTTGATTCTCTTAAGGACCTTGAAGGGACCATCCATTCTTGGTTTGAGCTTGGAATCACGTTCCTTGGGGAAGCGGTCCTTGCTCAAGTTTATCCACACAAGGTCACCTTCTTCAAAGATCATCTCCTTCTTGCCCTTGTTTAACCTTGAAGTTTGGCGAAGAACTTGTTGTTCGATAGTAGCTCTTGTTTCTTTGCGAAGCTTCTTCATAGCTTGGGCGCGTTTGTCGACATCCATGTTGGTGTGCTCGTGAAGAGGTAGCGGTAGGATGTCGAGCATGGTGAGGGGCTCGAAACCATAGACGATCATGAAGGGACTCATCTTGGTTGTTGAGTGCTTGGCTCATTTGTAGGCGAACTCGGCGTGGGGAATGCATTCCTCCCAATCCTTGAGGTTTTTCTTGATCAATACAAGAATGAGAGTCCCGAGACTTTGTTGACGACCTCGGTTTGTCCATCGGTTTGAGGATGCGACGCGGATGAAAAGAGGAGCTTGACACCTAGCTTGGCCATGAGAGTCTTCCATAAGTAGCTCATGAATTTGACGTCGCGGTCGAAGATGATTGTTCTTGGCACACCGTGGAGATGGACAATTTCCCTGAAAAACAAATTTGCAACATGTGAAGCATCGTCGGTCTTATGGCACGGTATTAAGTGTGCCATTTTCGAAAAGCAATCTACGACAACAAATATAGAGTCATGACCATGCTTAGACCTAGGAAATCCTAAAAAAAATCCATGCTAATGTCAGACCAAGGTGCATGTGGAATCGGCAATGGCACATAAAGACCAAATAGATTAGACTTAGACTTAGCTTGAACACATGTCGTGCATCATTAAACATAGCGCTCCATGTCTTGCTTCATCTTGGGCCAATAGTAATGAGTGGAAAGAATGTCCAATGTATTGTCACGGCCAAAGTGACCCATGAGGCCTCCACCATGTGATTCTTGGAGAAGCAAAAGTTGGAGAGACGACTTCGGAATGCAAAGCTTGTTTTGTTTAAAGAGAAAGACCTTATGCAAATAGAAATCATCAACTCCTTTGTCAATGGAGCACTTTGCGAAAATAGGTTCAAAGAATGGGTCGATAGAATACAAAGTTTTGATTTCATCAAGGCACAACATGTTGATTTCTAGTCGAGTAAATAGGCTTGTATCCTTGCGAGACAAAGCATCCGCGACTACATTATCTTTGCCCTTCTTATACTTGAAAATGTATGGTAAATCCTCCATAAAGTCAACCCACTTAGCGTGTCTCTTGCTCAAGTTGGCTTGGCCTTTGATATATTTCAATGACTCGTGGTCGGAATGTATGATGAATTCCTTAGGCCAAATATAGTGTTGCCAAACTTGAAGAACATGAACTAAGGTAAAAGTTATTTGTCATAAATCGGATAATTGAGGTGAGCACCATCAAGTTTCTCGCTGTGGTAGGAGATACGAAGTCCGCTTTGCATAAGGAATCCTCCAATGCCAACAATACCACTAGCGTCACACTCTATCTTAAAAGTTTTTGTGAAATCTGGTAACGCAAGAAGAGGTGCTTCGGTGAGCCTCTTTTAAGTTCATCAAAAGATTTTTGTTGTGCCTTGCCCCACACAAAGGTGAAATTCTTTTTGGTTAATTCGTTGAGAGGACAAGCAATTGTAGAAAAGTCTTTCACAAAGAGACGATAGAAACCGGCTAACCCATGAAAACTTTGGAGTTCACTCACATTTGTGGGGATGGGACAATCTCGTTGTCCTTCACTTTCAAAACATCAACTTCAATGCCCTTCGAAGAAATGACAAATCCAAGAAAAATCAACTTGTCTTTAGCAAAATTGCATTTGGGAAGATTAGCATAAAGCTTTTCGTGTCAAAGGATTTGCAAGACCTTGACATGTGTAACATGGTCCTCAGGTGACTTGCTATAAACAAGTATATCATCGAAATAGACAATAACACTTTTTCCAATGAGAGCATGCAAGATATGATTCATAAGGCGCATGAAGGTGGATGGGGCATTAGATAAGCCAAAGGGCATGACCAACCACTCATAGAGACCAAGTTTGGTCTTGAAGGCGGTTTTGAAATCATCACCTTCCGCCATGTGTATTTGATGGTAACCACTACGAAGATCAATTTTCGAGAAAATAGTGGCTCCACACAACTCATCAAGCATGTCGTGAAGACGTGGTACAAGATGTCGATAACGCACGGTGATAGCATTGATTGGATGGCAGTCCATGCATAACCGCAACGTATCATCCGTTTTGGGCACGAGAATAACAGGTACGACACTTGGACTAGTGCTTAGTTGGATCAAACCTTTGGAGAAGAGTTGGTTGATTTGACGTTCTATCTCTTTCGTCTCCTCCAGGTTCGTGTAGTAGGCAGCGTGGTTTGGTAGCGGTGCGCCAGGTATGATGTTAATGTGATGTTCAATGCCACGAAGAGGAGGTAGTCCATGTGGGAGATCTTCCAGGAACACGTTCGTGAATTCCGGCAAGATAATCATCAAAGAGGGAGGAATATTTGTCAAGTCATTAGTTCCTTGTGCTAGTCTATAGCACCCCGCTAAAATCACTACTAGAAAATCGCTTGGTGTTTCTGTTTTGTGCATCATCATGATCGCATGCTCATGTCATCATGCCACATTGCATTTGAGCATCGTCATCATCATGCATATGTTTTGCCTAAAACTATTTTCTAAAAGCTTACCTTTGTTTTCTAAATATCCCCCGTCTTTATTTCAAATCAAAACCCGGTCCTTCCGAATATTTTATTTTGTCTACAAACTACTTACAAAAGGCTATTCAAAACAAAACAAAATAAATAAAATACTTTATTGGGGGAGGCAGCCGCAGGCCAGGCCCAGCCTGCAGCCACCTACCACCCCGCTACAAAACGAACCCTAGCTACCCAGACCACACCACTCCACCTGCCGCCGCCGCTCTCACACACAACACGCATAGGCACGGACACGCATCCCACCGCGCGATGTGACCCCGCCCCAACCGACCTGCGGGTCCCGCATGCCAACTCCCTCGCCATGCACGCACCCCCACCATGATTGATCTCATCCCCACCTGCCCTCATCCCTCGCTCCCTCTCGTGAGCCCGAGCCGCAATCCCCCCACTCAGTACCGTCGCCAGCAAGCTCGGCACCACCGCTCTCTAATAGCTCTGGTCGCCTGCCGTCCTCCTCGGCCTCGCCCTCGCCTGTGCCTCCTCTCGAGCCGTCGTCGTCGACCTTGAGCATCGCCACTGTGGCAACCCGCACCGAGCCCCCATGTCGCCTCCTCGCCCCAAGTTCTGCCGCCGGCCAAGCTTATCCTCACCTGGAGTGCCACTACCGCGACCTCCTGGTGAGCTGCCGCTAGATACGACCAGCTCCCTCTGCTCATCTATCCCCTGCGATCTCGCCGCGACGCGGCTGTTATTCCTCAACCTCCGGCCGCATCCATGGTCGCGGATGCCTCCCTCCTGCTCTGGCTCCGTCCGTCGTCCCGGGCCTCTTCCTCGACCTGGTACCGCCTCTACCTCGTTACCTCCGTTTGCCATGGCCGCGCCGTCCTCCACCGACGCCCCGTCTCAGGAACATCGTCCTGCGCGTGAGCCTGCCCTAGCACCGACACCTTCCATCATGGGTCCGCTCGCCGCGCACGCATCTCTGCTGCTGGGCCGTGCCCTGCTCATTCTGTCTGAATCAACCTAAGTGTGGTATGTTAGACACAAGTTGCTGCTATCATTGCTTGTTAGCTGCCACTCTAGAAGTGCATTGTGCATGAACCCGATGACCATTCTGATTCCATCGTCTAGGCCCTCTACAACATGCTTTGATGCTCAATCCTGCCTATTCGTACCTTTATCAAGATTTCCGAAGGACGACCACGACCCTACTGGAGGATCATCGACATCAGAACTGAAGAATCCCCAGAACCCGAGCATCGTCGACACGGATCTGATGGCCGAGACCTGAAGACATCTCCTTCACGGATCCGATTATGCCTGAGCGACAAGATCTCCATCAAGGACCCTGAAAGAACTGCCACCCCGAAATCTGAAGACCGATCCCGTCGAACCTCCTCCGAGCCCCAAGATCTTCGGACCTTGATGTGTGACCTTTTTCTGAGACCTCTATTTTTTATAAATGACATATACTTGTTGCATATTAATTCATCCATGCTTGCATACATATTTCGTGGGCCTGGGTTATTTCATCGATTCACCTAATAATTAAATATGGAGACTTTATGCGGGCTAATCTAGTCTTATATTGGCTCTATTTAAATTTGTGTAGCGAATCGATGTCATGTTTTGCCATGTTAAGACAACATTTAAAATGTGGGGTATCTAAACAACATGAACCACTTAATTAATTGTCAGGACCCTAGTTCCGCTTAATATTGCCTAGTTGCATCGCATCTTTGCCATGTCATGCATCATATATGCATCATGCCCGATCTTCTACCGTAGTATTAAATAGTTCATTCGGTGTTTCTTCTAGTGCTTTGCTTCTTCGTGGATTAGGCTGTTGAGTTGATGCAAGTATCGACAAGTTTTTCGGATAATGTATCTTCGGCAGTGTTTCCCAGGCGAGCATTCTCCCTCTTTCTACCTATTTTACCTTTATGGTCTTTACTTCCTCCTATTGATCTATTGTCATCCTTGTTGCGATGCTTTAGTTTCCATGTACCATTTATATTCCTTGCAGCCTCTATATTGCCTTGGACACATCCAATTGTCTGTTGTTTGGTAGACAGTCAGCCTTGCGAGTCGTAGTTGCTTGCTCAGGTGTTGCTTCACGTCGTGGATGTTCCATCGTTGTTGGAAGGTTGTCACATGCTTAATGGTGGATATGATCATGGCTTTAATTACAACTTGATATTAAAATGCTAGGAATAGATATAACTAATGCAGAGGCACCGGTGGGCAATAGCTAATATTTGGATCTTCCACGCTCACTTGTGTCCCGTAGGCCCCGAGTACTTGATACCTGTTCCTTGACTATTCACACTATCCACATACAGGAGACTCTATGAATCCCCCTTTGCCTGAGCTTGATTCACACTTTATTTCTTGGGGCCACAAACTAGTTTGGGGCTTTATTACTATCCTGTACCTATGCCATGTTTTACTGCTGTATTTACGATTGTGCGTGGAGCACCTGTACTGTTTTGGAATGCGGAGTGTTTTCGCGGTATCGACAAGCCCAGACACACTTTTGGGTTCCCAGTCATTTACAGCCATTGACGCAAACCTTGGGTCTGTCTCGGAGCCGACCAACTTCGTTGCGGGTAGCTTAATGGGGTGGCCCCTGAAATGATTTATGAATCCTGTGAATGCTTTGTCGTGTGGCCTCGTTCCTTTTTATTTGGTTCTTCCCGAGGTTGATCGTGTGTGTATTGCTATTTGTGCCCCCCTGCAGGGTAAAACTTTCTGAAAGCCATGTCCGCGGTTATGGACGACTTGGAGCACAGTATCTCGATCATAGACAACTATAACTAAAGTAGTGCTATAAATTTGACTTTGACATGTCTAGTAATCAGTTTCACTACAACGGAATGAGTAAATAAAAGTGCCAACAACTGCTGGATTTGAAATGTATTATGCTAATTGTATCTGACTAGTAAGTGCCACAACTATAATGGAATGAATAAAACTACCAACTGTGTGAGTTCCTAGGGTTGACTTCCTCGTGTGGTCTCGAGGGGGAAATACCAGGATGGGTATGTTTTGGTGTTACTATAAGGTTGGATCTGAATAGGTCTTTCTTATCCCTCTCTAATAGCCGATAGTTGAATCGAGTCTTTATAGATTGTTTAGTGCATGCTGCGCTGCCGCTTCAGTCCACCATACCTATGTAGGCGAGAGCCATAGAATTCTAGACTCGCCGTGTACTAGCCTCAGTACTGACTGCTCTCTTTTTCATTTTCCCTTTGTCGACACCCCTTTTGTTTTAGCAGGTTTGAGTTCGACGTTGTTAGCAGGGTTACCCTTCCGGCTTAACCTAGGCAGGGTTAGGGACGCCATTGGTTATTCTTCAGGGCTCTTAGCCCCATTTGAATCTTATCCGTACTCAGATGTTGTATCGTTTTCAAGGTGATTTGGATATTTGTATTATATATCTGTATTCTTGACTCATGGAGTCGTCGTTGTAAATATATGTTCTGTGGCTTCCATCATGGACTAATGTGTAATGATATTACTTCATTTTCCACCCGCACGCAAGTGCCTGGTGGCCATCTTTGAATCGTTTCTAAAACTCGCATAGGGCCAATTTGAGGGTGTTATATAGTCCCTTGCAAATGAGGACATAGTTCAAAATGGATGGGTTGTTCCTGACATCTCTCATCTCACTTTTGGTTACAAGAAGAACACTCTTAGTTTTTTCACTCGAGTTAGGCTTGTGGCTCTCACTCACTATGAGGTAGTTCTCTCGCTCACCACTCTTCTCGCAAGAAGGTGTTTTGTTTTGCGCCCTCGCTAAAGCCTTCGCATTATCTGCAATTATTTGGCTAGGAGTCATCGGTTGCAAATCACATGTCTTGTTATGCCATTTGAAAGTGTATACATTTGTACGGCCATCATGTAGAGAACCTTTGTCGAATTGCCATGGTCGACCAAGGAATATATGGAAAACTATCATTGGGTCCACATCACACTCCACCATGCCTTTGTAAGGACCAATTGAGAATGTTACCAAGACGGTATGCTTGATCTTCACGGACCCCTTGTCACTTAGCCATTGCATGTGGTAGGGGTGCTTGTGCGGATGGAGGGTAAGGTTGAGCTTCTGACACAACTTGGTGCTAGCAAGGTTGTGGCAACTCCCTCCATCGATGATCACCTTGATAGATTTCCCATTGATGTCAGCACGTGTTTGGAAGATATTTGATCATTGATATTCATGCTCTTGTGCTTGAGTGGTCAAGATCCTTGTGACGACAAGTGATGGACTTGTTTCATGTCCACATGTTGCCTTGTCATTGCTTCCTTGACTCAGGCGTCAAATTCATCTTCACTCAAGTACTCTTCGTCGCCATTGTCATGGATGAACAATAATTTCTTGTTTCCACATTTGGCTGAGACTTGTGTCCTTTTGATACGTCCATTTTGCATCACTATTCTATATCATAATTTACTGTTATTCATTGATATATTTCATATTAAGAGATCATACTCATGTTATTTCATTTGTTTTTGCATGGTTGATGACTTTTGGAGCATGGACCGCCGTAGTCAGGATTCTGATGGAAAAGGTGTTGTTTGGAGGCAAAATTCACAAAGATCAGAAAATCTAGGAAAATACATGGAAAATCCTATTTTTCTAAAAGACGAAGAAAGCCAGAAGGGGAAGTGGAGATGGACCACAGGGGCGCCACACCACCCCTTGCGTGGGCCACCCTAGGCTGCGCCACCAGGTGGTGTGGTCGCCCTGGTCCACCCCTGGCTCTCCCATCTGGCGTATATTATCCTCCCAGAACCCTAACACTCGGGGAGCAACCACAGAAATATTCCGCCGCCTCTGCGGGGCGGAAAACACCGAGAGAGAAAGATCTCTCCGGCAGACAGAATTCTGCTGGGGGAATTCCTTCCTGGAGAGGGGAGATCGTCGCCATCAACACCACCATCAAGCTAGACTTCATCGGGATCATCATCATCATCACCATCATCATCTCCACCAACACCATCATCACCACTTCATACCGCTGTAACAATTGGGTTGAATCTTGCATAGTTCTTAGGGGAAATTTCCCCGGTGTTGATTACTCCTTGTAGTTGATGCTATTGAGTGAACCATTGAATTATCATTTATGTTCAGATTGTTACATATCACTATATCATCTCTGATCATGATCCATATGATGTCTTATGAGTAGTTCGTTTTGTTCTTAAGGACATGGGAGAAGTCATGTTGTTAGTAGTGGAATTGTGTTGAGAAAGATTCAATAGTTTGATATTTAAGTTGTGGTGTACTTCTTCTAGTGGTGTCATGTGAACATCGACTACATGACACTTCACCTACATGGTCCTAGGGGAATGCATTGTGTATTTGGTTACTAATCGTAGGGGTTGCCGGAGTGACAGAAACCTGAAGCCCCGTTAGGAAACCTTTGCACAAGGGACGTCAGGGTCTTAGAGTTTAAAGTTGTGGTTAGGTTTCTACCTTAATTACTTTCTTGTACTTGCGGATGCTTGCAAGGGGTATAATCACAAGTATGTATTAGTCCTAGGAAGGTCGGTACATTAGCACAGATTTACCCACACAACACCTAGCAAACTAAAGAAGATTAATCAACTATATGAAGCAAAAGCACTTGATGATATTCCCATGTGTCCTCGAGAACGTTTGGTCATCTTAAGTAATACAACCGGCTTGTCCTTTGCTAAAGAAAGGATTGGGCCACTTACTGCATTTCTTCTTATTGTCTTTTATTTACTCGTACTTTATTTACATGCATTATCAAAAACCCCTAAAAATCTGTTTGCTAAGTATTTACAGAGAATTCCTGCTCCTAGCCACTCGCCAGCACCTTCTACTCCTCGTTGGGTTCGACACTCTTACTTATCGAAAATATGCGATACACCCCCTATACTTGTGGGTCATCAAGACTATTTTCTGGCACCGTTGCCGGGGAGTGAAGCGCTATTGGAAAGTGGAACTGGTAAAGGAAACTTCTACTGTGAGTATTATTTACTTCTGTTAGTTTCTTTATTTTCAATATGGATAATTCGCAGAGTTTATTATTTCGTAATGCTACTACCACTGCTAAGGTAGTGGATGAACCACCACCTGCTGAGAATGATACTTTTAAAATACCTACAAGAATTATTGGTTGTGTTATGGATAACTATTATGTTGGAGATGGAACTGTCCATCCTGGTGATTATTTGCTCTTTATACACGAATTATGCGGGTTGTTCAAGTGTGCAGGTATTGCTACAAATCAGGTCAAGAAGAAGTTATTCTCATTATCACTAAAAGGAAGAGCTGAGGACTGGAATAAGCTGCTGAAGAATGGTCAACGTCTTGAATGGGAGGAAATAGTGCCTCTCTTTTATTCAAAGTTTTATCCTCAGTGAGATTCATAAAGATCGGAATCAAATATACAACTTTTGGCCTCTTGATGGAGAGAGTACAGCTCAATCTTTGGGAGACTGAAGTTACTAATGCTCAAATGTCCCATTCATGAGCTCCCAAACAATATTATTATCAATAACTTTTATGCAAGGCTTTCTTTACATGATAAGGATTTATTGGATGCCTCTTGTGTTGGATCATTCACTCGCATGGCAGAAGAAGCTAAATGGGATCTTCTGGACCGTATTCAAGACAATGCTGAAGCATGGGAGAATGATAAAGGAAGAAAGTCAGGTACAAATTATGATTATGAATGCATTGAATCTTTTATGGGAACTGGTGACTTTCAAAATATTAAAAATGCTTATGGTCTAGATTCTCAAGCTATTGCTTCTTATTTTAAAGCTTTGGCTTCCTATATTGAAGTTCCTAAAAAGAAGTGGAATAAGTATCATGAACCATATAAAGATGTTACTAAGTGTGTTCATGCAAGAAATACTGAAGTTTATACTGCTAATCATGCTTTACCTGAAACTTACATCGAGAAAATACCTTTCCCAGCTAAGATAAAGGAACATTCTATGATAGCTAGTATGGTTAATGAAAGTACAAATAAAGCTATTGAACCTGATAAACAAATGGATGGTGAACCTATAATAACAAATGTAAAAGATTTTGTCACTAAATATGTAGAAGATGGACACACCATCCTCTGTTAGGATACTTCTAATATTGTTTCACAAAGTAGTGTTATGAGAGCTAGTGTCCCTATGTTTTCTGTTAGGATAAGTGATCATTGCTACAATGGTTCTTATGATAGCTATATCATTAAATTTATGCATGATACTGAAAGTTATTATGAGAGAGGGAAGATTGTTCTTATGCATCTCAATAATATCAAGTTTCCTCATTTTATGCTGAAAGTTTTTATGTTGCACTTATTTTGCCTTCCTGTGCTAGTAGCCTCTGGTTTCAACAACTTGTTTGTTTACAAAATTCCCTTGCATAGGAAGTGGGTTAAACTTAAACATGTGTATTTTTGCTCCTTAATGCTCTCTTTCACTTCAATTCGTATTCTTATGTGAGCATCATTGAAATTATCATGCCCATCTTAATGGCTATAAAGAAAGAGCTTTTTGGGAGACAACCCAATATATTCTTGCTTTCAGTTTGTTTTTGTTTCTTTGAGTATTGGAAGTTATTACTTCGGTAATAACCTCTCCCTATCTTTTTTTTGTTTGGTTTTTATGTCAAGATCAACCTCTAATGAGAGAAAAGTAAGATTTGGGGAAGTTGCTGTCCCAAAACAGATTTTTGTGCTTCACCGTAAATATTCGTGAGAGATCTCTGTATGTCGGACTGAGCTGTAATTGTTTGTGCATATGCCCCAGGTTGTTATTTAACTTTCGTTAGTTTTGCATTTTTTGATTTGAGCAAAAAAAGATTTTCGAAAAAATTGATTTTACCTGCTGGTCTGTTTTGACAGATTTTTGCCACTCTTGCATTTGCTTCCTAAATCAATTTCCTTTTTGAATTCTTTTTGGGTTTTCGGAAGGAGTTGCTACAGTAGCTTATGCTTTGTTGGATTTCAATTGAATTTAGACTTAAAAAGGTTTATTACCTCGCTTACACTAATGTTGCTAATGAGAATTGTGTGAAGTTTTGTGTGAAGAAATTTCTAGGTTATCAGAGAAAATGGTGTAGTAAGAAAGAGAAAGGTTTCATGACTCGAGCAATATGAGTATGAAGATGAAGATATTGATGCTATTCAAGTGGTAACTCCGGAAAAATTTATCAAAGACCAAATTCAGAGACCTGCAGAGTCCGTTTTCGAATAGGTAATAGTTTTGGTAAGAAAAGTTCCACGAAAATTCTATCCAATTATATTTTTGCAGTTTTTATCCAACAAGGAAAGCTACGAAGCGAAAGAGGGACGGAAACGGATCCAGGGTGGCTCACACCACCCCCTGGCGAGGCCCCCTGGCCGCATCAGCAGGTGGTGTGGCCACCTTGGCCTCCGTCTCCGACCCGTTTTCTCCCAGTACCTTCCTTTTATTGTAAAACTTCGTAATATATAATCCCCAGGATCCCCCGAGGTTCGTATATCGTGTTCTCGTCATGTTTTCATTTTGATCTCTTTCTGCCAGGAACTATTCTTGAAGGTTAGAAGCACAATGGTGTCCGCCAAGGATAAGGGAAAGGAGCCTAGAGAGCAAGATCTCCAAGACCCCGGGCAGGAGAAGGAGATCAAGAGTGAAGATGAAGAGGAGGCAAAGCAAAGCTAACATCCGCACATCGGCACTACCATTTGCAAGGATTGGAGTGTTGGCAAAACCTGCCCGGATCAAAAGGACTGCACGGATGTCAACTGGAGGGAAACCTCCACGTCATAGTTTGGCTCCATGGTCACTTCCTCCACGCACCAAGAATCCTTTCCATACCCTTATCCATGAGCATCAATACCAGAATATGCCCAAGGAGAAACTACCCTCCAATTGGGATTTGCCTCGTTCTAGCCATGCAGGAAAAGAAGACTTCAAGGAGAAAGAGTGGGGAAAGAATCGCAAGAGCTAGAATTCACAACCCGACATGATCATGAGCCGCATTGAGCAAAACTCACAATTGATTCGTAATCTCACCTTCGAGATTGAGTACTTGGGGAAACTAATCAAAAAGCTCGTCGAGAGAATACCACCACCACCGAAGGAGTAATTCTTCATCAGGTTTTGGCATCCCCTTGGTTTGTTCCAAGCTTGGGGGAGTGCCGCGGTATCACATCACTATCTTCTATCTTTTTACCTTTTTAGTAGAGTCATATCATGAATAGAGAAGTTATCATGTAGGATGGTTTGCATTATGGAAGTGTCCCCCCTCTCGTTAGATATCTATGTATCCCTTGGTGTGAGTTGCCGTTATAGAATATTAATGAGAAGTTCTATCATTTACTCTTTTGCATATCTTATATTACTTTTCAATTCATGGTTATATGATTGATCTTGTTGTTAGTATTGGTATCACTTTGGGATCATGGAGTTAATTTAGTTGGTTTTCGCAAACCTGGCTCAGTCAGTAGCAACACTATTTTGAGAATTGAATGAAAAAGATAAAAGTACTCTTAAAGAAATATAATTTCATCATCTTTCTTTCTTGATTTTCTCATAAGTTTAGTATTATCTAGTTAAGATCTTTTGTGCTTCCAAGGAAGATTCTATGTTTGTTTTTATCACTTGTATGTTTGTTTGTTTCCTACAACTCTTATGCTTGCTACCCAGCCTTGCTAGCCAAAAACCTGTACTGAGAGGAATGATTCTCGTGCATCCAATCCTTAAACCAAAACCTATGCCATTTGTGTCCACCATACCTACCTACTAGCACTATTTCTATTCCAAGTAAATTCTTGTTTTTATCTACCTTCCAAATTAAACTTGTTATGAGAAAATTAGTGATTAAAGATCTCAAGAACTTGATGGCACACTTTACTTTCTCGCATTTAATAAACTTGAACCATTGTGTCCATCTTTGTTGTGTATATGCTTTCGCTTTATAAGTTGAAGTTAGCAGAACCATGTATCATGGGGAACGCTTTCAACATTGCACTTATATTCCGTTGATATCATGATTCTTTTGCTTATGGATCCTAACGGTGTGAAATAAAAGGGGAACTTGTAAGATCATGGAGTTTGTATGTGTGTTAGAGAAACGCCTGGGCCGTTAGCCTAAGCCATGCCTAATCATGGTGGAAACTTGTAGCATAACCATAATGAGCACTCTATGAAGCATCCTCAATAAAAACCTATGCAAATAGCAAATAAAAGGATCGCTGAGATGCTCATTGTCTGCTTTCCTTGTCATTGTGATTATGGGATAGCTCCTGTATCATGTGCAAGGGGTACCCCGTTGGTGGTTCTCTATGATACATATGTATTTACAATGACAAGAGCTTACTTGTGACTAAAGTTGAGTAGCTTGAGGTTCAGTACTCATAAGTAAGGGGCATGGGATTTCAACTTATAACTTGTCAAGCATATCCTCTTAGTTGTGTCACTTTAACCTTAATCACCTAAAGATGCCTATGATAGGGCCAATGAGAGATGAAAGCTAGTAAGTACCATAATTTTTGGAAGATCTTTATGAACCTTGAAATCCCAGCTTCCCTCTGCGAAGGGCCTTTCTTTTACTTTTTAGTTGAGTTAGTAAACCTATTCCCTTCTACCTCAGCAAGTATTTTGAGTTGTTGTGTTTCATTCATATGATGATTTATTCAAGCTTGTCACTTATGTTCCTTGTTTTGCACATTACTCTTATCTTAGTGTCTACTACTTTGAAAGCTATCATTGAAAATCAGTTATTTGTGAACTCCGGCAAATTGTCAACTATTCTTCGACCAAGAGCTAAGTTTGCCATTACCAATTATGATTTACTTTATGTATCTTTATTGTGTTTCCTTTACTTATTGCAAGTTAAGTTATATAATAGTGAGTTGTCTTCTATTATGACTTATGCATTGATGAATGTGATGCTTCTTGTCCATATTCTTTTATCGACTCTTCACTCCATAAACCTGAGGTCATGTTTATTGAGTTCAGTTTCGCTTGGGGACAAGCGAAGTCTAAGCTTGGGGGGAGTTGATACGTCCATTTTGCATCACTATTCTATATCATAATTTACTGTTATTCATTGATATATTTCATATTAAGAGATGATAGTCATGTTATTTCATCTGTTTTTGCATGGTTGATGACTTTTGGAGCATGGACCGCTGCAGTCAGGATTCTGATGGAAAAGGTGCTGTTTGGAGGCAAAATTCGCGAAGATCAAAAATCTGAAGACGAAGAAAGCTAGAAGGGGAAGTGGGGATGGGCCACAGGGGGCCCACACCACCCCTGGCGCGGGCCACCCTAGGTCGCGCCACCAGGTGGTGTGGCCGCCCTGGTCCACCCCTGGCTCTCCCCTCTAGCGTATATTATCCTCCCGGAACCCTAAGACTCGGGGAGCGACCACAGAAAGATTCTGCCGCCTCTACGGGGCAGAAAACACCGAGAGAGAAAGATCTCTCCGGCAGACAGAATTCTACCGGGGGAATTCCTTCCCGGAGAGGGGAGATCGTTGCCATCAACACCACCATCAAGCTAGACTTCATCGGGATCATCATCATCATCACCACCATCATCTCCACCAGCACCATCATCACCACTTCATACCGCTGTAACAATTGGGTTGAATCTTGCATAGTTCTTAGGGGAAACTTTCCCGGTGTTGATTACTCCTTGTAGTTGATGCTATTGAGTGAACCATTGAATTATCATTTATGTTCAGATTGTTACATATCAATATATCATCTCTGATCATGATCCATATGATGTATTGTGAGTAGTTCGTTTTGTTCTTGAGGACATGGGAGAATTCATGTTGTTAGTAGTGGAATTGTGTTGAGAAAGATTCAATAGTTTGATATTTAAGTTGTGGTGTACTTCTTCTAGTGGTGTCATGTGAACATCGACTACATGACACTTCACCTATATGGGCCTAGGGGATTGCATTGTGTATTTGGCTACTAATCGTAGGGGTTGCCGGAGTGACAGAAACCTGAACCCCTGTTAAGAAACCTTTGCACAAGGGACGTCAGGGTCTTAGAGTTTAAAGTTGTGGTTAGGTTTCTACCTTAATTACTTTCTTGTACTTGTGGATGCTTGCAAGGGGTATAATCACAAGTATGTATTAGTCCTAGGAAGGTCGGTACATTAGCACAGGTTCACCCACACAACACTTAGCAAACTAAAGAAGATTAATCAACTATATGAAGCAAAAGCACTTGACGATATTCCCATGTGTCCTCGAGAACGTTTGGTCATCTTAAGTAATACAACCGCTTGTCCTTTGCTAAAGAAAGGATTGGGCCACTTGCTGCATTTATTCTTATTCTCTTATTTACTCGTACTTTATTTACCTACATTATCAAAAAAAACCTAACAATCCGTTTGCTAAGTATTTACAGAGAATTCCTGCTCCTATCCACTCGTCAGCACCTTCTGCTCCTCGTTGGGTTCGACACTCTTACTTATCGAAAATACTACAATACACCCCCTATACTTGTGGGTCATCACCTTTGCCTCCACACTTGTAGCATTCACTATTGAAAGGTGGATCATTCTTTGTGTATTTGCCACTTGGGGCGGTTTTCCTTCAGGAAGTGTGGGCTTGAAGGAAGGCTTGGAGGTACTTAAGGAGCTTTCCTTGAAAGTTGTTGGTGTAGCGGTTGAAGCTTGCTTGTAGGTGAAGTATGTCTTTGGCTTGTTATACTTGATGTCCTCTTGCACTTGATGCTCGACTTTTATTGCAATGTGCACAAGCTCAACCATGTCGTTGTATGTTTGGAACTCGACGATGCGCTTGATTGGATGATGCAAGCCAATGAGGAAATGTGCCATTGTTTGCTCCTTGTGCTCTTCAATGTTGGCATAGATCATGTTGAGTTCCATTTGCTTGAAGTACTCTACCACGGTCTTTGTCCCTTGACTAAGCGATTGAAGCTTGTTGAAGAGGTCACGCGTGTAGTGCGTAGGAACAAAGCGGGATCTCATATGAGCCTTCATGTCATGCCAAGTTGTGATTGGTGGCTCTTCTCTTGAGTCACAAGCAACTTGAACTTGTTCCCTCCAAAGGTTAGCATAATCATCAAACTCAAGCGAGGCCATGGCGACCATCTTCTCATTACGATAATTATGCATACGGAAGATCTTGTCGACTTTGAGTGCCCATGAGAGGTATTCTTCAGGATCATTTGATCCGGTGAACTTGGGCATTGTGAACTTTAGCTTGCCAAAAGTTTCTTCGTCCTTGTGATCACGCTAACGGTTGTTGCCTTGATGGTGATGGTCTTCGTCTTCCATGCAATCATTGCGACGTCCTTGGTGACCTTGTTGAGGAGCTTGCTCTTGCTCTTGGCGCGGTTGATGACGAGGTTGAGGCGCTTGGGCCTCACGAGGTTGATGAGTATGTGGAGCCTCTTGACGTGGATGTTGACGAAGAGGAGGATTGTTCCTTGGTTGGTGTTGCGGGTTAGGCATTTGGGCCTCATGATGAAGATCATGTTCTTGAGCCTCATGACATGGTGGGCATCGCTCAGTATGTTGACTCTCCATGTCTTGATGTGGTGGAGGAGGCTCGTCATGGTGACCATGGTGACGGCGCGGACGTTCTTGTCGGCGATGACGAAGATGAGGATCTCGAAGAGCTTCATGTCCAAGGCGAGCTTGATCCTCCAAGTTGGAGTCATCACTTGTAGTTGCAATAATGTCATAGGGACGATGTCAATGAAGTGGAGGTTGGACTTGATGTTCCACTCGTGGTTCTTCATGTGGTTGGGCTTGTTGGATCACTAGTGCCCTTGAGTGATGACGGTGTCCTTCTCGCCTTGCTTGGGGCCTTGAGGAGAAATCACCATCATAGCTTGATGTTGCGCGTGCCGTGGGGAAGGTACAAAGTTCGAAGAGCTTCCATCTTAAACCACGGGGGCGTCATTGTGTCTTAGCGCACTTGGATGAGGATCCTGGCGAAGAGGAGAACGGTGACGTGAGCGAGCTTGATGAGCTTGATACGCGTGAACGTGGTCTTGTCATTCCGTCGATGAGGAGTCAAAGCTTGTCATTTATTTCAGTGACGGAACATTGTAGCGCTCATTTTAATGGACAAAGTTGTGTTGCATTGCATGCATTTGTCGTTCGATGCCATCGAAGCGGTTGTCGATGTTCTTGAACTCGGCTTGAGTTTCACCAAATTTTTCATCTTGTCGCATCTCAAGAGCATCACAACATTCACGAAACTCATATCGAATGATGAGGTGGTTAGCTCGACTCATCGTGCCTAGCCATCATGCCAAACAAAAAGAATTGTATGTGGAAAGCAATATGTGGTGAGGAAAACCTTCAACCACACCTTGGGGATTGAACCAAACTAGAAACCACAAGTGAGAGCTATTAGCTTGCTACGTGAAATCGCAAAGAAACCTCACACTAAAGAAAGAACTATACTCTCAAATGCTTTTGGTGGAAGGTTAGAGTTGTGGAAAACCAAATGAAACGATCCAAGGAAAAAGCTATTGTTAAAGGTGGTCGAGAACCAAAGATCAAAAAGCAAAAAGGATACGATCTACAAAAACACAAAGGATACACATACGTGGAAATGAATGTGGTTAGCACGACTATAAAAATGAGCACAAAATGTCCTAACGGAGACTCCGCTCGGTGTCGTGCCAATGCAAGGAGAGACCACAACTCGTTTGCCAAAAGAGAAATAAGCAACAGATTTGTGCACTTGCCTTGGTCGCCCTCTTTCTTTCTCTTTGCTTACAAGCTTGAGACTCTCTTTGTATTGGGAGACTATGTATCTTTCTATTTTTCTTTTCCTTTTCTTTTTCTCTCTCTTTTTTTGATTCTTTTTCTCCCTTTCTATACTATTGTGTCAACTCTATAAGTTGCTTACACACTCTCACTTTCCAAGGACAAGTGCACAATGCTTAGGCAAACACAAGATGAGCTGCTCTCATAGGATAGATACACACAAGAAAGAAGGGTTAACAAGGTGGAGCAAGTTATACCTTCGGTATTGACAACTTGCTACCGGTGTTGGGGATGGTGTTCAGGCATCGCGGTGTCGATGAGCGCGGGGTGTAAGGTAGTTGCGGAAGCTTGTTGTTAGTAAGGCAACACGCACGTGAAACACGAACAAACCAAAGGGAAAAGTCAGATTGTGGTAGTACTGCTTCGCAAATTCCTAGGTGTAGATATCTCGAATTTGAACGCAAATCCAGCACAAAAATCCTCAAAACTATGGAAATCTGACCAAAATTGGGGCTAGGAACACACAAGGAAGGTAGATCGACACCCCAAGCAACAGATCTATGGACCAAAACCACGAAAAACGCACCAAATCCAAAGATCGGTCCGAAGGAAATTGGGGATCTTTTTTGGGGATTTTAGAATTTTTGGTGGATAGAAGAAAATTTTGTTGGGGAATTCATGAGCAACGAAGTTCTTGATACCAATATGTTGAGGGCAAACCTCGAGGATGGCCCGATCTTTCACGAATCCCTTCAAATCGAGGGTGGAGTGCGGGGGAAGGAGAAGGGAGATGAACACTATGAACTCACGCACGAAGAACATGATGAACACACACACACAAAGACACGATACACACCAATAGCTCACGTCGGCGGTGACCGGTCTGGCGCAATCCCAAAGATTGGCGTCGGGTGGAGGTCTCTCTCGAACCGACACGGCGAGTAGGCAGTCTTGGTGAGATCTTGAAGTCTTAGCAAAGGGACTCCAATGCCAAGGCCTTGTACAACGCGGGAGGAACGATGCAAATTCTAGCGAGGTTTGTGATATTTGGTGCTCCTCTATCAAAGGAGCATGAGGCAAGAACTAGATAGATCCACAAGGGGTGTCCACTAATTCCAAATATCATGTCTAGGGCTTACAACAGAGGTGCGGGACTATATATAGGACAACCACTAGTTCAAGGGTAGTTTAGGCAACTAAAAATACCAAGGGGTACGTTACAAGGCCTAAAGGCCGAGCTGGGGCACGAAGGCCCTATGTCATCCGGTAGTACCGGTGTCGTCCGGTAGTACCGCATGCAGGTACTAGAGCGGGCCGAGATGTTGGCATGGTCTTCAGGGGCGTGCGGTAGTACCACTCACCGAAGGCGGTAGTACCGGTCGAGGCGGTAGTGTCACCGTCTTGGTACTGGTGAGTTCTGGGGCTTCGAGCGGTATCTCTCTGTCCAGGGTGGTAGTGCTGCTGTCTCTAGGCGGTAGTACCGCTCGGGTAGTAGTACCGCTTCCTGGGGCCGGTAGTACCGCTTTCTCTAGGCAGCTGCTAGTTGCTGCGACGCTCCGCTGGCTCGTGTCTTCATACCTGATGATGCATAGTGTCGGGGCATGAAGTAGCAAGCCAACCTGTGGTTTATGGAAAGAACACACATGCAATGAATCTAGTGGTGGTTTAGGAACAGAACACACATGCAAAGACATGCAATGACACTGGTGGATCCATGTGGTTTAGGAAAAGAACACACATGCAATGACACTAGTGGTGGTTTATGAAAATAACACACATGCAATGACACTGGTGGATCCATGTGGTTTATGGAAAGAACACACATGCAATGAATCTAGTGGTGGTTTAGGAAAAGAACACACATGCAATGACATTGGTGAATCCATGTGGTTTATGAAAAGAACAAACATGCAATGACTCTAGTTGTGGTTTATGAAAAGTACACACATGCAATGACTCTAGTTGTGGTTTATGAAAAGAACACACATGCAATGACACTAGTGGATCCATGTGGTTTATGAAAAGAACAAACATGTAATGACACTAGTGGTTGTTTAATGTCTCTAGTTGTGGTTTAGGAAAGGTACAAACATGCAATGTGTTGGGTCCGCAGCATAGAAAAAAAAATTCCTATGGTGTGAACTACACGCCAAGATCTATCTACTAGGTACAAAGCAAACGGGTGGACATACATCCATAGAGAACTTACCCTCGAAGACAACGAGCTTTGTTAACGAGCAGGAACTCGTGGTTGATGTAGTCGTACACTTGCCGATCTCAATATCGTGAGGAAGTCCGAGCGCCGCAACTCAGCAGCACATCCGCACTCGCACACACGTTCAAGCCACCGGACAACCTCCACCTCCTCGCTCCAGCGATCCAGCGGAAGCAGCAACTCCTTCCAGACGAAATGCCACCGGGAACATGTATCTCGCTAATCCGAGACCATGGGGGAATAATTCTAGAGGGGGAGAGAGATCCTTCACAAGGAGGTGTGTGGATGAAGGAGGGAATGGGTGGCCTTTTATAGGAGGAGGGGGGTGCCCCCTCTCTCCATGGCCGGCGCATGGGGGGGTGACCCCTCACCTCCCCCATTCATGTGGTGGTAACTCCTCCACATTAAAATGCCTCTTCACATTCCCTTTTAAAGTCTCCACTTTAAATGCATTAAGTTTCTCCAAATTTAATGCTCTCTCATTTAATAAAAACTCTTTTATTAAATTTATTCAGAATTTTGTTAATTACTTTAATTAACAAACATTCACATATAGCCCCTTGCAATATTTCAATATCACATGCAGAACCACCTTCTGCAATTTCACCCGAAACAATTTCCGGTTTCTATTGAAACAATTCCTGTGCTTTGCAATTCTTTCGTCTAAAACATATGTGCTCCAAAATGGTGTCCGGTAACTCTTAAGTGTGCCACCCTACGGTTCAAGAATAATGCAGACATGATCGAGACCCTTCTTCGATCAATAATCAGCAGCGGGACCTGGAGATCCGTACGGACTCCTACACATTCAACGATGACTCCTGTGATCGTGAGAACCTTTAACGCTTGTAACTAAATCCCTTTGTATCTCGATATATTACATGTCCGAGATTCGATCATCGGTATCTCCATACCTAGTTTGATCTCGTTAGCGACATGCACTCTTTTCTCGTTCCCGTGACATAACATTCTAGTGATCACATCACTTGCTTGCAAGCTATCCTAATGTGATATCACCGAGAGGGCCTAGAGTATATCTATCCGTCATCTGGATTGAAAAATTCCACTCTTGATCCATGAGCCTCAACATAACACCTTCGTAGCACTGAACCCATCTTTATAGTCACCATGTTACGGTGTGACGTTTGATGTTATTAAGATACTCTTCCGGTGTTAGCGATTAACATGATCTCATGGTCTAAGGATAAAGATTACTTTGTATGATGTTATAGCAATATAAACACAATGACTTGATCGTAATGCTATACTTCGGATGAATGTTCATCACATCATTCCACCAATGGTGTGACCTTGTTATTAACAACATCCAATGTCCATGATCAGGAAACCTTGATCATCTTGTTAATCAACAAGCTAGTCTATAAGAGAGGCATGACTAGGAACCCTTTTTGTTTATTAAACACACATGTATTGATGTTTCCTATCAATACAATTATAGCATGTAAAATAAACATCTATCATATAGAAGGAATACATAATAACAACTTTATTATTTCCTCTCAGGGCATATTTCCTTCAGTCTCCCACTTGCACTAGAGACAATAATCTAGTTCACATAGTGATAAATCTAACACCCATGGAGTTCTGGTGTTGATCATGTTTTGCCCTAGGGAGTACTTTAGTCAACGGATCTGCTACATTCAGGTCCGTGTGCACTTTACAAATCTTTATATCTCCATCCTTGACATGTTCGCGGATGGAGTGAAACCGGCGCTTAATATGCTTGGAATTCTTGTGAGACCTTGGTTCCTTGGCGTTGGCTATGGTTCCATTGTTGTCACAATAGATCACCATCGGGTCCAACGCACTGGGAACCACACTCAGTTCTGTAATGAACTCCTTCATCCAAACTGCTTCCTGCGCCGCTTCTGAAGCAGCAACATATTCCGCCTCCGTTGTTGATCCAGCTACCACAGGTTGTTTGGAGCTCCTCCAACTAACTGCTGCTCCGTTCAAGAGAAATACGTATCCGGATTGAGACTTAGAGTCATCTGGATCAGTGTCAAAGCTAGCATCGACATAACACTTAGCGACTAGCTCTTCTTCACCTCCGTATACAAGAAACATATCCTTAGTTCTTCTCAAATACTTAAGGATATTCTTGACCGATATCCAGTGTTCCGAACCTGGATCAGATTGGTACCTACTAGTCAAACTAATAGCATGTGCCACATCCGGTCTTGTACATAGCATGGCATACATTATAGAGCCTATGGCTGAGGCATAGGGGATCCTATCCATTATCTCTCTTTCTTCCGCCGTAACCGGACTTTGAGTCTTACTCAATGTCTTGCCTTGCAACATAGGTAAGAACCCCTTCTTACTTCCGTCCATATTAAACTTCTTTCATATCTTATCAAGGTATGTACTCTGCGATAGCCCAATTAGGCGTCTTGATCTATCTCTATAGATTTTAATGCCTAATATATATGAAGCTTCACCAAGGTCCTTCATCGAAAATTTGCTGTTTAGATAAGTTTTAACACTGTTTAAAAGATCTAAATAATTTCCAATCAATAATATGTCATCCACATATAATATCAGAAATGCCACATTGCTCCCACTCACTTTCTTGTAAATACAAGCCTCTCCATAAGTTTGGACAAATCCAAACTCTTTGATCACCTCATCAAAGCGGAGATTCCAACTTCGTGATGCTTGCTTCAGTCCATAGATGGATCGCTGAAGTTTGCACACCTTATTAGCATCCTTAGGATCGAAAAAACCCTTAGGTTGTATCATATACAACTCTTCTTCAATATTACCATTGAGGAATGCAGTTTTGACATCCATCTGCCATATTTCATAATCGAAATATGCAGCAATTGCTAACATAATCCTAACCGACTTAAGCATCACTATGGGAGAGAATGTCTCATCGTAGTCAACTCCTTGAATTTGTCGAAACCCCTTTGCGACAAGTCGAGCCTTATAGATGGTCACATTACCATCAGCATCAGTTTTTCTTTTGAAAATCCATTTATTCTCAACGGCCTTTCGATCGTGAGGTAAGTCCACCAAGTTCCAAAACTTGGTTCTCGTACATGGATTCCATCTCGGATTTCATGGCTTCTAGACATTTGTTGGAATCCAGGCTCATCATCGCTTCTTCATATGTCGCAGGGTCATCCATTTCATCAATCATGAAATTCATAACAGGATTGCCGTACAGTTCAGGAGCTACACGTGTCCTGCTTGACCTGCGAGGTTCGATAGTTTCCTCTTTCGGAGTTTCATGATTAATATCATTAGCTCTCTCTTCATTAGGTGAAGTCAACTCCGAAACAACTTCTAGAGCTGCGCCACTCGCCATTCCATGAAGAGAAGGTTCAATGACCTCTTCGAGTTCTACCTTCCGACTACTCACACCTTTCGCGAGAAACTCCTTCTCAAGAAAGGATCCATTCTTGGCAACAAAGACCTTGCCCTCGGATCTGTGATAGAAGGTATACCCAATCGTTTCCTTAGGGTATCCTATGAAGACGCATTTTTCCGCTTTGGGTTCGAGTTTATCCGGTTAAAGTTTCTTCACATAAACATCGCATCCCCAAACTTTAAGAAATGACAGCTTATGTTTGTTTCCAAACCATAATTCATACGGTGTCTTTTCAACGGATTTAGATGGTGCCCTATTTCAAGTGAATGAAGTGGTTTCCAGTGCATAACCCCAAAATGACAGTGGCAAGTCAGTCAGAGACATCATAGATCGAACCATATCCAATAAAGTACGATTACAACGTTCTGACACACCATTACGTTGTGGTGTTCCGGCAGGCGTGAGTTGTGAAACTATTCCACAGTCTTTCATATGTGTGCTAAACTCGTAACTAAGATACTCTCCTCCACGGTCGGACCGCAGAAACTTGATCTTTCTGTTACGATGATTTTCCACTTCATTCTGAAATTCTTTGAACCTTTCAGAGGTTTTAGACTTATGTTTCATCAAATAGATATACCCGTATCTACTCAAATCATTCGTGAAAGTAATAAAATAACGATATCCACCTCGCGCCGACACACTCATTGGTCCACACACATCAGTATGTATGATTTCCAATAAATCTGTCGCCCGTTCCATTGAATCGTAAAACGGCGTTCTAGTCATCTTGCCCATAAGGCATGGCTCACATGTATCAAATGATTTAAAATCAAGTGATTCCAAAAGTCCATCAGAATGGAGTTTCTTCATGCGTTTAACGCCAATATGACCTAGACGGTAGTGCCACATATATGTATACATATATCATTATCAAGTTTAATCCTTTTAGCATCAACATTATGAATATGCGTAATACTACTATCGAGATCCAACAGAAATAAACCATTCAACATAGGTGCATGACCATAAAAGATATTATTCATATAAATCGAACAACCATTGTTTTCAGACTTAAATGAATAACCACTTTGCATCAAACACGATCCCGATACAATGTTCATGCTCAGTGCAGGCACCAAATAACAATTATTTAGGTTTATAACTAATCCCGATGGCATATGGAGAGGCAGCGTTTCGACGGCGATCACATCAACTCTTGATCCATTGCCGACCCGCATCGAGACCTCATCCCTTGCTAGTTGTCGCTTGTTCTGTAGCCCCTGAATCGAGTTACATATATTAGCAACCGATCCCGTATCAAATACCCAGGTGCTATTGCGAGTACTAGTCAAGTACACATCAATAACATGTATATCACATATACCTTTGTTTGCCTTGGCGGACTTCTTGTCCGCCAAATACTTGGGGCAGTTGCGCTTCCAATGTCCAGTCCCCTTGCAATAGTAGCACTCGGTGTCAGACTTAGGGCCAGCTCGGGGTTTCTTTTCAGGCGTGGCAACAGACTTGCCACCCTTCTTTCCCTTGTGCTTGCCTTTCTTGTCCTTCTTGAAACCGGTGGTCCTATTGATCATCAACACTTGATGTTCTTTCCTAATCTCCATTTCTGCAGTCTTAAGCATTGACAGAAGCTCGGGAAGAGACTTCTTCATGCCCTGCATATTATAGTTCATCACGAAGCTCTTGTAGCTAGGTGGCAGAGATTGGAGAACACGATGTATGCCTAAGTCAATGGGAATCGTTATTCCCAAGGACACAAGCTTATCGGCGTACCCAGACATTTTGAGTACGTGCTCACTAACTGAGCTGTTTTCCTCCATCATGCAGCTAAAGAACTTTTCTGTAGCATTATAACTCTCTACGGCAGCATGGGTATCGAAAATCATTTTCAATTCTCCCATGGTATCAAAGGCATTGTCATTTTCGAAACGCTTTCGAAGTTCTGGCTCTAGCCCATACAGTATGCCGCAATGAACTTAGTTGTGGTCCTCCTGACGAGTTATATAGACGTTCTTTTCCTCGTCAGGGGCATCAGGAGCTGATGGGGGGCCTAGCGGCATATTCTAGCACATATTGCTTTTGTGCAGCAGTGAGGAGAATCCTCAAATTCATAGCCCAGTTGGTGAAGTTGCTACCATTCGCAGCAAGTTTCTCTTTCTCCATGAACACATTGAAATTAAAAACAGGTGGTGCCATCTACAACAGAATTTGTAAAGTATATTTAGACTAAGTTTATGATAGATTGAGTTCAACTAATCCAAATTACTAATGAACTCCCACTCAAAAACGACATCCCTCGTGTCCTTTTGGTGATTACATGAACCAAATCCACTACACCAAGTCCGATCATCACGTGAGTCGGTGTAGCTTCAAAGGCGAGCATCTATATGGGCATCATATCAACTATATGACTCATGCTTAACCTTTCGGTCCGTGTTCCGAGGCCATGTCTGTACATGCTAGGCTCGTCAAGTAAGAACCTTAGTATTTGCGTGTGTAAAACTGTCTTACACCCGTTGTATGAAAGCGTAGAGTTGAAAACACCCGATCATCACGTGATGCCTCAAAAACACGATCCACAAAACGGTGCATACTTAAGGAAGAACACATTTTATCTTGATATCTAAATGAGGGATCATCTTATAATGCTACCAAATGCGCCAAACTAGCAATATAAGATGCTAACATCTAATGTGTGAAGTGAGGTGATATGGTCCATGCATTTGATCTCTATCATTTGCATCGTGGTATGATCTCTATCATTCCTTTGTGTGTAAGGCCAAGGTCTATGGAACTTACACGTTAAGTGAGTTGTAAGAGTATCTATTATACATCTACTTACAACAATACCATATCAAAACACTAGCCCAGCAACGATCTAAATTAGACGCCTCTAATTTATCAATTGCAAATTTTACGTGGCTTAGGGCTTTCGGAGATAGAACTTGTCTAACCTACGAACATGAACCACAACGAGGATAACCAAGTTATTAGCAACTCGTTGTAAATCAGATATTGACTATAGTAGGAGAGACAGACACCCGCCAGCCACTTATGCAAAACAAGTTGCATGTCAGTCGTGGAACCGGTCTCATGTACGATGACATGTAAGGTTGGTCCAGGCCGCTTCATCCCACTATGCCACCAATATCCAAAGTACATAGAAGATGCAATAACATGATCATCATCGCCCACATATAAACATATGTGTACTACCCGTGCAAAGCACCTACGCATAGATCAGGCTCTGATACCACTGTTGGGTCCGCAGCATAAAAAACAAAAAATTTCCTACGGTGTGAACTACACGCCAAGATCTATCTACTAGGTACAAAGCAAACGGGTGGACATACATCCATAGAGAACTTACCCTCGAAGAGAACGAGCTTTGTTAATGAGTAGGAACTCGTGGTTGATGTAGTCATACACTTGCCGATCTCAAGATCGTGAGGAACTCCGAGCGCCGTAACTCAGCAGCACATCCGCACTCGCACACACGTTCAAGCCACCGGACAACCTCCACCTCCTCGCTCCAGCGATCCAGCGAAAGCAGCAACTCCTTCCAGACAAAATGCCACCGGGAACATGTATCTCGCTAATCCGAGACCATGGGGGAATAATTCTAGAGGGGGAGAGAGATCCTTCACAAGGAGGTGTGTGGATGAAGGAGGGAATGGGTGGCCTTTTATAGGAGGAGGGGGGGTGCCCCCTCTCTCCATGGCTGGCGCATGGGGGGGTGACCCCTCACCTCCCCCATTCATGTGGTGGTAACTCCTCCACATTAAAATGCCTCTTCACATTCCCTTTTAAAGTCTCCACTTTAAATGCATTAAGTTTCTCCAAATTTAATGCTCTCTCATTTAATAAAAACTCTTTTATTAAATTTATTCAGAATTTTGTTAATTACTTTAATTAACAAACATTCACATATAGCCCCTTGCAATATTTCAATATCACATGCAGAACCACCTTCTGCAATTTCACCCGAAACAATTTCCGGTTTCTATTGAAACAATTCTTGCGCTTTGCAATTCTTTCGTCTGAAACATATGTGCTCCAAAATGGTGTCCGGTAACTCTTAAGTGTGCCACCCTACGGTTCGTGAATAATGCAGACATGATCGAGACCCTTCTCCGATCAATAATCAGCAGCGGGACCTGGAGATCCGTACTGACTCCTACACATTCAACGATGACTCATGTGATCGTGAGAACCTTTAACGCTTGTAACTAAATCCCTTTGTCTCTTGATATATTACATGTCCGAGATTCGATCATCGGTATCTCCATACCTAGTTTGATCTCGTTACCGACATGCACTCTTTTCTCGTTCCCGTGACATAACATTCTAGTGATCACATCACTTGCTTGCAAGCTATCCTAATGTGATATCACCAAGAGGGCCTAGAGTATATCTATCCGTCATCTGGATTGACAAATTCCACTCTTGATCCATGAGCCTCAATATAACACCTTCGTAGCACTGAACCCATCTTTATAGTCACCCTGTTACGGTGTGACGTTTGATGTTATCAAGATACTCTTCCGGTGTTAGCAATTAACATGATGTCATGGTCTAAGGATAAAGATTACTTTGTATGATGTTATAGAAATATAAACACAGTGACTTGATCGTAATGCTATACTTCGGATGAATGTTCATCACATCATTCCACCAATGGTGTGACCTTGTTATTAACAACATCCAATGTCCATGATCAGGAAACCTTGATCATCTTGTTAATCAACAAGCTAGTCTATAAGAGAGGCATGACTAGGAACCCTTTTTGTTTATTAAACACACATGTATTGATGTTTCCTATCAATACAATTATAGCATGTAAAATTAACATCTATCATATACAAGGAATACATAATAACAACTTTATTATTGCCTCTTAGGGCATATTTCCTTCACAATGACTCTAGTGGTGGTTTATGAAAAGGACACACATACATTCACACTGGTGGATCCATGTGGTTTAGTAAAATAACACACATGCAATGACACTAGTTCTGGTTTAGGAAAATAACACACATGCAAAGACATGCAATGACACTGGTGGATCCATGTGGTTTAGGAAAGGAACACACATGCAATGACACTGGTGGTAGTTAATGAAAAGAACACACATGCAAATGACTCTAGTTGTGGATCCATGTGGTTTAGTAAAATGACACTGGTGGTGGTTTATGAAAGGAACACACATGCAATGCCTCTAGTTGTGGTTCCATGTGGTTTATGAAAAGAACAAACATGCAATGACTATAGTTGTGGTTTATGAAAAGAACACACATGTAATGACTCTGGTGGATCTAAGTGGTTTATGAAAAGAACACACATGCAATGACACTAGTGGTGGTTTAGGAAAGGAACACACATGCAATGACACTAGTGGTGGTTTAGGAAAAGAACACACATGCAAATGACTCTGGTGGATCCATGTGGTTTATGGAAAGAACACACATGCAATGAATCTAGTGGTGGTTTATGAAAAGAACACACATGCAATGACTCTAGTTGTGGATCCATGTGGTTTGTGGAAAGAACACAAATGCAATGATACTAGTGGTAGTTTATGAAAAGAACGCACATGCAATGACACTAGTTGTGGTTTAGGAAGAACACACATGCAATGACACTGGTGGATCCATGTGGTTTATGAAAAGAACAAACATGCAATGACTCTAGTTGTGGTTTATGAAAAGTACACACATGCAATTACTCCGATGGTGGTTTAGGAAAAGAACACATGTGATGGACACCGGTGGATCCATGTGGTTTAGTACGAAACATGCATTTTCCATTTTTTAAAGGAACACATGTGCCTACTCTTTCTATTGTCTATTTGAATCCCTTATTCTGTCTTGCCCTTAGTTTTTTGATACTACTCAGTTTCCCCCTCTCTCTCGGTCACAAATCTCAGGAAAGCCCAAACGTGTGCTCACTCTGGATGCTACGCCTGATTGGCTGACACAGATGTCACACGGATCGTGCCCACCAACCGCTGATGCTTTGTGATCCAACGGGTAGGATAACCCCTCCCGCATACACATTTTTTGTATGGTCTATCTGTGCCACCTCTCTATCCGTGCCACCGACACTTTACCTCCATAAACAAGTGAAAAACCATCTCAAAAAATAAATAAATTAAATGATCATATTTCAAAGAAGCTCTCATCTTCGTCTTCCGGATCGTCGTCGTCTTCGTCAATGTCATGGTCCTTGCCATCCCCGCCATCGGTGTCCTCCTCTGATGACTCAACACCGCCCATTTCTTTGTATAAGCACGCTATCTCCTCGTCGGAGTCCTCCTCCTCTTTGTAGTCCCATGGGTCAACGTACTATGCTCCTCTTCTGCCTCCAACTGATCTATGAACGCCTCCTCGTTGGTCGAGTAGGACTCGTCTAAATAGTTGTCTCCTCTCTTCTTCCTAGGCTTCCTCTCGTTCCTCTTCTTGTCCGCACCCGCCAGTGCAACACGCGCCCACGTCTTGGCTGCTGCGTTGCACTCGTTCATTGTTGCAGGTACCCCATGCTCCTCTTGCACGGCCGGTACGAGCTTCGACGTCACGGTGTCCTCGAGTGTCGATGTCGCTGGATCCTGGCGCGGTCGGATATGACGTGCTTCCTCGGTAGGCAACTCGCGAGCTCGAACTATGCCGCGAAGAGCAGGGGACACAGGACGGTCAGTGTCCAGCTTGGATCTTCCATTGCCACGGCGAGGGGCCATCATGCTCAAGGAAGTTGTTCGGAATGAGCGATGGCAGGTACACAGATTTGGGTGCCGATCTGATCAAGGGTACTTAACATAATTTGATCATTAAAAATGTAATGTCTCGCGTACTGAACATAATTTGATCATAACAAAAGTGGCACAGTGTATTCTAGACTCGTAAATATCCCATGTGTGCCTATCGACGTGGAGTTCAACGTGTGTTCAATCTACGTGTAGTTCAACGTGCTGATGTGATCGCGCAGCACTTGCGCGCGTCATTGCCCCATCAACATGTGACACACGCACGCGGTACGTGCACGCCGATGCCCATGATTACCACCCTGCCCCACTCATTTTAAGGGTAAGATCGCACTCATTTTATTATATACTAGATTTTAGGCGGCGCCGAAGACCATTGAACTGTCCATCGCAATAAAGACAAGTCCCATCGATTCCCTATCCTGGCTTCTTTGAAAAGGTAGACCATACATGGTGGTCTTGTATAATAGTAGTAGTACTACTGGACCACGGCATGTACTCTTTGACTCTTGTCCCACACTAATAACTATCTTCTTCCTCCTGCCGCCACCTCCCTCCCGCTACAAGCCATGGCTCCCCTAAGGAGAGGTCGGTCGACCATCCTCGAGAGCTTGCTGCTAGGCAGTTCTTTCTCTACCAGCCCTTCAATCCCCCCTCTCACTGAGGCCCAATCTCCCCCGACATTGGCACCGAATGTTCTAGCAGGCGAGGGCTCCTCCCGGTATAGTCTTCTTGTTCTACTTCTTATCCATCTCCTTCTCGATCATGATCTTATTCTGTTTCTTCTTGTTTTTCTTCTTCTTCTTGCTCTTCCTCTTCTACATATTACAGGCCGATCGTGGAGCCAGAATCCACCATGACGGAGGCGTTGTAGTTCCCGTTTGGTCCCGTTCCACGTCTCAGCAAGGTAGCAAATCTCCACACTGTTATTTCTCTAAGTTGTAATGTGGATTTCTTAGATCGTGTCCGCACCGCATTGGATTGACTAGTATTAGTTTTCATGATTATGACTGGATCTGTTGGTCTTTCCTTAATATCACTATTCATAGATTCAATGGGGATTTTGTGATTAGGATTAGTTTATCGTGATTATGACTGGATCTCTAGGTCCATTTTTAATACTGTTGTCCATAGATTCATTTTTTTATCTATATTAGTATTCTCCTGGAACCCGGAGTGTAATTATAGAATTTCCATTTCAATTAACATGAACGATGCAGCGATTGAAGGCCGAGTACCATGACAAGGTGGACGTGATCAGTGCCAAGATTGACAACCAACAAGAGCTTGCACGCTCCCTCACCCAAGCTAATGAGAGCCTAGTTAAGCGATTATCTGTGCAGAAGGAGATCTCGCTAGATTTTGCACGTGACATCCTGAGGCTGCAGAAAGTGCTCGACCGTAACTTGAACAGGCAAGAACAGGTCATCAAGATAATCAACAAGCTCATGGAGGAGAAGAAGAATCTCGAGAAAAGGTGCACCCTCCTGCAGGATGAAGTCACCGATGTCGTCGGATTGATGACAAGTACACCATGAGGGGGTCCTCGAGGCGTGCGGAAGAGAGGGTGTGAGACGTACAGTGTTCTGGGACAGTGAGAACACAAGTTTACCCAGGTTCGAATCCGCCATCTTTGGACGGATCCTACTCCTGCTAGCAATCCAGTAATATGGCAGAGCCGGAATATGGGTTACAAGGGTTTCGCCTGTGCGAATTGAGATTGTAGACTATTGTGGGGTGCCCTAAAGGCTTGTTCTAGGACGGCTTATATAGATATCCGGCCTAGGGTTTACAAGAGAGACCTATCAGGCTAAGACTAAGAGTTGGTTACAGAGTACATCTTGAGCTACAAGTAACACTACAGGCCTATGTCGGTAAGTCTTATGGGCCTTCCCGTAGCCGGATTGGACTCCGTCTCTTCTCCCTGACTAGGCTGCCCATGAAGCAAAGCTCTAACCCAAAGTGGGTCACCCTGGTCAATGAGGCACAGTGAGGATACCTAGAAAGTATATCCCAAATAGCAGCCTGCGGAAGCCTCCAAGATCCAGAGTCGGATTTCACCATCGTCTAGCTTGATTCATCTTCGGCTTGCAGAATCTTGGAGGGTTCCTGAAACTTCAAAAGAAAGGATAGGATCCGAGTCTCAAAGCGAGTCGGATATATGAGTACATTATTTGAGTCTCCAGCCTGAAATTCAAACTTAAGCCGGAACTTGGTCTCTGACGTATCCTGACATCAGTCAAGGTCAAGTCACATCACTAACATACATTCTTCTCAGCACAAGCTGTTGTTTTAATGCGTGTGTGGAAATCGAGGCGACATAATCCTCGCAAGGAGGTTACCCATCTCCTTCCACGACGCGTGGTACGGTTACTATTTACTCTTGCACGAATCTCAGCACAGGTGAGGGTTATAAGGGGTCTAGATCTCTTCCTTCTTACTTACCAGCGCCAGTGCTTCTTCCTTCCCCCCGACACTTCCAGCGAAAAAGCTCCCCAGCCTCCCCTAAAGCTCACAGCGTCGCCCATCCTAGGCCACCACCATTCACATAATGGATGACGCTTCATCCTCTGGCACGGCGGCGACAGCGGCAACGGCCCCCGCAGCAACGGAGAGGGAGAACTTTCACGGGATTTGGATCCCCTGCACCCTTGACGAAGCCATGCTCCGTGTCGTCGAGAAGGAAGGCCTCCTCCCCGCCGGCGACTGGCGGAGTGGTTTTGGACAAACCATCCCCACCCCCAACAACGACGAGCGAGTGCACTTCAGCACCCACCTCGATAGAGGTTTGAGCTTTCCTCCCTTAGATTTCTTTTCTAAGGTTATAGATCACTATGGAGTGTAACTCCACAATCTCCCCCCAAACTCACTTTTAGAAATGAGTGCATATGCATCTTTGTGTGAGGGGTATCTCGGCATTCGTCCAAGTATTCTTCTTTTCCGGTATTACTTTCATACCTGGAGAAATTCCATCACTGCCGGTGGTCCTTACATCACTAGTACTCTTTGCTTTTTTGTTAGGAGAGAGCGAGTCTATCCTAGGATTAAGGCTAGTGAGTCTATTAAAAAGTGGTCGTGCACGTTCTTTTATCATAAGGACAGACCGACACCCGGCAAAGCCACCGCTTTGCTGGCTTTTGTTGATGGCACCGCCACGTCCCAAGAGTTCCGGGACGCAGATGCTTTGGCTCTTACTGACGATCTGCTTCTTGCTAAGAGGCGGATCAGATATTTGATGAAGCACAAGGGTTTGAAATGATCCGATTTGGTCCACTACTGGCTGGTGCGCCAGATTCAGCCTCTCCAACATCATGGCAACTGGCTTATGCACTCAATCACCAAGAGCAAGATGGAATCTCTCCGGATCTGCTCCAAATCTTATTCGAATAAGGACTACGAGTCCCAAATCAAATGCTTGATTAAAGAGTGGATCCAGAGGAAAATTCTGGAGCGATCCTTGGACATGCATACGGCTGATGATCCTGTGACACCAGTAAGTTTTCTAGCAATTACTCAAATTATGTGTTCATTTATACACTGTTATGTCTTTTTGCAATACTAAGATATTTCTTCTTTTCATCTTGCTGACCTCCCCGAGTCGGAGCTTGCTCCTCTCGAGGGATATCCTCCTGAGTTATCTTAGGATGATGGAGAATTGATTGCACTGCCGGAAGCACTTACCCAAAAGCGTAAGACTCCGAAAATGTCTATCGGCACAAAGGAAGTGCCCATTGTGAAGAGGTAACTTTCCTCACAAGGTCTCTGTATTTTGTTTCTCATTCTTTCTGAAGTGTAACGATCTTTGTTCTATTACCTCCTTAGAGCTAAACAGCTCACCAAGGGCAAGGGGAAAGGAGGCTCGTCAAATCCCATGCGCCAATCAAAGTTAAATTTGACTTCTCCTGCCATAGCGTCTCCGACTCCTGACCCACAACCTTCCACAATGCCGGAGATTACTCCATCTCCGTCTGTTGTGGAAGATCTGGCTCAACAATCTGAGCCAGTGATCCTCAGCTCGCAGACCGACGTCACCATGGGTGACTCGGCACTTGATAAGGGTGAACCCGTACAGGGTAAGGATCCCTCGGCAGAGGTTTTCGCTAATAACCTTCTCAGCAATCCGGGTATTGCCAAACTTGGCATTACTCGGAAAACTATAGAAGAGATCCAAAGGCTGGCTCAGCAATGCTTGGAGAGCCGGAACATCACTGCCGAGGAAGAGGCACAAGAAGCCGAGGATGTCAAGTACTCCAAGCTTCTTGACCAAGTTCGTCTTCACGACAAGAAGTTGAAGGCCGGCGTGCTTCTGCCACTGCCAATAATCCCGCTGACCCTCGCCGAGAAGGTTACCACTGAGGTGAACATGAGCCTAAGCAAGCTTACTCATGAACAACATGTAAGTCGGAATTCCAACTCACTTTTTCACTTTATTTCATATCATATCCTCTACCCCCAGCATGAAGTTGGATAAACAATCCAAATTTATGCTTTCATAGGATGCCAAAGAACGAACTAGTGTAGCCCCCAAGGCTCATGCTGATATTAGTTAAAATATTAGCCCGACTCTTTAGTAGACTTATGACTCTGGGTATTATTCTGACTTACATAAAGTTAATTCTTATAACCAAGAATTATTGAAGAATATTTGCAATAAGCGAAGAGAGATTAGAGCTCTACCTCTTGAAAATGCTCAATTGAAGATATCAAAGGATTAGGTTGAAGGTAATCATTTCAGTCTTTAACCTTGCTATAATTCCTTTCATAGTCGAATTTGCTATTCAACTATTGTTTTTGGTTTACAGAACTAGTCAAATAGTCATGTAAAATGATTGAAGAGGCCGAGAACTTCAGGACCGTGGAGGTGGAGAACGACGACTTAAGGCGGGAGCTGAATGAACTGAAGACGGATCATGGGCGCAGCATTGCTAGCGTTCTTGAGTCGTCTAACATGGCCACCGAAGAGCGTGATCGAAAGATCACAATCCAGGATCAAAAAATCTCGGAACTCAATGATGAATTGGCCAGGGAGAAGGACATCACCCAAGCACTATGGGCTAAACTCTAGAGCCTTAGGGCGGAGAAGACCAAAGTTGACGATATCATCTTCGTTATGTTTCCTATCTTCTGACTTTTTGTTTTTTCCGACTCTAGGAGTCCGGATATATTTTCTGACCTTTTCTTTATATACGCAGGTCCTCTGAATTTACTGGATTCCTCCTCCACCGAGTCTCGCACTAGCCGGCTTACTAAAGTCGGCGATTTGCTTCACGATTTTCGCCAGTCACTAGAGGATATTGGCGAAGCTCTTAAAGTTCCGGACATGAAAAAAATGTCCTCCTTTGAGGTGCAAGATAAGGCGAAGGAGATGCCCCAGCTCATCCAGGACTAGAACATATCCTATGCGCGAACCGCGGCACAAAATGCCCTTACCATGGTTATGTGCCACCATGGAAGCATGGAGATCTGGCAAGTAACCAGGGGTTATTTAACTGTGGATGAAGACGGACAGGAGCAAGAAATCAAGGCCATCATGGACTCCTGCGTCGGTTATGGATGCCATGTAGATGACCTGACCAGCTATGATACTCCCTTCTTCACTCGCGTGGAAACGCCTCCTCCGCCTGCTGAAGAAACAGCCGAAGTTTCTGACGATGAGCAAAATGTATCGGATTTGCCTGTCTTGAAAAGATATCAAGGCGAAGGTGATGTCTCCAGTGATCCCGCAGCTCCTACCTCTCCTCCTGCATCGTAGAGCATCAGAAAAACAATGTGTTATTATGAAACAATCGGATTGTAATAAGTAGTATAATATTTTTGCTAGTACTAAGATTTGATGTTTCTATTTAGCCCTTTTTGGCTTTATTTTGTCATGCCTGAAATTTTTACATAAGCACTTTTTGTTTTGCCTATACTTATCGCTTATTTGGCTTTCCGCCTCGTCCATTTCGTGAGTCGGCCAACCTTCTACACGGAAACTCTGCCGAGCAATGGCGCTCAATTGCTAAACCAGTTTAAACTCGAAAACAGAGCCGGCTTCCAGTACCAACAATTCACTACTCGGAAAATGCCCACATCCGGCAATCGATGAAGAACCCAAGTATAGACTAGAAAATTTAGATTTATACCCGAAGGCAGCATTTTTAGAATCGAAAATCTTAACCAGAACAAACATCAGCATAAAGTACTTTCAAGTATTCTGGGACTTTCGATTGTGACATGATCATTCGGAAATAAGATGGTAATATAAATATTCTTATAAAAAATTGAGGCAATCAATACTTTATTTCTCATTGAACATGTACACATATATGATTATAAAGAAAGAAAATTTAAGAATAAAAGGGATGTAGCTAAGAAATATTCCACGGTTTGTCTAATTCTTCTAGGTCTGTACTACCTCTAGCTCTCTTTCTCTTCTTAGTAACAGGTCTTTCTTTGACTGGCCGCATATCAGTTAAATAGTAAGAACCATTGTGCAATACTTGGCTAACTAAAAAGGTCCCTTCCCATACTGGGGAAAGTTTGTGCTTTATTTTCTGCACAAGCCGGAGAACCAAATCGCCCTTATTGAAATACCGGTTTCTGACTCTCTGGCTATGATACTTGCGTAACTTCTGCTGATAGGCTGTTGATCTCATTTCAGCAATGACGCGAACTTCTTCGATTAAATCGAGATCATTTTGTCGAGAAATTTCGGCATCCTCTTTGATATACGCAGCAACTCAGGGAGAAGTATGAATTAAATCACTCGGAAGAACTGCTTCTGCACCATAGACCAAGAAGAAAGGTGTGTATCCGGTTGACCTATTCGGAGTTGTTCGCAAGCTCCATATTACAGACGGTAATTCATCTTCCCAAGCCCCCGTAGCACGATGAAGTGGTGCTTCAAGTCTTGGTTTGAGGCCTTGTAGGATTAAACCATTTGCTATTTAAACTTATCCATTAGCTTGTGGATGTGCAACTGACGCAATGTCAAGCCGGATATTTTGTTCGTCACAGAATTCAGCAAGTTCTCCCATAGAAAAATTGCTCCCGTTGTCCGTGATAATGCTATGCGGATAACTGTATCAGATTATAACATCCTCGACAAATCTTCTAGTTGTTGCTCCATCACAACTTGTGATGGGTTTAGCCTCAATCCATTTTGTGAACTTATCCACCATCACTAAGAGGTGAGTAAATTCACTTGGAGCCCGTTTAAATGGTCCTACCATGTCAAGCCCCCTGACCGCAAAGGGCCATGTTATAGGTATTATTCGCAGCTGATTAGCCGGAACATGAGCCTGTTTGGCATACTTTTGGCAGCCTTTGCATGTCTTGACCAACCGTTTGGCATCTGCCTTGGCTGTAAGCCAGAAAAATCCGTGTCTAAAAGCTTTTTCCACTAAAGATTTGGCTGCAGCATGATGGCCGCATTCGCCTTCATGGATCTCTCGTAAGATTTCCACTCCTTCTTCCGGTGATACGCAGTGCTGAAAAACCCTAGATACACTCTACTTATAGAGCTCACTATTTATTACTGTATAGGTTTTTGCTAGTCGGACGATCTGCCGGCTCAGAACCTCGTCTTCGGGTAGTTTTCCATCTACCAAGTAGTCAAGGTAGGGTTTAGTCCAGCTGGGAATCACAGCCAGAACTGCTACTAATGGTGAGTCAGATTTGGTCGGATATTCCTCATCAACTCCTTTTACAGAGGGAACTTTGAGGTGCTCTAAAAAGCGCCATCCGGGACTTTTTTCCATGCAGAGCCTATACGAGATAATGCATCTGCTTCCTTATTTTCTGTTCTAGGGATGTGTTGAACCTCAAACCCTTCGAATGATTTAGATAATTCATCCACGATAGCCCTATATGCTGCCATGTTGTAACACCCCTAGTTTTAATGAATCTCTAATTAGGGTTTGAGTGTGCATAGGATGAGCATCATATTCCAAAATGCATGAAAGTAAAGAAAATATGCAAAACTCTAACTCCCCTCCCCCTTTGAAAATCAATCCAAAATGTTTTGAATTTCGAAAAGTACCAAAATTATTGGAGCCCAAATGGATTATAAGGGCCCCAAAATATTTCTCTAGTTTTACAAAAGCCTCTGGTATTTTGAAAATACTCAAAACAGAAAAATAAATTGAAATTACAAAAGAGAAAATAGGAAACAGAAAAAGAAAAGGTTTTATAGAAAAAAACCTGCTTCCTATGCTAAATGGGCCGTGTCCCACTTACTCTCCTCTCTCTGCCGTGCACCCTCAGCCACGAGTAGCAGCCAGCAAGCCAGTAGCCAGCCCACCCTGGCAGAAATTGGCCCATGCAGCCCATACCCCTTCCCTGTGCTTCTCCTTTCTTCATCCTCGAGCCGCCGGAGAAGCAGATGCCTAGCAGCACCTCTGTCGCCCGATGATGGCCGCGCCGCTATGCCCGCTGCCGCCTGGGGCCGGATTAGGACCGTGCCGCATGTCTCTCTCTCTCTCTCCCTAGGGCCTTATCCTCTCCTCTCTCTCGCTTTGGACCTCTCAGCCTATGAGATCGACGAACCCCAGCCCTCGGGCTCCTCCGCTTGTCGTCGTTCTGCATCGTCCCGGGCCAATTCAGGCATGCCACGAGCTCTGACTCCTCCCCAGAAACCTCCCCGACCAGGCATGCAAGCCAGGAGGCTCCTAGGTGCTCCAATTGGAAGATCCCTCCCCGAATCCGGCCGACACCATCGTCGCTAATCGCCGCTATTTCCGGCCACCCCCGAGCTCGTCGTCGGCACCGTCATGCTACTGGTGAGCCATTGGTCCCCAGGGACCCCTCCTCCATCTGCTTATTGCTTTGCTTCTCTCCCGTGCCATGCTCCGCCGCCCGCTGCTACGCAAGCTTGTTGCCGGCCTCCTCCGGTGACCTAGAACCAGCGACGCCGCTCTCTTTAGGTTCCCTCGATGCGCTGGTTCGATTAGGCCAGATCTCGCAGCCCAGCTCGCTGTCTTTCGCCATCCCCAGCGGCTGTCCGACGTGTCTCCAGCGGGATGATGTCACGCCTGCATCATCATGACATCACCGCGTGGGTCAGCCGTAGTCAACCCGGGTCGGGTCCCACTTTGCCTACGTGGATGCTGAGGAGGCCTGGGGCCCTTCTGTTAGCTGTTGTGGGTAGCCCAACCCCCGGTGTAAAAAGTATTTACCATCTTTTGTTTTAAATTTAGAAAATGAATAAATACCATAAATTCAATAACTAATTATTTTTAAGTCAAAAAATACAAATAAATATATCAAAAATTTCATAAAAATAAGACCTACACAATAGACTCATAATCATGCATTGTTGAGCAACTTACATGACAAATTTAATTAGAAGAACAAATGGACCCCCCGTAGGTGACTCCGAGGTTCCCCCTGTTCTAGGGTTTGTACCCCTCGGACCCCACTTAAAATTGCTAAGCATGCTTTAGGGTGACATTTCAATACAATTTAACTTGTCATATCATCATCCTTGCTTGAGCATTGCATCGATGCCACGTGTTGATTCTTGCTTTCCTTTCCGATGTTTCTGCTTCTTCTCGGTAGACCTCAGACTTGATGTGAGCAATGAGATCGAGTCCAAGATTGAAGACCGAGATTAACACCATCAAAGAGAAGTACTTGATCAACGGTGAACAATGTCAAGCAGATGAACCTGAAGTTCTATATCTGAGTATCAACAGGCAAAGGCAAGCAAAACCCCACACATGATAAAATCCTATGCTTTCAAAGTACTTCATTCTTGCCATGTGCTTTCGATTCCAAAGTCTTTTATCGATAGATAGAGTAATCCTATTTGATGCATGTTTCCTTTGTAGCCTATACTCCCTGATCCACTACTCCTAGCATAACTAGGGTTTGGATTATGAGCTTCACTAGAGCTGTTTATATCCATTGTGCTTAACCAAGCTTAGTTGTTACCGCTGGTCCATCCGGTTGATGAATCAGAGCTGCAAATGAATCTAGTATGACAGGATGACGTGGTATGATCAGAGATGAAAGTTAAACATTCTAAGGCTTGTAGGGAGGCCACTTCGGGTTGTGGTTTTTGCAGCCCCCATACTTGCCACCACTAGGATCTGAGTTCTTGCCTCTTGAACAAAGATGAGCGTACAGCCACACGGGGGCCTGGAAACCCCCTCGACTAACTAACTTGCCTAGTAGATTACATGAGTCACATAGTTCGGGCGTTCCATTCCACATATGCATTCTGGTTGTTCTCGAAGAAGGTGAAGGAGGTGCATTCATACAGGTAGGTAAGTGTGCCCAGGAACAAGAGAGGCACGGCCTCCATAATCTTGAACCCCGCACACATCTCTAGGGACCGGCTTTGGGACTTGACCCGTTACGGCGGAATCTCCTTAGGTCATGACTCGTGGTCTCGGGGAAAGCAAGGTAAAGGTCGTGGTCAACCACTCTCTGTCGGGCTTCCAAGGAAGAGGGCTAATGTTAACTGGCACTAAGAATCGGTTGGTACGTGTGGGTAAAGTTGTGCACCCCTGTAGGGTTATTAATCTTTTTGAAAAGCCATGTCCACGATTATGGACGACTTGGGAACGGATTCAAAGATCATAGAGAAGAATAACCTAATCGTAAAACTTGACAAGAGAAGTGAGGTGTGCTTAAGGATGCTTCCTCGGGGATCGAGGGTGTGATCCTAGTTAGTAGGTTCAGCTGATAAAGTTTCGGTGGATATCAAAAGATGATCAAAGCTAGTGATATCATTTTCTCTTACCCATTTTTAAAAGGTTCCATTAGTCGAGCTTCTCCTCTCTTTTACAAAGAAAGTTAGCTTTATGCAAAATAACCCCACCAGCCATAAGTCTTGCGGAGTACACCCTGTACTCAACCTTGCTTTGTTGATACTTTTTTAGCAGGTAAGTGTTACCAAATAAGAAGAGTTCGTTACGACATCGACATCGACAAGTAGTTTGGGGTTCCCGGTTGGCAGCCTAGAATCTATGGATTGGGACGTCATCGTTATGCTTTAGGCCTCTTAGGCCATTTGTTAAGTTTGCCATACTTAATAGCATAATTTCCCTTCCGTTGTTTGATGTTTGTGGTCAGTGACCTCTACTTGTAATAATTTGGTTCTTCGCTCAGTTATGAGCTTGCTGTAATAACTTTTGTGTCGTAGGGTCACTGTAATGTTACCGATTCTTTCTCTGTATGCTTCCGAGATTTAGGTTAGGCTTATATGATAAAGGTCTAGGATTTGTCTAGCCTTAATCCCGGGGTGTCACACATGTGTTTATTTGCATTACAGATATCCGACACTTGTTGAGCAACAAGATCCGAATCTCCATAACACATAAGTCATCGGATGCCAATATCCTTAGCAATCCGGATTCCATGCAATAGTGCTTCATATTCGGCAATGTAGTTTGTTGCTGTGAAGTGAATCTGCAACACATAGAAAAGTTTATCTCCTTGGGGTGATTTGAGCACCATGCTAGCCCCCGATCCCTGAGCGCTTTAGAACCATCAAAATGCAAGGTCCAGTATTCTGACTCTGGGAGGGTCATATTTTCCGTTGTCTCTGTCCAATCAGCGACAAAGTTAGCAAGGATTTGGGATTTAATTGTTGTATGAGGTTTATACTCAATGTCAAAAGCTGAAAGCTCTATTCTCCATTTTGCGACACATCCTGTAGCGTCGTTGTTGTTTATATTATGTCTCTCATGGGAGCTGTACTCACCATGGTAATTGGATGTTACTGAAAGTAATGTCGTAACTTGGAAGAACACACCGTAAGCCAGCTTTTGATAGTGCAGATATCGCTGGACCTCGCTGAGGTAGTAATTCGGACGCTGCACCAGGTGTTCATGTTTTTCCTCTGGCCTTTCCACCACCATGACGACACTGACGACCTTATTTGTTGCAGTGAGATAGAGCAACATCAGTTCGCGAGGTTCTGGTGCTGCAAGGATAGGAGCGGACGAGAGTACTGCTTTTAGGTCTTGTAGTGCAGCTTCAGCTTCATCAGTCCAAACGAACTTTTTGGTCTTTTTCAGGAGCTTGTAGAGTGGTGTGGCTCTTTCACCGACCCAGCTTACAAACCGACTGACTGCAGCAACACAACCAGTTAGTCTTTGAATGTCCTTCAGGCAAGTCGGCCTGGAAATATTGAGTATAGCTTTAATTTTGTCCCAGTTCACCTCTATGCCTCTTTGCGACATGATGAAACCTAACAATTTTCTGGCTGGTATTCCAAAGAAGCACTTCTTTGGATTAAGCATTATGTTATATTTGCGTAAATTGGCGAACATTTCCTCCAAGTCAGATATTAAGGTTTCCTTCTTTTTGGACATCACCGCTATGTCGTCCACATATGCATGTACATTGCGTCTGATTTGATCGTGGAGGCAACGCTACATAGTGCGCTGGTACATAGCTCCTGCGTTCTTGAGCCCAAAGGGCATCATAACGAAACAGAAGGTTCCGAAGGGGGTTACGAATGAAGTTTTGACTTTGTCTGATTCCTTCATCCGAATTTGGTAATAACCGGAATATCCATCGAGAAAACATAGGAGTTCCGAGCCTGCGTAGAATCGATAACTTGATCAATTCTAGGCAGAGTGAACGGATCTTTGGGACAAGCCTTGTTCAAGGCGGTATAATCAACACACATCGTTAAATCAGTGGTGTCCTTTTTAGGGACCATTACAGGATTGGCCGACCACTCAATGTGGATGACCTCTTCTATGAATCAGGCTAACTCAAGCCGAGCTAGTTCCTTAGCTATTGCTTTTCGCTTTTCATCGCTGAAACATCATAGGGACTGTTTGACGGGTTTAGCATTCGGGTGTACATTTAGTGAGTGCTCGGCAAGTTCACTAGGTACTCCGGTCATATCATATGGCTGCCATGCGAAGATATCTTGATTTGCTTGGAGGAACTTGACGAGTGTGCTTTCCTATGCGCTATCCAAACCTACACCTATCTGGGTCACCTTGGAGGGGTCATCATCCTTCAATGGCGTCGTCTTCATCTCTTCTGATGCCTTGAACTCCGGAGTCGGCTTTGTAACCTCCTTCTTCGTCGCGGGCATCTCGGACGGGTCGATGATCTTCTTGATCTCCTGGTACTCCTGGGCGTGGAGTATGGCTTCAGCAAAGGTGGCATTTCCATCCTCGCACTCTCGATCTTTCTTCGAGTCTCCCCTGATGGTAATCACACCCTTGGGACCTAGAATTTTCATCATATTATAAATGTAACACGGACGATCCATGAAAGCCTAGTAAGCCGGCCGGCCAAATATAGCATGGTATGCGCTCTTGAATGGGACCACTTCGAAGGAAAGTTCTTATGTCCGGTAGTTCCTTGGAGTTCCAAAGGTAACACCCAAAGTGATCTCTCCCAGGGAATTTGCTTGTCTTCCTGAGACAAGTCCATGAAAGATCACGGAGCTGTGATTCAGCTGAGTTTCTGAGATCCTCATCCGACACAGCGTTTTGATGTAGAGGATGTTGATGTTGCTGCTGCCGTCCATGAGAGTCTTGGAGAAACCATAGTCGTCAATAAGTGGATTGACGACTAAGGCGTATTTTCCTCGCCTGTGCAACTTAGGAGGATGATCAACACGGTCAAAGGTGATTGTCACTTCCGACCAGTCCAAGAATTGAGGGATAGCCGAAATAGTTGCGTTGATCTCATGCAAGACTGCTTTCTTGACCTTAGCCGGTTAAGACCGAAGGAAAGTGACATAAGTGTCTTTCTTTGTTGGCAAGTTCTTCTTTCCATCTGACTTAGGATTTGAAGGCTCTCCCTCCATGTCGGAATCTTCCTTGGTCTCTTTTTCTTTTTTGGGATTCTTCTTTCCCTTCTTCCGCTTAGCTCTATAGCCAGCGGAATCGTCTTTCTTGATGTCATCCTTGAAATGACACTCGGTATTTATGTGGGACGAGCCCCCGTTGGCATCTAAGTGATGCACACACGGATTGTTGGCAATGTCGGCCCAGGAGTAGGTTTTGCCAGGTTGCTGGTCTCCTCTACCCTGGACTCTTGACGTCCCACGACCGTGTCCGTGGCCGCCTCCGCGCCCTCCTCGTCCTCCAGACCCGAAAGTAGCAGTTACAACTGATGTTTCCACGTTGAGCTTTTCTTCCGAGATGTTCTTGTGCTTCTGAGCCTGTTGCTTCGGCTATTTTGCCGACTGTGGTACAGCCAGGATGTTCAATAGTCCTTCCGTGTCATCATCGGCATCTGCGTATTTGCTTGCCATTTCTATCATCTCTCCCAGATCAGTGACTTTGTCGCACTTCAAACAGTTACATAGTAAACCAATGGGAGTCCTGCGATGAAAGCTTCAATCGTAATTTGATCATTTACTCCTTCACATGAGTTCTTGGTGTCGATCCATCGTCCGAGATAATCCCGACAAGTTTCTCCGGCTTTCTAGGTGCAACGCTGTAGGTCTCCTACCGTAAAGGGCCTCCGATATGTGCCTTCGAAATTCTGAAAGGACGCACTTTGCATGTCATACCAATTGTGAATGGTGTTCTCTAGAAGTTCATTGAGCCAGGATCGTTCCATCTTCCTCTGCATAAGCGGGAGATACCGGGACACGACCAAGCTATTTCCGCCTTTGGCGATGCATCAAGCCTGGAAAAAATCCTGGAGCCAAGTATCTGGCCGAGCCACACCGTCGTAGGCTTGGATGTGTCTTGAGATAGCAAATCCTTCCGGGAAATGTGTTTGTCGAATGCGTAGTCCGAAGCATTTTGGACCCATGTATATATCATCTTTCTCATAGCGCCTCGCCTCTATGTTAGAGTTGATATGGTGTTTCACGTCACTTGGTGATAGGGAACACCGTCTTGGTTGTTTGTTGTGGTTGTGGTGCCTTGGAGCCGGACTTCTACTTCTACCACCACCTCCTCTGCCACGTCGCCATCCTTGGCCTCCTCGAGAGCCGGTATGATGGCTACTTGGTGGAGAGGGTGGTGCAGGTGGATTTTTTCTGGCTAAGTGCTAGCCTCCATCCAGAGCGTCAATATTCCGGTTCCAAGGAGGGTCTTGATTACGACGAGCCCCCTGTGGCTTAACTCGGCACGGTGTCCGTCATTCCTTCATCCGTCGTGCGGTTCTGTGCCGTTGCCCTGAAGATCCGGTTCTTGAATAGTTATCTTCCCGACGGTCAGGACGGTGATGCTATACTATGGGACTTGACAGAACGCGGCCCTACTCGTCAGCATGTAACAGCGAGGGTCCACTACGGGACCTGACTGAACACGACCCCACTTGTCAGCACGTAACAGCAAGGCTGGCGGATGGCGAGTTTCAGACCATGTGAGAGTTTCGTACAAGGAGATGGGCAAAACTGAGGAAAAACTAAGCGGCTAGGGAGAACTGAGTACAACTAACGAACCGAGGGCATGAAAATAGAAATCCCATATAAGATTGGCATAAGGAATTGTGAAATGCAATGCATTATTGATACATCGAACTGCAAAGCATCACAATGTGATATTTGATACAAATGGGTAAATAGATGGCACCGAATAAAGTGTGGTAGTGTAAATGTAAAGACAATTAGTTAGAAATAGCAAACACTCATCAAGTATAAAGTGAACCACTAGCGGAGCCTCTTGGAGGCGAAAGTGGGCCGCTGCCCCCCCCCCCCCCCCTTTAAGAAATGGAATTTTTTTTACTAGGTATTATTCTACAGCCCAGCTAAGAATCCAGCCCACCTTTCTTCTTCTTTCAAGTTTTCAGTACACGGACTAACAATCCAGCATGTATCCGCCACCCTCCATGGCAAACTCGCCCAATCGCTAGAGTTGCGCCTCCGCTTGTCGAACCTCTTCATCGCCCCTCGATCCTCCTCCTTAGCGCTGCGCGCCGTGATCTGCACGCCGCCATATGCTGCTATTCCCCCCGGCCGCGGCGCCCAGCTCCCTACTCCTTCCTGCGGCTTGCCTGCATGTCCAGCAGCAAGGTACGGTTCTGAAACCTGAATTCCGATTTTTTAATTGAGAATCGGGATGTTGTTGTAACTTTGGTACCCATTCCTCCACCGAATTTCTCAATTGATGCATTGTTTTTTGAGTTAGGTAGCAATGGGAAAACAACAGAAGATGCAATCATTTTTTTAAAGAAAGAGAGATGAAGAATTTTCTGAAATACATACGTTGCTCCTGATGCTATGGCCATTGTGCAATATGTAAATCAAAGGGAAGATGAAGATGGTCAGGACAATATGAGGCAAGATGAATTCGAGCTAGAAAATTCTAATTTCCAAGAAGAAGAAGAAGAAGAAGAAGAAGAAGAAGAAGATCACCAAACAAATGGACCTGTCGTATTTCGGGGAGTTGAGTTCTTGGAGCGAGATCTGGCGTTACGCCCACAGATTTGACAATACCCACAAAATCAGAGAGATGAGGTACGAAAAGTATACTTGAGGTTAGGTCCTATGATGCCTAAACTAAACAAATATAAAGCTACTGGAATAGAAGGGCAGAAAAGACTCTTTCAGTACAGCTATTTCAGCCATTTTCCATCATGGTTAGAGTATTCCGTGAGCAGTGGTCGTGCATATTGTGTGTTTTGCTTTCTTTTGGAGTACCAAAAATTACTTGTTCACAATACCCAGGTATGTAAGAACCAGTATATATCATCATGAGTTCATGATGTTGCCATCTAATATATACCTTATATTTGTTCTCTGTCAAGTTGTCCTAGTTTTTATGCATATTTTTTGTTTTTTTAATGGATTTTGCCCCCTCTTGTGTTTTGTTCACGCTCCACCACTGAAGTGAACCATCTGAATTCATGAGATTGGCACCATATCTTGTATGGATTGTCGTGGAAGTTTTGGAACTATTCGATATCACCAAAACAACAGTGAACAAATCCTTGTAGAGTGTTCATTGGAAACTTTGAATACGAAACCCATGGCTTAAACCAAAAAGGGTAGGCAAAACTAGTATTGTTGAAAGTTTGGTTTGTTCTCGACAATGAAACTAATGGAAGATAGTGAAAGCATGATACGGGTTCATAACCCTACATCAGAGTGTTGAGAAGCGCAACGGAACATGTTCCAAAACGCATCTCTTCGTAAAGGAAAAGGATCAATGATAATGAATATTGTGTTTTCCCATTAATGTGTTTACTACATGAAGTAGGATTTGAAAATGCACCCTACATCCTGTATGAAAACATTTATGAATCACTTGTCATATTATCGAAATATGACATACCTACGAACTACAAAGGAAATGATGGTAAACTCAAGTTATGAGAAATCCTAGAGGCAAAATTCACTTAAGATTAGAAAGAAAAATGTTGCTGAATCTTATCGAGTAAAGAGGTTGCTTGATGTTTCCAAAATACTACAAGGTGATGGATCAAAATATATCGAGCTTGTTGGGAACCCCAAGAGGAAGGTATGATGAGCACAGCAGCAAGTTTTCCCTCAGTTATGAAACCAAGGTTATCGAACCAGTAGGAGCAAGGAAACAACCCCAAGGTGTTCTTTCCAACTTGGAATCCTACACAACACAACCACAGAACTTTGCCCCAACTTACAGTGAGGTTGTCAATCTCACCGGTTTTGCTGTAAACAAAGGATTAAACTTATTGTGTGGAAGATAGTAATTGCTTGTAGAAAGTAAATAGTAAATAGTAAATAGTAGATGGTTTATCACTGGTAAAAGAATGGACTGGGTCCATAGTTCACTAGAGATGATTCTCCTTACGATAAATAACATGTTCGGTGAACAAATTACAGCGGGGCAATTGACAGAATCGAGAAAGCATACCATGCATATACTAATCATCTTAACTCCTATGAGATTTGATTGGGCATTACAACATTATACATAGACCGTAATCCAACGGCATCTATGACTAATAATCCACCTTCAGGTTATCATCCGAACCCCCTCCAGTATTAAGTTGCAAGCAACAGATAATTGCATTAAGCAAAGTGTGTAAGTTAAACAATATGATTGTCCCATGGACAAATGATTGCTTTTTATCCCTAGTAGCAACAACACATCTAGTACCTTAGAGATTCATGTCACTTCCCCAGATTACTAGAGGCATGAACCCACTATCGAGCATAAATACTCCCTCTTGGAGTTGCTAGCATCACTTGGCCAAGATAGCTAATAACACACTACAAGAAATTTGTTGATACATGACTCTCCATATTGGTCACTAAAAGGTCATAGTTTTTAATTTGTGACCTTTTTGTGACCAAATACAGAAGGTCAAAAGCTAAGGGTCACTAGTTAAACACCACGACCTTTCTTCTGATGGTCATAGACGTCTATGACCAATATAGATGGACACGGATTCTATGACCAACTGTATTGGTCACAGACTATCTACTATGTCCATGTCATATCCTACGTGGCTGATCCTATGTGACAAATCTGTGACCAAATCAAATAGTCGTAGATCAAATTCAGCCTAGTCCAGTTCAATGCCTTATATGGGCCAAGTCCAACAATTTCAGCCTTTAAACACGGTCCGCTTGGCTATTCTCACTCAATCGACTTTTTTTTTGAAACACAGTCCACTTCTATTTGGGCCTTGGCCTTTCCATGATCCATATCTTTTTGGGCTTTGGCCTTACATGGTCCTTTTTTGGATAATGTTTGAAACAATATTATTTGGGCCGTGACCCTTTTTATAGCCAAAAAGGTCAATTCCGACCAGTCAGTTTCGGACATATTTCAATTTGTACATTTTCAAACTCAATAATCAATAAAATCATCAATCATGCCAAATTTGTCTAATATTAAGCTCACTACATTACCATGATTACACAATACCTACTATCACTAGGAGAAGAACAAAAAATGGTTACGATTACAAGATACCATTTGCGTTAACAACCAAGATAGTAAGGCATAAAATGCTAAGTAAGTTACAACAAGCAGCACACACATCGGAGCACAAGCTACAGCACAAGTTACACACAAGCTAGAAGAGCACCACTCGGCTGCATCGGTAGCCTATGGTCCAGTTCTTCATTGGCTCCTCTCGACGGCATGTGGCTGTTTTCTGCTACATGCTTCTTCAAAGGAACAAGTGAGTCTAGCATACATGGACCTGACATGGAATTAAGTGAAATATTAGCCTTGTATTGAAACAGGAACATGCAAACAATGCTACATGCTTCTTCAAAGGAACATGCAACTAATTATCTGATTGCGCATATGCTCTAGTATGCCCAGATGAGCTTATGTACACTCCAGCACGGTCATATACATTTTTATTTACTGACTAAACTACAGAATAAGATATCAAACTATACGGAGATACTAGATAGATACATAAATTTGTCAATCTTCATGCAGAACCTACATGACATCATAGCAAGCAGCACAAAGAGGACTGGTGAAAGAGGAATGATGTATATAGAGCACAGACATACCTGCCAAGAAGACAAGAACAACAGCAGTGCAAACTTCTAAGGAAGATGCATGAATCTTGACACCCTCCTAGCAGTAGTGAAGGAGAGCACAGACATACCTGCCAAGAAGACAAGAACAACAGCAGTGCAAACTTCTAAGGAAGATGCATGAATCTTGACACCCTCCTAGCAGTAGTGAAGGAGCACAAAGTTACTCGAATAAATGTTTCAAATTTTATTCAAAACAGTAGTTGTGACTGAGAAGTAAATAACAAGTCTATGTATAGCAGATACTCAAGTGAAGAATGCATTTATGGATAGCAGATACTTTTATATAAAAGCAGAGTAAGACATGTACTATATATGTACACTGGTTGTCTTCTAAATAGAATGGATAAAATGAAGCATGGAAACTGACTCTAGGGAATTAAGTCAATCGATGGAGGGGACTGTAGACATAGAAAAGCAAGCAGAGGCACAGGTAAGCATTAAACTTCTGACACTGAACTGATTATGTATCATAAGTGATCCAATATACTTGTCTTTTAAACAAGCATAAAAATGATTAAATATAGTAGTACTTCTATAGATGTGCTATCAGGTGCTGGGAATATAAGGATGAACTTTCAAGTATAAGAGCATGCATGGAACTGTAACTGTATTTCTGGTACACAATTTCACTACTAGTACTATCGTTGTCTAGTATTAGTCACGTCGCCATTCAATTTTGTAACACCTTATATAGGATCTATGGGTTGCAAAGCAGTTGCCACAATAAGAGGAAGATCATCATCTCTAGTATAATATCAGAGTAAAATAAAAGAAATCAGATAAGAAGAACAAAAAATATGTTATAGGTGACTTCTAGAAGGCCGTCTTCGTTGCAGGAAGGGTCAAATTTGTTAATCTTCATGATGCTGGAACTGCTCCTCCCGTGGCAATAGCCGACCCTGTGAGACAATAATAAAGAGAGGGATTAGAGAGATATCATAAAATATGCGTGACCCAACAAAATCAATAGAGTGACCATTAGAAGCGCTAACTAAGCAGAAAATTTAGGATGGCAAGCAAGCATCTATCTCTGTGTTGGAAAGAGCTAGCTAGCACTAGCAGACATCCATGTCGAACACCACATGTTAACCTAGCAAGTATGCTCCTAGCCATCGAGTAGCAAAGCTAGCATGAGAAACCATTATGTATTATATACTAATATTAGAGTATATAACAACCATTGTTCAATATTCCCTCCATATGGAGGAAGGCAGTGAAGTTATCAACTAGAGCAAAGATGCACTACACAAATGCCTATCATCAAGAAAAGCTGCACTACACTTCCTAGAGAACAGCTATAGCTACTCATTGAGTATACATAGTCCTTGGAGTATATGGTACCATAGCTACTGTTGTTGGAAGTAAGCAAAGAAGAAACAAGTGCAAGGTACCAGATATTTATAACAGAGCATAGAAGGTCTAATGTTGTAAAATATAATAGAGCATAGAAGATACTGACTAGTGCAAGGTGTTATCACTTTGTTTCGGCACGCTGCAGATACACACATACTAATTACAGAATACACCAACTATAAAATATATGTAGCCAATAACTCCACCTGTGTAGTGTTTAGCTGAGATGAGTACTATTAACAAGGCAAGATATATCTCCAGTGGTTTTATGCTTGAGTGTTTTGATCTATTCATGTCTATAAATGAAGCACAAAGTCAGTTCTGACTTCCCCAATAAGCTACTCTAGCATAGTACAGTATTCAGGAGAAAATTACTGTGTGCCTACATATCTGTACAAACGAGCATATCTGTCACAATGAAGTTCTATAAAAAATGGTCAACCAAAATAAATATCTACCGTATAATCTCTAGTTCTCTACTCGTGACCAATGGATATCTATTTCCCACTTTCCAAAATAGATCAACCAAAATGTATAGCAAAAAAATATCTACTTGCCAGAATGGATCGGTAGCAAAAAAATATACCACAGTGTGAGGGCAGCCTTTCCCGGCTTCAGATCGACGGAGACGACATGCGGTGGGGGTAGCGCGACCATGAGCTGGGAAGAGAGCTAAAATCTACACGGGAGGGCACGAGATCAATGAATTTACTCTATTAATCGCTGCATTCTAACCAAGGGAGGGCACTAGATCTACACGGGAGGGAGGGGCTTACCTTGCAGGCAGTCGCAGTTCTCGGCCTGGTCGCAGGGAAACCAGGCAGGAGGCATTGCCAGCGCAGTTCTTGGCCTTTCGCGTGTTGATCTTCCACTCCGCGGACAAGCGAGCTCGACGGAGCGCCGCGCATCGTGGCGCTGATGCACGCGTGCTCCGGCGAGCAAACCATCCGCGTTGCGATGGTTCCTTGGTGGAGTTGTTGGTGCATCTGGTGTAGTGGAGGAGCATCACCGTCGGCGTGTTTGGTGTGGTGGAGGAGCAGCGCCGGGGCCGTCGGTGCGTCTGGTGTGGTGGAGGAGAAGAGGGAGGCGAGGGGATCTGAATAGAGGCGGCAGGGACAGGATCTCATGCTTTGAGGGGATTAGGGTTTGGGGCGCCAATGTCCCCCTCGATCTCTACAGGATACAGGATCTCTGGTGTGGAGATTTCACCAAACTACCCCTTTGTATTTGTGTGCTGCAAGACCGGAAATTATATGGCATTTTGGTCAATTCACGTCTGAAGAATGGGTGGACGGGGAGAAACTGGCATTGTGACAGCGAGCGTTGGATGAGGGCCATATGAACGGTTGCAATTTGCTTCAATGGGCCGATCCGTGGGTAGTTTGGTTCTCTTTTCTGATTGGTTGGCTCTATTCTACAGGGTTCAAAACAAACGACACATGTTATGGTCACATTCATGGCATAGTTTGTGATAATATGCCTGTACTATGCACACACGTGTATCTTGGGATGGCGAACAACGTTGTAGGAGGAAGTTTTCCTTTTTGTCACACAGAAAAGCCATTTTCTATTTTCTGAGTGCCAAAAATGGGGCGTTATGTTAAGCAACTACCAAGTGGTAGTTTCAAAATGGTAACACCCTATTTTTCATAAATACTAGACCATGTTACATGACCAATGTCTCAACTGGGGTATCTAAAACCTTTTCGTCCACCCCTAGCAAAAAAGACAAATTACTGACGAATCGGCAGGAAGCGGGTCCGGTTTGAACTACAGCTACATGATCGGATGCTCTTGATTTTTTGAAAAAATTATTTTTAGACTCACAATATGTTGTTTTATCAGAGATCCAATGCAAGTTTAGCGAGGCTCGTCCCCTAACTAAGAACTTTCATGGCCGCTGTTTTGACCATAGATTGAAACGGGTATAAGAAATTCAAAAACGGTCCGAACAAGGTAAATCCTTCGCGTGGCGTCGTATTATGTGACATGGTTGCAAGGAAAAATATTAAACTTGATATATTGTAGATATCTCGAAAAAAGCTTCTCAGAAATGACCTATCATGTTCGAGGTTTCATGGCTTTCAGGTCAAAAGACCCATTTATGGTCTGAATCGTGACATAGTTTGTGATAATGTGCCCGTATTGTGCACACACGTGTATCTTGGGATGACGAACAACGTTATAGGAGAAAGTTTTCCTTTTCGCCATACAGAAAAGCCATTTTCTATTATCCGAGTGGCAAAACGGGGCGTTTTGTTAAGCAACTACCAAGTGACAGTTTCAAAATGGGACCACCCTATTTTTCAAAAATACTAGTCCATGTTACATGGCCAATGTCCAAACTGAGATATCTAAAACCTTTCCATCCACCCCTGGCGAAAAAGACAAATTACTGCCGAATCGGTAGGAAGCGGGTCTGGTTTGAACTACAGGTACATGATCGGATGCTCTTGATTTTTTGAAAAAATCATTTTTAGGCTCACAATATGTAGTTTTATCAGAGATCCAATGCCAGTTTAGCGAGGCTCGTCCCCTAGCTAAGAACCTTTATGTCGTTGTTTTGACCATAGATTGAAACGGACATAAGAAATTCAAAAACGATCGGAAGAAGGTAAATCCTTCGCGTGGTGTCGTATTATGTGACATAGTTGTAAGAAAAAATACTAAACTTGATATATTGTAGATATCTCGAAAAAATCTTCACAGAAATGACCTATCATGTTCGAGGTTTCATGGCTTTCGGGTCAAAAGACTCATTTATGGCTTGAATCGCGGCATAGTTTGTGATAATGTACCTGTATTGTGCACACACGTGTATCTTGAAATGGTGAACAACATTGTAGGAGAAAGTTTTCCTTTTTGCTGTACATAAAAGCCATTTTCTATTTTTCGAGTGCCAAAAATGGGACGTTTTGTTAAGCAACTACCAAGTGACAGTTTCAAAATGGGACCAACCTATTTTTCAAAAAATAGTAGTCCATGTTACATGGCCAATGTCCCAATTGGGTATCTAAAACCTTTCCATTCACCCCTGGCAAAAAAACAAATTACTGCCGAATCAGTAGGAAGTGGGTCCGGTTTGAACTACAGGTACATGATCGGATGCTCGTGATTTTTTGGAAAAATCATTTTTAGGCTCACAATATGCCGTTTTATCAGAGATCCAATGCTAGTTTAGCGAGGCTCGTCCCCTAGCTAAGAACCTTTATGTCGCCGTTTTGACCATAGATTAAAACGAGCATAAGAAATTCAAAAACGGTCCGAACAAGGTAAATCCTTCGCGTGGCGTCATAATATGTGACATAGTTGCAAGGAAAAATATTAAACTTGATATATTGTAGATATCTCGAAAAAAAGCTTCACAGAAATGACCTATCATGTTCGAGGTTTCATGGCTTTCATGTCAAAAGACCCATGTTATGGCCTGAATCGAGGTATAGTTTGTGATAATATGCCCGTATTATGCACACACGTGTATCTTGGGATGGCGAACAACATTGTAGGAGGAAGTTTTCCTTTTCACCGCACAGAAAAGCCATTTTCTATTTTCCGAGTGCCAAAAATGGGCATTTTATTAAGCAACTACCAAGTGACAGTTTCAAAATGGGACCACCCTATTTTTCAAAAATACTTGTCCATGTTACATGAACAATGTCTCAACTGAGGTATCTAAAACCTTTCCATCTACCCCTGGCAAAAAAGACAAATTACTATTGAACCGGTAGGAAGCGGGTCCGATTTGAACTACAGGTACATGATCGGATGCTCGTGATTTAAAAAAAAAATCATTTTTAGGCTCACAATATGCTGTTTTATCAGAGATCTAATTCTATTTTAGCGAGGCTCGTCCCCTAGTTAAGAACCTTTATGTCGCCGGTTTGATTGCATTTTGAGAGCACTAGAACAAAAAAGATAGAGCATACACCCGGGATGACATAAAATGAGAAACTCGCCAACATGAAGGTTATACATATCTTTGAGATGAACCAAAATGATATTTATATCATCTTAATTCGAGGTCATATGCAAAATTGAAGTCGAATTTATATTTGTAGAGTTCCTAAAAAAATTGAAGCCCCTATAATTATGTGGGCTTAAAACTTATAAGAAGCGCACAATTCTCATCCAAAACTGACTTTCTAAGGTCTATGGGCCGCTGGCCCAGCCAAGGGAAAAAACCACCAGGAAAAAAAATTGGCTTTCTCCTGCCCAGGCCCAACCCGACTTTTGTATGTCTAAATAGCTCGTGTGGGATAATTTGACACATATTATACAGTAGCGTGGTGGTTAAGTGACTTTGTTTAGAGAATGAGGTCGTGTGTTCGAGCTCTGGAGGTGTTCTTTTTTGCCATATTATTTCTGCGCTCGAATTTGCCTTGTTTACTGTAGCCGAAAATAAAACGTGTTTAAAGGAGGCCGAGATCCGGACTTAGCACAAATGATCGAGTGGGGAAGTGGTTATGTTCCTTTGTGTGCGTGTGTAGTGGATGAGGTGTTTGAGTTCGAGCCCCACGTTTGTTATTTTTGTTGCAATAATTTTCATGCTACAGCACTGCGGTGGTGATTAAAGCGCCCAAGCTCCCTTAATAGCACGAACGACATGACTGGTGTACTGGTTAGGATCCCATGGAAGTCGATGAGGTGGTGAGTTCGATCTCCCTCGGTCCTTTTTTTAAAATAATTTCCCATGCCAGCACCCTAGTGGTCCATGCCACGTAGACATGACAAGTAAGAAGAAAATGACACATGGACATGATATGAAGATGATATTGTTGAGTTGGCAATCCTGTAATTTTTTTCATCAGAATTTAATCATAACGACCATTTAAATTGGTCATAGTCTACCAAATAGAAGGCTCCAAACCATTCCTGTCCTTCTATGACCTTTTCGTGTTAGGATATCATGACCTTTTTGACTAAATTGGTCGTTATGTTTCAAGATTTGGACCCTTCGAAATGCCTTACGACCAATTGGCTCAGAATGGTCATAGATCTATGACCAAAAAATGCGTGGTCGTTAAAAAAAGGTCACTAGTGAGCAGATTTCTTGTAGTGACAACGGAAAGCATGCAAGATCACAAATAACATAGACATGATAGAATCAATAATCAATCTGAAATAGCATCTCAATATCCTTTTTTTAAAATAATTTCCCATGCCAGCACCCTAGTGGTCCATGCCACGTAGACATGACAAGTAAGAAGAAAATGACACATGGACATGATATGAAGATGATATTGTTGAGTTGGCAATCCTGTAATTTTTTTCATCAGAATTTAATCATAACGACCATTTAAATTGGTCATAGTCTACCAAATAGAAGGCTCCAAACCATTCCTGTCCTTCTATGACCTTTTCGTGTTAGGATATCATGACCTTTTTGACTAAATTGGTCGTTATGTTTCAAGATTTGGACCCTTCGAAATGCCTTACGACCAATTGGCTCAGAATGGTCATAGATCTATGACCAAAAAATGCGTGGTCGTTAAAAAAAGGTCACTAGTGAGCAGATTTCTTGTAGTGACAACGGAAAGCATGCAAGATCACAAATAACATAGACATGATAGAATCAATAATCAATCTGAAATAGCATCTCAATATCCTTTTTTTTTAATAATTTCCCATGCCAGCACCCTAGTGGTCCATGCCACGTAGACATGACAAGTAAGAAGAAAATGACACATGGACATGATATGAAGATGATATTGTTGAGTTGGCAATCCTGTAATTTTTTTCATCAGAATTTAATCATAACGACCATTTAAATTGGTCATAGTCTACCAAATAGAAGGCTCCAAACCATTCCTGTCCTTCTATGACCTTTTCGTGTTAGGATATCATGACCTTTTTGACTAAATTGGTCGTTATGTTTCAAGATTTGGACCCTTCGAAATGCCTTACGACCAATTGGCTCAGAATGGTCATAGATCTATGACCAAAAAATGCGTGGTCGTTAAAAAAAGGTCACTAGTGAGCAGATTTCTTGTAGTGACAACGGAAAGCATGCAAGATCACAGATAACATAGACATGATAGAATCAATAATCAATCTGAAATAGCATCTCAATATCCATCGGATCCCCGCAAACACACCATGTAAGATTACAAATAGATGATCTTGATCATGAATAGAGCTCACAAGATCTAAACATGATAGCACTAAGGAGAAGAACCAACCATCTAGCTACTACATGGACCCGTAGTCCAAGGATGAACTACTCATGCATCACACCGGAGGCAATCATGGTGATGAAGGCCTCCAGGGTGATCTCTCCCCTCCGGCAGGGTGTCGGGAAGAGCTTCGGATCCCTCCGATCTAGGGATCGAGATGGCGGCGGCTACAGACTCTTCTGTGGATTTCTGTGGGGTTTTGATCAGGTACTTAGGGTTTTCGTCCCGAGAGGTCTTTATAAGCAGAAGGGCAAGGTCGGTGGAGCAACCAGGTGTGGCCGCCCTGGTGCACCACTTCGTCTCCCCTCCAGACTCCGTGTTGCTTCGGGTAAAATATTGACTTGGGCTTTTGTCCAGTCCAATTCCGAGAATATTTCCTTACTAGCTTTTCTGAAACCAAAAATAGCAGAAAACAGGCAACTAGCACTGTAGCATCTTGTTAATAGGTTAGTTCCAGAAAATGTATAAAAATATCTCAAAGTATGAACAAAACATAAGAAAGTAGATATTAAACAAGCATGGAACATCAAAAATTATAGATACGTTTACGACGTATCAACATCCCCAAGCTTAACTCCTGCTCGTCCTCTAGTAGGTAAGTGATAAAAAAGAATGATTTTTGAGGTGACATGCACCATCACAATCTTGATCAAGGTATTTGTAAAACATCGATAGATGGGATCATAGTACTCTAACATAGACATGAAAGATATAGTTCTAATAATAAGACATAGCAACTATGTTGTAACATGAAAAGGTACAAACAAAAGATTCATAAATAACAATGCTTTGAAAGATGTTTGTTTGTTTCACATATAGAAAACATAATGAGAATGGTATTCAGCTTGTCCCTCATGGTGTAGCAAAACATAAATGCATAGGACACCTTCAAAGTTCATAAGGGTGACTAGATACAAATAGTTTAAGAACAAGCAATATCAAAGTTATGAATCAATCAACAAGTTTTGGGACAATGCACATTAAACTAAGAATGACCACTATGCTCTCTCAATAGGTGCATAAAGATAGAAGATGGAGACTCAACATAAAAGTAAAAGAAAAGGCCCTTCATAGAAGGAAGCAGGGATTCAATTCTCATAAAGAGCTTCCAAAAATTATGGTACTTATTAGCTTCCAGCTCTCATTACCTGTATCATAAGCATCTTTAGGTGATTAAGGTTAAAGTGAACAAATATGAGGATATGCTTGACAAGTTATAAATTCAAAATCTCATGCCCCTTGCTTACGAGTACCGAGCCTCATGCTACTCAACTTTAGTCACGAGTAAGTTCTTGTCATTGTAAGTACATGTGTATCATAGAGAACCGCCAACGAGGTACCCCTTGCCCCATGATACAGGAGCTTTCCCATATCAAAATGACAAGGCAACAGACAATGAGCATCTCAGCGGTCTTTTTATTTGCCATTTGCATAGGTTTTTTTTATTGAGGATGCTTCACAGGTTGCTCACTATGGTTACGCTGCAAGCTTCCACCATGATTCGGCATGGCTTAGGCTAGCCGCCCAGGCGTTTCTCTAACATATATACAAACTCCATGAGCTTACAAGCTCCCATTTTATTTCACACCGCCAGGATCCATAAGCAAAAGAACAATATCAACTAAATAAAGTGCAATGTTGAAAGCGTTCCCCATGATAACATGGTTCTGCTAATTCACAACTTACAAAGCGCAAGCATATACGCAACATAGATGGGCACAATGGTTCGAGTTTATTAAGTGCAAGAAAGTAAAGTGTGTCATCAAGTTTGTGAGAGCTTTAATCACTAATTTTCACATAACAAGTTTAATTCGGAAGGTAGATAAAAACATGAATATACTTGGAATAGCAATAATGCTAATAGGTAGGTATGGTGGACTCTTTGGAATAACTTGGTTTTATTTGGAGTTGGATGCATGAGTGGAACTCATACTTGGTACATGTGGAGGCTAGCAAAAGACTGGGAGCGACCAACTAAGAGATCAATAATGGCCATAATCATGCAAAGCGACAAAACATTATTAATTAAAGCATAAAGTGATATTATAAGTCGAAAACTAAATGATCATAGAGACTATGGTGACTTGGTATAGTATTAACATGGTGTGAGCATGCGGCAAGTCAACCCAAATAAAGCATCAAAGGAGAATACCACAATATTATGTTTTTATATGCTAAAACAACGCATGATTCTTTCAAGGCACATTAAGCAATCTCAATTGTTTGTAACAAGTCATGCTACATCAATAATCACTAAGCATAAAGTCAAAGCAATATCAAACATGACATGATAAAGTCTAGGCCACAGTCAAAACAAGCTCCTTTTTGTACCACTCATAAGCATGAACTTTCCTACTCTTTTCCAATCCAAATCAACTTATTTGAAACTATGTATGAATACGGGGGTCCAACCAATTTATTTAAGCAAACTAATCAAAAGAAAACAAAACACAAAAATGATGACGCTCCAAGAACAACACAATTGTGCATGAAACAATAAAAATGAAGTGTTTGGAAGAAAACCTGAGATTTTTACTAATTAAGAAGGGGATGCCTTGGGCATCCCCAAGCTTTGACGCTTGTAATTCTTGAATATTTATTTGGGTTACATGGGTGGAATCCCCAAGCTTGAGCTTTTGTCCATACTTCATCTCATCACATTATTCTTCTCTGCACTTCAAAATTTCCTTCATACAAAACTTCACACAATCTTTATTAGCAACATTAGTGTACTCAAGATAATAAGTCTTTGGGTTTAGTTTCAACACAAGTAAAACTTCCATTAAAACACAAGCTACTATAGCAATTCCTTTTAAAAGTTCAAGTAATTGGCAAGAACTCAAAGAGAAAGAGATTAAGAGGCAAATGCAAATAATGGCAGAAACCTGTCAAAACAAACCAGTAGGTAAAAACCGATTTTTTCGAAGACCTTCTGTTGCTCAAATCGAAAAGTGTTAAACTAACTAAAGTTATATAACAACATGGGGAAGAAGCACAAATATTTACAGCTCAATCCGACATACAGAGATTTTTCACGAATTTTTACAGTGGAGCACAAAAATCTGTTTTGGGATAGCAACTTTCCCAAGTCTTACTTCTCTCTCATTAGAGGTTATTCTTGGCACAAAAACCACACAAAAAGGATAAGGAGAGGTTATTACAGAAGTAATAACTTCCAAGACTCAACAAAAGAAAAACTTACTTAAAGTAAAAATAATTTGGGTTATCTCCCAATAGTGCTTTTCTTTAACGCCTTTGAGCTAGGCTCAATAATTTGAGAAGATGCTCACATAAGAAATATGAATTGAAGCAAAATAGAGCATCAAGGAGAAAATATGATACGTATTTAAGTCTAACCCACTCCCTATGCATAGGAATCTTGCAAGAAAATAAATCAAAGGAGCACATAGTAACAAGAATGGATAGATAAAACAAGAGCAACTTTGGAACTTTCAATATAAAGAGAGGTGTTTTAGTAACATGAGAATTCCAACTACCATATTTTCCTCTCCCATAATTATATTCAGTAGCATCATGAACAAACTCAACAATATAAATATCACACTCATCCTCCTTTGGTAAGCATGGAGGGCGATCAAATAAGGTATTAGTTAAAGAGTTACTCTTATTGGGAGGTAGACATTGGTAGCTGCTCCATTCTTCCTCCTCTTGATCATCACTCTGCTCATGTTTTTCATCCAATGAGCTTCCAGTTTCAGCAATTTCTTCTTCCATAGACCCCTGCAAGGCATTAATCTCTTCCGTTGGTGGAGAGCATCTATTAAGATATTCAAGAATATAACCATTTTCTTCCTTGTAATTATCAAAGAAAAATTTAAGTATATCATAAACCTCATATTTATAAGGTGCATCATCAGTATTTTCAAGCAAGTAAGAAAGTTTGAATGCGCCCTTCCAAGCAATAAATTCTTCAATTTGTTCCACATCATAAAATTCATAATTTCCCTTAACATAAGAAGATATGGTAACATCATCATTATACTTGTCGTCGGATTGATGACAAGTACGCCATGAGGGGGTCCTCGAGGCGTGCGGGAGAGTGGGGTGTGAGACGTACGGTATTCCGGGACGGTGAGCACACAAGTTTACCTAGGTTCGAATCCGCCGGCTTTGGACGGATCCTACTCCTGATAGCAATCCAGTAATACGGCAGAGCCGGAATATGGGTTACAAGGGTTTCACCTGTGCGAGTTGAGATTATAGACTATTGAGGGTGCCCTAAAGGCTCTCCCTAGGATGGCTTATATAGATATCCGTCCTAGGGTTTACAAAAGAGATATATCCGACTACGACTAAGAGTCGGTTACAGAGTACATCTTGAACTACAAGTAACACTATGGGCCTAAGTCGGTAAGTCTTCTGGGCCTTCCCGTAGCCGGACTGGACTCCGTCTTCTCTCCCTGACTAGGCCGCCCGCGAAGCAAAGCTCTAACCCGAAGTGGGCCACCCTGGTCAGTGAGGAACTATGAGGATACCCAGAAAGTATATCCCCAACAGCAGCCCCCGGAGGCCTCCAAGATCCAAAATCGGATTTATCATCGTCTAGCTTAATCTTCGGCTTGCAGAATCTTGAAGGGTTCCTGAAACTTCAAAACAAGAAATACGATCCGGGTCTTAAAAATAAGTCGGACTTATCAATAGGTTACTCGGATTTTCCAGCTTGATTTCAAACTAAGCCTGAACTTGGTCTCTAACGCCACCTGACACAAGTCATGGTCAAGTCACATCATCTAACAAGCATTTCGTCAGCACGACCGTTGGTGGGTCCACGGTTCGCGGAACCGAGGCACCGTTTCAATGCGTGCATGGAGATCGAGGCGACATAATCATCACATGGACCTTCCCAGTTCCTTCCACGACGCGTGGCGGTTATACTGTAGCATTTGCACGAATCTTGGCGTGATTTAGGTGAATATAAGGGGTTAGGATTTTCTCCTTCTCCTTTCACCAGTCCTTTGCCTTTTCCTCTCCTTCCAATCCTCCTGCGCGCACAGAGCTCCCCCGTTCCCCCCAAAGAACTCCTAGCGTCGCCCATTCTAGGTCAACTGCTCGCCGGAGAAATGGCCTCATCTTCCTCTTCCGGCTTGGCGGTGGTGGCGGCGGCGACGGAAGCGGTGGCGGAGAAAGAGAGCTTTCCCGGGCTCTGGATTCCCTGCACGCTCAACGACGAGGGTCTCAAGAAGATGGAGAAAGAAGGGCTCCTCCGCGCCGACGACTGATGGAGCGGCTTCGGGGAAACTGTCCCCAACCCGCACGACAGCAAGCGGGTCCACTTCGGCACCCACCTCGACAGAGGTTTGTCGTTTCCTCCCTCGGAGTTCTTCTCCAAGGTGATTGATCATTACGGAGTTCAACTCCATCATCTTCCTCCCAACTCTCTTTTAGAGATGAGCGCGTACGCTTTGTTGTGTGAGGGATTTCTCGGCATTAGGCCGAGTTTGACTCTATTCCGGTACTATTTTCATGTCTGGAGAAACTCCATTACCGCCGGTGTTCCTTACATCACCGGTACTATTAGTTTTTCTCTTAGACGCGAGCGCGCGTATCCCAAAATTTTAGCTAGTGACTCGGTCAAATAATGGCCAGCCACGTTTTTCTATCATAGGGATATTCCGGCTCCCGGCAAAGCCACTGCTTTGCTGGCTTTCATCGACGGAGCTACCACGGCCCAACCATCCTGGGACGAGGCTGCTCCGGCTCCCACCGACGATCTGATCCTCGCTAAGAGGCGAATCGAATACTTGATCAAACACAAGGGTCTGAAGGGATCCGACTTGGTCCAATGTTGGGTCTCACGTCGGATCCAGCCCCTTCAGTACCACGGAACCCGACTGATGCACTCCATCTCGTCGTCTCAGAAAGACTCCCTCTGCATCAGCCCCAAAGCCTACACCACTCAAGGCTACATAAGCCAGGTCAAGTGGCTGATTAGGGAGCGGATCGAGAGGAGAATCCCGGAGGTTTCTCTGGATATGCACATGGCGGATAACCCCGTAGTGCCGGTAAGCTTCTATAAGTACACCTTTTTATGTGTTTCAATCTTCGAGTTACATTGCAATACTAATACGTTTTCTTATTTTCAGCTTGCTGACCTCCTCGAGTCGGAACTTGCTCCGCTCAAAGGATATCCTCCTGAGTTTTCTCAGGAGACAGAGGTGGTCCCATTGCCGGACCTTGCGCTCAAGAAGCACAAAGCTCCGACAGTGGCCGTTGGCACAAAGGAGGTGCCTGTTGTGAAGAGGTAACTTTCAATCACAACTTCCGCCTTTGTACTTTACTCGAATTTCTTTCCGAGATGTAATGTTTCCGACTTTATTACATTCTCAGAGCAAAACCGCTCATCAAGGGAAAGGGGAAAGGGATTTCTTCGAAGCCCTTGCGTCAGACGAAGCTTACCATAGCTTCTCCTGCCATGGCTCCTCCGACTCCTGCCCCTCAACCTTCCACAACGCCGGTGATCTCCCCGGATGCTGCAGAAGATCCAGCTCCTTCAACGGAGCCTGCGAACCTTGAGTCGCAAACTGACGTCACCATGGGTGAGTCAGATTTAGATAAGGGTGAACCCTCTTTGGGTAATGATCCCTCGGCAGAAACCTTCACCGAAAACCTTATCAGCAATCCGGGACTTGCCAAGTTTGGCCTGTCCCAGAAATCTGCTGAAGAGATCCAGCGGCTCGCCAGGCAATGTCTGGAGAAAAGAACCTTATCTGCCGAAGAAGAAGCGCAAGAAGCAGAGGACGTCAAGTTCTCCGACCTTCTTGCCCAGGTGCGCCTTCGCGACGAGAGGATTAGGACTGGTGAGCTTCCAACAGCCCCAGTGATTCCTCTGACTCTCGCCAAGAAGGTGGCCGTTGAAGTGAATGCGAGTTTGGATAAACTCACCCGCGAACAATATGTAAGTCGGAATTCCAACTCCTGTTTTTCCTTTATTTCATATCACATCCTCTAGCCCCCAAGCATGAAGTAGGATATACAATTCGGGTTTATGCTTCATTAGGATGCCAAAGAATGAACTAGTGTAGCCCCCAAGGCTCGTGCTGATATTAGCAAAAATATTAGCCCGAGCCTTAAGTAGCTTTCTGACTTTGGGTATTCTGACTTACAGAAAGTATGTTCCTATAACCAGGATTTATTGAAGAATGTCTGTGATAAGCCGAGAGAGATCAAGGCTCTCCGACTTAAAAATGCTGAACTTAAAGTTGCGAAGGATGAGGCCGAAGGTGAACACTCTGAGACTCAAACCTTGTCTTTGTATTTTGAATGTCGAATTTGTTCTAAACTGTTGTTCTTTTTGACTTACAGCACTGGTGAAACAATCCTGCGCCATGATTGAAGAGGTCGAGAACCTCAAGACCTTGGTGGTGGAGAACAAGGAGCTTCGTCAAGAGTTGGATAAGCTCAAGGCGGATCATGAAAAGAGCATTGCTCAAATCCTTGAGTCCTCCTCCATGGCTACTGATGAGCGTGATCGCAAGATCGCTTCTCAAGATAAAACAATCTCGGACCTCAAAAATGAGCTTAGCAGAGAGAAGGATCTTTTCGATGCGCTCCAGGCTGAACTCCATAGTCTTCGGGAAGAGAAGACCAAAATCGACGACGTCATTTTCGGTACGTTCCATCTGTCTGACTTTTCCACTTTCTTCGACTTCTATCAATGTCGGATTTTTCTTAACTTGTTTTGTGTATAGGTCCTCTGAACTTGACGGACTCTTCCTCCACTAAGCCCCGTACCCACCGGCTTACCCAAGTCGGTGACCTGCTTCATGACTTCCGCCAATCCCTTGAGGACATCGGCGAAGCTCTCAAGATTCCGGACATGCACAGCATGTCGGATTTTCAGGTGCGGGACAAGGCAAAGGAGATGCCGCAACTTGTTCAGGATTGGAACATGTCCTATGCGCGGACTGCTGTGCA